>CM072165.1:5014756-7414756 GCA_036850595.1 Rhyacichthys aspro
TTCAACCACAGCTGCAATCTGCGAATATGAACGTCACTACAAACTCACTATACGCCACTTTGTCGTTAGTCTCTTAGGAAATGAGGTGCCTTTATCCCTTTGAGTTTTAGAGAAAAAAGAAAAAAAAACGTTACCCACATGGCCGGTGTTTACCAAAAGCCGGTCAAACCACATTGGCATCAAAGCACGAGCCGCCACTGAACTGTGCTGTTGTGCAATAACGTACAAGAATTCTCTTTTAAGAAGTGTATAGAAGGGATTTTTTTGACATTTTTACACAGGTCTAGGTAAAACATGGAGTTACATCACAGGCTACAACAAAGCACATGCCTGGCTCTAAAGGAGTGTTTGTGTTTGGACAGTGAGTCATTTAGTGAAGCGTTTTACCTAAAGTCTATTGCAACACTTACAACGACCTGCACAGGTTCAGGGTTCAGCCACAGAACAGTGATTTTTCTACAAATAAAACCTTTTTGTTAGAGTCCAGATGTTAAGTGCGTGCTAAGACATATGTTAAACCGAATTTCCCATTACACTCTTAAGTCTAGGATAGAAGCACAACATAATATAAAAATAAATGATAACCTTTGCTTAATCTCAAAGCTATTTCAAACAGTCATTAATATAAAAAGTGTGATGCAGTGATTTATTCAGTCACAAAATCACAAATTAAACAGAATAATTGCTGACTTACCGTCTCAACAAATGTTAGTCCCAAGAGAAACAAGTTGTGAATAACTGAAGATGTGTTTTTCGTTGGTGCTCTTCTTTTCAACTCCTCCACCCACACTTTTTCTTTTTCATTCATTCGTCATGCCTGCAGTAACATGCAGTGACAGGGGAAGGTGTGTCGTCCATTACCTGCTGCCTCTGCTCCGGAGGTGTGCTCTGGAGGCGCCGTGACTCACTGCATGTGGCAATACCTCCATGTTTTATAGGTTTGAGGTGTTAAACTAAAAGGATGTGTCAAATAATCAAGTCAAACATCAGTTGTGTTATTGTTTAAAGGGAATGTTAAATGGGATACTCAATAAATGGCTTACCTGATAGAGTGTGTAGCACATACTTGGGAGACCCGGGTTTGATTCCAGCTCAGGTTACTTGACTACTATCATTATCCTCTAGCTCAGCCTGTTTCCTATCTGTCTACTATCCAATCAAATAAAGGCAAAAAAATGTAAAAAAAAAATAAAATAAAATAAACATAAACAAAATTTGTAATAAAAAAATAATAACTCAACATTATTCTGGACTGTAAAATAAAAAAAAAACAGACAAATAAAAAAATCTATAAAAATACTATTTCAGCATGATTCCAGACTGTAAAGGTAAAAATAGACAGATAACTAAATAACAAATAAATAAATAAATAAAATAAATAAATTAAATAAATTAAATAAATAAATAAATAAATAAATAAATAAATAAATAAATAAATAAATAAATAAAATAAAATAAAATAAAATAAAATAAAATAAAATAAAATAAATAAATAAAATAAATAAACTGACTGTCAAGATAAAAAACAAAGACAGAACTAGCCACAGAAACTTTAAAAAAAATAAAAAATCAAATCCTGGTTGATTCATTCATTGTTATTACCTTCTGTTTTTGTCCATGAACATTTTACTGTTGTCGTCTGTGAATCCACTTTAGCTCCGTCATGTTAACATTTGCAGTTTTATTGGAGATTAGTACTTGGAAAAACACTATGATGCATGGGTCTATTATCAGTTTATGTGTGTGTGCCATCTGTCTCTTTCAAATAAAACTAAAAATATGGGAAAAAATAACACATGTGACAACTATTTACGAGCTCACAAGTCCACGCTGTGTTTGTGTTGTTGTATTAAAGAGCCCCCTTGTGATCAATGTCTGTACTTGTTTATTAAAAAAATAGACAAATACAATCCCATTTAATACCATAAACTGATGATTTTAAACATGAACCCCATGAACATCACATCATTGTTTTCAATTGGCACAGAGTGAATGCGTTACAAGGCACGAGGAAATAAAACCTGGCCACACTGTCCCATCTGAGACACAAACTGTATAAGGCTGGTATCAACCGTTTCCAGGTATATTTCTAATGTATCAGTGGTATATAGTGTCTTCTTTTGTGTTGGCTTCGAGCAGCAGCCAGCTCCGTTCAGAAGAGTGTAATATAATTAACCGTCACAATAGAACAACCCCAACAAGAATACATGGAAATAATGTATACTGCCCCGTCACATATTTATATTATTTACGATATGTATTTCTGCTGAGAAGAAAAGCATAATATACAGTACTGGGCACAGGTTTTCTGCAGGTGTGGATGTAAAAAGTAACGTAGTTTATAAAAGATGGTGATTTTTATTACTTTATAAAATGCAAAGTGAAAGAAAAATCAATATTTGGTTTGACTTTGCCTCAAAACAGCAACAGTTCGAGCGGTGTCTCAGTTTGTAAAGGATCTGGGCAGGTTCTGTTCCTAAAAATTAAAGCTTTTCATCTCTTCACTTACTTTTCTATTTTGTAAATTGATTTAAAAACAAAATAAAACACTTAAATTGTATTTTGTTGACACCATTCTTACGTTACTGCAGATCTTCACACAGTACTGTACATTATATTTTATTAAGGCACTAGCTTCAAACCAATCAAAAATGATATACTCACTTCTTTTATGTTTATACAAAACACTTAAAAGGCTAATTAAAACTAAAAATTAGTGCTGTGCAATTAATTGAATTTTCAGTTTCAGTTTTGGCACATACGAGAGCAAATTTATTTTGGTCATTTTTTTTCTGTTACTTCTATTTTATTTATGACTTGTTTTGAATTACTACAAATTATTATTTCTGTGTATTTTTTAAGGTTTTTTTGTACACTTGAATTTCTTTTAAGTAGAATTCCCTGTTTTGTTCAATAAATCCAACATATTTCAATCAAAGTCAATGAGTATTTATGTAAAATAATCTTGATTTCAATAATGACCAAAACAACTGTGATTATGATTTTTTTTTTTTTTTTTGCATAATTCAGCAGCTTTACTAAAAACATCTGATTGTCACTGACTATTGCCTATTATAACCTGTTACACATTATTATATTGCATATTTTACTGTAAGCCCCTGAGAAACACCAGGCTGTAAACTAAAGCCTTAAAGAGAAGGCCTCGAGAGTCACCATCACCTTTTTACTCGTCTTTGTTTTTGATTAGTTAAGTGCGTTTATTGCAGACTCTCTCGCGTCCATCACAGCTTTTTTGGCCTTTTCATAAGCATCCTGTACCGAATCTGCCCCATCAGCTGCTCTCCCTCCAATAACCCCTCCTGCTACCCCTCCGCCCAAAGCAGCGGCGCCCAGAGTCACTGCCCCGGCTGTGAGGGCTGCTTCTCCCGTCGCTGTTAATCCTACTGCCCTCACTGCTTTCTGCGCTCTGTTTACCATCGGAGTATTTTGAACAGCCGCGATAAAAAGTCTCACTAAAGCTTCCACTCCAAAGATGACTCCTAACATTGCCCCTGTCCCTATTCCCGCGAGACTGATCAAAATCCTTTCTGAGACTCTGTTTTTAGCCTTCGTTCTGATCTCTTCGGACGTCATATTTTTGCCTGATTTCTTGATGATTTCCTCCTCTTTCTCGATTTCCTTTTCCACCGCTTTAAAGGCCTTATTAGTATAAAAGCCCCAGTTGTTTTCCGTCACCATTTTGTCGATGGTTTTGAGCAGCTCCTCCACCTGAAAGTCATTCCTCCTGTACTCGTCCCGCCGCTCGTCGTCCCAGTACGT
The DNA here is from genome assembly GCA_036850595.1 of Rhyacichthys aspro. Taxonomy (NCBI): domain Eukaryota; kingdom Metazoa; phylum Chordata; class Actinopteri; order Gobiiformes; family Rhyacichthyidae; genus Rhyacichthys; species Rhyacichthys aspro. The sequence goes on from CM072165.1 coordinate 5,018,537, forward strand.
ATTATCCACGACGTGACACCGGTCGCCGCATTTTTTCACGAGTTCACTGAGAGGCCGGCTTTTGCTGATGAACTCCTGGATGTTGGCGCCGGGAGGGAGCTGGTTCCCGTGAGTGAAGACGACCGAGGCGTACTGCAGCGCTTCCTCGGAGAAGTACTGGTAGATTTTGTTGATGATCGCCTGCTCTTGCTCCGAGAACTTCTCCACTTTGAGCACGATGAGGAAAGCGTGAGGCCCGGGAGCGCACTCTGTGATACAGCTCAGGATCTCAGGCTTCAGCTCCTCCTCGGGACGTCCCGAATCGAAGAAACCAGGGGTGTCGATCAGAGTGACGCTGCGTCCGTTCACCGTTTTGGTTTCCGCTCGACATTTGCTCGTTCCAGAGTTGGGCGTGTCGTCCGTCATGAACACTTTCTCTCCAAATATGGTGTTTCCCAAGCTGCTCTTCCCTGATCCGGTTTTTCCCAGCAGGACGATCCTCTTTGTGGCAGACTCTGGAATAAAAAGTGTTTTCGTTTTTAATGCTTTGACAGAAACACCAGCTGTTTTGCCCTCAGCTGTTGTGAGAGCCATAAGTCTGAAATGACCCAGTATGTTGAGGTCTGTGCTCGTGCAGAAAACTGTAGGGAATATGTTCTAAAATCGTAATTTATTATAAAACCCAGAACCGCTTTTTTTGTTTCTGTCATTGCCGTAGATATGCACATGACTCAAAACAACAACGAGCACTCACACATCAGTCTGAGACATCACTGGGCACAGAAACATGAAGTGGATTGAGTTTCTTTTTGTTGCATTATTCTCTAATGAAAACAGGGTTCTTACACCTTTTCGAAGTTCAAATTCCAGCACTTTTCAAGTACTTTCAAGGTGTGTTTTTGTGTTTTTCAAGCACCTTTCTGCAGTAAATTACATATACCATATGTAGTTTTTCTCATTTAAATTTGTGGCATAAAAAAGACTTTGTTTAAATTGTTGAATACTTCAGAAATGAAACTTGTGTGATCAAAAGATGTTAACACGAGCGCTGTTGTTTTCTATGCGCAAAATGCAAAAACAATTTTATTTTTAAATGACTTAGTGAGATTATGAATTATTAAAGCAACACAATCAGAATTTCAAGCACTTTCAAGCACTTTATCCAAAATTCAAGGACTTTTACAACATTGAAAACACTAGATTAATATTCAAGCATTTTCAAGGATTTCAAGCACCCGTGGGAGCCCTGTGAAAAGTCTGTTATAAAAAGCTTTATGCAAAAGTTTTTAAAAACATAAATCATGGATAAAAAGTATAACAGTAAAATAATCAAATCTACACCCACCTTTGCTCACGGGACGCTGCAGAGATTTCTTGACGGAGCTGAAAGTCTACAAAGACAAAGACATATTAGACTCAGTCCCACTCATTTCACATATTTTACATCAACATTACACAGAATTCTTTACCGTCTCAAATGTTTTGTCACTGAGATGGTAGACAATGTGGACCAGGAATGGGCTTCTGCTGGTTCGCCTTTGTTCAAAATTGTGAACTTCCTCGAGTAAAACCTTCACCGTGATTTCTTCAGGAAAACCCAGGATGATCCCGGCTCCGAGAACCGGAAGAGCCACAGACGAGAAGCCCTGGTTCTCACAGGACGTCAGGACGTTACTGACCGCGAGCCTCAGGACCTGGACCAGAGCAGGGTTTTAGTTTTTAGAGTTTAAATTACATGTCAAACTTAAGGCCCAGGGGCTAAATGCTGCCCTTTGCAATGTTTTATGTGGCCCTTTAATACATTTATTAGGGGGCACTAGGTTTTAACTGGATTTGAACAGGTTTTATTAGGATTTGAATCAGATTAATTTTATTAAATCCAAATAAAACTGTTCAAATCCACCTAAAACCTCCACGAATCCTAATAAAACCTGTTTAAATCCAACTAAAACCTGTTCAAATCCAAATAAAACCTTCACGAATCCTAATAAAACTTGTTCAAATTCAACTAAAACCTGTTCAAATCCAAATAAAACCTCCACGAATCCTAATAAAACCTGTTCAAATCCAACTAAAACCTCCACGAATCCTAATAAAACCTGTTCAAATTCAACTAAAACCTGTTCAAATCCAAATAAAACCTCCACGAATCCTAATAAAACCTGTTCAAATCCAACTAAAACCTCCACGAATCCTAATAAAACCTGTTTCAATTCAACTAAAACTTGTTAAAATCCTAATAAAACCTGTTCAAATCCAACTAAAAGCAGTTTCCATAGAAGGAGAAAATTTATGTTAAAAATAACTTTTGTAAAACCTTACAATCAAAATTAAATAAAAGCTTCCCAAGCGTCTCCATCTTCGGCCCCTGACAGGATTCTTATTAACTATCACGGCCCCTCACTACTTTGAGTTTGACTGGTTTAAATAAAGGTGCAGTTGTAGTTGAACCTTTCCAGCATCATTGAACTACACTGATAAACTCCTAAACTTCTGGCTTATTTCTATTGAGTTTCTGTTAAATGTACCTCTACTGCTGTTCCGTTTGGGTCACGGTCCCAGGGGACGAGGTTCACAAAAAACACTGCATTAAATGGAAGTCCAGTCAGGCCTTCGACCAGGACAGAGTCTCCGGGCATCTCTCCTACTCCTTCTTCTTTCCTAAAGATGTCAGTCAGCTGGCGTCCTGCTGCTTTGAATAAAGAGTTCCCAACACGAGTAGAAAGAGGGTCACCACGGACCATCGGAGACACCACGGCTTCCACCTGAGACCGTTTAAATCACAGTTCAAATCAAGTCTGGGATATTTATGGAACAGACAGATTTCAGAGATTTAGCAATTATTCAAATGTTTTATTGGTGACTTTTTTGTGCTATTGACTATTAACAGATTGTTTAAGTTTAGGTTGGGTTTATTATTTTATTTACAGTATAATATACACTAAAACACATACTGAGCAAAGATACTTACTGATGTTGAGCCCAGTGCACTGTTCATTTTGTTATAGTTTTCGTCAACGACATATTTTTGCGTCCGAAAGGGAAATGAAAACTAAATAAAAAGTAATAAATGAGAACGAAAACTCACTGACTAAATGTATCGACACTTTCGAACAAATTCAACGAATAAAAACAAAAATGAACAGAGATGAAATCCAATCAAAAGGAAAAGGAGGGGCATTTGGAAATGTTATGAAAAGTGATGATTGATGTTATTAAAGTCATTTTACAGGATTTAGTTTGTTAAAACATGTTCATTATTCTGGGAAAGTATATCCTACTCATTTATTATTATTAAGATGCTCTTTTATTTAAACTATTTTAAATAAAGGTTTGTCTGGAATAACTCGAATCAGACTTTAATACCAGCCGTAACAGGTTAGAAGTAGTTTCCTTTCATTCAGAGAGAAATTATTACTTCAGAAAATAAACAAACATTTAAAATGCATTTATATTTTACTATTATAGATACAGTCAACTAAATTCTTATGATATTAAGTCAATTAAGCCTTGGAATAAAGACTAAATTAAAAGTTGTTGTCAAAATGAACTCGTGTCGATTGTTTCTTTGATTAAAGCGGTCGTATGTCAACTGTGAGAGAACCTGACACTGACACAGAGCCGTTCCAGTGTTAGTTTCTTACCTGTTGCATCTCAATGGTTCCTTGGATGACCTCCACCCGGACACTCTCTCCCGAGCCTCCAGCAGCTGCTCCTCCTGCGGAGTCCAGGCTCCCAGCTCCGTCTCTGGATCCACCGTTTCCTGAACTAACGTCTGGGAGAAGCCCGTCACACGCAGCTTTCAGAGCCCGGACCACTTCTCTTCTGTTGTCGATCAGAGTGATTCTGTTCAGACTGCGTCCTGCCACGCCTCCAAACGTCCCGACGGCACCGACTATAGCCTCGGAGCAGACGTGAACGGGAACTCCGAACACACCTGAGCTGATGCAGGGCAGCGCTATTGAATTAAACTCCATTATTTCACATAAATTCAAAGCAGAGGCGATGGCTTTTTGGATTAACACCTTCTCTCTGCCGCCTGCTTTGTGTTTTTCAGGCCCGACGGCGTGCAGCAGCTTCTTACATTTTAGTTTCCCTCCTGTCGTCACCACCACGTCCCCTACCGTTATTTTACCAATATTCTTCACTAAAGCACTGCTCTCTTGTTGCACTTCAGGACCTCCTGCTTTACTCAGAGCCAGAGCCACACCTCCACTGTGTTTTAAATCCTCATTGGCTGCATTCACCAAAGCGTCCGCCTTCTGTTTGGTGATGTCTCCCAAACAAACCAACACCTCCAACTCACCGAGACTGTACCTAGCCTCTACCTCTGCGTCTTCACCTGAACTTAACGACGGAGGGTCAGTTTCTTGACGCACCTCAGCACCGACCTCGAGACTAGCCCCAGATAAAGATATGGAAGAAGATAGAGCATCGTCAGTAGCGTGAGACAATCCAACGGGTTCTTGAGCGGACTCTTGTTGGTGTTTTCTCTCTCTGTTTTCACAAGAGAGCTCCGAAATGAGCCGTTTCACAACTTTATTTATTTCATCGACCTCTTTGGTGTGGCCTGCTAAATACAAAACATCATCTGACCCAATCAACACATCTACTCTACAAGCTTCACGGTTAACTTCTCTTATTGTGGGTCTGAGTTTTTCCCAAAGAGGATATGCCATTTTTGACAGATTTGGAACTTTGCTCTTCACCAACTTGAATTTCCCTCGTAAATCACGTTCAGTTTGATCCAAATTTGCGGCGGAGAAAGAGAAAAGACGCAGCTCTGTGTCCTTTAATTCAATTTCAACACCAAACCCTAAGAAGTCACTCCCTGGATCACCGTATGCTTTCTTTAAAAAGGCCAAAACACGTGGATTTATGTCAGAAACTGTCCTTTCTATCACCTTATTGTCCTTCTCAGAGATGAATTCATCAGCTTTAAGGATCTCGTCTGCGGTGCCTTCAAGGACTAACTGACCTCCATCGCCTTTTGTCACCGTCACTTCTGGATAATCTCTGTGTAAACTCTGCTCCAGCTCGTTCCGAAGCAGACGCAGTTTAGCTTCACCGAGTCGCCAAGTAATAGACTGTTTGACTTTTGAGGAGGATCTACCCTTTAAGGCCTTCAACCTGGCGTCCACCTGAGAACTTTCTCCAACCACGACCGCCATCCCGACCTCGCTGTACACCTTTACCTCATCATCACAGCTGCTCGACTCAAGCAGGGTTTTCACGTTATGAGGCTCCAGCTCGTGGTGACAAATGTAATGATTTTTTAATTCTTCAAAGAGTGTGTCTAATTCTCTTCGATCTTTAGCACCAGACTGATTTACTCTCTTCACTAATATCTTTTCTTCTTCTGGATAAAGCTGACACGTGCAGGAAAAAAGTGCTTCTTGTTTTTTGAGCCACTTTGCAGCTTTGGGGCAGTCTTTGAGGTAACGAAGGAGGTATTGATTAAGCTGTAGTTCATGCTCTTCGCCACTAGGTGGAGGACTTGAAGCAGACAGACTCTGTGTTAAAGACAAACCGTGACAGAATTACATTTGTGTTGCTTGAGAAAACATCATATATTTTATAAATCGAGTCGATACCTTTGGTGAAGCTGCAGTGTCCCGTTTGGATCCATCTAAACGTCCCGGAGTGGGGTCAGTTTGGGGAGAAGACAGAGGGGGAGACACCTGAGCATCTCGCACTGTGAACTTAAGTGAGACATCTCCAATGTTCACTACATGTTTGGACCTGTGCAGAACTTCACGTTGATCTGTGACAAAAAGTGAAAACGTACCATCCTTTTGAAATAAATCACAGAGTCACAGGTAAAAAAGAGTAAATGAATCCAAATTATCAATTAATTAAGTCTCATAATTAACACCTGAACACATCACTGAAGTCTCATAATTAACACCTGAACACATCACTGAAGTCTCATAATTAACACCTGAACACATCACTGAAGTGTCATAATTAACACCTGAACACATCGCTGAAGTCTCATAATTAACACCTGAACACATCACTGAAGTCTCATAATTAACACCTGAACACATCACTGAAGTCTCATAATTAACACCTGAACACATCACTGAAGTCTCATAATTAACACCTGAACACATCACTGAAGTCTCATAATTAACACCTGAACACATCACTGAAGTCTCATAATTAACACCTGAACACATCACTGATCTCTCATAATTAACACCTGAACACATCACTGAAGTGTCATAATTAACACCTGAACACATCACTGAAGTCTCATAAACACCTGAACACATCACTGAAGTCTCATAATTAACACCTGAACACATCACTGAAGTCTCATAATTAACACCTGAACACATCACTGAAGTCTCATAATTAACACCTGAACACATCACTGAAGTCTCATAATTAACACCTGAACACATCACTGATCTCTCATAATTAACACCTGAACACATCACTGAAGTCTCATAATTAACACCTGAACACATCACTGAAGTCTCATAATTAACACCTGAACACATCACTGAAGTCTCATAATTAACACCTGAACACATCACTGAAGTCTCATAATTAACACCTGAACACATCACTGAAGTCTCATAAACACCTGAACACATCACTGAAGTCTCATAATTAACACCTGAACACATCACTGAAGTCTCATAATTAACACCTGAACACATCACTGAAGTCTCATAATTAACACCTGAACACATCACTGAAGTCTCATAAACACCTGAACACATCACTGAAGTCTCATAATTAACACCTGAACACATCACTGAAGTCTCATAATTAACACCTGAACACATCACTGAAGTCTCATAATTAACACCTGAACACATCACTGACGTCTCATAATTAACACCTGAACACATCACTGAAGTCTCATAATTAACACCTGAACACATCACTGAAGTCTCATAAACACCTGAACACATCACTGAAGTCTCATAATTAACACCTGAACACATCACTGAAGTCTCATAATTAACACCTGAACACATCACTGACGTCTCATAATTAACACCTGAACACATCACTGAAGTGTCATAATTAACACCTGAACACATCACTGAAGTCTCATAATTAACACCTGAACACATCACTGAAGTCTCATAATTAACACCTGAACACATCACTGAAGTCTCATAATTAACACCTGAACACATCACTGAAGTCTCATAATTAACACCTGAACACATCACTGAAGTCTCATAATTAACACCTGAACACATCACTGAAGTCTCATAAACACCTGAACACATCACTGAAGTCTCATAATTAACACCTGAACACATCACTGAAGTGTCATAATTAACACCTGAACACATCACTGAAGTGTCATAATTAACACCTGAACACATCACTGAAGTGTCATAATTAACACCTGAACACATCACTGAAGTGTCATAATTAACACCTGAACACATCACTGAAGTGTCATAATTAACACCTGAACACATCACTGAAGTCTCATAATTAACACCTGAACACATCACTGAAGTCTCATAAACACCTGAACACATCACTGAAGTCTCATAAACACCAAAGTGAAGTGAGGCCAAAAAACAGCAGAAACACTAAAGATAACAACACAAACACACATTTCCTCAGTATCCATCTTGGTTTTAACACAAGCCTCGTTAGGGCTGGACGGGGCGGGTCCAGGGCCTTGAAATTCCCACAGCTTGCCTGAGTCATTAAACATATTTACTTAGTCACATGACATCTGATTGTGTAGAAAGAGTTTCTGATGGTTGTTGAGCTTAATGTATTTAAATTATGCCTATTTTTTGAACACCTGTTGTTGTTTTTTATGTTTTGTCAACGTAAACCAATGTTGAAAACCTATTTTTTTTCTGATTTTAACTTAAAAATGAACTGTGATGGAAATGAAACAAAATATTAATCATAAGTTCTCAAAGATTGTAATAGAGTTAAATAAAATTGAGGCAAAATAAATTGAACAAAAAAGCATTTATTATGAAGAAATCTCCATAAAATGTAATTTCCAACACATTTTTTTCCAGTATATTTTAATGCATTTTCGTTAATCCAAAAATCCAAACAAATATGTTTTTCTTTTATGTGACAACGACACAAACATCACCTAAACTGTATTCATGTATGTTTTGAGATGTACATGATGATTTTTCTACGCTTTTAATTCAGCTTCAGAGACTTTGGAAAGTGTTTTGTGGAAGTAAGTTTCTCTTCCAGGAAAACGAAAGTAAAAGTTTCATTTTGTCTTTGACGCATAAAGTCTTCAATATCAAACTTTGTGGATTCAGTTTGTTTCTTCAAAATGAAACAGTGAGTTTTAAAAATCGTACCTTTTTGATGTTTAAAGGTAATCGTGAAGAGGCCTTGGCTGAGTCTGCGCAGTGGTCCGCCGTCTCCTCCTCCAGATTTACGATGGTTTCTGAAGTATATCTCGACCCTTTTCTCGTGGCTCTGGAGCAGATCGGGACACTCAAAATAAACCGGAAAGCACTGATTTTCATCCATTCTTCGTCTGCATTGAGGCTGAGATCTGCAGCGGAGGACCTGAGCTGCTGCTGCGGGTTATGTTTGTGTGATTTTACACTTCCGGTTTACTGTTTGTTGATGACTGCAGGGGCGTAGCTACGTTTTGATGCAATGGGCACAGGGCACACCCCAATGAGCTCACGTAGACTTGAGATAATAATTAGTTCTTGGTTGAAAAAATTTTTTAAAAGTAAAGTAATATGAGAAAACAAGAAGGAAACAAAGAGACTTACCCCACAGTAAGTTCGGGTTTAGTTTTCTGGCAGGTTTTATTCTGGTTTAGAGACTGTATTATATTTTATTTGCTGTATCTTTGAAGTGTTTATAACAAATGTTTCAAATGTTTTTGATTCATCCTTTTTTTCACAATTAAAAGCAATTTTTCCAAACAAATATTATTACATTTTTATATTTTTGTGTTAAAACAAATTATATTTAGTGTGAAACATCATGAAATATTTAGAGGCCATAACTTTTTAAAGCCTGTAAAAATTTCTGTCTTAAAAATGAACCATTTATAGATCAGCTTTTTTCTTCCTCTCGTTTTCAGCTGTGACCATGTATCTGTGGACAACAAGACTCATTAATCAATTAGAACAGTTGTGAGAAATCGAACAAACTCTGGAAATGAGCTTCATTCAGGAGGATTGAAGAACAAAACAAAACATTTAAACCATGTTACGGCACAGACTTGGCCTTTGATCATAAAGCTGAACTTAGACCTTCCCAGCTTGTGTATTTGTATCTGAGAGTCCAAGTGCTGATAAGTACACAGGTCTGTAAACCACAGTCTGTCACCCAGCATTTATTACATGTTCTGTCATTTCTTGAGGCTCCAAAAACAAATGACCAAGCAGCTTTTCATGTGCCACTTCCTCCATAAATGTCTCCTGTTAACTGAACCCCTGAAAGCACCTGTGGCTGTATATGTTTGCCTTAAAACACTGACTTACTCTTCACATTAAAAATCTATGTCCATATCTGTGTCAAAAGAAGAAGAGAAATACGTCAAATAAGTGCAATCTCAAGTCTGACCACTAGATGTCAGAGTAACATTCAGTTGAACTCATAGATTCTGCAGGAGACTGATGTAAAACTGCACGAAAAGTACTGTTTTTGATCCAAATGAGCTTAGACCTGATAAATATACACATCATACATCATTTTATCTTCAGTTTGTGTTTTTCATTTGCATATGTAATAAAAAACGAGACATACAGAGAGCTTTGTGATGTTATTTCTACTGCTTTTATTTCCATATTGACAGCGATTTGATTAAAGTTCAACAAAACAGTTTTGATTGTGCAGTGATTGTGTGATAACTGTCAGCTCCTGTTTAATCAGTTTAGTCTTAAGCCTGTAAACCATATCTAGGCTGAGTTCATGTAAGAAACCTTTTGATTTATAAACAACATGATCATGAAGCTTTTTTTATATGTCTTATATTCTGGAAAGAGATGCAAAGATAGTGAGCAATGGTTCTTAATCTGTGGTAAACAAAACAAAATACCCATATAATTTAAATATATCATTCTACATATACATTATTATTATTACATACATTATACATGATGTCTTTATTAAATATCTGGTTCCCTTCAGACCTGGGGCTAAAATACAGAAAGTAAATATAAACTAAATCAGTGGTGTCAAACTCAAAGTGTTGAGGGGCTTTAATAGTAAATAAGAGTCATTTCAAGATCCAACTAAAACCTGTTCAAATCCAACTAAAGCCTGTTTAAATCCAACTAAAGCCTGTTTAAATCCAACTAAAACCTGTTCAAATCCAACTAAAACCTGTTCAAATCCAACTAAAGCCTGTTTAAATCCAACTAAAGCCTGTTTAAATCCAACTAAAACCTGTTCAAATCTAACTAAAACCTGTTCAAATCCAACTAAAACCTATTCATACCTGACTACAACCTGTTTAAGTCCATATAAAACCTGTTCAAATTCATTTAAAACCTGTTCAAATCCAACTAAAACTTGTTCAAATACAGCTAAAACCTGTTCAAATCCACCTAAAACCTGTTCAAAGCCATCTAAAACCTGTTCAAACCCAATTAAAACCTGTTCAAATCCAACTAAAACCTGTTCAAATCCAACTAAAACCTGTTCAAACCCAATTAAAACCTGTTCAAATCCAACTAAAACCTGTTCAAACCCAACTAAAATCTGTTCAAACCCCCCTAAAACCTGTTCAAATCGACCTAAAACCTGTTCAAATCGACCTAAAACCTGTTCAAATACCACTAAAACCTATTGTTTCCTATTGAATATCTTTAGAATAGTTTGGTTCCTTCTGCAAAGTCACAGAAGTATCACCAACCAAATGTACTGCAGGGCCATGTAAAATATTGCATTTGTTGCCTTGAGTTTGACACGTATGAACTAAATAGATATAAGCTGTAACTCCTAAAGAAAGACGTCCTGAATGTGGAAGACGGTCTGAAGGTGGCCTCTGTTTGCTGTCCTTCACGTTCCTGGATCTGACTGGTTCACGAGTGCATCCCAGACTTTCTCCAGCGCCTCCTGAGGACTGGCAGCTCCTCCCGAGGCCTGATACCCCGCCACAGCGCCTCTCACTGCTCCTCTCTGAGCGGCAGAGGTAACCGCACCCACAGGAGAACCCAACCATCCGGGACAGTTCAGAAGTGTTGATCTCACCATGTGGGCCACTCCGAGGACGGCCCCCAGGAGCACGCCTGCCGCCGTCCCTGCCAACGTGATCAATAACCGATCAAAGACAGCGCTTCTTGCTTTAATCCGGATCTCTTTCTGGGAGATTTTTCCTGTTGCAGTTTTTCTGACGTTATCTTCCTCTTTCTCCAGTTCTCTACTCACTTCTTGGAACATCTCATTGGTGTAGAAGCCCCCACTGTTTTCTCGAACGATACTGTTGACGGTGTTGAGGAGCAGTTCCACCTGAAGCTGGTTACTCCTGTAGTCGCCTTCTCCTTTGTCTTTCCAGTATTTATTATCAACCACGTGACACCTGCCACCGCACTTCTTCACCAAATCTCCCAGTGCTTCGTTTTGACAGATGAACTCTTGGATTCTCATCCCATCTGGAAGCTGGTCGCCGTGTGTGAAGACAACGGCGGCGAATCTGAACGCTTCCTCGGAGAAATACTGTAATATTTGACAGATGACGGCCTCCTCGTGGACTGTGTACCTTTCTACTTTGAGCACAATGAGAAAAGCGTGTGGCCCTGGAGCGCACTCAGTGATACACTTCACTATTGAGTGTTTGAACAACTCCTCAGAGCCACAAGTGTCAAAGAAACCAGGAGTTTCGATCAAAGTGATGCATTTCCCATCCACGGATTCACTTTCTGTGCAACAAATGCTCTTTTCTGAATTGGAGGAATGGCTGATGGGGAACACTTTCTTTTTCAGGATGGTGTTTCCCAGACTGCTTTTCCCACTTCCAGTTTTTCCCAGTAGGACAATCCGCGTTGGAGTTTGCACTAAAGGAAAACAAGATATAATATACTGTAATTCTTTTGTTAAATAAGCCATCAGTGCCACTAGGGGGCTCCCAATAAGCTGCAGACTTCAACAGATGCTGCACTGAATATGTTTGACTCACAGTCCCATGTGAGTGTAATTGCAGACACTGTCCTCTAGTGGGTATTAAATGTAGCTTAATTTCAGGAACTTGACGGCAATGCAATTTGAAAAAATCAAAACAAATCATAATTTCAGTCTGGATTTTAACTGTGTCATGAACAAACATTAAATCTAACTATATCTGAAGTAAACCAAACTCACCCTCCATGACTCTTCTTCTTCTACTGTTTCTGCTGCGTATGGTCTCACTACAGTTGTGTTTCTCTTGAGATTTAACTTTCACTTTTGCCTGTCAGACCAGTTCATTTGTTTGTGGCTGAATTAGAAGTTCACTTCAGGTCATAACATAAAGGATTAGATTAGTGCAGGTTTACAACATTAGCACACTCCCATTCTTCTATAACTAATGAAAGATAACTTAAAAACATACCTGAGTGAGGCTGGGCCACTTTCATCTTCTCATATGTTTGCTTGTTACAAAAGTCTGAAGAATTTGGGCGAAGAATAATAAACACACCCATCACTTGTTTGAGGTCAGACATATTTTCATATAATACGACTGACACACCTGTAAACTGTTGAAAGTTCTGGCAGTAAATATTACTCAAAAAATAAGCAAAGAAAGAAAGAATAAACCTTGCACCAATTAGAAATTTTATTATATTATTTAATTGTCTGGTACAATTACAAAGTGAATGTATTCAGTGTTCAGTCACAAACATACATCAGAACAAACAGAATATATTTATGACAAAAACAAACCAGCCTGGCTTAACACTTTTGGTTGTGGTTTTCAACATAGTTTTTGCTATAAATGAGATATATAATTTGAAGAAACTCATTCCAAACTGCCTCTGCTGCCTCTCCTGGTGTCTCTGCCTGCTCACCTGCTTTATATCCTCTCCATCCTCCTAGAACACCTCCTACAACACCTCCTACAGCAGCTACTGGAGCGACTGGAGCTGGTACCTTTAAAATGTAGATAACTCCAGCTACCATAACAGGCACACCAAGGAAAGCTCCCAGCAGGACTCCTGTTGGAACACCTGCCAGTTTGGTCTGAAGTTTATCAAATATACTTTGTTTAGCTTTTTCTCCAATTAATGGCTCTGATAGATTTTCTGAATCTCTGATACAGTCCATCTCTCTCTGTAGATCTTCATCCACCTTCATCAGTATCTGGTTTGTGTAGTATCCTCCTCCGTTTTCTCTCACTGTGTTGTCGATGGTTTTAAGCAGCTCCTCGACCTGGACTGTGTTGTTTCTGTATTGGTCCTGGGTGTTTTTCCAGTATTTATTATCAAAGACATGACAGCGACCGCCACACTTCTGCACCAGGTCACTCAGGGCTTCATTATGACTGACCCACTCTTTAATCTTCATCCCCTCAGGGAGGTCTTCACCATGAGTAAAGACCACTGTGGTGTATTTCAGAGCCTCTTCAGAGAAATACTTCAGTATTATTTCTACTACAGCTTGTTCTTGTTTAGTGAACTTCTCCTTTTTCAGCACGAGGAGGAGAGCATGAGGCCCAGGAGCACACTCTATGATACAGTTTAGGATCTCAGGACTGAGGTCGGTGCTTGTTGGGTCTGTGTCAAAGAGGCCTGGAGTGTCGATCAGCTGGATGCTTCTTCCATTCACACTTTTAATTTCAGACTGACACTTCTTTGTTTCAGAGTTTGGAGAATCGTTCACCTGGAACTCTTCAGTTTGAATGATAGTGTTTGCCAGGCTGCTTTTTCCTGATCCAGTTTTTCCCAGAATCACAATCCTCCTGGTGTTTGTTTCTAGGAAAGAATTTTGGGACAAGTTTTAGTTTTCACAGGTTCAACAGGCTGTGTTCAGTTTTCAGCAGTGATAGGTACAGTTTGTAATCAATGTGTATGAAAAATATGTTGATTTTTAGTGATTATTGTAATAATATAATGTGGAGGCTACTCTGGGGAGTTCGTGCCAGTCCAACATGTCTCTCACTAAAACAGTTTGTTTAGGAAACTATCTCTGACTATGTCTTAGAGGAAATAGTGATGAACTCCGCACAGCATATAAAGAGTGCGTTGGTCTGAGTTTCTCTTCTTCTTCTTTAAAGCGTCTGACTCCGCTCAAAACTCACAAAGAGACAAAAGAAACACAACTATCACAAACTAAAACACCACAGACTCCTACCTTTTCCTTCCATGATGTTTCTTCTAATGTTCAGACGCAGAAAGCTCCAGTGTGACTCGCTCTGGTGCAGGTCTCCTTCAGTTCCTTTCACTTCGTTGAACTGCGCTGCTTTACAGGAAGTGTTGTATCTATCACTGTTTAATGAGCTCAGAGACAATACACACGATGATAGCTGATCAAACTCAGGATCAGAACATGTGTTGGTCACTGAAAATCATCTGAGCCTCTTTTTCTAAGGATTTTCATTTGGGCCATGACTGCAGAGTTCTTCTTTATGTTTGCCACATTTCAAAAGACAAAAGAGAATTTTGTCTATTACAGCTGCAACTGAGCAGGGTCATGATAAAATGTGGCTTCAACTGAAATTAGTTTGTGTTTGCTAAAGAAAGTTCACCATAAATAAATCTGTCAGAAACTGTTGAACAGTGAGTTATCCTCTGTGACAGGTGCAGATGTCTCTGTCACACCTGCTATTGCCTTTATTGCCTTTATTGTCTTTGTCTTTATTGTCTTTATTCTGTGGTAACTTTCATGTTCAATGCACCTTGTTTTTACAGGAAACGCTGCAGCTACAAACACAGTTCTGTGAAACCACAGGCATGAGACTTTTTACTGATGTAGATATAACTTTATGTACAAATGAACATAACAAATACTTCTTTGTGGTCATAATTTCTTTAGCCACATTCACATCTACAGCTACACCTTCAGCTGCTGCTGTGCACTTTTGCAGTTATTAAAATAAAAAGAGACATGAGAACAGTCTTTTTAACATTTACACATTCGGATACTTTTGAAATCAGCTGTTTATTTCCATTTAGAGTCATGTTAATGTCTTGTAAAACAGTTCATGAGTAAAACATTGGCTCATGTGAACTATCAGTTCTTTCTCAATGAGAACAGTATGATAATGTTGACTTAGGCAGTTAAACTAGACAATAATGTATTAAGTTTAGGGAAATGTGTGTGTATTTATGATTATGGTTTTAAATTTATTGCTAACATTATTTTTTTGTTCATTAGTCATTTAGAAACACAAGAAACACTTTAAACCAAACATTTTAATGCACAATGGTCAGAGAACAGTAAAATCAAACTCACAAAAGTAATATTTTTGAGTGAAATTAAATCAGATTTATTGTCATAAAATGCTTTTCACCAGATTTATCTACAACCCAGTTTGTATCTGTAGTCTCCGATGATTTCAGTAGAAAAATCACACATAGTGCACTTTATTTTAGTGTCCAGACAGAAACATACCATAAATATTCAACGAGGACATACATTTTTATTTTTTGGTGCCAGACTCCTCGAGTAATTACAACCATTTAAAAAACTGTTTGGACAAATATGATAAATGATGTGTTAATTCACTCAAATGGATTGTGAGGGTCATACATTTTTGCAAACAAAGCTTCTAGTCTCTCTAAAATGTGCTCTAGAGCTGTTTTTATTGGTGCAGTGACTTGTTGAACCGCCTCTGTCACTGGAGTCGAGAGGACCACATCTACAGCTGATGTTTCGTCTTCCCCGAGAACAAGTGGCAGAGGAGGCACAGACACTGGTTTCCAAATAAACCTGATTAGTTTTGGGGCTATCAGCGCGACTGAGACGGCCAATAATCCAGCTATGACTGAAAATCTTAAATAAGGCCATGGTTTTGATGCGTCTTTAATGTACCTCTGGAGGACTCTGAGTTTAGCCTGCTCTCTGCTCTCCTCCAGAGGCATGTCTCCAGACGTGTTCATACGATCCTGCTCTGTCTGAATGTCTCTCTCTACTTTCTCTAACATCTTATTAGTAAAGTATCCTCCATCGTTGTCCCTGACTGTTTTTTCTATCGACTTGAGGATCTCTGCCACTTGAAACTGGTTGTTCCTGTATCCGTCCTGCTGCTGCTGGTTCTTCCAGTATTTGTTGTCGACCACGTGGCACCGTCCGCCGCACTTCTGCACCAACTCACTCAGGGCTTTGCTTTGCCGGACGAACGTCATAATGGTCGTGTCTTCCGGGAGCTGGTCTCCGTGAGTGAAGACGACGGTGGCGAATCGGAAAGCCTCGTCGGAAAAGTGCTTGCACATCTGATGGACGAGACCCTGCTCCTGCTCTGTGAACTTCTCCACCAACAGCACAATGAGAAAAGCGTGAGGCCCCGGAGCGCACTCGGTCATACAGCTCAGTATCTCACACTGTACGTCCCTCTCAGACCGGTCTGAGCTGAAGACGCCCGGGGTGTCGATCAAAGTAAAACTCTGGCCGTTCACCGTCTTGGTTTTTCCTTCAGAGGAACGTGTCTTCGAGTCACTGCTGTGGTTCACGTTGAACATGGCCTCTCCCAAAATGCTGTTTGCCAGGCAGCTTTTCCCACAGCCAGATTTCCCGATCAGGACAACCCTCCAAGAGTTTGGGCCTAAATAAAAACAAAAGCATGATACATTTACTTCGCATTGGTTATGTTGAGACTCCAGAGAGAAGGAGAGTCACAGGTAAATGAAGGATGTTCTGGGAGGTGCACAGAAGAAGAAAACGCACTAATATATGAATCCAATTATCCTCTTAAACCCTTTTCAGACTGCAGCAGATTGTCATGACACTGTGTGGACACTGGGAGGTGCTCTAGACACAATTAGAGCAGGCTACTGGGTTGATATCATGATGTATGTTTCATGTTGTGAAACTCATATGTGCCTCAACATCTTGCAGTAGTCACAGCTATAGTCTATATGACGTTATAATTTTTTTTATTAATTATTTTGTGGCACCATCATGTCACATGGGGCTTCAGCTGTCCCCCTTAGAGCAGTGGTTCTCAAACTGTGGTACAGGTCCCACTGCTGGTACTCTGACTCTGATAACTATAAAAATATTCATTTCTGTTGCAGCTTTATAATAAACTTTACTATTCCACTAAATGTCAGGACTCTTGAAAAACAGTGGGATTCAATGAAGCAGGAGCAAACAAAATTCATTTGATAACATTCATATGCTGTAGGTAGATAGGCGTGTGTTCACATAAAACTGAGAATGGCATAGATCCCTATCGACGTAAAGGAGGAAAGACTAATATATTCTAGGGTTGTACTTGACAGACACATAGCTTTAAAACACCTGAGCATTATACATATACATATAAAATGACAGGGTTTTCACGTGATATTAATTTCAACACTTTGAGCTCAAAAACAAGAGAGACTCGAGAGCAGACAGTGATGTATTTGAGGAGCTACAGGATGAACTCCGCGCGTCAAACAAAAACCTGGAGTTGCGCCTTAAACGCATCATTTAAAGTCGTGTAAAGAGTGCGTTGGTCCGAGTTTCTCTTCTTCTTCTTTAAAGCGTCTGACTCCGCTCAAAACTCACAAAGAGACAAAAGAAACACAACTATCACGCGCTAAAACACCACAGACTCCTACCTTTTCCTTCCATGATGTTTCTTCTAATGTTCAGACGCAGAAAGCTCCAGTGTGACTCGCTCTGGTGCAGGTCTCCTTCAGTTCCTTTCACTTCGTTGAACTGCGCTGCTTTACAGGAAGTGTTGTATCTGTCACTGTTTAATGAGCTCAGAGACAATACACACGATGATAGCTGCTCAAACTCAGGATCAGAACATGTGTTGGTCACTGAAAATCATCTGAGCCTCTTTTCTAAGGATTTTCATTTGCGCCATGACTGTTCTGTCCTGGACTGGGTCGGTTTCCATCCAACACGTAACACAATACAGTCTCCTTAAAAAATACACTTATCAATATAAACAAGATATTTCTAAGATGTTACTTGTTGTTTTAATATTAACTGAGAATAGTTGAAAATAGTTGTAAAAGACCTTTAATGTAAGTTGCAAGATTTGACTTTAATTATAGTCCAGCAGTTGTTCAAAGTATAACATACAGAATTTGCAAAAGCAGAAAGACAGTCAAGTGTCAAGAATAACGTTACTATTAAGGTTTTATTTTCCTCTTTTCTCCTCAGAGCTGCATTAGCTACATTTAGCTTGTCATTAGAGCATGTCCTGCTTCACAGGTTTGGTTTAGCTGCTGAAACAGGAGCTCTACTTCTTTAAGAAAACTGGTAGCGTCCCTCACTGCTGTTTGGAGAATGGTTCACCTTGAACTCTTCAGTTTGAGTGATAGTATTCGCCAGGCTGCTTTTTCCTGATCCAGTTTTCCCCAGAAGCACAATGATGTTTCAGATGTTTCTGTGAAAAACATTTTCAACATTTTAAATGACTTTTTACAGCACAGCTGCAGCTGAACACTACTTTTTAGCAGACTTTATCCATATTTCCAGTTCTGTTAGAGGTGATTATGTAAAACACAGAGAGAGGTGTCTTCAGTCAAAGTTAACCCTCAACTTATCTCAGAGTGAAATAAGATGCACATCTTTGTGTTCTATTTAATAATTTTATTTTAATTAGAAATACATCATTGCCTCTAAAGTAAAAAGTACAGATTACACAGCAGCAGTATTGTGTGTTTAATCAAAGCCACTTTGTTAATAAGATCACACAGAGAACAAGTCCTGTCCAATGTTTTCCTTCATGCAAATAAACAATGATGTAGAGAAATACAGTTAGTAAATGGCTCCTAAAGAGAAAATCAGTTGAGCCTGTATTTTTCTGAACTCACTGTCCATTGTGTTGGTGAAGTATCACTGCTGTTATCTTGAGGCACAAGTGGCTTGTTCCTGTCTGTATTT
Source organism: Rhyacichthys aspro (assembly GCA_036850595.1). Taxonomy (NCBI): domain Eukaryota; kingdom Metazoa; phylum Chordata; class Actinopteri; order Gobiiformes; family Rhyacichthyidae; genus Rhyacichthys; species Rhyacichthys aspro. The sequence continues at coordinate 5,037,473 of CM072165.1, forward strand.
ACATTTGTGAGACACAGTAGTGGTTCATGTCTGTGACTGAAGAGGTGGAGTTCAGGAAATAATAAAAACAGTGTGTGACAATGTTCTGTGATGGTTCAGTGTAGTATATGTGCAGTATTAACCTGAAAAACCTCTCACTGAACCTGGTGCTTTGGAAATACAAGGATTTTTTTCAATAATAAAGTATTAATAATAATGTCCCACCAAACTGGAAATTCTGGCATAATATTATCAATATGAGGTTAATTTTAAAAGTGGGCATATGACATAAAACAGTTTCAGTTTCATTTCTTTAGAAACACTTTTACCAAAAGAGGCTGGTTCAGACAATGCTGACTGGTTTATTTCAGAATGTGCACAGAATGAAAGATCTTGAGAGATAAAGTACACTTCTCTTGTTTGACTAAACAACAATATTCTTCCAACAATGATAAAATTACAGTACAGCTGTTATTACATAAAGTTAGACATTAAATCCCCCATAACCAAACAGAAAACCCCCATAACCAAACTTGACAACACTTTTCAGGTCAAGACTGCACGGCCAAGAAAAGCCATTATCAGGGCCGCTGTTGTACAGCCATAAGCTGCAGCCATGATCTTCTGGACTTTCTGTTGAAGGAAGTTATTGGTGTAGTAACCTCCGTTGTTTGCCTCGATCATTTTGTCGACTGTGTGAAGCAGTTCAGATAACTGATACTGGTTGTTCCTGTATTCATCCTGGTTATTCTTCCAGTATCTGTTATCAAAGACATGGCAGCGGTTCCCACACTTCTCCACGAGTTCACTCAGGCCCTTGTTTTGACGAACAAAATCCTCGATCTTCTGCCCTTCGTCGAGCTGGTCGCCGTGAGAGAAGAGAACAATGGCAAACTTTAAGGCTTCCTCTGAGAAATAGTCGTTCAGTTTTTTGATGACTTCTTCCTCCTGTTTGGTGAACTTTTCCATTTTGAGCATGATCAGAAAAACGTGAGGCCCCGGGGCGCACTCCGTGATGCATTTCACTATCTCAGGCTTCATCTCTTCCTCAGAACGACCAGTGTCAAAAAACCCAGGCGTATCAATCCACTTTATGCTTTTTCCATTCACATCTTTGGTAAATGTTTGACATTCAGTTGTGCCAGAGTTGGGAGAGGAGGACACCTCAAACACTGTTTCCTGAAATATGGTGTTAGCCACACTGCTCTTCCCTGCTCCAGTTTTCCCCAGGACCACCATTCTTATTGTGAATTCTGAAAAAAAAAGCATTCAAAACTCATAAGTTTATATGTAGTTAATCTCGAGGCTTTACTTATTGGTAAGAATTACCCCATAATGCACTAACTGTATTGTTAGGAAATCTCAACACAGTGTGACAGTAATGAACATTCAGGTCTGGCTTCTGTACATTAGCGGCTGGAGGTGATGTTGGTGGGTGGTTTTATAAATACATATCACTCAGCTGTTCTTTTTTGTCCCTGTCTCAGACTCCACTCTCCCCCAGAAGCATCGCAGGGACCTCTCCTGCTTCTCTTTTATTAAAAAATACTTATTACTGGATACTGCAGTGGTGTCTGACACACAAACTAACGGCTGCAGAAAAATGGAGAATAATGGAAAAACTGTAAACGGAACGGAATGGCGAGAGATCATCAGGCTGACTTTATGAGTTCTAGTGAAGCTCTTGCTGTTAACCTTTGTGATGCTATCATGCTAATGCTAACTGCAACATATAAAGCCCCTCTTTACTTTTTTGAAATGATCTTGTGAAGTATTTGGTCACATTATTGTGGCTCTGCTTACTCCACATAAATACAAGAGGCTAATACTTTACTGCTACACACTGTCAGTTATATTTGTCATGTCTTTTTAAAGCAAATGCTCATTGTCTGTATTTATTGTTATTTATTGTACTATACAGTACATATAAACTGCCCGTGTTCAATAGAAAACTGCACAATCTGTGTAGTATTTGTAAAATGATAATGACCTTTATATTATATAAAAATGTACGTACCGCTCATGCTGTCATTAATAATAAGTGCAGAGATGGTTGCATTTACTTTTAAGGTTTGACACTTTCTTTTTAAACCTGTTTAACTTGATTGTTTTTTTATCCACCTGAATGAACGTCACAAACACACCTTTGTGATCAGTCAAACCACGTGATTGACAGAAGGGGAACTTTTCCATTTTCCTTTAATTTTTTAAAGATATTATTATTATTATTATTATTATTATTATTATTATTATTATTATTATTATTATTGTTATTATTATTATTACTACTACTGTACTGTTTTAAAATTGTATTTACTGAAACACATTAAATTCTTAAGGTGGCTTTGTTATTGGTCCTATTTCATAAAAGTATTGAAATGAACTGAATTCAAGTGTAGAGATCTTTTGGGGTATCATATAACATTTTATGATTATATCAAATATCAGGCATATATCTTCTTGTCATGTATAAATGAAAAGCCTCACAACTGGCATCAATTAAACATGAGCTGTTTCAAAAAAAAAAAAAAAAAAGAGTTGATGAAATCTTAAGTTTTCTACAGTTAGATTGAGGAGGCATTATAAAAAATACAATAGAGGTTTGAAAAAAAGTCAAACAATCGTAGTGTCTCTAATTAATGTTTTTATTACAAATGTATTAAGACTGCTTTGACAGAATTTTACATTTGAGAGGCAGGTCGAGGTATGACTCTTCCCTCACAGACAGTAAACTAATACATGTTTCTTTTTTAGTGAAACAGTGACATGAATTATTAAAATAACATTTAAAATCTTTATCAAAGCTGAGCGCTCCATTAAACGAAGAGCAACATAAAAACAGCCATAGATCCTGATTTTTCTGCTTGATTCTTTCCTTAACGCCGGAAGATGAACGCCAAACCCAACAGAGCTCCCAGGACGACAGTGGCTGAAACACCTGCCACTTTGGCCAAAAGTGACTTAAAAGTGTTCTCTTTGGCCTTTTGTTTAATTTCCTGCTCTGACAGGTTTCCTGGTGATGCTCTAATGCAGGCCTCCTCCTGCTCTATTTCCTCTTGCACCTTCCTCAGGTTCTCGTTTGTGTAGCATCCTCCGTTTTCTCTCACAGTTTTGTCGATGGTTTTGAGCAGCTCCTCGACCTGGACTGTGTTGTTTCTGTATTGGTCCTGGGTGTTTTTCCAGTATTTATTATCAAAGACATGACAGCGACCGCCACACTTCTGCACCAGGTCACTCAGGGCTTCATTCTGACTGACCCAGTCTTTAATCTTCATCTCCTCAGGGAGGTCATCACCTCGAGTGAAGACCACTGTGGTGTATTTCAGAGCCTCTTCAGAGAAATACTTACATATGGTGTCTCCTACAGCCTTCTCGTGCTTCGTGAACCGCTCCACTTTGAGCAAAAGGAGGAAAGCATGAGGCCCAGGAGCACACTCTGTGATACATTTTAGGATCACAGAGTCTAGGTCAACGCTCAGTGGGTCTGTGTCAAAGAGGCCTGGAGTGTCGATCAAACAGAGGCTTCTCCCGTTGATGCTTTTGGTTTGGGACTGACAGGTCTTTGTCCCAGAGGTGGACAAATGACAGACCACAAACGCATGGTCATCTCCGAGTAAAATGTTTGCCAGGCTGCTTTTTCCTGATCCTGTTTTCCCCAGAAGCACAATCCTCCTTGTGATTGGTTCTTGAAAAAAATGTAACTCTGTTTAACTTTTGTAAACTCAGATTTACCAAGATTCATTCACATTATGACTTGTCTGTGCTTAACTTTATCTTAAATAACTTTGTAAATCAAGTGTTTCTAAACTCAGTTGTGCCCTAGTCTAACATTAGAAAGGTGACACCATTAACTAAACATAAAGCACATTAATTCATCTTGTATTTTCACTGAAGCTCATATAAAAGTGTCTAAAAGTCTGTCCTCACCTGCAGCTGCCATGATGTGAACCAGTGATCTGGGCGAGCTCTGCTGTTCTGTCTCTGTGGCTCGTGACAGACTTTACTTTCACATTCTTGTTTATGAACCTCGTTTCAGGAAATGCTGCAAACAAATCTTGACTGGCAGAGGATATTCACCGTCATTATTTCACCCATGTCTGGGTTTTGGTCAAACAGGTTTTTCATTCTTTGTAAGAAAGAGCAAATGAGAGAAAGGCTCTCAAATGAATTATTGTTATTAATTTGAGAATGGGACAGCTTCATTCTCAGCTCCTCGGGTGTGTTCTTAAATCTGTCAGTATCTATTTCCAGGAGAGGATTCTTGTTCCTAATGAGACCAGTGAGGAGCTGTGATTTCTGGTCAAGTTTTCTTTACAAAAATTCTGTCAAACGCTGCTCATAGACAGAAAACACATTCAAACAGCTTTTAAGTTATGTTTCTCAACTCAACTTGCATAATGTAGGTGAACTATTGCTATAATGATCTGGAGGGAGAAGTGGTTTGTTCACATGTTGCTCTGTTGGACTAGAGAATGATACAGATGTCTCACTTCTGTCATTGTGTCTTATTTCTTCTTGCTTTGTGAACCGCTCCACTTTGAGCAAAACTCTGTACATTTTAGGATCTCAGAGTCAGCCAGGAGTGTCGATCAAACAGAGGCTTCTCCTGTTGACTCTTTTAGTTTGGGATGAACCTCATTTCAGGAAAATGCTGCAAACTTTCTTCTTTAATCATGATTGGCAGAGGATATTCACTTGAGAATGCACTTGACTCATTAAATACACTCACAATAACAACAGCTATCGTTTTAAAGTTGGACTAATTATGGTTTGTGAGTAAGAGACACAATAAGCTGCACAATAAACACTTAATACTAAAAGCAGTTTCTTCTTGTTGAGGTTCACTGTATGTTATTTCCTGTGTGTTATTTTAGTGCCTGACTGACTCTAATAACAAAGAAACACAGGCAGAGGACACAGTCTGAGCAAATACATTCACCACTCTCTTCTTTTATTGAGGTGTAGAATAAAAGTCACACATAAAATGATACAAAGGCTTTCAAATGAATTATTGTGGTGGAAACAGTGAGACAAATCACACAAATAATGACATTTAAAATAGATAGACAGGCATGATTCATATTGTTTTATACTTGATTCTTCTCATTTATTATCTCAGTCCTGTCAAACGGAGTAATCCCTGCAGGACTTTGCATTTTAACACTTGCTATTTGATCCAGAGCTGTCACAAAAGTGTTTTTATCATTCTGTCCTCTCATTATCTCCTTGTAGGTCTTCATCCTCCTCCTTTTGCCAGATGTGAATGTAAATACTTCATAAACACATCTTCTGCTCCAAATACTGTGCTTCCCAGGCTGCTTTTTCCTAATGTTTGGTTCTTGAAAACAAATCTGAGAATGAGTTTATGCTTTTTCCATTCTTTGTTCCGGCTTCCTCGACATGCATGTGTAGGTGATTTGGTGACTCTAAAGTGCCCCTAGTGGATGAATGTGAGAGTGAATGGTTGTGTGTCAGTGCCTGTGTGTAAATGTCAGCCCTGAGACTAACTGGCCATTGTCCAGGGTTTAGGGGATAGGCTCCAGTCATGCGCGAAATGATGGTTGTGCCAGTCTTCTTTCGTTTTTGAACCTGTTTAACTTGTCTTTTTCATCCGTCTTAATGAATGCCACAAACACAAGTGAAACCAGTCAGAACTATCACCGAAACCTCAGAGAAGCTTACTCAGATTTTGATCAGTTTTACAAACAGACCATGTTAAAATAAAAGGGCACAATACTGTAATGCATTTATTTAAACTTTCAGTTGTTTTTTTCAGTCGACATCAACAAAATCACTCCATGAAGCAGCTTCTGAGTGAACAGCTGTGTTTAAAAAGTCCCGAGTCCTTGTGTCCAGTGTGAACGACTTAAATAAAAGGAGTCTTTCTTTTTGTTTAAAAAACATATAACTGGACATTTGGACGTTCAATACTGTCGGTGGCAATTTACATAAAGGTAATTCAATAATATTTGGCATTTTATTTATGTTTCAGGGAAAGACAAGGACACTGGGGCCTTGACGGGTGACGTAAGGCAGGAATGAAGGGCCCTAGATTTAATGAGGGGCCCTAAAGTTACGTCTGATGTGAATATAACATGATATTGAATACTTACATTAATACACAAAATTTGGGGTTGAACTGTGAAGTAAAGTAGTGATACAATAAGACTCAGGTGTTTCCTAATCAAGGGAAAAGACAAACTAAACCTCCAATGGGCCCCTCGGCCTCCTGGGCCCCACTGCCCTGGCTGCACTGCCTCATGCTACGCCTCTGGTTTTGATGATCTTTTTATACCATCTATAACTTAAACTTGTACAGGGTGCCTGGTCCACACATTATCTGTCTCATTTGGGCTGCTTGTCCAGAGGCCTTCCAACGTGAACATTTCTTAATTAATATCCGTGAACAGGAAAAAACTGCGCTTCTCCATTACATCGTGACAATAAAAAGTTTTCTTGCTCTTGGTTGTTTTGTGAAATGGACACAAAACACTGGCACAATATGGAAAAATATCACCTCATCATCTGCCAGTGTGAATTGATAACATGAATGAATCACAATCTTCTTTTGTTGCATGGTTTATATTCACCTGTTGGCTGGAAATGTAAATGTGTGAAGATATTTTGTGAAACTGTCCTGGTAAAAGATCTGTTAATAAAAATATCAATGTGGACCAGACTTAAGGCAACAACAGAGTGTCATGAGCACTTAGGACGCCATAGGATTACTTTTCATCACTCACACTGAACTGGCCATAATAGATTTGGGTTCAGGCGCTCACAAAGACTAGTCTGGCGGTGTAGGCGAGGTCGGCCAGATACAGCAGGAAGTTGAGGGCGGTGAGCACGGCCACAGTGATCAGATACGACGCGTAGCTGCTGCGGTGCTGTTTGTCGAACTGAAACACGGGCCAGATGATGGTCGCCGTTAAGTACATGACAACTGCCAGCAGCCCGTACGCGGACAGGAACTTTGAAAACGGGATGGGGAGCCAGCCGGTGCACTCGCCGACACACAGCACCACCACCGCCATGGACAGGATGAAGCAGATGCAGTAGACGGCCATGCACCACTTCAGTCCAGGATGGTGGTCGTACGATACGGGATTACTGACGAGGATGAAGATAACACAGGCCACGAAGGTTTGGCACACCTTCAAGAGTCCTGGGGCAGTAGCCATGTAGCCCGTCACCTCTCCGGGCCTCGCTTTGGAAATGCTCACCTCGCCCAGGTAAGCCACCGCCGCCAAACACGAGAAGACCGTCGAGACGATGCGGTGATCCCGAGCTCCACCGCTGACGTTACTGCCCTTCAAGAAGTACAACGGGAATATAACAGACGCAGAGAGACACAGGAGGGTGGCGTAGCAGGCCACGGTGATGGGGAAGTTGGACCAGGACACCAGGACCCGAGCCTGGAGGCCGAAAAGCTCCACCAGGAGGACGAGCAGGGTGCAGGCGAAGCTGAAGGCCCAGCAGAAGATGCACCAGTCGGCCATGCCTCCGTGATACAGCGCGGCCCCGTGTGACGCCACGCTGAAGGCCACGCAGGTGAACACCAGGGCGGCCACGCGCACCCAGAGCAGCTGAGAGGAGGGCAGCACGATCAGGGGCATGATGGGATACTGCAGTCAGAAGTAGTCCTACTAGGGTTAGACAATTAGACTGGATCAGGAGAGTTTAATGTGGCGTCTTCTCCTGGAGTAAGATTGTCACATATTCTGCAAAAAAAGAACATGTAAATAAAAATCATCTACAAAAAGAAGCAGGTAAATGGTGATGTATTCATGAATTTTATGCAATTTATTCAACAACAAAAGCCACCGTAGCATAAAAAACCCAATATTTCATGAGAGATGTTACACAAGCATTTTAGATCACAACATGACAGAGTCCCTAAAACCAAGTATTTAAACTATAAACTCAACTTAAGGACCCTAAAAAGCAATCACACTTTAACATCGACAAGTGTATAAGGACTCGGGCGTATTGTTCAAGCTGAGGCCTGTGTCAGTTCATCTGAAGGAAGTGACGTTTGCAAAGGTTGGAAAGTCCCCAGGTTTCTGAAGGTCTGAGTTGAGCCTTCTGCTTAAAAAAAGAGAGACAATGGTTCCCCCTAGTGTCAGGTTTACAGCCGTTTTAAGGAAACATACAGAGGTAGCAGTCACTTTTAACTCCTGTGTGACAGCAGCTAAAGTTTAGCTCAAATTAAAAAAGGTTAAAAAAAGGCTAAAAAGGGACAGGGTTCTAGTTTCCTCAGACCCAAGGGAAAACGCATGTTACCAATTACTGGAAGAAAGCACTGTACCTTTTTATCCCTTTTTATCACATGCACTGTTGCCCATGTCAGACTAAATACTATTTACAATGAGGACCTTACACATTGTCTTGTATTTAAAGGGAACATTAGAGCACAGCCAATGTTACTACAAATAAAATGGGTGTTTATACTGATTATCACGCAGGAAAACGTCTCTCAATAACTTTCATTAGGGTTTTAAACTTTCTGCTTCCTGCTCTGGGTGGGAGGACTCACTCATACACAGGAAGCAGCTCTGCACGGCTAATGGCATGTCTGCAGGAACTGATGCAAATATGCACTTAAACAAACAAAAGATGCCAAAATATCTTATGCTTCTTTGCACAAATCTAAGGACTCTTGGGACAGACTGTTAGATCTCAAAGTGGATCAAATATTATAGAGTTCTCATAATGATATTGTGCAAAGAAAAAAAGTCTTGTCCATAAAAAAAGTTGTTTTACTAATAGTATAGTCACTTGTAATCCCTGTGATGCTGGTTGTACATTGGTTTAGGTCTGACTCAAATGATAAAACCAACTATTGCTGTAGTTTAATGTGGTGAATGTGGTCTCATGTATTCACCGTTCACAGGAAGCAGGTTTGGTTTGCCTTTGTGGTTTATGATACAGAAATACTATGCATACTGGGCATACCTCAAGCTTAAACAACAGCTGGAAGTTAATTATATTCTATTTTGGGAAAGTGTACAGAAAAGATCCTTCAAACAACTTCATTATAAGACAGTAAAAAAACGTGGCCTAGTGTGTTTACAGGTTAAGAAAAGTGAAACACTGCACGTTTTAAATGCAAAATATTACGTTGATAAGGTTGCTATCCGTCCCAAATAGCGGGCAGCTCTTTGGGACTGATAACACCGCGCCCAGCTTGTTCCATCTTGTTCCAAAAATAGACTTTAACAAAACCGAGCAAACATTTTACGCACAGACAATTGGAGAGGAAAGATGTAAAATGTTAACCTTACCTAGAGACTGGGTTATTTTTCGGTTTGGACCATGTGGTAGGCGTGATTTTCTTAGTTCCTGAAACGCCGCGTGCAAAGTTAGTGGCGCATCGTCTCTCATCCTCCAACAGTTCACAGCAGACGAGACGGGAGCCAGCCCCACGCCCCGCGCTGGCCTTATTTGGTAAAGTGTTGAAACCCCTCTCTCTCTGAGCAATGAGAAGTCAATGCAACAGTTTATTTTCCCATGTTGCGTCATTTTAAGTTCACTGAGTACGGTTTACATTGTAATAAAGTGTACACTGAAACAAAACGGGTCTGTGTTTAATTATAATAAATAAATATTGCTATTTGCTAAATTATTATATGGCTGTGTATGTGATTTATTTCTATCTAATCGTAGCATATTCCATTGAAATGAAAATTAACGTTTTCATCACTATTAAAATGTCTACATCAGGTCAATAAATAATCAATAATAGTGTATTTATGTTGTATTAAAGGTGGTGTAGGCAATTTTAGTACCATTGCATAAAGCAAGCAAAAACAAAAACTGTGTGATGTGCTTTGCATCTGAGAGTTTTCAGTGCTTCATGTAAATATAACAAACACTACTAAATTTGACTTGAAGAGGCACTTTGTAACTTTTAGCCCAAAAATATATATTCTCCCTCTCATTTTGATGGTTCTTAGACATGAGATCTGTAGAATCAGGCATTAATACAGAAACCTCCAGGGTAACTTTCCTGTTACCGGAACGGGAAACAGGTGACAACAAACATAACCCTCTTTTTCTGCAAGGCATCTACACTTGAACCCTTATAGTGATGGCAATGATGGCTAGTTAAATATAACATACTGAATAACTGATATAACTACAGCAATGTAATCCTTATTAGCCTGTATCAAAGGGAAAATTGTCAAAAAGAATGTATTTTAGTAAATCAACACTTTACATTCTTTTTTTTTTTTTCATTTAAACAGACCCTTGAGTTAATGTGAATAAACCTGTAGCGTTTTCGTTCAAACTGCGCTCAGTGAAAGCAGTTGCAGTTCCACAGTGTAACCAGACGGGGGCGTCGTGTGGTCTGTTTGTGTGATTTTTGAGGGCAGCAGCAGCCGGATAACAACACCGCAGAGATCATTATTTTGGACTGGACTAAAAACCTTTACAGTTGTGCTGCAAAGACTAGGCCTAAAGCTGGAGTTCTTGACTGATGGCTTAGAAGATAAATATAACTGAAGTACTGTGATTTGGAACAGAAACCGATCTCTACTGGAAACATGGAGCTAACCGGCTAACAACATGCAGCTTTACTAGTGCACGGGTTTCACGAAAATAGGACTTTTGGGGATTTATCGACGTGGAATTCGCCCTCTCCTTGGTTTACATTTGAATTGCCAGGACATACGCAGTTTTCTTCACTTTAGCCTTTTATTTTGTTGCTAGTTTAACAGCTAGCTCTACATGAATCCCCCAAACGGGCAGCTGGAGCCGAATCCACAAACGTCCCAACAGCGTCACCACGTACAGCGTAGCCACGTAACGCGACGCCGAGGACTGACTTCGGCCCATTTTCTGAGCTAATGCTAATCATCTAATAGATGTAGTTAGCATTATAGTAAGGTATCGTAAATTTACTTTATCATTCCACGGTTAGATTGTTAGGGAATTATTAAAACAACCACATTTTATTTCCACCCTGTTTGCTGCTTTCAGTTTCATCCAAAAGGAGCCGAAGCTAACGCCGGTGAACCTGCTAATTAGCTAACTAGCTGTGTCGTTAGCATGTAATAGAAAGCCAAGGTTGTAATCTAGGTTAGTTGTTTACAGTCTGCTAGCATGTACATATTTGCCTGTTAGCTTGGCAGCCACTTTTTTAGGTGGTATATATGTACTAAATTACCTAATTAATGCACGTCATTACTATAAAATAAGGTATGTAGCGATTTATTTTAGCTAACCAAATGCACACTACAGTAGATTGTCTATGCAACTGTCCTACGAAGAATGTAAACGTTGACTGCTTTGTTGTGCTATTTAGGTTGAAAGCTGAAAATACACAATACTAGCTCGCTTTATTTAAAAATGCCACCCATACTCGTTAGTTTTGCACGTTAAATAATTCACATTGAACGTATCTTTAATGAATTAGCTTTACACAGACACTGTGGCAGGGGAGTTGTTGACCCAGAGCATATCGAGACATATCATTCATGATTGATGATCTTTGTGGAAACTGGCTGCACTGGTCTAGTTTCCGCTGCACGTGCCTCTAGCTGCCTTTATTTAACATTTATTTTCAAGATTCCCACACAAATAGCCAAATGTAACACTCAGAGTTAGTTTTAGCAGCACTTTGTTGAAGGTAAACGAGAACATGAGGGCTTCCTTAGGGCCAGTGCATGTAAACTTGAAGATCTGATCGGAGCCAGACAGAGAGCTCCATTGTGTGGACTGAAAACTCAAGAGGCAAGAGATGATGGTGCTGATAACCACAGCCCAGTGACAGAGTCGTTCCCGCAGCAGAGGAGTGTCACAAGGCTGCAGATATGAGTCTACGCCAACCCACCTCTACTCTGGACAGGTACAAGCAACAACCCCACGACACAAACCCGCCGTCTGGGCTCGATAATGCATGCTTTGTGCAAGATATTTCAGGGGTTGAAATCATGTCGACGGGAAGCGATAGAAAAGTCCTTATCTGACTAAAGTCCAGTCTGGCCACTTGAATAACGAGTCAAGCAGGCTGTTTGTTAGTAGGACGTGATAAAAGTGCCCACTGGAACCAATGAGGCAAGAGAGAAATGATGCAAACTAAAGCACACGTCAGACAAACATGACAGCTGTGTTCAATAGTGGTCAATAAACCTGCATTAGATTATAGAAAACACACAGATCTAGATTATCTTTGATTACACTGGTTCTACTACTTTCTTGATTTGGTGGATATTACTTTGGAGTAACCAAGGCATTCAAAGTAAAAAAAGAAGTGTTATTCATGTCTTCATGCACGTGTTATTCCACCACCTGCTTGTTTAGGACAAAGCAGTGTATGCGTTGTCATCAGTATTGCACTACATCATTGTCGGTGGTTGTTTGTTTGGTGCATTTGTCTTCATCTGTCTCTGTTTTTTCCGCTGTGTTTTTTCTTGTGTGCATCCATCCACTTCCTGTGTCTGTCTGTCTGTGTCGTGTGACTTCAGGGCAGCCAATAAGAAAAACGTCCACTTGTCAAGGTAGGACAGCTGCCCAGTACCGATCCAATTAAAGAGTCTGGGGATAATAAACCATGTCATTTCAGGTGCAGCATGTATTCAGTGTGCACTGAGTGAAATATCATTGATCCTGCAAAAAACTGTGTCTTGCCAATGCCTTTTTTTTGTTTTGAGAACCGCTCTGCTTGTTGAATAGAAAAGTCAGTTCTGAAACAAAATCCTAGTACCTTTAATTGAAAATGCAGCATGAATCTGTGTGGATTTAAAGCGTGTAAATAAAAACGAGGGTTTCGTGTATTGTGGTGAATTGTCTTTGCCAGCACTGCGTCACTCCAATCCAAAAAGCCGAAACAGTGTCCTTCAGTGTCATCGTTAAATAAACACGTTCCGAGAAGTACCGGCTGCTCTCAGCAGTGTTTACAGTCTGTACAAAAGTAGGAGGCATGGCCATGATCTGTTCTGCTTCCTGTTGGTCAGTTTTGTGTCCTATCGCTCAAAGCCTGGTTTTCATTCAGAATATCTTCTCTGTCCTTTTCTCTGTGTCTTTTTTCCTTCTGTCATGCCTCGCTTTCAGCCCTTTTGCTGCTTGGTGAGTGTTTTTAGTCGTCAGTGTATTCCTTATGCAGCCCATATATTTTCATTTAATATTCATACAGATTCCTCTTTGTTCTCCCTTTGCTTTGTCTCCCTTTTATTGTTCTTAGATCAATCAGCGCTTTCATACATGTTTTGCTTTCAATTTTCTTATTTAAATTTGGTTTGTTGTTTTTAAAAAGTTGTCTCTCTCGTCCCTCAAAACCAGGCTCAGCAGTCTGACTATCGGGGACTCAGAGCGCAAGTCCTCTGCCACCCAACAGAGGGAGCCCACTACTGACATTCCCACAGAAAGCTCAGGTAACAGTCGCTTCCCTTGCATCTTCTTCACCTTCAACTCAAGCAACAGTACGGTACAGACACTCAGAAGACATTGCATTTGAAGCAAACTTAAACATGAAGATTATTTTAAGTCATGTAATGTGCTTTCTAGCCTTTTAACGATGAGAACGCCCCTAAAAGTGTGCTGTACTGTTTTAATGTTAAATTAATTGTTTTAATTTAAAAAAGAGTTTTAATATCCGTTTTATCTCTCAGGTCCCGGTCTGGTTCAGAGATGTGTGGTTGTGCAAAAGGACCAACTGGGTTTTGGCTTCACCGTGTGTGGAGAGAGAGTCAAGCTTGTCCAGAATGTCCGACCAGGCAAGTACTACGCATTTTAAAGAAACTATAAAGAAAGAAGACATTTTAGTTTGAAAATAAAAAATTAGTCTTCTCCACCATTTATTTGAGATTTTGGGTGGTAACTCCTAACTGTATCTTTCCTAAAGTCGTGTTTGTCTTTGTTCTTTCAGGTGGAGCAGCAGTCAAGGCTGGGGTCCAGGAAGGGGATCGAATCATCAAGGTATTGTCTTTTAAAAATATTGTACATTTATTGTCCTGTTGAAAAGTTTGAACTGGTTTTAGGTGGATTTGACCAGGTTTAAGCTGGATTTGAACTGGGTTTAGATGGATTTGAGCAGGTTTTAGGTGGATTTGAATGGGTTTTAGATGGATTTGAACGGGTTTTAGATGGATTTGAATGGGTTTTAGATGGATTTGAACAGGTTTTAGATGGATTTGAACAGATTATAGATATCTTTGTATCAAAAACTGGCTTAAGATTTCATGAACAAATGAAATTAATCTGTTTCAAATCTATCTAAAACCTGTTCAAATCCAACTAAAACCTAGTGCCAAAAACATCACCTAACTAACTGTACTGAAAGGCCACATAAAACACTGAGTTTGACATGTGTGGTCTAAGTAATCATTGATAACCTCAGCTGATCTATCCATCTGTCCGTCAGGTGAACGGCTCACTGGTGTCCTCCATGTCCCATCAGGAGGTGGTCAAACTCATCAAGTGTAAGTCACGAAAGCATAACATTTGTTCACATCTTCTCGTCCGTTTATCTCATCCCTGTTTCTTGTCGTGGTCCCACAGCTGGAACATATGTAGCTCTCACACTACAAGGTCCACCTCCTTCAGCTGCGTCCGTGCCGTTAGAGCCGCTCCCCACTGACCTCACTCCCAATCAGAGGACGTCTTTGGGAGGACAGGCTCCGCCCCCTCCACCACCACCTCTGCCCTCAGGACTCAGCAGCACCCCTTCCCAAAGAATCACTGGACCCAAACCACTGCAGGTGACTGAAGCGGTCCATTTGATTCAGCTCTTCATGTCTTTATTTTATTTGACGCACACTTTGTTGTGTTTTAGGACCCAGAAGTTCAGAAACATGCCTCTGAGATACTCAGGAAAATGCTGGAGCAGGAAGAGGCTGAACTACAGGTACACACCAACACACCTGGCCTTGTGCTCTATCTTCATCAGTGTAGATGGGTCAAATTTTAACAGGTTTTAGATGGATATGAAGAGGTTTTAGTTGGATTTGAACAGGTTTTAGAAGGATTTGAACTGGTTTTAGATGGACGTGAACAGGTTTTAGTTGGATTTGAGCTGGTTTTAGCTTGAGTTTAACGAGTATTATACAAATTTGAACGGGTTTAACAGGTTTAGATGGATTTTAACAGGTTTTAGATGGATGTGAACATGTTTTAGATGGATGTGAACAGGTTATAGTTGGATTTGAACAGATTTTAGATGGATTTCAACTGGTTTTAGATGGACGTGAACAGGTTTTAGTTAGATTTGAACTGGTTTTAGTTTGAGTTTAACGAGTGTTATACAAATTTGAACGGGTTTAACAGGTTTAGATGGATTTTAACAGGTTTTAAATGGATGTGAACATGTTTTAGATGGATGTGAACAGGTTTTAGTTGGATTTGAACAGGTTTTCGTTGGATTTGGTCATTGGAAGTAAATCATTCATTTCCAGGCCTTATTGGAGGAGCGTTTGAGGAACCCGTCGCCATCACTGGAGGAGCGCATTGAAAGTGCCAAGAGGAGAGCCCACCAAGTCAGGGTCAAGATTCAACAAGACCAGGTTCAATTCACTAAAACCCAAGCCTCAACATAATAGAAGGCTTTATATTTTAATGTAAAGACTTGAGCATTGGTTTCTTCTTCTTCTCCAGGAGGGAACACGGTCAGAATCAGTGACCAGCTACGTTTTAACAGGAGGTTTGTCACTTCTACTTTTATTTCTGCTAAGATTAAAGTAAAGTAAGTAACGTAGTATTTTTGCTTTCATTACAGGTCGGTTATCAATGGACTCTGGCGAAGGTGACATGGAGGTAAGTCGTAAAGCTTGTTAGTTCATGCTCTGGTGAGACTGTTTGTGTCCCACCCCTGTTACCCCCTCACACCCATCCTCCACCCTCCTGCTCCTCCTCCTCAGGCCTTTGAGAGTCCCCAGTCTTCCCCCTCGTCCTCCTTCAGGACCCCCCAACACAGACGCCAGAACTCCGACACTCACCCTCTGTCCGATTTGGTGAGATGACACACATTTTTCACCGTCTACAATCATTTTAAGGACATGCACTAATTTTACTGTTGGTTGTCGTAAGAAAAAAGTAATTGCTCTCACCCTAAGAAGATATTAAGTTGGTGTAGGTTTAAAATAATAACACACATCGAGGTGAGAGGAGCCATAAGCCTGTGTACAACTAGGATGAAGGATGTTATATCTGTTTTTGTGTGCAACCAAATCTTTCTATTCGTTAAAATCCTCCTGTGTTTAAAGGGCGGAAAGGCACAAATCATTAGCCCCGAGGATGAGGACGAAGAAGACGACGGCTATGAATATATTGAGGTGGGAATTACTGTATATCTGTGTACTCTGGTAAAAAAACCCTCTCTCCCCTCTGTTAAACTGTAAAGTGTATGTGCTCATGCCTTTTCCTTGGGTCAGATGGACGGCCCGTTTCAGGACATTGAGTTGTTGAAGTCACGGCCGGCGCACATGACAGTGTTCATGAGATACGTGTTCTCCCAGCTCCTGGATCCCAACCCTCTGGTTAGTTTTAGTCTAATTAATGTAAACTAGATGTGTTTCTGATCCAAATCTTTGACATGCGTATTCTATGATTTATTTTTAATTAATGTTTTGTCCATTAGCTGTTTTACCTGTCGGTGGAGGCCTACCTGGGCTCCAGTCCTAAAGATGCACGAGGACTCGCTCCACAGATCTGCTCTCATTTCCTAGATCCAGATGCAGTATGTAACAATGTTCTTCAAGTATATATTTGAATGTTTGTCTGTTTGTGCAACTCCATACTGAGATTAATTACACGGTCTGCATTTACAGCCTTTGAAAATCAAAGTGAGAGATGAGTACCTCACCGATATTGGTAAGTAAAAGAGTCATTGTGTTTTTTTAGTTCATTTTTACAAAGGACGCTCTTGATGTCATTTGTCTTTGTTTGTTTAGAGAGCCGGCTTCACGCTCAGGAGGACATCAGGGGGCCTCTGTCCGAGCTGCAGCAGCAGGTGTTGCCAGATATCCAGGACCAGATTCAGGACTACAGGTACTGCTATTTTAATACAATAATACAATCACTGTCATAATTGGTAGTAGATGGTTAGGGTTGTGTGTGTGTGTGATTATGTATTTAGAATAGTGTCCTTTTTACTAACCAAAGACATCAGGTATTAATCAGAGTCAGAGTATTGCTTTAAGAAATGAATCCTTTATCAATGTGCAAATCTAATACAGTAAACAGCAAAGTCACCGAGATGTTTGACACAGATCTCCTGTGTTTAAGGCTGGTTAGATCTGGTTTAGTCCGGGTTTAGACCCGGTTTAGGGGCTGTCCGTCAGCACTGCACTTCTTCAGTGTCTTTCAAAAGTTGCCATTAAGTGAATGACTGTGCTGTAAAAGTCCACACTGTTGTGACAAAGTTACACTTGTCATTGTTTTGATTCTGTCTCATTTTAACCCTTCATGAGCCTTATGTGTGTTCTGTAGCACAGATATCCAAACTGATGCCGTTCCCATCTGAAATCATATTAATGCCATATGCACACCTGCACTGGCAGTAAATGTTAGTTCACAGCTCGATCTGATGTGTTTGCCTGGTCTGTGTTTGTCAGGAACAAGCAGATGATGGGTCTGGGTTCTCTGTTTGGGGAGGGGGATCTGCTGCAGCTGGACGGAGACCCGGCCAAAGAGAGGCAGGTGGTTGACAGACAGGTCACCGCTCTCTGGGAGATACTGTGAGTCTGCCTCTTGTACCACTGCTGCTGTTACATAATGTGCTTCCCATTAGCTTCAGATTCAGCTCAAGGGCAAGGGTTTAGTTTGTGCAAGCCACAGTATTTTTTACATTTATCAAATTCAGGGCAGGCTGGTAGAGCAGCTATCACATAAGAACAAGAAAATCAGGTTTGATTTCCAGCTCCATGTCTCCTCATGACTCTCTCTCTTTCCCTGTTCCTGCTTTATTACACTCTCACCCTTAAAATAATGTTAAAATGACAAACATCTGTTTTAGAAGTTAAACAGATTTGTAATTCAAAAAAAGAATAATTTGTTGTAAAGATACTTAATGACCTACAATACATTTGACATAAATTCTAACATTATTTTA
Source organism: Rhyacichthys aspro (assembly GCA_036850595.1). NCBI lineage: Eukaryota > Metazoa > Chordata > Actinopteri > Gobiiformes > Rhyacichthyidae > Rhyacichthys > Rhyacichthys aspro. The sequence continues at coordinate 5,055,501 of CM072165.1, forward strand.
TCTAATTAGATCTTTAATAAACAGTATGAGACAGGTACAGTATATAACTAGCCTTCACATGCTGACATTGTTTGCCTAGAAACAGTGTCAGATGTAGCTGGCTCTATAAAACAGTTATTACAAAGTGACAGAAGGAGCTCAGCCGAGCCATCATAACAAAGGTCATTACCACAGTCACCAACCCTGGAAACCACATGACATTTACACATGCACACAGGACGAGCCCCGTCACATGATCGCAGTGTTACAGTCTGGGTCTAACACCGACGCTAACCTCTGAATGGACTAGACTTTATTGAATTTAACTGTATCTTTTTGTTTTTGGTGCAGTAACTATTTTTTTGTGTTTCTTTTCCGGCTGCAGTTCGAAGCACGAAGAGGACAGAAGGTAAGTTTCTCTTTCGTGCCATGTGCTCTGAAAACGCCTCTCTTAAAGACACCGTTGCGTAAAACCTCTCTTTGCCTCTTCCCTGAAATCTCAGCTCTCCACTGGCATCAGCAGTGCTCCTTTACCTGCGACACTCTGGGATTAAACTGAGAGACTCCAAAGTCTTTCCGGGTCTAAGCACAGAAAAGGAGAAGTGGCTGGCTTTCTTAAAGACCAAAAAGGTGAGGATGGACCTTCACTTCATGATTAATAGAAAATGTAAGAGAAAGGTAATAAACCACCTGTCTTTTTCCTCTCTTCAAAGCTGAGTGGAGCTAAGAAGGACAAAGATGGAGAGGATAAGAAGAGAAATCCCATCCTGAAGTACATCGGAAAACCACGCAGCACGTCACAGTCAAGTAAATAGAAAACTGACAGAAAATATATTAATAGTAACGCGTCAGTAATGGTGCTATATTATCTTTCAAAAATTAAATTACTCGCTCAATGAATCTTGATTTATTTTTGTTCTCCATTTGCCCATTTTTGTTTATTGTTTGTTTATTTCAGTTTGCTTTTCACTGATTTAATTCTTTTTTGGTTAATTTCATTTCTGTAGCTTTCCATGTCCCGTTGTCACCCTCGGAAGGTATAGCTGTTTTGTATTTTTCTTTTATCATCCTTTTTCTATAGTCTGCGATTAAACATTTATGTCGCATCAAGCTTTGTTTTTGCCGCTATTTAATTCTATTTGTTCATGTGTGCAGTCCGTCCCGGCAACGTGAGGAACATCATTCAGCAATTTGAGAACAACACGGAGACGGTGGGCGAGGAGGGAGGCGACAGCGCCGACTCCCAGAGACTGTCTTCGAGCAGCCTGGGAGAGGACAGCATGGACAGGTAGCCCACAAATAACCTCTTTTATTGACTTCATTTGATTTTCTCCCCGTTACGTAATCATAAAAGGTTAGAAAATACATTCGATCTTTTATTATTGTCTCGTTTTTTCCCAAAGCCCGACAATCTCAGTGCGTTTGGCTCGTAGCGAGTCGCTGAAGGCTCAGGGAGAAGGACGGCGGCGGGGCGTCGTGTCGGGAGCGGAGTCCGTGCCGCGATCTCGGAGCGACGTGGATATGGAGGACTGTGGGGACGAGCGAGAGGGAGCGGGACTCAGGCCACTGCAGCACAGCGCCTCCTCATCTGCGTCCAGCAGCTCCGCACGGTAAACACCCACGAAAAATACTGTGTGTGCATGAGGAGTCAGAACATTTCTCTCACAACATTAATCATCTCTGTCACTGAATATATGCTTATAGGGTTCCAACGTGTCATGAAAAACCTGGATATATGAATATATTTGGTAGAATTTAGACAGAAATGAGCTGAAAGTTGATGAAAAAGTCAGCAATTTATAGAAATAATGAATAGTGCCCTTTGTGGTACTCTAGCCCCAACTTGATATTTTTCAAGTTTGTGTTGCTGAGCCTTTGTTGAAACTTGGCTTTAGAGACTGTCTCTATGCGTTAAGTTTTGTCCCTCTGAGGCTGCTGTAGTTTGTCAAGTGGAGTTTAAACTAAAGCACAGACGAAAAAAAAACAAACAATTCTAGGTGAAGTCAAAGATGATGCTTTCCTAAAGTCGCTCTGCAAAATATTTTTTTTCAAAGAGTGGGAATCTTGTAAATAATAACATCCATAGAGGCTCATTGAAGGCTTAGGTTTTCACTCCATACCATTTTCTCTCACACTCAGGTCTCTAGAGAACCCTACACCCCCATACACACCTCGGTCCAGACGCAGGTGAGTTCATGCCATTCAGAACATTCACTCCTACCATTGAACATACAAGCGCGTCGTGAGAGAGAAGTAGCTTTTACGTTATAAGTAACACCTGTGTTGTTGATGTGAATGTCACTGCAGGAGCGTGGACTCACCTCTGGCCCTGCTGCCTGACGCTGCAGCTCTCGAAGAGGAGGTGTGTGACAGTCAAAACTGGCAGGAGACAGTACCTCCTCAGCTCCTCGCCGCACTCAGCCCGAAGGAGGTGGACAGACAAGCAGTCATATACGGTAAATCAACACTCCTAATTCAGTGTTCACCTCGTGTCCTGGAAAGGCAAAAAAAATTTAGTCAATGAACAAACCTTTTCATGAGTGCATCTATAAACTGTATATTTAGTTTCAACAACTCAAAATCATGCTCACACCCCCTAAACTTATTGAAATTTACAGTTTGAGTTTTGAACAATTTGGTCTTAGCACATCAAGTCTCTGAATGAGCAACGTAGAGCTGCAGGAATAAGATATAAGGCATTATATATGACCTTTAAGGCAAAATGTTTCCTGAATTGTCCTGTAAATTTCCTGGAGCAAGTTTGGAAGCTTGTTCAAATACAATTTAGGTTAAACTTACTCTTACCTCTGTGCTTCTTTCCTCCCTCATCAGAGCTGTTCTCGACCGAAGTGTCTCATCTGAGGACTTTGAGAGTCTTGGACCAGGTTTTCTTCCAAAAGATGAGGTCGGTTCTGAACTCGGATGAACTGGCCTGCATCTTCCCCAACCTGCCCCAGGTCTACGAACTCCACGGTCAGTTTGATGCAAGAGAGATCATTATTATTCTCATGAAATAAAGAGCAAACATAGACACATGGCTAATAGAAAAAGAATATGAAGATGCTGCTGTTTGTTTGCTCAATAAAAAAGATTTGTTGCTTAGTAAATAAGAATAAGTAAAGCAAAGGTCAATGTGTGTTTTTACCTCGTTGTGCAATATTAAAACATCCTTGAGTGGGTTTGTCTAATGCAATATAAATTAGTTTTTCTGTTTGCCGAATGAAATTATGCTAAGAATACCTGCCTGAGCTGTGTTTACTGGTTTTACTTAAGCCTTAATGCTACTTCTTTATTGCTTCTTATTGTAGCGAGTCTATGTGAAGCGATGAAGAAGCGAAGGGAGTCTCCCATTGTTCAGGACATCGGGGACGTAATGCTGTCAAGAGTGAGTTTAACACCACATTTATCTCCCAACACTGGCACAACTGAACGCCTGTAACGCGCGTGTGCTGGGTTTGTTTTTCAGTTCGAAGGTGCTGCTGGAGATGAGTTTCAGGAACAGGCCTCTCAGCTCTGCAGCCAACAGTCCCAGGCTCGCGAGCTTATTAGGAACAAGCAGCGCAAAGACCCTCGGTTTGCTCACATTATCCAGGTACACTCACATTTGAAAACACCCTTACAACTCTGTAGTGTGCACAGTGTCTCAAAGATCCAGCCGAGAGACTTTTGCATTGGGAAATAATACAAAACTGTGTAGGAACCTTCTATATATTGGTCACTTTTTTATGCTTGTGTTTTTTGTTTTTCAGGAGTGTGAGTCCAGTCCTCATTGTCGGAGGCTGCAGCTCAAAGACTTATTGGTGTGCGAGATGCAGAGACTAACCAAGTATCCGCTACTACTGGACAACATCATCAAACACACAGACGGTAACGAACAGACACTAGCCTCTCTTCCACGTTCCTTTTCAGCGTTTTACTCCGGTTAAAACGAATGGGAAATGCAGCGCAAAATGCTTAATGGGATTAAAATGACAAACGTTATGTTCCCTCCAGCTGGCTCCACGGACCTGGCCTCGCTCCAGCGCGCCCAGGCCTGTTGCCGAGGGATACTGCAGTTTGTTAATGAGGTTGTCGGGGAAACGGAGCAGCGGCAACGGCTCGGCCAATACCAGCGCAGGCTCGACGCTGCCCCTCAGTTTAAGGTAGACAAAAGTTCTTTCTTTTTACTCCTTACAATTTTTCTTTTCTAATTTGTTTTTCTTTTTCAGAGTCTGGACCTAACCACAAAAAGAATGATTCACGAAGGCCCTCTCACCTGGAAAGTCACTAAAGACAAGCAGTTGGGTCAGTATCCTCGCGCTCGGCAGTGTGTTAAGCGTCTAAATTCAAAGCTGTTATGATTTCATACATTTGTCCTTCCTTCCATCAGAGATCCAAGCGCTGCTGCTGTCCGACTGCCTCGTCTTGCTGCAGAGAGGTCCCGATGACAGGCTCCAGCTGCGGTATCCCACCCGCTGGTTGGGCGGAGGAGGAGGGCCCGGTGGAGACGGAAAGACCTCCTTCAGCCCTTTGGTCAAGCTCGACTCACTCCTGGTCCGCTCGGTGGCTACGGGTAAGACACACATTTCAAAGTTTAAAAGCCAACTTCCGTTTTTTAACTCTTTCAAGGGAGATAGAAGTTGAAAATAAATGTTAAAGCTATCACAACCAAACTATTTTAATTGCATGGGTAGGACTGGACTCTATATCTAGTTTCCGAGCTAAGTTGATATATTTTTATAAAGGACTATTGATAGTATTAAGATATAGTTTATGTTTAATGTATTAAAGTCTAAAGTCACTTGTATAAAGAGTGTCCATTTTATTAGGCCTGTTACCAGTTCCTGTGTTATTTCAGTGCTATTTTTCATTGTTTGTGTATGTATTTATTCGCTGTATGTTAAAAGTGTGACAATGGGTTGAAACATCTCTTTGTTACTATATTTTTGGTTCATATCACTCAGCTTTAGACATTATTGTGGTCATTAATAATGCTTTAATCTCCAAAAATGTTTTAAAGACGTGTAAAAACATACTAAATGTGTGCGTGGATATTTTATTGCAGACAACAAAGCGTTATACGTCATCAGCACCACAGAACGGCAGATCTATGAACTGGTGGCAGGAACATCTTCAGAGAAAAACACGTGAGCACAAACTAATTTATTCACTGACAACATCGCAATTAATGTGGTGTGTTTTGTAAGAATGTGTTGTGACTGAAATGTTTCTTTGCAGCTGGAAGGATTTACTTGAAAAGACCATCGGAGAAGCCGGTGGCTCCTCGCCCCTCATCAACCACGGGTCTCTACGATTATCGTGAGTACTTTAAAGGTAGAAAATAACTGCAGATTTGTGCCAGCATTGACCGTGTTTTTAATTCCTCAGCTCTCCCAGTGTAGGCAGTTCATCTCCAGTATCAACCACAGAAGGTAAATGTCTGCAAATATAACTTAAATATCTTTGTCTAGTCAGTTAAACACAATTGTAACTGCATATTTTCCCAGCTATCTCGATGACAGAGAGACAAGACTCCAGAGAAAATCACTCGTCCGACAATAATGACCTCTCAGCAGACACGAGTTCAGAACAAGACGCTTTCTTCTGCAGCGAGAGACAAGGAACAGGAGTGGCTGAGGCTGCTTTACAAGATGGTAGGAAACTGAATTATCACTGTAAGACATTTGGCATAGGTCTCTTTTTCACAACAAAGGCTAATCCAAACAGCTAATCCTAACTACTGTTTTCCCTCGCAGTTGAAACACTAAGGCAGCTCATATTACGAGATCTGGAAGAGGACAAATGGAGTCACAGTTCAGACGACACGCCCACCAACGAAACGGCCAACGACGGCTCATTCACAGAAAGACAGCGGCCGGAGTCTCTGGAGACGGTCCTGAACTTCTGCACCAATGAAGACGAGGCGCAACCCGAAGAGGCCCCTCCTCCCGAGCCCCCTCCTCCGGTCTCCGAGCAGCAGAGCGTTCACGTCGTCAGGAAAGGTAAGGATCAGCTTCCGACATTGACGTTTTATTTGAAAATTATTGACTGTCTTTCTTTGCATGGTATCTTTACACGCAGATTAATTTGTTTCACTCTTTTTCTCTCTGTGTGTTTGCTCTTCACAACACAATGACATCCAAACACACACCTTTCTATACTCACATCTTCATTTTTCACCCTTTTTATCAATCCACACAATCAAATACACTTTTTTCTCTGCCACAACTCTGTCCTGTCTGCGTAGCTGTGGTTGGGGGCTCTTTCTCTTCCTCTGTCCCTGATGACATCACTGATGATGTCACGCTCAACTTCGACCAATCATCCGATCCGAGTGGTAAGGGTAATACTGTGCTACGACACTTTCTCTTGAGCCACAATGTAAACCTTCTGCATGAAATATAAAGGGAATAATGGGTGTTTCGTGTCTTTTTTTTGCTTTAGGGAACACTTTCTACTTGGTAATGCCGACGGAGCAGGGAGAGAGCGTGACTGACGACCCCTCCACCCCGGTCGCCTCTCACTTCCCCGACGATCTCGAGGAAGTGATGTCACCAGCCACGCAAACCACGGAGGAAACACCAGCCTGTGACCCAGAGAGCAACCAATCAGAAGCTACGCCCCTGGAGCGGGAAAACGAAATCGGCCAATCAGAGAGCGGGCATCAGAGTCACGTGATCAAAAATGTAGATGAGATTTTCCACACGATCGAAGGGTTGACTAGTAAACTACGTCATTTGAAGGTGGGAAAAAATAACCTTCCATTTCAATTTCCACTCATTTGTTCATTTGAATAAAGCCTCTGATTAAACAGTTATTTTTATGTTAAGTTTGTTGTTTTGTCTTCGTGCAGGAGATAGAGAAGGCCCATCGTGAGCTGCTCAAAAGCCTCAGAGAGTCCACTGTGAGTCAGGAATCAGACGAGTGCCTCTCAGCTACCGTCTCCAGGACTCCTTCACTCGATCGCGGCTCAGGGGACGGTGAGTGGCGTAAATCTTACCACACAACAGCTAAAGATGCAGTAACTGGAATAAGTAAGCCAGTTATGTTGCATTTTGCTGACCCGTTGCCATTTATTAAACTATTTTTTCTTTTTTTTGGTCCAAGCAGGCAAAGAAGGCAGTCCAGCAGAACCCAAAATTCAGTCGACTGGTTTCTGACCTCACAGCGGTGCAGAGCGAACTGTAACTAACCTGCATGCATCAGCCGTCGAGTGAAACCTGTAAGGAACATGGCTATTTGTGTCTTTTCTGTAGCTCTGGGACATCAGGACTCAACACAGCTGGACTTTGGCCTCTACCTGCGGCCTCTAGAGGGACATTACGGGAAATGTATGAAGGAACAAAAAAAGGCCAGAGACAAGTAAAATGTTGGCTCATGAAGAGAAAAAAAAAACATGGAGAATTGAGAAAGGAAAAATGACCAAGTTGGACTTTGTGAAGGAAAATGTGTTGCTTTGAAGAGCTGGTTGAATGAATGGAACAGACAAGTGTTAAAATGTTAATTTAAGGAATTATCCGAGGGACCCGATACCCCAGCACTTTACCCACAATGCATCTCTCTGCCATGCATCCTCCACAGATCAGGGACTGGACACTACTGCTCACAAACATCACCCTCGGCCGAAGGACTGTGTCTGGAGAATTCAGGTTATTTGCACTGGGTCGTCGCTATGGAAACCAATATCACATCATTGTATAATTTCAGACTCATTTCACCACTGAGGGAGAAAAGAGAGTTCATGGGAGCAACATAACCTCACGTCGGCCATCTTTGACACCGAGTTGGCCACATACTGACACCGGGTTCACGTTGATCAGTGCTAGCTCTGCACACACTACTGCGCTGTTTACTACTGAAATGCTGGTGGGTTTTCTGTTCAGAGGTGTACTTCTCAGTGATTTCAAACAAGCTCAGCGGATACACACGGCTCCTCATATCATGTCACGTTGCTTAGGTGCACATTTGAAGGGGTGGGGGTTGAAAATGAATGAATCGGGGGCATGATTTTGACGATTGTGAGGAGACGGGGCAAGGACAGACTTAAACTTGAATTTTACCGCTCGCTGCCAAAGGTCACACTGACTTTGTGATCCTTTTGGAGTTTGACTGTGCATCCTGAAGCCGCTCCACTGTATGGTGTGTAAATACCACGGTAGATACTGTGAACCTGCCCCCTCTTTCTACAGGGCCAAGAAGGGACTGCACTCTTCACTAAGTAGCTTTTACAGTAGTCCTTGCACAAGAGCCTAGAAAGTTTGTTATGTATTATAATATATTTAACAAAGTCCAGTATATGCACATAAGCCAAGTCAAAATTCAGCACTGTTAGATGATGCAAAAATATCATTTTCTTAGCAGATAATATGACTCATATTTATACAATAAATACAAAGCTACAGTACTAGCTGTTTTGAAATCAACAAACCACCTACATCTTTCATAAGTGCTGTTAACAGTAGCATTCATCTTTTTAAATTCTCAGAGAACAAGTTTATTCGTTTCCTAAAATCTTACCACTACAGATTAAGTAAATGAATTGTTCTTTGTTACTGGCCCCTTGGATGTGTCTGTTTTTCTTCCCATTTGAGCTTGTAGGCCATTTTTCAATTCTTGTCTTATTGAAGTGATCCACCAATGACAAAACTACTAGAGCTGAAGATAAGATATTTCATAATGCAATGACAAACTGAATTATATTATAAAAATACAGGGGTTTCATTTCTTCTTTTTTATTTCTGTTTGGGAAACTATTTTGGCATTCAAAGCTGGAATTCCTGACACATGGAATATTATAATATTATTGCTAACAATACATTCCGATAATACTCTTGCTGTGTATAGTAGCCCAAAGGCATTCCTGTTTTATGTTGGATGCTCACCCAAAGCAGAAGTTTATTATTATCCCCAAGGGAACATTTTCAGTAGTCATTGGAAATTTCAACAGTAACAGTACATAACAACAAGCTCAGAAATGAAGACAAGCATCAAACAACATCCTTTTGTCCTGTTGTTTTGGGCATATCTAACCAGAACAGTGACACTAATCGAGCCGTTTATCTTTCCACATTTGACTGATTTATTGCACACTACTAAACAGAAGCAGAAGTGTATTTGCGGGACAGAATCACACTGAAATGATATTTGAACTGGTTTCAAATACTAACTGTGGAGCGCTTTAATAAATAACCCAACTGACAATACTAAACCAAACAGAGTTACGGACACTGTCACATGATGTTTCACTACTGGTGGAAGGTTTTCACGATTTAGCAAAAGAATGAAAAAATGAACTACAGTGAAGTGAAGATGCCAACGCTGCCTATGTGCTAAAATGTCAAAATGTTCTACCAAAGTGAAATCTCTCTTCAGAAGGGAACAGTTTTTTTGTTTGTTTGTTGTTGGCTGCTCTATATCAGGCATCTCAGACCAGGAGAATGAATTACATGCCTTTTCACATCATAACATGCAAAATAAAGCCTTTTTTTTCCAACTCGAGCGCATGTTTTCCCGGATCAAAACATGGACTGAGTTGCTTGAATCGTAAAAACTCGTAATAACATTTCCCACATTTCATCTTCTCATCTTTCCTCTTTCTAACTACAGCATTTCCAATTCCTACCTCTACATTCACTCTTTGTATCTTCCATGTTTCCATATCTTTTCTAGATTAACATCAGCGCTGTGGCTGTAACCGGCTGAAAACAAGCTATAACTAATTCCTTTTTAAAAAAAATATATGTTGCACAAATGAAACTTCCCTGCACGGTGCAAACTACTGTATGCATACACGTTTAACTCTCATCTCATTGTCTTTTTGTGTATTTTTAAAGGCAACTCTTGTTCACTCATGTAATATAGACAGATCAGACCCACTTGTTTTTTATATATGTTATTTTTTCTGTAAAGCCTTAGTCCTCGTATTTGATTTTATTTTTGTAGATATGATTAAAAAAAAGGATGTATAAATTATTTTCTTCTCCCTTGTTTTTAAAATTGGTGAGATTGTTAGCTGCACAGAAGGAAAAAGAAGCATTAATGTCAAAGATTCATGTGTTTTGTGAGATTAAAAAGAAACTGGATAAAGAAAGTGGATTTTGTTGTCTCGTTGATTGGTGTATTGTTTAGATGCTGTGGTCTCCTTTAAAATGTGCTGTGTTGTTTTGGCGACATCTGTCAGCAAAATTGCACAAAGCAATTCCACGTCTCACACCTCTTCTTTCTGCATCTACGGTAGCCCTGAAGGGACATGCTTTTGTCAATGAACAAACTAAGAGAAAATGGGTGAGTTCAGATGAAAAATATAGAAACAGAATGCATTTAAATTCACAGATATTCAAAGACATGCAAGATTGTGTGGTCAAGCAGAAACTTGAATTACGGGAAAAAAAATAACAGGTCACCGCTAATTGTCTAATTTATGACAAATCAGCTGTATTAAGAAGCTGATATTATGATATTAAATATCAAACCTCTAGTTTGATTAAGAACATACCTAAAGGCGACTTCATCTTAACTCACAATACAACAAATATATTTAATTTGTGATGATTAAATTAAATTATTGATCTTAAACTATTGAGCCTACTAATCATTTTTTTAAACGAAACTATGGCAACATTTTTAATACTGAAACAGTCATTAAATAATTAAAACGGAACGTTGTGCTTCGTGTTGGTGGTTTTATGTTGAAACGCTACACCGGAAGCTGAAGGCGGCGCTCTTCCGCTGTGGTCTGGAGCCGGTGAGATGTCCACAGAGCGACTCTCAGCGGGACACCTCCGCTCACTCAGGCGCAAACAGACGGTGATGAGGCGTGTGTCCTTTGTGTGATTTCAGATCGTGAGGAAATCTGTGCCGAAAACAAACGAGACAAAGACGTGCGGAGTTATTTCCGTTTCGTGAAAACGCGTGGATGCCCCTTCGACCGCAGATAAAGTGGGGAAAGTGAAAGCTGTGGTCGGAAACACTAGGAGCTGAGTTGTTGCTGCTCGCTTCTTTGTGCTGCGTGCAGCGCTTTCCATTACGGGAGAAAGGTAAGATGCGTTTGCAACAGGCATTATGGCAAATCTCATTCATTACCGTCTTACGAATGTTTATCAACTATTTTTACTAATCGGTTCACAATTTGTCAGGTTTAGCATCTGTTAACAGTCGCCTGAGTATCTCTACTGAAGGCACAACATTATCGATTAGTGATCATTTGACTCGCGGTGTGTTCATGGGATCGCTTTGTTACAGCCCTTTACAGTAGAGCTTCCTTGGTTTTAAATGTTGCGCTTTTACGCACGGTGCCAAATGGAGCAGTCCTGAGCAAAGCGTCTGCTCGTTTCTCTGAGGTCACACTCACATGTGAGCTCTGCTGGTCGTGGTCAACAGTTTGTTTGCACCACGCCTGGCTTTGTTTGCTGCTGTGGCGCGCTGTTGTTTCTACCGCACAAGTGTTTTAACATAAGTGTTTTCCAGCGAGACCAAGTCAAAAAGCGCACATAAAACCGAGATGTGTTTGTAAATCGTAAAATCCTAAAAGCCAGGCACAGAGTTTAGTGTAGAGCTGCAGCCACGCCTCGTTGGCCCACTGCCACCCTCAGGCCTGGAGGCCCCCGGGTGCCACACATGCCCCCCGCCCCCACCCGAGGCCACACACAAACTACAATCCACATCTGTTTGAACAAGTCGTGTCGCCAACAGAAACATTTACGTGTTATAAACTTATACATGATGAAAAGTGTCTTAAAACGTATAACTTGGAACATCATCCCATTGGCTTTAGTAAAAACAATAGGTAGACTTTTTGACAATGTATGGGAAGTTGTGGAAGAATATGTACTCAAACAAAACCACAATTTAATTAGTTCCAGTTTCCTATGTGCATGTTACATATAATAACACACACTCTTCAGATACCACTCTCAAATCCGCAGGAATCTACACAATACAAGTCATTTAAACACTGTTGGGCCTAGTGTCTGTGGCTCACGTGGACAGTCTGGATCCCACTGATCGATCAGTGTGTATTGATTACAGTGGGAGAGGCTTGGTAGAGATCGATGGTCTGACTGGAAGAGTGAGAACTATGGCTTTGTTATGTTTATTTCTGTGATTTGGTGGCTTGTACTTACTGCAGCTCAAAGGCATCTTAACACCACATCAAGGGTGTGAAGATATTTTTAATCCAGCTTCAGAATCTAGGCCTTTGGGTTAGTTTGATTTCTATTTAAAGCAGAACAAGGCCTGTACTACAAAAATACTAAAGACCTCAATTGGCTTAAGAATACATTATTACTTCTCATACTTTAAAAATAGGAATGGCCAAAAATTAATCTGATTTATTGATTAAAACCTGCCCACAGAAAAGTGGGGCAAAGAATACTTTTGTGACTGGGACAAGAAACAAATACTTGTTTCAAACGACTGCATTAAGATGAATTCCTGCAGCTAGACATGCATCTGAAAACTCCTTGTGTGAATCACATGAAAGCTATCAGTTAAATCTAAAGGTGGAAACAAACACAGTAGGTCACGGTGAAAATAGGAAACACGAGGACACCGTTATTAAATCAGGAGCTATTTGTCTTTCCGGAAAGTACCTTATTAGAAAAAAAACACGGATTCAAAACAAAATCACAGCCTCGTCGTTCCAGTCTTCTTCGGGAGACACGAGGGGGTGTGAAGTTGATGTTGTGGTTGCCATGACAGCTGCCCCCTCCTGTTTTTTCACACTCATTGGCCTCCCATTCATCCCCTTTGTCGCAGTGAAGCCAGTTGCCCCTGGAGACGACAGGGGACAGTTGGGGAATGTGGGCTTTGCGAGGGTGAAAACGATCCCAAAATAAAATCCCATTAAAGGAACAAGAATACGTCATACTTCAAAATATGCCCTGATCTAAGGACCCTCAACCTAAATATTAATATCTCTGTCCAAAAGTGAAGAGCATGTTAGTGTCAAGACTAAACTGGACCAAGTCAAGAGCAGTGTATGATACAAACAAGCCCCTTCTGTAGCTTCACTTGTAAAACTAGAGCATTTACTAGTTACTAACTATGTCCGCACACCAGAGGCTTGTGGCCCGGAATAGAAGGTGTCATAATTGGCCTTTATTGGCTGAGAACTCACTCAGGGATAAATCACTTGAGTTTTTTTCCATAAAAAGTCCTTCAAAGCGGAAGAATAGGCCCAGCTATGCCCAGTGCAGCTCAAAGCACACACACTGGCACTTTCATACAGTTCACAGAGCCAGCCTTTTAACAATGCTTCTCAGTCTGCTTCCCCCTAAGACGCTTTTTGTCCCTGATATGACAAATAATCCTTCAAGACTTTGCCCATTTTTCTTTCTGCCAACATCTCCATCTATTTTGAACTATATTTTTGTCCGTCCTTCTCAATCGCCCTTTTCTTCTGCAGGCCTCCAAGATAGATTCCCTCAGGAACAAAGTGGACTTGCTGCGCCTCCCTCTGGCCCTGTCGTCCAAGTCTATCTCCAACTGTAAGAGTCAGCTGAGCGTGGGCTGGGAGAAGGGCGGCGGCTCTGGGGCAGCAGGGGCCCGGAAACCCCGCCCACCGCCAGCCTCCGACATGGACAACGAGTCGACGTACTCGGGCTATTCGTACAAGTCGTCCCATTCTCGCAGCTCCCGCAAACACAGGTAAAGAACTAGAAGGATAAACCCAAAACACAGTGGATATAGCTAGGAATTAACCACAGATTGTTACTCAAAAAGGACAAAGGGAGAACAAGGATTATGAAAAGGCACGTTTAAATTACTATATCTATCTACATATAGTGAACAAGTCAAAACTTAAGGGTTTTTTTCCCTAGGGAGCGGAGGGACAGGCATCGAGGCTCTAAAAGTCGAGATGGTGGAGTTCGTGACAAGTCCGGAAGCCTTCAGCCTCCAGGAGAGCCTCTGTTGGACGCAGAGTCGACCAGAGGAGACGACAGGGTACATTTGAACTCTTAGTCGGGCTGTGTAATGCTTCAAGTAATCTTTTTGTGACTAACATAACCGTTTCTGTCTCTGGTCAGGACGATAACTGGGGTGAGACGACTACCGTGGTCACGGGGACCTCTGTGGACAGTGTTTCGCAGGAGGACTTGACGCGGGTCACTAAGGACCTCGAGGACTCCACGCCTTTAGAGTGCCGTCGCTACCTCAGCCTGGCTTTGGGCGCCGTCCTGGGTCTGTTTGCTTTTGTGACCCCCCTGGCCTTCCTGGCGCTGCCCCAGCTCCTGTGGAGGGACTCTCTGGACCCCTGCGGGACACCGTGTGAGGGGCTTTACATCTCTCTGGCCTTTAAGCTGCTCATTCTCCTCATCTCCACCTGGGCGCTGTTTTTGCGTCCGCTGCGTGCCTCTCTGCCGCGGTTCTTCGTTTACCGCTGCCTGCTGCTGGCCCTGGTCTTCCTTTTCGTAGCGTCCTATTGGCTCTTTTACGGAGTGCGAGTGCTGGAGCCTAGAGAGACGGACTACAGAGGCATTGTGGGATACGCAGCGTCTCTGGTGGACGCTCTGCTGTTCATTCAGTACTTGGCTCTAGTGCTGCTCGAAGTGCGCCACCTTCAGTCGGCCTTTAGTTTGAAAGTGGTGAGGTCCACCGATGGAGCCAGCCGCTTTTACAATGTGGGACATCTCAGGTGAGTGCCTTTTTACCTTTACTTTTTGTTCCTAAAGATTGTAATCCAGCCCTGTTTACATCTTTTCCTAAGTCAAATTTAAGGTGTTTACTGGAGCTAGGCAGGCTGATATATCCAGGAAACAGTAATGTGTTATTATTGAAGTGTATTCAATATTTAGGCACTGCACAGACTTCGACAAAATAAAATATTTCAATTTGAAAAGATCTTATACACCATTGGGAGCGCTGTTATGTGTATGTACAACTGGTAAATCGAAAAAGCACCTCACATTGTTGGAATTTTTATACAGTCATCTGTTACTTCATGGTTCCGAAAAATTTCACAGGAATTAAACCAAAGGTATAAAGGCTACTCTTTTCACTTCAACCGTTATTCTGAAACTATTCTGAAAGTTTTTTGACATTTAAGGAACCAAAACCACACCGGACATTTTAGACATAGCTGTGAACCCTTTTCTTAGGTGTTGCCTTTTAGTTTGGACTGATCAAAAACCGATCATTACAAATAATAAGGCCTATTTTCTCTTCTTAGTTGATTGAGAAAAAAAAGTATACATTCTCCCAAATAATAACCGTTAATTCCAAATGTGATAGTGGACTACAGCGCCTAGGCCTCATAAGTGCTCTGTTTTCTTTAAGTGCTCCTCACATTACATGCTTTTAGCCGCTGGTTCACCACTTCCGTTTGAGCCTGTGAAGAATGACCAAGGCGCTGCACATTTCCCGGCAGTGACAGAGAGATAACTGCCTAAACCTTATCTTCCCTTCTTGTGGTCTTTAGTATTCAGCGAGCAGCAGCCTGGGTTTTGGACCATTACTACAGCGACTTTCCTGTCCATAACCCAGCGATCTTAAACCTGCCCAAGTCCATTCTCTCCAAAAAGACGTCTGCTTTCAAGATCTACAGCCTCGGAGAAGGTTCAGCCTCGTCATATGTTCACAATCCTTCCTTTGGTGCAGTCCTAAAACATCTCATCATGTCATTATCTTGTGTGCACAGAGACCACCACTGGTAACTCCACAGGACAGTCCCGGGCCATGATAGCAGCAGCCGCTCGCAGGAGAGACAACTCCCACAACGAGTACTACTACGAGGAGGCAGAGATGGAGCGCAGGGTCAGAAAACGCAAGGCGAGGTAATAAACTGTTCACGCAAAACGGTCCCGAGGTGAAGGAGCGACATGTAGAGATGAGTTATCCTATTTTTAATGTCTGTGTCAACTACAAAAGCGATTTTATGTTAATTGTTAGGGTTACTTTTCGAATATGCTGCACAATGTATTGCAAATAGATTTCATCGCAAAAACACAACCTGAGGTGCAATTATCAAATGTTTTTCATGCAACAGACAATGACATTTCTGGGAGAGCATTAAATGAAACTGTTGTGACCAGTGGAAGTCAGCTTAGAGCCTTGTCTGTCTTAATTTGTGAAAGTTCAATCCAGCCTTTAGTCTGCAGAAGGTGACATTATGATCACTTTTTCCCTCCACTTCTTCACCTCATGCTCTCTGCTCTCAGGCTGGTGGTGTCAGTAGAGGAGGCCTTCACTCACATCAAACGTCACCAGGACGACCAGACTCCGTCTTCCCCCAAAAACCCTCGTGAAGTGATGGACCCTCGAGAGGCGGCGCAGGCCATCTTTGCCCCGATGGCACGGGCCATGCAGAAGTACCTCAGAGCCACGAGGCAGCAGTCCTACCACAGCATGGAGAGCATCATCAACCACCTGCAGTTCTGCATCACGCACAACATGACGCCCAAGGTACATTTACCACTACCAGACTGTAATTACTTTAATGGAAGCTAAAATGACTGAGTGTATTTATTTATTGTTTGTATTGTTGTTATTTTGTTGTCTGTTTGTTGTCTTATTTGCTCGTCAAATTAATTGCCCCTGTTGGAATTAATAAAGTCGTCTGAATCTGAGCTAATTATCCATGTCTTCGTTCCAGGCCTTCTTAGAGCGCTACCTGAGTCCAGGCCCCACCCTGCAGTACCTGGACAACAGTAGAGGGCGCCAGTGGACATTAATCAGCGAGGAGGCAGTTACATCTGCCCTGCGTCAAGGCCAAGTCTTCTCCCTACGACGGCCTGACTTCTCTCTGATCGTGACCGTAACGCCGCTCCCATTCCTGTCTTTGGGCGAGGAGTTTGTTGATCCTAAAAGCCACAAGTTTGTAATGAAGCTTCAGTCTGAGACGTCGGTGTAGGACGTGATGAGCAATGGACAAAAGCAGAAGAGGAGGACGATGAGTCAAAATATCTCATGTTTTTTTGCAGGGTGTCTTTTTATACCCACGTTTTTACTCACTGACACATTGCTGACACAGAAAATAAGTGATTGTGTTAATTTATGAAGCAATAATACTGAGAGAAATAGACTGTTCTGGTGTCATTTCAAGTCAAAGGGCAGACTCCCACATGAGAACTTTTTATACATTGCACTGTGGTTGACTTACAGTTCCTAAAACTCCAAAGGGCTGTTCAATATTTTACTAGACTACTGCTTATAAGATCACTATACTGAACAGTGATTTTCAATAGTCTTAGATACTGACACTAAAATAAATAAACAATCTGTAATGTGAGTTTTTAATATTCTTTTTAATAAATGTACTGTTGCCTTTGACACTACGTACAGACATTATAACCTCTACTATCAGCACAGAAATGTGGGAAATCCCATATAATTCAGCAGTAAAAGTGCTTTAATTTCATTTGAGTCAACACTGTTACATATTATGAGGGGCTTAGTCAATTGTTTTACCAGTTTATATGAAGCTAATGCCGCAGTGTTCACTGTTTATAACTTCAAGCACAAGTAAGAAGTATCTGTTTGTTCATTGTTGATGAAGGTTCCACATTTAGACAATTAAAGAGAAAAAGACATTACATATATCACTGAACACCAGAAGTGGGCTTATTTTTGGACTCCTCTGACACTTGGTCCATTAAGCCTTCTCAGCTGGAGTTCACTTTTGTCCGAGTTTAGGAGTGGTCTTTGTATTTAACAGTAGAGAAAAGAAGCTAATGTTAAACCTGACTTGTTCGTGGGGTTAAATGCCAATATACTCTGCGGATTCACTCAATAATCATCACTAAATATCAAAAATAACACTCCAACATGAGTTAAATACACGCAGCAGAGAAATTTGAATGACTATAGCCCCAATCAGAGTAAGGTGTTTACAGCAGTTCAAAACTCGTTATATTCAGACTAAGCAAATAATGAATGTCTCTATCTTCATATAAATAAACTGACTGAGGCCTAACATTAATATGAATTTTCTGTAAGGGGACGAATGTAAAGAAGATTGTTACCACAGTAGTATCTAATAGTGATACTGACTTGAGAAAATGATTTTCAGCCTTAAAAGAAATGACTGTTGTGACACTAAAGCTAGAAATTGTGACTGAAATTTACATGTTAATTTCTGTTTTATTTCCTTATTTGACTGAATCTGAGCTAATTTTCCACTCTTCTTCAAAATAAGATTGTTTTATACTGTTGTTTACCCTGAATTGATGTTTTTATTAAATGATTTTTGTTCCCTATGGGTCACAAGTTGTCTCGAGTTGTCCTTTTTTCCTGTTCTTACTCTGTTATTTAGTCATGATGACGTAAGACTTGTAGTGAGACTTATTTCTCGTCTCTTTCAAACAAAGTCCCAGTCGGGTGGAATTTACATGTGGCTAAACATTAATATTGCTTATACAAATGATATGACGAGTGTGATTAGACACTTTTCAGCAAGCACCAACGGGAAGTCACAAAAAAAAAAAAAAAAAGGCGGAAGTCTGTCAACTACATCAGTGTGTGGCTGTAACTGTTCGGCAGCAATGAGACTTCTGTTCCTGTGCGTTTCGTTAGTTAAAGGTAAGTGTCATTTTTGATGCCATCCGTACGCAGCAAACAAATTCTGCCATATGCTTCGAAGGGTTTGATGCCTTTATTGGGCTTTACACATTTGTGAGTCAGAGCCTAACCTCATGTTCGCTCCGAGCTGCAACAAAAACGCCTCTTTATTTTGACGATTTACAGTAGAGTAATTACAATTTCGCATAAGACACACAACTGTCATATTATAAAGAAATTCTCACGTTTTGATTAAGTTTGCTCATAAAAAATGTGGTTAAATGATCGAGCACTTGGGTTTCTTATCGAGGTGTGGTGTCATTCTAGATGAACAGAGCGGGAAATGAACGTGGCTCGGTGTAAAAAGTCTTTTGAACAAACTACTTGTGTACTCGGGCATAAACACACATCTACGTACCTCCTGGATTAAAGCAGGATTTAGACTTTTTTTGCCTGGGACAGATATTCAAAATCTGTATTGAATAATTTGTGCTCTAATGTGAACATATCTCCCACTTACTCAACTTTCAGTATCAACATAAACATTAACTTTTTTTATTTTCAAAAATTTCATTATTGATGATTTTCAGGAAGTGTGTTGACTTGTAATATAACAATATAAACATCTACCCTTCTGGCCCATACATGTTGATAAGCAGAGGTCTGTACCCAAGTAAAAGTACTGTTACTTTAAAATATTATTATTCAAACAGAAGTAAAGGCAGCTATCTTAATGGCTTGCGAAAGAATAACTAGGTAAGGTAAAAAGACTCACCTTTTTTACTTACCTTCAATTAATCTAATTATTAATTTCAATTTGTTACTTGTTTTTTACGAGATTGTGGAAGTACACTACACAGTTGATCTTATTTATGTTAATTATTATTTGTTTATTCTGTTTCTGTTTTATTTAAGCTATTTATTTATAGGTTTGACTATATTATTAAGGAGAATTCACTGTTTTGTTCAATAAATCCAACATATTTCCAAAGTCAATAAGTAATCCTGTGAAATAATTTCAATAATGACCAAAATAATTGTGATTATGATTTTTTCCATAACTGATCAGCCCTACATCATATACTCTTGAGACACTCCTGCCTGTCTACACTGACTGTCAAAGAAAGACAGAAGCGCAGGTCTTTTTTGCCAGTGAGAGCTACACCAACTTCGATATTGATATTTTATTGAACTACTTTTGGGTCAAAGTGACAAGATTCCAATTCAAAGCCCTTCAAACATATTTAAAAATAGCATAACATCTGGATGTAGTGCAATCATGTAATGTTTCAATCTCTCAGCTGTTTTTACTTCTGCTTTCCTAAAACCACGTGTTGATGAGACTCTAAATCATGTGTCACAGCAGCGTTGGCTGAAGGCCTTACCTCGGTCTCAGAATATGTTGGAGAGTCCGTCACGCTGCCTTCAGGAGCTGATCCGTCATGGGACCTCTCGGAGATCACGTGGTCCGTATTCCCCAACACCACCTGGATCGCCACGCATCTCGATGGGAAGAGTAACGTCAACCGCTTCCACCGCTACAAAGACAGACTTGATCTAAGCGTAAGCACAGGTACAAGACCGCTCACCTGTCGACAGCAGCTTCTCTGTGTGTGATGTGTGCATGTGCTGTTTATTGATTGCGTTTTTGTCTTTTAACAGGGGACTTGACGATACACAAATTGATGCAAGATGACGCAATGGAATATACTGTAGATTTACTTAACGCTGAAGGAAAAAACAATGTCAACAAAATCAAACTTATTGTAAAACGTAAGTGCCATGCATTCAAGACACCTCAGTTATCCTTAATTGTCAAGTAAAAGTCCTGAAACTGTTCGAATAAAAATGAACCTGACTGTAATTGTGCATTTACTTGTGAATAACAGTAGTCTTGTAGATAGTAACCGATGGCCATTACGTAAATAAGTAGATTAGATATTAGATTTGGTGCAAAATGCAATTAATAGTCAATTTAAATGATAGCTGTTCTTTATGTAAAATCATGTTAAACCTTAGTAAATAACATAACATATCTATTCTAATGGCTCTTATTGTGTAGAGCACCTGAGGAAGCCGAAGATTCACACTTTGTCCAGTAACAGAGAGGGATGCTGCTTGATGGGACTGCACTGCATTTCTCCAGACGATGACGTTTCTTTGTCCTG
Source organism: Rhyacichthys aspro (assembly GCA_036850595.1). Classification (NCBI taxonomy): domain Eukaryota; kingdom Metazoa; phylum Chordata; class Actinopteri; order Gobiiformes; family Rhyacichthyidae; genus Rhyacichthys; species Rhyacichthys aspro. The sequence continues at coordinate 5,076,122 of CM072165.1, forward strand.
GAAGACTGACCCTCAGATTGAGACCTTCAGTGAAAACAGAAAAAAAGGCAGCTATCTGTTAGTGTTTCTCAACTCAACACAGACACCTGTCGAGTTCACCTGCATCTCCAGCAAAAACATGGACAACATCACAAGTGCTGTGTCTTTGAAATGTGAAGGTGAGGGCAACATAAGGAAACTACACCTCAGTAAAGAGAAATTTTGATATCTACTTGTGAGAATTGTTTGGTCATTTAATGCAGCCTATGCCCTTTTTTATCAACACCACAGAGCAAATTGATATCTACCTTAAGTGAAACTGCCTTCATCCTGTTCTCTGTTGAACTTCCTTTGTAGTGCAGGGCCCAGGAAATGCTAACTGAGGTTGGTCACAAAAGGCGAAGAGAGAAGAGGAAGAAAATGTGGGTTATAGTTAAACTTCATCTCACTTTTACCCCACCTGCAGCTCATAACTCTAACTGTAATAACTTAAACTAGAAGTAGGGTATTATTCACAGAAATGTTGGTGGCATTTGGTGGCTCACTAGCACACGTCAGTCCTTCATCATGCATCTACTCCTGCACATTTCATACAATGTACCTTTAAGACTGTGCTTGTCTCTTTCAAACTCTTTCAGATCAACCTCCTCCAAAGTCCACTCCTCATCCTGCTCTTACTCCCTCTCCTGATTACCCCTTCTGCAGAGACAGATCTCCTTTATTCATCCTGCTGGGCTTTGTACTGGGAATTATTGCAGCACTTATTGTACATTGTTATAAGCAAAGAGGTAAGATCAACCTTTGTGCAATCTTTAACAGGATTGTTGTAGTCTTCATTTTCACAATAACAGCCTCATATGTACTCAAAATACTCAATTTGCTGTGATGTTTATTAGTTTGCGCATGTTAGTGATTAGTTTTGGATTATTATTGTCCTAATTTGACAACAAAGCATTTTGTGGCTCACTTTTTTACCATGTGGCCAAAGGTAATTTAACATATTAAACCAGAAAGGATGTTCAAATAGTGCTCAATTGCTTTGGATCATCTTTAGACCACAGCAGCTATGTTTTTGTGCTCAGTGTCATATATGCATATACATAATGTTCCATAGACTGACACTAGGGCCCAGTAGCATTTTGAGAGACATAATTGTACTAAATAAAATAATTGATTGATTTTGTCTTTGTACTCTTATTTGCATCCTTTCAGAAAGAACATATATTGTGACCAAATCTCAAGGTAAAGATGGCATTTTTCTTCCTCTGTTTGATCAAAATAATTGAATCTTCATAACCCAGTATAAGTCTTCCTTTTCTCTCCACAGATGCTTAAAACCCACACCAGGCTCCAGAGGAACTAAATTATATATATTTTTTGAACATGATATGTTTATTTGTGATTATTTGTATTTTGTTGTTATATATATGCCTTTGTTGCATTTTTGTAATCCCATTTTTTTTAAAAACATGTTACTGTTACAAAGAAATAATATATAGTAAAAAAAAAGAAAAAAAAAAGAAAAAAAAAGAGAAGACTTTATGTATTGCATGTTTAGCTGAAACTTAAACACATATCAAGCTATCTCCTTTTTCACAATGTATAAACGGTTTTTTTTTTGTTTTTTAGTTTGTTTTTTAATAAAACAGTGGGCTAATATTTAATGTTAATGTAATGCTAATAGCATACATACACAATTATGACACGTTAGCATTAGCAACAGTCCGGCTGCTTCATGAACCACTCAGACTGCACTTACTATCACATAAAACCAATCCAAAATTTCACTGGCTAAATAATTTCTGTCTAAAATGTAAAATTAAATGATTCCTAACAGCTACAGTCAGACATTTAATTACCTTATTTGTTTATATGACAGTTCAGTGGCGTCCATTTTTCTTGTTGTGGCACGTGAGCGGCGGTAATCACGCATGCGCAGTAGTGTGTTTTTCCCACCTGTATGTATGTATAATTAATTAAAAAAAGCAGTGTTCCCGTAGCTTTCCGCTGTGTTCATAAATATATAACGGGTGAAGTGGTATCACTAAACAAATATTACCCAAACAGTATCATAAAAATACATATAAACTGTACACTGCGTTGTACTAAAACCTAAAACAATAAAAAAAATGTCCGCCTGTTGCCACTATAGGGAGACAAAGTTACACAAGTGCGCATGTGTAAACCAGACAAGCGCGGGGTAAGGAGGAAGCTATAGGGAACATCAGACAGAAAAATAGAGACTAGAATAGATTTATTTTGATCATGGAGGTGTTCATTTTAATGCCGATTTAAAGTTTAAAGCAACTCAAATGGAAAAAAAAATGATTTGGAAAAATTACAAAAAATATTTCATCTGTAAAAATATAATCTTATTTACAGAATGTACAGAGTCTGTAAATAATATATTAATTTAGCACTCATTGCATAATCCTTGTGCCTGTATAGCTCCTACAAGCTGCTGCAGTCCTTTTGTCTGATTTCCTTTAAGAAAGTTAATGTGGTGTGGACCCTGGGATCACACGGTTGAACTGTATCTTGTCGTACACTGTGTGTGTCTAAAGAAAATAAAAAAGGAAACACCAGTGAGACAAAGATGAATCTTTAAAACACAATAAACTCACACTTGTGCAAAGGCTATAATTGTATTTAATAAGTGGTTTAGTTCTTACCTCGGGTTTGACTGTGTGAACTCTGTTGTCCAGGGTTTCATAAACAGAGCAGGGCTTCATGATCTGTTGAGAGTTGAAATACTTGAATTAAACAATTGCAACATATTTAGTTTTTACACACAGGCCCAGTTCTACAGGAATGCAAAAGGCTAATACATCAATTTGTTCTACAATCAGGCCTGTTTTAATCATCAGTTGTTCAAACACTTTCATTTTCAAGCATCTTAAATATGAAAATGTATATATAATAACTTTTTTTCAAAATGAATAGAGACTTACTTCCTCCCTTGTAACATCCTCAATGTCTGCGTACACTGTGAGGTCGTCGCCAGCTACAGATAGATTTTAATAGAAACATAAGACATAACTTTGAAAGTTAATTTTATACAAATACATAGCACATTTTAACAAAAGGAAAAATGTATATTATGTGTTTCTTACCAGCCTGGGCTCGTTTGTGTCGATAAAGTACCACGATAACAACAATGATGATAATGAGAACACAGAATCCTCCAGCTGCTCCAAGGATTCCCACAAAGCCTGCAAACAAAACGTTAACGCCTTATCAATAATCATTTATGTATGGTCATAGACAATATGGCAGCTATGTGACAGTTTTGCTTTATTTTTTCCAACGCAACAGAACTTACTGGAGATGTTCTGCCAAGTCTGGCTTTGAGGCGTGTCTATTTGGAAAAGGACAGCACTATATTAAGCTACTCTTCAAATACAGAAACGTGAAAAAATGGCCCCATATTTTATTTTAAACAGATAAATTACAACATTTAACCATCATTTATTTTACTACACCCATCATGCATGTAAATTACCGCTGATATTTATGTGTGTCTCCATAAAACATACAATAAAAGTGCTGTATGTACCTTGTTTATCAGACGTATGGCAGTTGACCCTTCTGACCCCTGATGTCTCACTGACCCTATTGGCAACAGTGCAGTTGAAAGTAATGTCTCCATCCTGTGGCCTGATCGTGTACTGCAGACTGGATCCTCCATAGGTCTCATCCCTCACTGTCCACTTGTAAGAGACGTCTCTGTCTTGAGTCGTACTGCACTGAAGCCAAGCCACACAAGACTCATTTGAGGCACGTGTGGTGTTAATGACAGTCAGCGTGGGCGCCTGGGTCAGAGCATCTAACAGGGCAACAAAAAGAGAGAAGAAACAGCATGAGGCAAAATGCAATCCTTCAGAAAATTTCCTTAAAGGCCCTGAGTTTGACCTTTTGTGACCTCGTTGTTTCCCGTCCAATGCTGATTTAGGCAAACAAACAAAAAGCAGGAAGATATTTTTAGTAGTAAATTATTGTAAGAAATATGATGCACCTGCAATGCAAGAAAAACAAAACAAATTTGGATTGTGGTGTCAAATGTGCTCATTTTATTTTATTTTATAACAATTTTATTTCCTTTTCACACAAAGTACCATCTCAGTAGATATTTGTTTCTCCAAATCACTTTTAAGGCAGTAAAGAGGTCCAAGCCTAATAACTACATATACCAATAAAGTAGGTGATATTTTTGGCACTTTGTTTTAATTGGATTTGAAAAGGTTTTAAATGGACTTGAAGAGGTTTTAGATGAATTTGAGCAGGTTTTAGATGGATTTGAGCAGGTTTTAGATGGATTTGAACCAGACTTATTTCATTTGTTGATGAAATCTTACAGGTTAAGGAGGTTTTTGCCACAAAGACAAATAAAGCCTGTTCAAATCCAGCTGAAACCTGTTCAAGTCCATCTAAAACCTGTTCAAATCCAACTAAAATCAGTTTCCATAAGAAGAGGAAATCTTTTTTGCAGTATAATTTGGAGCCACCTCAATTTTGTGAAGGGTCCAAACAGGGCCCCGACAGAAAATGGTGAAATACAATAAATATATAGTAAAAATAATTAGGCGACAGGACTCCCACAAACCACTAAAAACAGCCAGTCCTGTGTGTCTGACTCACCTTGAACCAGCAGACGGATGCAGACTGTGGGGCTTTGGTTACCTTCTTCTGTGGCTGAGATGAATGTAAAATCCCCAGAATCCTTTGTGTTCAGCCGGGTTATCGTTAAACTGTAGTTGTCAGGGTTTAGTTCCACTCGGCCTGAAAACTGATGACCCGGGATGTTGGCATTCTTGTCTGCAACTTTTATAGTACTGTTGTATTTCCAGTACGCCTTGAGGAGCTTTTTATTGGGTAAGTCTGGTGAAAGTTCAATGGTTCCTCCGGTTCTTCCATAGCTCTGTTTACAGTCAGAGGCCTCCAGAGCTGGAACAGAAAAACAGTATTAATGATATTGAGATTTACAACACAGCGACTATTTTACTTCTAAAGTGTTTTTCACTTCTTGGTTTGAATTGTGTCAGAGTACAGCCTCCTACACAAACTAATGTTACCAGCATTATCTGTCTTCCTCTCTTCTTCTACTGTGGCCGAAGTGCTTCCTCAAGTCAGCACTTTATCGGGTGCAAAAGTACCTCTTCTGACTCTATTTAATGCTATTCTTTGAACTTTGCATGAAACAATGCTGCATTGTTGCCTAGATATACACATTTGATGCAGAGGTTCTTGTGTAAAAAATAATACATGAAGATAGAAAGTACAAGACAAATGACAGAGTTTAAATGACAACTCTGCAAAAAAGGAAGTTGGTCAGGTTTTGCAGACTGGACAGTGAAAGAGTCGATTTGCTGAGTGTGATAAAAGTGTCAACCAAATGAAAAAGCAAAAATAAAAAAAATCATATATATGTGATTTGTTAAACGCCATTAAACTGTATTCAAACTAATTTCTGGTTTTAAATTAGTCCTTGTTTTGTGTTATTGTGGTCACTGATATAGAAAACCAAAAGTGACAGCCTACACTTTGAAACAACATTAAAAGTAAGTTAATTTTAAAAAGTGCACATACCGTGAAAGCAGAACCCGTGGGTGAAGAAAACAATGAAACAACAAAGACTCCCACCCGGCATGTCTGTCTCTGTCTGCGCGTTTCCTCTTCTGCTCAATCAACACCGAGGCGAGAAGAGTCCGCGTTAAGAGTGGGAGGTGTCACACAAACAGCCCCGGCCGGCCCCTGATCGAGGTTAGATGTAAAAATAAGAAGTCATGGTCTCTATCTTTACCACCTCTGTGCAGGAAGAACTGAGCCACATCCTGTTATCTGGTACTTTGAATAAAAAAGATACAAGAATTGAAAATAGCCATGTGAGTAGCATCGAAACTTTATCCATTAATGCGCAAGGTTCAGATAAAACAGTTCATTTCAAATTGTGAAGACACTGTAACATAGTCTAAATATTACACTAAAGTAGGCTGGCTGCATCGGCAAATAGACAATGGTCAGTGTCCATGAGTGAAAGTCAAATAAGTCAAGCTCCAAGCACCAAACACTGACCTCCATGAGTCTGGACCTGGTTTAAGACTGGACTAACTCTGTCTCCTTCACCAAACACTAACCTCCATGAGTCTGGACCTGGTCTAAGACTGGACTAACTCTGTCTCCTTCACCAAACACTGACCTCCATGAGTCTGGACCTGGTCTAAGACTGGACTAACTCTGTCTCCTTCACCAAACACTAACCTCCATGAGTCTGGACCTGGTCTAAGACTGGACTAACTCTGTCTCCTTCACCAAACACTAACCTCCATGAGTCTGGACCTGGTCTAAGACTGGACTAACTCTGTCTCCTTCACCAAACACTAACCTCCATGAGTCTGGACCTGGTCTAAGACTGGACTAACTCTGTCTCCTTCACCAAACACTAACCTCCATGAGTCTGGACCTGGTCTAAGACTGGACTAACTCTGTCTCCTTCACCAAACACTAACCTCCATGAGTCTGGACCTGGTCTAAGACTGGACTAACTCTGTCTCCTTCACCAAACACTAACCTCCATGAGTCTGGACCTGGTCTAAGACTGGACTAACTCTGTCTCCTTCACCAAACACTAACCTCCATGAGTCTGGACCTGGTCTAAGACTGGACTAACTCTGTCTCCTTCACCAAACACTAACCTCCATGAGTCTGGACCTGGTCTAAGACTGGACTAACTCTGTCTCCTTCACCAAACACTAACCTCCATGAGTCTGGACCTGGTCTAAGACTGGACTAACTCTGTCTCCTTCACCAAACACTAACCTCCATGAGTCTGGACCTGGTCTAAGACTGGACTAACTCTGTCTCCTTCACCAAACACTGACCTCCATGAGTCTGGACCTGGTCTAAGACTGGACTAACTCTGTCTCCTTCACCAAACACTGACCTCCATGAGTCTGGACCTGGTCTAAGACTGGACTAACTCTGTCTCCTTCACCAAACACTAACCTCCATGAGTCTGGACCTGGTCTAAGACTGGACTAACTCTGTCTCCTTCACCAAACACTAACCTCCATGAGTCTGGACCTGGTCTAAGACTGGACTAACTCTGTCTCCTTCACCAAACACTGACCTCCGTGAGTCTGGACTTGGTCTAAAACTGGACTTCAATTGTTTAGATTTTTAACTTCCCTTGAATCTATTACAGTGTATTGTGCACTGGCTCTGGTCTTGATTTGATCTTGACCTGGTCTCGCCCTGACACAGACTTGGCCTTGACTTGGTCTTAACTCTCTTGGTCTTGGTCTCCATACGCTCTGGTCTCGGACATGACTTGGTCTCGGTGAATGTGGCCTTGACTACAACATCAGCACTTATAATGTTTATAGTAAATAATGATTCATTTAGGTTTATTTTTTATATAAAGGGCTTTTTAGAGACTAAGATAATACATAGAAAGAAATATGCAGATTAAATGTACTATTGGGCAAATATGACATGACGCTTCAAAAATAGGAAGAGGTCTAAAAAAAAAAAGGTCGAAAAACTAGTGCTTCTGCAAATGTGCTGTAGACAACTGCAGCTTCCGATAAACTTTCAGAAGGTGGTGGGTTCACAGTTAAACCCACAAAAGGAAAAACAAAAAGTGACGACGGTGGGCCTCTGTCTGAAACATGAAGGTGAAACTCTGCAGAGTCCACCACCTGCAACAGCGACATACTTTCCACTGAGCTCATTTCTGATCGTCACAAAACAGACCCCAGTTAAGACAAAAGAGGCTCAAAAGACTATAATCAGCTGTGGACTCCCAGTCTCTTTAAGTCAGTGACACATTAAGCACAGTTGTAATTTCTGAAAGTTGACCCTGGGCTGTACTGTTCTTAGATTTGAAGATATTCTGCAGAAAGAAGAAGTGAGAAGATGAGAGTGAGTTGTTGCTGGGCAGTGAGTCATTTGAGAAAGAGAAGCAAGTTTGTAGACACACCTCAGGGTTTTATTTATATTCTCCACATTGTCTTACACTGTACAGCATTATCTATTATATAAAAGTTATGTTGAAAAAAAAAAAGCATGAACTAAATATACAATAACATCATGACTTCCAACATAAAAAAGACAAAATGTTCAGCAGCACTGATGATATCCCACTGAAATTAATCAGAACAACATCGCTGTCAAAGTCATAACGTATATAGTTCAGTAGATATTCCAGTGTTATTGAAAGACTTGCAAGAGATGAACTAGAGAAATGCAATGGTTAAATGGTTATTAAAGTAACACCAAACGTCAAAGGAAGGTTAAGGTTGACATTGAACGTCATAGCGCCACTAAGTGGATGATTGCTGACAATGCAGACAAATAGAAACATAAAAACATTAAAAAAAATGACATCCCAATGAATACTCAAATGAAATATATATCATTTTGAAATAATATTAGTGTTAATACTATATTTATTTAGTTTTTTCAAATTCATTTTTGCATAACTTTGGCTGTGTATTTTGGTGGTAATTTGAATTTTTTATTATTTTATTTTTTCTTCAAGCCTTTGCTATGACTTTAAAAAAAAATAGATCCATCTGTACGTGTTTTTATTTGTATTTTTCATTTTGTGACGTTGACATCCATTAGTCATTAGTCCATGGCAACTATTATGGCAACCATTACCAACATTTTTTTTGTGTCCTCGAGACCCAGGAGCTATTTATTTACAAGCGACTTTGCACAAAAAAAGAAAATTGATCAGAATCAACTTATACTTTTTTAAAAATAAAAAACATACACTGTAAAATGTGTGAAAATATCAGCATAATACAATGCAATGGTCTTTAGATATAATAATAATAATATAAGACACACTTACTCATTACGTACAATGATATTTTTATCTATGTCATCTTATACAGTAGGTAACACAAAGTATTACAGTCACAAAGTAAATATACACTAGGCATTAGATAAAATGTAACATGAACTGAAGTAGAAGCAAATATACGGCAAAACATAAAAATAACACGTGTCACTTCCCTTTTGGAACTGTGAGTGGAAAGATGCTTCAACACTTGTTTTTCACACGTCTCTTTTCACATTAAGTCTGTCATTGTCTGAAATACTGACACCTGCAATGTACATATTTTAATATACACACTTATTAGATTCAAGATGATTAAAGGACCAGGTAAAAGGCTTATGCACAAAAAATAATACTGAAAGACCTTAAAAAAAACTTTTAAAGATAAATGTAAATGCATATATTTTGTATTTTAAAGACATAATTTGTGCACAATGTGAATGTATGATATTTAAGTATGTGTGTGTGATAGTTACAAAGTGGACACAAAGTAATGCTCTGTGAATCATTGCTGGTCATGTGATCTTCAGGAGAGCTCTGATTGGTTCTCATAGACCTAAAGAACATTGTCTTTCCAGTAAAAACAAATACGAACCTTTCTTAAACAAAAAAACAAACAATAGTGAATTGTGTATCTTTTAGCACAAAATTATATATTCTCAAAACCATTTTGATGGTTCTTAGACGTGAGATCTGTAGAATCAGGCCTGTCTCGAGAGGTTTAAGAAAGGGATGTGCGCCCTCTACTGGTAAAACTCACACAATGCCAGATTAAACACCAAAACATATTTCACAAACAATTCTTTGTTTTATCAAAAGGAAGTTTTTTTTTAATGGATGCTGAATATTTACACATCCATATACTGTATATCCAGAGAGTGAGTTTGTTATCTGACCTCGGAGTAAAGCGTTTCCTCTGCAGCTGAAGGAGATGATTAAAGATTATTAGATACAACAGTAAATAAAAACACAATAAAAACACAAGACTAATACACCATACACTACTTACCTTTAGTTTTCTTCTTCGCTTTACCTTTTCTGTGGTGGTTTATTTGGGCGTACGTCACATTTTCACCTAAAATAAAAATGAATAACCACATATTATAGAATCAAGTTAAATATTCTGGTGCAGGACGTAAAGTTTGATGCACTGTACCTGCTCCTGAACGTGGCATCACTGTGGAGTAAACACAGCTCTCTTCCTGTTCATACTTCCTTCTCTCTGCGTTGGATTAAAAAAAAAGGTGCCATTAATTATAATTACAAATAAAATGACACAAAAGAGACTCACCTTTTGTGTTTTCGAGCTCCAGCACAGAATATTCCGGCTCTGGAAAAGAAAAATCACTCCTTCATTTAATTCTTTTCACTGTTTCATGGAAAAGGAAATAAAGCCACAGTGACACTTTGATTGTGAACAGAAACGGTGTTAAATCTTGATAGTTTCCTGGATTTGGACATAAATACACCGTTGTTATATGTTATAAGAAGCTGAGACTGACCATTAGAAGGAGAGTTGTAATCATTGCTGGTCATGTGATCTTCAGGAGCGCTCTGATTGGTTCTAACAGACAAGTACATCGAATTTGCAGTAAATACAAATAGAAACCTTTATTTTATAATTGTTATGCCACAATGGGACTTTACTCACCTCATGGAGCACAAATCTGTAACAAACAAACAGAAAAACAATAGTGAATTGTATTATTCTAAGAGTCTGATGAATATAGTCTTACCTTTTGACTTTCTGAGGCAGCACAGAAGCAGCAGAAGAATGAATAAAACCAAAGCACAGATAAGTCCAATGATCAGTGTCAAAAGCAAAGAAGAGCTATGTTCCTTTGAAAGTGCTGCAAAAACCTCCCGTTAATATTTACAAGTCACTTTAGCACTGCTTTGTAAATACTGTACATCATCAAATCTACAGTCTTTATTTCATGACTGACAAGAACAAACATTTCAGACAAATCCAGCAGGTTGTGTAGATTGATACATTATTAAAGAAGTTTCTTGTTTTAATAAATATGGCTCTGTTTGTGGTAGGGGTCTTGTCCTTGGGCTGGACAGTGACTACTACCACAAACAGAGTAGTGTGGTCTGTGTGTTCAGTGAAGAGTGCAGTGATTTGTGGCTGAGACCAAACAGGTCCTTCACAAGACGATGTATCATCCCAGAAGAGCCAGTCCTGGACCTGGATCTGCTCAGTCTACTTCAGAGGAGCTAAGTTCTGCTGATGTTTCTCCACCAACACAGACCCGTCACCTGCTGGACCAGACTGATACTACTTCAGCCGCTCACTGGTCAAAACTCTGATGAAACCACTCCCTCTCGGCGACATAAACTCATCTCAGACCAGTCGACTGTAAACTGTGCGCTATAGTCCAGACCCATTTTTCCTCCACAAAATACTAATACATTTCACCAAACCAAAGTTTAGCGTTAGCTTACTTCAACTTCAGCTTTAGAAAGAAAATGACCTCCTCCTCGTTAAACATTACGTGATTGAATTGAAAGTATTTATCTGTGTTTTACGTTGCCTCCCTTTTCTCTGTTGATGCTTTTCTTTTTTGATCTGTTTGTGTTAAAAGACATATTCAGCTGAAAATACACTTTATTGGCAGCTTTGCGCTTGTCATTGACTTTTTGGCCAGTAACTCTAGATGCAGTTCTAACTTGCTTTTGTCATCACTGTGATCAAATTTACATGAAATAAACAATAAAAGGAGGAGCCAGTACATTATTTTACAATGACCATAGGCTTATAAGCAATGAGCATGAAAACAGGGCTTAATATTTGAATTATGCTTCACATTTGATATGCAATAATTTAATTTTACAACCAGGAGCCTTGTAGTGCTGGCCACTGGAGATCAGCTCAAACTCCAATTATTTGTTTCAAAAAGTCAAATAAAATGGTAATATATTTATGTGTAAATGTGTTTATGTTTAAACCGTGTAACCGCAGCGACCGACACCATAACGGGTCACATGATTCCGTTCCATTTAGTTTTACAAATTCTGTTCCACTGAAAGTCATTCTGTTGGAGACATTTGTCAAAGACACTCACACTTTAAGAAGAGCCAGAGTCAAAGCTCAAAAAACTGTGAAATCAAGATGAGTTCACTTATGGAAACTGAGGAAAAGGGCGAGACAACAACTGCCCACAGTTTTTCCTGTGGAGAGGCCGCTGAGGCGGAGGAACAGGTACGAGCAGTTGAGTTTGTGCAAAATGTGTAAATATTTTGAGGTAAAAAATGCAAAACTAATGTGTTTCCATTTTGTTGAGAAGTAAAAAAACTTTGTATGATTTAAGAGAAAGTGGTGTTTTACTTGGATTTTATAGAATCTAGAAGAAGCTAATTTACTGAACTCAAAAATGACAAAAACACACCTTTTTATCTAAATGTGTTTAGGTTTTGTGAGTTTTACTGTCACCATAAATAATTTCTAATTTGATTTTCATATTCCTCTGTTTGTCTTTCATCAGGTGAAGATCATCTCTCCAAAGATGGAGTCTGAGACCAACTCCAGCTCCAGGATAGAGGTGACTCCAGCCGGACCATCCTCGACTCCAGACCGGGCCGAGTCCCCAAGCTCCAACCTAGATTTACCGATTCTAACATCGGTTTACGTCGACGAGCTGCTGGAGGAGACGGAGGGTCCCACTAAGTTCAGCTGGAGACGCCTGTTTACAAAAGGCCGAAAGAAGAAAGAGCCTGCAAAGACAAGCGCTGACATCGATCGGAGAAGGGTGATCGGCATCACTGAGGAGACAGAGATAGTTTCCCAGAGCGTCGACCTCTCCGAAGATAACACTTCTAGTCTCCCAGAGATTATTTGGGAAAAGGGCGAGATAACAGCAGCCTACCCTTTTTCCTGTGGAGATGCCTCCAAAACAGAGGAACAGGTACGAGCAGTTGAGTTAGTGCAACATGTACAATCATTTTGAGGTAAAAATGCAAAACTAATGTTCCATTTTGATGAGAAGCAAAAAAACGTAATGTTTTAGTTGGATTTGTAGAATCCAGAAGAAAATGAGCTGTCGTTTTTCTGTAAATGTTTATGTTTCCGCTTTCCATCAACGTAGCATATGTTTCATAAATTCAGCAGAGGTACAGAATAGTACCAATTTATAAAAACACATTTCTGGACAGAAATATAAGATATCACAGAAGTGAGTGAGTTTGCAGCACGTTTTCTTTCCTTTTGCCCTTTCCTCAATAAATGAAAAACAACATTAACTTGAACTCAAAAAGATAAAAAACACACTTTTCTATCTAAATTTGTGTAGGTTTTGTGAGTTTTACTGTCACCATAAATAATTTCTAATTTGATTTTCATATTCCTCTGTTTGTCTTTCATCAGGTGAAGATCATCTCTCCAAAGATGGAGTCTGAGACCAACTCCAGCTCCAGGATAGAGGTGACTCCAGCCGGACCATCCTCGACTCCAGACCGGGCCGAGTCCCCAAGCTCCGACCTAGATTTACCGATTCTAACATCGGTTTACGTCGACGAGCTGCTGGAGGAGACGGAGGGATCCGACACTGAAGTGAAGCAACCCACTAAGTTCAGCTGGAAACGCCTGTTTACAAAAGGCCGAAAGGAGAAAGAGCCCGCAAGCACGAAGGCTTCCGTGTGGAGGCGCTTCAAACTGGGCAAAAAGAAAGCCCAGGAAGGAGATTCAGTGTCAACACTAGAGCTCACTCCTACTTTGGAGTTTGACTTTGATCGGAGAAAGATCATCATGAGTAAGGAGATGGCGTTATTGTCCAAGAGCACCGACCTCACTGGCGATAACGAGGAAGCTTCTATCCTTCCAAAGTTTTTCGTTAAAGTGCTTTTGGAAGAGGCTTGCACCGGTGATGACACCGAAGAGAAGCCAGACAAGAGCAGCACCAGGAAGAAGCTGAAGCAAGCCCTGGAAAAGCTTGGCTTTTTTACTGGACTCATTGTTTGTACCATCGCTGTCTGCATGGTCATGGGACTGGTGGTCCTGCTGCTTTAAAGAAGAACAGACTGAAGCACCACAGTCAGACCAGAGTGCACCACCAACAAGCTCAAGATGGAGACATTATTATTGTTATTATTGTTAGTAGTATTGTTAGTAGTGTTAGTATTGTTATTAGTATTATTAGTATTGTTATTAGTATTATTAGTTATGTTAGGATTGTTATTAGTATTATTATTAGTATTATTCGTTTTGTTATTAGTGTTATTAGTATTGTTAGTATTGTTATTAGTATTATTAGTATTATTCGTTTTGTTATTAGTGTTATTAGTATTGTTAGTTATGTTAGTATTATTAGTATTGTTATTAGTATTGTTAGTATTATTATTATTATTATTGTTATTAGTATTATTCATATTGTTATTAGTGTTATTGTTATTGTTGTTGTTAGTATTATTAGTATTATTATTAGTGTACCATATTATATTACATTACATTATATGTTAAAGGGTTGAAAACGGAAGGGACTGTCCAGTCAGTCTGAGATGAGTGGGTTTAGAGGGGTTTAGAGGGGTCTAACCAGAGGTTGACCCAGTGAGTGCTGGAGTAGGATCAGTCTGGTTCAGCAGGTGAAGGGTCTGTGTTGGTGTCAATGGGGTAGTGGTCTCCACCTGAGGAACATCAGCAGAACTTAGCTCCTCTGAAGTAGATTGAGCAGATTCAGGTCCAGGACTGGTTCTTCTGGGCTGATACATCGTCTTGTGAAGGACCTGTTTGGTCTCAGCCACAAATCACTGCACTCCTCACTGAACACACAGACCACACTACTCTGTTTGTGGTAGGGGTCTTGTCCTTGGGCTGGACAGTGACTACTACCACAAACAGAGTAGTGTGGTCTGTGTGTTCAGTGAGGAGTGCAGTGATTTGTGGCTGAGACCAAACAGGTCCTTCACAAGAAGATGTATCAGCCCAGAAGAACCAGTCCTGGACCTGAATCTGCTCAATCTACTTCAGAGGAGCTAAGTTCTGCTGATGTTTCTCCACCAACACAGACCCGTCACCTGCTGGACCAGACTGATACTACTTCAGCCGCTCACTGGTCAAAACTCTGATGAAACCACTCCCTCTCGGCGACATAAACTCATCTCAGACCAGTCGACTGTAAACTGACAGTCTCTTGGATCAGGGACCAAACGTCTTCTGTTTCCAAACTACACTCCACTATGCGTTCTTTTCAACCCTTAGACCTAGATGACTAAGACATTATTTCATCTTCATGTTTTGTCATATGATTTGTGCATTAACTAAAACGGCAAATTAAATAAAGCCCATAAGCTTTGACCATGTGTTTGTGGAAATGTCTGCAGAAATATAACATTATTAGACAATAGGCATCTAACATAAGCTGTGTTTTCATTAAATATGAAGTGAATATGAAGACATTTATACTGTTAAATGGTTACTGTTTGTAATTGTACTGTTAAAAAAGGAACAAATCAACCAAAACAATGGAGAAATAGACCATAGGATATCGGCACTGTGCACTATAGTCTCCAAAGAGAAGTGAAGGGGAAGAGCTGGAGGATGAGAACATACACCCACACCACAAAGGGATCTGACAGAATAGACTTACAGAATATCTCGTATTTTATAAACTCAGTACAGATGGACCATTACAATATTTGAAACTGCTTTTACTTTCAAGGACAGTTAATAAGTTGCTAATGAAGCCTGTCAGAGCTAAAACAACAAATGTGATGTGCCATAATCAAGCAGTGATGAGATAATGACCAACTCTTAATGAAGAGTTACTTGACCTAATTTAGTGTCCGGGGAAAACCATCATCTGACGGAGCTGTTTCAGATCAGAGAAACTCATCTGGTTCAAACTGTGATACTCAGCACCTTACTTAGATCCATGTGTTTTTGTTCTTAGTGTATTTTGCCTTATCAGAGACTCAGTGGCTCTGGGGAGTAAACTGTAGTCAAGATATAAGAAAGAGGAGCTATTATTATTTGTAAATTTGTCAATTGTACACACACTGGAGCATTAAAAGTCATAACAAATTTATAGTTTGTATCTATTAAGCAAGACTTGCAGTAGAGAAGCACAGATTCAGTTCATTTGTACCTTTAAACCTCCAGATTACACAATACTCTTGCAGTGTGTGCCCTTTACGGTCGGTTTCCAGGGTCAAATGCTGCAGAAACGGTGTTAAATCTTGATAGTCTTCTGGATTCGGACATAAATACACCGTTGTTATATGTTATAAGAAGCTGAGACTGACCATTAGAAGGAGAGTTGTAATCATTGCTGGTCATGTGATCTTCAGGAGCGCTCTGATTGGTTCTAACAGAAAAGTACATCAAATTTGCAGTAAATACAAATAGAAACCTTTATTTTATAATTGTTATGCCACAATGGGACTTTACTCACCTCATGGAGCACAAATCTGTAACAAACAAACAGAAAAACAATAGTGAATTGTATTATTCTAAGGCTTTTGTATGAGTCTGATGAATATAGTCTTACCTTTTGACTTTCTGAGGCGCCACAGAAGCAGCAGAAGAATCAATAAAACCAAAGCACAGATAAGTCCAATGATCAGTGTCACAGCAAAAGAAGAGCTATGTTCCTTTGGAAGTGCTGCAAAAACCTCCCGTTAATATTTAAAGCAGTTTCACATTTTTTTACTTTCATTTTACTCACGTTTTACTGAGATCCAACTCTCTGCAGAAGTCCAAATCTGTGGAGAACTTTGGGGTTGTCCCTCACATTTATAAAAACCCTCGTCAGACTCAGACACTGCAGAGATGTTGAACTCAGTTTTGGTTCCATTTTGGATTAGTTTTCCATTTTTATAGAAACGGACAGAAGAAAGAGCAGTAGATGTCTTCAGTTTACAGCCGAGAGAAACAGGTTGTCCCTCAGTCACAGGATGAACAGGGCTCACAAGGACAATCTCACCTGTGAAGTTAAATAATAATAAATATGGCTCTTTGGTCCATTACAATTACACATAAGAAATATTAAAAAGCAAACTGACAGTAAACATTGAAATATTGTCTTTAAAACCTACTGTGAAAAGTGATGTTGAGGGCATTGCTCAATTCTCCAGATCCAGACTCACACCAAAACACTGCATTCATTTTCACTTTTGGGTCAAAGTCACATTTATATTTATCTGTTGTTGAAGAGGAACTACATTGTTGTAAGAAAAGGCCGTTCAGAGGAATCCTTCTCACTCTCCACTCTTCATCAGTGGAGCTGGATTCACAGCTCAGTGAGACTTTGTCAAAGGTGAAGTGCTGTGATCTGTCAGGACTCACTGTGAGAGACACTGGGGAGTCAGCATCTGGAAAACAACACACAACAGTTTCAGAGTCTTTCACAGACAAAAGGATGGAAAAACAACACATGATGATAGAGTTAAACTCAGGTTTAAAGCTCTGAGTTGAAAGGATATAAACATATGAACAAACCCACCTCCAGACCGGACAAACTGGGGCCGACTGTATTCAGAGTAAAACAGAGGACTTCCTCGTCCCGCTCTACACACAAACCCTGCTGTGTTGGTCTGGTCCTGAACCGTGAAGGAGTCCTGTTCAGTCCCATTACTGTGACCTGGGAGCAGCTCATATCTGTAAGAGTCTGATGAATCAGGAACAGCCTTGTACCAGTAAAAGGTCCATCCTGCAGACGTCTGTTTAACACCACATCTCAGAGAGACAGAGACTCCAGGAGTCAGCCATGACGGAGACACAGAGAGGACAGGCTGGGCTTCACCTGTTGGAATCACCTCTAGATTCACTTTATTGGATTTAGAAATGACATGGTGAATATATGATCAGATCAAACCTACCGTTGGACACATTCAATGAAACAAGGCCACTCCATTCAGTTACTTTATGTCAGAGATAATTCATGCCTCTGCAGCTGTAGTCACCCTTGTGTCTTACACCAGCTTTTATTTTGGTTTCACTTTGTGTATAGTAAATGCTCCGACCAGATTTCTTCCATTCATACGTCCACTCTGCGTCTGCTCTGTGTATTTCACATCTGAGAGTGACCTGCTCTCCTGGGAATATCTCAGGCCACTTTGGCTCCAGAGACACAGCAGCTGTGATCGGAAATGAGCACAATCCACACAGTTACAACCAAGACTAGAACAATAAGAATGTTTTATTTAGCTTTGTGAAGGACCACCTCCTCAGTCCCTTCTATAAGATATTAAAGACTGATAAGCTTCTAGTGATGTTTACAGATGTTAAAGACAAACTCACCAACTGTTTTAACTCTGAAGAACTGACTGTTCTCAGTGAAGTAAACTGGGTCTCCTCTTCCTGCTCTGCACCGGTACAGTCCTCCCTCTGAGACACTGAGCTGCTGATCAGAAGCATCTTTCAATAACTTATAGTCTCTGAACCAGTAATATTTCCATCCAGATGAAGCTGGAGCCACAGAGCAGCTCAGAGTCACTCTGTCTCCAGACTGAACCTCTGTCTGACCAGACACTGTGGCCTGTGGTTTATCTGTGGATCAGAGTTCAAGTAAAATACCTTCAGAGAAACTTCAGGAAGTGTGTCCCTTTGCTTCTTCATTTAGGCAAAAAAATAATTTATTACACTAATCTTAAAATAATGGATAATTAAATTATACAAAAAATGTAAAATGTATAGATATCAACAGTAAAAGTTGAACAGACTCACTCAGTGTTTTCAGTCTGATCTCTTTGCTCCACAGTGTTGTGTGACCTGCAGCTCTTTCACCTCTACATCTGTAGTCTCCACTGTCAGACTCAGTAACTCTGTGGATTATATATTCTCTTGTTGTTTGACGTAGGACTGAACCGTCCCTGCTCCACTGATACGTCCACTCAGTGTCTCCTCTGTCCTCAGTCTCACATCTGAGAGTGAGCCTCTCTCCAGAAAATATCTCAGACCAGTTTGGACTCAGACTCACTGTGGGGACTGTTAAAAAAGAAATAAAACAAAAAAATATCATCACAAAATCTACGTATTTTTTAAATGTCATAATATTATATTACAATGTGAAACCAAAATATTCATATTTTTTAAATAACTCTAATTGTAATGATTGTTTTTTTCAAATTAATTGTTGGAATTCAATACAACCCAACCACAAATAGTCAAAAGCACTAAAAGAAAGAAATAGGGGGAAAAAAACATAATATCCCAAATAATGTACTCTGCCTGTCTTGAAATGCAATAAATTCATATTTCTAAATATACATATCAGCTTAAAACATCACCTTATTTTGCCTCCAGAAAAAGGCATAATTTTTTTACTGTTCTCTTTAGTTTCAGTTACTCTTATTTTTTCAGATGGAGCTTTAAAAACAGAACTGTACTCACCAGTTTCCAAAACAGTGACTTTATTACTTATTTCTGTGACGATATGTTGATCCGATCCTCTGCAGCAGTAGACACCTCCACCTGAGACACTGATACTAGATGAGTTTGTCGTCTGATAATAAGAGTTTTGTCTGAACCATTCATATGTTCTTTTAAACCCCTCGACTTTACATCTCAGAGTCACTCTGCTCTGTTCTGGGATGGTGTCTCTGGATGTTTTCAGATGGACTCTGCGTCTCTTTTCTGAGTAGAGCACAATATTAGAAAAACACTGTCAGTGAAGCACAAAGCTGAATGTAGACTTCTCCAGACTGGAAATGGAGATAGTTTTAGGATTTATTTGTCTTTGGAGAAACAAAATAGCTGCTGTGATAATGTCTTAAGCCCCTCAGAAACACATCAATGGGCTTCATGTGTTTAAAATACTTACCTGTTACCTTCAGTTCTTTCTTTGTGGATTGTGTTCCTCCATTGATCCCACACCAGTAAAAACCCTCGTCTGATTTTGTCACTGAATAGATTATCAGGTGTACTGTGGTATTAGATGTCCGTTGTATCTGATGGTTTGTGTTGTGTTGCAAAAGTGATCCATCTTTGTAAAAGTACATATCTCTATAAACAGGATGTACACAACTCAGAGTCACTGAGTCTCTGAGAAACAAAGACTGTTCAGGACCCTCCAGAGTCACATCTTCACCTGAAAGTAAAAATAAAACTGCTTTAGAAGAAAAGAAATACAATGATAAATACAAAACTCAACATGGCAGAGTTTTACATCAAAGGTGACACTTCATTTTTTGTTTAAACATCTTTACATTTATCAACAGCAGATGGCAGTGTAGAGCAAGAGTGTATCTCCTCAAAGCACCAACCCAGTTTGGACCCTGAATTATAATTGACTGTAGTGTTATAGTTGTGTATTCTGTCCTTTTATTTCACAGATGTTCAAATAAACCCTGTGTTTTCAGGACTTTATTCAGACTAAAGGCAGAAACAGAATCCATCTAACATTATAATAGTTTTCAAAGATGGCAGAAATACTGCGTTAATAATCCATACAGTCACTTTAAACACAAACAGAATTATTTACCTTTGGTCTGTTCACAGAGGAGCACACTGAACCCTGAAATAAGAATTATAAAGCAGTTTACGTCGACAAAGGCCTGACAAAAGTTTAGATCTTGACCAGTTTAAAGTCAAAGTGTTGTAAACTCACAGATAAACCCCAGAGTCCAGACCGTCCAGACCTGAGAGGGTCCCATCCTCACATCCAGCCCTCGTCACTCTGCCTCTGACAAACTCACCACAGCCTTAAAACTACCACAGCAACAGAGAAAGAAGAAGTTACATTTGATAAAGATAGGTCTAACTTTTTTTTTCCACTTCATGTTCTTCTGAATTTACCGGTGGACACTTCCTTTTCACACTTACCTCAAACACAAACTGAACCACAGCTACTTTCACACATTCAGACTTTTGCCTCAGAGTCTACACATCATGCAGTAACTGTTTAGGACAAAGTTTATTATAATATACACTTTAAAGAACCATTAAACTATATGCATGCTAAATACAAACAGTCTGCTCAAGATTAAATAAACCTGATGATGTTTGCTCCATTAGAAATGTTGACTTTGGTATCAAGTGTTTATGTGTTTCTAAGAACTGAAGTTCACACAACACACAGAGAGAGTGAGATAATCAGATAAAACACTGCTGCAAATGAGTGAAATAACACAGATGCAATAGAAGTCAGTGGCTTGTAACGTAATAATGCTGTAAAACCTTTTCCACAAGTTTAACTTTAAGCAACTGTGTCTCCATCAATACTGAAAATATAAAGAAAATGTTGGTGTTTAGACTGTACTCGTTTATCAAAACTAAAATTAAATGGCTGTATTCACATTTGGTAAACATCTATAATTAAACTGATATGTTCTTGTATGAAAGTCCGTTTCCGCCATTTGAAAAAAAATAAAAGCCCCACAGGAAGTCATAATTTCAAGTTCACAAATACGAGTTTTGTTGTCATAATTCCGAGATAAATTTCATAATTACGAGTTTTAATCTCGTCAAAATTATTTTTTAACTTATAATTGTGATTTTAAAACTCAGAATTATAACTTCCTGTGGGACTTTTTTTTTTTTTTTTCATTGGCGGAAACAGGCTTTCATATTCTTGAAATAATAGTTTGTCACAGTCTGAGTCCACAGCGCCACCTGCAGGTCACACAACAAAACAACACTCTCTCAAAAAATCTATTCATGCTATTTCTAAATTAAGATTTTATATCTAGTGTCAGCTTTCTTTGTGCCATTACTTTACATAAATCATGGTTTTGTTAGCATTGCAAAGACCTACATCAATTAAATGTGAGTATTAACAGTTTGTAAGAAAATATAGTGAAGGTATAAACTGACTTTATTCATAACTGGGTTACATTTCTGTGTATTCAATTAAAACAATAATATTAAGTTGGTTTTTCATGTTATTTTATTTAGAAATATACATGATTTCTTAAAATAAAATAGTAACCAACACTGACACACAAAAAAAAATCAGAGTCAGAGAAGAAAATGTAAAATATAAAACATGTTTTGTACAGTTTTACATTGACACACAGTCTGTATTTGAAATGTAAGTGATGGTTTCAACAGGTGAGGTTTTCATGGAGCTTCTTGTTGTTACAAATCTGAAAGAAAGAAAGAAAGAAAAGGACAGGACAGTAGATTATTTTGTGCCACTCACATTTTGTCCCGTCCCTTTAATGAGAAATAGGACGACCCCTAGTGGCAGATATTTGAAATACAGAGACCACTGACAGAACCTGAAGCAGCCTCCATCTCTTCTTCTTTGTCTCGTCTCTTTCCTGCAGAGACAGTTCTGTTCATGAGTCTGTTTCCTGCAACAGTCGCTGTCTTTAGGTGAGACTGGAGCTGCTGTTTATATTCATCATCTTCAACTCAAACTTATTTATTTAGTCTGGATATTTAATTTTATTTCTTGTACAAACATTATTGAGCGCTGTGGTCCAAGATCAATGACATAAAGAGGAAGACTTAAAATTATTGTAAGTGCAGTTTTAAAAGTCAAAATCTTATATAAACATTGATTTGTTCATAGTTCTAAAAGGAAAGGCTGTACATCTACAATAAAAGTTTTTTTTTTACCAAGTATAAGCTATAGATTAGACTTGAGTGTTTATTATTTAAAAATAGCAGTTTATTTCACACTCTGTTATAGACGGTATATTTGGAGAATTATGGATATTAAAGATTCATTGTAATGACTTGTTAAAAAGGTTAAATATGTCTTGATTTTGTATTTCATTCAAAACTGCACACAACATATTTGACAGTCCCTATTTTATGAATAAAAATAAGCTCAAGAGGAGGTATCTACCCCTTTTCTTTCCAAAGTTGCTCCTATATCTGTGCATTAAGGCAAAAAATCTGTGAGGTCTTTCCAGTTTGATCCGACACTTTCCATTTTCTATTAAAATAAACTCATGCAGTTTTGACTCATTCAAATGAAACTAAAAAGTGTGACGATCAGCTTCGGTCTTAAATGAAAATAAGAGACTCACCCATGTTTTGGAGTTCAATCCCAGTCGTAGCATTTGTAACGTCTGTGGAGAGATTTCACATTCAAGTCATGACAGTCACTTTGAATGATCTCAGTTTTTAATGTAATTCAAAGTGATACCGTTGTCTCTTTGCTCTATCACTTCATACACACCATCTTCATCTACAAAACAGAACAAACAGGGCACGCTCCAGTTTCTGAATCAGAATAATGAGTGAATGTACTACGTTTGAGCTGACCAATGAGAGGAGAGACATTGATGTAGTCTCTGATCATGTGACCTGCAGCAGAGCTCTGATTGGTTTTCTGAGTCCTGGGAGTCATTAAACATGGATCAATAGAAGGAATCACAGCTGATGTGTAATGATTATGTGACACACAGGACTTAACCAACCTGATGGAGCATGACTCTGTGAAGAAGAAAGAAAACACCTCGCTTTAAAAAGAATAAATACAACACAGAAGGACGAGGAGGAATATTTAGTCTCACCTTTTGCGACGTGAAGCAGAATCAGCAGCAGCACAAGTAGGACCAGTGTTGAACAAATGTGTCGCTCGATAAACATGAAATGATTTGGAGAAGCTGTAAAAAATGTAAGTCAGTCAGCATCAGGCTCAAAATAAAACATCAGACTTTGTGAATTTGAACTGTTACTGTCCATAGAACTGCATCATTCATAGACAATTGAAAGCACCAAAACAAATAGTCTGAGGTGTTGTATCTTCATAAAGCAGCTTGTGTAGATTCATATGTTATTATATTATATAATAAAATCTTACCATTTGTCTGTAAATATTAATATTGCTCACGTTTTACTGAGATCCAACTCTCTGCAGAAGTCCAAATCTGTGGAGAACTTTGGGGTTGTCCCTCACATTTATAAAAACCCTCGTCAGACTCAGACACTGCAGAGATGTTGAACTCAGTTTTGGTTCCATTTTGGATTAGTTTTCCATTTTTATAGAAACGGACAGAAGAAAGAGCAGTAGATGTCTTCAGTTTACAGCCGAGAGAAACAGGTCGTCCCTCAGTCACAGGATGAACAGGGCTCACCAGGACAATCTCACCTGTGAAGTTAAATAATAATAAATATGGCTCTTTGGTCCATTACAATTACACATAAGAAATATTAAAAAGCAAACTGACAGTAAACATTGAAATATTGTCATTAAAACCTACTGTGAAAAGTGATGTTGAGGGCATTGCTCAATTCTCCAGATCCAGACTCACACCAAAACACTGCATCAGTTTCCTCAGTTTGAGAAAAGTCACATTTAGATTTATCTGTTGTTGAAGAGGAACTACATTGTTGTAAGAAAAGGCCGTTCAGAGGAATCCTTCTCACTCTCCACTCTTCATCAGTGGAGCTGGATTCACAGCTCAGTGAGACTTTGTCAAAGGTGAAGTGCTGTGATCTGTCAGGACTCACTGTGAGAGACACTGGGGAGTCAGCATCTGGAAAACAACACACAACAGTTTCAGAGTCTTTCACAGACAAAAGGATGGAAAAACAACACATGATGATCGAGTTAAACTCAGGTTTAAAGCTCTGAGTTGAAAGGATATAAACATATGAGCAAACCCACCTCCAGACCGGACAAACTGGGGCCGAGAGACTGAGACTCCAGGAGTCAGCCATGACGGAGACACAGAGAGGACAGGCTGGGCTTCACCTGTTGGAATAACCTCTATTTTCAGTTTATTGTATTTAGAAATTAGATATCAGAAATCAGATCAAATATAATACAAAATAACTTAATCCCGCCATTCTATTGTATCGCATTATGGAAAATATATGTAAATGTACAGATGTAAATAGTAAATGTTTTGCAAATTCATTGTTATTTAAATTTTTATTTCATCTTTATTTGTCCGGGACAGTCACAGAGAGATTACAAATCTGTTTTGCAGGTGAGTCCTGGCCCCATGGGGGAAGGGGGTCTATTGTACGTGTATTTTGGTGGTGGGGGCAACTGGAGCATCCAGAGGAAACCTACACAGACACAGGGAGAACATGCAAACTCCACACAGACAGACCCTGCTCTGACCGGGGAGCAAACCCAGGACCTTGTTGCTGTGAGGCAGGAGTGCTAACCACTCTGACACACTGCCCCCCAATTGTTGAAATTCAGTTTGATGCAAATACAGTCTAAAAAGCAGTAGTAAATCATTTGTCTGACTTGTAACAAATTACTATTTCTAAAGATATACATCAGCTTAAAACAAAGCTCATTTTGCCAAAAGAACAGGGCATAACTTATGTTATACTGATACATAACTGTTCATTGCAGTGACTTTTTCTTTTATTTCAGATGGAGCTTTAAAAACAGAACTGTACTCACCAGTTTCTAAAACAGTGACTTCATTACTAAGTTTTGTGACGATATGTTGATCCCATCCTCTGCAGGAGTAGACACCTCCAACTGAGACACTGAGACTATAAGAGTATTCACTTAATGTTTTCCACAGAGGCTCAGAGGGTGGGTTTCGTCTGAACCATTCATATGTTCCTTCAAACTCCTGGACTTCACAGATCAGAGTCACTCTGCTCTGTTCTGTTCTAGTGTCTCTGGATGTTTTCAGCTGGACTCTGCGTTTCTTTGCTGAGAACACAACAGTATTAGAAATGCAAGAAAATGGTTACAGACAATAAAATACAAAATAGTCTTTTCATGTCAAAGACACTCATATAAACCCTGTGTGTGACTTTAATCAGACTAAAGACACTGATAGCCCATAAATATCAAAAGTAAAGGTTGGACCGACTCACTTTGCACTTTCAGTGTCTGCTCTTTGCTCCACAGTGTTGTGTGACCTGCAGCTCTTTCACCTCTACATCTGTAGTCTCCACTGTCAGACTCAGTAACTCTGTGGATTATATATTCTCTTGTTGTTTGACGTAGGACTGAACCGTCCCTGCTCCACTGATACGTCCACTCAGTGTCTCCTCTGTCCTCAGTCTCACATCTGAGAGTGAGCCTCTCTCCAGAAAATATCTCAGACCAGTTTGGAGTCAGACTCACTGTGGGGACTGTTAAAAAGAACAAAATATATCATGTGGTGCTCTCCTGTTTCTCAGTGAGAAGGTGGTGACCCCAGCTGACCCCAAAAAATCCACCCTCACTAACTCGGCTCCTAACTCCAGCCTTTCTCTCTAGAATCTGTATGTCTTCTCTGGTTTCCTCCCACCGTCCAAACACATCCATGTTTAGGTCAAATGGCAACTCTAAACTATCTCCAGTGAATGAATGTGAGAGTGAATGGTTGTGTGTCAGAGTCTGTCTCTAAATGTCAGCCCTGAGACTAACTGTCCATTGTCCAGGGTCTACCCCGCCTCAGGCCCAGAGTCCACGACCCCCAGTGGGAATAAGCCAGAGAAAATGAATGAATAATAAATTAATATTTCCTAAGACTTATATCTGCTTAAAACAAACATCCATTTATTTTGCCTCCAGAAAGGGGTATAACTTATTTTCTTAAATATTCACTTTTTGATGCAGTGACTTTTACTTTTATTTCAGATGGAGCTTTAAAAACAGAACTGTACTCACCAGTTTCCCAAACTGTGACTTCATTACTTATTTCTGTGAAGATATGTTGATCCAATCCTCTGCAGCAGTAGACACCTCCACCTGAGACACTGACACTAGATGAGTTTGTCGTCTGATAATAAGAGTTTTGTCTGAACCATTCATATGTTCCTTTAAACCCCTCGACTTTACATCTCAGAGTCACTCTGCTCTGTTCTGGGATGGTGTCTCTGGATGTTTTCAGCTGGACTCTGCGTCTCTTTTCTGAGTAGAACACAATATTAGAAAAACACTGTCAGTGAAGCACAAACTGAATGTAGACTTCTCCAGACTGGAAATGGAGATAGTTTTAGGATTTATTTGTCTTTGGAGAAACAAAATAGCTGCTGTTATAATGTCTTAAGCCCCTCAGAAACACATCAATGGGCTTCATGTGTTTAAAATACTTACCTGTTACCTTCAGTTCTTTCTTTGTGGATTGTGTTCCTCCATTGATCCCACACCAGTAAAAACCCTCGTCTGATTTTGTCACTGAATAGGTTATCAGGTGTACTGTGGTATTAGATGTCCGTTGTATCTGATGGTTTGTGTTGTTTTGCAAAAGTGATCCATTTTTGTAAAAGTACAAATATCCCTGAACATTTTGAAAACAACTCAGAGTCACTGAGTCTCTGAGAAACAAAGACTGTTCAGGACCCTCCAGAGTCACATCTTCACCTGAAAGTAAAAATAAAACTGCTTTAGAAGAAAAGAAATACAATGATAAATACAAAACTCAACATGGCAGAGTTTTACATCAAAGATGACACTTCATTTTTTGTTTAAACATCATTACATTTATCAACAGCAAGAGTGTATCTCCTCAAAGCACCAACCCAGTTTGGACGCTGAATTATAATTTACTGTAGTGTTATAGTTGTGTATTCTGTCCTTTTATTTCACAGATGTTCAAATAAACCCTGTGTTTTCAGGACTTTATTCAGACTAAAGGCAGAAACAGAATCCATCTAACATTATAATAGTTTTCAAAGATGGCAGAAATACTGCATAAATAATCCATACAGTCACTTTAAACACAAACAGAGTTATTTACCTTTGGTCTGTTCACAGAGGAGCACACTGAACCCTGAAATAAGAATTATAAAGCAGTTTACGTCGACAAAGGCCTGACAAAAGTTTAGATCTTGACCAGTTTAAAGTCAAAGTGTTGTAAACTCACAGATAAACCCCAGAGTCCAGACCGTCCAGACCTGAGAGGGTCCCATCCTCACATCCAGCCCTCGTCACTCTGCCTCTGACAAACTCACCACAGCCTTAAAACTACCACAGCAACAGAGAAAGAAGGAGTTACATTTGATAAAGATAGGTCTAACTTTTTTTTCCACTTCATGTTCTTCTGAATTTACCGGTGGACACTTCCTTTTCACACTTACCTCAAACAGAAACTGAACCACAGCTACTTTCACACATTCAGACTTTTGCCTCAGAGTCTACACATCATGCAGCAACTGTTTAGGACAAAGTTTATTATAATCTACACTTTAAAGAACCATTAAACTAAATGCATGCTAAATACAAACAGTCTGCTCACAATTAAATAAACCTGGTGATGTTTACCCCATTAGTTATGTTCAATATAGAAACAAGTCAAAACAAGGAAACAGATTTTTCATTTCTTCTTGACCATAAAAGGAGACTAATACACAGATGGATGTGTGCAACTATGGACTATGGATAAAAGAGTGATAACAACGTCCAAGTTCAGAGAGATTTCTGAGTAAAAGAGACTCCTCGTTTGTGGTTATTGAAGACATTTATATCAACTGTTTATGTGTTTAACGTCGGAGCTAAACGTTTACGATAAGCTCTAAACTTCAGTTTGGTCAAACGTATTAGTATTTTATGGAAGAAAAAAAGTTAGAGACCAAGCAGTAACTCACAAGGACAAAAGTGGAAAACAGTATTTAATCAAACTGAAGTGAACTAAACCATAATTAAATAGAACAAAACAAAGGAGGGTTTAAATAGAAAAAGCACAAGGTTAAAGAATGCATGAGTGTTTCTCTGGAGGTGAGAGATGATGTATGTGACACCTACTGCAGTCACTGCAGGAAACACACAGTCACTGTCTCTGCAGGAAAATAAACACACAAAGAAGAAGAGATGGAGGCTGCTTCAGGTTCACTCAATCATCTTTTCATCTTTTTGGTTTTGTGGGTTTGGATCAAAGTTACACCTTAAGTTACATTTCATTGAGAGATTATGTAAATGTAAAATTGGATGTAAGATATATATTGTTTTACATTGTCCTATTTGACCATTGTTCATATTGAGTCGACAATAAGTGTATTTTTTGGGCTTTGACTCTCTTTTATTAAAAAAAAAACAACCAAATGAAAAATATTTAAACAAAAAACACAGACATACACATGAATAAATCTTACATGTAAACTTACGGTCAAAAAAATAATTTGTGGCTCTTTTAAGGGTTCTCTGTGTTGTTTTGTGGTGTGACCTGCAGGTGGCGCTGTGGACTCAGACTGTGAGGGTTTTGCAGCACACTGTACACTGTGTTGTGATCCATCTCTGAGTTTAAAGCCTCTTGAGGTGGTTTCTCTTCACAGACAGAGCCTTTAGACGCAGCTGCAGCAGGAGCCTCTAAAACACAGTAGATAGTCTCTGTTTTCTGACTTTGTTCATCACGGTTTGGGCTGAAGTCTCGGCTCCTGGTTTGGTTTGTGTAAAGTGCATCACTATTTTGACAGGAATCCTCAGTTTGACGTGAAGAGACTCTGGACTGAGGCTCCTCTAGAGGCTGGCTTTGTAGCACCAGCGGCTGTTAATAAGAATTTCTTAGTATTTCAGAAGTATTTCATAAACTCGTGAAAGGTTTTACTGTGGGCTTACCTGGTTGGGGTTATATCCTGATGATTTAAGCTTCTTTACCACAAAGAAAAAAACAAGGAAGATGAATGAAATAATCAAAATCCCAATCAAAATCACGATTAAAAGATAGGATTTTGCTGACTCTTTACGCCCAGAGCTGAAGCCTGTGGAAACATAAAAACATATTTTAGCACCAAATGAGTTTCAGCCAAGTTTAACCCTTCTGGTCCCTGGACATTTATTGTGTTTCTTTTTATTTATTTATTTATTTATTTATTTTTGTATAACTTTGGCTGTATATTTTGAGGTGGATTTAAGTTGTCATTATTTTTTTTTCCAGTTTGGAGACCTGGAAATATGGTCACCCTAGGCTAGTTAAGTACATTTACTTGAGTAAAATTTGGAAAAGTACACTGTGTAAGCGATCATTTCATTCATTTGCTGGCAGTAGTTTTTAGAAGTTTTAGTAGTTTTTGCTCCATCTACATGTCTATTAATCAAAAGTAAGCAAGAATGTGTGTTGTCCTATGACTGAATATTCTTTTTTCCTCTTGCTTGAGTCTGACATTATTACTTTTTAATAGTAATACCCTCTTCTACCTCTGTGTGTTTATGGTGTCTTTAATACATACATATATCCTCTGCGTCCCGTGAGGCCTCTGTTGCACTGACGTGGTTGTTCCCAGTGCAGATAACTCTTCTTTCTTTGTTGGAAATGGAGATGTTGACCTTTGAGAAGGATTTGTTCGACGCCTGACAGCCGTCCTCGTCGCACACTGACCACAGCCAGTCGTTTCGGACGGAGCAGTTCACGGCGACGGTGCACAGGCCGAGAGACGAGTTGGAGTACAACACTGTGATGCTCAGGGCAGGTTTAGGAACAGCTTCTGTGACACACAAGAAAAGAAGTACTGAGGAATGGTTTTAAAGGGGATGAGCACACCCTCTACTGGATAAGAGTAGGACACACACACACAAAAAGACAATGAAGTGGAAAGTCTTGGATTGTGGAGGACACCTGAGAAATAATAACATTACAAGGCCTCGAGTTTCCTCATTCATGGAAACGACTAAAAACACAAGTTGTAAAATGAACTAATGGTGTCATGTTTGTAGCTCTTCCAACATAAAAGAAAATGCATCCCTCTGGTTATTTTTTTCACAAATCTTGATGAAAGAAAATAGAAAGAAAAAAGTCCTATTTTAAATGCATTATGGAGCTTTTTACACATTGATCTGGAGCAATATATTGTCATTTATATTCACAAATCCAGGTAAATCCAGTCCACTATTTAGATTTTCTCTGAGCATATTTGACTCTATTATGTACTCTCTATTTCTACAGGATTTGAGCTGTACACATTTGTTAAGTTTAGGCCTGTTTTTAATTATTATTAATTCATCAAAACACTGTTTCTTTATGTTTAACAAAAGCTGCTTAGGATTGAGTCAAACATTCATAATAAGCAATCTTATGTCTCATTATGTCTAATATTAATATACTATTGAAAAAGTGAATTTATTATTAATTTTAAGCATAATTAAGAGGTTTGGTAAATTAGTACAGCTGATATGAACCATAATAATTAATATGTTTTCAACTGGAGCTCAATTGAAGTAATCCAAAAGCAATGAAAGGTACCCAGGTTACTTTTATATTGTAGAGTACTCTGAATGTACAACAATATCCACTTACCCTGAACAATCAGGTTGTAAGTCTCTTTTGCGTGTGTGTAGTTTAACTCAAATGAAAAGGTGTAAATGCCGCTGTCCTTCAGTGTCAAGTGTTTGAGGCATAAGGTAGAATTAGAAGAGTAGTAGTGACTTCTCCTTTTGTAGGTCGGGTTGATGTCTGTGGCAGAAGCAATCCTTTTTTCACCGTAACTCCATTTGGCAAATTCATGTGGCGGCTTCTCTCTGACGTCCAGACAGACTGAGCGGCCCTTTAAACTGTACAGTGTTGCGTCTGCCTCCTCAGATTTAGTCTCTGCACAAAAAGAAGTCAAGCAGAATTAAAAACAGCACTAAAGCAGATAATGTATAAAATAATATCAATATGAGTAAAAGTGTCTTACCTAAAATGAAGTAAAGACAGCTTAATAGCAGCAGCATTGTTATTCTTGTCTTCTTTGTGGTTATTGATAAGAAATGTACACGTGATAAACTCCAAAAAAGCAGGTGTTACGGGTTGATTGCAGCAAGAAAGGAACAAGTGCAGATGTTGTTCACAGAAACGGAAATGTGCAGTTTTCACAAATGCATCCTGTTTGTTCTGCCGTTCCATCTCAGTGCATCACATTTGACATTTGATTTATTCTCACTGATAGCGGTATTAAAGTATTTGACATGATGTATGTGCAGAAAAACAGCAAACATTGGGTGAATATGTGGCTCTTTGTTGTAGACATACATATTACGTACACAATAGGACAACAGTGCTTTATATATATATTTATATGATGTAAGATCATGTAAGACCAGCATTATAGTGACATACTTTTATTTGCCATAAACTGTCTGGACAGGTGCACTGTTTTCACCTTAGATTTGGCATAATTTAAAGGTTTTCTACAGGTTTTGTCTCCAGTCTGTGGATATTTACCCCATTACTTGCCTTATTGCAGAGAAATAACAGTACACATGCATCATTATTATTTCAATAATTTTATTTTGATTCATTCTTAACTATTTCCAGTGGAGAGGAACAAAAATCATCAAATTCAAGTCAACTCGATGTGTATTCTTTTGTTAATATGCGAAAGGCACTTTGATGTCCACCTACAGAAAAGGTGTGTTTAAAGGCTGACAGCAATGAATATTAAATATTAGAACGACATCAAGAGCGGACAATATTTTACATAATGTACAGAGGAACGTGTACACCCAAATGCTTACTGTACACACACAGCCCAAATATGACAGATCACTTTGTACAATGCAAGGTTAGTTCATATTTGAAGTGAAAGTGCTTTTAGTAACGTTATTAAACTGACATTCATATATCAAAGACTAATAATAGTGTTAGAAAATGTTATTAAGTACAGAAAATATAATATATGTATTTGAAATCCCTTGTTAATTAAAGGTTTGTTACAGTATTTTGGCTACATGTGCAGGTAGCTCAACAGTTAAAAAATAACAGTACTGGTTCATGAGTATAAACATTATGTGACTTTCAGTGCTGCAAAACTTCTCTTTACAATCTGACTTATGTCTTCTATTCAACTACTGGGAGCTGCCATGTTTGCTTTTATGATACTATAATAAAAAAACAATTCATAAAAGGATCCTTGGTCATTACAGCTGTCAATTTGCTTTTAGAAATCACCAAACTTGCTAAAAATGCTTTGATTAAAATAATATGAATCAATTAAAAAATACAAGTTGAGGGGGCTGTGTAGCTCTATTCTGCAGCCAACCACAAGGGGGCGACTGAGATGTTCGGTTTGTGTGAGTGTTCAATTTGCCATTGGCCAAACTTTATTTAAATGTGGGTCCTCTATGTAGCCTATTAACAGCACAGCATAGAAATTATTTATATTTTCCTTTTTTTCACACTTTGCTTTGTCTCTTCATCCATAGCGTGTTATAAGAAGACGAAAATTAGTCAAAGTTTTACAGTAAATCCGTCCCGTGTGTAAAACATGTCAAAGGTAAACAGTGTTTCTATGACAACCTGACAGTGTAGCATACATATACATTTCGTAGCTTGTTCCCTACGCCTCTCTATGTTATTTACAGACGCGTGGCTACCGTAAACAGCGCAAATAGACAGTGTCTCTGACGTGGAGTGGTTTTTCGTTTCCTGGCGTGTGGGCCACAGTTCAAATGTACGTGAATTTCTTCCAAATGTAGCAGCTGTCTGTTTCATTTCTCAGTTTCACATCAAACCACTTCCTGTTTCTTTCTTTTTCAAACATTACTGATGCGAACGCTGAGCGGGCTGCTGTCTCTGATGCGTCCCCTGTCCCGCCCCTTCTCCTCTTTTCCCCTGTAGCTCTCTTCCAGTCGCATCTTCTCCGGGTCGGTCCCGCCCTCCTTGCGCGCCCGCTGGGATGAGGGGCTGGGAGGAAGGGCCTGTTTAAAAAGAGGAGGGGATTTGGTTTTGGCTACTTTGTCGAAAAAGGCAAAGTCGGCCACGTATTTCCCAGAGGGCGACAGGGAGACGACGGGGGGGAATTCGTAGCCCCAGAGGATCTCGTCCGGGAGGTAGGACGTCCGAACCTGGCACGTGGCAGAGGTGGGCTCCACGGTGGCGCTCAGGATCACCAGTAACTCGAAATCAGCCAGTTCTGGGTCTGTCCAGCCACCACCTCAAGGACACAAGGAATGAAGAAGTTCATCGAAATATCACTTCTTTAATACGAATACTACCAGCTTCCTTCTACAGGACACAGACAGGACAATGACTCTAAATTGACAGAAATGGATGAATATAAGAGTGGATGGTTGTCTGTTTGTGTGTATACCCTGCCTCATGCCTTAAGGCCTGGGATAGGGCCCCATGAATCAAAAAAATGAGTCAAATTACAAAAGACAATTAATGACATTAATAAAGACACTTGATCGAGAGATGGGATCATCCTGTATACTTTTCTCCTTCAGCTGGAGTAATAATTTTGTTTAATAGGTTTCTTAGCATAATGCTAGACCACAGATGTCAAACTCAAGGCCCATGAGCTGTTCAAATCTGACTAAAACCTGCTCAAATCAAACTAAAACTTGTACTTGTGGAATAAGAATAAAATCAGAAGAGACTATTGGAAATTCTCCTTTCACCAAATGTGGCCCTTTTTGCAAAAGGTTTGGAGACCCCTGATGTAGACTGTGACTGACTTACTGTAAAGTTTTTAATAGGAGCCAAGCTAATCTCACTTCCTTGACACCATATATGGGCATTAGTGAGTGGGTATATTTGATTTGTTGAGTTAAAAACCTGAGTAAAGGCCTATGTTCCAGAGAATAGTCATGTGTATGTGGATAATCACCTCCCGACACCATCTCTAGTCTCTAAACTCTAAAAATACCACATCACTGATTAAAACTGTGCTTAGCCTGAAGCTGAAGGGTGTCATTTGGGGGTTGTACATGGGATTAACCTGCTGAACATGTGGACTGCCCATCACCACATTTCTCACATAACACAGGACACACAGAAGACATACGCACTCAAACAAACACACACCTGCATCAACAGGCCTCCGTCTCAGAATTTAGACTCGGTCATCTGTCTAAACAGCCCTTTGTCTAACCCAGACCCGGTACCTCACCCACGGCAAAACACTGTTTCGCAACCGCTTGTACGCACTGAAACATGCCTCATTAATGTTCACTAAACCTGACATCATCCACTCGCTGAACACTTCACTCAAAGGTTGAACGGTTCATCACTTTAACTTAAGAGAGCTCTATACGATGTCGTTTATAGGAATCTGCTGACGTTCCTTCTCAGTGACTACGGACTATACGACTGTAGACTTTCTCCACAGTGACTTTCAGTTTCGTAAAGCTAAGAAATACACACACCGATGCACGTGACTTCGTCTGAGCTGTTTAATGCTGTTAATGCACAGTGCGTGAAAAAAGAGGATGGACAGTGTTTTAAAGATCAGTCAAAGGAAATGCTGAGAGTGGAGTTATGCTTCGTCAAGTGCATATAAAGTTAAGGACAGTTATTTATTCATCTGTGTTGAATGTAGGTATTTTTACAGGAACTATAGCCCACTAAGAGACACTAGGATACAGTTAAGTTTAACCACTAAGAAGCCTGAGTGTGTCCCTTTTTATGAAATTACATTTGTTTGAGGTGTCTAGTTTTGAAAGAATAGCTTTAACAGAGGTGGAAAAAGAAATTGTAGTTGGATTTGAACAGGATTTAGATGACTTTGAACAGGTTTTAGATGGATTTGAACAGGTTTTAGTTGGATTTGAACAGGATTTAGATGCATTTGAACAGGTATTAGATGGATTTGAACAGGTTGTAGTTGGATTTGAACAAGTTGTAGTTGGATTTGAACAGGTTTTAGTTGGATTTGAACAGGTTTTAGTTGGATTTGAACAGATTTGAAGTGGATTTGAATAGGTTTTATCTTTGTAGCAAAAATAAAATCTAAAACCTGTTCAAATCCTCTAAAACAACTACTCAATGTGTTGAAGGGCCACATAAAACATTGCAAAGGGCCACATTTGGCCCCCGGGCCTTGAGTTTGACACGTGTGCACTAAAGTAAAAGTACTCATGAAGTATTTGTAAATGGTCCGGTCTGAGTGTATGATTGCTGTTTGTCTCAGAGGTCTGCGCTGCTGTAAACGGATCTGTGCAGTCCCGGTGTCCACGTCCCGGGACTGTACTGCATTGTGCTCTAATGAGGGGTGTCTCTGGCCATGTCTCTCACACACACATTCCTCACTCTTCTTCAGTGCCAAGGCTCACTCCGGACAGCTACAGGCAGCCAAGCACGCAGCAGCACATGACTGTAAATGCCAACACCTACGTACACATACACACTTACATATATGTGTGTCTTATTGTTACTTTTGATTAAGGAATCTTTTAGACGAAGGGTTTTCTATTGGCTGAAACCAAAACTAAGACACATTTGTGTTTGTGTATGATTCCTACTGTATTGTATGAAAGTTAAAGTGCCTGAATTGTAGTGTGCATGTATATATCAGTATTGATGACATATTTTACTTTATTACAATGTTTGCTTTATGTGAAGTGTTACCTAACTTTGTACATTTCATTTCATTAAATAGGAGGTATTATTTTTGTCTATGAAGTGCAAATTCATACAGAGCTAGAACATTAGACTATTGTACAAATCCTTTAAGTATAGGATCCTGTGTTTGTTGTGTACCTTTGGCCGCCCAGGCTCGGAGGGGGCTGTTTTCATCGATCACATGGTAGAAAGTCAGGGGAATGATGAGGAAGGGGCTGTCGCTGGAAGTGTCCACCTGGAAAGGCACATTTCTCTGGTCCAAGCGCACCGTCTCGCCCTCTTTGGTCAAAGACGTCCGTAACAACTTCCCC
This sequence comes from Rhyacichthys aspro, assembly GCA_036850595.1. NCBI lineage: Eukaryota > Metazoa > Chordata > Actinopteri > Gobiiformes > Rhyacichthyidae > Rhyacichthys > Rhyacichthys aspro. The sequence continues at coordinate 5,112,308 of CM072165.1, forward strand.
GTCACCTGGGAGCCAACATGGAGTCAGTAAATGAAGAGGTTGGAGAAGGCCTCCTGTAACCAAAAGGCCCCAGGTTCATTACCTGCAATGGCCAATATTTATATATCCCTATTCATTACAGTTTCAGATTTGAGTTTTATTGACAGATTAACATGTGACTGTACGTTTATGTGTTTTTTATTTTACAGCGCTCTCTAAGTGAAATTAAAATGGATTTTCATTGTAAGTTTTTTCCTGTCAGATAAATCTTTTCATGCACAGGGGCCTCTTACCTGGCATCCCAGCAGCAGACTTTTGCGCATGTTGGCCACTCTGATCATGAGACTGGGCTGTCCCTCATGATTGGACACAACCGCGTGTTGACTGAACTTCACTGTCTCACCTCGCTTCTTCGGACGGGCGACCTGAGAGAAAAAAACAAGTCAAATGCACTGTCAGGATTTCTGGAAAAAAAAGCCTGTTCTGGGAACTGAAGACATGTAATGTCTTGTGTAAATGTGACATAAACTGTAGAAATCATTGACAAAGCGTGTGACCTTGCCCCAGATAAGAGCCTGTTATTACAGATACTACAGGTCGAGAAAGAAAGTGGCGGGCACTGTAAAGATAAATGTCTTTAGATAAGATTAAAAGAGTCAGTGTCAGGAAGCACTATTGTTTCAGAGACTGTAAAAGGACAGACGAACGAAGGCCAACAGATGTTCATCTACTTCACAATAATGGCACATAGATCTTAGAGATAGGTCATATTGGTTTATATATTCAATTACTGTTTTTTTTATTATTAGATTTTTCTTGACAGGGTTCCTCAGGATATTTATGGAGCAGAATATTAGGGAAACATGCAACATGTGGGGAATATTATGTAAATTAAAACTTTAGCAAAGTAAAATAAACTGTACATGTATAGTGTGTATAGTGTGTGTGTATAGAGTGTGTATAGGCTCTGGACTTCCACTGCTCTTATTGAGCCACTAACTATTTGGTAAAGTTGCATCACAGTTTGATTGATTTATGAAGCTGTGACTGGACAAATATTGCAACATGTGGAGGGCTGTCATCTGGAATACCCAACATTCATTTAAGTTTTTATTTGTGATGTGAATATGGCAATAACAATAAATTTGCAGCATTACATTAACAAAACTCTCCAGTTTTCCAAAATGTTAGATCCCTGAGCCAGAACAGTGAAATAAGTAAATAGACTCCTAATTATATTCATCAAAATTACACAGAGCTCCTTTCTTCATTTCATTTTAAAGTGCTGTGATATAATATGTACTGTACCTTTGCGAGGAAGGTGCCAGTGATGAAGATCTCCATGATGGTTGTGATCACGAGCTGAAGGATCAGCAGCACGATGGCGAAGGGACACTCCTCAGTGATGCACCTGAAGCCATAACCGATGGTGGTCTGGGACTCGAGAGAGAAGAGGAAGGCTCCTGTGAGGGTCTTGACCTCCATCACACAGGGCGTGTGGTTCGACGGAGGGTCGAACTCTGATGATACAGAATAAAAACCATGTTTGGAAGCTGTTTTTACACTATATTTTAGGACAGGGTTCGAATGAAAGGCCTTATTTATTTGTTGAATGTGGTTGGAATTTGTTTATATGCACAGATACACTGGGATTATATCAAGTGTCTTTTATAAACTGTTTTAATTGGTGGACTTCTAAATAATGCAAGTTTAAGGTAAAACGAAGTAGTGAATATAAATGCCTGTAAGGTGTTTATATTCACTACTTGTAACTTATCTTGTGCTTATCTCATCTTAAAATAGGTAATTTTCATAATTTTTCACATTACTGCTTAGACATAGTGATGTGTTAATTGTCTCTTGTGTATTTCGTACCCAGTAGGTCTCCGTGCACCAAGGCCACCAGGTACCAGAGCACCCCAAACACAAACCAGGTCCCGGCGAAGGTGGCTGAGAACAGGAAGAACTTGTAGCGCCACTGCATATCCACAAAGGTGGTCCAGAGGTCGCGCAGGTACAGCGCCCCTCGACCGCTCACGTGCTCGATGTGGACGTTACTTCGGCCATCTTTGGAGAGGACACGCCGTCTCCTTCTCAGTGCGTTGACTCCTCCGGCTCCATTGGCCCCGTTAGCACCTGCCCCTCCACCTGTCCCAGCGGGGGATCCCAGCAGAGGCTTGGTGATGTCGGTTTGGGTCTGGGAGTGGCAGATCTTCTGTGGGGAGGAGCCCTCGGAGGATGGGGGCGTGGCTGAGGTCATAGCTGGAGCTGCACTGGGCTTGAAATGATAAAGAACAAGAAAGACGATAGAACCAAGAGGATAAGACATGAACAAAACCTGCAGCACCAGAAGAACTTTACAGAACCCAATGTGACATAAACTGTCTGCAAGATTGGTAAATATAAACTTTTATGTGTGTGTTCTGTAAAGAGCTTGGTTTGTTTGTGTTTTATCTGTAGCTCGTGTTTTTTGGGAAGAAAGCATCAGCTCAAAACAAGCTGGTTTACCCTAAAATGAACAGATGAACGGGCTACACACACAACAGAAGGAAAAGAAAAAGTGAAGGATGTAAAAAAGAAGTAAAAGAAGAGCCTTAGTGACAAACCAAGCACATATTATAAATGGCCTGTCCATGATGTGACACTGAATCCTTTTCTGTCTTTTACTAGAAGCAGCTGGCCCCGTCAAAATAAAAGCCGCCTTTCAGCACGACTGCACAGCTGCCCTTTCACATTAAAACTCTGATTGTTCTGGTCGGTCCACGTGTCAGGGACTTGAGAAGGCTCTTGAATGAAGATGAGAATACACTACTGGCTACTACTTAACAGAAACACAACAGAGAGCCTTCTACTTTTCTTCTGTAGGTGAGATTGCACTGAAGGGTTGTTTATAGGCTTCCACTTGAAGATTTGCAGTGAAATCAAGTCTTTTTTTAATGGCTTGCCTTTTTAAATGGGTTTGGTATAGTTGCAAACTCCTGATAAAATCTTGTCTGTTGTGGGACAATGACAGGTTTTTAATAACTTTGAACTTTTAATTTACTGAAAAAGTCCCTTATAATGTACCGGGTGTAAAAAAACATGTCACATGGACCAATTATATAGCAGTCTAATGCTATTTTTAAGCTGTATTCCACACCTGTTATTAAAGTGCAGGTAATCTAATGCTAACGTGAGCTAAAGAACAGTTGTGTGTATCACAGTAGAAATATTCGTCATAAAAAATAATAAAAAGCACTCAGCAGTATGTTTACTTCTTGTACCTTCAAGCTCAATTAATCCACATCTGGAGCCTGCCCTCTAGTGGCCAATTAAGAACTGCTTTTACCTCCTTGTCATTCTTCATACTGTACCCTCCTTCCAGCTCTTCCAGTGTTTACATTGTGTATAAAACTGTAATTAGGACTGGCACAGTTCAAGCTCAGTACATGTCACGCATTCAGACTCAATTAAGTGTCTGTTTAGTGATATGTCGAGACAATAGCAGAGTCTCGTATGGGCCCGAAGTGTTCGTGGTCTGAATCAGAGCTCTGCCACCTCAGGCCCCGGTGCCACGGACACTAATTGTCACTGTACTGGTCGTCACGTGTAAAGCCATTAATAGCTCTGCACTCTTTGTCCACATCCCTCTTGTCTCTCTTTGCTGACTAAATACCCCCTTTGTCCTAAACTGCCTCTGCTTTTCCGGCGCAAATATAACAAATCCAAAAAAACAAAACAACAGCCAAAGAACTACGGCGATCTGATACGCTCTGTCCTTCCTGTCCTTTCTGACCCCTCTCTCTGTCCACACTGACACCAAATGAATGGACATCTGTGTTTGGGACTGCCGCTGAATACTGAGTTGAGGGGGATCGGGGAAGGGGGCGGGGTCAAAGGGAGACACATGTGATTGGCCCTGTCCATCTCGAGCTGAACTCTGACCCCTTCTGCCTACACATACAGTAACATTTAGACCTTTGCAAACAGTCGACCAATGTCCCATTTGTTTCAACAATTTACATTTTTGGGATGTTTTGAATGCATTAAATGGATTATATTTGCATTTGTCGGTACATTTAGGACTGAATAATACAAAAATACATAGGTTTGAACACTCACACAATGCATTTTAATACATTTGGCCAATCGGATGGAGCTTTTCCATAAGAAAAGCTGTTTTTTACACCAATGAGAAGGCTGTGTGGCAAAGAAATCATACAGTAGCTCATCACTCCATCTAGTGGTAGAATGGTATATGACAAGGTGCACTGTCAGAGACTTCTGTGATATTTTTAGGGTATTTCAGAAATTAAAAAAGTAAAACCCTTCAAATCAGTTTCAGTATCAGCCATGTTTCTTGATAAATGATCGGACAGCTGCACTCAAGGTAAGGTGGATCTCTTCCTCTCGGTCCGGCTCTGTGTCCCTCAGTTTTCCTCCGTCCAGTGGGCACAAGAATCCTTTGTTTCCGCGCAGATGAAAGGGACAAAAGCCACCATTGAATAAATACGACTGGGTGAGCGAGTGAGTGAAAGAGAGAACGAGTTCGACCGGGATTGGAGAGTCTAAGTGTGTGCTTGCTCGGTGTGTGTTTGATCGTCTGAGAGTGTATTTGACGTCGTGACGGGCCAGAAACGGGGGAAATCGGAGAGAGAATAATTGGATTTGAGTGGAAGATTGAGTGAGAAATGAGCATCAGGTGATGATGAAAGAAGCAGAGAGGAAAGGATTTTACGGAGCGAAGGTGGAAGTAACAGTAGCGCTGACAAAGACCCATCATTAGTATTCCAGAGGAGCCAGTAATCCCGGTGCCCGCATCCATAAAGAGCCACAGCAGCGAGTACACTGCATTGAAAGGAGGCTATACAACTTTACATGAATGGCTCTGACCACTGTCCACACCACTGCAGCCTCTGCACTCGGCTCAAAAGACTGTCTAAACATGAACAGAGGCCGCGCCAAGAAGGCATCTGCTCAGACAACACAAGACGCTCTAAACACAACGTAGCACTGCCCACTGCCAAACAACACTGACAGTGATTTATATTTTTGGTTGGTTTTATACACATCTCATGATGGACAAGGGAAGGTTGGGAGGATTTTTGTTTTAATAGAAGAAAACACACTGTTATAATCTTTGGATATCTGTAAATTTACAACTGGAATACAAATCTTTGCCTTCTATCTTGTTGGTTATCCAGTCGATCACAAAGGAATTCAATTAACTATATATCATCAATCCTAACAGCATGGTAACCATTCGGACTACAATCATGGCCGCTACAGACAGCAGTACACATTTATAAAGTACATGTATGACAATTTAGTGTTGAAAATTCCACATCCATCACAGAACGTTCTTAAAATTTCCTTTCAATAATTTATTTAGCATTATATTGATTTACTTTTGTTAGAGATGTAAGAACAGGAAGTAGATAAAAGAAGCTGGTAGCCATGGTGATGGGACATTTGTCTCAATATGTCTCTGTATCTGGGAGTAAGAAGACTTTAAACACTGACCTACATTAAACAAGAGAAGTCCACGACCAGGAGGTAATTTAGAGTCGACTTGTACCATTTTAATTCAAGCCGACAGAGGCCAGTGGCTGTAAATCTGTTGTGATGCTGATGAAGAATCCTGAGGTGATTGGTTAATGACCAAATGTTTCCGAGCCAAGTTGAGCTGTTGACTGGGAGACCAAGCAACAACACCTGCCTCCTCTCTGCAAGTCCTTTCATTCACAAATCTCACACAACTCACTGTTTCAGCCGCAATGTTTTGCTGTATTCACTAAAAGCAGAACAGATCGTTTACCTACTTCTACTAAGGTTTTCTACAACAATGTTTAAATCCTTACATTTTGAGTAACCAAAGCCGTCAGACAAATACTGCAGCGGTATTGTCCAGTATATATTATCTGGTCTCATGTGTCTTGTGTTATTATGTGTAGTCAGTGCCTCCGATCAGATAGTGGGACTTTGTTTTGCGAGGCTCTGTCAATTGTCCTCAGCTGTAAACACAACAGGAGCCAGACAATGCACCTGTTGGATCGGCTGAACCAACGGCACTGGTGTCCATTACAATCATTACACATACAGTATTTAACACGATTACAATTTATGTTAAAGCGGCTCAGACAGAAAAACTGGTCAGCCGTGAGAGGCAGGTTTTCCTGAGATCACAGTAAACACAGCTGCAGGAAAGTAGTAGTAAAGTCAATAAATAGCCCCACTTGAGCACCACTGCATCATTGTTCGTGTTCTGTGGTGATTTTACTGGTTTACTGGGAATAAAATCATATAAAAACTATTTGTTGAGTCAATATCTATGCAGTAATAGATAAATAAGACTGAAAAAGCAGGTGTAATGTTTCTTACCTTCTTCAAGACGTCGTGGACCACAGCCTTTAAACTTTAAAATTGGGTAAATGTCACTGTCCAGCCAACAACATGTGAAAAGCACTTATCAGGTGTGTCTTCAGAGATTTGAGAGTTTGGATCGACGGAGACCTGTTGCCAGTTTCTTCATGTTTTGCGTGGCCTTGCTCTGAGTTGCAGTCGTCTTGTCATGGTTCATTTGAAGCGTGGCTGACCCGGCGGACAGGGGTGAGACACTGGCACTGGCCGCACCGGTTCTGTCTCCCTCTTACTGGGCCATTATGTAATAGATGAGCACAGATTCTGCTGCTGCTGCTGCTGCTGCTTCTTCTTCGTCGTCTTGTGCTTGCATTTGCGGCTGAGAGCTGAAGTTCAAGAAGCATCTACTTATGATGTCCACTCCTCCGGGACCCCCCTGCATGCCTCTCTATAAAAACGACCCAAACTATTCAAACGGCCGCTGTTTCTACACATTTTTAATTCATTAATTCAACTCTCCTCCCCGGTTCTCCTCCCACCCTCCCTCTCGCTCACTGTACACTATAAATGGGCCTCTTTGTTGCAGGCCTCCTCCGCTGTTTCAGCCTTTGTCAACTTTCTCGTGTCGACGTTTGATGGTTATAAGATACAAGCCTGGAAGTTGTTTCACTGCGACGGAGGTATTTACAAATCAAAGTAAGACTAAACAAGCTGGAGTATTGTGCACTTGGCTGCTCCGAGCCCTGCGTTGGCCACCGTTCAGGGCTTTGGTAACGTCGGGGCATCTGTGTGAGGCTCTGCCAGGAGCACCACAGTCGACCTGCAGTGAGGACAGGGCACAGGGGGAGGAATAATTCAACAGTATACAAGCAGAACTCTTATTACTATATGAGTTTCAGAGAGTAAAAAGGATCTAAATAAAGATAAATACATATACATATTCAATCAAGTAAAAGAAAATGCTCCATTAAGTCTTAACACAGTGAAACAGCTATTTTCAGGCTTTTTTATGATTGAATTGAAGAAAACAAGGTAATAATGCAAGACAATTAAGCTTTTGTGTACTTTACAATGCACCAACTTATATGTGGGCTTTTTACTTATATTGAATAAAAAGAAAGTAGATAGATAATGTGTGAGAGGAAAAATATCAAGTGAGAAGAAATACTGTTGGCCACATGTTCCATATCAATTTTAAAAAAAGAACTGGGCCTTTTTTTTCACCGAAATGGCCTGAAAACAATAATGTATTAATGTTTTCATGTAATGACTGTGACTGTTTTTGAAGTAACAAAAATGAGCTGTTTTTGGGTCAATCTCAGAGATGCTAATCAACAAATGGACACCCTGCTTTTTTTGGGAACCAGTTTACAAGCACAAGTAAACTTAGAAAAAAGAAGTTCAACTTCCATCATTTTCTAACTGAACAAACTGAATGATTGCTTTTAATAATGTGGACTACTACAGGGTTAAACCGGCCACTATAGGAGGTGCCTTACAAAACTGTATCCTAAAGGGCAACTGTCAGCTGTGTATTTAAAGCTGGCCTGATCACTTTGTTTTGACGAGGGGTGACTTTACCGTATGCTCAGATGAGTGCCTCCAGGCGGGGCAAAGACGCATGAATCTGCACCGGGACGGGCTGCACAATACGGGCCCCGCTGGATTCACACGCACATCAATCTGTGAGGCCCTTCCACGCTGCCGGCGGGGGGTGTTCCTCCTCAGCATCGTCCCCTCTCGTCCCGCTGTATTTGGGGCTCCGGTGGGGCCCCCTCAAGTGCAGGGGGTCCGGTTATATATGTGTTTACCATCGAGGTGGTGACGGGATCAACCCTTGGCACGTTTGAGCTGAGTTTCCTGGGAGAGGAGCTGCACCTGAAGACATAAAGACCATCAAAGAAACAACAAGATTCATGAGGAGTTAACTGGTCTCTATGGCAACAGAGAGTGACACTAACCAGCATCAACAGCAGCTGGTTAAGTTTATTCATTTACATTAAATCACAGTGACAAATATTTCTGTTAAATTGAAACTCTATCAGAAAAAATATGAAAAAATATATTGATATTTCATGCACTTTTTTCATGCTTTAAAAAAAAGAAGCCCACACCTGATCAAAAAGGAATGTATTTGTAATAAAATAATATATTAGCTTTAGATTTTGGCTGTAAGTCCTTAAATCAGACATGTTCAAAGCGGGGGCCAATCGTGGCACATGTTAAGATTTTATGCATCAGTTTTAAAACTTTTTTTTTATGGCAACATCAGCAGTTTTATACAAACAGATTAAAATCCTATTCAAACCCATTCAAATCCAACAAAAACCTGTTCAAATCCAACAAAAACCTGTTCAAATCAAACTAAATCAGCTCAAATCAAACTAAAATCTGTTCAAATCCATCTAAAATGTGTTCAAATTTATCTAAAACTTGTTCAAATCCAACAACTTTACTGCGTTACTGCTTTTTTCTTAAAACCTTAATTTTAAGTCCACACTTTGACACTCAATTTGAAATAATAATATCAGATCAGATCAATATAAATAGCAACTTGTAACATGAAACTTACCAAAGCAACATTATGTAGAGTTTGGAAAAACATGACTAAATGGTTTTAAGAAAAGAAAGGATGGGAGGTCAAGAAAAGTTAACCAGTGTTATTGGATTCAGAAGAAGGGCCTCTCGTTGGTCTGTGTGTGGGGCCCACTTCTATAAAAACAGCCTATGATTCTCATTTTAAAGCACAAAAAACAAGCCTGGTTCATAATATACACCTTAAAATATTCAGAAACCTAAATGATGGACGTATAAACGAATGTAACCTTGCTACATTGACTGAACCCATTGCGTCAGCTCTGTGTTTTCAGACCAGAGTTTTAGGAAAACTATGTCACGAAGGTCAGTGGTCACCGAGAGGGAGCCGGGCCAAAAGAGGAGGATCGGGGGGACGAAAACCAAGAACACAGCGCGTTTATGTGGCTGGGACGGAAAAGGGGAAGTGGTTTGGGACAGCGACGGAGGACAAAGGCGGCAGGACAGGAGCAGACAATGAAAGTGGAGGGGTAAACGGTGGCGTAATGCGTTCGGGTCGGAAACCTCCGTCCTCCTTTTCCACCCCTTGCTTTGTTGATGCTCTCAGGCTCCGGGTGAGCTTTGTGTTGCCTTCACATGTTGCACTTGTCACCCTTCTCCTCGTGCTCTTTCACCAGCCTCCCACACATGCACAGATAAACACACGGACACCTCTGAGGCTCTGTTTTCACGTGGCTTCCCCAGAAATCCTCTTCTCCTGCAACATACAATAAGAAACAAACACATTAGGCACATGCAACATACAACAGAAAAGAGAAAACAGAGCTGCTCTATGTCAAAGTCATTTAAAACTCTTAATATGTGAATGTTTGTGAATGTGAAATACAAGTGAAAGACGACTGACAATTAAATAGGTAGACAGTATATTGCATATTTTATCCATTATCTGTCTAATATTTTGTTTTATAGATTCATTTTTGACATTTTAGCCTTTATTTGATAGTGTCAGTATTAGATAAAATGGAAAAAAACAACTAAGAGGATGACATAAAGCAAACCGAACCAAGCCTTATAATAAAGTGCAGTATTGTGACACATGCTAACATCCAAACTAATTATAAAACTAGCTTAATATATTGAGATTTGTAAAAATATAGTTTACATAATTAAACTACTGCACATAAAGAGGCTACTTAACAATCCCCAAAATAACAGCAAGAAGAGAATAATGACATGAATGAATTTGAGATGCACAATTAAATGTCACTTTCTAGTCAAATGTCAAATAATTCTATCAAATGTCTGCAGTAAGTGTTGTTCCACAGCTGAACAACAATCAAACCTAATATTTTCCATTGTCGTGAGTCCCTTCTGTGGCCTGTTTGGTTGTGTACGTCCCACTGCTTTAGGATGTCACTGAACACACCACAGTCTCTGCCCTCTGACCACCTTTTATGACTGACCACGCTCCATCAGCAAACTGTGGGTGGAGTTGAATTAAAAGTGTGGTATGTTTGTCGAGAAGTGAGAAAACTGATCTCTGATTCCATCTACTGGTTAAAGGATTCAAGCACACAATGTAAACTCGTGATAACCTCATCTCCAGTGGTCATTAGAGATTCAATTGTTGGGGATCCTGATTCATTTTTGATTTAAAACATATTTTGAATAAGAAATATTTGTGAAATAATGAAAATACACATAAAAAGTATGTAAACAAAAAATGAGTCTTGTTCCGAACATGTTTCTCAGTAGTCCTTGAGCCAAATTGTTAGTTATCCTTAAAAATAACTTTAGTTTCGACTTAAAGCAGTGAGGGAAAGCTGAGTTAATTTAGTCAAAAAATAGTTTTTTAAAGTCAATGATTCGATTCGATCCAATTCAGCCTAAGAATCTTGATTTTCCGATTTAGTTACACCCCTCTTAGTCATCACTGTTTTCAGGAAATCTGTGGGACAACTGGTTTAGTCTTTTCCAGGGTTTTTTGTTGTTGTTGCTTTGTTTTTTTTAAGGTTGAAAAAGCCTCTTGTATAGAGAATATTATTGTTGAGAAGATATGAGGCGTATTTGGTTTCAATATGGATTAATCAAAGCCTGTTTGTGTCATAGATTTTCCATAGCCTGGTTGTCTCCTAAACATGACTATACACTGTATGATTCTACACAATGTCAACATATGTCCTTATATCTGCAGCAAGTCCATTACAAAAGCCTCTGTAAATTATTCACAGAGACCAGATTTTATTGTGAATGTAAAGAGAGTGATGTGTTTGTTGAGAAAATAGTTTGGTGCTAGAGCAGACTAATGTCCACAGACCATTCTGTGCTCATTAAGGCTCATACCTGTCGCACAAAAGACCGTTCATTTCCTCTTGATGTTGTCTAATTGTGGAAATCTCTGAAGTAGTTGTTCTGGAGACGACAAAGATACAGCGTTAGTGTTAGAGCACATCTTTATTTTTAACGAGAGGACACTTACTTCCATGCAAACGAACTGTAAAAAGAATATACGCACGTGCGAGGAGGTTTATTTAAAGTCCTAACACATCTGTATCTAAACCCACAGTTGTACATACCGCTCCTCCTCTGTCTTTAATGTTCTGGGGCTTATCAACTGAAAATAACCTCATGCACGAGGTCCAGTCTAGTTCTCACACTGATGTTCTTCCCAAAGTCACATTAAACTAATAGAGGACGACAGGTTAGCAGTGGAACATTGATGAAAAGGCCTGTAAATTCAGTCAAACCAAACCTCAAACCAGCTGTTTCTCTTCCAATGGGCAGCTTGTTAAAGATAAAACAGGTTAACAAGGTCAGCCTTTTGAAACTCACAGCTGATAGAGTTAAGCAAATATTTCATCAGCATTCCTCTGGTTTAAAACTCCAGCAGCGGTGGCTTTGATAAAGTTTATGATTTTTGTTACAGTATTAATACCAAGCTCAGAATTACAGTGTGTTTCAGTCGACGCTCTTCAACATTGCTCGATTCTTCTCCCAGTGGCAGCTCTTGCGGGGCTTTGGCGCGGACAGATGAAAAGAAAACAAACCCCTGAGGTCGAATGTTACATAACTTGCTGCGAGAATGACCCTGACATGTTCCTACTGACGAGGATCTGAAAAACTGGACATATTCACACATGCATTTGAAGCTGCTGTGTCATCATTAAAGCCTAAGTAAGCTGTATTTACGTCATGAGCTGCTATTTCTCTTTAATAATACTGTATCAATTAGGACTTTTTCTTACACTTTTCACTTTTTATCTAATTTAACAATGAAATGCTAACATACTGCTAGGTTAGAGTTAGTTATCAGCTAAATGCATATCAGTTTTATAATAATGATGTATTTCACAGTATAGAAAACACTTATTAGGACCAGACAGCACAGTTCATGCTACAATATTAACTATTACATGCATAAACATTAGATTGCTCAAGTCAATAAAAATAAACGCAGAGATGGGTGTCAAAATATGTATCTTTCAAATAATATTACACAATTAGAAGTAAAAATACTAAATCTATACTCGACAGCTATTTCTAGCCCATCTCTGACATTCTTGCTGTCACTGTGAGGCAACGGTGCAATCTATCAATCAATATTTCAATCAGTCTTTTCATTCATTTATATATTGTGACTCAGGAAATGTATTCATTAAGTATTTTTTTTCACACAAAATGTCACTTCTAAGTAAACTTTATGTAAACTCAGGTCAAAAAGAATTAAAGCCTTGATTTAAACCAACATGGCGTCTTCCTAAAATGACTTTTGACTTGACTTTTTCACTATTATCATCTTTTCTTTTTTTTTTTTGGCTTTTATTAGATGCCCCGTTAATATTTTAATTTGCAGATATTTCTTGTTCTAGTCAGTTCTAGCTCTCCTCAAACATTCTTCAACAACTTCATAAATGATCTCTGTATGAATAAGGCCGCTGTGCAGAGCCACCATTTAACATGTTCAACAAATGCAGACAATTACATCTGAGCTCAGTTAAAAGTACAAATTTAAGGCCAAACTTTCCGAGGAACTCTCAAAGTCGCATGAACATTACTCTGGAGGGAGTTGCAGAGATTTAAGCCAAGGACTCTGAGATCGTGAAGACAAAAGCCCTATTTTATTCAAATCCTGACTGAGCTGTCACATGTGAACCAGAGCTTAGTCAGAGCATATTTAAACTGGGATGGAAAAACAAACACCCCTCAACCTTGATCCGAGCAGAGAATGAAGTGTAAATGCAAACACACGACACGAGTGGCTTGATTTTCATGAGTGACCTGAAGTTTAAAGACTTTATCAAACGCATCATCAGATATAGTGTCCATGTCAATGAAAACCAACCTTTGATTCGCATCTGGCCTTATCTTTATTGAGTTTAGGTTATGCAAAACACATTCCACTAACTCCTGGACATTTCTACTAAACATTTAACAAAAAAGATTACACATTTTACTATTTAAGCTTTGTCTCTCCCTCATAAATATTTGTGTAAATGGTTCAGTAGGCGGTCTGGTCATTTATCTTTTGTTTGGAGTCGACATAATACAAACCTGTTTTAAAATCTTAGACAACAAACAGGAGTTCGTCTGCACTGTCAGCTTTTTTGTATGTATATATGTTTAAAGTTCTGTTTATATAAGAGGGGCAGGAATGTGTCCTGCTAACTCACAGTGGCATACACAGACAGTATTTGTCACCGCAGTTAAATGTCCCAGCGCTGAGTGTGACCTAGTACTCATTCACCGTCTGTGCTTACACTTTATGTAATGTTTTACTAAAGCCATGGACCGCTTGTTCTCTTTTGTGTGTCAAGTTATTGAACTATGTCACATATAATTCCAGATAACGATGTGTAATAAATCATAAATCTACTTATCTGTCTGCTTTCTGAAACGGAGCAGAGAGATACAGCAATAGTTAGAAGTTACAATAGCATAAACGCTGGACAATAATAGTCACTTTGGAGTAGTGCTGTAGTCAAGACCCAGGACCAGACTGAGACTAGATCAAAACAGTGTCGGACAAGATCCGGTCAAGACCAAATCAAGACCAGAGCTGGTGCACAATACACTGTAATATAAGGAAAAATCAAATGAAAGAGGCAGAGTTAGTCCAGTCTTAGACCAGGTCCAGACTCATGGAGGTTAGTGTTTGGTGAAGGAGACAGAGTTAGTCCAGTCTTAGACCAGGTCCAGACTCATGGAGGTTAGTGTTTGGTGAAGGAGACAGAGTTAGTCCAGTCTTAGACCAGGTCCAGACTCATGGAGGTTAGTGTTTGGTGAAGGAGGCAGAGTTAGTCCAGTCTTAGACCAGGTCCAGACTCATGGAGGTTAGTGTTTGGTGAAGGAGACAGAGTTAGTCCAGTCTTAGACCAGGTCCAGACTCATGGAGGTTAGTGTTTGGTGAAGGAGACAGAGTTAGTCCAGTCTTAGACCAGGTCCAGACTCATGGAGGTAGTGTTTGGTGAAGGAGACAGAGTTAGTCCAGTCTTAGACCAGGTCCAGACTCATGGAGGTTAGTGTTTGGTGAAGGAGACAGAGTTAGTCCAGTCTTAGACCAGGTCCAGACTCGTGGAGGTTAGTGTTTGGTGAAGGAGACAGAGTTAGTCCAGTCTTAGACCAGGTCCAGACTCATGGAGGTTAGTGTTTGGTGAAGGAGACAGAGTTAGTCCAGTCTTAGACCAGGTCCAGACTCATGGAGGTCAGTGTTTGGTGAAGGAGACAGAGTTAGTCCAGTCTTAGACCAGGTCCAGACTCATGGAGGTTAGTTTTTGGTGAAGGAGACAGAGTTAGTCCAGTCTTAGACCAGGTCCAGACTCATGGAGGTTAGTGTTTGGTGAAGGAGACAGAGTTAGTCCAGTCTTAGACCAGGTCCAGACTCATGGAGGTCAGTGTTTGGTGAAGGAGACAGAGTTAGTCCAGTCTTAGACCAGGTCCAGACTCATGGAGGTTAGTGTTTGGTGAAGGAGACAGAGTTAGTCCAGTCTTAGACCAGGTCCAGACTCATGGAGGTTAGTGTTTGGTGAAGGAGACAGAGTTAGTCCAGTCTTAGACCAGGTCCAGACTCATGGAGGTCAGTGTTTGGTGAAGGAGACAGAGTTAGTCCAGTCTTAGACCAGGTCCAGACTCATGGAGGTTAGTGTTTGGTGAAGGAGACAGAGTTAGTCCAGTCTTAGACCAGGTCCAGACTCATGGAGGTCAGTGTTTGGTGAAGGAGACAGAGTTAGTCCAGTCTTAGACCAGGTCCAGACTCATGGAGGTCAGTGTTTGGTGAAGAAGGCAAAGTTAGAACAAGATTTTTAATTAAATATTAAATGATTGAGGTTTTCATCCAATCCCAACAACAGACTGACAAATATGCCATTTATTGTTTTGTTTTTGGTCTTGGTTGGTTTTGGCGTCTGAGACAGAGACAACAATGAGTTTGAGACAAAGACAAGGCCAAGACAAGAAAAGAGTAAACTCTACATAATCCATTTACTAAACCACTTAATCAATAAAGTGATGCTATGAATCTAATGTTTAGCCTCATCCAGTGAACCATGAGGCAAATACGAAACATGTGCTGCACATTTTCTCTTCGGTATCATCACTGACCTCTGATGCCGTGAACAGCATCATGAAGAGATCCACGAGGCGATCAGTCCCGTGAACGTCTTATACTCCTTCAGTGCACCTAGGGTCAGGCAGCAGTCCTCCATTTTGCGAATTTGTGAGGAAAAATCAACTGCAATGTGTTAAAAAACAAAAGGCTTAGTCATTGAGTGGTGAAACCTGAGCTCAACAAACAGGTTTTTAAACAAGCAGACATCAATCAATGAGAAAATAAAACTTACAGCAGGAAAAACTCACAAATACACTGCACCAGAGTGACATTTTGGTCACTTCTTTTAGCTTTTATCACTACGTGAGATTTTAAATGTTGGCACAAAAACTCAAAGCAGGTCAAATCATTTCATCTCAGAAACTCAAAAACTGTGTGTACAGGTTTTTGACCCTGGGAGGCTACAGTGGCCCAGTTTTTAAGGACACAGATTTGCCAAGTGCAGGCATCCAAACAGGATTCAAGGGGGAAATTCTTCTTATACATTATTATAGATGTGTAATTGGGATTTGCTTTGAATAGGGGTTGATAATAAGCACTTTTTGTTATCAGGATAAAGGGACAGAACAAAAAAGGCTTGTGTTTTTATTGCATCAGGGGAGAAAGTGATAAGATTTGGTGGAAACTCTTTTTGGGAGATATCTTTAGTATTAAACGTCTCTGATATAAGTCTGTTTAGCTTCTGCAAGTGGAAAAAAGGGTCAGAGTATGTAAAACAATGTCAACACTACGTCATCAAATTATGCTCCATTGTTCTATCACAAGACAGCAGAAAATCAGCGCATCACTGGATCCTGTGACCTGACGTTAACTCAAGGATTCCCAACATACAAAGCTTTCAAAATGACATAAAACACAGCATATGACGAGTGGTGTGCGTAACCTGACGTGACAAATTTACAAAACTGTTCTCCATCACAGTCTGCTGACACCGCGTCCCGTGCCTCTCCAACATCTGATCAAGACTCTCCCGACAATTATGTATTAAACTCATGACTCTGATTAGAGTTGGAGAGATTACAAAGTGTTCAACAGGCTGTATAACTATGACTTTTCACTGTTAGGTGTGTTCCTTTGTCGAAATTACAAATACGTGAAGCAGATCTGTGCCTCTAAAAGCATAATCTTGAAGACACTTTGAAGGCTTTCGTTTGAGTTTTACAAAAATGATCTTTAACATTAATTTCCTCCGTTTATGGAAACTAGTTGTAGATAGATTTGAAAAGTTTTCTTTTGGATTTGAACAGGTTTTATTTGGATTTGACCAGTTTTTAGATGAATGTGAGCAGGTTTGATCTGGATTTGAAATAGCGTTAGATGGATTTAAGCAGGTTTTAGTTGGATTTGAACATTTTTACATGGATCTGAACAGGTGTTAGATGGATTTGAGTAGGTTTTATTTAGATTTGAGCAGATTATATATATCTTAGAACAAAAAACTGGCTTAAGATATCATGAACAATAAAAACAATAAAATTAATCTGATACAAATCCATCTAGAACCTGCTCAAATCCAACTAAAACCTGCTCAAATCCATCTAACGCCTGTTCAAATCCATGTAAAAATGTTCAAATCCAACTAAAACCTGCTTAAATCCATCTAGAACCTGCTTAAATCCATTTAAAACCTGCTCAAATCCATCTAAAACCTGTTCAAATTCAACTAAAACCTGTTGGAGGGCCACAAAAAACATTGCGAAGGGCTGCATTTGGCCCCACGAGTTTGACATGTGTTTTAAAGGCATTTGATTTGACCTGAAAACAGTAGAAAGGAACATAGGAACACTGTGCCACACTTGTCAAATGGCCCGTGCTCATTGGTCGAGCCTAAGGCGTTATAGATACATCCAAGGGGAGTGGCCAAAAGGTGAAAAGGCCTCCACTCGGACTATGTTATCAGGTAAAGTCAACATCTGTCATTGACCACAGGTTTACAGCAGATATGAACTATTCCCAACCCAAACAGAGGTGACTGACTCGGAGCGGAAGCCGTAAAAGATCGAGAATGACGCCGGTCGACTTAAATGATGATAACAAACATAAATGATCAGCGACGTCAGCCCGAATGTTATGGTCCAGTTTGTGTTTTGGAGTCTATTTCTACAAAAGCAAACCACACGTAAAAACACAGCCTTGACTTACATAAGAATTACAGCTTGTTCCCTTTGAACGGGCTGATGTTTTATCAAAGATGTGCCGTACTAAAACAACTACAAATATGGCCCAGAGCTACTGAAGTGAGAGTAGAGGGGAACTTGTAATTCATGTTTAGTGATGACCTCCAGTTGCTCATTGCAGCTGCTCACAGGAACGAAATGTCATGCCTTATCTGAGTGTTTTCTCATGCCAGCCTCCATGAAAAAAACGCTTGTGCTCACAGCAAAAGAAAAAGTTTAATGCTTGAAAAAAAGCATGGGAAAGATTAGCAACTACAAGCAGCTAGGAGCAATTTATCAAAATGTTATCTCATGGACTCACAGACTAAGGCTATATCACAATTTTATAGTTATTGCACTATCAACAATCACAACATCCATATCAAGAACTGCTTGAAATACAAACGGTTATAATATCCCTTGTGGCTTCCATTCGCACTTTGCATGTGAAAATAAATGGCCAATCCAATCCTGTTAAAGTGGCACAAAAGTGGAACTAAGTCTCGAGTATTTCTTCCCTTGTGTTTCAAATCAGCTTTATCACAAAGTCATACTGCAATATTCTACATAGTTAGAGCTTATTGCATGTTTTCTTCATATTGTGGAGTCTATAATAGGGTTGATTTGAACTTGAACAGCAGCTAAAAAGAAAAATTCACTGAAACAACCCGCTGCATGTACTGAGAAGCTTTTGTGGCTGTACTGGGAGTTTTGGTTGTCGATTAGATTTGATGATGCAACCATTTTACATTACAACACTGTATTGCTCCGACTGGTTCTAATTACCTTGAGACAGGTACATGAAGGTGATCCATCCAAACACCTCCAGGACTCCAGAAAAGTCGTTATCTACTCTTAACTGAAGTCAACATTTGCTTGTAGTGGCGTCCTGATTGTATCTTTGGAAACCAGCTTCTTGCAGCCTCCTAAAACCCAAAAAAATGCATATGATCAGGCTTTAGTCCTTTGAAATTTGTGTGATTGTTATAAATGTTCAGCTGTGGGACATCTACATCTCATCCCAGCGCTACCGTGGGGTCTTTCTGGGCCTGTTTCACCCCACCATCCAAAGAGATACACATATAAGTGAACTGGTGAAATAAATAACACATAGTGACTGAATGTGAGTGTGAATGGTTGGATGTCAGTGTCTCGAAGGGTTAGTGCAGTGCCCAGAGTCTACTCCAACCTGCCTCGTGTTTGAAGCAGTTGGGACAGGCTCCAGTCCAATGTGACCTGTTGAAATCTTTGATAACTTTAAAGTATTTAGATTATTTACTATGACTACTAGTATTTTCTATCACTCTTCATCAAGTATTGGTCATGGGAATCTCTGTAGTGTTGATACAGTGTTAATCCAAGTCAAGGCCGTGGCATTTTGTGGAAGATACGTTAATCTGGAGAGGAATTCTTGCATGTTACTGTATGTTTCATGCTCTTCTCATCGCATTAGTCGATATTTTATGGTGCATCGATTACGGGACAGGACGGGTGACATTCCCCGTGACTCGCCTTGTGTTTGTAACCAGTCCAATTCGGTGCAGTCCAAACTGTAATAAACAAACTGATCAAAACACATACAGTATTTGTCATTTATGATTTCAGTAATTACAACAAATGATGCAACCTGTTTTGAAACAATGCCTCATGTGAAAAATGTCTGTTTTGACAGATGCTACCTCTGTTTTGTCACTCCGTCACTCAGATTAAAAGCCACCTATCTGTATTTTGGCTACTTCTGAGTAAACAAACCAAACTGATAAACTTATCACTGAAACTGTAATAAACACTCCACATAATCTATTACTCAGTTATAAAACGTGAAATAGAGCACTTAACTGAGCAAGTGTGCAGCATCTATATAAAAATAATGGTTAAAATGATGATGATTTAAAAGTTAAATGGGCATTTTAGAGGAAAAGCTTTAAATAGTTCACCTTTAAAGCCTGAGTATACAATGCCCTTCAAACTTTTGTGACAAAATATTGCAAATTCTTACTCTATTCTTAGTACTGTTGTTTCTGCCTATGTTATTGTGAAAACAAAAAATGTGTGTATGTCTAAATAATACATCTGAAAAGCTTAGGGAACCACCATGTGACACAGACATTAACTACATCCTCTAATATCCAGCTTCTAGTAAATAATTTTCAACCTAAGCGTATATACTATCATAAATAAGTTGGGCAACTCAGATGTTAATAGTTAATCTTTGTCATGAACGTCCTCTGATTGATCAAATGAATTATGAACCTGTACACATTTCCAAACACAAACACGACTGCTGTAAAACTGAGGACAACATTAGACACGTGATGTCCAAAACAATACGCACCTCTTGACCTGACTCATCTTGTTTTGCATCCGGAGAACTAACTGGAAAGATTATAAATGAGAATATTTTGTTATTTCCTGATGATAAAAACGCACACTTTCTTCATAAATCATTATATTAGACACATCATAAAGATTGTAAACATCAAACTGAACAAACAAATGAGATTATTGACGGGAATAAATGGGGAAAGGGGCGAGAACAGTACACTCATTTCTTTTCCTAAGTTACATACAGCATGGTTTGATAAATTACAGAGTTTGTGAAGGTGTGTCCGCTCAGCCAATGGCGTTTGAGTATTCAAATGCGTCACTAGTCGCTAGGGGCGGGGCTGGAGGGTCCTGAGGGTCTATAATAAACCGATCCGCTACACGTCTTTTTCAGTCTGCAGCGAGAAATTACCAGTAACTCATCTACTCTAAAGAAGAAACATTACCTCCGCTTTCCATTTAAGCATTTTCAACAGCAAGACATTGATTTTTTCTTTTTACCTCTGGTGCTTTGGACCTAAACTCTCTTTTTTTGGTCTTTTTAAAGCTTTTTAAAGTTACTTCTTTTGATTTTTCTTCAAACTCCAGCAATGTTTCCCGAGAATAACAAAGGGTAAGAACATTTTAAACGTCTTTGAACTTGACTTATCTTATTTTTCCTCTGAGCACATGGCTTTCTTCTTCGTGTGTTAAAAAAAAAGTACCGGGAATGTTTGGGTCGGAGCCAAGAAGACAGTGCGCATGCGTTGTAGAGGGCAATTCATTTTTGTTAATTATTCTGGGAAAGGACACTTGAAATTATGTAACAGTGGGGTAGTGACTTTCTTTTGTTTATAAAGAGTAATATAGAAGGTGGAAAAGATTGAGTTTGACTATTAAAGTGGAAGAAAAGCGTTACTAGGACTGAAAACGTGATCTTTGAACATAAGAGTAAAATACTGCTAATGTGCCTCTAAAAGAATGTGAGTAAAAGACAGTGTGTCACTTTAAAAGTCATTTCAAAATTAGTTTTTAAAGCAGTCCTATAAAATCTAATAAAAAGGGACGTGTTTCTTCAAATTAACTACAAAGCTATTGACAGAAACATGTGTACTTGTGTGTAATCTGATTTAAAAGATGGCATTAAGTAACTCATTTGATCCCTACTAGTTTGCTAATGCAATTCATCCTAACCTGTGACCTTCTCTTAATGCAATCCAGCTACAGCTATGATGACTGCAAGGCCACTGCTGATTGGCTGCTGGCCCAGACGGACGTTCGACCCACTGTTGGCATCGTGTGCGGCTCAGGGCTCGGAGGGCTGGCGGACATGTTAAAGGACCAGGTCGCATTTAACTACAAGGACATTCCCAACTTCCCTCAGAGCACGGGTGAGTCAAACGCCGCAGTGCAGTTGTAAAATGTTTATTGTAGGTGATTACTGAGTGGGTCTATTGTTTGTCACAGTTCATGGACACGCAGGACGACTGGTCTTCGGCACTTTGAAGGGAAGGCCTTGTGTCTGTATGCAGGGCCGCTTCCATCTGTATGAGGGCTACTCCATCCAAAAGGTGGGTACTCACAAAGCTTAACTGTTTTGGGAAGTGTCTGTTGCATCTGTGAGAATGACTTTGTCATTTTGTTTGTTTTTAGATCACACTTCCAATGCGCATTTTCAAACTGCTCGGCGTGGAGACAGTAATCCTCACAAACGCAGCTGGAGGGCTCAATGAAGACTTCAAGGTCGGAGACGTCATGATCATCAAGGACCACATCAACGTACCTGGGTTTACTGGCAACAACCCACTGGTCGGACCTAACGATGAAAGGTATCCAAGAGTTTGAAAGCGTATTTCAAATTCAGTGATTGTTTTTAGCATCCGCTCAGCCCTGCTGTTCTTTTTTCTCCAGGTTTGGTGTGCGTTTTCCGTGTATGTCCGACGCCTACGACCGAGAGCTGCGACAGCTGGCCATGGACGTGGGGCAGGAGCTTGGTTACGAGGACTTCCTGAAGGAGGGCGTCTACTGTGTCCTGGGCGGACCATCGTTTGAGACCATCGCTGAGTGTCGAATGCTGTACAGGCTGGGCGCAGATGCTGTTGGTAAGCTCTTTGAAACAAAAAAAAGCCAAAATATGATGTTAAGATTTGCTCCCATGCTTCCTGACAGCTGACGAAGATAAAGTACTTTAAAGCCTGACAAAGAACAGATTTTTTATCGATAATGTTACGTAAAACAATCAATATTCTGCTTAGCTTTTACCGTTTTACCATTTCACACACCTTTGCCGTTTTAAACGATTGATTTGTCATTGATTCAGGTATGAGCACAGCACCTGAAGTGATCGTGGCCCGTCACTGCGGCATGCGCGTCTTCGCCCTCTCGTTGATCACAAACCAGGCGGTGATGGACTACGACAGCGAGGCAAAAGCCAACCACGAGGAGGTCCTTCAGACGGGCAAACAGCGGGCGGAGCAGCTGGAGCGGCTGGTGTCCACAATGGTGACCAGGATCGAGCACAACAACAACTACGCTTAGAACTCACGCCGTTGTCCAAAAAAACAAAAAAAACGAAATCATGGGCTTGTATTATATTTAAAAAAGTGATTGCTGTTCACATTTAACGCTATTTAACCAACGTAAACCTTGATGTTGGGCTGTTTTTAGTCTTAGGTCAAAAAAATGTTGTCGTCTGAGGAATCATTTAATCCAAGTGACACTTAAACATTCCTCTAACAGTGGTTTCCAGATGAACGGTGGTCGTTTTGTATCATTTAAATTAAATTAGCTGTATTTGTGCTAACTTAAAGTGTTTGATCGGCCTGTACAATGTGATTTAACTTAACAATGAGCCAAAAATTCTGTAAAGATGTGTTTGAATATGTACATTACTGTAGTATTTTACATTTTTATAAGTATGAATGTTATTACTAAAGACTATTTATTACAATATTTATTCTCTCTGTGTGTTTTTTTTCTGGTGCACCCATTGGAATCAGGAGCTTTCATTCACTTTGTCCCAACTTTATTTTCAGAGTAGTAAAGTAAACCATAAGTATTACATGATGCTTGACAGATCAAAATATCTCAGCAGTCACTAAGCATTAAAACTTTAAAATGTGGTAAAGTAAATCTGACGTTTACAAAAAAAAAAAAAAGACATAGTTGGTAGAAAATCCATAATTAAAGCCTTTAAATGTTGCCTTTTATAAAATATATGTCATATTATTTAGTAATCCAACACTTCGAATTAAAGTCTTGCTCCCCAGGTCGTATAAAGCAGGCAGACATTTTGTATTTCAAACCACACATGCAAACAACAGTCTAGCATAATTATTTACCTTCACCTTAACTTGTTCCCTTCAAAGGCAAAATTACACAAAGCTGAAGCATCCCTTTTCACAGACATGTTCATATTTTGGCCATTAAAGTGTCATGCATAAACATAACCAGGTCTTAAAAGTAAATAATTTCCAAGAATATAACAAAACATACTACACATCATTCCTCAGTTGCTTTTCCCAGAAATACAGCACCTAACGTGGCCACTTGGAGTAAGATGTAAACAGAAAGTGCTGAAACCAGCTGTGTCGCTACAAAGGCAGGTTTAAACATTCAAATAAGCACTGTCTGGATGTTGTGTTGAATACAGTACTGGCACCGACATCAATCGAAACGCAAATAAAAGCATCATACTTTCATACTGCAGCACATTTACAGGCACTGCTCAATGTTTTGTCGCCTGAACAGAAAAAGTAACACCATGTTAGAATATCATTACTAAAGCTCTACTAGGCAGGATTTGGCCTCAATGACAAAAATAAAAGAGTTGTCTTTCATCCTTGGAAACACAAATTGGTTGTTTGGCAGCTGTAAAGGCAATAAGGCAGCTTAAATGAATATATTTAGTCATTATACCAACCTGAACCATAATGTTTGCATTTTTTTATTTTCTCCTCATCCTGAAATCTGCATATGATTAAAAAAGGCTCTGGCTATGTTTGAGAAATGATCAAGAAACATTAGTTTTCTTGACCCTTTAAATTAAGAGGCTAAACTGTGTGATACGGTGGAAAATAGAGGCTTATCTAATCATACTTAAAAAGAGTCAACAGTGCATTTAGTTCATTAATAGGCATTTGTTGCCTTTTCTTTCTTATTTGGCTCTCTTTATTTTCTAAAATGCATTTTTATTTATTGATAAAGTACCTTTAAAATTTGAAACGTACAAAGCATACAGTGTATAATCTTTTGCACCCACTAAACCTAAACCATTTACAATATTTGGCCATTGCTTTCTGCATAAAATGGCAGATTCTTAAGGGGTTCTTATTATCGATTGGCACCTGTGCATCAACGCAGGCCCTGCATAAAGTGTATGAGTTCAGTCTTTATTTGCAGACGAGCAGTGGCCACTGAGAATGAGCACGAGCTGGACTGGAAAAGGCACTTCTGAAAGAAAAGACTGCAACCAGGTGAAGGGCGACAGTCACAGTGGAATCCATTTATGTTTAGAACATGGTCAGCATTATCCACTGCAGATAAGACAGAAAACATTTCCATAAGAGATAAGTTTTAATCCATCCATGAGCAAAAATAAGCAAATCAAAATGGAAAATACCTGGAAGAAATCAAGACTTATAATATTATCTTGATCTGTGTCCAATGTCCTGAAAGTTTCTGCAAAACAAAAAGAAGGAACATTTTATCTGGTACAATGCTTATAAGGAAGCACTTTATTTATTCTAGACTTTTCAAGTAAACATCAAAGAAGGGGCCCTTCGTTAAACTTACTGTACATGGTTTCCAGTCGGACCAGACATGTGACAAAGTTATCAAAGTCAACTGTCATGTCTGCCTCAGTGTAACGCAAAATAATGAGCTGGAAGAGCTGGTTGTTCAGATTGAACCCTAAAAGAGACAATACAGAGGTGAATATATGGTTTTAAAGTTGGTTTTGTTGTTTAATAAAATGCAAGACAGAGTAATTCCAGTACCAGCAGACGCCAGAGCTTTCCTCATCTCATAGGAGCTCATGGTGCCGGATTTGTCACAGTCAAACTCTCTGAATATAGTCTACAACAGCGGCACAGAGAGAGAACATACAGTAGGTCAAATAAACAGACCTGCCACTGGCCACGTATCAAAACAAACAACCGCGTGACGCAAGTACGATGACAGTCAATATCATTTTAACCTCATCCGGCGTCTGACCTGCGATAAAACTCACCAGGTATCGCTTAATCTTCTCCCAAAGAACGTGGAACTCAGTCAGACCTAGTTTTCCACTGCCGTCCGCCTAAACAAGGCACAAGTTAAAGGAAAAAAACTAATCACAAAAGCAAACACCTGACATATGAGAGATGTGGCTTCAAAATAAAAGCAGAAGAACGATTGTGAAGGATACGTCCATGAGGTTGATCATGGAGCGGCACGAGTCTTTTGTGAAGCCATCTGTCTTTAAGTCTTTATCTGTTACAAACGGGACAAATACACACATTTACTTAAAGAATCACAGGCATCGAAAATGTAAACATGAATCCCTGTTACTCACGTTTGCTAATGATTCTGTTGAGAATAGTCTGCAGCTCGGTGACACTGATCTCCATGTCCTGTCACAAACAATACAGGTTATTATTAAATCTATGTATACTTCTCAACGTAAAAGCATTTTTGACCGAGCTCCAAAAATGTCTCACCGCTCCCGCCAACTGTCTGAACAAACTCTTGAAGCCTGCGTCGATCTGGCTTTCATCTAGATACGTCTGAAACACAAAAACATGTCCAGTACAAATATAGATGATGTTTTAATCAGAATGTTTTAAAATAGCTGGTGTGTTACTTCTTTGGGCAGCTCTGCTTGAATATCATCATCCATTTCCCTGAAAAGAAAAAAGGTGCAGAAGTTATTTAAAAGAACTGACTTAGTGATAAAAATAAGTAGTCTTTCTATAAATAAATATGAAGTATTTTGTTTTTCTGGCTTTCATCACTCACTCAGAATCAGCCGGCTTCTCAGAGAAAACCCTGAGGACAAAGTCGGCCTCTTTGTGGGGCTCGAAGGTGGATGGGACGATGATGTACTCTCCGGCCGGCAGTCGCAGCCGGGAACTGACCTCCCTCAGGTTTATGAAGAGCTCGGAGCGGGCGCTCGACGCATGGGACAGGAAGAAGTCCCGCTTCAGGTGGACCCCTGACCTCCCCACAGACTAATACAAATATCAGTGATAATAAATTTAAATAGCAATACCTGGTTATTATAAATCATTTTACCTCAGGCTAGGTGTAAATTAGCTTTTATTTCACATATAGAGCTATTTATAGTTGAAAAGAAGAAATGTTGTACCTCTTTTGGAACCTGTAAGAGACACAAAGGTAAGATTATTAGCTACATCAAAATAAAATGTAAAAATTGACTACATTTTGAGATTTTGTGAGATTTGTTTACCTCGTAAACTGCAAATCCAATAGTCTCCATGTCTTTGCCCTCTCTTCTCTTCTTCCTGCGGTCCTTCTGCATAAGAGCTGCTAAGAAGCTGCACTCGGGCTGTCCAGGGCTGTCCGGGTGCTGCAGCACGATCTTAAACTGAGGGTTCAGCCAAAAAGTTGCTGAAAACAGTAAAATGGAAAATGTAATGTTTGGATTTCATTACAATAAATTCTACTTCAGTGATGTTACTAGAGGCATATGTTGTGTTTTCTTACAATAAATTCTATTTTAGTGACGTTACTAGAGGCATATGTTGTGTTTTCTTACAATAAATTCTATTTTAGTGACGTTACTAGAGGCATATGTTGTGTTTTCTAGGTCACTCTGCACTTTGGGTCATGACGACTATTTATCTATCAAAAAAGGTCATTGTTTCATGACTCAATGTTTAAATGGAAGTCACTGGTTCACATTCTTTCAATAAATGAATGTGAATCCTCACTTCTTTCTCTCTGCTCATCCTTGACATTTTTAAAACATCTCTAAAAGAAAAGAGTCACCTATTTAAAAATTATAATTTACCGAGAGATCCCAAAAATATTCATAAAACTGGCCACCAAGATTCTACCATATGTGCTTCAATATACTATATTACAGTCTAAATCCCTGTGTGCCGTCGTACCGGGGTAGTTCCTGCAGCCCCCGGCCGTGCTGCCCCTCCTCCACTCGCCCTGAAACAGATTGGAGCTCCACTTCTTGAGTTGGCTGTGCTGCAGCGCGTCGGCCGTCAGGTTACAGATCTCCAGACGGGTGAACTCACGCAGGAAGTCACTGAACGACATCCTGGGAGACAGAAAGAGAGAGAAGAGAGAGAAAAACTGGTAACAGAGCCATGAATGTGATGAAGCGACTTAGAGATCAAGTCAAAACCAGGACATGTGCAGAGAATAGTTTTAAAAGGGTCCGTATCATTGTCCCGTATCGATGATAAATAAACTTCTCCTGTCTAAAATCATCCAGAAAGTCTCCATTCTGTCTTTATTGTGTCTCAAACATCACTACTTCTCGCAAAATATTCCACGCTTTCAGCTGAAACATAAACTCACCAGAATTCACCGTCTTCACTGCGGTTTTGTAGCCGACTTCTGACGCCCCTGTCGATGTTGTCCCACTCTCTGGAGCTAAACAATTGGAAATAATACAGTTTAAGGTTGGATTTAGGTCACGGTCGTCAGTGGGTAATTCTACAAATGATTATGATTAAGCACATATTCGGTCATGACTAAAGTATGTCTGTTTCTTAGCCTTGAGACGTTCAACAGGAAGAGATTTATGAATGTGTGAAAGTCTTGCAAATCCTCATTGCTGCGGTGATATAACAGCACCAGAGGGAAAACTGAGCTGGTCTTGCATAACGCGCTCTATTTGACCTATTTCCAAACTCTGACAAAACTAGACGGACATTTTTTTTCCTGTCAGCCAAAACCTCCAGATGGCTTTTCATTTGAACTCTGTGTTATCTATGAATGGAAAACCGTTTTTGTAGGATCTCACTTGTCGCTCCAGGCTCCCGTCCACTCCACTTCGCCCCAGGGATTTCTGATTCGAACCAGCTTGGTCATGTTTCCTCTGTAAACCACCTGAGGACACGTATATACAGTCTTTTCAGTCACAGTCACAGGAAAAGCCTCAACAGTAAAGGGAGAAATCATCTTTTTGAGTAAGATGATGCAAGAGTAAGAAACAATGCTTGTGTTCATTTAAAGAGTGACAACAGCTTCTCTCACTGAGTCGAGGCTATTGTTTTGACATATATAATTTTAGCTCAAAACTACACTCTTCCCCCATTTTTATCCATGTTACTTTACGTAATAGTGAGTATTAACATTTTTAGAGCTAATTTAGCTTTTTATTCTAACTCTTAACTCTGGCATTTCCCTTTTAAGAGCTGCATTGTTGTAGGATTCAGTTTTATTAGTCTATACATTTCATGCTTGTCTCTATCTGTGTGTTTTCCTTCATCTAGGACATTGTATACCAGCTTTATATTATATTATTATACGGTATAACCCAAGCACACATCCAGTTTTACTTAATTTGTGCACGTTTTAAGCTAGGTCCTAGTTCCTGATTCTTCTCTAAAGCGTCTAAAAGTCTTTTCCTGACTTTATAAAGACCCTATTTTCAAATAAATAAGTCCCATGTCTCACCTCGTCCACGCCCGTCACAGAGTAGGCGTGTCCTTTCACCAGTTTCTTGAACGTGACGGCCTCCATGTCCGTGGAGCTTGTAATCTGAAACATGAGACGAACCAGTGTCACGCAAAGATTGAAAAAGCTCATCGCCGTCAATATAAGTCTTTACATTAAGAAAGTCACACGTCACTACATCAGCAGACGTCATAGGTCGTGATTCATTTGGAAGATGGAACTAATTTAAGGATGTGTCTCAAGATGAAAGAGATTTACACACTTCTTCTAATTACTGCTGTCAAACTGAGCCACTGTTTTAAAGCTGCAACAAATTGAACAGATTCTATTCATCACGTTACACTAAATCCCATGCAGTTTATGTAACTCTTTCCATGTTAGATTTGGTCACTGAGCGTGCTTCTGCTAATAGAAGTATTTCTGTGCAGCGAGGCTCACTGGCTCCAGAAAATGTTCCTGAACAAGAGCATCCTTGTTTGGTTGAAGTGAAGCCGAGTTTATGTGAGTTTATCTGTGTTTGATTCTCCAGGCGTCACTGCCCTCTTCTGGTCCTGTCACAGTTTATAACCTGCAGGGTTTACATTTCCCTCCACACTTCCCTGTTCCCAAGTCCCTCTGTTATATAACCCACTAAATCTAAAGGTTTTAGCTTTAAACACACGTGGGACAGTTAGGTCTGAATATGTGTCTGGTGTAGTCCTGGTTTAGGCCTGGTTTAGGCCTGGTTTAGGCCTGGTTTAGGCCTGGTTTAGTCCTGGTTTAGTCCTGGTTTAGATTTGGTTTAGTCCTGCTTTAGGCCTGGTTTAGACTTGGTTTATTCCTGGTTTAGTCCTGGTTTAGTCCTGGTTTAAACCTGGTTCAGACTTGGTTTATACCTAGTTTAGGTCTGGTTTAGACCTGGTTAACAGCTGGTTTAGACAGGGTTTAGACTTTGTTAGTCCTGGTTTAGACCTGGTTTAGACCTGGTTTAGTCCTGTGACCTGGTTCAGTCCTGGTTTAGTCCTCATTAGCCTGTTGCCTGGTTTGTCTGTTTAGTCCTGTTTAGTGGTTTAGTTGTGCCTGGTTTAGTTGTTAGTCCTGTTTAGTCTGTTTAGTCCTGGTTTAGACCTGGTTTAGTCCTGGTTTAGTCCTGGTTTAGTCCTGGTTTAGTCCTGGTTTAGACCTGGTTTAGACCTGGTTTAGACCTGGTTTAGACCTGGTTTAGACCTGGTTTAGACCTGGTTTAGACCTGGTTTAGACCTGGTTCACTGAAGGAAGGGTTATAATTGTTATGTTCTTGTTATGTAATAGAAACCCTAAAAAATCCTTAGAGATTTTGATGTTTTCTAAAAAACTATTCATTGTTATTCCACTTCTAAATAGATCTAGTAAATCTGTTGTTGGTTTTCGTTGAGGGAGTGTCTGTTGTTGTTACTGACGTCTATGGAGCACCCGAGCAGCGACCCCCGCTCTATGGCCCGGCTGATGATGCTGTAGAGGTCAGAGGGCGCTTTTTTGAGCTCGTACATCTCGGTCACTCCGCCGGTGAAGTCCTCGAACCCTTCAGACGTACTGCCCCCGGACAGAGCCTCGTAACAGCCATTCAGCCTGGGACAAGATAAAATCAAAATACATGCAAGGAATGGTTATTGGGACGCTCTGGAAACCTTGAATACAAAGCTCTAAATGGAGACTTCACAGAGATATACATCCACTTTACTTTGTTTACATTTGAGTGCAGTATGTACAATGAGTGCAGTATTGTTCTCCCTGCTTCACACTATAACATTTCCATAAAAGGGTCTGTGTCAACACGCCGCAAGAGCGAGTGTAGACAAGTATAAATCTCACCTTTACATCATTAAACGCCCTGTCGCTCCCTTTTCTACTCTACTTGGCAAACATTCCCACGAACCATGCCTCATTTTTACCGCTCCTCAAACACAGCTGAGCCCACGGCTATTTACAGAAGCCTCCTGAACACTCCTCAAATACATTTACAAAGTTAGAGATTAAGATTTGAAATGTTTAGTCTACACTCTTTGGAAAATACATGCATAAATCTATACTTTTACCTCCCGTTTCTGTTCCTCCCACAGGGTTCTTACACCTTTTCTAAATTTAAATTCCAGCACTTTTCACGCACTTTCAAGGTGCGTTTTCATGTTTTTCAAGCACCTTACACTTACTGTGGCAATTACATGTTGACATACATACACCAAATGCAGTTTTTTCTCATTTAAATCTATTGTGGCATAAAAAAGACTTACTGAATTGCTGAATACTTCAAAAATGAAACTTGTGTGATCAAAAAGATGCTAGTGTCTCTTTAAGTTTAGTCTCGTTTTTACTGAAGGCTGATATCTCTAATGAGCTGACAGTCACATTTTGTTTGGTGCAGGACTAAATCTTTGAACTTTAAACTATCCCAAACACGTGAGCTACGCCTCTTTATTCTCCACATGTAAAGTGTTTCTGTGGATCCATGTTTTAGCCATAATTTGTACTTTTCCTCTTCAAGACAGTTGCATGTTTTTATTTCCAATCTGCTCCACCAGGGGGCGCACATCCAAAAACACCGGTAGATTACTCTATAGCCACGCGTGCAGACAGGAGCAGTGTTGTTTTCTTTACGTGCAAAATGCAAAAAATATTTACTCAATCAGAATTTCAAGCACTTTATCCAAAATTCTAGGACTTTTACAACCTTGAAAAAACTAGATTAAAATTCAAGCATTTTTAAGGATTTCAAGCACCCGTGGGAACCCTGCTCCCAAAAGTGGACAGAAGTAGGGTAGAGCAGACAAACTAAAACAGTGCTGCAGAAAAAACGAACAATATAACAAAGGAGTTACTTTGCATAGGCCTTTTCCAGCAGCGCGCTCCAGAACTCGGTGCCTTCAGCTGAGTGCACGAACAGGAGCTTCCCATCCTTCACGGGCAGACGGTCATCGATCACCACCTCCACCCACTCACCGAACTGCCAGAACTGTCACAAATTAAAGAAAACATATGACTCAGAATATAAATAAACCCAAGCTCAATGATTAGAAAGATGTATTTATTCTTTTGCAAGTCATTACAGAATATTAACGCCCAGTTTTAAAGTGAACAATGTGTCATCTCACTCCTAGAAAAAAGCTTTAAAGCGTTTCAAACAAATAAAACCAAAGCAGTTTCTGTGTAAAGACTTCAGGTGTGATTTCTCTGAATTGTTTCTGCTTTTCCCAGTTCTCCTTTTAAACAGCAGGGGGCGACAGAGGCCAGAAACACCACGTATTAACGCTTACAGAGCACTTCTGTGTCTGAATACATTGTGTTAAATGGAGAGAAATAAAGCTAGAAAACAAAGAGAATATGATTAAAACATTTTTTATGAGCAAATGTGGGAAACTAGTTATGTTATGCAGGTAATTAAGTCAGTACTATGGTCTTTGCATTGAATACTGTGTTCTCTCAGAAATAAAACTTTAACTTCTACTTGAGTAACATTATTTTTATTATTTTTACTCATTTGGACTCTACCCAACGCTGTCTATGAGTCACGACTTTGAAGAACAGTCTGGCATTTCCCAATTTAATCATAAAGCAGATTTCCTGCCAAGAGTCTGTCAAATTTGATAACAGTAACAACAGAGATGTTATTTAATTGTTAATCAGTGATAGTTTCCTGTATTAGTGCTGGTTTACTGATGAATGACCCCTTTCCAATATTTGCATTTGCGTATTTTGGAAAATCAAGGCATAGCTACAGAAATGATGGCTTCAGGGAAAAATGATGGTCCATAGAAATGCTTTTTTATTAGATTTAGATTGGCTTCTTGATAATAA
Organism: Rhyacichthys aspro; assembly: GCA_036850595.1. NCBI lineage: Eukaryota > Metazoa > Chordata > Actinopteri > Gobiiformes > Rhyacichthyidae > Rhyacichthys > Rhyacichthys aspro. Next base: position 5,144,675 of record CM072165.1, read on the forward strand.
ACCTAACCTTTCAACACCGAACATGCACTAAGAGAACAGAACATTACAGACCTTTTGCATTTGTGAAAAGCAGTGGAAAATATACTACACAATGACTGAACTGTGTTTGTTACTATCCTGCAGCCCAAGGTCTGTTTGTGTGTATATTTATGCAAATGGATAAAAAAAAAACAGTGAGTTTAATGCGTGTGCAGCAGGAAAAGAGATGGATGAGTTCATTTTAAATGCCCTGCAGAGATAAAAAACACCTCTGGGAGGAGCTCTGGCACAATACACTCTGACAGACACACACAGGCCTGCCCCTTGGCAAACATTCAACAGCCAACTTCCTTATTGCTTTACTTCACAAGGACTCTGCAGAGCCATTACTGAAGCAATGTGGGAGGAACATCCTGCAACAAGAGCTCTTACCACATCTGTATCAAGACTTTATGCGACATTCTGAGTATTAATAAAATCTTACACCATTCTGCCCTAGTTTCAGTGTCAGAAGCCTGCTTTCTTTCTCATGCTTGTGTTTGCCTGCCTCACCATGTCCTAAACCAATTAAGATTCCCACAGTCAGCGTGGAAAATTACATTTCTGTGTGACTCATCCGGAGTTGAGAGGATTATCGGATACATTTTCATGCAAAGAGAGAATCCCTAAAACAATTGTCAAAAGAAAGAGCGGGAGACGTGTTCAGGCAGAAATATAGGCCGAATCTTTGAGGACTATACATAGAACACATGCGTGAGAGTCTCTGAAGCAAATGACAGCGTTATTTACACTCATTTTAGCTTCGAGTGCATCGAGTGTGTCACTATTGATCGTTGGTTATCGTCAGTCAGCTGCGACTTCGGTGCAACCCTGCAGCCGAATGTGTGCGTCTTCCACAAATGTGAGACGGGATTCTTAAACAGAGCCATCCCATCTCTGTAAAGTATAGTCAACGTGCTGTTTCTTTGCTCCTGACTAAGCATTAAGTCTGTGTTGTGTGTGATTCATGGCTTAGATGTGACAGAGCTATCCCGTCTGCTGCCACTGTTACCTCCCCTCAACTTTCCCTTTGCTGCCGTTTTCTCTTCTTCGTCAACACTTGGCACGCTCTCCTTCTGCTTGGCAAATCTCTCAAGACTGCAAAAAGGGTGTATGGACCTGCTTTAGATCAATAAAGATATTAAACCGCGCAATATAAAAGCAACACAACCAGGAAGTGTCTAAGATTTTGAGTGCTAATGTTAAATTTGTGTTAAATTTGCCAGCAGTTCTGTTTGAGAGAGCATCTGGGGGGTTTTACCTCATGTACAAATCAAAGTGCAGCTGATAAGACCGAGGTAAGGCTTGCACCAAAGAGACTGAACCAACAGATGGAATACTTTCAGTCACAAAGCGCCTGTTCTTTGGGCAGGTTAGATATTATTAGACACCTTTGATAAGGGTTGGATTTGACTATGCGACAAGCAGATAAGACAGTGTCTCAGTTTGAAAGCCACATAATGGCAGAGGGTAGATCCGTCAGATCTTCTAAAGGTAATGTTTATGGAGGGACGACAGGGTGGAGCTGCACAATCACACACTTTGAATGACTCACAGAGGTTTGACAGGTTGTTATCAGGTGGTGTGGTGTCACGTACTTATTTTAAATCAGTTTTGCAACGGTTCAGAGCTTCTTTCCAAGTATTTTTTGCAACTGAAGTCATTTAAAAGGTGGACAGTTTAAAGACAAGTTTGTTTTTCATAACAAGTTTTTCTATTAAATAAAAAAAAGAAGTTAGAAAAGTAAATGAGTTCAGCTGTTTTCAGTTTCAGTTTAGTTTTCTATCATAAAAAAAATAATCATATAAAGCTGCACGGAACCCAGAACAAAGAGCCATTTGTTCCATTATTTTCTGTTTCTTTTTCTACAATCTCCTGTTTTCTTCTAGTAGCAAAAGCTCGAAAAAGGAGCGCTCCCATTGGTCGACACCGGCTTCTTACATAACGTTATAGCTGTGTTTTTTGGTTGTTTTTGTGAATTTTATAATTTTCTCAATGAAGTCAATGACCAAAGCCTACCTTTTGCAGACAATTTTCTAATTTTCTTATTATATTTCTGTTTTGTCACTTTAATAAGTTTTCAGAGTTTTCCATGTTGAATTGTTTCAGTGCATAATTTTTCCCAGAAGCAAAGATGTGTTTTTCAATGTAACTTGTGTGGTTTGTGCTGGACATAATACAAACAGTACAAACTCACAAGGAATGTATGATAATGTATTATGTATTTATAGCAGCTTTCCAGATGTGTCTCAACCCCAGGAAGCTCCAGGAGACTGGCAGCAGCACACTTTGTGTTAAATGTAGGAAGTGAAGCGGCCCTGACCTGGAAGTGAAAGATGCCGGCGTATCCATCCCGAAAGTTCTGCCCGTGTGGGACCACTCTGTGCAGCAGTTCATCGTTTAAAGTGAGGGACGCGATGGCAGCCAGCAGCCAGCAGTCACCTGAGGACACACACAAACACTTTAAGTTGAACTTAGTGAACCTCAGTGTCAAACATCAGAAAGTTGAGCTAAAACTGTAGGAAGCTAAACATTACTAAGCATATTTTTTCAGGCTCTGACGATGTCAAACATTAACAAATTCATGTAGCGGAAATAAAAGATGAATGGACTTAAAAGCTAAGTGGAAAGTCCCGCTCATTAAACTAAAATTTACCCATTAGCAGTGAACTGGAGTTTTTCCTTCAGAGATGGGAGAGGAATGTTTTCTAATGCACTGGACCTTACCACACAATCCCAGTAATGTTACTGGGAACCACACTGACAGGTTCTTGATAGGGGTTTAAGTCAGAGCCAAGGGAGTTGAAATGTTTTTTACTTTTGCAACATCAATCCATTTTTAGTTTTTGTTATTGTTGGGTGAGTAAAAGCCATTTTCCTTAAAGCTGGGTCCATCTTAACATTTCTCTTGTGATGAATGAAGTGGGGAATTGTTATTGTCTATGTTAACTGCCTGGATACTATACCTTCTGTGAAATGGCACATTAAACAAACTTACACACTTATATGTAAAATCAAACCAAAAACTTTAAATAGGCAACTGGGAAAGTCCTATAATGTCTAATTTCAGCACATTTAGAACTAAGCAACGTACGTATCGAGACATGGGATGATTCTATATTATTTTTATCAAGATATAATTGATGTTTGTGATCATACAGCTGCTTGTATTTGTTTTCATATTGCATTCATTCAGCTTTTATTAGCCTAAAATGCAAATTAAATGCATTATGTAGCTGCATTGTTTAATATTAATGGTGATATTTAGCTGGTACGTGTGAGTAAAAGCTTGCGTGGCATTGGGTACATTAATAAAGTATTTTAGTCCCTATAGCCCAGCTCTATAAGTTTCATGTTAAAATCTCTATACTCTGCTGATACATCACTCTAATACTTTGAAATAATACATTAGACATAGTTTTGCAGTCATTCCTCTGCTCACTGAGGCTGGGACACTCTGCCTGGTAACAAATTTATTATTTAATCTTCCATAAAATCTATAAATAGCTGGAAGTGCCTGTGATAGGCTGTGTCACGGACGAGGACCATCAGGAAAGATGAAGTCTACTCCGTCTGCACTTCTGCTGTTAGACAAAGTGCTGCATTGTGTTTCTAGCTCGACATTTTGGGGTTATTGTTTTGCGAAACAGCTCCTCCTTTGGGAAACATATCAGTGGAGTGTGTTTGAGTGTGTGAGGGACTGGAGTATTGCTTCATACGCTACACAGAGATACTGCGGCCTTGTTTACAGATGTGAGGCACAGAAACAATGCATGAATTATAAATGATCTCCGTGTCGAGGAGGATACATCTCCGGCAATGAACTGCTACTAGTACAGCTCTCCACAAATAAAAACCCTCCAGTGGCACTCCTTGAGAAGTCAATTGTTTAAAGCTGCTCATTGTAGTTGTTTGCACTTGATTCAATCTCAGTTACTTGCTCGGATAAGAAGTAAAAGCTGAATCATGCAGGAGCAGGAGTGAAACCGTTGGCTCTCTTCCAGCGGGACTTACCCAGAGCTCCCTGACAGATGTCTGTGCGAGTCGCTCCGTCCACAATGAATTCGGGATTCTTGCAGATCTCCTGTTGAACACACACAGAAGAAGAAAAAAACACAGGTTAGGGTTAAGTTTGGCTTTAGAGAGTACTGTTTACACTGAGTTCATATTAGAAGCATTAGAAAAAAACAAGAAGAAGCAAAGTGAGTGGGTTCTTTATCATTTTTACAAAAGCTACTATTTGGAAATGCGGTTTTTAACACTGAATTATCACTGAATTATAAGTTCACAAACTGTTTGAAATACACTCCCCTGTTGTGTTGACAGATGTAGACGTTTTATGCCTAGCAGCACAACCACATATTTCTTGCATTAGCTCACTAGTTTTAGCCTCAGTAGAGAAGATCCCAACATTGATTTAACCCAAATAAAACAGGAAGTGATCACAGACAAGAGCTGTAGCCCAAAATATGCACATGTTAGTCCTTAACTCAAAATTTAAAAGTTATGAGGTGCATTTAATCTATTTGAACACATATACATACTGTAAATATGTTGTTTTTGCATTGCACCAATCAAAAACATGTTTCAGCGTGTTGTGTTGCAGTGAGATGTGGTTTGAGAGTCACGTGAACCTGACGCAGATCGAAACCTCAGAAGTCAGTGTCTGCTTTTTCTGAGAAAGAAGACTGGTTTTGGTTGTTGTGGTCAAAGCAATAGTTAATGCTTTACCATTTTAAGTTTTTTAAACACAGCTGGGTAGCAACACTTAGAGGAGTAGGAGAAATTCAGGGGATTAATAAGTTGAATTGAATTAACACTAGCATACAGCATTCAAGGGGGAAAGTACATACAGTGAGTAAAATATTTTTATCCAGTTTCTTGAAGAATGACTTATTAATGGCACAAGTTGATGGCAAAGGTGATTGTCCACAGTTTATTTGACGCTGGAGGTTCATATTTTTGTATAGATTTGCTCAGTGTTGCTGCTATATTTCAGCAAACAGTGTGTCTGTTTCCAAAACCATCCTCAGCTCTGCATGTAAAGTTCTGAACGTGAGAAACGCCACATGAAGCTATAAAAAGATCTAATTCATCTCGTGTCATATCCCACAAACTACACACAGCTGCACAGTGGCACCAATGCAATCACGGCTGAATAGTTGTTCTTCCCAGGTTTACATTTAGCACAGTTTTTTGGATGATACATTTGTACATGATGTAAATACTGCAGATCCTATGGCGGGTGAGACACATGCATGCATTATTAAAGAGCAGACTTTTTAGGAGATAAGTCATACATGTTAAACCACGAGCACGCTCAAACTGCAGGAGGAGCTGAGAGGCTGCAGGAGTTCACGACCTGAAAGCTTTTAAGATCACAGCTCTTTCCCGCTGCTCGGTAACAGGACTGACAGCTGAGACCCGTCATGGTACCAGACTACAGGCAGACTCAGCACGGATAGGAATATACTGCCACAAAAACAACTAAAGAACAACTGTGTGTGTCTGATGTTTCAATAAGAGAGGGTTACAATATAGATACAGCAAATAACACCTGACATTGATACTGAGCAATTTCTCTTTTCAAGGTGAGTTACAGTTTAATAGAATCACTGCTGTACTGTTGTTTTGGGCAGATACACCATTTAATTAAATTACTTTTGAGATTTAAGTTAAGTGGAGCTGTCAGTCATAGTATCCTTCTTTCCTCATACTTTGGCTTCTTTGTTGATCCCTTTTAGTGTTAAAAAGTGAAAAACTTTTGTTGTTAGTCAGGTTTCTCAAAACTCTTTGTGTCATTGTGAAAAAGAGAAGCCTTTTAAGAAGTGTTTAAGTAGCTGTTTTGAGTCTCGACAATGAGTAGCCATTACATCTGTCCATTATATTTGTTTGCATGACCTTTTCTTTGAGGAAGTAGCCAAAGGTCTCCAAAACACAGCAAACATGCAATCCCTGAGACACTCTTTTCTCTGGCCATATTATTACAATACATGTGCTCAGTGTTGCCCAAAAAGACTGCTCAACCATGCTTTGTTTCAAACATTAAGTCCTATTTCAAGCAAAACAGGGGAAAAACCCGATGCTCTACTCACTGTGGGTCTCATCCAGCGGACTCCATACGTCTTGGAGGATCTCGGTCCGAGCTCGTTAAATCCCAGAGACCTGCTTTCGGCTGGGAAATAGTTATCCTCAAACAGCCTCCTGCTCTGGAGGGACTGAGCTCTCAACGTCTCAAAGTCCTGGCCCAGAAGCTTGACAGCGTTGTGGTTCTGCCCCAGACCGTCATTACGATCCCACTGGTTCCTCAGCTTGGCAGCCATACCTGTGGCATGAATGGGCTCCACCATCTTGAGCTTCTCAGGTTAACACTTCGGGGTCACTGACAGCTGTTTTGAGCAACAATCAGATGTACAAAGTGTAAATGTTTAACGAGACAACTGCGACCTATTGTAGTTTTAGTGTAGCGCAGCTCGGATGTAAATCTGATGTGAGCTGGTAATGGCTTTGAGGCGCGATCATAAATCAGAATGAAGCATCCTTTGCCATTAAGAAGCGATCAAATATAGATGAAGCCGGGCTACAGCGTTGTAGTGGTGCTTGTGGTTCAGCAACAGCATCAAACGTAATCAACCCAGAAGCTTTAGGGTCTCAGGAGTAAAATTTCTTCACTGCAGAGAAGACTGATATAATCCAAATGGACACTGATCAGAGTTTATACATAACACTGAGTCCTGATGCAGTGGGAGGAAGGGTCCGCACTTGTCCCACCAAAACCCTGGAAAAGAAGGACATTTAGTCACAATTCTTACTTACAAGTCTGCTTTTCTAAACTGTATAGGCCCTATCAATAACTATGCCACAAAAGCTTGGTTACAATTCTTCATTCATTCTGCTGGTGGTAAAATATTATCCATAAATCAACAGCCTAGTGTTATTTAATGGAGATTTTGAACACATCTTTCACTGTCTGTACCTCCCGTATACATCCCAGACAAACAAAGCTGCAGCTAACACCCACAATGCACACATTTAGGGTTTAAAAAGACAAATGAGCCCTGCCTTTTTACCTTTCAGCCAACGGTGCAGTCATGCTTGTTACACATAGCACAGGGATTAGTCACAATAGACATATCAGCGCTACTTTTACTGTGAGGCGCACTTAGGGTTCACATTAAAGTCAATGTTTAAAGAGATACAAACAGTGAATGTTTACTGGGTGTATTTTTGATGGGACTCAGGAAGTAGGGCCTGTGTGAATCTGATGCACAATGAAGGCAACACAAGGCCCAGAACAAGCAAAAGCTCTCTCTGACTTTTTAATTAAGCAAAGCCAGTGAGGAGGAAGTGTAAAGTGTCATTTGTGCCCGACAAAAGCCCCAGGAAGTGGTTCATCTCAGTTCGTCTGTGTCTGAAGTGTTTACTTTGTGTCTTTCTATATCTGTCGAAAACACACAGAAAGGAAGGTCTATTTTTAGCGATTCTCTTCCTTTTACAACTTTAAAACACTCTCTCTACTCTTCCTGTTTGAAGCTTGCATCGGATCAGACTCTTGAGCTGATATTAGCTCACTGTGTCCACATAGTGTTTCCACTGTTCGCTGTGGGCCACACCCATTTAAAACAGCTCAGTTCAGTTCAATGACTGAGAGTCAGAGGAAAGAACATGCACCAACAACATCCAAACATCAACAAGGTTTTTAGTGCTTTACAAGCGACAGATTTCAATATATGTAAAAAAAAAATGCTTCAAATTAGTATTTACACGAACAATCTGCAAGGAAATCTAACAAAAATCAATAAATACATGGTCATTCTAGTATTTAATAACCTACTAGAAATCTAAATGCACTTAATGTTTAATCATGATCCATCCCATTAGCAGGCTTCATCACAGGTCTGTTTTGCGTGTTATCAGGAAGCACTGAAGCCCACATGAGTTGATTCTGGCTATAATTAATATTTGATTTCACCTCACATGTGAACTATACTTCCTCGGCCCCACCCCCACGGCACGCACACACACACAGCCGCCGTCCACCTCGATGCAGGTGTGACGTCCATGAGAAGTGACAGGCGGGAGACTGCACGGTCCAGACACATAAGGAATAGCCTCCGGGCTTTTTTTGCACCAGCAGCTCCAGTCTTACACTGAGCAGGCTGCAATAATACGGCCAAATGTGCAAGATCTGAGAACGAAGATGGAGGTGTAACCTAGTTTAATATCTGAGCCAAGGCTGCTATTGTTATATTACTTTCCAAGCATGCTTTAAAAGTCCTCCACATATAGATCTTTGAGGCAGATTTAAACCATTTTAAGCTATTGTGCCTCAGCCTGAGTTTACAAGGCTTTTATTTTGAAGTCCACGGTGGTTATAAAGCTAAGCACCAAGTTGTAGTATTTTGTTTTATCACAGCCATTTTAGTTTTAATTCAACTGTAAAAACAGAAAACATTAATTAGTGTATTACATTACTACATGTCTAGATGTCATTATGTAAGTTTAAAACAAGGTAGTGACCCTCTATTCTTATCTGAAGCTAAATAGCCACGTGCAAACAGAGATACACAAGGGTCATGTGAGTTTAGGAGCAGACAGACATTGTTTTAAAACTATATATGTCACTATTGGTTTGGAAACTCCAAGTGTCACTACTTGTACTACTTGGAGTGCAAGACAAAAAGAGGAAGTAAAATCCTCAATTGCTCTTTTAAAGAATGTGTGTGTCATGCCTGTGGGTGTGAGAGAGGCCCATACAGTCTTTATGCTGTGAGTAAGCATTCTGACTGGCTCTGGTGTATTTCTGCCGGAGGTTCATATTCCAAACAGTGTTTACAGTGAAATTAAATATCCAAAGTGTCTTTACCCTGAAGCGATGGAGGAAAATAGCCCTGCAGATAGAAACTAGACACTCAGACTGACCACTGGGAAATAAAGGTGAATTTATCGATGTGGACTGACTGACCTAAAATACATTAAACGAGCCCAAATGTCAAAACATGTTAGATGGATATGGCTCATGTGGATAAGCACAAGTTAAAGTAGGTGTAGTCCCTACAATGCCCAGCTGTCTTACTTGTAAACTTCTCAGAATGACTAACATGAACAGCTGGCACAAGTAGTTCCTTCCTCAAATAAACACCTAACACACCAAGAACCAAGTAACAGCATTACTTTACTACAGATTTCACACGGGTTTTGTCGTGTCACACCAAACAAAGCTGACAATGAGCCAAGACCTGAACATGATTACAGTTTCCTCATTTTCCTCAATGCATGACTGAAAACCTAAAAAAAAGTTCAGACTAAAATGGCAATATCTCCTCGCAAAGCGCTGCAAAGACAAAAGCAATCAAAGCAGGATGGATGTTGTAGTTACCTTGAGAGATACGTCCTTTAAATGCTTGCTTTCAGACATTCAGTTTGTCTCTTAACTTTCTCTTCTCTCTGCCATGTTTAGTGGAGCTCTGCCCCCTCCCCTTCTCTCTACCAGGCGTATTTTTTTGGACTGAAACGCCCTGCAGACTGCCTCTCCCCGGCTCTGTGTGCGCTCGAACGCGACCCTCTGTTGTGCGTCTGCGCAGTGGCGGCTAGTAATTATCCACGGCTAACTGTCAAACTGTAAACTAGAAACTGTTTATTGCTATATTAAGCGCTTTCCTCCAGGTTACTGTATGTTTTTCCGTCTATTTAATGCTGACCTTAATTCATACGTTTATATTTGGCACTAGGTATATAAACAAATGCAGGTTTATTTTAGCCGTTACTCCAGAACTAGATGTAATATTTAGCTGGGTTTTTTTTTTTTTTTTTTAATTATTTGATTATTTGGAATGAACACATCAGATTACTTTACAACATCATAGCGAATATTTGTAAAGGTGCCTATTGGGATTTAACCATCGTAAACAGTGACACCTAAAGGCTGAAATGAGCTAATACCATAGAATGTAGCTTTTGGACTTTGTTTCCCGTCATGTACCGCGACAGTGTCCCGTCATGCTTTGCGCCTGCCTCGCTGCCGTGTGTTGCTTCCGGTCGCCGCAGCCGTTGTTCATTGAGCGAACCTCAACATGGCGTCCGAAGGGCCACCGGGAACAGAGGCTCTCCCGTCCGATTTAGGAGGTGCTATCGCAGGTTTAAACACATGGAGCAACCCGGAGCTCCAGGCCAGGCTGGCGGAGATCGGGGCGCCCAACATGGGTAAGAAAATACGGGATTAGCGCTGTGGAAACAACTGCGTTTGGCTATCGACTTGGCTAACTTAAGCTAGCTTTTGCTAATCATTGAGACTTTTGAAACCGCTCTGTTACTTTATATCACGTGTTAAATTAAATTCTTAACACTGAATTAGTACGATTAAAACACGGTTTAGTTGTTAAAGAACTCTAAATATATAAGTGTCAGAGTGTGCCACATTTGTTACTTATGTCCTAGGATGCTAACATCAGTGCAGCTGCTAAGTCCACATACTCAAGGCGGTCTGGCTTTTTGAGACTACTTCTGTAAATATATATGCGTCAGCATGTGTTTGTGTTATTTCTCCAGGTCCCAGGGAAGAGCTGATTGACAGACTGAAGGGCTACATGATGCAGGTATGTGCAAACTAGTGCCACTTTTGTAACTTTTACTGTCAATATTTGTATCCAAGGATTTAACAGCCAAGTTGTTTCTTTATGCATTATTTAGAACAGTTTTATGTCTTGGTCACATTGACAAACTGCTCTTGCTTTTTTATTACATGTTCACATCCTGCTCTCATATGTTGCTTGTTTTGCTTTTGCTTCTCAGACTGGAATACTTCTTACTAAACCAAATGATGCTCAGGTAATATATTTTAATTTACTCTGTTTTAGAAGGAATCTAGTGCTAGTTTCAACCTTGAACATGTTGAGTATGGGTATATGTATCTCCTCCATGGATACTTAACTATAAAACACTTTGACCTTCTTTAAATTTAGAAGCACCATTTTGATTGAATCTTTTCCTTTGTCCAGATGGGTGGTATGCCCATGCCACAGATGCCCATGCCTCCAGGTATGGGCATGCTCCCGGCAATGAGCATGATTCCTGGAGGGCCCCCTCCACCAGGCATACACATGGGCATGGAGCCGGGGATGCCCCCAGGCATGTCCCAGGATGACCAGCTGAAGATGGCTCAGCATAGAGCAGCCATGGTCCTGCAGCAGGAAGAGATGGCCCAACAGGTGAGCGTGGGACCTCCTCATAATCGTCTTGTTAAATGCTTCATTTTATTGACATGGCTTATTCTTGCTTTAGATAAGTCCTTTTCAACTAGCCTCTTACAAATATAACATGCCCCTTTTTCAGGGTTTCAGGGTTTATATCACTATCAATCTTTGGTGCGGCCCTCTGACTCCCTGTGATTTTATTATCCGACCCTCCGGACAATGAAGTATTGCTGCTGAAGATTAACCTGATATTTGTTTTACAGGGTGATGTAAGAGTTATGGATGAGCAGGACCTTCTGGAGCAGCAAAAAAGAGTGAGAATAAAAATGTTTTCTTTGAAACTTTATGAATGACTTTACCTTATGTTGCTTTATTGCTGATTATCTTTGGTACTTGTCTATGTGTGCATCAGGCTGCAGTGCTGCTGGAACAGGAGCGTCAACAAGAAATGGCCAAAATGCAGCATGGGGGCCCTGGGACCATATCCCTGCCCACTGTCAGCATAGTGCAAGGTGAAAACAATGCTAAAATGTCCTTTTCTTTCTGCATTATGCAATGACTGCTGTTGTAAGTTAAATAAACTGTTAAATTGTTGCTGGAAAAATAAATCCAGGTGTGGATCCACGTGGCCCACTGCCTCCTGGTTTCCTGCCCAATCAAAAGCAGAGAGTCCCCCCTCCTCCAGGAGAAGACAGAGAGGTCAGATACTTTTATCTGCTGATAGTGCTCTTTGGTCAAACTTTTTATTACTTTGTTTACCATTATAAGCTTTAACCAGTTATGTTTCCCTCTTTAGTCCTGGCAGAACGAGGAGATCAGTGTTACTGGACCGAAGATTCCTCAGGCTTTGGAAAAGATCCTTCAGCTGAAGGAAATCCGGCAGGAGCAGCTCACAGAGCCCGCAGGTCGATACAGAATCACTTTTGCCTGGATTAAACATTTATATATTTCTTGGGGTCAATTGTTAAAGAAGACTATTTTGTATAGTATTAATTGTACTATTTCTGACTCACTTCTGTATTGTATTAATTCTACAGAGGAAGAAGATGATGATGGAGATATGGACCTCAACTCAACTGGTCAAGCCATGTCAGAGGCAGACGATGACGATCAGTCCAAGAAAGATGTACGCTTTGTCATATCTCTTGTTCTGCATTTAGTTTTATATAGAGTAATTTCAAAGATTCCTTTCTCTCAATAGGATGTAAAGACTTTGACTCTTGCCCCTTTTGTTTTTCCCAAAATATCAAATTAGCCATTTCTTAAAAGTTTTCTCATTAATCTTAAATTTAACACACTATTATAGTACTCATATTCAGTGTAATGCCTGGAAATTTGAATATTTGGAATTTGAAAATGGGAAATCTGTAGAAACTCTGAATTCTCTTATCCATTTTCTTCTTAGAAAAACCGTAAGCGCAGAAACCGCAAGAAGAAGAGCAAAAAGAAGCGAGCCCAGGAGAAGAAGGAGCAGGCAGAGCAGCAGGAGATGGAGAATGGCACAAAAGAGAAAGACAATGAGAAGGAGCCAGAGGTGGAGATCGAATATGTCACTGAGGAGCCAGAGATCTATGATCCCAACTTCATCTTTTTCAAGAGGATTTTTGAAGCTTTCAAGGTAAGATATCTCTCACGAATTCTCACTACAACTCTATTTCTCTTTCTTCAAGCATAAACCTAAACATAGTGTTGGTTTTACTCTAAATAAGTATGTGTATCTGTTCCTAGCTGACTGATGATGTGAAGAAAGAGAAGGAGAAGGAACCAGAGAAATCAGAGAAGCATGAGTTGCCCTACCTTCGCAAAAAAGGAATTGAACTGCAAAGGAAAGACAGCGATGACAGTGAAGAGGTTTGTTAATATAGAGAAATTTGGTTTTCCTTCATTTTTGTGTATGAAGACTGACAAATATGTTTTAAAATATTGCTGACAACAGGAAATAGATAAATCTGATGTCCCTAAACTGTCCAAGAAGAAGCTGAGGAGAATGAACCGACTGACAGTGGCTGAACTAAAGCAGGTTAGATATTTTTACTTTATTTTCATTTAGTGGTAAATTGGTAATAAGTTATAAATCAATGCTTTTTTCATACTCTTTAGTCATATTTGAACTGTATTATGCTCTTCTTTGTTCCACAGCTGGTGGCGCGTCCAGATGTGGTAGAGATGCATGATGTGACAGCCCAGGAGCCCAAGCTTCTCGTCCACCTGAAGGCCACCAGAAACACGGTGCCAGTGCCGCGTCATTGGTGCTTCAAAAGGAAGTACTTGCAGGGCAAGAGGGGTATAGAGAAACCTCCTTTCCAGCTGCCCGAGTTCATCAGGAGGACCGGCATTCAGGAGATGAGAGAGGCCCTGCAGGAAAAGGTGGGTCTTTAGAGCTCTGGCTGTAATGTTGACTCCTTTTTTTGAGTTCATCGACGTGATTTCCGTGTTTTACCGGTTTACAGGAAGATGCCAAAACGATGAAAACCAAAATGAGGGAGAAGGTTCGTCCGAAGATGGGAAAGATTGACATCGACTACCAGAAGCTTCACGACGCCTTCTTCAAATGGCAGATCAAACCCAAGCTCACTATTCATGGAGACCTTTATTATGAGGTAATGTATCTTTATTCCCAATCAGAAATAATGAAAGCTTTGCTAATAACTGCGCTATGTGACCTTGTGTTTATTGTTACATTATTTCATGCAGGGTAAAGAGTTTGAGACACGTCTGAAGGAGAAGAAACCAGGGGATCTGTCTGATGAGCTGCGAATCGCTCTGGGGATGCCTGTTGGACCTGTGAGTTATACAATCATCACCAATATTAAAACTTTTTTCATGTTACATTTGATGAGTTTGTGGCGTTTATATTTGAGTATCCTAGGTCTTTTGATAGTTGCTATAAAAGTCTGTCTTAATATCTTAATTGTTGCATCTGTTTTAATGCTAAACCTGTAAACACCAAGGCACAATGACAAAAACAAGGACAGAATATTATGGCATTGCAATCATAAAATGTTTATGCCCTTTTTATTCTTTTAAACACCAGAATGCCCACAAAGTGCCCCCTCCCTGGTTGATTGCCATGCAGAGATATGGACCACCACCGTCTTACCCTAATCTTAAAATCCCTGGACTCAACGCACCCATCCCAGACGTAAGAAGGAGACAAAACATCAGCTTACATTGAAGTTAAGGTTAAAAAATATATTCAGATTAAAAAAAACTTGTGTGTTCCATATCCACCGTTAGAACTGTACGTTTGGGTACCACGCTGGAGGCTGGGGCAAACCGCCTGTGGATGAAATGGGCAAACCGCTTTATGGAGACGTGTTTGGGACCAACGCAGTGGACTTCCTGGTAATCATGTTTACACAGCCTCATACACAAGCCTTTGTTGTGGCTTTTTCGCTTTAACGACATTTAATGTAGAGTAAAATGGACACTCACTGTTTTTCGTTGTCTCTGTGTCCAGGCTAAAGCCGACGAGGAGGAGGTGGACCACACGCCGTGGGGAGAACTGGAGCCGTCCGACGAGGAGTCTTCAGAGGAGGAGGAGGAAGAGGAGAGCGACGAGGAGAAACCAGACGAAACCGGCTTCTTTACACCAGCCGACAGGTATAACATGGAAATGACCCTTCAAAGTCTGATTACGCATTTATAAATATGCATGGCTCTTTGTTATTGAACTTAAACGGCCACTTTGAGCATTTGTAATTTTGTTAACATGTCACAAACCTGTCTTATCTTTACTAAGCTTTGAGGATGAATGATTGAAATGATGCGGTCTCATGAATGCAGAAACACACTTTGATGTCAACTGGTTGAAATTGCCTGATTACCATAATTTACCATGTCATTATAAGATCAAGTGACCTGTGAACTTAGAGATTAAACCCTTCATTACTGAGGAGTGTTTAAAGTGGCTGTATTGGCCGAAGGGACGAGCTGTTTACCTTTTACATAATGAACCTTAGCTGTTGTCTCGTGCGAATCTCAATTTACGGATGAATGACACACAGCATGCCCATAGGTCTCATCAAGTTAATCAGCAAAGACACACATATTGAGATAAACAAGCTCAGATGCACTAATGATCTACTGTGTCTTTTTTTTTTTTTGTGCATGTCTCAGCGGGCTGATCACTCCTGGAGGGTTCTCGTCCGTACCCGCCGGCATGGAGACCCCCGAGCTGATTGAACTTAGGAAGAAGAAGATCGAGGAGGCCATGGACGGGTCAGTGACATCCTTGTACTCACACTGTCGTACTTAAACTTAACATTCCCATACAAATCATTTCTAAAACAATGTGATTCATAGTACATTTTGATTGTGGACATATCCGTTGTTTAGTTTTTGCCCTTTATTTAGGACAGAGATGGGCAAACTTTTTGGCTCAAGAGCCGCACTAGGTTTTAAAATCTCACACAAGTAAACTATAAACTAAAACATAAATTATATCTGAAAGCCTGTAAATGGTTGTTTCTTACACTGACTGGTTAATGTAATGTTTGGTGGAAAAGTGACAGCTGATATTGTATTCTTTGAAAACTGTAACTGGTTATTGGCAAAAATATCTCTGTCCACTCGATATTAACTTAGTTTTTCATTCATTGTTAAGGTCAATATAAGGCAAATGTGTAGATACAATAGCTTTAGCAAAAGTACAGGCCATTGAAGGAAAAGGGTAAAATATATGCTGTCTTTAATTATAAATAAATGATTAGTAAATGCTTGGAGGGCCATATTATACAGCTCAACCTAGCCTTAGTTTGCACACCACTGACCTTATGTAGTGAATATAATACTTTTTTAAAATAATACCCTCTGGAAAATTTCAATTTTTATCACTTTTTGCTTTGCTTTTCTGCATAAATCCAACAAACACTAGTTTAGATTAGCTCTTAATAGGACAAAAGACCACAAACGGCTTATAAAATAAAAATAAATACTGAAGTGGTTACATAAATGAAAATATTCTAAGCTCACTATGCAACCCTGTTAATCTCTACATTGTTTTTCTCTTTTTTTTCTTTTAGCAATGAGACGCCACAGCTGTTCACTGTGCTTCCAGAGAGACGAACCGGCCCCGTGGGAGCAGCCATGATGGCCTCGACACACATTTACGACATGTCGGCGGTGAGTAGCCTCCGCGACCTTGACATTCTTTCTGTATTACGAGCCGTCGTGTCGTAACTGTATTGTTCACGTGCTATTCCAGGCCATGGCGAGCCGTAAGGCGGGCGGAGGTCAGGAGTCCCAGGGCGTAGAGGTGGCCCTGGCGCCGGAGGAGTTGGAGCTGGACCCCATGGCCATGACGCAGAAGTACGAGGAGCACGTCCGCGAGCAGCAGGCCCAGGTGGCGAAGGAGGACTTCAGCGACATGGTGGCTGAGCACGCCGCCAAACAGAAGGTACACACAGCAGATATATTTCAATCTGAACTTAGAAAAAAAAAGAAAAGGACTACTGTTATTAACGTATTCCGCCTATTATTCTGCAGCAAAAGAAGAGGAAGGCCCAACCCCAGGACACAAGAGGTGGTGCAAAGAAATACAAGGAGTTCAAGTTCTAGACAAAACCAATGTGAGGGAAAAAAAGACAGTGGGAAACGAAAAGGTATATTTGGGTTTTTACTTCAGAAAATGTCATACTACAACATCAGCATCCTAGACTATCCAAGACCTGTATTAGACCTTGAATATTTTTCTTCCTCGTTGTCTTGTTTGTTTTTTTATTCTTATTAGACTCATGTAATCAGTTTTGACCTTAAGCCTTTGGTCAGTTTTGGCTGTAACCATGTCTGTTTTGTTTTTGTAAATAAATGAAATGATTACTTGACTTCACAGCGGTTTTGTTCTTTTCTTTTGTTCCAGAGATGTCCCAAAATTGAGTACAGATACAAGTACTTAATAATGGTCCAGTGTTAATTATTCACATATTCTGCCTCTTGTTTTGGAGCCTCTTGATATTTCAGCAGAGCATCATTTGCCGTTTGATCTACTTTTAAGTCTCAGCAGGCGGCAAACCACTAGAGGGCAGAGGCGGACTTTGAACCTGAGAGTCACCTGACCGTCTGAGAAGCACAGTGACCTAAATACCTGCAGCAGACTCCAACAGTGTGCTTTCTCGGTCACTGGTGCACCCAGGGAGATACAGCCTGTTCACATGAAAGCACTAAACGCTACTATTCACTTTAAAACAGGGCTGCTTCAGTTCATGGGACATCGGGTTGTGTATGAAAACAGACGGCAAAGCTCATAATGACAGCCTTGTGAGTGTGTTCTTTTGGGAATAATGGCATCTAAAAATATCTTTGCCTGCTCTTTGGCACTAATTCAATCTGATCATTTATTTCTGACATTTGCCGACATTATAACAAGGGTTTATTTGTAGCATACTGTGTTCTAAAACTAACTGCCTGACCGAACACTATCTGTGCATCTGTGCGGTGTCACTTGATGACCAGGCAGATTTGGGGCGCTGCTGTGTAAGAAGTAACTCAGGATTATCCCGTGACCAGGGTTTAATCTGTCTGAATCTAATCTCTTTATCAATGGCTAGAGCTGGAGGGGAAAGCGTGTTAAAAAGAGCAGGACTTTGTGCCCTGTTTAAATCATTCTGCTGATTAACCAAACGCAGCCTGCACAGTTTTAAATCCAATCTGTCAGTGAACCTTCTAATTTCAAAGGCTGTCTCACCTTTGTTCTATAAGCTTCTACAGTGGGGCAAAAAAGTATTTAGTCAGCTACCAATTCTGCAAGTTCTCCCACTTAAAAAGATGAGGTAATTTTCATCATAGGTTCACTTCAACTATGAGAGACAAAATGAGAAAAAAAAATCCTGAAAATCACTGTCTGATTTTTAAGGAATTTATTTGCAAATTATGGTGAAAAATAAGTATTTTGTCAATAACAAAAGTTCATCTACTATATACCCTTTGTTGGCAATGACAGAGGTCAAACGTTTTCTGTAAGTCCTCACAAGGTTTTCACACACTGTTGCTGGTATTTTGGCCGATTCCTCCATGCAGATCTTCTCTAGAGCAGTGATGTTTTGGGGCTGTCGCTGGGCAACACAGACTTTCAACTCCCTCCAAAGATTTTCTATGGGGTTTAGATCTAGAGACTGGCTAGGCCACTCCAGGACCTTGACTGCTTCTTATGAAGCCACTCCTTCATTGCCCGGGCGGTGTGTTTGGGATCATTGTCATGCTGAAAGACCCAGCCATGTTTCATCTTCAATGTTCTTGCTGATGGAAGGAGGTTTTCACTCAAAATCTCACGATACATGGCCCCATTCATTCTTTCCTTTACACGGATCAGTCGTCCTGGTCCCATTCTGTCTCTCATAGTTGAAGAGTACCTATGATGAAAATTACAGGCCTCTCTCATCTTTTTAAGTGGGAGAACTTGCACAATTGGTGGCTGACTAAATACTTTTTTGCCCCACTGAGTATGGAATAAAAGTCATGCTTTAAAATGTGGCTATTAGCTCAAGGGCTGCCCATATTGTTCATTTAAATAGGAACATTCTCTTAAAACACATTCAGACATTTTTGAGACTTAAGGACGACGTGCTCTTCAATCACTGAAATGACTCTCAGCTGTAACTGTGTCAGTTTGTTCTTCCAAAATATAACCACTTATATTTTATTGCTCTGGAGGACAGCAAAATTTGAGCATTGATTTTCAGGGATAAGATGTACGCCAAGAAAAACAACCCATAAAACAGACTATGAAACAAAACAGTGAGATGGTTATTGTATCTAGTCGTGTTGTGGTCAAGACTGCATTGACCAAGACCGAGACAAGACCAAGAATCAAGACCAGAACCAGTGCACAATACACTGTAATAAATATAAGGATAAAAAAGTTTTAAAAAAATCTAAACAGTCCAAGTCCAGACTCTTGAAGGTTAGTGTTTGCTGAAGGAGACTTTTAATTGAATATGAAATAATTGGGGTTTTAATACAATCCCAAGAAAAGAAAACTTATGCCATTTGTGGTCTCAATTGGTCTTGATTGTATTTAAAAGCCTTCTTTTGGCAAAGTAAATGTTGAATTTATTTCTAATTTAAAGCTCTGGACTAACTTGAACTGCTCTCACTGATGCTGCTCTTGTTTATATTTGGTGGCATCACATCACTAAAGACTCTTTAGTCAAAAGCTTTTAAAACGACTTTAAGTCTGTGTGGTTTATAATGTTTCTTAATAATAACTGTGTCTGCATATTTACTTTTAATGACCCCTGATTGCAGTGTAATCCAAAAGGCTAATCTTCTAAATCCCTCTATGAATGCCATTTGGCCACAGTGCCTCTCCGTCCCGTCGAACGAAAACCATCAAAGCCCACGATGATGATTTTGTAAGCCCTGATCACAGCTGCAGTAATCTTCCCGTAGAGAAACGTCAGGCCGGTGGCAGCCAGCCGTGCAGTGACGTGGATGGAGCCATTAGGTCACCTTCTGATTCATATTCAGAGATTGTAATCGTGCCCCTGCCGTTCTCGCCTGAGGGTGCAAACACTGCACCTGTTTAAATGAAACGTGGAGTGGCAGCCAAAACCACACGGACCTTGTTCAGGAGAGGGTTTCAGGTAGAACTGGCAGGAAAATCTATGTTTATTTTATTCTATAACCAGCTCACAGGAAAGTACAAAGTCATTTTTGATATTTTAGGGGCTTTTTGCCTTTACTGATGAGGCGTGACAAAGCAATCGGACTCATAAAGTACACATATTTATACTGTACGGAGAAGCTTTGGTCTGTTAGGGGATTCTCACTGGAGCCAAAATAAGAAATGAAAGCAAGAGTCATCATCCAGGACAAAGGAAAACTAAATGTTGTACTTCTTTCAGTTTATTGTTGGTCAGTGTTGCACGGCTCAAGCTTCGTGAATGAAAAACAAAGCATTCAGAGTCTGTATTGAATTAAACAGAAACAGACGTGACGTTAAAGAGAGAGTTCCTACAAGTAGAAGTAGAAGTGGAGTGTTGCTTTTGAGTTATTGCAAGCAAAATACGACTTGAGACATAGTCTTGAATCGTCTTTATTAAACCACTTCAACCCTGAACCATTTGTTTAAGCTCAGCTGAGTCAGAAGCAACACGTAAGCCCTACTTTTATAAGCTGTCAGCCAATTATTATAAGAGTCTATACAAAGTTGGAATTTCTGGGCATGTAACAGACAAAAGGTGACAAATATGGACTATAAGTGGATTAATCAACTTATAATTAAATGAAATCGACTCTTACAAGAACAATTCCTTTTAAAATGTGGTGGATTAAATGTAACTAGATGCTTCCAGAGAATTACAGCAGTATTTTCCCTTCACATTTGTCCCCGTCATATTTTACACTGGAAGACGAAAGACGAATTTAGAAACACAAACCGGTCCGGCTCCTTTCTGGCCTATATTTGAGTGACTACAATGGCTGAGAGCTGCCTGACTCTGTGTCTGAGAGAGAAATTGCACATGTGTATGACTAATGGGGCTCATTCCTGCAACACCTGAGACTCCAGTTGGCCAGCTGTAAGGGCCGGAAATAGAGCAATTAAATATATCTCCGTGTAATGGCACTGCAACACACTTCCTCCAAGGCAAGAGAGTTTTATATAATGTCTTATGTCACGAGAAACATGGTTTACTGATGTTATCCGCTGCTCGACTGTAGAGTGCAGTAAACATGGAATACTGTAAAATAAAATAGGGGTTGGGTTACTTTGTGTTGTTGTTTCACATAAAATGGTGGAATAATTTGATGATAGTTTGCAGCGTCCTTCAAAAACCTGCTAGAATCCAACTAAAACCTGCTCAAATCCAGCTAAAATCTATTCAAATCCATCTAAAACGTGTTCAAAGCCATCTAAAACCTGTTCAAATCCATTAAAACCTGTTCAAATCCATCTAAAACTTTCTCAAATTCATCAAAAACCTGTTAAAATCCATTAAAAACCTGTTCAAATTCATCTAAAACATATTCAAATCCAACTAAAATCTGTACTTGTGCAATAACAATAAAATCAGAGTCTGAAGAAGATGAAAAATAAGCCCATTTTTCCTTTTTTTTTTAAATATTTTTGAATTATCAGTGCCATTAAAATTAGAAAAACATGTTCTAAAATCGAGATGGAAATAATCTAAATCATTTAACAACACATTCCTGCAACAAGGTCTATTTAAATGTATCTAATAACCCCATAAACGCACATGAGGAAGGTAAGATGTGTTTTAAAACCGGTAAAATGATCCTCCAAGTCCATTAAAGATGCACCTGGATTTGAACAAACACAGCAGTAACACCGCGCCTCGCCATTGGCCCGAAGCCTGAGTCTGTCGCGCGCGTTACGTCCCTCCAACACAAGAGGCGTAGCTCTGCGCTCGGGGCTCATTGTGCGTCTACAGCCAGAGAAATTTCCGCTTCCTCCAACGATAAACACCACCAACACGCCGCGCACACCGAGCCGAAGCGAAGTTAAGGCTCGGAGGACGCGGGAGAGGACGCTTACGGTGGGATTTGTTGCACGTTTTCTCCACCAAACGCGTCTGAAATGTGTCCACTCTCCGGCGGTGCTTAGCGTTTCAACTTTTGCAGTGAAGCTACGCATTTGGGCAAACGGGATACTGACAAAAAACGAGGAGGAGGAGGAGGAGGGAAGACAGCGACAAGAAAAAGGCAAAAGACAGAGAGATAAAAACGCGAGGTGTACAACAGGCAGGGGTTTCCTTCTGGTTGCTTTGTCCACACTGAGCCTCCAGGATGTCGGAGCGAGGAGGGCTCCCGCGGACTGGGGGCGTCCCTTCGCCGCACATGCAGCCCTCCAAGCCGGTCAGCATCACCTCCAACCGACCGGTCCACATGAACCTGTTCGCGACCTGGGAGGTGGACCGCTCCTCGCCCAGCTGTGTGCCGAGGTAAGCCATGGTTAAAAAAATTACAAAAAAAGAACAGAAAAGAGGAACCTTGACTTGCCCTTTTGCGGTTTTTGTGCCTCGGAAATGACTTGTGTTTACGCAGGGGAATAGGAAACCCCTCGGGAGTAGCAAACACCAATGGCTGCTCATTATCACCTCATGAATGTATTTGCTGTTAACATTAGGAGGTGGGATTAGCTCACCTAATTGGGATGTAGCCTATACAGTATTAGAAATAATCAGATATGACCCTATAGCACCTTTAAGTTATCATATTGTCACTGAAATGCACTAAGAGTCCTCTTTATTGCTTTGTTATTGTGGTATTTGCTGGATTTTCACATTAGAGAGACCACCAGTTGTTGCTTGCTTCATAAATCCAGACACAAAGACTGTTAAAGCCTTTCCTGTCACGATTAAAGACTATTCTCGGTCATTTTACTGTTGACATTGTGAAGCGGTCTTGTTGACAAAAGATCAAAATGCAATTTGTCAGTGAAGTATTCCATCTTTGTCACAAAAGTGAAAGTTCCCTGGTGTACAACGCTCCAAGGTCACAGTGAAGGCGACACCTCACCCACCTGAGCCTTCAGTCCCCAACAAAGACAGTGAAGTGAGGAGTCTTTTGTCTGAATGAGTCAACAGCCCAAGCGCCGTCGGTGTGTCACACAAGCCAACGCAGCCAGAAAACAGTGACAAACGCTTTCAAATAGGAGCGTTTCACACGTATGGGTCCGGTTCAGCTGTCAGCGTGTTTATGAAGCTGTAATAACTGCGGTCGTCAGGTACATTCAAGGTTAAAGGTTGACTGCTGTGATTGAAAGGAGCTTGTAATCGACTTGTTTTGTGAGAAAATGGTGGGTTAAACACAAAAGTATCGTGGAGAATAAGAAGAATGAACAGTAGAACGTGGCGTTGTGTGATTTAGGGGCTAGAATTATGTGTGTTGTTGATGTATCTGACTTGTCTGGAGTTGAGAGAAAATCAAAACCAATGTGAGGGGACATTCTGGGGTTAGCCCTCAAAGATGTTTTGCAGATAATGTGCTCGGTTTGTGCTTTTGTTCCATTACAAGACTAAACACTCATAGATTTCCATGAAGTTTCTGTGAAATAAGTGTCTACTCTGAGTCTTACCAGTTTTATCTGTTCACTGTACGCTTTTTAACTCAAGGAATATGACCCACATCGAGTAAAACTGAGTCCATCCAATCACTGGGGCTCTTCCAAACAGACGTACCACACTCAGATTCAGAGCCTTACACTTCAGATTGTAAAGTTTACTTCATACACTGTTATTTGCTGTAGGCCTCAGATGTTTAGGTCACTCAGAGCAATTAGTGGAAAGAGAGAATGCTGCTAAAAGCACCACAGACTCCGTCACACAGAGCTCACATGCTGCTGACATCTTAATGCTGCTTTCTAAAATGCTTTGGGGCTTTAACGGGTTGGAAGCAAAGCCTCAAGGGTATGTTTTCCTTCTTAGGATTTGCAAACGTGTGCGTTAGCGAGTAGTGTGTGTTGGCTTTTGTGAACTGTCTTGGATCCATATTTTGGAAGAGCTTTCATGAATAAAACATCCATTGTTAACCTACATTTTAAATATCTCTTCTCCTTGTTTTGTGTTCAGATTATTACCGTCTCAGTTAAATGTTTGGCATCCTGCTCCAACATGTGATTGTCTTTTTTTTTCTTTTCCTCTTCCTGGGCGTCACGGTCCATCAAATATCTTCGATTTCACTGCGGTTGCGGCAACAGAGAGACAGAAAAACTGTGCGATGGAGAGAAGGAGGAAAGTGTGAAGAGACTGGGAGATGTGTGTAGAAGCGCTGGCTGTGTCATCTACATTTTAACAGGATTTCAGCCAAACTCAGTCGGGAGCAAAGTCTTCAGAAATGCTGCTGACAACTAATCTGTGTCTTCCATAAGCGCCTGTGGGTTTGGAGTCTCTGCGGAGAATATCGCTCTTCTTCCTCTTACAGTTTTCTCCCATTCTTTCCTGTTTTGCATTCGGCCTGTTTGCTTCTTGTTGACTTTGTAACTGTTGCCTAATCTTGTGCAGGGGACTGTGTGAACTCGCAGAGGTGTTGTAGCCCTAACCTCTTCCTGTCTACCCAAAATGCCACTTGGTATGTTGTTTATGCAGCAATGTGGGTTGCACTTGCCCTGGCAGGCACAAATATGCACTCTCCTGTTTACTCCTGATACCCATTTGCTCACAAACCGCAACATAATATTTTTCCTCGCAGCTGCTTCGGACTCGGGCTACAGGAAATTTGTTGATGTCATTATGAGTGAGTGGCTGTATATCAACATCAGTGACTTTTGAGATTAGCTGGGTACAGTCATAGCTCTTCCATCACAACAGAGCGGGGCCCCTGAGGTCACGACTCTGTTGGAACTTCCTGACCTTTTTGTTTGGGAAGTAGAAGCATTAATCATCTTACAGGTTCAAACAGGATCACTGCCTTTATTTTTTCCCATTTTGATACTTGTCTCTTGCAGCCGCTGAATGAACCAGCAGTATTTGTCTCTCTGTTTCATTTCATATTAAAAAGAAGAAATGTAGACAGGACAGCTTTTTGCCTGCATTTCCTGCTTCCCTCTTCTTGAGTCTGACAATGGTCGCTGATTTGATCTATTGAAAGGCTGTGTTTGTTGATTTTCTTCGACAAAAGGGCTTTGATTCCTGTAAATTGACCGACAAAAGCTTTTTCAGCAATGTTTAAAATATCCCATTTCTCAGTTTGTATGAGATAAGAAAATGACACTGCGATATTTTTCCAGTCGAGGACTTTAGTAGCTTTACTTTGGTGAACATCAACAATCTTTTCTGTTTTTTCAAGTCATTATTACTAAGACTTACATGACACTGCGAGTCGTGCATCCATCCCGTGACTACATTTTGTCCATTTATTGCAGAGCTGTCACCAAAAACAATGTCCAGCTGACTACCTCCAAGACAGAACAATGCCTCTTTTATGTTTATCCATTCTTCACACAAAATGTTGAGGCAGAAAAACTAGGCCAAAATGTTTTTCTTTTCTTTTTCATATTGTTCAACACTGACATTTGACAACATATAATTTAATAATGCTGCCAGTTTGAGGAGTATTTCAAGAGTATTCGCCCGAAAAAGGACATTTGATGAGCTCCAATGAAAACAAAAGTGGATCACAAATACAAAATGGATACATATAATCCATACCTGGCTGTATTATTTACTCTAAGTTTTCCACAGAAGCCATATCACGCTAATTAATCACAGTAGCTTTAGGTAAAATGAGGCTACATTGAACAGCAGTGATGTAAATGGCTGCTTGGCACTGTGTCCTCCGCTGAGTTCATCGGTTTTCCTCCTGCACTTCGGGGGGTGAAACGTTTATTATCTGAAGCCAAACGGTCCCGGCGATGAGTACAGCACGTCACTTCGTCCATTTGTAAAGGCTGTGTCGGTGCGTGAAGACTCTCAGGTGTGTACGAACAGTCTGTCAGAAATGGTTGGGATTCCTTCACGCGGCTCGGTTTATTCGAGGCCTCCTCACGCTGCTAGTTCACATCAGGTATTCCAGGAATGAGCCCTGTCGGAGAGCTGTGCATTATTAAAGAATGCCTCCGCGAGAAGCCGAGGGGAAGTCCCATGACTCAGGTCCACAGATGGATGTGGCTTCTGTAGCAATGAGATATAAAGCTGAGAGTGTGGAAAGTAAGTAGGTAAAACTCGAGAGGAGACGGTCTTTATGTGCTTTGACTTGTGGGAAAAAGTGATGCTCTGAAACCTCGAGCTTTAACCTATTACAATACTCTTAACTCTGATTGTACACATTCATCTCAAGGAACTATTGAAAAAGGCCACCATTTACTATTATATCATATATTATATTGCTATGAAAAAAATGTAATCTCAATTTGAATCTAACAAAAACAACACAAAACAACTGTAGCAAAACCTTACTTTGAAAATAAAGCAGTTTATATTGGATGCATTTGTATTTTAGCCCGCTCTGTTTTTATTGACTAGGTCTAATTTACACACAAGTCTCTGTAGCACATGGCTAATTTGCATAAATCAACAAAGTAGGCAAAATAGGCAACAAACACTACTCTGTTCCTGCAATTTCTTGTCACTTCCCTGAACTGTGTCGTTACAGAGCTAATATGGCTCCTTTCGCTGGTGATTATTAATGTTTTATTGCCAATATGGCCATTATTTGAACTGCTCTTGGCGTTAGCTGAGCATTAGCCTTCACAAAGTGTGTAGCACAGGGTTAGAAGACACAATTATTTCCATTACATTTGCATTTACAGTGTTACTATTGAAAAAACATGAATTAATCAAGTTAAAGTGATCCATTTTTCAGCCTGAAATCAAAGATAGCGCTTGTAGTTTGGTTGAACCTGGGTGAGGTGGTGGAGCGATGTGTTGGAGATGGATGGATGCTATACACAACAAAATGGACCACATGTTGTAAATACATGTTTATACACTGCACAAAAGAGCTCATTCATACTAGAAGAGTATATAATAATCGTGGCTCGTAAAGAAGAAGCTTTTATCCGTTTTAATTCAATTCATTTTAACAAACATTACTGATAGCGGCTTTTATTCAAAGTGTCTATTTCTGAAGACAATGCTGTGCTTTGTTTGACGTTATTAGAGAGAAGCCTTTTGTTATTGCTTTGATTGCGAGACACAATCATAGCCCACACTCTGTGCATTTAAAACAAGCTAAAAATAAGTGAGAGTGAAAATTGCAGGTCCATTGCATTAAAAATAAATGCGTGTGTCCGGGCCCAGTAATGAATACTGTTGGCATAAAGACACGTGGTGGAGAGCGCAGGATGTGCTGAATTATACATCGTGCATTTGTTACTCGTTTGCTATAATTGCCCTGCAGCACAATAGAGGGACGACACAGCGCTGTGCTCAGAGAGTGTCAGTGTTACATTCTCCCCGATGCCCCCTTTTACCCCGCGGCTGAAGGCAAACAAATGGAAAGAACTCGCAGAACGCTAACGGGTTATCTAATACACACAGAGTGGTAGTGTTCATTAAGGAGCTCTGCCACACTTTCCCTGGCGCTGCTCGCTCTTCTGCTCTTCGCTCTTGAGCTGAGCGGCCGAGAGGTCTGACGTCTCCTCCGTGGATCAGCTTGGCTCTTGGAGATAAGCTCAAAACTCCTCCTCCCACTTTCACTGACTTTCAGGAACTGTTTACTATTTCTGATAAATGCTTTCCAACTGAAAAACCCCAGAGGGAGGACACAACACAGCACCGTGGTTTGTAAATGTGTAGTCTTGGAGTTTACTAAGATCTGATGAGACGTAAACTCCATTTTTCTTCTGTTACCAAGGCTAAGGGTTGAACGGAGAGGGAATAGACCGCACGAGAACCAATCAGAAACAAAGAAGAGAATTCACAGTAAACCTGCTTGTGCAATGTTCCTGTAATTGGCATGTAAGCACTTGTGTTATTGTTCGAGGTAAAATGACACTTGAGAGTAAGTGCCTCTGTTTTTAACACCAGCTTGAAGCGCTGGTCCATCTGTTGCTCTCGCTTCACATGGGAAGTTATTGGTTTTATTATGTCCTGTTTCTGTTTCTTGTTGCCCTGAGCGGTCAAACTCAGCCCAGAGTGGACAATTTGACTCCAGAGTGGACAATTTGACTCCAGAGTGGACAATTTGACTCCAGAGTGGACAAGCAAAGCCCAGAGCTGACAAACTAATCACTGCCACAGAATAAGCGCTTTTAAGTTGATTTTTTATTTATTTTTTGCACACATAACCATGCATAAAGGCTTAGAACATTTATAAACTCATTTAGTTTAAGTCGTCATTCAACCTTTTTCCATTGAGATTGTTCATTGACAACAGTATGTCCCTGCTGGGCTACCGTAGGTGCTCTCAGGCTGTAGCAAAGACAAGTGTAAGGCATAATATTTCGACCTTCAACTTCACAACCTTCATATGGCAGCTTTTACAACAAAAATCCTTTAAGAAACCATGTCATAGGAAGAACTAGGGCTGATATTTCATGTTTTAATTGATACAAAAAACACTTAAGTTTTTTTCACTGCTCTTTTAACAAGTCGTAATTGTGTGAATTCGAGGAGTTTGACCAAGAGAAGGCTTCCTAATTATTCGACTGGTGGCTGTTGTCTTCCCTCTCGCACAGGGCTTTAGGGAGGGGACAAATTTATGCTGCTGCAGTGGAGAGGTTGCGGTCGATCGGGCTGTGAGTTCGCCAGAGGTTCTGTTGCTGTGTTTCAAAGCTTATGTGTGTTTTGGAGACCTTTTTATTGCTTATGTTTCCCCCCGGCAGGGACGTGTCTGCAGCAGATCACAGACTCCGTGCTGGCAGCTGCACACGTCTCTGTTTCTGAGGTGTATTGTGGTGACACCGCTGCACGGACAATGCCACTGACATATGCTTTGCTTTCTTGAATGTGTCGTAAACAAGGGCACAGTGGCATCCGGTTACATAAAAGAGGAACACAAATCACTTTCACATCAGGTGTAATCACTGTCGGCGTTTCCTGTTTGTATAAGGGAGCAGTCACCGTAGTGATTTTATTTTCACTAGAGCATATCTCCATTTGTTTGTGATTTGTTTGGAAAGTTACCTCAGGAGGAAGCAGACCGGAACATCTCTGAGGCCGGCAGCGTAATGGCACTGTGGAGATTTGGAAACTGCAGCAACGCGACACCGGCTCTGAACGCGCCACCGCTTTCTCCTACTGTACAACAGAGGCCCCCGCGATGCGTTCGGAGTCCTCCCCGGCTCGGGTTACACCGTTTCCCCCGGGCGATAACGCCGGCTCGTAATGCTCTTAACACAGATTGACCTTGACGCGACGCCACGCTGTTTAAAGATGAATGAGTTTATTGTCAGCACTCAATTTTACGATGATGTTCTGCTGCTCTTTTTGTCCTTTTTGGATTATTAAACTGAAGGATTCTCATTTTTTCTCTTAATAATACTCACCCATGAAGCAAAAATGGTACCAGACAGAACACTGACCCTTCACATATAGAAGCTACAACTGTTCCGTCTTCTCTGTCAGAAAAGGTCAAGGTTTAAATAAATAATATCATGTTTTTGCCCAGATTCGACATTCAAGGTTACATCAGGGACAGAGTAAACTGGATGTTACATTATATAATCTGTCACCAATTCTAGTGGCCATTTTGTCGGCCAGTTGCAACGACAAAAATCCCCCGTGATTCAGAAATTTCCCTTTTAGACCACACACAAATAGAAGACACAATAACACGTAGATGTTTAGGTTTTTGAATTCAGCTGGAAGCACGTACGACATAAAAGACTGAGATGAGTGATGTATACAGTCATGTGGTATATTGACCCACTAAAGCAGTGATCATCAATTGGCAGCCACAGCTTTCCATCCGGCCCCCAGCACATGACCAAAATCAGAAAACATGAGGGGAAACATAAAAATGGCAAAATCAAACACGTTTTTTTTCACAAACTGTTTGCTATATAGGTATTTTTTTATTTTTTACTTCTAATAAATTAAGTTTTTAATCAAAATAAAAACAAGAAAAGATATTTAACCGAGAATAAATCAAATAAAATAATAAGAAAAATGTAATGTAATGTATGCATTTGTTTATTTAACTATATATTTTAGTTTTAAAGCCCAAGCCCTCAAGCAGATTTAGATGACCCCTGCACTAAAGCAAACTACCACATATGCACAAACCCAAACATTTCCCACGGTTAGCCTACGTGAGCTAATGCCATGTGTAATCCTTTGCTTGTATTTTGTGATCTGTTTCTCACTGCTGCGTATCGACTGTCTACTTCTGGCCCTTTCTGACAGATGTACACAGACAGAGAGGGACGCGATTGGCCGATAACCAGGAAGCTCATTTAAGTGTCCGCTCCGATAAAGGTTTCCCGCTCCTCCGTATCGGCCGCTCAGTGGTGCAGCGAGCTCCGATGGCATCGTCTCTTGCCGTCTCGAGCTAAACTGGATTAGGCGGGTACTGTGCTCATTAAAGTGTAATCGCTTTAACGAAGGGTCAGCTGGGTGTGTGTCTGATGTGTCGAAGGCTCGGGGATTCTTCGGTGGAGAGAAATACCCAAAATATATGCTCACAATAATCTGGGCATTTAAGAGACTACATTTTGTCACGTAAAAGAAGCAAAAAAACTGTGTTAAATGTGTTAAACTCCTTATTTGTAAAGTAAAGTTTACTGTGTGCTGCTGTGTAATGTGTGTGTTTAAATTGTGCCCTCCTTAAGAGACTCCAGTGTGTCCTTGCCTGTGGCTGTGGGAAGTAGAGCAGAGCGGAGATGATGATGATGGCGGGAAAACAAGCAGGAAAAAGAAAAAAAGCGACGACAGAACGAAGCAGGAAGTCAGTGAATCCTCACAAGATATGGATATGTATGCATTCGGGTGACGTGTGCCTAAAATTAGTCACGCCGCAGGGAATACTGTCACATTATAGAAAGCTATAGCTACCTACTATTGTGGCTTTTCTCCGGATTCTCTTTCCATTCATCGTCCGCGGTGTGTTTAAGCCGCTCGTGAAGAAGAATGCTCAGGAGGCCGAAGAGAAAGCTGTTTTCATCACCTTTAGCTGCTCTTGAATCTGCTCCTCACTTCACATAACACTTGGCGTCAAACGGGGACAGTGTGGTATTGTGTTCTCGCCGCGCTGTCACGTCGAGTGCTGATTTAAGCAACGCTGCAGTGAATTTACAGCGAGCACTTGAACCGGTGTGGCCTCTCCTGATCGACCAGGACTGTATTGTATGCGACTGTCCATTTAAAAACAACATCTGTCGACACTTATCTTCAAACTAGTCACTCCCAGTGCATTTTTGGTAATATTTGGGAGCTAATATTTGTTCTTTTTCTATTTTAATATCTACAGACAACAGTTAATTGACCAGTAACGGCATCAATGTGTAATTATGTCAGAGTTTGGATAAAAAAGTAACATAACAGCAAGACACAAATGCTTTCAAGGCATGCCAATAAGATTTTATTCATGTCGTATGGAAGCATGAACTGACTAGACACTTTCTTACCACAACTATTTAACATTGCGTGCTTCAATAATGAATCATAATGGTACTGTGAGTGATCGCAATACGCTTTTGAAAGGTACAAAGGATGAAAGGCGGTGTCTTGAGAGCCAAAGTTATGCTTTTGTTGCCATCTTAATACAATTTAATAATTTCCCAAACCACTGTCAGTACATCTCAGCAACATAAAACTTGATGATGATTGTTTGGACAGATTTTACCGACTGAAAAAGGTGATATCTTAATCCAACTTAACAATAACTGAGTTTTCTGATGCTGAGTTTCCATAGTGCCACTATAAAAACTAATTCTGGGAGAGTAATCGTCTATTAGCACATGTAAGATTGACTCAAATATAGGTAATACTAAAGGAAATGGGTTTTATATCACATAACACCTCATTGACCACATTTTAACTAATAGTTTAACTAATAAACTTAATAATAACATGTTGTTTTTGGTGTAACAATGCCAGGTGAGTTGTTTATGTAGCACTAGCTGGTAATTATTATTATCTGTTGCTTCATTTTCTTGAGCGCACAGTCTGAAGCAGATACAGCAAAGTGTGATTCATGTGTGAACCCCAGCATGATAAAAGTGTAAAAGTGCGCTCTTTTCACATTGATTACTGCCTTTAAGCACCACTTTAGAGCCTCCATCACTGAACTTGAGCACGGCCTCTCAGCAGAATATTGTGTGGCTGTATTATCTGAGTAAATGCTGTAGTTGTGCCATTTGTATGATGTTTGCTGCTCTCAAATCAGTGTCCTACCTGACCTTGCTCATAAATAGATCTCTTGTTTGTCTTGGTGTATGTGCAGTTCATTTTCTTTTTCTTTTTCATTCTATTTTCTTTAGACCAGAGAAGGAAAGATGTCTTAAATGGACCCTGGGAGAAATGAGCCAAGAATTGTGTTTGTATGTTGCACTTTTAAATGATTTTGAGAGCTTGTGAAACCAATTTGTGTTCCCGCTGCTCTCAAATGCAAAAATAATGGCAGTCTGGTCCACTCTCATTGGGACAAAGTTGTGTTATCCCAAATGGCAGCGATGCAGACTTGTAATTTGCATGTGGGCAACAAACAAACAAACAAACATAGTGGTGAGCAAACGTGACACAGAGCCGGGTCAGTCAAGACAAAATGGAGGAAATGTGTGGTATTTTATTCAAGACTTGCACATAAACAACTCTGAACTATCCTCGACTGACTTTAATACTGTCTTTTTTGATTATGAGTCAAAATCAAATGCTCAAGTCAAGAAGTGTTTATTGTCATCAACGCAGAGGCAGGATAGAAAAGTGCAAGTAGTGCAAAGACTAGACACTGCAAGACAGGAAGTACAAAAAACCCCCAAAAACCACAACACAAGACAGGTCACATAGCACTAACGTCAACTAAAACAATGCAATGGTGTGCTTAATGAACTGCGAAACTGTAGAAAACAAGTACATAATTTCATTTATGTTTGTAAAATATACTTTGCAGCACGACTAATATGCTTTGGGTCCGGAGTGACCAATTATGTTTCATCTAATGTGCAAGTCTTTGGGAAATATGGTTGATTGGTGCCAAGAGGTTGGAGGGATCTAGAGAAAGAGGCTTTAGGGTTGAGACTAGGGTAAAGGGGATTAGACTAAAGAGTGTGTAAAAGTGAAGAGGGGGCTGGTTTGTTGAAGTGGAAAGAAAAAGCTGTGAGGTTAAACAGAGATGTGGGATTTAGGAATTTCATCCGTCTTTTTCTTTTTTATCTGTAAGTTGTGCTTTTTTCCTGTTCCCTCTAAGGCATAACCATATACAGTAAAAACAATGGACCAAGAGACTGTAAAAATCACTAAAAATTATAAAAATGGATCTGTGAAAATGCCAAAAGGAGTGGGAGTTTTTGGAGCCAACCTTACTTTATTTTAGCTTTAGGTACATGTCTTTAAAGCTAGAAGCAGGCACAGGGGTCTCACTTTAATACAGTAATATTCTACTTATTGGTCAAACTGAGGTAGACAAGATTCTCCAGCCATTACTTTTGGATGAGACCCTGATCCTTTGGTCCATTATTTTATACTGTCTGTGCTCATAAGTCACCGCTGGGACCATCACGCAGCTACATATCAGTTTTCTCTTGTCCATAACTCATCCTTTCTACCATTTATTGCCGCCCTGCTGCCACTTCCTCCTTCGGCCAACTGCACTGACCATCCATCTTACGTCTGGATATACCACGATAGTTACTTTTTGTGTTATAACGCGTTTATTTTACTGTTAAGTACGCTGCTTATGAATGTGAACAGTCCTTGTTGGAGTCACTCTGGAGAATACTGTTTTTAAACCAAAATGCAGGCCAAGGCACTACTTTAAACATCTTTGTATTGTATTGAACTCCCACTCGCGCAACTGTGCTTCCTTTTTCTAGGCTCGGCCCACACGGTTTAGTCGTCACCCACAGAAAAGAGTCTTAAAATGTTTTCATTATACGAAGGGCATATGCTAAGCAGGCTTAAATGGTCCTTTTATGTTTACTGATTACTCTGCTGCAGAATTCATGAGTCATAGTTGTTAATACGGGATGTACAACTGCCTACACATGCACTAATCATGTTTTCAGTGTGAGTTGGTTGATTAATGACTGTGTTTATTATGTGATTATTGATTTCCAGGATTAATGTACTTCTGTGAGCTTTATTACTTGGACAGGTTTGACACATCCAGCATTTCACACAGTGTTATGTTGTTCCCCTTTTCTCGTGAAATCCAATAAAACCACATCCCGTGAAGGCACCATAAGGAAGGTGTGTGTGTGTCTCCGGGCTTCATAACACGCTGTCGGTCCCTCAGATTGAATTCAGGCCACGGGCTGCGATTTGTCACTATTACCGAGGCAGACATTTACTGCTTATATATTTCTCTGAGCATTTGTTCGGAGGGTTATGTAATGCTTCGGCCAGGTTCTTGTAGGAGATATTAGATGTGGTCAGGGAGTGGTTTTCTGTTTCCAAGTCCTCACCATCTCAACTCTGCTCTTCCCTCACACATCACGCCTTTTCATTTCTTCACGTCACTTTTCATTCTGTACATTTCACTTTCAATTTCTTTCTGTTTGCTGTTTTATTTTCGGCAGAGAAATAGCAAATTACACTGACCTGGCTCGTCATTTTTTATCAGCCTTTTCGATTCGTTTAGTAGACGGCCACATTGATGCGTTCATTTTAAAACGCTGAACACACAGTTCTAATTAGGCCAGAGTCATTTCACATTAATTAGAATTAACTGGGCGTCTAGTATATTGTCTTTGTTGGCCATAACATAAAAGTGAATATTAGGGCTCTGTTGATGAATCTCTCTGTTAAAGTGATCCAGACTAGGAACAGGAGTTTTAAGAGTCTAGGGTTTTTATTAAATCAACATTTAGGGCACATTGATGGGACTTTTATCAGATGTAGGTCAGTTCATATCTTCGCAGAGAGATGCAACACATTTTCTTTATCGTTTGTTATTTCTGTTTTATTCAGATAGTGACGAACAGAGGCGTGGAGAGACAAGCCGGGGCACAGACGTGATGGAGATGCTGCTTTGAAGAGTGTGATTTGTGACACGGTTTAATATAAAATGCCTTGTGGTATACTGTTATTCTGCAGAAGAGTACACGCTGTCAAGGCTGTGGTTTTAGTCCCACAACAAACACGTTTTCTTAAATCTACTGCAGCAGGAAGAGAGATGAAAGATGACGAATAATTTATATGTTTTTTTTGGTAAATTTAAGTTGCACTGTGTTGCCTCACTCCTACGGTAGCCCTGCAGGGACATGTTGTTGTCTATGAACAAACTCAGTTGAAATAGGTCAGATGATAAGTTAAAGTAGTTTAATTCATTAATTTGAAAAACGTGACTTTTCTTCTCATGAAATGGTGTTCAGTTTTAGTCTGGCTTTGCTTGTTTCTGAGTCATTAAATAAAGCCCGTCCTGATTTAGAGAAAGAATTATAATTGGTTAATGTTGTTGGGACCAGTTGGAAATGAGGTTCAATTGTCGCGTTTCCAGATCCAGACCAGACTCAGACCATTAAGAAAGTGAAAGTCAGTAGGTCTTTGAGTCCAGGCTGGCTCAGTTTGTGCTTTCTGTGCAGTTTTAGCAACAGGAATTAAAAGTTACAGCTCCTTTTACTCGGTCCTTTGGAGGTTTTTGTGTATTTTTTCAAGATAGATCATTGCAACAGTTGGACATAAAGTCAACAACAAGCACTTTTTGTTTATTTGGATGAGGAGCATGTTGATGTTGCCTGAACAACTGTGATATAATGTACATTCCTGGTGTGTTATCGACTCAAGGAAGACCAGCTGGTTTAAGAACACAGAGAAAGGGAATCCAAACAGATTTTTGTGACATCCAAACATTGTACAGCCAGAAAATGAAGAGCCCACCCACTAACAGTGAAACTGCTCCCCTGCTGTGACACAAGTACACAGCACGGAGCCAGGCGTAGGTCCCGATGAGCTCTGGGACGGCCAATAAAGGTCCACACAAACATCATCACGATGGTTTCTGCTGTTGCGGTGCTTCAGATTAAATATGAGTCACACAGAAATAGACACTTTCCCGAACGGCTTTATGGGAAAGGCACAGATTGCTGCTCAGTGGTGCATATATAGTACGTATTGTCCACAGATTTTTACACACATCATGTTACGCATTACCTGTAACCTATTTACGCCAATGCTCCCCCACAGTTCCTCTGACTTTCTCCCACTCAGTGACACACTCTCGGCCTTCCACACACAGTAAAAACTAATTATGCACAGTGTGAATCATAGGCTTTTTAAGAAATACTTCATAAATGCGGCATTATTTTGGTACAGGCTTCATAAAAGAAATGGGTGAGGTGCTGAGGATAGGAATTGTATTTGATCACGAAGCATCTTGTCATTAAATCACATTCTTGTGTTTTAGTTTTGAGTTTTAACTACAGCTAATAGTGGTCAAGTGGAAATAGGCGTTCAAATCAAATAATAAGCTACATATAATCTTAAATAAGCTATACTCAGTGGAAAAACATGGACTTGATTGAGCGTAAAGCCATGTTTCTGTCACGGCACAAGGCTTCGAAACCAAACCAATTTCAGAAACATCCACAAACGGAATGAAACACATCTTGCGGACGGATGTTGTCGAGGAGAAAAATGGCAGACGAGCGGCGCGATGGTCCGGAGTGAAATAGAGGCACTATCAGATGAGACAGATGGAGGATGGTCGAATGCCAGCGTAGGCTTGAATGAAGAGAGGGGAGCGGGCAGAGGATGAGAGGAACAAGCAGAGATATAGCATTCGTTTTGTTGGCCCTCGGTGGCGGACAGCTTGTGTTACGAGGCCAGATAAGGAACAGGGGGAAATTGTAAGAGCCAGACACAATGAGCCTTTTGCAGCTCACATTAGCATCCGTTCTTCTAATGTGTCCAGTCACCGTGACGAGTGCTGTCTCCCTAAACTGTTTTATTACCATTTTTAAGTCTCACATTCGAATGTTTGCTGTGGTATGGCTCTTTCTGGCTACTTTAAACATAAAACAAGACAAAATAAGTTCATATTCATGTTACTGGAGAGCTTCTGGAAACACAAGTAGAGAAGAAATGTCAAGTCTGAGGCTATTATGACATATTTACCTATAAATGTTTGCTTAAGTCATCCGGGCCACTAAGTGAAGATAAAAATATGCCAGTTTTAAGTTATTAATTTGTGTAGACAGAATATGGGTTTTTTAGCATTGT
Organism: Rhyacichthys aspro; assembly: GCA_036850595.1. NCBI lineage: Eukaryota > Metazoa > Chordata > Actinopteri > Gobiiformes > Rhyacichthyidae > Rhyacichthys > Rhyacichthys aspro. The sequence continues at coordinate 5,181,603 of CM072165.1, forward strand.
CTTACAACACAAAATGACAACAAAAAAAAAAGTTGAAAACTGATATTTTGTCCTTAACACTGGTACCACAGCTGCCATTGTTTATGAAGCTTAAGGCTATTCCAAAATCCAGCCTTTAACTTCACATAAAGATGATTTGCTTTTTGGATGATAATTGAAACTCAACAATTTAGCATCCTTCTTGCAAAATTTGGAATTGTTTTATACTTATTGAAAACAAAACTCCCATAACCATCCTGTAAATGCTCACCGTCCTTATTTGCAGGTGGCACGGCTAATAAAAATGCTAATTGATCTATTTATCCATTTACCAAAACCCACACCCACTCGAGCGCTCCGTCCCTGGCTTTTGAAGGGTTATTAATAGATTCTCTCATGCTCACCATGAAAAAAAAAAAAAAGAGAAATGTCACAGAGGCAGGACAGACACTCGGCTTCATTTCACCACTAATCTCCCTCGACAGAATATTCTGGCCAAACCAAACTCTCTTTTATCATTCTCTGCTCTCACCGTGTTTAATTATAGCTCTTTTCAAAGCACTCCTCTTCGATTGCCGTGAATGATCCGGTGTATCGAAACAACAATATTGCTGTCTACTCCCAAAGCCATTAGATGATGAAAGGTAGCTCAATGTTACACCGTTATTACTATTTATTGGAGCTCACCTCATGTGTCAAGGTGAAGCTATTATTGACGTCTTTGTTTTTGTGCAGATCTAAAAAGAGCAGGAATTAGAAGGCTGTGTTTATCAGAAGGTAATGACATTTCTGCAGATGATGGAGGAGATCATTTTTATTTAGTCAAAATACCAATATGGCACCCGGACAGACAAACAGACTGAATTAGCCGAAGGGACACAGCTTGGATCAATGCGGCACTATATGAAAACGCTACTGGATTAGTGTCCTGTTGCCCTGCTTAGTCTTGTTTGTGTATGTGACTCAGATATGAAAGCTTTCATATGGCCATTAATCACATAACACACTATTAGCTTTCGCGCTTTGCATTGTTTGCGAAGGTATTAGCAGATTTCACTCACGAGCAGACGGCACTATTCATGTGTAACAGTGGATTTATAGATAGATTGATCACCACAAACCATCTATCTCTCGTCTCCTTTAATTGTTCTTATTTATCTCTGCAGAAACCAATCAGATGAAAGAACAGCAAAAATAATGTAACATGTTTGTGCATTGACTTTTGTTTTTTTCACATCTGTAAAGGTAGAACATTTGCTTGATTATACCTTAATAATATTGAATGGGACTGTTTTAGCAGCAATATGTTCGTGAGTGACAGTAGATTTGTTTGGATCCACACTAAAATGGTTTGATCTGTCAAGGTTGCAACGTGTCAGCCGTCTTTCATGTAAAAATAAATCAATACCGAACGGAAAAGCCGAGCGAACGTAGGAGAGATTGTGACTCACAAAGCAGCAGTTGACTTTTGATTTTTACTGAAGGCATGTTGTTGTTGCCCACAAAAATACACCTGCACCTGTGTGACAGCTTTTTTCTATTCCATTGTGAGTCATTTTTAAGATCTGTCAGTCAAAATCTACTTTTCATCCAGGCTTCCCTAAAGACGACTGGCGGGCTTTTAATTTAAACCTAAAAGCTTAACATTTGACCTGATCTGAACTTTAATCTGTCTTTAAACGCCAACCCTAACCTTGGACTTAATGGACGCTGGCTTGTCTCTCTGATGACTTTTGGCAAATCGTTCATGCACACAGTCCGCCTCAAGTGTCTTGTTTCTTAATATTGTTGGACGTGTCACTGCGTTCTGTTTATTCTTGTAGTAATAGGGCACTGGTTGGCGACGGAGAAGCCTGGGCCCGATTCTCGACGGAGTCTGGCTTCTTATGTGAGCCGCATGTTAATGTTTCATACGAGCAGCTCCGTAGACACCTACACATCTGTCTCTCTTCTCCTCCGAGCCCTTCTCCAAACCTAACACAATTCCTCCCGGGCTAAGCGATGGATGTGTCGACCGCCCGGCTGCCCTCTCCTCCTCCGAGCCCCGCCTCCTCTGGTGGCTCATTGGCTGCGTCCGGCTCAGTGAGAGGGCGGCGGTGGTGGAGCAGAGCAGAATGCAGAGCGGGATGACTCACTGTGCTCTGCAGGCAGGTAGCAGCGAGACAGCGGCGCAGGTCCGAGCTGCCGGCGCATCCTGACCTCCGACACCGCTGCATCTGGAGGAAAAAAGTGCTACACCAGACCAGACCTCCGGCATCCACATTTACATACTTTTTTGTTCCCTTTAGACTCGTGAACTGTGATTCATCCTTTTGAAACAAGGCGACAAAATGCATTAAATTAATTCATTTATTCATTCTCTGTCTCTGAACGGCTGACTTAAGGCGAGAGCCAGGGACAAGGACACAGTCAGTCAATCACAGGACTGACGTTTATGGACAAACTCACGTTCTTTTCTTTGGCAGTTCATTGTCACCTTCTCCCAAAGGCTTATGGATTGTAGAGAGAAGCAAGACATGTAAGGTTAACCCAGCTGGGGATCGAACCCATGACCTTCTGGCTGTGATCCACTGTGCAACTGAAAATATAGCGTTATAGCAAAATCTGAAAGTTAGAAATGAAATGTGCCTGTCATAAATTATTGTTTTATACTATAGTCCCCTTTCTCAGACTCACTCTCCTCCAACAGCAGCAGTGGGACCTCTCCTGCTTTTCTTTTATTTAAAAAAATAAAACTGGACCAATTTTTTTCCACAAAACACTAATAAATTCCACCAAACTGAAGTTTAGAGCTTAAAGTAAACTTTTAGCTCCGACTTTAGCGTCAGAACGGCAATTATCTCTGCCTCCATTACGTGAATGAATTGTCAATATTTATCCCTGTTTCACGTTGCCTCCCTTTTTTCTTTTTATTTGATCTTTTTTGCTCTGTTTCTCTGTTAAAAGACGTATCCAGCTCTAAATGTACACTTTCTCTGTTTTATCAGCAGTTATTACTTCCTTGTTGACATCAGTGTCGACCAATGGGCGCGCTCCTGTTTCCTGAAGTGAGCTGTGATTGGCCAAAGCTCCTGTTCAGAACTGAAAATGCTCATCTATAAAAATCCTTTATAATAAAGACTAGACGACATCTTCAAGTCTCGTTAAAATACCAGGCAAAAGTAGACTCTTCATTCTCCGTCAACAGAAATCTTCTGTATACGCCTCACTCCACAGTTTCTCACGCCTTTCTCAGCTCATATAGATTTGTCTACATTGAGATAAATTAGATTTTTTTTGTATAAATGTATTTAGTAAATTGCCACATACTAAGAATAAACTGTAATCTGACATTCCTTAACATTTAGTTATATGAATCCTTCTGTTCTCATTTAAATAGAGAAGTAAAGATGAGAAAAACTGACTCATCGCTGCTGTTCCTCTCAACTGTTGACATCTTTACAGGCTGTCTCCACTCATACCAGAGCTATTTTAAGACTGTTGTTAGTGAGGAAGCAAACGCTTGTTATTTTTTTTCCTCCCAGTAAGGGTCCACCGCACAAGACTCCGTGGACTATTTGTCTTTTCAGTTTTTCCGAACAGTGCGTGCACTCTATAATGTGCCGTCCTGATTAACTCAACATACAAATGTTTTTCGAGTGTGTGTTTAGGAGGTTAATGCATAACCAGCCCTGATAAGCGTCCCCAGAAGCCGCAGATCAAAAGGACCCCATGCAGCGCTGTAAACCGGCCTCCACTTCCACTCACACTCACAACAAGAATACATTGACTTACATTTGATTCCAGGGGATTTCCTCTAGACATAAAAAGCTTAGCTCTAACTTTTTATTTAGAGATCAATGCTTTAATAAACTGAACCTTTCACTTGTAAAAGCCATATGTAAATCACACTTCATATTATTTATTATATATATTATTATTATATTTTAGCTTATTTAATTTAATAAAGCTAGTACAAAAAGCAAACACAAAATAGATTTAACTGGTTTAACTGGTATTGGCTTGATATTGGAAATAGTGTGACGTATGAGCGCGATGCATTCAAAGCCAAATAGATTAACTTGTTACAACTGTTCAGCTCCTTGTGTTTTTTTCTTTATCTAAGCTAAACTTTGCTTAAAAAGAGTAATAATTCACTCCTATTCTGCCCGATTATACTTGATGTCTTTGACCCGTGCACTTGGGAGATAAGCCTGCGTTTGTTTACCCTCACACCTACAGTATATTAAATCTGAAATATTACCCTCCACCTGCAACAGCCTCATTATTGGTCTCCATGTCGACATTAGTTTTCTCGGTTCAATGTGCATTCAGGTCGAAGTCCCCTTCAGGAGAAAACAAGGTCACAGACAGAAAGTTTTTATTGCCTTAAGTTTGGTCTGAAACCTGAAACTTGTTTTTTTGTGAACTTTTTAAAAACGTGCACGTACTTCTGTGTATCGCTGTGTGAAGGCCACTAAAGCCTAGGCCATAAATCTGCCTCCTTCAAAGTGACTGTGGAAGAAAGGCATGAAGGGAAATGGTTTGGCTGACTTTACTGATGTCAAAACACTAAAACACACACACACTGATCAAACCTGATGTGTGAGTGTAATTCCACCAATCACAGCGTCATTAAAGTAGGTTTCAGCAAAAATAGCTGCATAAAATGACTTTAAATACCCTTTATTTTGCTCATATATAGATTAAAACGTAAAAATAAGCGTCCTACAGTTTTCTAAAACATGTTACAAACAATAGGAGTCTTCTTGATCTTGTCAAACATATTTTTATCTTTGGTAGCTGTAATATTATTTATTATGGTTGTTTTGTGATGCCATAATAAGCCTTGTTGCCTCTGGTGACACTGTAGACCATAATACAATGTTTATGTCGGGTAAAAAGTACATTTTTCTTTTTTTTTTTGTTTGAATATGACGTTTATCACAAAAACAGGATGTAATTCATTTGAAAAACATTTCATTTAATGTTTTTACTTTTGTTTCTCGTTGTTGCTCTATCGTCCAATCAGCTGACTACACTCTTGGGACCCCAGAATGATTCGTCCCCAAAGTGGGTATGCTTTTTTTTTTACCCTTTGGACCCATTTTGTTACTGGAAACGCACCAGAGCCGTCCCGAACCGCACCATACCGTCCCAGTGGAAATGAGGCTGTAGGTTCATATCAATTCCCAAAACATTTGTCTCTTTAAGCCCCTCCCACTAAGTTAACTAGACTGTTATATTTCATTTAGCTCTTTTTGCCATCGTAACAGACCCATTGTGTTACTTGTCTACCTCATTTTGTAACAGGAAGTGAAGAGAAAACTCGGTCATACACTTCAATTTACTCAAACACTGATTTAATGGATCTCAAAACACACACACAAGTATAAAAGAGCTTAAAATATAAAGATTTGCTCCTCAGCCACAAGTGTTAACATCATATATATGACAAACCCACTCAGTGTGCAGTGCTGTATGCAGCGAGGAGCACTAAATTAGAAAGGAAATCAATAGTTTATGTATCATTACTTTGAGTCGGCGCTGTTCCTCTCGTCATCTGTCACTGTCGGTCTGTCTGCTGAGCGTCAGATGTTCTCTGATTCCTCCCGCATCATTGTCCTCTGAACAACACAAGGCTTTCAGACTGACAACACGCGCACTTAGCTTTTGTTTTCCTGGCTTTTCATCGCAAAGTTTCACATGTGTGCTTCTGCTTGTAGTCTTTAACGGAGAACAACATTGCCATTGTTAGCTCGGGTCGGTTTGGGACAGTTTTTATGTCAAAATGAGTACAGTTACTTAAAGGTGGAGCTAAACACTGCAGTCTGTCACTTATTTGGGCTAAAATGAGAGGCACATAGAGAAACACAAAACCACAATGTGAAGCTTGTCTTGTTCATGTGGTAAACGGGCGCAATCCAAGAAGAAAATGTGCTTAATTTAGTTCTGTTTCTAATATCAAAGCTAGCATTTATCAACCACAGCTATTTTAGATCAAGTACGTGTCTTGCAGCTCTGGTTTTCACTGCCTACGTTTGATTGAACACAAGGAGAACTGATGAAAAGAAAGAGAAGTGAGAACACCGTCTGACTTTAAGCAGGAAGCTATGAATTAACCTAAAACAACTGTCTTCTTTTTCTGTTTATTGCAGCAGTGTTAAACCTCTCTCAGCCTCTCAACAAAGCAGGATTCACACTCTTATATATGTTTTTAAAGTTTGCTTCAGGTGATGAGTCCACTTTGAAGGTATTTCAAGCTACAAAAACGCCCAACTTTCCCTGTATTTTCACTGTTTGCCCCAATTTTTCCTCTGGATATATGAGTTTGTTTATGCACTGTTGATGAACGGACTGTGATTCTGACTGACAGGAGCATCTAGTGAGGAATAGCCAATTATCCGGACAGTATTACACAGTTTTTAAGTTTAACAAGAGTGGTTTTTATCGCAATGTGGGCAATTATTCATAAAAGCGGCTCTGACCTGTTTATGGAGGAGTTACAGCTGGAGTTTACTGGAGGAAGAAGGAGCAATGTATTGAAACGGATGAGTATATGGTGGGATTTATTAAATAAGTATATAAGATAAAGGAATACCTCTCCGCTAATAAGTTAATATATTACGCAAACTATTTAAAATGAGGTATAGATGAGCAATAGCTTGGTATTTGTGCATTTTCATCTAAGCTTTATGTTTTGTGTGCGTTCCTGTAACTTTTTTGATCTCAGAGACACTACTTTCAGACTTTTTTACTGTTTACAAATCAAGCTCTGTCTCCAAGTGTTATTTAAGTTTCTCATTCCAGCGCAGGTTTGTGTGAGTCTGCACATTCGTGTCCAAACCGTGGAGTTTTTGGCTCGTTCCCATGTGCGAGGCAGGGACTAATCCGTGTAATGGGATGATAATGAGTTTGGAGGAAAATAAATGGAGGACGCTAATACAGAAGGAGGGTAAGACTCTCGCTCTTTCTGTCAGCGAGCAACACACCGCTGTCATTGATCACAATTACCCTCAGAGGGGCGGGGGGTGCTGTTGAAGGGTGAGATGGGGCGTGATTGTGAATGAGAGGCGCTGAGTTATTACGTTATTGAAGAAGGATCAGTGATGTTTTTACACCGGTTCTGAAATATTCTGAAATAGAAGTATTAACGGCTGTGCAACAATTTCTATAGATCTGCAAAGTGAATAAAATGAGCTTATATTCAATCACTTTCAGTAAAACGTTTGCAATTTCTCATCACATAACTTTTGATATTTTTGCTTAAAATAGTGAAAACATCTCCCTCTTTTTTTTGACTCTTTGGCCCTTTTTTTGTCGAACTTCTCTTTTGGTGACATTCTGTGCGTTAATACTCCTTGTTTTCAAATGCAAAACTATAAATATGTCCTTTAACCAGCACAGTTTTATGAGAAAAAGCAGAATTTATCCAAAAAAGAAAGCACCAGAGACAGGAAGCGAGGAAGGGGAGCGCGTACAAACAAGGAAATGTCCGCGGTCACATGGGAGGAAGTGCTAAAGGAAAATACTAGAGTACGTCTCATGAAGGTTTTTTTTTTCATGTTGCGTGTCACAATACAAGGTCACACCTCTCGCTGGTGATGGACGGTTGTCAAGGGAACCATAGGCACCTTCCTTTTAAAGCCACACTGCACATTCACACATTAACATATGGTTAGCACCTCTCTGTGTGAATCTGCGAGAAGGTCAACATGCGACATTTTAATGCTCACGATTCTCACATTTATCAGGAGGAAATGTGAAACTGACTTCTGCTGGAGCGTATATTAGATATAATATAGTGCTCACATCATTTAGTAACTAGATAATTAGCTTTTAATGCGTATATGGTGCTGCATTATAAAAGGGCAGTCAAGAGCAATTGGTAATGATGTCGTCTTGTGGTATAACTGCTTTACATTTGATGTTGGAGTAAAAATTTCTTGTTTTGTTGTCATTTGTCAGCTTTGTTGTGTCTTTTACATCAAGTGAAGGTAAATTCAATGCAAATTTTGGGAATCCAGGAATCCATTTGTAGCGTAAAATGTCCATTTAAGCCATTAAACCACTGCAGAAGTAATAAAATAACAAGAAATGACAATATAAAATAAAACATTTGTAGTCTTTTTAGCTCAAGTAATAAAAAAGGGTTTATTCTAAATGGTTTTCTTTTTACTGACATATTTAGCTTTAAGTTTCTCCCCATGTTGTGAACCTTAAAGAGTTTGTCTTTGTCCGTGTCCCATTCGTTTCATGCAAATAGTCTTTAAGTGAAATGTCTTTAATCCTCTTCCTGGACTCAAACACAGATACGGATGATTAAACTTGATTTTGCATCTCCTCTTCCTGATACATTGTTCCACACCATTTCATTTCCTCAGAAGCTGGCCTTTACTTAATGTCAGAGGTCAGTCTTCCTGCAGACATCATCGAGACGCTGTTACGTCCCTCGGCTCCTTCGCTTTAATCAAAAAACAAACAAATCGAGTATGAAACAAGAGCCAATATGCATCTATTCACAGAGACAGATACAAAATGGTTCAGGGGTAAATATTGTAATAATAACAACACTGTCACTTGTGATCTTGGCCTAGTTAAACGTGAAGCCTGTAAAGTGAAGTGAAACTAATGTGTTGCATGGTTTGCATTTTTTTGCAGAAACCAACGTTTTGTTTTTTGTTAGTTTTTTTCTCTTTGTATTTTATAGCCAGCAGTCAGCAGCGTTGAGGAAATGCAGCCCAGGTTACTTCCCCACTGGTTTTTGTGCTGACTTGTGGTTCAGACATTGTCAAAATTACAGGGTGTTTTACATTGATCATGTGACGGCGGCGAGCAAACAATGAAACTAGAAGGCTGTTTGTCAGAGTTCCGTTTGAGTAGTTTGTCGTCCTGCTTGGTTGTGTTTAATGGCCTCATATACTAAATACTGAAGGCCTAGTCTCTGCAGTGTGTTATTACTCAGTAAATATAAATAACTTGTGTGCTTTAATAGTACATTGTGTATGATAAATATTTTTAGTTCTGTATAACTATAATAAACATTTAATGCATCAAACAAACGAAAATATAGTGTTTATTTTACTTAAACTGCCCAGAAAGGATAAATTGGGTGCTATTGCATTCATTTTTTATTTTATTTTTTTACAAAGGAGATAGTTAGATTGTAGACAGCAGTATGTCCCTACAGGGCTTCTGTCGCCTAAAACAGTTTGTTCCTTTGTGTGAAAAGAATAAAAAAGTAATAAATGTAGTAGACATCTTAGAGGCTGTTTAGACGATGAGGCATTTTGCCAAAACTGAAATGATTCTGTTGCAAACCACCTCTGACTGGTCTGTCATATTTACTACATCATTTTAGGCGTTTTGTGTGCACCATAGACTTAGACTTAACTTGATTAATCCACAGGGAAACTGCTTTGTCTCAGTGGCTCAGTTACAAACAAACACTCTTGGACACAAACAATAAAATATGGGAGAAAAAATAAATAATTACAATAATATTTATGTGCAGATGTAATATGGAATATTATGGACTATAAATTTAACACATAAAGGTAATAAAGTGCATAAAACCCGTGACTGTGGTGTGTTCCTGTGTAAACACTCCTTTAGACTGCCCCAAATGGAATTCCAAGCCTCTATAGTTTACTTTTCGTGCTGTCTCACTTCTTTCTCTGTAACACAAGCCTCTAAAGTAACATTAGTCATGTCTCTTAGGAACTTTTTACCAAGATGGATAAACCCAGCTGGATCGTCTCATCCTCAAATACAAAAGCAGATATGGTTCAAGAGATTTGGATCCTGCGGGGAATTCATCAGATTCTTGGCTCCTTCAAAGACAGATTGTTTATTCCCCATTATATATTGCAGCCTATTATTACAGCTCCAGCTGCAGCTGTGCTCCGGCAGATTTGTAATTATTTGCGATGCTAAGCTCCCGTTTTACATTATTTACCGTACAATCAAAAGCTTTGGATTGGAGCTTTGGATTATAACCTTCAAAAGTCATTCAAATCTGCTTTTTCTTCTGTCTGGGCTTTTGTTTTAGATTGATACTAATGTGTTGTGATGGTGTAGTGACAGACGTCGAGGTGACTGTACAGAGAAGTGAGAAAAGAAACGGACAGAGAGCCTTTGTGTCCGATTGTTTTGACCTTTGCCATGTTATACTTCTCTGTCAGTGTTTTTTCATTCATTTTCCCTTTTAAGAAGTTCACCTCACAGCAAAAATAGCCCTTTCACTGTCGGTTTATCTCACGGTAAATGCTAAATTTGTCAAGCCACTACATCAGACATGAATAATCCACTGAGTAGCTGCTTTTTTTTTTTTTTTTTTTTGCCCAAGACGTAAATACTGCATTGAGAGATTCGGATGAGCTTCCATATGTTGAGTTATACGAGCCTCGATTCAGGCGTCATACAATTTACCCGAGGAGTTTTAAGACCTGCCATAAGTATAACCCACGGTTATGACGTGTAATGATGTAGGTCCCGGAGGAGTCGTAAACATTTAGTGTCATGTCTGTTCAGTGAGGGATGGAGAAAACCCCCGAGTGAACAGGTAAGATTGAACTGTTGCCTTCAGTATTTCTCGTAAAAGTCGTCAGTGTAAATACGGCGCTTTACTGAGAGAAAGGTTTAATTATAGCGTTGGTGTTGCTACGCTAGCCTGGACTGTCTCATTAAAAGTGGAAGCTCCTTATTCACTGCATGTCTTTAAAGAAATGTGATGATAATTCAGATCGAGTGGCATTTGTTTCCATGGCAACAAGTAAATGAACGGCTCCCTCGGATATTTTCAAGTGTCGTCGGTCTGTCTTGATCTTTTTAAAGAATTCTGAGTCTCATCTCAGTAGTTAAAGCATGTTCTGTTCTTTCTAAAGCAGTCTTTTCTCTGTCTGGGATAAAGAGGATGTAAGATTTTAATTTAAAACAAGAACAATCCATAATATCTGTGACTGAATGGAAAACTTCTCTCTTTAAAATTTGGTGCAATGTTAACACTGTCTACTTTTTAATTAAATATATTTGACATTGGTTTCTGGTCCTTGTTTTGGCCGATCTTCCAATGGGGCAGTGCAGGTCAGGTTGGTTCTGGCGTGTTTTCATTGCCAAAAAAGGTCCGAAGTGTCCCAAAAGTGGTACATTACGTCCCAAATGTGTCCGGCTTTGTGGTACACTTTGGGAAGAGCGTAGTTTAACACTGCAGTCAGCTGATTGGACGATAAATCATCCTCACTCGAGCGAAAAAGAGGAGCGAAAGTAATTACATCAATCTTATTTTTGCGATAAACGCCATATTCAACAGAAAACATGATAAATATTTTACTTTTTTCCCCTACAACATTAGCTATTCTTTAATATCTCAAATAGACACAACTTTAATGGCACTTTCTGTAGCAAACGTCCCTCTTCTGGCTGTGTTTTCAGGGGTTACTCGTACCAAACCGTCCCGTACTGACCCGACCTGTACTGTACTGTTAGTGGAAACAAGGCTTTACAAACTCCTGGCCTTGTTCTTGGTCTCTGTGTCTCTTTATCATGACCTGATCTCGCTTTGTGTGGTCTTGGATGAACAGCACAGACAAGTCATGAGATAATATGAGGTAATATGGAGCCTCACAATGATCTCATCAAGTGCATCATGAAATTTTAGTCGGATGAGGGATTATTATTGTGTGTAAAGTGCATTGAGTGAGAGCCGGTCATAATTCAAACAGTTTTTCATAGCCTGGCCATCCTTACCCATTCATTTTGTGTACTAAAATGAGTATAGTAAGAGTAATTTCGTAACTGTTTATCCAAAATAGGGCTTGCTTTATCTCTTTATTAAATGTTTTGTTTCTCTGATTGGTTTTAAGTCTATCCAGTTACCTCCAAGGACATTTTATACAGCCTCCGGAAATCTAAATCAAATCCGCTGGACTAACTCTTTGTAAATAATAGAAAAGCTTAGTGTGGCTTCTTTGACTTTCCTTTGGTCCTTGCCCAAATTCAGCACAGCCTCCTGACTCAGGGAAAAGAACAGTTTTGTATTTTTGTGGCTCAGTTTGAAATGAAAGTCTCCCTCCTGACTCCAGCTCTTCTTTCATGTCTCATCCCACAGGTGTAAGGAAAAAAAACACGTCTTCCTGACCACTCTGATCAAAGGAAAAGTGCATTGGCGTTACTGTTTGCGTCTTTTGCATCAGCGGCGGGTCACGCACTTGTCCTTTTGTGAGCGCTGAGGGGGGAGATGAAAGGCAGTAGGTTTTGGTGAATGACGGGACGCTGAGGTCGAAAAGTGGCCTGTGCCTTTAATCTTTCATCAAAGGTCGTGCTCCGATTCGATTTTGACACTCACTGTTTTGGCGATTGACCCTTCATGGACCTCGACTGATTACGATATAAATGATGTATGACGTTTAATTACCATGTCTGCAGCAAATGGTGGTTTTAACTTTATTAATCACCACTTTATATGTAACTAGTCCAATACGCATCTCATATTTTGATCCAAATTCGATTCAGAGGGCCTCGTTTGGAATAAAAATGACTCACAATTTCTATACATTCGCTTTCATCCTTGTGCTACTTTTAAAACATAACACGTTTTTATTTGCTTTTCGCTTCAACCTTTAAAGTTCGGAGGAAGATTTGACAGATCCCACTGAATAGTCCTTGGATTAGTGTTGTGTTTTCATTTGGGAAACAAGTCGATTTTAATGAAGCCGGCGCCGCTTGATTTCCCCATTTTCACGCGGCGCTCAGAAGTAAACACCAGTGCCTCCAGTGAATAGAGTCGGCCATATTGGAATCCGTCATGTGGAAGATTCAGATTATTAGCTTTTCAATGGACAATACCCACCGCGATACATTGAGAAGCAGAAATGTTCAGTGATTGATTTTCTGTGTTTTTTTTTTTGCATTATTATTGACGTCTGACTCAATTCCCACATTTATTTTTCCCCGCCTTTATTCTTATTACTTTGTGTAATCAAAACTCCTTTATTCACTATTTTCTCTCCTTTGCCAAGTCTTTTGTCAGCCTCGGCCTGTTCTCGCCGTCTCTGTGTTCCCTCGGTGTATTTTAGTGGGTCATTTTGTGGCTCTGAAGCTCCGCAGATGAATTATTGAGCAGACTGACCCCTGGCTGCACAGATGCTGTTTGGGGTGTGGTGTGTTTCAGACAACAGAGCTTTTCATTGATTTATTTCCAGGACCGTGTTTTTATCTGTTTTTTTGCCGTGTCTGTTCAAAATCTAGACTCTACGGACTTGCACCTGTAACTACAGACAATAACCAAGTGTAAACAATGCTAAATTTACATGTGGGATAATGATGTGCAACTAAATATCTTGTGTACATCAAAATCTGGATAAAAAGTGATTGCTCAGGACAATTTCTCAAACTTACATTCAAATTCAAGCTGTGAAAGTGGACATTATAGCATTACAGCTTGTAGAAATGGCTGAAATTAATGTTTTTGATGAAAATGTAGAAAACTATACGCGACTCATTATTAATTTTAAAGCCACAAAAGAAATATTAGACTCACATATGGGTTCTGTGTCTCCTTATCCCTACTTTCACTGCAGTCCAGTCTTGATTTATAGTACAACTGTACATATATTGCTATGTATTGATTGACAAAATAATATTTTAGGTCTAAAGCTGCTCATACCACTTTATAATAACTTAAAACATAAAATCAAGCAGACAGAACAGTATATTGCAAAGTATATCGGAAATGTATCCCAATCAAGATCATTAGAGTAGATAAGGAGAAAGAAACAACTCATTAGGGTAATTTGTCTGCACTCCCAACGTACAATATTCCTGACCTTTTGAGAACAGGCTTGAGAAATGTTTGAAATATCTGCTTGATCATGTCTCTCAAAACAGCTTTTCATTCTGGTTGCATTTGAAAACAGGACCATGAATTTGAGAATAACAAGTGGAAATATCTGTCATCATTTTTTCCCAGTCTTCACATCTTGTTATGCTCCATCCCGTTGAATCCGGAGTGGGGTCTTTTTGATGACTTGTTGCTCACAGTTTGAAGACGCAGCTTGGCACAATGAGAGCCATCTGTAATCTAATCGGGCTTCGTCTTTTCTGTCGCAGACTCTTCAATCTGACGCTGAAGAAGCTGATCATGCTGAAGGAGCTGGATAAAGACCTCACGTCGGTGGTCATCGCCGTCAAGCTGCAGGTAAAGTCATATACTGCCAGGAACTGGTTTTAATGGAGTTTTGTTCGCTGTTTTCTTCACATTAATCAAGCGTGAAGCCGCTCGTGCTGCCACTCACCGACTCCTCGTGTCACTCCTACGCTCGGCTCGCGGCGTGAGGCTGATGAGAGTTGTTGTTATTGTTTTGAAGCTGCAGGAGTCGAGCAGAGCGGGCTAATACTCATCTCCTCCTGCCTCCCACTTTAATGATGTTTTGTTTTCCCCGTTCGTCAGGGCTCCAAGCGGATCCTTCGCTCAAACGAGATCCTGCTGTCGTCCGCGGGGCTCACCGAGACCGACCTTCAGCTCACCTTCTCGCTGCAGGTAAAGACCGAGGTCCAGCCTCTGTCAGACCCAGCTTCAGTTTGACACAATGCAAAAGGCATTTATTAAAACTGTGTTGAGGATGTTGGTGTCATATAGGCACAGTTTCAGTCAATATTCAAACCAAACTGGCAAAACACAGCCCACAATTCATATTCTTATAATCATATAATGGTTCTTAGACATAAGATCAGTAGAATCAGGCTTATCTCACTGACACAGTACCCTCAGCTGGACAGAAACCTCCAATATAACTTTCTTGTCCCGGGACGAGGATTTATCGTTAGAGATTACAAGAGAGTGTTGCTCTAGACCAATACACTGGACCCCAGTAGAGTCCTATTTGTACCAAATACACTAAAATGACCCTAACGTTTGAGAAGACGTGTGTTGTTGTGTGTTGTTGTTGGATAGTCTCCACTTGTAAACATGACACCTGTGAATATGACACCACTGTTATAACAGCAGAGCGTCTGCAGAGGGGTCTGCGCCCTCTACTGGATGAAAGTTATGCACTGTCTCTTTAAATAATAACAAATACTGACGATATTTTAAACTTTCAGACGTAAAATTCTCAGAATCTTTAATAAAAATTGCCGAGCCACTTTAAATTTTGGGAGCAACACATTGGCTGATATTTAATGTAATGCTAAGTCTTTACCTTTTTATAATCCTGATCCATAAAATAAGTTATAAGTTATTTTATCATGTTTTGATGGGAAACATAACCAGCACTTCAAAGATGCCGGATGAGAACAGAAAAGTAGAGCCTTCAAAAAGCAGTATTTCACTTTCTTTGCGTTCAGACCGAGTGTGGTTAATGTTATTCCGTTGAGATTCTTTGACACTAAATGCTCTATTTTAATTTCCATGTTACTAAAAGCTGCTAAAAGGTCAAGAGTTTGTCTCTGAGGATCTCTCCGAGAGCAGTGAGTCAGACGTCATACATTATATATTAAACTTCCCGCAGCATTGGCACCGGAGAGGAGGCTTATTTAAACTGAGCAGCTTTTATAACTTTGACCATTGTTCGGGAGTCATTTATTGTTCTGGTGATGAGATTGTTAATGAAGAGTTATGTGATAGATGGCATGACTAAGTGGACGTCACTTCAGGAGACAAGAGGCAGGTCAGCGGGTGTGAAGGGCCTTTGCAATAAGCATAGGTCTCTCTAATTATCACAGCTTTGTCATAAGAGCCCATGAAACAGGCCAATTACCCACATGGCAGCTCATAACGTTTGTGTTACGTGTCTTTTTGTCTGCAGTACCCACACTTTCTGAAAAGAGATGCCAACAAGCTTCAGATCATGCTTCAAAGACGGAAACGATACAAGAACCGCACCATCCTCGGCTACAAGACGCTGGCCCTGGGCCTCATCAACATGGCAGAGGTACATCTTCATCAAAACACTTTTAGACATTGATAAAATAGGGTTATTCTGAATCGTTAAAAGTCATGACCTCATATATGCTGCCAATAAAAAAGTCATATTGGATGGGATTGATCAATATAAATAACTTAACAGCATTGATAAACAACCAAGATGGCCGCTGTTGCCGTGAAATGACCTTGTAATCATTAAAAACTAAACAGTCCAATCAAAAGACTTTTAGTGTTTGGTTTCAGAGGCAGTTCTTGTTCTCTCATCACGGCCTGTCACCATTTTCACCTCCATATTGTAATGATTCCACCGGCTGCATTTGGATGAGCATCTGTTGACATTAACATAATGGATTTAGCATTGAAAGCTAACTCCACACAGGACTGTCTGCTTTGAATCTAAATGAAAGTAGGGAGAACATGACCTTTTAGGAACAATGGTAGAAGGTGACCCTGACAGATAACGTCACAAAGAGGAGGAGAGCTATGTTTTAATGCATATTATCATGACATTGACTATGACTTTCTTAATACCTGGTAAAAGCCCTATTCTTCATGTTCAGGACTTCCTTTAATACTTTCTTCATGTCGTCTTGTACCTCTATGTTCTATAATTTTGTTTGCATGTCGCTCTAATAAATATAAACTGGAATGTATAAAGCAAATCTTAATATTAAACATTAATACAAGTACAGTGACAGACAGATTTAAACCTTTTGATATTTAAACAGACCATTATTTGCAGTTTGTTCTCAGTGAAATATTTCCAAACAACGCTATTTACAGAAAAAAAGGAGAACGTAAACTGCGTTAAGTGAAGAAGTTGTTTAAAGGCAGTATTGGAGGAGCAACAGAAGCTCCACAAACAAGATTAGATAAAACTTTAATGACCCCACAGAGGGGATAGTCACTCATTAAGGCCGCTCACAATCAGGTAAAGAGTGAAACAGTGTTAAAGCGTGCAAGAACAACACGTGTGCAATAAAAAACATAGAAAACAAACTAAAAAATGGTATCCTTCCTATCCTTCCATTGATGTCACTGTTAGAGTTGTCCCCAAACCACCACTAGGAACTGTAAAGAGCCATAAATGCCCAGAGTAAGGGCCCCCACGCCTCCTCGGACGTCCCAGAGCTATTTATTAAAGAAGACCTGATTCTCAAGTATCAAGGACGCTTCTGCAGAGCCATTCATCCCTAATTTTAATCCCTCGGTGCTGGTCAGCTGTGAATTGTGACTCAGTGGAGCTGTGACCTCTGCAAACTGAAACATGTCCCATCCTTTACGCCTGTTGACCTCAATTATATCCCCAACTTGAAGCATGTCTCTTCTGCTGTAGCCTGACATCAAGTCCACATCTGAGAGTGCCTCCTAACCTAATACCCCCCACTGTAATAGACCCATTCTTTTTTATTATTCATACTTTAAAATTACAGCCAGGCTCTTACCGTTTTACTGATAACCTTCATTCCACCTTCACATCCAAACTCAATTCAAGGAAGTGCACTCTAAAAAAATCAAACTCTCTTTCCCATCTCTGCCCGGTTCTCGCTGTCCATAAACATCGCTGTAAATCAAACGCACAATTAAATCTTCAACTTCTTCTGCCAAAAGCTACTCTCTCAATAAAAGAGCATTGATTTACAGCTCTGTTTTGCTCACGCCTCCACCTGTAGACGTGTCTCGCCATAATACGATCCTTGTTGTATTTGCACCTTGGGTCTGAAAGTCAAGTGGAGATTTTACAGCCATAAATAAACTGGCCGCCGTAGAAAAACCTTCAAAGACGTAATAATAATACGCTTAATAAAGGAATAAGTCCGTGGAAAGTTTTCTTGACAGCTTGTGACTCCTGTGAAGGTGTTCTTGTGAAGTAAAACCTATTTATAAAAGCCTGTTTCTCTGCCTTTCGGGGCTAATGCTTATTTGCTGCAGGTAAAATGAAGTCAGTTTTATTCATGAGGCTCCGTCAAAAGGAAAGGTTGGCCACAGAGGGCAGAGGACACCAACGCAGACTCGTACACATGACAGCTCCAATCTTATTTCCTTCACAGCCGCACAGAGCGTCAGGGAAATAATACGTTATAGGGGACACACAAGCTTTTGCCTAAAACGGGCCCATTTAAAATCACACAGAGAAATGTTAGTTTTATTGGTTTTACTTCTGAGATACGACAAAACAGTTTTATAAAAAAATCACAAATGTCTTTTATATGTCGTGGTAAATGTATGGATGTAAAAATCAACAAACAAATCAGGCTTAAGACTATTTTGTAAAGGTCTTGGTCTTCTCTCGGGTCCAAACTCATTTTTACTCGGTCATGTCTTGGTCTCGGACGCCAAGACCAACCAAGAAAAGAAAAATCTTGCCTAACTCTGCCTCATCATCAAGTCTTGGAGTCTGGACTTGGTCTAAGACTGGACTTGGACTGTTTAGATTCCATGCATTGGCTCTGGTCTTGATTTGGCCTTGACCTGGTCTCTGCCGGACACGGTCTTGGTCTTGATTTGGTCTCAGTCAATGCAGTCTTGACTACAACACAAATAAAATGCCAGCTTTATTCCGTGAGCATTAAAACTAAATAGAAAAACTATACGATTTAACTTTCAGAACTCAAGACAAACAAAAAAAAAAAGAATGAATTTTGTAAATAAAAGTAAAATAAAATCTTGTCTTTAATGTATGGTAAAAATGCAAATATGACTTAATTTCTACCATTGTATGAAACACTACCCTCTTGTGACCATCATAATGTATTTTTAAGGTCTTTATACTTTTCTTTAGAGCTGCACATTATATTATATTCATATTGCAAAAGAACAGCTTAAAACAGAGTAAAGTTTTCTTATTACATGTGACAGACTCTTGGTAAATTCATATTATTGGCCAATCAGATCCAGTGAACAACACCAACGTGATTACTGGAAGTGAGTCCAGAGACCTTTATTTCATTATACGGTCAAATCCAATTCAACCAGAGCCTCACTGCCAAATCCTCTGCCAAAGGGGACATTTAAATATCCCAGGTCATGCTTTCCTGATAATATGCAGCCCCACTTTTCATATTATAACAACATGGAGTCATTTTAATGCCACTGTGCCCTTTAAAGAATAACATTGGTCTAATTTTAGCTAATTTTGCGTATTCATCCAATATTTTTTTATCCTAATTGTGATTTTATCTAGGCTTTGATAATATAATAACATTTAAGGCTGATAATCTACTGTATATTTGTAGGTGCAGGTACAATAAATACCATTAAATAAAGAGCAGTGGCAGAAAGAGACAAACCTGCAGGAAACTGTGACACGAAAAGTCAAATTGCAGCAGCCGTTCTTATTAAATATGCAGAGTGGGACTTTGTGATGTTCGGCCCGTCGCATTTGTATAATTGTTCTTCTCACTGGAAAGAGGCTAAAATTAGCTGCGTCTATAGAAAGCGACGGGCGTCCAGGTCGGGCCGAGCCAGAGCCAAGTGAACGGACGTATATCACGGATGTCTTTATGTGCGGCTGGGACTGATCGGCTGTAGCTGTAGACTTCATTAACTCTGGGAGCGTGAGCAGACTGTTGAACGTGAGACCTGACACTGGTGTTTACTCTAGTCAGAAGCTTCTCGGTAATGATACTTACGCATTTAGTTCAAAGCTTTTTTTTTTTTGTGTGCCTGTTTCTCTCCTCTTTTGCTTCAGGAGTTGGCTCGTTTGTTCGCTTCTGTCTCGCGTATCTCGTCATCTTTTTTCTCATCTTTCATTAATGCGTTTCTCTGGGATGTCTAGTGTTTCCTTCTGTGTAAAAATAATCTCAAAGCTCATGCACAAGAATACCCTTTTATCATTTTTGGTGTTTGTTTTGCCTTCTGTTGAATTTTTAGCGCTGATATCCTTATATTAACATAACAAAACAACTACTGTTCTTCGCTCCAGGTGATGCAGCATCCCAGCGAAGGCGCTCAGGTTTTGGGGCTCCACAGTCAGCTAAAGGACGCCTCTGTCCCTGTCGCCGAAATCAGAGTCTACTCCTTATCGAGCCAGCCCATTGACCACGAAGGCCCCAAGGCAAAGATGTCCGGTCAGTCCTCTTTGTTTGTCTTGTATCTTTTTTTTTAATCGAGTTTTAGCTGGAAAACCTGAAATATAGATGACCAATACAGCGAAGGAGTCACTGCAAATAGAAGAGTTTGCCTTCAAAATTGATGTTGTCCTGGAAGTAGGGTGACAAGAAGTCTTTGTGAGGGACTGCACAGCATTTTCAACATAAATCACGCGTGTAGATAAATCAAGAAAGATGCAGCTCTGCTAATTTTGCTGTCTTTAAATGTTATTTCACAAAAAAGAGAGCAAATGGTGTTTAAATTTTGACTTCTGCTTCTCCAGATCGCTCCCCTGACATCGACAACTACTCCGAGGAAGAGGAGGAGAGCTATTCGTCGGAGCAAGAGGGCAGCGATGACCCCATCCACGGACAGGTAGACAAACTCCAACTTTCCATTTCCATATAAATCACCTCCACTGAAACCATGTGACCCGCTTAACCTCGCCGTACGATACGTCTGAGTCCAAGTGAACAAGTGGCCGTCCCCGTTTTTCTGTTCATTCGTCGCCCCTGTCTGGGATTTATGGGCGATACAATGACGGCGCGCCGCAGAGGTGTTTGGGGAATGGGCGCCCAGCGGTGCAAGAGATTGGAAACGGGAATGAAAGCGTCGAACAGACAGCGGGGAGAGATAAGACAGAAGCAGTGCGGCTTTAGAGGCTGGAATGAAAAGACTGAAAAAGAGGGAGAGGAGGAAAACATTCGTGACTGTTCCTCTGTGAAAGTATTGGGCTTAACGTGGAAGTGGCTGAATCACCGCTTGAACTTGATTTATTATTACCACATGACACATTTCCAGTCAGTGATTTACATAAAGGACTCATTGGTGATGTTTTTAGTCAAAGTGCATCAGTGCTATTTTCTTCTCCTGAAAAAGCCTCATTCACCAAACCTTTTAAATACATTTTCTCCCAATCTTTACAGCCACATCAGAGCTGAACCTTTGACTATTGTTTCATATTATGATAACACTATCATTTGAGCCCTTTCTGTGCCAGCTCATTCTTTATAAGACATTTAATGATAAGATGTTATCCCTTTATCTGTTCTAACCTCCCTAATCTTATCTCATCTAATCATTTTTTACCACTAATTGCATTTCAGCGTTAGATTAAACGCTAATTTGTTTTCTGATCATTCCTACCCTCAATTTTCTCCAACATCTGGCCGTGCATCTGAATATTATTGAGCACACGGCCCCTTATATCTTATGAATACTAACTGGCAACCTTATGAATACAGGAGTTAATAAGCTGCTTGTAAGAGTGTTATGTGGCCTACTTCTTTTAAAAACATGGCAGCATTCACTATGGCATCAAAATAATTCATATTTTGGTAAATGGGACTTGTTTATTACATATTTTTTGAGTCATGAAAGTGTTTACAAAGAGCAACACAATCCAAATCATTAATATAAACGGCACATAATATGAAAATACATCAAAACAAAGACAACAACACTTTAAAGGTACAGTGTGTTGTTTTTGGCAGCATCTGATTGCAATTGTGCAGCTCAAACAAACAAACTCCTCCTTTCTACAGCCTGTCAGCCACTACGGTAGCTCTGAAGGGACACACTGTAGAAATAGGTTAAATCAGTGATTCTCAATGAGTCCCACTTCAATAAATATTTGGCCTTTTCTATTGTGTTATATTACAGCTCATAAATAAGAAGAGAATAATAAAAGGATATAGAGAAGTATAAAAGAGGTACTAATTGGAGAGTGTTGCGTCAAAAAGAGCATCCGGTGTAAAAACATACACCTGGCCTCCGTTTAAATGGTCTAAACAAGGACTAAACTTGGACTAAGTCTATCGTTAAACCAGGATTAAACCCAAAGCGCAACATTTTTCCTCAAATTAATTTCTTCATTTAATCTCTTTCTTTTCTAGTATCTCTTCGACGAAGATGAGGACGTGAGGAAGAAGAAGACCACTCGACGTAAACCCTCGAACGCGGCCATCACCAGAGTAAGAAACACAACTCACGCCTCATTCATCCATCACCACTATCTCTTCTCTCTGCGCGCCCCCAGCTTTGGAACCTGCTTGTTTTGTTCGTGAAGCAATTTGCGGCGGGACCTACTTCTTGGAAAAAAAACAAAACCCTTTCGATGAATTAAATTTGACTCGCCTCCCCACTTCTCCTCCGCCTTTTGCCTCACCTCAAACGACCCGTCCCTTTTCTCTCTTCTTCTCTCGTCTTTATCAGCGCTTTCCCCTCTCCTCCTCCTCCTCCAGCTCGTGTTGTTGCTTTTCCTATAAATCTATTTTCTCATTCCTGACGGGTAATTCAGGACAGTTTTGTGGCATGAAAACAGCTCGACACAAGCACAGAGCAAACGTTTACTGGTTTAGATAGATGCAGCCTACGTGAACATACATTAACACTGACTTTTTTAATTATAATGGGATAATTGTATTGTGTGTGTCTCTGCAGGTTATTTACTGAGGGGTTGTAGTGGATATTTTGTGGAAATTTTTTTGTTACAGACAAGACTAGTGAAAAGAAAAGAAGATAATATAATAATAAATATCAAAATACAGGACCCCAGAATCTCAAAACACCTCAGTAAAAAACATTTTAAAATAATTTAAGGAAATAAAGAAAAGCAATCTCTTTAGAAAATATAAGAAATATCACTCTCAAAAAATATTTACATATATATACATTTATTTATTTATTTATTTTTGGCCCTCATATTAACCTTAATCCTCAGAGTAAACCATTGCTTGGACCAAAAGGGCGATTTTTATTACAACAAAAGATGTTTCTAAGTCCACACTAAATTTAACCAAGGTTTAGATTTCAGATTATGATCAAGCTGTACAAAATCTGACTATTTTTAAAGCCTCATATTTGATACATTTCAAGTAGATGCCCCTGGTAACAGTAATAGGCCTCTTTCTTTATGGACACGTGCAACAAATAAAAGTAAAATGTCTATTGCTCAGTGGAAAAGGAAAAAGAAATATCTCAGGACAAACCAAAGCATGTATGATGTCATTATAACTATAAATAAAATGAGGTATAACAGCTGCACATGAACTCACACCAACATTAACGAACATTTGACTGGCATTACAGTTTCTTGGGGCCTTCAGCAGCGGTCTCAGATATAGTCTCATACTCTCATAGGTTCTTACAAGGTCTAATCTAATCAATCAATCCAATCAAACACTACATGTAGGTGCCATTGTACTGCACAAACCTGAGCTGCACGCTTGATGCAGAAACTATGCTGATGATATCTTTCTCTTTCTCTCCAAATACATTGACTTTTTGTCATTAATGCCTGGCAAGTGGGAAACTATTGGCCTTGAAGCTGTCTTTTGATGTATTATTTAGCTCTAACTCAGAACTATCACAGGAGGATAAGACTGATATCACTAATAATGGCACATAATAAAAAAAACATTGAGGACTCCATAATTGATGCAATAATGTCTTTTGTTTCTGTAGTTCTTGAGGTACAAAGTAAATACTAAACAGTACAATGGAGGCGGAGGGCTTCTCATTGGAATCATTTCGAATGCATTTCTTTGATTTAGATCACTCATTTAGTAAGTAAACATTTTTGCAGGGATCCGCTGTGCGTAACATTGATTTATGAACACACACCGAGCCCAGGAAATATCTGCATGGATAACAGTTTTCCTTTATGTGACAGAGCGCTGTATCCATTAACCGCTGTTGTTTTGAGTCATGGAGCGTGAAAGCGAGCTCGGGGAAAAATGGCTTCCTATCTTCCCTCTCTCCTGTGGTTCCTTCCCTCTTCGACACTGACACTTCCTCAGATTTGAACATCCATCTCCCCCCAGTGCCTCGCGCCACCCGCCGTCTCACTTTTTCCACTGTGTTCCTCCTCCAGCAACCCAAAATCAAGGAGAAGTTTGTGGCCCTGCTCAAACGATTTAAAGTCACGGATGAGGTGGGTGTCACATCTTTCTCCTCCACTTTCCTACATTTTCCCTTCTTTCATAAAAAAACCCTCATTTCCAAGTCTGTGTTCACTCCACTTCAATGTTTGAAGAAGTGTGTGGGAGACGTTCATCTGGCAGCTCTGTAAAGACACACTGCAGATAAAAATAGAGCTGAAATGTGTCTGTGTTTAGATTCTTCTGGAGTAAATCCAAAGTTAAATGTTCACACTTTACATCTGACTCTGCGTTTATCTTGGCAGAGAAGCTAGGGTTTTTATGTGTTTCCTGTATGCCCTTTTCTCACCTAAAATGTTAATAATAGACCAAGGCTAGCAGTTAAATTTAGATTAGACAATGTGCAGTATTTTGTTAGGATATTTGCACATACAAAAGGAGGCATTGTTTCAAAGCCAGTGTCAGATGCAGCTGTTGTTGTTTTTTTAAATAGCAGGGACGGCTGATATCAATGGGCTAGGTTGGCTAAGCCCGTCTTGTGATTTTTTTATAGTTTTTTGTTTGTTTTTTCTGTTTATATATCGTGTGGAAGACTTTAGAAGGTAGTATTTATAGTTTTGAAAGCCACAAACCACAAAAAGGAAAAGGGGCTTTCTTTTTTACAGGCCAAGCACAACGTGACCTCAGCACCAATCATCTTCCTAATTTGGTGATTGACAGGAGTGAAGGCCCGCCCCCTTGTATTACCGACTATTAGGGCACAATTTATTCAGCCCCGAGACTTGAATTTGGACAAAACACAGAGACGTGATTGAGATTCACTGTACTTTTGAGACTGTGGATGAGAAACAAGAGGAAAAGCAGGTTATTAGAATAAAAATCATTTAGTTTTAGCATTAGCTGTTGCATTTAGCATTAGCGTGACAGCATCAGAAAGGTCTTGGGTAAGAGCTTCACTTGAAATCATAAAGTCAGCCTGATATTTTTGCCACTTTTAGTTTTTTGAAGTTTCCAGTGAAATAGTTATATCTAAAATTTTTTTGCTATAACATAATGTCCAAACGTGATCTTACTATAGTGAGAACAATTGAGAAGATGAGACAAATCAGAGGAGACTGAGCTTAGAAATAGGGTCTTAAATCAAAAATACTAAAACCACCTGAGACAAAAGGCTTTCCAGTAATCCAATAATAAATAATAAATCCAATAATGATTTTTTGGAAAGTAAACGTATTGTGATAAACCTCAAAATTATGAACCAAATACAAGAAAGGCTCAAAACTATTAGTGTTAAGATCATCTATTGTACTTTATACTGTTAATTTGCAAGAATATCAGGATCCCAGTTTTTTAATTTGTATATTTCCCAATTATTAGTTGGGTCTGTGTTCTTGGATGATACAGTCTGACTTAGACAAACACTGAGTCTTGTATCTACAAAATGATTCAGTCAGAACAAGGATTTACAAAGCGCATTTAACAGTGACATATCTAGGCTACAGTCTCCAGATGACTCATGAAGCTGCTCTCTGTTGCATGTAAACATCTGCAGCTGTTACTCTCTGTTATATTTGAGTCCTGATGCCTTCCTTTCTCTCTCTGTTTTCTCTCGGTGCACCCTTTTTCCTCTCTTTTTGGGCACAGGTGGGTTTTGGGCTGGAGCACGTGTCCCGGGAGCAGATCCAGGAGGTGGAGGAGGACTTGGACGAGCTCTACGACAGCCTGGAGATGTACAACCCCAGCGACAGTGGGCCTGAGATGGAGGAGACTGACAGCATCCTGAGCACGCCCAAACCTAAGCTCAGGTACATCAAATACAAAACTTGCAATGCAGAGCCCCCTCTAGTGGTTCTTAGCGTTACTGCAATCGCATTTTCTCACTTTCAAAGTATATTTCTAAGTAGTTTATGATAACAGTGTACCATTTTTTTGCCATATTCCCCTACCTAGGGCTTTTTTTACTCTTGCCTTTTGTATTTTTTCTTTCTTTTATCATGTAAGCTTTAAGTTTTGGGGACAGAAAGAGATTAATCTGAATGTATGCATTTTATTGTGGAAGGCTGGTAACACTAAAAGCCTTGGGTCCAACAAAGAAGCAAAAACAGCCACAAGTTTTGATCACTCACATCAGTAGTAACCCATCTGATCAAAAAAGGGCTAACAACATTTGAAATATTAAAGGTTTCTCAAATTTTACAAAAATGAATAGTTTATGGGACATTTCTTCTTCTTTCTTCCATCTTTTCTGTTATGAACCTCATGTTTCCACTGCAAAGGAGCAAAAGATGAATGTGAATAAATGCATTTTAAGTGTGTTTGTTTCCAGAGGATTCATTTTCATTTGTTTTGCCGTTTTGCGCAGGCCGTTCTTTGAGGGAATGTCTCAGTCCAGCTCCCAGACGGAGATCGGGAGTCTGAACAGCAAAGGCAGCTTGGGCCGAGACACTTTCAGTCCCGTAAGTAACTCCCGTCCAGAAGGAATCTACGGCATCAGCAGGAATTTTAATTATTCGGGCTGTGGGGCATTAGAGCGGCACTCGAGAAAACCCAAACCAGCTTGAGCTCACAAACCAGAAGCTGACTGCAGTAAATATTATTACTCCTTCAGGGTCTGTGACTTTATGACATTATTAAAAACCAAAAACACATGTTACTTTGAAGGCTACGCACATATTACTGTAAAAGCCTCATGTTTGTTTGTTTTCTCATGTGTCTTTACTCACATTTATGCGCTGACTGTACAGTATTTGCTCCCCACGTGCATTCATCACAAAATTAACCAGCGTGAGCCTGAAATATAAGCATGACTCTGACCTAATCTGGCAAATATCCACAGCCTGAAGCCTATGAAAATCACCTCAGCGGGATGCAGGCGATAATGAAAAATATCAGCAATGTTTCTTTCATAACATTTCCTTAATGAAGCAAGAATCCAACGACTCTTTGACACTCGCCATCTGCTCAGTAAAAGTGTATTTAATCTCTCAATGGCTTTGGCTGGATGTCTGCTGCTGATTCAAAAACACACAGTCAGTCAGCTGCGGTTTCTTTTTAATGACTTTCGAGTGAGTTTATCCAACATGTTATAGTGCCGCATAAACGCCCTTTTTCTATTTAATGGTGTGACCTGAAAAGAATCTTGTGAATATCTGACAAATAAACGTTCCTGCGTGTGATTAAAATGATCTCTCAATGATTTTAATGACTTCACAGTTTCCTTTTTGAATCTTTTACGTTTTATTACGCCACCTTTTCCTTGTGTTTCCAGCAGGGGGAGCAGCCTCCTTTAGAGAAAATGAAACCGTCACGCAGCCGCAACCTGGAGGAGGCTCTGTCTGAGACGGATACGCTGGTAAGACCATCCTGGAGCAGTGCATTTACTGATATATTAGGAGTTTTGATAATAACACGGTTTAAACGGACTGACTCCTGTTCGCTGTTGTTTAGGAGTTGACCGATCAGGAGATGTTTGCCGAAGTGGGGCCTTGTATTACAGTGTCAGTGGCAGAAAAGCCTTGCTGCACACCCATGAAGACGGGCAAAAACGAAAAGCAGACAATGCCATCACCGAGGTAAAACTGTCTGTCTCAAAATCTGTTTATACTGAGCAGAATAGGGAGCCTTCAAATGGGAAGAGAACATAAAGATGAGATAGAAAGCTTGTCCTTTTTATGAAGACATTTACTCACAACTACACAAACTTGTAAGTGGCCATTGTCCAGGGAGTACTTCATCTCAGGCCCAAAACTGCTGGGATATGCTCCAATCACCCGCGACACCTGATGGGAATGAGTGGAAGAAAATGAATAAATACACAAACGAAACTATTTTTAAAGTTGCAAATTTACTTTTTGTTGTAATACCTTTCCAGACAAAAAAAATCCCTGTCCGACCGCCATTCAGTGTGTGTTCTTGTTTAAAAAATCATAGCTAAAGAGCGAGTATGTATGCTCTCTTACTAATACTACTATTAATACTACTACTGCTACTACTAGTACCTTTCTAGAAGACAAATAAATGGGATCGTGGATATACATTTCTTGTTTAAAATCAAACCTATTATGTTTTTTGATTTAAAGTCATGTAATGGTGATATACAGTTTATTATTTGTGTATTTTGTGTTGTCTCAGGATGGATGGCGGCCACACGCCCAAACAGAAGCGCAGCGGCAGCACTCCCATGAAGGAGCGACAACTGTCCAAACCTCTGAGCGAACGGGCCAACAGCTCCGACTCAGAAAGATCCCCTGAACTGGGACACAGCACGCCTGTAAGAGACGACCTTTCTGTTATTTACATTTCAGATCAGCTTTATATAGTTTCATAAGCCCTTTTATTTTCCGTGCAGATGTAATATGTGTATGGAGGGTTTAGTAAACGCTGCTTTGTTTAGTGAGAGCTTCAGTCTTCTCCCAAAGTAGAGAAAGGCGTGCTGATAATTTGCTGTATGATTCACACTGAGCTCTGAAATGAATTATGTATGTGCTCATGAGTCATCTCAGCAGGAAATGAGCACAGTAGGAGGTTATTTATATAGATGTACGTCTTTGTGTAGGTCCTGAGGAAGGCTGTGTACGATCAGCTCAACCAAATCCTGGTGACGGACTCTGCCCTCCCTGAAAGCCTCATCTTGGTCAACTGCACTGACTGGCAGGGACAGGTACCAATGCACTGTTGTGACAAAATGTAACGTACGACTTTACGCACAAGTGTAATTAGTGTGTCTGTGTTTGCAGTATGTGGCAGAGCAGCTCCAAGTGCAGAGACAGCCTGTGGTTAGCACTTGTTCGACGGCTGAAATCCAGGCCGTGCTGTCTGCTGTGCTCACACGAATCCAGAAATTGTGAGTTTATGTGATCAGCTGAAATGATCCCCAACATACATTACCCATATAAACCATATATAAACCACATAATCCATATAAACCATGTAAGACCAGATGGTGAGCTAATCTTCAGCTGAATATGATATATGAGTACAAATTAACTGCATAAAACCCTCGAAAAGCTGACGTAATATTACTTTTCCCTTTGGTCTTTAGTCTCTAACGTCACACAAAACAAATTTAACTTTATTTTAAATGGAAACACAAATTCTTTGTCTTATAGCTCCCATTTGTTCACAGTATGACTCATCTTCTTTATATATCTTCCTTCTGTTTACTGTCCTTTTACTGACCCTTTTCTTCTCCTTCAGATCTTCACTTAACTTTTTTTCTTCTGTTGTGCTTGTTTTTGTGACATTTCCAAAGGTTATATGGAGTAATAGATGCTAATGTATTCTCTCTTCTCACGGACTCTGCTCTTTGCCCTCATAGCTGTAACTGTAACTCGTCCATGCCCAGAGCGGTCAAAGTGGCCGTGGTGGGCAGTCAGAGTTACCTGGGAGCCATCCTGCAGTTCTTCGTCACTCAGCTCGCAAACAAGACGTCCGACTGGCTCAGCCACATGCGCTTCCTGGTGGTGCCTTTGGGTAAGAAAGTCTCTGTTACACTGTTTTGGGGCATTTGTTGGCCACCCTTTAACATTAGTTCAAAACGTTGCACAAAAAGTGGGGTTAAAAAGTTGGATTCTCTGGTTAAATAAAACATTTACAAAAAATTGGGGCAAAAGAACAGCCAAACATAATTATGGATTTTAAAATTTTGTGGCTTTTAACGTCAAACATAGGATTAATCAAAAAGCCATGTCCTCAACCTGACTCTAAAGTCGTGTCCACCTCAATCAAACATTATTGCTGCCGGTACAAGTATTAGATTAGAGCCTGTATTAAACTGGACAGAAATATTTACCAGCATATTGTGCACACTAATGGTCAGTGAAGCTCTGGCTAATCCCAAAAAAGCCCCAAAGCAGTCTGACATTTAGTGCTAATATATGCCACTATTGTATTGTCAGGGTCCCATCCTGTTGCCAAGCATCTGGGTGCCCTTGACAACCGCTACAGCTCCTCTTTTCTGGACGGGGCGTGGAGAGACGTGTTTAGCCGCTCTGAACCACCGCAGACGGAAAGAGGTACAACACTTCACACAGTAACAATTCTTTAACTCTATAAAAATCTGTGTTTTTAATGTATATGTGTTCTTGTCCTCTTCAGATCAGTTGGACGTTGCGGGGAGAATCGCTCAGTTCATCAGCGGAGCCACTGTTACGCACCAGCTTCCCATCGCTGAAGCAATGCTCACCTGTAAACACAGGACGTGAGTTCAGATGAAATACAAACAACACACATTAAACACTGAGGCTGTCAATAATATCCCTCTGTGTCTCTCTCTCAGGCGAGATGAGGACTCTTACCACAAGTTTATTCCTTTTATTGGGGTAAGCTTCTCTCTTACTTTTGGTACATGAAAAACTCAAGGTTTAATAGTTTTGTAATATTTATGTGATGTCTTCAGGTCGTGAAGGTTGGACTGATCGAGTCAGGTCCATCTCCAACAGGTCAGTTACATTAAAACTGTTGTAATGTATTATTTATCCAGAGCTGTGTGCTCATGTCATTTGCTGCTTGTGAAGGAGATACAGAGGAGGGTGTAGCAGTGAGTTTGGCAGTGCCCTCCACGTCGCCCCCCAGCCACGGCTCTCCCACAGGGATGATCAAAGAGGCCGCCACACCCCCCTCCTCACCCTCCATGGGCACCGTCCTGACAGTACAAGGGTAAGGGCAATTAGCTCCTTTATTTCATTATTTAGACTCCAGGTTCTGCTTAAATTATCTGTTCTTTCCTGCAGCTATGAATAGTACAAAATCATGCAGCAAAATAAAACAAATGGCGATAATTTGATACCTCGCTTAGAGATTTATTCATACATGATTATTGTCTCGCCAGGAGCCCGAGTATGTCTCACGGCGTGGATGCCATCGGCCTGCAGGTTGACTACTGGCTCGCCTCTCTGGCTGAGAAACGTAAAGAGGGCGAGAGACGTGACACCAGCTGCAAAAACACCCTGAAGAGTGCTTTCCGCTCGCTTCAGGTCAGCAGGCTACCAGGAGGGGGCAGCAGTGACCCACAGGCACAGGTCAGCACCATGGCCATGACTGTGGTGACGAAAGAGAAGAACAAGAAAGGTGAGGGAAGGGAATTAAAAAATGAATTGTGAGATAATGTGTTTAGTGTGTAGTATAACAGGGTTTATGCGGAAATGAAAATCTGATTTCTTTTCTTCAGTTCCCACTATCTTCTTGGGAAAGAAGCCCAAAGAGAAGGATGTAGAGTCAAAAAGCCAAGTCATTGAAGGCATTAGTCGACTCATCTGCTCGGCCAAGCAGCAACAGACCATCCTTAAAGGTAACAAAGACTTCCATTTGATTTATTTTAGTTGAATATTTCTAATTTCTGTATCTAACGAGTTTTGTTTTCTTGTGCAGTGTCTATAGACGGCGTGGAGTGGAACGATGTGAAGTTCTTCCAGCTGGCTGCTCAGTGGCCCACTCACGTTAAATACCTACCAGTCGGACTCTTTGGCTACAGCAAGCCGTCCTCGTAGGGGTGACCCTCATGCCCCTGACCTTCGGCCCTTCTCGAACCTTTGCTCTCACTGCTCCTTTTAGTCCTACGCCACTGAGAGACAGCAGTGCGGCGCTGTAACTAGTCACTTTATCGCCCCTCTGTGTGAGTGTGTGTTTGGCCGTGTGGAGGCTGCATGCGCACGTGAATGTACAGTATGTGTGAGTGCGTGTTTACAAAGGGGCTCACAGCACAATCCGCAAACTGCCATTTCCGCTCCGTGGAATGCAATCGCATGCGACAGCTCACCGGTTTCAAGCCCCGACGTCCGTCCCCGAATATCTGACCCTCGACGTTTGACGGGTTTCTGCTCCGTGCAAAATCCAGACACATATTTGCATGCTCTGAATTCACAGACACACCAGTCACGTGCCACAAACGGAATCAAAAGCAGCCCAACAAGGCGTCAGTATTTGCATGAATCTGTTAAAAACACACAAAGAATAGTCCTCTGCCAGCATGTCAAAACAAATCCCTCAAACCTGCTCCAAAACATTTTTATTTCAAGGGCTTCCACTCAACTATATCCAATTACTTTTTCTGTACTAAAATAAAACATTTGGCTGCAAACGGCCGGATTGAAGCGTATTATTAGTTCAGCCTTCCCCTTAGTGCTGTACTGTGATGTGTCTGATTTCAGGGCAGGGGCTGTGCTATCTTTTTTTTTCTCTAAATATTATTTGCTATGCACTTATAAAAACACGTCTGGGTGTAAGCAGCTGGTAAAACCCTCTCGACAGCAAAATATGCAATGATCATTAATGATGGAAGTATGAAATGCATATTTAAATAGTCCAAAGGTTGGGGATAAGGTGTGTGTTTCTTATATTCATTCCTGCTTCACCATTTCTAAAACAGCCGCAATAAAGCACAATGTCATTCGCCAGCTGCCATCACCATCAACCTTTTTTATTTTTTTTTACAGGCAGCTATTACGTGGCTTTGATTTCCTCTATTTTTGGCCCAGGTCTGCTTCAATCTGCTTTCTCTAGGCTGTTGTGAGGTGTTTAGTGACAAAAGTGTGTGTATGTGCGTGGTGAATTTATGTAACGTGGTCAAAACCTGTATAAAATAGAACTAAACGGGAGAAATACTCTTTTTACAGTGTGACAGAGGGCATGCAGTTGGTGTGTGTTTGTGTGTGTGTGTTTGATGACAACGACGTGGTCAGTATCGATAGCACTGTTCGTCAGAGTAGAGCTGTGAAAGCTGCAGTAATGACCCTGTTTACTTTGCAGCTTGGCATAAGGCAAGTCCGAAAACAATTGAAATGAAAAAGTACATCACAAAGAATGTATCCTAAAGCAAACCGCGCCAAGCCTTGTGTCACCTGCATCGTAACGCTCTCCAGTATTGTATTAGCAAACCTAGTTTTATAAATAGTGTTGATGCTATTGTCTTGAATTATTGCTAAGGTTATTTGAGATAGAATATTACAGTGTTGTGGTGTCAGCAGCGCGTCTTATCTTTTTTGTTTGACGACACCTGTTACATGCTGAGGTTACACGCTCTCTGTTTGGTCACCGGCTCATCGCTCACCTCTGAAAAGCAACACTATGAAACTTTTTACCACAAAATACACAGCCTCCCAAATCCGCAGATCCTGAAAAAGTTGCATAATGTTGCTTTAAGTCATTCGGTTGATGAATCCACATATTTGTTGATTTTAAAGGCACCACAAGGATTATTCGTTAAATTTAGTTCGATCAAGGGCTCGACAAACTGACTGAACACTTATTTCCGCTCAGACTGGGCTCTTTTGGATTCTGATATCAGCATATCCAAACAATCAATCCTAACAATGCAAGGTTTCATTCAGATTATGTTTTCTTGTAAACTTTTTATTGGCAGAAAATAGAAAAAAGCTTGTAAAATGTCTGAATTGAGAATGTGCTGTTGTTGATTTGCCTAAAATTGAAAAAAAAAGATAAAGTATGAATTAAAATAAAAGATATGTTTGCACAAATTGCACAAAGGTGTATTGGCATCAACGTAATGAAAGCAGCATTGGGGTTATTTATTTTAATGGAGGGTATTATCTTAAAACTTATTTTGAAATGCAGCTAAAATGGTTCTGTGTCGTTTTATTGAACCATGAAAAAGGCTGTTTAAAATACAACAAAACACGGCAATCGATCTGTTGCACTTTCTTATAGTTTTGGAATGAAACCTTCTGCATTTATGCTTTAAACTTCGTAGGTCAGTGATCTTCGACCTTCCCATTGCCTTGTAGTGTTGATAGTCAAAGGCAGTGATGTGACCCGAAATTCTCCCAAGTGGCATAAAGCATATAGTTTTGAAGCCTTATCCGTAGTCAAAATTACTGCCAAAACAAATATGTGGAAAGTGTGAGTATATTTAGATAGAAAAGGAATATATGATGTGCTATATATTTGTTGTTTTAGGTGCTGACATCTAAAAGAAAAACAAAGTGAGCCTTGTCCTGTCATTTCAAGAAAAACTGAATGTTTTTTCCATCCCAGCCACATTCTCTCAACCTTTCCTTTGGTTTTCATTGTTTACATGTCATGGCTGGTCGTTCTACACGTGAGTCTTGAACTTGTTCCTGTGCGTTTTTCCTGTACCTGTTTGTCGAGCTGTGTGTTTCTGTGACGTAATACTGGTTCCTCTGTCCTTAACTAGCCGTGGTTAGAGATTAGGAGCTGTTTGGTCCGTCAATAATGTCTGTAAGTGATCAGCAGTGTCTTTTCTCTCCAGTGTCCTCAGAAATATGTCCATCAGATAAGAGTCTTCACTGGGAATCCACAAGCTTGGTTTTCTGAAATCAACTTAACTGAACTTTATTTCCAAACAGCTTGTACATTCGCCCGGTGTCCTCATTGGAAATGGTTCATGCTCAGATAAGAGCTTGTGGACTTGTGGAGAGTATTTTTGCACATGCCATTGTTTCTTCAGCTTTTTTGCCTTTTGCCTATAACAATAATTATAAGAAACTATAATGCTTGTACATATCAGATAGTACTTGTTAAATTGTATTCTAGTCTTTTTTGTTTTGTTTTCTTAATTTGACATGTTTTGTAGTTCTGCTTTTTCATGATAATGTTTGTCAATCAAACTGATGTGGGATGAAAAGTGGAAGTGTTCATTGTTTCATTTGTTTTGTTTTTTAAATAAAATGTCCTTGATTTGTAAAACTGTGGTCTTTTTAATTTTTGGAACATAAGTCTACTGTATAAAGAGTAGCTTTAGAAATGGCTTTTCTATGGCTACAAGCACAATAGATATAATTTCTAATGATTAAAAGCAACAACATAGCTTCTTGGATGATTAAAAACAAATGCCAACAAATTGGTAAAGACAACAAGTAAAGCAAGATCATTACTTTCTTTGGCTTTTTATTATTAAACTTCATAGAATACCAATTACATAAAAATACAAAAACATAAAAAGTTGAATCAATGCAGAGAGAATCGATTTCATACAACATATATGTTCAGTTTCATAAAATACAAAAGTTTTATTAAAAAAACATGTTTGACGCTAGCACTGAGAAGATGAGAGCAACTGCTGCGACAGCGCATGCGTACTACGATTTCTGTATGATCATCTTGACCTATTCTCAATCTTTGGCAGTGAGAGTAGCGGCGGTTTAATGTAGGTTATTATTGTTTTTTATTCTTAGTAATTCAGTAAAAACATAACTGTTCTAGTATGTATAGACGATAAATGTTGACCAGCACTGAGTTTTGTGGTTATTGGAGTCTGGGTAAGTTGATAAAACCGTTAAATTTTGTTGACTGGGTTAACGTGCATCTTGGACGCTAACTAGAGGCGCTTTTTCTTAAAATTTTAACATGAATTCAATTTGCACTTATTTTTGTGCGGATTTTTACATTCTATGATATGGCAAAAACTTCTACTTTAACTTAAGCCGTATTTTTTGCTTTTATCTCCTACCAAAATGCCAATTATACAAGCATTTTCTAACGTATCAACTCACGCAGGTGTTTTAATTAACGTTAGCTAGTATTAGCGTAGGTTTGTTTAGCGCTTCCGGTGAAAGTGAGGTTTTATTTAGACAAACCGGATGTACTGAAGTTTTCCCAGTGGTTAGCTTTACGTAAGTCTGTCCTGAGCATCACAACATTGTCCTGCTGCTTTGTTCGCGGGACAGAAAACACCGCATTTGTCTTCAATGAAGGTAAGAAAGCGACATATAACGTTAACGCCATTTTAAAGCCGCACCTTTTTATAAAAATAGACCTGATGTTATTACGTTTGGCGCAGACCTGTCTTTTAAACGAACGATACAACAGCGGCGAGGTCCGTAAATGTGTCACCCTTCGTGTCTAGTGTTGTACTTACGAAACAAAACGAAAAATGATTCATCTCTTCATTGTTTTTGTAGCTTACTGTACATAGTTTGATGTCTACACAGTATTTGTTGGCGTATGTTTTGGTATCATTGTTAAACCAAGGCCTACTTTATTTACATTCATTTGGATGTCTACACCTGAGAAGGGATGCTGATTATCTTTATTGTCACGATATAGTCTGATTTTACACCTGTTTTGCTTAAGTTTCATCGCTTTTTGTTGTCGGTCACCTTCACTGATCAGGTGCCAAGCCAAATGTTGTCTCTCAGCAGACTGCAGGCCTCGCCTCAGCCATTCACCGGCTTTTGTCATCCACATAATGGCGTCAGATAACCCACTTTTACTGTATACCCGACATATGACATAAATGCACCCGGAGCAGGTCTAAACACTGCATCAGAATGGTATTTCTAAAAGGGAAAGGTAGATGAAGGAAGTGTGGACAGTGGTGCATTGCAGTGAGTGTTTGAGGCGGATGGGAGGGGGAGACGGGGGGAGGATGGCTGACAGGGAGAAAGAGAAGGGAGGGAGGAAGAGGAGAACAGGTGCGCCATCATCAAACCAGGAAAATGGACAGAGTCACGATGTGGCACAATTGGCTCCTGTGTCCTCTGGCGGCTGCTGTGGATTCATTTACAGCTGCTCGTTTTCAGGCTTTTGGACAAATGTTTTAATATGATATCATCAGATGCCAGAAGAGATTCAATACAGGCCTGTTTCACTTCATTCATTTGTCAGCCCATGTTTTTGTTTACTTATGGCACTTTCAAACTCTTCTCAACAAAGAAAACAAAGCAATGTGTGTGTTATTGTAATGGAAAATGAACTGTATTTAGTCGGGCCGATCCTATTTATACACTAGTTTTAGTCTGAGCATTTTCTTCACTTGTTAGATTAAAGTTTAATGTGCTACAAGCATATTACAAGCATATATGACCAAAGTTGTAAAGCTGTGTTTATGTTTAAGACCTAAAAAATCAAGAATATCAAAGTCACATATCACAGTACATATGTTTTTGGCTTGACTGTTGAGACAGCAGTATTGCTTGGAATAATCTCAAGACTTTAACTGACCTTGGCATATTTTCCACCTCTCATGAAACACTGTTACAAAAAACCAGCAAGCATCTTATAATGATATTTTGTATGTACTCAGTGCTGAAATGGGAATGTCTTTGTGTAACTTGCATACCAAATTAAACATGAATATATCACTATGGATGAATTATTTAAAGTATTCGTGTACATGTCTTCTTCTCACATAGAAATCGGAGTCTTCTTTTAATTGGCTTTGCAGGTCACTTTCAGCCACGTGTTTTAAGCTCCAGGGAATCCTCTGGTTGTGATCTAAGCAGGTTTAGCCTCACACATGCTGTAGTATGTTTACTGTCATCAAACAAGGGCCTGTCACTGTCGGTTTCTCGTGGCATTACATTGTCTTTTGAACGTAAACAGTGCAGGCCTTTTCCTAGTCTTTAGTGTGCGTCCTTAAGCCTGCTTTGAAATGTGCATTAGAAATAACCTTGCCATTATTCATTTGATCTTGACCTTAGTGCTCAGGTTTAGTTACCGTATGTGGTGCTGCAGCCTTTTAGATGAAAGTCAACCCTATCATCCATTCACTACGTACTAACTAAAGCAGCACATGTTAGGAACAGGTGATGATATCTTTATTAAATATTTCAAAGAAGTGGTGAAGTATAACATTCTCCTTTTGTGTCCCTGTAGTGTGGATGAAAACAGGCAATGTCCACCATGGTGTATCCACGTGAAGAAGCTCTGGAGCGACTGAGCCAGGATGAGATTGTTCTCAACACAAAGGCCGTTATGCAGGGCCTAGAGACGCTGCGAGGCGAACACGCTCAGCTCCTCAACTCTCTGCTGGACTGCACTCAGCCTCCCGCTGCTCAGGAGAAGTCTGGTCTGCTCCGGAAAAGCCTGGAGGCCATTGAGCTGGGGCTGGGAGAGGCACAGGTGAAGAATGGACCAAACACTTTTAGAAGATTAAATTCTTTGTTGATTTGCTATGGTTGTATATAGTATATAACCATAGCAATTCAACAGTCTTTTATATTTAACCCTTTCTATAAACTACTGTGAAATTCTGTGAGACTCAGCTATGCTTATGAAAACTTCCTTCTTACTTTTTGAATTCCTCTCAATAATGTAACTCTTATTGTTTGAGGTGACAATAACGTGACTTACAAACAATATATATTTCCAGGTATAAACCAAACATTTTTAAGAATATTATCCTAGGTAAATAAAGGATTTGTTGTAATAATATTTCAGTTTGCTCTTAAATGGGCTTCAGTTGATCAAAGATTTATTCTGTCCTCTCTGTCCTGTTCCAGGTGATCATCGCTCTGTCCAGTCACCTGAGCGCTGTGGAGTCGGAGAAGCAGAAGCTGCGTGCTCAGGTGCGGCGGCTCTGTCAGGAGAACCAGTGGCTGCGGGACGAGCTGGCCAGCACTCAGCACAAACTGCAGCGCAGCGAGCAGAGCGTGGCCCAGCTCGAAGAAGAGAAGAAACACCTGGAGTTCATGAACCAGATCAAGAAGTTTGACGATGACGTGTCGCCCTCCGAAGAGAAAAACCAGAACCCCAGCGGAGGGACTGGAGGGGACTCTTCAAAAGACAGTCTGGACGATCTGTTTCCCAACGACGATGACCAGGGACCAGGTATGACATCAGCAGCAGTGACCTAACACTCAGCTCATCCTGGTTTTACAAGTTGAAAGAGAGTCTTGTGTTTTAGATTACTGCTCTCCTCTGTGATGTATTGTCTATATTTAGGAATCACCAACATCAATAATTTAACAGATGACGGAAAGAAGCAATTATTGCTGCGTGTTGTTAAGCTGCATCATTTGCCACAGTTGACCTTTTCTTCAGAAACGCCAGAGCATAAAGTGCAGAACAAATTAGGATGCAGTGCACATGAAAACATGATTCATTTAAAATGTTAACATGGTAGTAGTCTTGTTCTCAGAGAAACTGGAGAAAGGTCAGACTGGGCTGAACTACTTTAGTCTGAAAATGGGAAAATATCTGGACTACACTGAGCTAAAGATACAGCTATAGATTTAGAAAATTCAGTGGAGCGTCAGCTGGCTTATGATAAAACCTGAAGAAAATGAACAGTTGCATCATTAGTACTATTGTGACATGAACAAGCATGGCAGCATCATGGTTACTTTTGTTGTTCACAGTCATTCATTTGTCTGTTCATAGAGCCCCCAATCCATCATCTACAAATCCAAATATAAAGATGCAATAGAAGAAAAACTATATGAAATCAAGGATGATGAATTAGAAAAAACACAGCAATACTGTGACGTATGCCCTGTTTAATGATGTAAACCTCCCACAGCCATTAGCAAACCAGTAAGTGCTTCAGCAATGACTTTAATTATCGATTAGTAGGAATATTTTCCAAAGTTAATCTTTGATCTTTTTACCCTAAAAAACACCCTCTTACGGTTATTAGGTAACTCTGAATTTAATAATACAAAGATTAGATGGTAATCCATTTTCATTTTTAATACAAGCTTAACATTTCGGTAGTTTGATTTGGTTTGATTGTTTTTTGGGAAAGATGATTATAAAATGTGCAGGATGTAATCTACGAAAAATATAAGACATTGCACAGTAATGAAAGGAATGAGATGAGTAAAAAGATGAGAAAGCAGGAAACACAAACAGTTTTCCTATAACTACATGTCCTCAGCCTCTCACACTGAAGTCTGTCATGTGTTGGACAAACCCGAGGATCATGTGCCTCAGAATGAGGCCCAGAGAAGGTTACACTGAGGTCATCTGCTCCTGGTTACATTTACAGTGTTATAAATGTTCATTTCTATTTCCCCAGGCTTTGTTTAAAATAATGCGTAGTGTTACATTTTCACGTGATTACTGAAAGAAGCTTTTTTTAAGTTGAATTACATTCACATGACTTTTCATTGGAACAAACATTTATCTCCTCAGAGAACAGAGTTGATTATTAGATGATTGTTGATTTGATGATTTTTGACCTGCCCTCGGCCTACAGCGCAGCCCAGTGGAGAGGTGGCAGCGCAGCAGGGGGGTTATGAGATCCCAGCCCGCCTCAGGACTCTGCACAACCTGGTGATCCAGTACGCCTCACAGGGACGGTACGAGGTGGCAGTCCCACTCTGCAAACAAGCCCTGGAGGATCTGGAGAAGACATCTGGCCACGACCATCCAGATGTGGCCACCATGCTCAACATCCTGGCCCTGGTTTACAGGTGAGGGACAGAGGACAGCTACAGTAATACCAACAAACCAAAGAGAGTGCTCCCTTAAAGTTATTTGTACTGTTTTTGCCTTAAAGGGACCAGAACAAATACAAAGAAGCGGCTCACCTCCTGAATGACGCCTTGGCCATCAGAGAGAAGACTCTGGGGAAGGACCATCCTGCTGTAGCCGCGACACTCAACAACCTGGCTGTGCTTTACGGCAAGAGGGGCAAGTACAAGGAGGCTGAACCCCTCTGTAAGAGAGCGCTGGAGATCAGGGAGAAGGTGAATGCACATTAATACATCTATAAATGGGTCTAATATACTAATAATGACACACAGATGCATAACTATAAGTGTGTGTTTGTTCCTTGTCCCCTCCAGGTTTTGGGGAAGTACCACCCAGATGTGGCCAAGCAGCTGAACAACCTGGCCCTGCTTTGTCAGAACCAGGGCAAGTACGATGAGGTGGAGTACTACTACAGACGAGCTTTGGAGATCTACGAGTCCAAGCTGGGAGCAGATGACCCCAACGTGGCCAAGACCAAAAACAACCTGGTGTGTGCAGTAATACAAATACAGTGTAACCAGGAGGCACCGCTGTTTTTATTCCATTTATTTCTGCCAATAACTGTCTGTTTTGTTTCCACTAAGGCCACGTGCTACTTGAAGCAGGGGAAGTTCAAAGATGCAGAGGCTCTGTACAAAGAGATCCTGACCAGAGCACATGAGAAGGAGTTTGGATCTGTCAACAGTGAGTTCAGCCTCAGTAGTTTATTTTTTGGACACAATTTCATTGATTTCTAGCACATGAGGCTGGGTCAGGGAGTGTGTCAGAGTCATTTCCAGTAAAATCACAGGAAGTAGAGCCTTTACTGCTGTGTATTTTTAAATTCATTCAACTCAGTTTCTGATTTAGCATTTTTAAGGATTAAGTGTCACCTTTAGCCTGTAAATTTTAAACACCCACTAGTAAACACTGCAGGCTCCCATCTGTTACTCAGACTGTCCTGCTTTGGTAGAGCTGCAGTGAGATTCAGGTTTTTATTTGACCACACCCTGCTCCTGCCTCTGCTCCTGCCCCTGCCTCTGCTCCTGCCCCTGCCTCTGTTCCACAGAGGATTATTCCCTGCTTTTTGAAGCATGCGTAGCAGCTTAATGTCCTCTGCTCCTAAGCCTATCAAACCCTTATGTGCTCACATGCCCAGCACAAGGGAACGACAGCAGGAAGTGTTTCACAATAAAAATTAGTTTAGTGTATGCACAGGCATGAATGTATAATGTAGGTCAAACTCAGGGCTTTGGTTTTATAAAGATACATGTTTTTCTTTTATTTGTACTGTATAAAATCTTGTGGTGTAAATATTCTTTGTCCCTTTTGCAGATGAAAACAAGCCGATCTGGATGCACGCAGAGGA
This sequence comes from Rhyacichthys aspro, assembly GCA_036850595.1. NCBI lineage: Eukaryota > Metazoa > Chordata > Actinopteri > Gobiiformes > Rhyacichthyidae > Rhyacichthys > Rhyacichthys aspro. Next base: position 5,222,980 of record CM072165.1, read on the forward strand.
ACGTGAGGAGAGTAAGGTTAGTGACCTCACAGATCAGGATTGGATTGCATTAAGTAACGGTAATGAATGAGCTACAGACTGAACAGACTTGACTTTTAGTGACTTGTTTGGGGTAAATAACTTTTCTGGTTGCCCCTGTGTTTAGACATGCTCTGTATTTTTTGTGTGTCTCTCAGGGAAAGCGCAAGGACTCTGGGCCCTATGTGGAATATGGGAGCTGGTATAAAGCCTGCAAGGTGGACAGGTAGGAGTCATGTCACAATATAGAGTCATCTTTGAGCATGTGCCATTAGTTCCAATCAATCTGATAAATGCCTCTTGTTAAAGTCAGTAACAGGCACTCATTTAACCTTGAAGGGAAATGTCCAATGTTATTTACCTGCAGACATTCTTTTCATGTTTTTCTTCATCAGAGATCTGACTTTCTGACTTGTTTTCGTAGCCCCACAGTGAACACAACCCTCAAAAGTCTGGGAGCCTTGTATCGTCGCCAAGGCAAACTGGAGGCAGCAGAAACACTGGAGGAGTGTGCCAGCAAGTCACGTAAACAGGTAGCTCAGTGTAGTTGCTGAAATACTGCTCTAAGATTACCTTAGTTTCCTACTGATTTGTTCATTCAGGAGCCAGTTGAGTCCAGATGTGATTTACAAGCCTATAAACTCAGCCTCACTGATTTAAAGATGAGCCACAAAGTTAATGTTCCTACACTGTGGCAAAGAAAACTCTCTACTGTTGGACACCTGCTGTGTTCTTGTACAGAAGCAGTATTTTTCCCCAGTGTCTTCTCATTGCCTTTTGTGTGTCCTCTGTAGGGTATTGATGCCATTAACCAGAGTAAAGTTGTGGAGATCTTGAAGGACGGCGGCTCTGAAAGAGACAGACGACACAGCAGGGAAGGAATGAATGGGGCTCAGCAGGGCAACGAAGGCGACGACTCTGCCGAGTGGAACGGGGTAAGTGCATTTGTTGAAATATGCTGGGGCCCTGCTCTTGGAATAATACAGCCCTAACACATGACAATACATGGCTGTTGTCTAAGCTTTTATATTTTTCTGTAGGATGGTAACGGATCACTCCGTCGCAGCGGTTCCTTTGGAAAGATCCGTGACGCACTCAGGAGGAGCAGTGAGATGTTGGTGAAGAAGCTGCAGGGGAGTGGGCCTCAGGAGCCACGTAATGCAGGGTGAGACTAGCCAGTGTTTAGACCAGTCTGTGTGAAACATGATCTGTAGGATTCTCTACTGCCCAATATAAATCACTGTCATAGCATTAAAGTATTTACATTATGTTGGTAGCAACAGGATTGCTGTTGCACAATGCTTCATGTGTTCCTTCACTCTTAGGTGCCACATAGAAAGACAACAACAGGAGTAAGGTTTTCTGACTGAAAAAAGAAGAGCTCATACAAAATGTCAGCTTGTTTGTCTCAATAGATGTCTGAGGTTCTACTCTAACCATTATATTTTCCCTCAGGATGAAGAGAGCGAGCTCCCTGAACTTCCTGAACAAGAGCACAGAGGAGACTGCACAGGTCTGTTTACTTATTTCTTAGACATTATTATTTATGCTGAGGGACCAGTATGATATAAATGTTCTGATCTGTTCAGGACGCCAACTCTGGACTCTCAGACTCCAAGGTGTTGAGCGCCAGCAACGTGGACCTGACCCGGCGCAACTCTCTGATTGGCTAAACAGTCGCAGGAGGCGGGACCAGAAGAGCGGTTTGATCAGACAACTCAATTAAACTCAATTAAAAACCCAGATCAAACACTGACACCTAGAGCATATTTTTAAAAGAACACTGAAAAAGCGTAACTACAATAAACATCATCTCGTAAGACACTGTCGCTACTGCTTCGCTGTAAAAACCGCTGCCATCAGTGAGAAGACAGTAGATACACCTTTATTAGCATGCTGCTTACTAGAAAGTGAATGTGTGCACCTGAACGCCTCATAACATATAACATTGCACTGTAGCAAAACCTCATATCTGTCGTGATTCTGCTGTTCACATGTAGGTGGGTCACGTCTAGGTTTGGTTCAGAAAGATTCTAAATTTCACTGTTAGCATGACATTCGCTGAGGCTAATCACTCATTTAATATAAGATAAAGTTTAGAGAGAACAGACAGTTGTAGAAAGAAATGTGTGTGGGTATTTTCAGACAATAGCACTAACCATCTAAACCTCACATTTTGCCTTTTTTATGTATATATCGTTTTAAATTATTTGTCTCAATCTGTATATGTGGGTGTTTGTCTTTATTTTACTTTGTTTACACTTGGGTCGAGAGGCAGACTGGAAAAAAAGGGGAATTAAAAATGCGCCTTGTTCCTCAACAGCTCAAAAACTTCCTTTGATAAGATCTTTAACGTCACTCTTCTGAACCCATGGCCTGGGGATTTTACTCTTGACTGGAAACATTTGAAGTGATATTGAAAAGTCCTGAAAGTGACATTTGTTATTGTAGAGTCAAGAAGTAAACCAATCACTAATCGTTACTTTTGGGCAGCATTTCTCGTGAAAAAATAACCTTAATTCTGAGCTTTTTCCAAACAACTAAGTCCGACTGAAACTTACTAAGAAGGTCAGCACAGACAGACAGGAAACAGGGGAATGACCCGAGCTGGAATCGAACCCAAGCCTCCCGAGTATGTGAGCCACTAAGGCGCTCCTGATGCTGAAATTTAAATCACTTTTTGTTTACACTCATTTCAAGGTGGTCTTTATTTAGTGGTTATTTATTTAAATGACAAAAGCCTGACTTTCTGTTTTCGTGAACACATTTAATGAAGTTTTCCTTCTCATTTACTGTTTGTTTAAACTGTGCAAAACAATCCTTTGCTGTTTTGTTAAGACTAGATCTCATTGTAAATATATTGTTAATGCATTTCCTGTGTCTTCAGTTTAAAGTTGATTGATTCTCAGAATGTCGCATGACGGTGGCTGCGGTGCTCAACTTTGAAGGTGTTTGTTTAGTTGCTAAACTCAGCCAAAGCAAAACCAAAACAAGATCAAAACGAAGAGAATAGTTCCCAGAATGTATGTGCTGTGTAAAGATTTAATCAGGTTGAACACACTGGCATCAAGTAAGAATCACTGGGATTTTAATTAAACAACAAAGAAGCAAGAAAATCTCAAACAGTAAATTATTTTCAAGTTTACAAATGGAAGACATCATTTAGTTTTAAAGGCTTTCTAAAGCGTGGTGCACACACACTATCGATTAATGCCTCAAACCAAACACAAGCCTCCTGTTGTGAATTCAGATTTGATAATGTCTGTGTTGAAAGTCTTGAAATGCTCATTACAAGCTTCTGATTGTTGTGTAGGTGCATGAAAGAAGGAGGAGATGAAGGAAGGGAACAGACTGAAATATAGGAAAGTGCTTTGGAAAGACAAGTGCTTTACATGTTGTTCACAGCAAATAATGTACAGAGTCATTTCTTTGTGATTACCACTAGCTCACGTATATTCACAGAAATAATGGGAACCCAGTCTGAACCCAATACACCTGTAGACATGTATAAACCATAAACCTCAGTTAAAACCAGACTGCAGCCTCTCCACAGGAACCAGTCACATATATTTATCACTATACGGTTAATACTATACTAGAGCTCTCTATATCTGCTGTTGTACTCGGGTCATTTGGAATCCAGAGATCTATAAATATATGGACACTGGTATTGGTTTATTTACAAATATAGATGTAAATATCTGAATCTCTGTAAAAAGATATTTTCAAAGGTAAAACTAATTGTGTCCAGATATTTATGGACATCTGTATCTACTACCTATTAATCTGTTTCTGATCAGAAGACCTCTACCTGCTGCTGCTGTGTTGCTTTCATGACATGGATCCAAATTGTAAAGGGGCCAATTAAATGTGTATCTCTCCAAAAAAAATCAATAAAAACAACTCCCACTTTTCAACCTGAGTCTGTTGTATTTCTTTAATTGCTGTGACCACTCGCATCACTCTTGTCAGCGCGGCCTGGGGGTGTTAACCGTACTCTGCGCTGCTCCTAAATGAGGTGAGTGAGTCAGTTGTGACTTCCTGTCAAAAAGGAAATAAAACCCAACAGAGTTTACTTTGTGAATCAGAAGTACAGTGATGGACTGATCAGTCGTTCTCAAGGGGCTTCGGTTTGAGTGTATTTTGCATCAGAACTGTGGTTAGAAAGTAAGATCTGTACTTTTTATCACTGTTATGCAAACCTGTTTTTATTTGATCTATTTTCATTAAGTTGTTCTCTCATCATCTCTTTCTCTCCAGCAGTTTCCTCCATGTCTGCAGAGACTCCCTCCACTCCGTCCAGAGGCTCGGCGCTGGCCCTGGTTCAGTTTCAGCTCGGCCTGTATCGGGAGGTGGTCCGGTTCCCCTCAGGCGGCCGGACCTGTCCTCATGCAAAGAGGCTGGCTGCGGAGATCATCCAGAGAAAGGTACTGGCCTCATTCTGAAATCGAATGACTGAATTTGAGCTGATAAGGTTTTTAGGGCGTTAGACTCGAACTAAAGTTGTTTTACAGCAGCACCACTAAAAATAAAGGTTAGACGAGACACAAATGCAATTTTAGGATTCACCAAGAATATAAAACCAAATGAAACTGATGAATTATGCTAAAATAAACACAGGGCAGAGGTTGGTAGATTAAACAATCAATGTATGTAAATGTATGTGAATTTGACCATGTAACGGAATCAGATTTGACTTAATTTGTCGTTTAATGGATCAGAGGAGGTGGAGACACTGGACAATCACCAATTAATCATAGAACTAAGGCTTTTATGATGTAAAAATGTAGACATTTATAGTTTAGACTTATTTATGTAATATATAAACTTTGAAAATTCAAGAGAAACTTAGCCGCATACATAATTATGCACAACCTTAAACAAATACTTGAATAAAAATCACGTTTTCAAACCCTTGGATTACTTCAAACAGGCTTGTGTACAGACAATGCCCTCACATACTCATAGATTTTGAGCATTTTGATGAAGAAGAGGAGACTGCTTTGTCACATTACGTTATTCAGACAGACTGTAACACAAAGACTAAGAGTGTGCAGACTTATCCATGCAGTTATTGTACGTTGTTGACTTTTTCTCAGTTCAATTCAAAGGGTTGTATTTCACATAAAACAGTATTAAAAGCTCTCAAAAGAATGATCTAGGTCTCGGATTTTTACTTCATAAAATCTGGCATTGTTATAGACTTAGTGGTCCATTGTACATTGACAGACAACTGCGCACACTCACATGTATCCTGTATGGGGCAATTAGAATCACCAGTTCCTTTATTGATGCATGTCTTTGAAAGCAGAAGGAAGCTTGGTGCGTTAAAAGAGTCAGCAGTGACTCAGAGAAGATACAACTAAAGGCTGCCTTCCTTCAAGTGGGACAGGGGTGCTTCTACCCTGCTCACCGCGTTTATATTACAGTCCTGGAAAAATAAAAAAGGTCATCTTATGTATGACTCAGGGCTGTGTGGGCTCCTGTGTTACTATTGGTGGCTTTGGAAAAAAAACTTCTTGCATTTGGTCAGTGCTGGGGAAAAAATAATCATGCAAAAAACTCAACACATTGTGGGCATGAATGTTACAGAAATGCATGTGACGTGCAGCTGTAGTCTGGGCTTGGTGCGTCTCGGTGTCAGGGACAGTGTGGTCTACAAAAGCAGAGCAAACTTTCCAACCACAGACTCTCCCCTGTTTCTGTCGCGCTCACAGCAGCCCCCTGTTTCTCTGCTCTGGTCTGAGTGCACCTGTGTACTCTCCTTCTGCCACAAACACCACTGCAAAACCGCCCATTATTCAGTTTTATATCATTTTGATATAAATAGATTGGTTTAGGGCTCAAATTATTTCAATTTCACATGCATATACAAAACAAAAAGTCAAAAATATAATTACTTCTATAAAACAACTTAAACAGGATCAGTTCTTTCTGTTTTGGCCTCTAAACATTAAGTTGCATAACTAAAGGCTTTTATATAACCCAATAACAAAGTAAAAAAGTGAGAAATCGGTGAGAATGTAGTTTGAAGCCAGTGTCGTCGTGTTATTTGCTCAGGCTCCAAACTGCAGTGTGGTGGGCGTCGGTGAGAAGGTGCTCCTGTTCAGACACTGTCCCACCTCAGAGCAGCTGCTGCAGCGCCTCAGAGACCACGACCAGCTGCAGGACGGGGATCTCATCGAGGTCGTCGTCGCAGGTCAGAACTCAGAACGTGTGGTTTTGTTGTGTTTTCCGCAGTAAACGACTGAAACGTGTTTGTAACATACTGCGTCTGTGTTAAACTCAGGTTCAGCCTCAGTGACAGAGATGAGGATCCACCCACACTCACTGGTCGTCCAATCGTATCGCACGCCCACCTTCTGTCACCACTGTGGGGAAATGCTGTGGGGGCTCGTCCGCCAGGGGCTCAAATGCACCGGTGTGTTCACTCAGCAGCGTCACTATTTACTTAACGTTTGTAGCATTTTATAAATCTGCACCAAAGTCAGACACGATCCCTCCTGTGGGGAAAGTTTAGCTAGAGTCAACATAACAGTGCTTACCTTTGCAACTGTCTGATGTATTTAGCTTATGTCCACAAACACAAAAAATATGCATGTTGTTTATCCATTTATCAAATTAAACTATTTTCTCCTCTTCCTCTGTCCAGGTTGTGGATTAGATTTCCATAAACGCTGTGCTTTACTGTTGCCCAATAACTGCAGTCGAGTTCGGCGTCAAGTCAGCACCAGCCTCTCACTGTTCCCTCCTCGACCATCCCCAATGCACTCCCTCTCCAACCAGGCAGGGGGCAGTCTGGAGGAGGTACAGACCTGCCCCAAACCTTTTAACCATCTATATTTTAACAGTTAAGTAACACACTCCTCCTGTCTGTGCCTCTCAGATCAGCATGTCCAAGCCGGCTTCCAGGCCTCCGTCCTGGGCCGAGCTGGGCTACAGTCACCACAAAGCCCAGGTCCCTCACACCTTCCACATCCACAGCTACACAAAGCCCACAGTGTGTCAGTACTGCCACCGGCTGCTCAAAGGCCTCTTCAGACAGGGCCTGCAGTGCTCAGGTGAGGGCTCATCTCCCTCCAAAAACTAAACAACAGGCTCCTGTCACTGTCTCACTTAACATTTCACAGCAGCTGCACTAATAAGTTAACGCACTTATGAGCTCAGGGTCTGTTCAGCCGAATTCTCATAAAACATCTGCATGTTTTCTTGTCTGCAGACTGCAGGTTTAACTGCCATCAGCACTGTGAGCCCTCGGTCCCTAAAGACTGTCCCGGAGAGAGGAAAGCTGTCAATGGAGAAGGTTTGTCTGCTTTTTTCCCTTAAATCAGCAGAAAAATGAACAGAATACAGCACAAGAGCAGGTTGATTTTATTCAGCTCTTGGGTGATTCAGTGATCTAATAACTGTTCTTTTGTCCTGTACACCATACTTGAATATATATGTGCTTTTGTTCCTCTCAGTAGCAGCTGGTCTTAGGTGTCCCACTGACTTTGAGGAAAGTGAGTCTGAACTCGATGTGACCTTAGAGAGCTCTGATGACGACATGTCGACTGACGACAGCTCGTTGAATGAGATCAAGGACACGGAGCAGCAGCGGGAGCCGATGAGGTCAGAGGGCAACTGTAATATATCATCTAGACTTGTATCAGTCTTGTATCAGAAGGACACAGGCCTGAGTCATTCTGCTGTATTTATTTTGTCTCCTCAGTCCATGCTTCAGCAGCTACATTCCTCTGATGCGCCTGGTCCAGACCGTCCATCACACCAAGAGGAGGTCAGCGGACGTCCTGAGAGAGGGCTGGCTGCTGCACCACACCAACACAGACTCACTGGTACCACCCGGCCCCACTTCCTGTTTGTCTAAATGTATTTTTCAGAACTGAAGTGGAAACTGAGGACTCAACCACCCACAGTCTCATTTCTTTATGTCGGGCTATTTTGAAAACAACCTACTCACTAATCTAATGGAACTTATGTAATGAGTATGTGTGACTAATTTAAAGTTCTGCAGTAAACTAAAAACACATCTATAACTGGAATTCATTTTTCTGTCTCTGAAACCTCAAATCTCTTTCACTTGCAAAAAATAATGCCACTTTATTTCCTGGATAGTATAAGGTTTAACTGATTTGTTTTGTCCTGTGATTTCTCAGAGGAAGCGTCATTACTGGATCTTGGACTGGAGGACCATCACTCTGTATCAGAATGAGACTAGCATCAAATATTACAAGGTGTGCTATTTCATCAGTTTATGAAAGTATTAAACTACATCTGTAACATCTAAGATATATAACTAAAGTAAACGCTCACATTATTATTTAAATTTGTGGGTCTTCTTCAGGAGATCTGTTTGTCCGAGGTGCTGCAGGTCCGAGGCCCCGCTCAGCTCTCCGTCCCGTCTCCGTCCGGCTGCAGCGGTCACTCCTTCGAGCTGGTGACAGCCTCTCAGGTGCTCTGTGTTGTGGCCGGAGACGAGGGAGCGGTCTGGGAGAGCGCCATCCGACAGGCCATGATGCCCGTCCAGAGCAGCGCCGGCCCGGAGCAGGAGAGCCACGGGGAGCAGGGTATCTCCTCATCACATCATTTACCCTCAAACTAAAGTATTTTGTGATGTTTTTTTCTCACTAATGCTGTGTTTTCTTCTGTCTCTCCACAGATAAGAAGAACAACAGAGACAGTGTGGTGAGCATTAGACCCTACACTCAGAATAACGCTTTTTTTTATGTTGAAACCATAAAACAATGAGTGGTGTGTTTTCAGGACATTGGCGCCATGTATCAGATCTTCACAAATGAAGTGCTGGGTTCGGGGCAGTTTGGAGTCGTCTATGGAGGTAAGACGACTGGAAACTTATGAAGCTGGTTAATAAATAGACACTAATTGGTACAAATGTATTGAATACTCTTTGTTTTTTTAGGCACTCACAGGAAATCTGGCCGGGCCGTTGCCATTAAGGTCATCGACAAAACGCGCTTTCCGACCAAACAGGAGCGCCAGCTGAGGAACGAGGGATCCATACTGCAGGTGTGTGAGGTTTCAAACACAGGTACAACGTCATCATCATTTCTGTCAGGTCTAAAGGTGTGTGTTTGTCGTAGAATCTGTCCCATCTGGGCGTGGTGCTGCTGGAGGGCATGTTTGAGACGACAGAGCACGTGTTTGTCGTCATGGAGAAGCTTCACGGCGACTTGCTGGAGACCATACTGTCCAGTGAGAAAGGCAGGCTCCCTGAACGCATCACGCGCTTCCTGGTCATTCAGGTAAAATACACATCTATCAGTAAAGTGTATCTAAACAAAGGCAGCTGCTCTCTTGTAATGTACAGTCTCAATAGTCCTTTTATATTTTGCAGATTCTTGAGGCTTTGCGTTACCTTCATTTGAAACACATTGCTCATTGTGATCTTAAACCTGAGAATGTGCTGCTTGCTTCTGCAGACCCTTTACCACAGGTCAGTGTTCCTTATGTGGCTTTTATTCTAATTATAAAACCGATACAAATAAGAGGCTTCTCTGTTTGTGTTGAAGGTGAAGCTGTGTGACTTTGGCTTCGCTCGAATCATCGGTGAGAAGTCGTTCCGGCGCTCGGTGGTGGGAACGCCGGCCTACCTGGCGCCAGAGGTCATCAACTGTAACGGATATAACCGCTCCCTGGACATGTGGTCTGTGGGCGTCATCATGTACGTGAGTCTGAGCGGCACCTTCCCTTTTAATGAAGACGAGGACATCAAGCAGCAGATCACCAACGCTGCATTCATGTACCCACGGCAAACCTGGGCCCCCATCTCACTGGAAGGTAACCGCTCATCTCAGTGACTTTGCATTTTAGGAAACCAGCCTTGAGTCTTAATGTGCAATTTGTTTGTTGTTGAACTCAGGACAAACTAGAGCAATAGCTAGCTTGTTGTATTAAATGTTTGATATAAACATATGCTCATAATAAAGGCTTTATTCTATCTATATATTGCATCCATCCAACTGTGGTGTTCAGTCATCCACCACTAGATGGCACCATTACACTAGAAAGTATATCTATTCCTATCTAAATCTGTTCCTTCTTGTGGTCTCTTTCAGCTGTGAGTCTGATTAATAACCTGCTGCAGGTGTCTGTGAGGCGCCGCTTCAGTGTCGGCAAAGCCCTGGGACACTGCTGGCTGCAGGTTGGTCATTTTACAACACAGTCCACATTAAAGTGTTCATTTGAGTAGTTCGTGTAGTGTAAATGAACCCTCATAAAGCACCAGAGCTGATGGGTTATGTCTTTGTGGTAGAAGACTTCCTCCTAGACACAGAAATCTACTTTATCTAAATTAGTCATCTTTATTGCAAATATAAACTGACATAGTCATTTTAGCAGAGCATTGCTTTGTACTGTCTAATTATTTTACCCATGGTCCTCTGCTGCAGGACTTCCAGCTGTGGTGTGACCTCAGAGAGTTCGAGCAGAGGATGGGCTGTCGGTATCTGACGCACCACAGCGACGACGAGCGCTGGAGGCACTACGCTCAAGAGAAAGGCCTAAAGTTTCCCTCCCACCTGCCCTGGGACGGGGACCACACTCTGGACATGTGACCACACTCTGGACATGTGACCTCAGGAGAATGAAGGTGAGTGAGCTGTTTTAATATAAGAGCTGTGATGACTGACAGTGGACAGTAAACCACTATGTACAGCTAAAACGTTTGTGTAAAAAAAGACACAAACAACTGCAGTGTAATAATATAATTTCCTTTTTTATTCCAAGTTGTAGTTTTTAAATTTTCAATGTAAGTGAGCTTTTGTAATGGACAGAGTGAGTTAGAGGAGAATAGAGCACAGAAATATCACAGCTTATGGCTGAACTAAAACTGAAATGGGACCAAACCCTGTTTGCTTCTTTCAAAGGCCTGCCATGGTCCCACATACAGATTCTTATGTCTACAGTAACTTTCTCTTCTGCCCCCTCTCTGCCCTGTGTCCTGCCCCTGAAGGAGCCTGGACCCAGAGCAGAAGGTGGTGGGATCGCTCTCTTTGGCTGAAACTGTTCATCCTTACTTCCTCAGTTCTTACTAGACATGGCCCTCTAGTTTTAATTACCCAGTGTGCTTTGCTACTCTTTCTGTGCTTGGGGTAGGTGCTCTCATTTCCCCTCCATTTGACCCTGAGCGTCTTAAGGCTTTAAGTTTAGTAGTGCTAACCTGTAAGTGTCACAGTGCAGTAGTTTTAGCTACTTTAGCGTGATTGCTAACTGTAGTTCCTGTGTTGGATGGGTTTGTTTATTGATAAGGCAGTCATAGACAGCATTCTTAAACATAGCATGCATCCGCACAAATTCACAACGAACCAAGCCAACTGACCAATCAGCTGTTTATCACAGGTTCTTCTTTAATTACCCTTCTACAAAAGTTTTCTCAAAGAGAAGGGAGACCATCAGGCTTTGCTCAAATAGTATCTTATTCCCTCAGCTCTTCTCTTGATTATTTGCCTCAATATGTATGCTGCTTACATAAATACAAGGCACTATAAGAAACTCTAGCCAGTCCAAATTAAACTAAAGATTTGAGCAAAGCCTTCTACTTTCCCCTCTCAAGGCAGCGATTTGGGGTTGAAGTAGGGTTAGGGGGCAGAAAGTTAAGATTTGAAGAGAAGAGATGATAAACAAAGCATAAAGGACAGTGGAGGGGTTTAAATAGCTCTCCAACAGGAGAAATGGGGGTCGGGGTGTGCTTATAAGTCGCTCTCTCCATAGAGGGCGCTGGAGAAGGAGATGTAGTCCAGGGCTCCAGGGGGGCAGTCCGGTCCGATGTACCTGGTCATGCGGCTGATGCAGTACTCGGCCTGCTCTGGAGGCAGCTCCCTGCGCAGCTCCTCCACTGTGATGTAGCTCTGGAGACACACAGGGTTTCAGACATGTTTAATGTGGGTTTATTTTATTTTTACTTTATTTACACTGGTGCAGGTCACGAAACAGATTCTGCCAAGATTCTAGCGATTTGTACTCATTTAATCAGCTTTAAGACCTGTTATCCTACTCATAGCCTCAGTATTTATGTCAAATACATGGCTGTTCTCTGGTGCTTACCTTGTCTGAGGCCAGAATCTTGAAGGATGCCATGACTTGTTCTGCAGTGTCGGTCTCAGCGGTCTCGCGGGTCATGAAGTCGATGAAGGCCTGGAAGGTCACGACTCCTGTGTTGTTGGGGTCCACCAGAGTCATAATGCGGGCAAACTCCACCTCACCCTGTCACACAAATTAATTTAAGTTAATCCAATCATCTAGGGCTGCATTATACATACTGTTACTGCCTTAGACGTTCTAATGTCTCAGGTGGCTTCACTGTCTGGGCTCAATGTCAGTGAACTTAAAACAAAAAGGGAGTTTCTTATTGTAACTGAACCTGTGGATTTTTAAAAGCTAAAACTGAACAACACTTTTTTGTTGTTGTTTCCAGGAGAAGACTGACCAGATCGTAACCCATGGAAATGAGGCAGGCGCGGAAGTCATCGGGGTCCATCATGCCGTTCCTCTTCTGTAAAAGAGAAATACATTATTGTTTTTAGCTGAACTTCTTCAAATGGACAGAAGAATGAACATGTCAGAGCTGGTCGGGGCTGACCCTGTCGAAGTGGTTGAAGGAGGCTCTGAACTCGTTGAGCTGCTCTTGGCTGATGCCCTTGGCGTCGCGGGTCAGGATCTGGTTCTCAACCTCGTTGATGGTTCTGGCGATGGTGGTGAGCAGCTGCTCCCAGCCCACACGGATGTGCTGCAGAGAGACAGAGTGAGAAACGGGACAGTAGTGGAGCTGAGGGGGGCAGAGGGGGGCCGTACCTCCATGGTGTAGTTGGTGTGCTTGTTGTCGAAGATGAGGGACTCCTGGCTGAGCTGGTGGTCTCCCTCCAGTTTGTCGATGTTGGATTTGTAGTTGATGATGTTCTGTTCGTACTGCTTCAGGCTGTTCATCTGTTCCTCCAGAGACCCAGCGATGTCCACAGACACATGGCTGATCTCCTGCAGAGGTACACCTGGAGTTAGACTATCACCTGCTGCCTCTGTCTCATGTACTGTCTGGTTTTTCTTCAGTTTCATTTGTGCTTCTATAGATAAAACAAATTACCTCCATCTTGGTTTGAATCCAGGGTCCGATAATGTTGGCCTGGGCAGCGAACTGGCGCCTCAGTCTCTCGTTGGCCTGCTGTCGGGCCACCTCCTCCTGGAGCATTTGGTCTCTGAGGGGCACAAGGTGCTTCACCTGCCACAGGCCGTCAGAGAGTCACATGAGAACTGAACAGCCGTGATCTGGCTCACGTTCAAAACACCCATTAAATTAAACAACACATTAAAATATGTGACTGTGAAGTAACTTTTATAGTTTGTTCAGCAAATTATTAACTGGTGACCAGTTCCTACAGAAACAAATCTATTTTTACTCCTGGTTCTCAGACGTGTGTCAGGTAGATGCAGCACTGACACTGTCTTCTACAGTGATTCTGATTTCTCCTGAGACCAGAGCCAGCAGGATTCAGTGACAACTGACTGTGCTGCACTATTTCTGACCTGTGGCTGTGTGCACTGTCCACAGACTAACAGCAGTTTAAGTACAGTATTAAATACATTTCCTGTCACATGTCATCTGCTGTTTCTGTTCACTATCATTTAGCTGTGGTTCTGTGGTGTCTGACTCACAGTGTCCCACTTGTTGCTGATGTCCTGGGGGGAGAGGTTGGTGTAGGGGTTGATTCCAGGAAGCTTGATGCCGTAGGTCTGGGCGATCTTCAGGATCTCGTTCTGGATGCCTATTGTGGCCATGCGCTCCTTGTCGGCCTCAGGCAGAGTGGCCTTGAACTGGTCGTGGGCTGTGATCAAGCTCTGAACAAACACAACAAAGTGTCTATTAAATATAACTTCAAGCCTAGACACAACACATTCAAACTGATAATTTGAATAACTTAGCAGAAGAAACTAAGATGTCAGCCTTAATATTTTGTTTTATAAGACGCTGAAAATGTTGGTTGGTATACGCTGGTATAAAGCCCATTTATCTTTACAGTTTTGTATTCTGAGTCTGAGTGAATGGTAGTTATATGTAAATAAACTTCTGAAAACACACCTGGATCTCCTCAATGCTGTGGACAATGAACATGTCCTGCAGATCCTCCATTGCTCCGTCCATCCAGTTGTTGAAGGGTGCTGCCCTCTTTGCAAACTCCAGGTACAACTGATCAATGGTCTCCCACAGCTTCTCCACACGCTGCGCAAAACAAAATGTTTACGACTGAAACAAATGAGGTGAGTTTTGATTTCTTTTGTAGCAGTGAAAGTACCTCCAGTGAGTCCCTCCTCTTCTGGGTGAGGGTGCCCAGGTTGTCCCACTGGTCACAGATGCCCTGGCAGCGGGCGTTCACTGTGGCAGCATCATGGTAGTCCAGCTCACTGCAGAAAACAGTACAATATCCACCAACGCTGGCTACAACTCAGGGTCTGATATTTGAGAAACATTATTCCTTCAAAGCTTTCTATAAGATACATTCCCAAAATTGTGTTAAATTTAAAGCTAAAATTCTGTGTTAATTTGCTGAAATGCTGGGTCATATGAGGTAATGGCTCTACATAAAGTGCTTTTGAAGTTCAGCCTGATAAATTATGGGTGGAGTACATACATATGCAGCACTTTGGCACTAAATGAAGTTGATCTCTTTGATGTTATACAGTGATATATGAAGAGAACTTTGTGTGAAAAGGCCCTGAGGACGGGTGAGGAATAAGGAAGTGTGAGATCAGAGGCTGGTGCTCTTTCATGAACCACCCTTTCATCTTTTATCTCGTTAATATGCTTTTAACTCATCAGCTGCATCTTTTGTTTCTCCTGTGTCACATCCACAGCTCTGTGTAACCAATCCTTCAGACATGTTTCCTGTCATCATGGGCTGCACAATAAACTGTACCATCAGCCCTCCCCCACCGTCATCTACTGTTCAATCAGTGTTTTTTAATTCTTTACATTGAATAAACCAAAGAGGCCGGAGCCTGAACATTGTCTCACTGACTTGAGCTCCTGGGCGATGGCAGCGATCTGCTCCACTCTGTCCTGGTGAGCAGCGAGGTCGCTCTCAAACGCCTCATGCTTTCTCATCAAAGCTCTGATCTCCATGAGAGAAGCAGATTCGTAGTCCTTCTGGGACAGCAGGTCCTCCTTACCTAAAACACACACATTTGAAAGATTTGAATTGACTGGTTTAAAGGCAAGGAGATCTTTTGAAGTTTTGCATTTACCATTTTTTACTGAGTGGCCTTAGTGCACTTCAAACTCTACTCCTTGTCTTCTATCAGTTTTATTACTTGACTTACTACAAGTAGAACTAGTTTCCAGTGGAATATTTGTATACAATGGGGGATTCAGACTCCAGGAGAATAATGTCTTCATCTAGATTTACCCCTGACAGGACTGAGAGCTGACCTGAAGTCCAGGCCTCGTGCATGGAACACTTCTGCTTGAACTTCTCGGCCAAATGATCGAGTCTCTCCAGGCGGCGGATCTCGGTCAGCAGCCACTCCTCGTAGCCCTTCTCCACCTGCTCCAGTCCCTTCCAGGCGTTGGCGATATCCTTTAGAGACAAAGGGTTTAATTACTAAGAGCAAGGGGCATCTTAGAGGGCATTAACTGCATTTGAAGCTTATTTACTTTGGCTGCAAAACAATTCATGAATACTGGGTCTAAAATTTGAATCACAAAAATGCAATGACTCATATCTATTTAAATCATATCTATGTAAATCAAAGTGAAATTAGAAATGAGTTTTCATTATTACATCAACTCTGCTTGTATTTGCACTCTCCCTGAATCTAGATTAAACATTCTCAGGCTTATTTCTGAGTCACCACTTCTTTCTTTAATGACATTTATGAACTGTCCTCACCGACACCATCTTGCCCTCGGAGGGCATGAAGGCGGGCCTGTTGCTCAGCCTCAGCTTGGTCTGCAGAGTGTTAAAGTTGATCTCCAGCTGGCACTTCTCCTGGACGCGGGGCGGCTTGTGGATGCGGCGATAGTCACGGAAATCCTCCAGCTTCTGCTGCATGGCACGCATGGTCTGCTCTGCCACGCGGTTCTCCAGCCACGGGATGGTGCGGCGGATCCACTCCAGCAGCTGAGGCACAAATCAAACTGATATTAGTTTTAATGCTCATTTCTGTGAACATGCAGTACTTTCAAACTGCATTAATTATGATTTAGGCCAGTTCTTGTCTAGTGTACCTCACTGGCCAGCTTCTCATATTCCTCCATCAGCTTCTCGTTCTCTTGGTTCACAGCCAGCACTTTGCAAATACGGTTGGCAGCGGTCTCAGCCTGAGAAACAGAGTGATGTCCAATAAATTACAATACTTTGTCTCAGATGTGTCAGAATCAGGAGTGAGAACCACTAAAGCAACATTTAAACATAATGAAGTAAAAGCTCACCTGTTCGGCTCCAGCGAAGGCGTGGTAGAAGCAGGACACATAGGTCATGATGGCCTTCTCATCAGGTTTGGGTGTGTTCACGATATCTGGGAAAGAAAAAACACCATAGAGATCAATAAACTTAGATACTTATGGTAAACTGATGGCTCTAAAGCTGTAGATGAGTTAATATCAGCTCAAAAGGGTCGTGTGGTGTTTACCTTCAGCATCAAGCATCCTGGGGATGTCCAGGAACTTCTCAGCCACTTCGAAGGCAGTGTTCAGGTTTCCAATAGGGTCGTCCTGAAGAAATGTTGAAATATTACATACATTTAATCACATAAACACATTTGTCAACCATGTCCACTGTTATTGTAGCTATGTTGTTATATTTTGATCTGTGTAGGATCTTTTCACAAAAACGATTGCAACACAGTTTTGAGAGAGTGTAACAGGGAGTTATATATAATCCAATATTCATAATAAGCCAGTGTATGTTTCTGTATGATGACAAGAAGAATGCAGCAAAGTTAGAAAATAAATGAGGTGAAGGGAAAGGACAGGACAGGGCACCTTTCTCAGTTTGGAGTAGTCGATGAGGTCGGGTCTGTGTCTGTGGATGAGGGCACACAGAGCCAAGCCATCCTTCCAACTGAGCCCCGACAAGTGAGAAAAGAAGAGAAAACTCATGAATAAAGGAGATGGAAACAGCAAAGAGAGCGAGGTGGCACAAGTAGTTCCCCGTTAAGGTCACAGTGGGGCGCTGCAGACCCACCTGATGTGGAAGTTCTGCACGTTGACGTTCCTGTAGGGGGCAGTCTTCCTCTGGCACCACAGCAGCAGACCCTCTTTGGCAGAGGTCTCTGGACAAAGACAGAAAAAACACATTGATTTGATTCACAATAAGCTCAGATGAGGATCTAACGGTGCGTTTGGTGTGTGCGGGGCAGGACAAAGATATGAGAGGTTACAGAGGGGTCGAGGGCAAGGTGAGTGCAGCTGAACGACAGGGAAATATATTGGAGCAGAAGCCAATAAAAGCAGAGTTAAGGAGGATGAGTGAAGGTAAGGGTCGGAGGCGCTGGTAAATGACAGAGAACCAGGGTCACGTCTTCATAAACAATCGTGATATTTCATAAATATAGTGTGTTGACCTTTCCGACGACATGAAGGGTGAAGAAAATGATGTGAAGGGAAAATTTACTATAGCTCAGGAAGTGTTCAATTGAGTCAACGTCAGATTTACTGCACAACAAATCACAAACAACAGTAAAAGTATGTCAGCGTTTACTGCGTCACGGCTCAGGACAAGGCTCATGTGACTCAGTTTAAAGTGTTCTTGAGTAATCTGTGACGACGACAAGCGGAAAAACTAGTTTAGTTCCAAAGCAATTTTTCCGCAAAATGGGTAACGCTTTAAAAGTAATGGTGTTTTAATTGTTTCTTCAGGTATATTCAGGTTCACAGATACAGACCTTCCACAGAGATGTCCTGGATGGCGAAACGCAGGATGATGGTCCAGATCATACCAAGGGTCATCTTCACGTTGCCATCAACAATTTCTGCAAAATATTACACACAATTAAATATGAATGAAGACTTTAAAACAATAGCTTCCTCTGCCTTTTTTTAATTCATGAATATTGCCCTGAACTGTTGAGACCTTTTACAGTAGAGTTTTTACACTTAGAATTGACAATAATACAAAGACAGAACAGATTTACCAGCAAACTTCTTATTGATGTGAGCAAATTGTCATTTTTTTCCATTTTTTTGTCCAGTTGTGATTCCTGTAGCCTTAGTCTATGTGTTTTTTCATCAAGAAAATGTCCTCAACTGTTGTTATCCATTGATCCTTTGTTGGTACAGTCACTTTTCCTTGTTATATATATATATTTTAGCTGCTATTAACACTGTTTTAACCAGGTATTCATCACCATCATGAATAGTACCACCTAAAAAATGACCTAAGTATAGAGTTTTTGTCTTGGTTTATCACTGAATCCTGTTTACGAGAGCTGTGGAAAGAGCACTGGTGACCCCATGAATTCAATTATGTGTGGCATTGTACTATTCAGAAACATTTCAAACAGTTTCTACCCAATTCAGTCCATGAAATGTGCAGAAACTAATTGTTTTCTGTTGGGCTCCAGAGTCAGGCACTTCTCCTACATGTCCATAAATCTTTCCATCTCCTTTGCATTTGCCTTGTAACCCAGAATCTCCCCGCTGAGATGAGTTAAGCAAATCTTATCTCAGATCTAGAAAGGCGGACCTCCAGCTCATGGCTCTCTTTGAGGTCCTGACTTTAACTCTACTGCTGTAACAACTCTGCTTATGGACTGTTTGAAGTTATCGCTAATCGAATTACACAGAGCCAGAAGGTTTAGTCTCGACAGCAAACTGAAGTCCAAGAAAAAATAAATAAATAAATCACTAACTGCTTCTGAAGTGCTGTGCTACAAAAGCGAGATTCACAGTGTGTTTTCCTGATCTCCAAGTCTACGTCCTGCTGAGTCAAACAGATTAATGAATCTAACACACACAGAGTCAGAGCACAAAAAATAAGAAAATTACTCAGAAATTTAGTAAGTATTTCTCTGAAGCAGGTGCCATTCGTTTTGCATGAATCGCTCATGTTTTAAAATGAGAACTGGCTGCATTCCTTACTGTACGGTTCAGAGTATGTAGTTTATGCTCATTTTTTCTTCCCGAGCAGAGAGATCATATTCACCTGGAGCTCTGAGTAAAAAGAGCCAGAGGTATGTGACCTTGGCGTATTAATTACAGCTGAAGCTCTTACCCTCGGCACCGATAGACACCAGCTTGACTCCTTTGCTGCAGATGAAGTCCAGGGCTTTGTTCACGTTGGCGATCTTATGGAAACGCATCTTGCCTTTGTCGGGTTTGGGCAGCCTCTCGCCTAAAAGAGAGAATACGACTTTAAATATCTGTGAAGATTCAAGCAAAACTCAAGGAATAACAGGCAACAGAGTCTAATAAGATCCAACATTTGAATTACTTTGTATTTGTTGCACATAAAGTGAACTTACTGGCTCAGGAAAATGCCTTTTACTTGATAGTTTAATCCATTTTTTCCACATTTTTCCATTAAAAAAGATTAAATTGGATATCAGAATTTCTAGAAAACAGTAGGATTGTATGGGCTGTACCTGAAATGACCTCCAGCAGCAGCATGAGTTTGAGGCCATTTCTGAAATCCTCCTCAATGTTCTCAATCTGTGTCCCGGCTTTCCTCAAGTGGGAGTTACACCAAGCTGTGAAGGTCTGAAACAGACAAAGAGAGGGTTACACAAACACAAACTTCACCTGCTGCACTTGTCCACAGATATAACTCTCCACGTTGGTCAGGGTCAGGGTCAGTCTGCTTCGATTTGTGGCCTCGTTATGAGCGACGCTGCAGATGTAGAGTCTGCAGTAACGTTATGTCACACGGAGCTGACGCAGACAAAACTCACCGTGGCTTTGGAGGAAAGTCTACCACAAAGTCTACAGTGAATATTTAAAAGTAAGAGGCATTGTTTCTTCTCTAAAGCTGAAGAAGAAGCAGTTTTTTGTTTGCTAATATTATTACAGCACTGATTTATTTCAGAAAGCTGCACAATATATCACAAATGTATTATTACTGTAACAACTGCAATAGTATTTTCAACAACTGCTAGTATCTCAAAGTTATGGTATTCCAGTTCAGACAGATGTAAAAATAATGAAACTGTGGTGGACCCAAGTTAAAGTCATCTAACTATCACAGCTCATACTCATCACAATATTCAACACAGTTATATTAGCATTAGTATGATCTGTCCTTATATTTCATGTAAAAACAAGACACATGGTTTTCTAACAGGAGTTGGTGCTTCTATAAACATTTAATTTACAATTTGAATGATCTAATTTCATTTTTTTCCATATTTTCCATTGAGTTTAAAACAATGTTTAAACACATACTTTTGGTTGAAGTTTTTTTTCATAACTTTTTTGGCCTTTCGGCTCCACCCGGCAGGTACAGTGTAGACAAAGAGGGAGTGACATTTAGCACATGACCCGAGTGGGAATCAAACCCGGGTCGCTCCCATACTTTGATAAATGTTTGACACAAACTAAGCGTTTCTAGATACAATAGTCTGGCTCTTGTTTAGTGCATTACAACCACTGCATTTTGTTGTTCACAATGACACAAATAAACCCAACACTATCAGTATTCTTTACTCTCTTTTTTGCATTTGGTAAACAACCGTCTTGTGTTGAATGCCAACTATAGCCTCTATAGTCCTTTACATTAGCCTCACATCAAAAGAAAACTAAGGGCTCCTGTAAAACTAAAACCAAACGCTGCAGTCGCTGCAAGTCTTTCAGGGACTGTATTTGGTTTGGACACAGACAAAAAGGCAGCACAATTACATCTCATTACTCAGAGCTTAAACTTTGCCAGGCTACGGTTGAGGATGAGGAGGATGAGGATGACGAGGAGGCTGTGTGGGCGTCGAGGCAGAGTGAGCTGAATAACTAACTCCAGATGAAGGTGTGGGCGAGAGGGAACACAGCAGCAGAAACAGAGGAATTAGCAGCTGTATGAGAGCATGTGTTTCCATAGCAGCTTCACCTGGAAATTAAAATATATTCTGTGTCCTGTGTGTATCTTAGACAGAAAGACAGACCAATTAATTCAATGCTATTTTGGACTAAAGCTGAGAAAAATGACGCACCATGACTTATTAGTTTTATCAGAGCAGATGTTACGTTAAGTTTAATCAAACAAAGCTTAGCAGTCAACGTCTGAAAGTGAAATGTTTGATAAATAGTTCATTAATTGCCTTGACGCGTCTTGACACAGGACGTAACACAGGAGCGAACAGATTAGCCAAGGTTTTGTGTAATTTGACATCAGGGTCTGGAAAACAGCAGAGGTCGCCGGTCTAAAGGGCTGAGGTCCCAGCAGGTGTTGTCTCCTTTGCCACGCATGACCAAATTTAGACAGCTCCTAATCCTGCACCGGCCACCGGGCCAAGGCACGGAGCAGACGAGGAGGTAGAGCGAAAGGAGCAGCGAAGGAAGGGGGCCGCATAATGAGAGGAGGGGCTCGGGTGGGGGCTAATTTCGGTGAAGGAGGAGAGAGGGAGGGGGGCCGAGGAGGCTAAATCGGGTTGCTATGGGACACCGCCATGGGACAGCTGAGAAGGCAGGATTCCTGAGGCTGAACTGTAAAAGCAAAGACAGTGATCAGGAAGGAATGGATTGGAGCATGAGCAGATCGAAAAATATATGCACCGAGGAAAGTGTGGGAAACATGACACGGACTTCAAAGAAAAAATGGACAATTCGAAATCAAAGTTAGAGGCTAGAGGCATAATCAAACCCCTTATCCATGAATGTTGATGTAAAACTATTAGTGCCACACCTGTGATGACCAGGGCTTATCTCAGTTCCTGTGCATGTGTAATGCTCTATTATCTCATCCCAGAGTTAGTGTTAATGCTGCGGTCCGGGGTCCAGCAGCATGAAGTCACCACTGCTCCCCGCACCTGTCGGTCTGGCTCGCTCAGCTCAGGTCCTTCTTGTAAAATGAGGTCAGGGTAGTCGTGTGGGATGCCTGTCATAACTGCGGCCCAAGGGGAATCGGGGCTGCTGACCCTCCGCGCAGCTGACATCCACACAGCCCTGTTCTGCTCCACTTCAGAGCTCTCAATAATGTCGGCCGCCTACGCTGTCCGTCAAAGAGCTCATGCGAACCGTCGGCGGAGGTGGAGTAACAGCGGGGAAGCCCACAGACGACAGGCTTTAATCACAGCTCCACATTTAATCGCAGTCAAGCCACTGTGTTGTTTGTTTGGAGGCTACTGTAGTTCAAAAATCAAAGTGGATTAAGTCTGGTCTGGTCTATCGTGGCCTCATCATCACCTTCTGATGATGTGGGCATAAACTGTTCTATTTAAGAGGTGTAAAAATAATGGACTAAGGATGAGAAACTGATGAGAAATGCAGAGGTCAAAGCTGGCTCTAAAAAGACTGTAATTAGATATTAAGTGTTCTGTTCTTTTGATATTTTGAGATGAATAACAGGCCAAATAATGGTCAAAGACTTTCCTAATACAGACTTTCAACACTGTGCTCCACTATTGCTCACCTTTACTACATTTCTGAAAGACCACACAGCTGGCTCCGTAGACTTTTGTCATTTACACAAAAGATTTACGCTAAAATGAAATACACTGCCCAACTACAGCTGTTAAAAATGCACTAAAAAAGCCCCGTCATTCTTGTGTAAAAGAAAAACTAAATCTATTAACCAAAAGTTGCCGTGTAAATGGACCTGCAGTCTTTCCATTATGAACACGGTTGACGTCAGTGTGTGTTGGTGCATTATTTCCCCTGTCGATGGTGTAGACAGAGAATAGCCTTGAATGCCGATGCTATGGCTACATAACAACACGAAAGCTACTACAGCGATGTCAAGGTGCACGGCCCTGTTTTGTACTGAATTCCCGAGATGAGAGGCCACAGAGGGACGTGGAGTGAATACATCATTTACATATGTGACATTCTGTTTATCGCTTGCTGCTCCATAAATAATACTACAAGCCTTAAGTCAATGTTAATCTACACTTAACCTCTGTGCAATGTTCTCTATGGCATTCATCTTCCTCCACAGGATTTTATTACCTCAGATTACCACCTTTGATCACACAAAGCCCGTCTAATTTGTGAAACATAGACCTCATAAGCTCATTTTAAGTGGAGTTAGTTGAAATATTGTCTTAATGAAGCACTTATAATTCACATAAATCTATTGTTCGATTGTTTAAAAGCCACCATTTTGTATTTAGGTCAGAGTTTAGCTTCATTACTGAGGTATAAACCAACACAGAGCCTGTACAAGCATCTCCATTTAACAGAGGTATGTGTGTCTCGCTAAAGCAGTAAAAATAGCCCACGCTGTTGGTCCCGTCTACACCTGTCCACGGCACCACCTTTGTTTGTCACACATCTGTTACGCACAGGGTCTCCCACCCACTCACACATGGCACGTAAACAAATGACAGCAGCCCACACAGTAAACACAGTCAGTCTGTTTATAAGGTCAGCAGGACACACCGAGAGGGAAAGGATGCTGTAAAACTAGGAAATAATCACAAAAAAAACTCTATTGTAGGGCTTTGATTACAAATTATGAACATGTTCACCCTCATAGTTCACATAAAGCTTTGTAAATATGAAAACAGCAGGAATAAAATTATTTTCTATCACAGATTTTAATTTACCTTTTTTATTTTTATAAAGTATATGTATGGTATTTCTTACGTTTAAAAAGCTGAGTAGTAGCTGGAAATGTTTGTATAAAATAAGTGTATAATAATAAGTAATAAGTGAATTGATAAAAAACACTGTTTTAGAGATATTCAAGAATTAAAAACTGAGCACTTGCAGTTCTTAACAGATTAGCAGATTAATAGAGCATAATTTACAGTTATAGGTTACTTTTATCACCTTTATTAAAGCAACACTGTAAATATGGAGCAACAACAACAGCATTAAATTCATTTTGAAAGGTTCTTGACATGAAACACACACTGACCTCTCTTTTAAAGACAACGTTTGCCTGGTTTGATAAATATTCCACTACTGGGAGTTATGGGCCACGTTACCATTTTATGAGAACACATTTCTAGCCAAAACACGTCATGTACATGTATACGTGTATACCTAAAGTACTTATGATCACGATACTTATGACAGTATCTGGGAAGAGCCGCCAGCTTTAAATATGATGCATATTTAAAGTCGAACTTGTCTGTGATTTATAAAAGGCGAAAATTATTATTGTATGCAAAAAAAAAAGACCCATTTAATCACCTAACAGCATCTTGTAACTTTAGATGTCATCTAGAATTTATTATTCAAGGATTTTAAGAAAGATGAGTGGGAGCTTTGGCTCGCTTCAGGAAAAAAGAGCGCTCGCATTGGTCGATACTGATGTCAATAAAGAAGTAATAGCTGCCATTAAAACAGAGAAAGTATATATAGTTTCAAAGTTGGAAGGCAATAGAAGCTTGTGATTACGTCAAAGACATCACATCTGATAAAAGTAAAAATTCAAACCCATCAATGTAAAGAGATCTGAAATTCCTCTGAAAAACAGGCATCAGACATTTCTGTGAAAAGTGGCTTTGAAGAACTGTTGACATGGCGTTTCTGACTGAACACATCACACGGTGGAAAAAAACCAACCGCACTGACAACCAGCGCCCTCAGCTTTAACACTTCTGACAGACTCCCGCTGCTGCCCCGGAGCCAGCTGAGATCCAAGTGGACAAACAACACGGCCGTCAAACACTTGTCAAAGCGCGGGCAATTACAAAAGCCCCAATCTGCACCAAACAGGCTGCGTATGGGGCAAAAAAACACTTAAGACTGCTGCATTTTGGCTTGGGACAAATACTAAATTCTTAATAAAATGTCAAAAATACTCCCTAAAGATAAGTTTTAGTTGGACATTTTACACTGGTGTAAACTGACAGAGCTGTGATGTAGCGACAGCACAGAGTTACAACACACAACAGGTGCAGCCCCCACCCCTCCACCTCCTCCTCCTTTTCTGTGGCTTTAAATATCCTCCTCAGAGACCTGAAGCCCTGAACTTGGGTGCCACTGGGACAATTTGGCACAATGACATAAGAGCCATTCCCCCGGGTCGACCAAAAACCACATGAATCAGACTGCTTTAGATCACGTTTCACACACAACACAAGTTCAGACTATTTATAATGATGAAAATCTGTAGTTTAATCAAAGTGAAAGGGCCACTGCTGAACAATTAAGGGTTGATAGTTAATATTTGAATACACTCAGATGTTATAGTTCAGCCTATTTTTAATATAAAGCTAAAATAAACCACGAAGCCAAGAAAACAATCGGTCATTAATCATACTGTCCTACTGTATATTTGGGATTAACAGTAGAAATCCCAGAGAGCCCGCTGACAACAGGACCACACGGGGCCAGTGGTCCGAGGCCCAGGTCCAAAACCCCTGGATTTGTGTCAGTGTTTAGCGGATAAAAGGCCTAGCACACCTCTTGTGTTCAGACGGAGAGCGAGGCTGGTGCCAGATGCCAGTGGGATCTAATGTGGGCACAGGAGCGTTTCAGCGCCGAGCGGAACAGGTGCAGCTGCTGACCACAGACCACCTCAGAGAAAATAGGGATGTTTTGAGAAGCTGAAAGAGCACGAGACGCAGGAGAAGACACAGAGCGGACAAACTATTAAATACCAGTGCATTATGAGCAGAGACAAGGCATTATTTCGTGTGCAGATGGGGTTTGTTGAGACAGATGGCTAACCTGCT
Organism: Rhyacichthys aspro; assembly: GCA_036850595.1. Lineage (NCBI taxonomy): Eukaryota > Metazoa > Chordata > Actinopteri > Gobiiformes > Rhyacichthyidae > Rhyacichthys > Rhyacichthys aspro. Next base: position 5,248,777 of record CM072165.1, read on the forward strand.
CCGTTCAGTCACTCGTTCTGACGCGTCCGTCCCTCAGTGTGCTCGTATTAATCGCAGGGAAACACCACGTCCAGCACTGATTCATTACACCACCACGGTCCCAGGATGCAACACTACGATTACAGCCAGAAACACCAGCCAAGCCCCTCCAGCAGCGAGGTGCGCGTTTGATCGATGGAGCTCACTTTAAAGACATTAAGTGGAGGTAAATTAGGCTGGGCTGGAAGACTATGGATTTATATTTTAATGAGGGTGCAGTGTTCATTTTTTAAAGGTTAAAAAAGCTTTTTTATTTCAGTAAATACGATAACATGACCCAGCAATACCTACAAGGACAATTAATTTTACAAACTGTAAACTCTGATAGTGTTTATTGGACAGAGAGACAAGAAAAATACAGCTAGAGAGAAGGAGATAGCATGGAGCAAATCAGAGTTGCTCTTCATTTACAAAAACTGATTTAATATTTAGTAGACAGTGTATTCCATAATAACACTGTGTGCTATTTTACACCTGTCTTCAATAAACTGCTTCAAAGACATAGGCAATAGCTAATCAAAAAGTGGATTATATTAAAGGCGAGCTAAGCTACAGCGTGAATGAGAATGAGAACTTTTCCTGTTCTTTCTAACGATGCTTCCAGGCTCTGGCTCTGGTCCAGTCCACAGTTCTCCGAGTGACCGTGTGATGGATGGCAGTGAATAAAGGTCGGTTTAAGGCCCGTGGCTGACAGCTACAACAGCGGCACAGTCTTTTGTCGTTTAATGAGCTCCAAAGACTGATGACGAGATATGAAGGGCTCCAAGTGACTGTGCAGGATTTATGACCCTGCAGCAGCCCTGAGGAGGACGGACTGAGGAGGGGAGGGGTCCTTCTTTTCCTAAAATAAAAGGGAGGAAGGGTCCAGGCAGATCTGACGCCACTAAAAATTTAACCAACATGCTGATCTCTACAAGTACAAACTTAATAGGCCTGTGCGATACGTACACAACTGTTATAGTGGCATGTGTAATGTACATATTGCAAAAAAGACTGCCCTAAATGCAATAGATGCCTCAGTTCTTCTGGGTGCCATTTCACAACTGGATAAAACTTGCCCAATACAACATAAACACCTCCTTTTCTTACATTGGCAGTCACACAGCTGATACATTTGGCAAATCAAATTGAGCAAGAAGAAGAAACACAATCTATTTCAGTATTACCTCGTGTTTTTGTTACATAATGCAGCTCCAGTGCACATCACATGCACATTACAGCGTCAATATAATAAATGTACACAGACCACAGTGGAATAGCAGCACTTATATCCATTATAAATAATGATATCAGATGAGCTCAGTGCTTTTCTAAGCGAGCCACAGTCTCAGCACTCACTGACTGCTCTGACGTCTTCGACCACACACTATAAATACACACAGCTTTGACCTCACAGGCTTTGATTTCTCCTAAAGACAGGTCGTTTTTCTCGCCGTCTCATTACTGTGGGACACTGAGGCACTGTCACCTTTAGGACCCCAGGTGACACCGTCTCTTCCAGGTGTCATTAGTTAATAACATGCATTTCCAGTTCAGTGGAGTGTCCTGCAGGAAACATATCTGCAATACGAACAGTAATAAAGACACGAGGACTACAGATGTAATTTTCTCTCACTAAACCCAACTTTAATTCCATTTCCAAGATGGCTGCTCTTACAGGACATCCATCATGTAGCGCTGCGTTTTGACACCTCCTCGTATCGTGTGTCTGATGTGGCCATTACCACTCGCTCTAAAAGTCTCAAAATGAGCCTCAATCGTCGAGAGTACTTCAATATGAAAATCAGCACAAACTGAGTTAAGTCTGGTAAAAGTAGTGTACACAGAGCCGGGCCCTCGCCGTGGCCTCCTGGTTCTTGCGGTGGTACTAAAGCAGTTTATAGAAGCCTCCCTATAAGGACAGCACTTCTGGAATAGAAACTGCCATTCGATCTGAGTGCAGCCACTCTCACCTCTCCACTTACGATCAGCCGTCATACAGAGCCGCAAGACATGCAGCGCACAACGCACACGCACCACTCAAATATTTAAAATCCTTACAGTTTCTAACACACAGACCAGTGCTTTCGAGTATTGTACCATGAAATGTTTGCAGTACCTCGATATGATGCTCAACAAACTCCTTCCTGTTTCCAAATTAAATCTAATAAAGCAAATAGTTTACATGACTCATTTTTAACACGTTTTAATGCTCAGTGCTGTAACTCTAAGCTGTCATCTGCTGGGATCACACGATCTGACAAAGTGAATCATGGGATGAAATATTGGGGGTGTGATAAGGGGTGTGACAGCCCAGATGCATCATGGGATTGGACTGAAGTCACAGCTGGAGTTAATGGGAGGACATTAGAAGCAAAACGATAAAAGAGAGCTCTGTGGTAAAGTCTTGATCCAGTTTTTCTAAATGAATACTCACAACAAAAGGGCTTTCTTTAAATATTTGTACAGTTCTTTGATTAGACCTTGCACTTTCATGTCTGTCTGTAATGTTCAGGTACAATACAACAAAACAACACAAGGGTCAATATCAGTTCAGTCTCCAGCATCACGTATTAGATCAATGACCCGTCTGGCTGCTGCAAGTTGTTAAAGTGCAAAATGAGATTAGACAAGAATAGATTTGATTATGCAGCACCCAAAGGTGTCCCCTGACCCACGGGGGGCATTACATCGGGATGAGTGGATTAATATTACATTACAGAATAGGACTTTATAACATTTCACTCACACCACCATCACTATTTTAGCTTCACTCCATTAATGTGACACCTGAAGGAGTAAAATATAAAGCTTTTTACTGTAGATCCTGTACTGTCGCTCTTTCTAATTATGGAGTAAGGCATTAAAATCTAAGTATTATTCTTTTAAGTTCAGCCCTCTTTCTCACTTCAACACAAGATGAAAATAACTGGCCAGATCATAACCTCTATCAAAAGAACATGTAGTCACAAGAGAGACCTATAAACTGTTCACCACAGCATTAAAAGTAATGACAAGTAAAGTATTGCCAAGCAACCACTTAACAACACCACTCCTACCACTACATCGTTTTATTTCTTCATGAGTTTAGTAGCATTAGCATCCCACAGAGTAAGCTCTGTCAGAAGGTAATCAATGCACTAAAACCTGGGTCTCAGGAGCTAATGATCTTAATAGTGGTATGTTATGGATATTTATAGCTTACTGCCATAAGCAGAGTCACTCAGTCACTTAGCAGCTGAACGTTTAAACTATGTGAAAGCTAAGAGGACTGCAGTTAGACCGGTGAACGATATTCAGTGATTCATTTGTGCAAAAAGGAGGGTTCACACACTATTGCTACACTGCAATAGTTAATACAGGGGCAGCATTACCTCGTATCAGTCTTTTAACAATCATGTTTTACTGTAGGACCGTTCCAAGCTGTCAACTGTGAATATGGCTTCACTGAGCTTTGAAAACATCCACATTTATCTTCTCAGCTGTCTCCTGAATCAGCCTTTCACAACAGGGAACAAAAATCCAAGTGCTTGACAGCTAGACCGCCAAGTGCTTATTTCTAGAAATACAGTTGCTTCAAAAGCACAAAACTCCAGACTCAGCCCAAACCTTGTGCTTTCATGTCCATTCAGCAACTCACTCAAGACACAGCACTGTAGAAAACTAAACTAAAACATGGCACATTTAATATCCACACAAGCTGCTTTATGTGAAATATAAACCAACATCAAGAGACAGACAAGAGCAAAGACATGAAGACACATGAAGAGCAGAGCGTTTCTAATGTCTCAGATCAGATTCACATGAGTGTGTTGACAAACACTTCACTAACACGACCAGCATCAAGTCATGAGATGCTTTTTCCAGTGAAATTTCAAGGACAGAATAAGAGCGGGCTTCTCTTCATATTCATTACACTGCAAAATGATGCTCTGGCTATATTTATGGGCTGATATCAGCTCCTTAAGCTAGATTGAACATGCCTCCAGGAGCAATGGGGTACAGTGACCTTTACCCCAGGGAGGTAAAGGGATGACAACTTAAAGAGCCTGGCCTGCCTGGATATGTAAAGTGTTTAATTATCAGGACTATTTCAGCGCCTCACACAGAAAGGAGAGCATTGACACAATGACATAAGGCATGGGACGGACGTTTAAACGAGCAGCAGAAAAAAGACGGAGGTGATGGTAAAGTGAGAGCAAGAGGAAACGTTCTTCTGTGTGGATATGCGGACAGAGAGAGGGACGTTTGAGCAGAGCCAGTTGAAAAGTATTTTTAGGAAGATGTTTATTTGTAGGACTGTGAAACCAAGCCGGGGTATATATCTACCAGTCTTGCCATCCCTCTCTCTGTGCGCTGCCATCTGTTGAGGTCCCTCAGACTGTCACTGAGAAGCAGCTCCAGTGCCTTGGCTCCACAGACAGCGACATTTTGCAATGACAGAACAATTCTGCAGATTCATTGCAGCTGGTGTCATCTGGTGTCCTTTTAACCAGTGTTAATAACATAGGACCAGTGATAAATAAAACTGGGGCTGTAGGAGCTGCAAAGTATTACATAGCCTACCATTCAATACAGATAATAATGAAACATGAAACGTTTCAAAAAGTCCCTTATCTGACCAGACAAAGTATAACCCGCATTAGCCCAGTTTGTGCTAAACAACAACTAGTTTTAACCTTTAACATAGATAAAATATATATAAAATATTTTGGCATCACTTAACTGCTTTTTTGTACCGTATTTACTGTATTTACAGTTAACATTAATCTTGGAGCAGTGTCTTCATTAAGCTAAACACAGAATGTAAACATTGTGAGAAAAGTGGCTATTTGCGCTTTTTCTTTTTGTATTTGAGAGAAAGGGCTTTTTATTTGTTCAAAGGGCACCTTTCATTTTCTCTAATGTTTGTTAAAACAAAAGTTTTACCTCCGTGTAAGTTTCATCGGGCCTCAGTGAAACCTGTGGTCGGCAGAGGTCACCCACGGCGTCGGTTTTCGCTAACGCTAATTGTTAGCATGCTACGTGTTAGCCGCTGAAGTTAACTAAGTATTACTTTACATTTAGTTTAAAAGAAGAAGAAGAAGAAAACGAGTAAAATATATTTTGAAACTACATCTGTATTTACTGTTACCGTGTTGTAGTCGTAGTTTAGTCCTGGTAAATGCGCTGTTAGTTTCACCTGTGGCTACTGCGGCTAATTAAACACACCTGGCGTCTGTCAGGTGGTCACCATGACAACAACAGTCCTCCTGAGGCTAGCTTTTTACAACGGGACAATTTTCATCATGTTCATATCTACTTTAGACGAGCCCACAATTAAATCTAGACTTTTTACATTCACCTGAGCCTGTTTTTATGCATATAGTATGTTTTTTTTAATTAAAATTATATGAAAATTCTAGACCACTTTCACTTTTTCTGTTAAGCCTAATAATTACTGGGAGTTTATGGAGCAACATTTTGATTTAAGAGTAGACTGAAGTCTGGGGAGGGTGGATTATATTTAGACAGCCTTCGCAAGGCAATCAGGGGTAACTGAAAGACAACACTGAGAAAGTTCCACGGCCTAAAATATCTGCCCACACAGCTTCAGCGGACTGAAGTGCCAGGTGCGGGACAGTCCAGGAGAGGTCCCATATTGGACTGATTTAGACTGAGACACTCGGGGAATATACTGTACACACATAATCACAAAGGCCATGTGAAATATTAAACAACTTACTAAGTGGAGGAGTAAATGCGGTTGTGCGTAATTACGCACGGTGGCACAAGAGTGAACCCCACTGCTCCAAGCCCTTGGATCAAACCTACCTTCCTCTGCTGTTTCTCCCAGGCAGGATCCAGCAGCAGGTCCCTGTCCCAGTCTTCCTCCTGGGTCATGTACGCTTCTTCTTGGTGGATCGTGTAGGAGTTGGTGTATGTCATTTGGGTTTCGACAGCTGTCATCTTGCCGCCTGTATCAGGACCGCTCGCGTCCCCCTCAGTGTACAGTAAAACAATGCTAATTAGCACTAGAACCGACGACGACGCCTTGAGACGAGGGGGAGAGTTCGGGGCTCCACTGGTGCGAGGTGCCTGTGCGGAGGTGGTGCTCCCACTACCAGAAGACCCTGCTGGCCGGTGCTCCTTTCCTGGTCAAAAGTGGCACACGTGACCGCACCCCAATAAGTATGGGAACCGACAGCTTGGGTATCAGGTTCTGACCCTAAAAAGGTGTAAAAGGCGTGGTAGTTTGCAATGGGCAGGGGTTAAGAGGCTCGTGAGTGGCGAGCAGAGACGTCCATTACGCCCCCCGCACCATAGATGTTTTTATGGCTTGTGCCGTGCACCTGTTGCTGTTAGTGACCCCCCAAATTACAAACCCAGGTCTTTTCAGATGATTTTAGGCAAAAATTAGGCTCTTAATCGTTCTCTTTTTTAAAGTAAAGTGTTAACTACTAAAAGCAGTTTGAAAGTTTCAAATTGTAGTCATGAAGATTAAGTGAGTCTGTGACATTGATGTTTTGTTATTATCAAATGTACCATACAGCATTAAGCAAACCTGCAGCCAACACTGACACTTTTGCTGTTCAGATGAAGTGGACAATATTTACAGCCTGGATATATGTTGTATAGTAGTAGTAGTAGTGTGTGAAAATAATATCAACAGATTATATTGTTTTGTAGAGAACAATATATGGATGTTTGAATGCAAAAAACAAATAAAGAAATAAAGACTAGACTCAAATAAATAGACACTTGAAATAAAACACATCCAGGCAGATCTATGAAAACAAACTAAAATTTATTCATGACTTTCATGCAGATTCAAATATGCCTCAAAACACTTGAAGAAATACAGATTAGACTGCATTATATAGTATGCATACAATATAATGTTTCAGGATTTGTCATTCACAGTAAACATATTTGTCGAACTAACATTCTGCAGGAACAATCTCCCTTAAAATGGGTCCCATTCTCTCGGAATAACACTCTCAATGTTTCTTTGGAAACTACGATTATGATTATGTTTTTAATTAAACAGCCATTTACATGTAACTACACTTTGCTTGTTCCATTAACCTACTTGAGAGGCTTAGCTACTGTGTGGAAATGAAGGTATCACACTGTTTTACGGCAGAAAATTAAACGAGTTATTAATGTAAAACCCGATGCTCACTGTTTTCAACGACAACAATAATTAAATGGACCACAAACAAAACCAATGAGGTCTCTGCTGGATATTATTGAACGTACAGGACCAAACGGCTGGACAAATCATATTTACACCTCGGATAAAAAGGTTCAATAACACAACAAACTGCAGCATCTAAAATAAATGCATCACAAAGGCCTTTTTAGATTAACAATAAGAACCGTATGTACACAATGCAGGGCTTTTAACTGCATTGATTGTTGTCGTTTGGAAATGAGGTATTATCTAAGGTAAACTCCACTGCTTTCGGTAGAGTCTATTCAAGTTGTGCTAAAAGAATTAAAATGGTCACATTGGTTAAAGATTTGAGCTTCATAAATACAAGGCAATATGGTCTATGAGTTGTGCTAAAACTTAACTGATTCTTCCCCAACTACAGTCTGATTATCTCTACAAATCCACTGCAGCACGGAGAGCTGTGCGTTTAGAGCATCTGGACCACAAACTGCACAATCTTCAGTTTTCCGAGCACAGAGGCAGAAGGGGAGGGAGCGAGGCGGTGTCGGGAGGCAGAGGGAGGGGATGCTGAGCCGAGCTGTGCCTGTCAGAAGGTGCGTCGTGAATTCAGAGCAGAGAGGGTTTTAGAGATGCGTGGCAGCATTCACCCCAAGCACAAGAAAAAAACCCCGACCGGCAAGCATCTGAAGGCTTTAGTGAGGAGGTGGTGGGTGTGAGGTGGTGTCAGGGAATAAATCTGAGCAAGGAGCAGCCTGATTACAGAGGCCAGGAGTGAAGCCTTTAACAGCAGCATCCTTAGGGAGAAATTAACTATGAGGCTAGAAAGACATTAAGTGTATAGAGTGTGTGCAGACCTATTCTGTGTTAGAGAAGGAGCCAAAGTGAATAATAATGGTAGAGTTTAATAAAGGTTTACATAAGCACTAATAAGGCCCCTCAAGTTCAAAGAGGTTAGATTAGAATATGGACTCACCTTATAATAAATTCATCTATCCCTTTGTCTTTCCTTGTGTTAGAAAAAACACTGCAGTCTTTGTGTTGCAGAGTTAAAGTCAGACAACACCACGCTGGACTCTGAATACCTGAACGTCGGTGAGTGTTGGGCTCATATGTCTCTGTCTCAGCACACTGACAACAGGTTTTGACACAGACAAAGAGCACATAAAGTACAGCCAGCTCTGCAGCTTCCAGCTTTAGAGAAAAAGAGCTGCCGCACCAGAAAAGTCCTATAGGAGCCCTGAGATCGTGAGAATCTGCAGGTGACGCTGGCCTCATTCTCTGGCCTTTATCTTATAGGATTTTCTGAGTGGCACACAGCTGCTGGGGAACCCAAAAGGCAAGTTTTTTTGTTTAATTTAGAAGATAAATACCTAATTTCTTAAAGGATCCCTCCGACAGCCATAGGCAGCAGTTTCAGCAAAGCCGCGTGTCCAACAGTGAAGTCTCTGTGATGTTACTGAGTCCACGCCCAGGCCTCTACGGTAACAAAAGGAGGTTTGGGGGGATTTTGGCTCAAAGGTGGGTGGTTCTGGGAAGTCGAGTCGGAGCCAGAGCCACGAACCCAGATCCAAGGTGGCAAACGGCGGTGGCGGCGGGACATAGTAAAGCGCAGTGGTGATCGGCGAAGAGGAAAAAAGGCGCATCAGGGACAGTGAGGTGGGGTCGAGGGGTGAGGAAGAGGAGGAGAGGGGTGAGGGCGGCGAAGACGGCGGTGGAGAGGAGTTGACTCTAGCGGGCAAGGGGAGGGTGGGGGGTTGTTGTCCGCACCTGCCAAGCCTCAAACACCAACCATAGAAACACCAACCATGCTCTCGTCACGTGCAGTTGTGTTCATGAGTTTAGACTGTGGCCTTCACTGCCTTCCGACCCCAATGAAAATCAGGGGATACACCAAAAGATGTTAGAAATAAAGCCTAGAACCTTAAAAGATTTGCAAGTAAGTGATTTTATATTTTGATTGAATAAGGATTGCATTCAAAGAAGACATTACTTTTTATATTCCTGTTGTTGTGATCACTCCCTCTGCTTTACAACTAAAAAAAAGGTGGATTACATGTTTTACAAACTGGCAAATCATGTGAATACTAGCAGCAGGTAAGCTTCTACAAGTAATTTGGGACACACCTCTTTATACATACAATGCTAAAACTGAAAGGGAGCCAAATAAACTGGAACACTTACTTGTCCTTTAAGGCTCTTGAGACATTATTTATGAAGGAGTGGTCTTGAGCCATGAGGTTTTTTTTCATTTTAGACTGAGGGGGTTCTATAAAGGTGATCGTTATCTAAATTTATGGACACAACTAGTTCACTGACACTCCATATCTCACCGAGACAACAATCACGTGAGAAAAAGAGGGCACAGTTCGCTGATGTGAGACAGGACTTGCTGAAAACAGGAGTCTTCCCACCACACCCCGGCCTGCCCGCCACCCCCCACCAACACAAGGCTGAAGCCCAAGCCCGAGGCTGAAGATGTGGCACTGCCGTTTCAGCAGAGGAGCAGTTACAGAGCGGGGAGGAAGGGGAGGTAGGTGGTGATGGCGCAGGAAGGGAAAGGCACAGTCAAAAGGAGGGGCGGCAGGTGGGGAGAGGCGAGGTCAGTGCTTTTGTTTGGTTTGGTTGTTGTTTTCATTTACCTTGAAGGCCCGAAGAGAGACACTGTGGAAGCGCCGCGTTAAACGTCGTCCCCATGGCTCACGCTGCCACGCTCACGCACGGTGGCCGTTCCCAGTGGCACCTAATTCAGTTGAGATAGTTAGTCAGATCTGGACTGTCTTGGGCTTTTCTTTTTTTTTTTGCTTTGTTTGTTTGTGCGGCAGAGTTACAGAGTATCACACATGCAGGTCTAAAAGAGTAGAGGAGACACAGAGACACACGAAAAGGGGAGAATTTGGTGCAGCAGGGAGAGACCAGACCAGACGGACAACCCAGGAATAAGCCCCAGAAACAGCACTGCTCCACAGATCAAAATGCAGCAAGGCCATTCTATCTGTGTGCCTCTCCCCAGCTCTCAGCACTGTGTCCTTTCTGCATTCAAATAACTTCAACAATTACGGCAAGACACAAGAGTGAGTGTCTAGGCTTTGGCCCAAGGATTAAGGTTTGAGTTTAAGAGGCTGGAGAGAGATAGGAGCACCAACCCGCACTTACCCTGACCAAAGAGAGCAAAGCTGGAGCAGCATCTACACCTGTCTCCCCCTGGATCCCCAGTCAAATGGATCTGGTGGTCATTTTACTCAAGAGAAACACATAGTGGAGAAGAAGATAAACAAGAAGAAGGGGAAATGTCCAAACCCTTGCCTCTTTTACCACAGTAGTCAGCCAAACATTCTTTATTATTATTATAATAATGTTTATAGTATACATATTCTCAATAAAAAGCATGCCGGATTTACTTTTGTTTTTTTTCCTAAAAAAGAAAAAATTAAAATACTTTCCTAAAAAATACGGTCTTCAACATGGCAAACAAGACATTTCGCAAACCACATATTTCTACAAAGGATGCAACTGGTATGTGTTTGTATATACGACACACAAAGAGTACACTGTGAGATGCAAAAGTCACTTAGCCACTAAAAACCACAGGGGAGAAGGGAAGGGGTACACAGCGAGGGCATGTCCATGTGCATCAGACCACTCTCAAATAGTCTTGCAAAAAATACATCTCAACATTTTTTTAAAAACTAGACAAGTGAGATTTGCCACCAAGAAAATAAATGGATAATAATAAGTCGAGCTTTTCTTGTTTTAATGCAGCAAACCTCACTGGTCAGATTTTTTGCAACTACAATTTGAAGCATGTCTGATTAAAGGAGGATATTTAAGGGAAACTAAAAGACACTGCCCCATCTCACTTCATTGGTGCTCTCACTGTTGTTCGCTAATCATGAACCTTTAAGGCTCGTGTTGTGGCTTTTTAGACTCGTTACATGAAGTTTAACACAAGTGCAAGTCTAGAAGAAAGCTAAACTCCTGTTCCCTCTTTTGAAATGATTAAAAAGTAAAAAAGCACTTAAAAAGGGAGAATCCCTCCACTTAATGCACTTCACTCGAAGCTTATAGGCACATTATAGTTCATCATACATCTTAACTCTAAAGAGGATGCAGTGTTAGATCCTTTGTAAACAGCTCATTCAGTAGTCACACATGGGCTTTTTACATTTACAATGAATCACGCCCCAGGTTGACTTGTAAACTACACTAAAAACAAACAAAACATTTACTGTTGTTAAAAAAGGCCTCTGAATATGTAGGACTTAATAGAGAATATGTACATAGTCATTCTCCCAAACTAAACTGCTGACTCTGCACCTTCACAGGGAGCAGAATGAACTGCTGACTGAGTGAAAGTTTGGAGTATAACAGAACAGACACTGAAATGTACTGTCAGAGGTAGGCAGCTGTACTAAGAACGAGAGCTGAAGCAGTGTCTTTCAGTGTAAAAGGAGGAGGGTTTGGGGAAAAGGGTGGAGGAGCACTCATACATTACAGTACGTTTAACGTGTGCTTCACTCTTGTCTGCAAGGCGCAGTTGTAGCTGCTGCGTTTGTGCACTGCAAGGTCAGGAGCTCACTCATACAGCTCTCGCTCTCATTCACTACAGCAACATTACATTCAACACAGACACCTTCCTAAATGTGACAGCCTTGGTTCTGTTGGCCACAGCACAATGCAGCCAGGGCACAGTTCATGACTCCCATCTAGTCACATGATAAATATATCAACATAAGGCAAAAAGGGTGCAACGTAGCTGCCCTACCTGATTATCTAGGCCTAGAGAGGATGGCTGAAGTATTGTATTGAAGTTTGGCCATAGAAAATCATAACTGGGTTGCAGAAAAAAAGGCAATGAATCGACTGACAGAGTCAGTCTAATACTGGCACAAGTGTGAGACTGGCACAATAAAAGTAAAACTGACACAAAGAATGCCCATAAAACAGACAGGAGTCTTCCTTCTGTGGCTGCACTATGTGTTTGCAAACAGGACCAGCCATAGCCCTCTTAAAGCAGGTTAATAAAACCAAAAAGCCACGAGTTTTAAACCCACCCACCACACTGGAGCCCCCAGACACAGACATCCACGTACACACATACAGCTGCTGTAGGGTCGAGTTTGGGTGAAGAGGGTCAAAGATGGGAGAGGTGGTTTGGGGATAGAGGGTGGGCAGAGATTGTGTGCGACTATCGGAAGGGGGGCTCAGGCGTGTGAAGGGAGAGTTCGGGGCGGCGGAGGATGGCCTCCTTGCGCGTGGGCGGCGGCAACGGCGGCTCATACACCCTGGGCGCAGCCATGGCGGCTGCCACAGCCGCAGCGGTGGGGACCACTGGCCTGAGAGCGTCCAGCGTCGCCACAGGCTGAGCAGTCATCGCAGGGACAGCTGAAACAGCAGGCACCGCAGTCACTCCTGGCATAGCGGGCAGAGCAGCCACAGCACTGGGGGGCGGGTAGGCGTACTGGAACTGAGGGTACTGCTGCAGCTGCTGGTAGTACTCCGCATAGTATCTACAGAGAAGGAGCGGGGAGGTGGAGGGCAAAACAACCCGTTTACAGAGGACTGTTTAAACACAGACAGTGACACTTGGTAAAACAAGGACTACAGGAGGGATACAGCAGTAATATAAAAGAAACTTTAGAAAAAGTGGGTTGCATGGCCTTGATACAGGTCTATATTAAAAATAGTAAAGCACAGGCCTGTGTCAATCATTATAATTGTTATTATTAGGGAGGAAGTATTATGTACCTGGCCATGGGGTCCTCTGCTGCCTCCACTGCCTCCTCTGCAGCACGTCCTGCTGGTGTGGGGAGCAGCGGCCGGCGGGGCTTAGCCCGCTGATACATGAAGGGCTTGATGACTGGGTCTGGGAGCAGGGGGGCAGACCTCCGCAGGGGGCTCCGGTCCCTCTCACCAGACTTAGCCACAGCAGCTGCCGCCGCTGCAACAGCCGCTGTCTGCTGTTCGGCTAAGACCTGCTGGCCCTGGGCGAAGTAATGCGCCTGCCTGGCAGCTTCAAATAAGGCTGTGGTGGGGTCGGCCGCTCCCAGGGCGCTGATGTGGGCGTAGGCTGGTGCAGCGGCGCTGTAGATCGCAGGAGCTACGGTGTAGGTCTGGTTAACCGCAGCGGCTGCCGTTGGCATCTCTAACCCGGGAGCGGCGGCCAGGTAAACGGGGGCGTTGGCCATAGTGGGGGTGTAAACAGGGGTGGTGTAGGCGGCGGCAGCGGCCGCCGCAGCAGCAGCAGCAGGGTTGGCTGCCACCTGGCCGTAGATGTTAGGGGTGACCGAACTGTAGACCTGGGCAGCACCGGACGTCAGTGCGGCCTGGCTGGCAACTGTATTGTAAAGCTGACTGGCAACATTAGCACCGTACACCTGACTCGCCAGGGCTCCGTAGACCGCTGGGTTCACTGGGTTCCCATCAGAGCGGGTGCCTGTGGTGATGCCTGTTAGAGCAGCATACGTGGGGTCGAAGGTGGAGGTGTTGTAGACTGAATTGTGCACACTTTGTTGGACTTGAAGGGGCAGGCCGGCGGCAGCAGCGGCGGCTGCAGCCAAAACCGCAGCCTGGCTCTGATACTGCTCCAAGGAAGGCTTCCCGATGGGACACTCTCCAGCGTAGTGCCCCTGTTTACCACAGTTCACACACGGGATTTTTCCTGTTGGGGCCTGTTTGCTGGGCTGAACCTTGGACAGCTCTACAGACAGAGGGCGGCCCTTAAAAGAGGTGCCGTGAAGAGCTTCTATGGCCTGCAGTGCATCCTCCTTGTTCTCCATGTGGACAAAGGCATAGCCTGTGGAAGAGGAAAGCCTGGCTGTGATTGAGTGAAGGGACACAGTTAGGATCCCATTCTCTTTACCATATAATTAACAACAGAAATAACAATACTTAATACTTAAAGGTAAGTAATCAATGATGATGGAGTTTATCTACTTTTTTACACACATTAATAATTAACCTCAGTTTTATCCAAAGGAGACTTGCTTACCTTTAACTTTGTCACATTCAAGCACCTTCCCAAAAGTCTGGAAGAGTTGCTGGAGATCCTCGGTGGTGCACATCCCACTGAGATTACCCACAAACACCTTGGTGGAGTGGAGCGGCCTGCCCCTCGACTCCTCCACGACCAGATTTCTTCCTCGAAACTCCCGTCCATTGAGCTCTCGGATGGCGCGCTCGGCCGCACCCTCGCCCTGCAAATGCACAAAGGCAAACTGTCGCAGGACGCTGCAGCTGACCACTTGGCCGTAGGGTTCGAAGATGGCGGACAGCTCCTCTTGTGTTGTGTCTAAGGCCAGGTTCCCCACAAAGAGTTTTACTGTGTGGCTCTTGTCCATGGCGCTGCAGGAAACACAGACACGTTAGACCACCGTTAGAGATAAGACAGAGGAGGAACTACAGGGTACGGGATGTTAACCACACCTTTAGTTTATGGCAAAGGGTGGATGTTGTGCAACTGTCTGAGAGCAACATGGGGTGGCGTCTGGTGGCAGCTGATTACAAAAGGACTTTGCCTGATCTTAAAAGGGTAACAGCTTATAATATTTCAAGCTCATCTTGTGTAATAATCTAGCAACACTCCTTTGGTTTGATTGCATCACTATTTATTTCACAGCTTGTGCAAAAGAGGATGCAGTTTGCACAAGATATTACAGTAAATCTGAGGACACTCTGTACTATTACATTTGTATTGATTTATCAAAAGGCCACCATGTCTGTAAATCCTCACTGGTGTTTAAATCTAACGGGGCTGCTTCAGGTTGGCCAACACCTTGTCTCTTGTACAACCTTCATGGCAGCTGTAAATCAAAGGTGGAAAGAGGAACATGACACCGGAGAATGACACTTCTATTTTTTGGTTTAGGCTCCAAGCAGCTGCGAATGCACGCCCTGTACACTGACTGTGTCCCCCATACTGTACCTACCCCTTGTATTATTACATATGGCTGCAGCATTCGGGTTCATTTGAGGCATAACCAAAGTGGAGCTGCTTTGTGATGACGCAGCACGGAGCTGAGTCAACACATTTTTGTCTTCTGGGTATTTTAAGCGAAAATAATAGATTGTAACGAGACAGCATTTATAAATGAGCTGGTGTACTTCCTAACGGTACTGTGCACGTTTCTAGTCGTTCATGTGAATATCCAAAGAGGGATGCTTAGTGGTTTCCGTCAAAACAAAACAAGCCCAGAGGCGAAAACACTTCATTTCGAGAAAAACAGCGCGTATCCATTGCGTAAAACATGTCAAGCATTATTCATTTCTTATAAAGACATGACTACAACAGAGGATCGATACAGTGAACGAGCAGACAATCACATTTTTTGCGCAGAGGAGCGGATACAGTGTGGCACCGACTGAGTCCGCGAGAACTCTACGCGGACAAAGCGAAAACGCGTCGAAAACACTTGAGACTCCAAAACAGATCGGGTTATCAACCTCCTGCGCGTTTTAAAACACGATTAAGACAGTGGTAAATGTGGTTAAATGAGAATATCTACCATCTTACCTAAGCGTTGCTGTATTTCAAAATGGTAGCGCCTGCTTCCGTTTGGACGTCGGGCATTCTGCTGAAGAGGCAGCGGGGGGAGGGCTGCTCACAGAGGGATGCTGCTGTACCCTCACCAAATTACACATGAATCAACTCAAGCACACATACGTACGCACACATGACACGGACAAAGGCACTGGTAAAGGAGGAGAAGGCAACAAGTGCTCCACCGCTGCACAGAGCACGAATAAAGCAGAGGAAGTGCACTGGAAATGTAAATCTGAATCAGGTCTGAACGGCGCAGAAACCAATTACAAGTGTTAAGACTCATTACAATAGTCACTTCTCATTATAAGATAGTTTGTGACCTGCTGTAAATATAATAGGATTGTGCAGTTAATCCATTAATACATTTTTTTTTCCAGGAAGTAAGGCCAAGCTATAAATGAGGAATATTTAACAGTCTGATGCAGTGGGGCCACGATAGTAAATAAAAATCTTTTCATGGGCTGAAGATTGTGACACTCAAGTTTTACAGTGTTTAAATATAAGCTTAGTTTGTTTTTAACATTACTTACCTCATTTTCACTCATCATTTTGTGAATTGACTTCAATTTGTGTCACTTTGCCTCATTTTAAGCCCCTCTTTTAAAATGGTTAGCCCTGTTTAGAGTCATTTTAAAGCAGCATTGTTCTCTATTTCATGTCTTCAGAATAAGTTTAGTGGCTTTAGTATTTGATTAATGTGCAAAGTTACAAAAAAATCACAGACCAAATGAACGTGAGGGCTAAATAAAACATCGCAAACAGCTGCATTTGGCCCCAAGGCATTGAATTTGACATGTGTGATGCATATTTACACTTTCCAAACCAGTATTAATGAGAGTTGTCTCTAATATACAGCACTGCGCATAAGTTTAAGGCAGGTGTGGATATAAAAGGTAAACGGATGGTGATTTTTATTTGTTTTCAAAATGCAAAGTGAAATAAAAATCAATATTTGGTCTGACTTTGCCTCAAAACATCAGCAGTTCGAGCAGTGTCTCAGTTTGTCAAGTTTGTGTTCGAACATTTGGGACAATCCCAGACAAAACCAGGCCAAACTGGACAAACCAGACCGTAAAATCTCAGAAGGAACTTAGGTTAAACCAGACCATGTAATTACAGACAAGACCAGGCCAGACTGTGATGTTGGGATCAAGGTTCACTCGAAAAATTAAAGGTTTTCGTCTCTTCACTCACTTTAAAACATTTAAATTGTATTTTATTGACAGCATTCTCACTTATATTGAGATTGGAAATCAATATTTTAATACAGATGAGGACCACAATGGTCCACACTACTGTGATTAGACAAAAACATCTATCAGTTTTATTTTATCTCAAGACAGGACTTAGACCGACTGGATTGCTGGATTTGGTTTCCCATTGTTTTGGTCTTGACACACTCTTATGTCTTTCTTTTTTGGTCATTTCTATTAAATAATGTTTCTAAATCTTAATATTATTGGACTACTTTAATAATGTAACTATAAAGCAAGTGGTAAATGGTATAAAATAAAACAGGGCTTGACAATTAATTAATGACACTATTTTTAATCAAAAGGAATGATTAAAGTGCAGTCAGTTTTGAAGACATCCATACTTCGTCAACGTGCAGTGAAACATGAACAGAAATGAAAAAGGACAAACACTTAAATAACATTTGTGCAGTAAAGACGAGAAGCTTATTCAATACACAGGCTTAGACTCAAATATTGATTTCTTTATGAGCTTTCACATTGTGTGGTTCTACATTTAGACGCATTGAAGCCGAGCGAACCATAACCTGAAACTCCAGCTGAGCACGCGATACCTGGAGCCCCTCTCTCATTTACACTGACCCCTCTGACGCTTTCACTCCAGGAGGAACTTGACTCGACCTCTCCCCATTTCCCAAGTCACTCACACCATCTTATGGTTTTATAATGAAAAGGCTCAAGTAAAACCGGACCCGGCTCTTCCCTCGCCTCTTTAGGTTTTGGATTTGTCTTGACTTTGATTGCTTTTCCTTCAAATGTTCCTGAAGCTTGTTCATAATTAAACATTTTAAGTAGTGGCTAAAAGGGCGTTTATCCAAGTCACTGATTAAAAAGCCTGTGGATTGATTGCTTTTTGCAGCGCTCTGGTTTTGAAGAAGACGAAAGGTTATCAGAGGCTAAATTATACTTGTTTCCACTGGAGCGGTACGGTGCAGGTTGGATCAGTTGGACTAGTTTTTCACTGACAAAAAAAGCATAAAAAAAACCATATTACACTAATCTGGTAACCTCTCTGCTTTTGGTGCCATCAGAGTGGTCTGCTCTCCAAAATGAGAGTGAAATACTGTGGTCTGTTGATTGAACAGAAACATATCATTGAGATTTGACACTGCATTAAACACAAGCTGAATCTGTGACATTAAAGAGTGAGTTCCTTAAATACATGGAAACAGAACAATTTAAGGCTCAGAAAGATTGGAATAAACCATAACCAATCTCCTTCTACTGTTTATTGCAACAGTATATAGCTTTTTGCCATGCTCCTCGTGAAGATTTACTCTTTTCTGTATTTTTATTGCAATGCATCTAATCTTTCATTTACTTGTGAGGGTCTTCACTGTTATTAGACACTACTCTCCTGCACATAACAGTAAAAAGCCTTTTCTACTCGTCCAAAACTGAACCAATCCATACTGCACCACTCAGTAGAAACGTGCTTTAACATACACTGGATATTTGGGCAATTAGAAGTGGCCTTTACTAATAATATTTCAATCTCATTCAGTGCTTTTTAATTCCTCAAAGGACACTTAGTGCAACTGCGATCTTTAATCAGAAAGAAGTCATTTTTCACGGTCGGTCAGTCCACCGTCTGGTAACACACACGTCTGTGGTCCGTCTCCGTTTCACCTCAGACCCGCTGTCGACAAAGATCGTCTTCATTTTTCTGCCCAGCGCCGGCCGTTAGCGTGACAGTCCCAGATGCAGTCAGTGTCATGTTCACAGGTGCGCGGCCGGCGTGTCCACGTTGCCCTTGCTTCGACCTTTCCCGGCGATCGGCCTGTCTCTCTCCTCCCACAGCGTCACCCCGTCACAGGCACAGATCTTCTTCGGGTTTTGGAAGAGACCTGCGGACCGAGCGATGATCCCGCAGGCCAACCTACCGACAAAACCAACCGAAATGGATTCAAATGAAAAGGAAAAATCACACAAATGGATGAATGTAACAATTTACACGATGTATGCCATGTGATAGCTTTTTTGTTAGACATTTTGCAGGTTTGATAGCGTTCATAAACACCATAAAACTGTGACGAATGTTTTGGGTTGTTTTTAGCAAAGAAATAAATGGAAAATGAACAGAAATAACACATTAAAATGGTGCTGATTGTTATTTTTTAAGGTGGTGAGGAAAGAGATTAGGGTATTTCACTAGAGCCCTGTTATTATACCTTTTAATAAATGCAGTTATTTCCTAATTCTCTTTGTTCTGCAATAAATAAAGAGATGTGAAAGGGTTTGGGACGAGGGAAGATCATAATGAGCTCAGACACTATGAAACCTTTTTTGTGCACCTTAATTATTTACAGATGTGTGTCTAGTTACGTGTCACGACCCTCTCTTCCCTGTGGTCGTGGTCGTGTCTATTGAATAATATGTGTGCTTATGTCTGAGCCGGCTTTCTTTGTAGTTTGGTAGCCTTCGTAATTGTTTGCTTGTGTAATAAACTCCTTTATCGCTCTATTGTCGATTAAATATAAGCTTAGCCACAATATAATGATCTAAGTGCTTCTTGTATTTGCAGCCTGTGTCTGAATTATAAAAATAATCACTTCTCTGGTGATTTCTTTGTCGTGTGTAGTTGTGGAGATGTTGTTTTGAGGCTCTTGCTGTTCTTAAAAATACAAAGACAGTGACCGTAACCTTTTAGCATTTGCAGCTAAAGACTCTGAGTGCTGCTAAAAACTCACACAGAACTGCGAAGTCTCTAAATATACTGTATATAGAAGATGTGTGGAAAGTTGTGTTGATGTGACAGGTTACACAGATACATACAGATAAATGCCCTGCACTATTTAAAGTTTATTTTTCCAGTTTCATGAGGGAAGGCATAAATATAGACTGTATTATTTTAAAGATTACGAGGCTATGTATTCTCCAACAGCCTGACAACCAGTACGCCATGAAAACAAAACCTTCAGCTACATCTAATCTCTTTTTATCCCTAACTTTACATCACTCGTGTCATGACTGACCTTTCTCCTGAGTTTCCAGTCATTTTGGACAAAGGATGACTGCCTCGACCCAGATCATCTTCTGCTGCGTCCACAACCAGCGACCGACCAATCACGTCCCACACCTGCCGCAAAACACATACAGCGATAAGAAACCATAGAACCAGAGTTAATCAAATTAGGAGAAATTAAGTATGTTTTTTACCTTAAGTTGCTTGTCCTCTAGTCTAAAATAGGCTCTGCCATCTGCTCCGGCAACGATGTTTCCTAGATCACCTACGTGCTGTACATAAGAAGAATAGGCATTACAACTAAATATAGAGTCAATAAATACGACTGCATAGTAAAGCACAAATAAAAACGAAATTTACAGCCTGAATACAAGATTTATTCCAAAAGTACCACCTGGAGCACAACTAAAAAGTCTCCAATTGGAAAAAGAGATCTTTTATTACATCTCAGAGGTGATTCTCTGAAGATTTACAATGTCACACTCCATCATTTACTTTATGTTTTGCAGCTTCATTATAATCTTGGCACTGCTGATTTACGACACACAGCCAGGAGTCTCTGCTCATATTAAACTGAATTATTATTAGGCAAGGTTTATTGAAAGAGCTCTAAAAGTAGACAGTACCCTCTCTGAGTCTCCAGGTCCACCGTGTGGCTTTCCAAAAGGGTTGTAATGCTCTCCACAACTGTAAAAAATACACATGAGACTTAAAAAATATGTCTGAATATGAAAACAATCATAGTCCTTTTCAAATTCTCCTTTATAATGATACTTCTCAGGTTTTCTTAAACTAAAACTATAATATTCTTGGTGTTTTTGCTTTTTATTTGATTTTACACTGTCAAACTATTGCCTAGATTAATAATACAAACCAAAAGATTCATATTGGTGTCCAAATGTCTGTATCATAAAACATAGTCAGTGTTTAATATTGCACAAAAAAGAATATCCATTTATTAAACTACTGAATGCAAGATGTGCTATAAGTATAAGATTTTTATTGCCTATTTTTTCTTTGTAATCATTAAAAAAAAATCAAAATAAATAATCTGAATTGTGTTTGCTGGTGAATGAATGATGAACCGAGCGGCTCAGTCTGTCTCGTCTGTCGTTTCAATCGAGCGGTTCTACCTGAGGCAATCTAGCGTGAGGTCCCCGAGAGTGTGGACGTGGAGGCCGTGAGGTCCAGGCTCCAGCCCGTCGATGGTGCCATCAATCAAGCAGCGCTCCTCTGACAGCTGGAGGAAACGCACCACTCCCTGAACAGAGCCCGCACCAGCCAACATGGCCACGGCGGCACCGAGGTCTATCAGGAAAAAAAAACACCGTGACTATCTATATTTGATATCTTTACACTAGTCTGACTGAGAAAGTTAATGCATCTTATGCATCTTTAGATTCTGATCATTGAGAGAAGAGTCACGTAGTAAATGCTGTGTCTAACAGGGTTTAAAATGTAAGCCAAAGTGTGCCCTAAACCAGACATGGCAAAGTGGTGAAGGGTGAATTATTATAGAATTAAACTAGGTCTCTGAATGAGTTCAATCATACCTCTATTCACAGATGTAGCTGGTATACAAAGCATATTTAATACATATATCTGTAGTTGTGGTATTATTTTAAGTTCCAATTCTAAATCCAGCAAATAAACTCAATTTAGTCCATATAAAATTTAGAAAACCTTCTCTAAAATGTGTCTATATCCCTTCACAGACGGCATACATTATACATTTGTCTAAATATGTGACTTTAAATATGAATACGGCCTCTAAAGTGCCCTAAAGCCTTCTATGAAAAATTAAAATAATGAGCATAGGACCACAGTAAAACCAGCCAAAATAGGCTTTGGTGCTGATTATATTTTCAGGATCAAAAACAAGCAGAATGGTGAATCTGACAAGAGGAGAAACATCTAGTCTTCCTCGATTAGACCTTGCTCTGATCCTCCGATGCCCTTCAGCACAGCTCTGCGTCCGGTGCTCTCGATCAGCGCCTGGACCTCCGCGCTGGTCAGAGCCGTTTCCACCAGCACCTCCTCCTTTTCCACGTCAATACGGATGGACTTCACTCCTGCGAACAGGCCCCAGCAACAGTCAGCTTTTACTCAAGAAATAAATCCATGTTTTGAATATTCAGTTCCATTAAAGACACAAGTTTCTGTTATAATACATAAAGGAGGGAATAACCAGGAAGTAGCGAGCTTTTAGAAACAAAACAACAATGGTCCTTGCTTCCAGATCTGTTTCTGTTGCACATATTATTTGAGTTTATGCATATTTGATTAAACAGCAATGTGCAAGTTATATTTGAGCTGCTAATAGTAAGTAACACATTCAAGACATACACATTTACAAAACAAAAACATACAATAGCATCCAAAACTAGTAACCCGTTCAAAAATGTATATCTCTTGTCTCTTTTCTCATTTGTTCTCCACATATATCTGTAAACAAACCCCATCTCCCAGTCTGGATTTCAGCATCAAATCCAGATTTACTCTTGCTTTTGACTATACTCATGATACCTGTCATAGTAGTTTTTCTTTCTTTTCTTGTTTGAGATGACAAGTACACACTAAAATACTACAGTCTTATGTAAACAACAGAGTAAAATGAAGAAAGCAAGCAGAAAAATACATTCACTTCACATTATTATTGAGTGACTTAGTCTATTATAACTTTCAGACCTAAATACAATTCTACTTTAGATTTAAATGCAGGCAACAGGTTGAACTACTTCCCTGTGTAATACTGAACATTAGCCTAGACTGTTTTTGGACCATAACGTTGATATAATATGGTTATAATGCTTTAAATCAACAAGAATAAGACATACACACCTGGTTGACCCTCCAAAGCGCCTCTGACTTTATTTGCACAGCTCTCACATGTCATCTGCACTGCAAACTCCAGCTGTGGACACAAAAGGACATACAACACCTGTGAACAACAACCTGTAATTATTTTGACCCAAAAAGCCGAGTTATGCAAGTGCAACACTAGAGTTAAACATGTCAAAGCGGTCAGGTAACCATCATTCAAAAATACTAACCAGAA
This sequence comes from Rhyacichthys aspro, assembly GCA_036850595.1. Taxonomy (NCBI): domain Eukaryota; kingdom Metazoa; phylum Chordata; class Actinopteri; order Gobiiformes; family Rhyacichthyidae; genus Rhyacichthys; species Rhyacichthys aspro. Next base: position 5,271,769 of record CM072165.1, read on the forward strand.
TCCTAATAAAACGTGCTTTTGTTTTGATAACAATTCGCTATTTATGGATATTTAAGGTGACGGTGAGGTTAAAATGTAAATAAAAACGTCCAAACCTTGGCTGTTTTCTCTGAGTCCATTTTGACATGTGACGTCGCAGCCTGAGCGATAAAAACGGAGTTAAAAAAACAACTTCCCACTTTTCGTAAAACGGAGAGGAAGCGGTTGTTGCAGACGGGCGCCGCCATCTTGGAGAGGTCAAGAGGAAGTTCCGGAAGATTACTGCCGCCATGTGTCCACAACCTGCCACTGCAGTCAGGCTTTTTGCGGCGAGGATATACTAATAAAACTGTGTGCAATTGAAATTCATGGTATAAGACAGAAATGTAAAATAAATAAATAACTTACGGCTGCTTAAGGCTCTTTGCAACAGGCTCTATCTCTACAACTCAACGTGGTCTTGATTTTATTATTTTTCAGACTCAAACTAATATTTTGGTCTTTGGTGTTGAACATAGAGGCTTGGATTGTTATGCTTGAATATATTACATTACTGTTCAATGCAACTGGTCCAGTGCTTGTAGATTAAAGAGCTGCTTGACATTTTAATCATTAATTACATACAACATGAATAATAAGTAGATTTATTATGGCCTGTCTACCCTCCCTACAACACACCCTTCACCCTCTCACCCCAAACATACTGAGTAATAGAATTAAACATCTCTGTTCTGCTGTAAATAAGGGATAAATCATGACTAGATTTCATTTTATTTTAATCAGATGTATTTAATGTGAAGTATTTGTATGAGAAGGTGAAAAATTCTCTCTTTAAGTGAACCAAGAACATTGCTCATTTCTGGAGTTTGTCACAACTATTAATTCCTTCCTTTCTTGTAGTCTATGATTATAGAGCTACACGTGACAAATCAAAATGATCTTACATCTCGAGTTACCTGTCTGTCTGGTTTCAGGGAAAAGATCATTTCAAACAAGTCTTCCCAAAACAATTGAAAATCTGTTATGACCTAGGCTACATATGCTCCATTATTATTATGTTAATGTACCCATCAGACCTCCTCCAAATAACTCTTATATAATGAAAAAAGTAAGAAAGCTGTATGTTATATACTTCTTCTCTCTTCTTCAAAAATCACTTTAACTAATATGGCTTTGGTACCACTTATAGGCTTTTAAATGATATATAAATTAAATGGGTTAGTATTAGATCCAGAGCATTTATAATTCATTAATCAGCTCTTGTTTTTAGGCTTGGACGCTGTAAATGGAGATGGTAAAGACAAAGAAATCTCAGTGTTAAATGTCTGGTTGAGCAGGCGGCCTTCTTCTGACCTGTTATAAAAGCTTATTAATACTTTTTGAACCTAATAAAAGCCAGTTTGATAACCTTTTATAAAGTGGTGCTGTGATTTTTATTGGTTTATTGTTATTATAGACTGTTCTGTAACAGTAAAGCTCCAGATGTAACTGTCTTGGGGTCAGTGATGATTGCTGACAGAGTATTATGTCACGGCTAAACCTAAGCCTCCCTGAAGGTTGGACAGTTACGATGATGACTGTGGCGCACGGAGTCCTGCGGTTTCATTTCATAATGTGTTTAGATTATCGAAAAACAAAGTTGATCTGCGGATTAACCCCTTGCCCTTCATTTAAGCGAGACCACTGGTTATCTGCTGATTTTGGTGGCTCCTAGTGTGTGTTTGTTGCATCGCTCGGTGGGAAACAGCGCCGTCTTACAGTGAAAACAAAACCAGGACGACAGAAAGCAGAGCGGCACATCCATTTGGAGACTGGTGCTTTGTAATACGACCACAGAGCCAGAGCACAGCCGGCTCAAAACACATGCCTTTTATGGATTTTTGGTCTCTGCCCTTCAGATGAACCACCTGTACTGTGCATTTTCAACAATTTCTCTGTGACCTTTCACCCAGTTTTCACCACCAAAATGACACTTCCACGACTTATACAAAAGATGAAAGCAGAAAACTATAAACCGTGGAAACTGAGAGTGAGATATCCATTACTTTGACCATTTTTTTAATGAAAACTGTGCTCAAATGTTCAGCGCTGAGCTCCCTGTGCGAGAGGAGCAGTGACACCTGAGCCCGAGAGGAGGGGGATTCCTTTAACACATATTCATGCACACAGACGCAGGCAGCATGAAACACAATCAGTCCTGTATGGCCTTAGACAGAGAAAGAGGAGATAAATAAGGAAAAAAAAGCTATAGCAAATCATCTTCATGCAACAAAAGAAAGTGTAATAGTAAAACACAGATTTAGTTGTCGTTTAATTGTCGTATTTAGAGTGTTTGTTGTTGCAGTAAACAGTGGGACAAGCAGTTATTTGCCACCACTGTGTTAGTTTTAATGCATTTACTTCTGACTCAACAGGAATGAAATTTCAGAGGCCTATCTTTAGCAGCAGGTCATCTCTGTGTATTTATAGTAACATTGATGGGACTCAGGTTATGAAGACATTTTGACTAATAGTGTGTGAAAATATATCACACCTATGTTTTTTGACCTGGTATGAAAGGTCCTGCACATTGAGAAAGTGGAAGAAAATAATAACATGGGAGAAATTGTTACATATCAGTGATTTATGTGAAATGTATGTTGTTTGTGGTGTGCAGTGACATCTCATGGCGTAGGTTTATGTGAAAAAACTAGCATTGTAGTGCTTGAGACTGGTTTTGAGACTATTTTATAAAGGTCCTGGTCTTGCCATGGTCTCAATCCCTAAAGGTCTTGTTATTTTCTTGGTTCCTAACTCATTTTTACTCGATCTTGTCTGGGTTGTCTTGACGTTCAAGACCATGACAAGACAAAGACCTTGAGTTCTCACACTGCCCTATACTCTGCAGAGAAAACCCACTCAGACATGTGCAAACTCCAAACATTAATGCCCCGTCTAAATGAGACATGAGCCTTGTTTTTGAACATCCATGTTAACTTTGACCTTGTTACTCATAACCTGTTTTCATGTGACACTGCTGTACATGTTTGTACTGTAGAATCAAATTACTCCACTAGAATGTCACTTTTTCCTCTATACATTGTGTTCGTTGTCATGTGGAGCCTATACATCCACAACAAGTTAAACCGGAGTCTAAAGATGAAGTCCCTGAGGCCAAATCTCACTCATATCATTCTCTCAAAGCAGTTTGTTTGCTCAGTCTCCTCTTCCAACCTGGTACTTTTTGTCTGCAGCATTTGTTGTAATGGGACAAATATAAGTCCGGTCTAGGGTCGCAAGTAGTTACACCAAATTTCAGAATAAATATTTGATTGAAATGACTTTGTTGACAATAAATCTGACTTGATATGCTCTAGAAAGACTCTCCTTTCTCTCCTCAATGATATATTCAGCTCTACTGGGACCATGTCAAGTAAAAAAGACATGCCCACTAATCAGTATCCTATTTCTCTGCCCTGAGGAACACTTTAGTAGCTGTAGCATCATATAAGGACTGATAAATGGCGCTCTACTTTAAACAAAAGTGCACAATGAGACATGATAATCCACAGATAAACTCATATCCTGACCTGTCCTGCAGCATTTCAGTCCAAACAACACTTTTTGTGCAAATAGAGCCAATGATGACTCTGGGAGTAACATGATTTACTTGCCTCACTACTCTTTCTCCCAAATATTCTTGTTATGACAAAACCTGTCATTATTAACCTGTTAAACCTGACGTGGGTAATTGTGCGAGGGGTATGGCTGTGAGGAGGTGTGGGTAGAGGTAGAGCAAAGATGACACGTTAACTTGTAATGCTAACGAAGGGGTTTGAACTCCCGAATGTTTCATCTGCTCGAGAACACTAGGAGGACAAGGAGGACAAAAGTTTAGAGCCGACTCTCCCTCCAGCTGCTGCACCGGCGCTCTTCCACCTCTTGAAGTGTCGGGGTAAGAACAGCACTTTCATCATACTTCTCAATTTAGATTACAGCCTCACACTGTCCATTAGAAATCATGAGTCCACTGGCTGAATAAAGATAGCAAGATGTAAAAGTACAAAACAAGTGAGAATTAACAGTATGTACAGTTGTATGAGGTATTGAGTACAGGTAGGGTCAGCTAAGCCCCTCCTGCCAACGCCATAGTCACCCAAATAATGCAGTAAGGTTGATGCTTTACACTCCAAATAATTATCTAACAATAAACATACTGCAAAAAAAAAAAAAAGTTATATGCATGACATAAAAGTGACTTGATGAATACCAAAGACAATTATCCAGTGAGAGGAAGAGCACAAAGGCCATCCCAACCCAAAACAGCTCAATTTAATGACAGAAACTCACAATAATTCCTAACCCATAAATGCACTGTTACTATTCCTTCCTTTAAATGGACATAAAGACAGTAAACTTTAACAACATGTTCACTGATATGATCTTAATCCATCGTAGCGCTTGGTAGAGGCCGATTTAAGTCCCTATGGATTACATGGTACTCAGACAAAGTGGGCTGTATTAGGGTTTCATTCGAAAGACTAAAACTTATTTTAAAGGCTGTGAAGATCAGGTCTGACTGGATTTTAAAAATTCTTCTCACTTTTTAACTTCAAACTTGTTTTGACAGTCTCTGCCGCAGGAAAAGGCACTATAGATGCATAGGTATTGTTATTTAAGACATTTTTTTTCTTTTTATCTTATTGTTGTGTACTTTCATATGATACATATTTCCTTATTCACCTTTCTCACAGGTTGGGATAGCAACCTTTTCCTCCCAGTAACTACTTATTATTGTACAATTCATATATTTACCCCACTTTTCATGTCACCCTCCTTCAGCACCTGCCACACTCTCTAAAATGAGGATTAAAAAGAAGAGAGTACTACAGTGCCTCATTGCCATCAGCACAGTCAGTCTTTTGCTGCATCAAAGTGGATACTGGAGCGGGTGAGTGATTCATTTAATCATGCCTGTACTAAACACAAACAGCAGAGATGAGCACATTCAACTGGTGGTTTGAAATGATGGTTGGTCTTTAAGAGTTTTTACGCTGTTTATTGTTATTTTGACTCACCTGAACTGACTCTAATCTCTGCCAAAGTGATGGCTTTATTCTTAATAATTCACATTTATGTAAAGAAACATTGAATTTAAATCAGTTTGAACTTCACTTTTGACCTTACTTTCTTTTCTGCAGGACAAAGCCCTTCAATGACAATTGCCCTTCTCTTGATTTTTTCCGGGACTCCAGGCCAAAACACACCAATGTGGTTTTCCTCAAGACTCACAAAACAGCCAGCTCCACGATGCAGAACATACTCTATCGTTTTGCAGAGCGTCACAATCTCACTGTGGCTTTGCCGAACGATGCCTGTGGAGGCCACCAGTTCTGTTACCCATACTTTTTCAACACTAGATCAGTCCATCCACACACTGTGCCACCAAACATCGTCACAAACCACATGAGATTCAACAAGGCAGAGCTGCAGCGCCTCATGCCTCATGATACAGTCTACATCACCATCATGAGAGAGCCCAGCTCCATGTTTGAGTCTTTGTTTACATACTGCTATGTGTCTTCTCAGAGCATCCGCAGAGTCCCCAATGGATCACTGAAGGCTTTCTTAGATAATCCACTTCTTTACTATCGGCCAAACGAAGGAGACTCAATGTATGCACGAAACTGTTTGACCTTTGACCTGGGTGGAGACAAGGACCGTCCAGCTAATGATGTGGCCTACGCTCAAAACTTTGCTGCACAAGTGGATAAAATGTTCTCACTGGTGATGATCTCTGAGTACTTTGATGAATCTCTGATTCTGCTTCGCCATCTCCTCAACTGGGATTTGGATGACATTGTGTATTTTAAACTCAACATGAGAACAGAAAGCTCCAAGAAGAGCCTCACACCGAACCTTTCGGCCAAGATCCGTTCCTGGAACTCAGTGGACGCTCATCTCTACGACCACTTCAATGCCTCCTTGTGGCGTCAACTGTCAGCTCTGGGTCTGGACTGTGTGACAAGAGAGGTCCAGCTGCTGCGTCAGGCCCAGGAGAGACTCATGAGGACCTGCTTTGGTGAAGAGACACCACACCTTCGTCCAGCCGCACAGATCAAAGACAAAGCCCTCCGACCGTGGCAACCTGGAAACGTGGATGTTGTTGGGTATGAACTGTCTCCAAATGTGACCGCTGAGGCCCGTGAGCTCTGTGTTAAACTCACCATGCCAGAGCTCCAGTACACAGCTGCTCTACACCGAGCCCAGTCAATACGCTACCAACAGATACACCTCAACACACTCATATAACAATGAATATCACTGGGCTGTGTTCTGCATACAGTGACTAATGCATCATAAATTGGTCAAATTAAAAAATTAAAAAAGGTTTCTTATCAAAGTATCACATTTCACTTTGATTGGATATTGCACCAAATGTAATGTTATTCAAATGTAAATGCTATGTAATGTAATGCAATGTGTAAACCTCACATTGATAATAAAGCTAACGTGACCAATTTTTATGGATATTTAAGATCCTTAACTGGTGATGGATGACATCTTTGACAGAACTGAGAGTGTGGTTTTTGGATCAGCTAAGTTCAATAGCCTTAATGAATTATAAAACTGATTTAATGATATAGTCGAGTAAACTTCACAGCTATAATGTGTCTTTGCTTTTACATTTCCTGCATCTTATTTACTCATCTCCTTACACTGGATTACACAGGCCTTTACACACAAAGAATAAAGTACTTAAGTAAACATTATCCTGAATCATTTATGTCAACTAACTGCTGCCTCAGTCAGATGTTTTTATTTACAGTATTGGAAATATTAATGAGCTGTTACTGGAACTGACTTCCTAATTCTGTCCTGAAGACGTGTGTAGAGGTGAGTTGGTGGATCTGGATTACCCATAGTGAATAAATGTGAGTGAGAATGCCTGTCTCTTAGTCTACGTCTCTGTTAGTCCTGGTGTTTCTCCAGATCAGACCTCGCCTCCTGCTCAAATCAACCTGTACAGGCTCCATCCACTTGCGAACTGCAAACAATAAGTCAAAAAATATATTTTAAAGTGCAGATGATGGAGCGTGAACAGAATATGTATTATATTTCAGTAAAATGCATCTGCAGACCCCTGTAAGTACTCTACTGTAAGGGTGAGAGACTCTGTAACTTAACAAGACCAGTTTGACAATGAGAGGTGTGGCCCGCCAGGAGCATATTTAAGGTAGAAAGAAGACAAATCCTTAGTTTCAACAAGTCCCGCTGCTGTTTCAAAGCTCCTGACCTCTCCGATGGCTTAAGTAAGTCCACAATTGCTTTATTTGTTAGCCTTTTTGCATGATTGGATTAATAGAGACGTCCAATTACAGATCAGAACTATGGACAGAGCGTAGACACCATTAAACTATTGTGTTATCTCAGTGGCATAAAGTGAATGATGCTGAAGCGTTGAGGGGTTTTATTTCTTATTTTTTCTGCCTCTGTTGCTCCGTGTTGCAGTATACGTGAAATAGTGCTCTGTAAATCTTGCCTAGGAAAAACATTTCTTTTGCTTTCTGTTCTTTAACTATAGCTATCCATCTGGGTGTTTTTAAAATGAGATTAATCAGATTAGTATCTCATTCATTAGTGCCAAGAACATAGGACTTGTGGTTAAATCACTTCTGTCGTTTGACTCCTTTCCAAAATACTAAGCTGAAATTTAAATTTGTGCTGTGACCTTTTGTGCAGACTGGTTTTGACATCATCAGTCAGACTAGATTTACTAGATTTGCAAAATGCCTTCCTCGTGGAACCTCTTTCCTCGCATTTTAATGTTGTTTCGTAAGTGTGCACCTGTAAAGTCCAGGCAGATTAAAGAGGATAAGGGTGTGTGGTCTTTATCAATGAAACTGTTTTCTGATTATTTTACATAGTATGAACTAAGCAGGCTATTAAAATACTTTTTTAGGCTATAGCATTTACTTACAATATATGTGTGACTCTTTACAACCAATTCTGAAAGCCCTCAGAGCTCAAACATTACCAGGTTTCACATATATTACATGATAATACTTAATGCTGCGTTGTTGATGCTGGCTAACCTACTTCAACAATTTTTCCCTGCTCTCTTTATCTGCCCACCTCAGTTCCTGTGAAAGATGTGTCAAAAGAAGATACTGCTGGCCCTTGCTTTTATCTGTACTGGCAGTTTTCTGTTGTTCAGAATCAGCCACTTCAGATGGTAAGTGATTTTTATTTGAGAATCAAAAACAAATGTGTGCATGGTGATTGTAAAAGAGCTAATGTTAACCTGAGCACAAACAGTGAGATCAGGAATAAACCTTGGACTAAAGTCTTGGCAGTCTCTTGACGTTTGGACTGAGTTTGTTCCAATTCAAACCCAGGCTGGAGAAATGTATTTATGTAAATGTAAAGAATGTGTCCTGTTTTGTTGAAATCTGTTCACAGTTCATTCTGTGTTGTGAAATTGCATTTATGGAAGTTGCTCTTGTAAAGAATATTCCATGTAACTTGTGACCTTCTTATTCCTTCAGGACTGCTGTACAGTTTTCTACGGCTTTGAAAGTAAAACACACCAATGTGGTTTTCCTCAAGACTCACAAAACAGCCAGCTCCACGATGCAGAACATACTCTATCGTTTTGCAGAGCGTCACAATCTCACTGTGGCTTTACCGAACGATGCCTGTGGAGGCCATCAGTTCTGTTACCCACAGTCCTTTACCTCTCACTTTGTCCATCCACACACTGTGCCACCAAACATCGTCACAAACCACATGAGATTCAACAAGGCAGAGCTGCAGCGCCTCATGCCTCATGATACAGTCTACATCACCATCATGAGAGAGCCCAGCTCCATGTTTGAGTCTTTGTTTACATACTGCTATGTGTCTTCTCAGAGCATCCGCAGAGTCCCCAATGGATCACTGAAGGCTTTCTTAGATAATCCACTTCTTTACTATCGGCCAAACGAAGGAGACTCAATGTATGCACGAAACTGTTTGACCTTTGACCTGGGTGGAGACAAAGACCGTCCAGCTAATGATGTGGCCTACGCTCAAAACTTTGCTGCACAAGTGGATAAAATGTTCTCACTGGTGATGATCTCTGAGTACTTTGATGAATCTCTGATTCTGCTTCGCCATCTCCTCAACTGGGATTTGGATGACATTGTGTATTTTAAACTCAACATGAGAACAGAAAGCTCCAAGAAGAGCCTCACACCGAACCTTTCGGCCAAGATCCGTTCCTGGAACTCAGTGGACGCTCATCTCTACGACCACTTCAATGCCTCCTTGTGGCGTCAACTGTCAGCTCTGGGTCTGGACTGTGTGACAAGAGAGGTCCAGCTGCTGCGTCAGGCCCAGGAGAGACTCATGAGGACCTGCTTTGGTGAAGAGTCACCACACCTTCGTCCAGCCGCACAGATCAAAGACAAAGCCCTCCGACCGTGGCAACCTGGAAACGTGGATGTTGTTGGGTATGAACTGTCTCCAAATGTGACCGCTGAGGCCCGTGAGCTCTGTGTTAAACTCACCATGCCAGAGCTCCAGTACACAGCTGCTCTACACCGAGCCCAGTCAATACGCTACCAACAGATACACCTCAACACAACATGAATCAGTTTACAGCATAAACTGTCACAAATATTGGTCATGGCTCTGTACTTTACGTTCAACTTTGTGAATATTTGTCAATCAATGATACATATATAGTACCCAATATTGAATTGAACATTGTAACATAAACAATATTTTTCCAACATTCACAAAGCATTGGTTTTGTTCATTTATTTCTGGATGGGAAGAACAAATAACTCCTTCATCAAATAACTTAATACAGTTCCACTTGTGGTAAATTATGGCCAATATAATATATAAACAGGCCACTTATTCATTTAGACATTTAGAAGTAACAGCTTCCCGTTGTTTTTATCCCAGTTGAACCCAGACTTTTAGACATCTCCAGTTAACTACATAAATGATAAGGGCACTGTTATATTTGTCTTAAGCTGCATTTTTTGCTCAATCACTCACAAAAAGTATGTCAGGTGCTTTATCAAAGTTCAGGACAATCTAGTCATACCACCAGTTACATAGATTACTGGCATGAAAAAACCCTTGACCAGATTGACCTGATATGACGTGGCTACCTGCTTAAAGAAAAAAAAAACATTAGTTGAATGGTACAAGGAAGATGCATATTTGTTTGTAACGCCAAAGGAGGAAGGTGACTTCATATCTTTTTTCTTTTGTGCCATCCACTGGTTCATTTGCTGTTGAAGTAAGTTTACAATGAATTCTTTACATTAATTACCACTGTTGGGGGTTACATTGCTTAATGTTATGTTGCTACATGCCACATTTCACAATGCCTACGTATTTGTAAAACTTTAACCCTAAATCTGTAACACTTTGTTTCTTCCTATACAAGTTTGTGCAAGACATAAATTACCATCTTGACAAGTTTTTAAAAGTGTGCTATGGTCCTGCTGTGTGTCCCTCCCCCGTCCCGCTGCAGGTTCACAGAGCAGAGAGTGACCTGGTCCACGGTAAAATACATACACCACATATTTCCCATATCTGAAGCGCTCTTGTCTTCTTCCTGAGTCTTTTCACGCTCCGTCACACAGCCACTCTCAGTAACAATTTGATTTTGCTTGCCTCAGTGCCACTGTGAAAGACGAGGAAAAAATAAACTAGTGCTGGCCCTTGTTGCTATCTGTGTTGTCGGTATTCTGCTGCTGCAAACTGAGCACTTTACCTGGCGTTAATTAAAAATGCAAACAACATTTGGAATAATAATATGATAGGAAAAAATCTGGAGCACAAGCAAGTAGTGTTAAACTATTTTTTGATCACGATGAGTTAAATAATTTCAACTATTTAAAGCTCCTATCTGTCTTGTCTTGTAATGACACTGTATTTAGGCTAGTGCTCTTTCTGACCCTCATGGTATTCCTGCTCCCATCAGTTCCGCTACACAAACTTTTTCAACACTAATTCCATGCCAAAGAGGAATAATTTATAATTAAAGCGATCCTGCGTAACTTTTAGCCAGCAGAGGGCGCAGATCCCACTCTGTGCAACTTCACTGTCACCGTCGGCCATGTTTGTTTACCAACAGAGACGGCAAGTTTGGAAGAAAGAACATGTCTTCTCAAATGGTAGGGTAATTTAAGTGTATTTTGTACAAATATGACTCTGCTAGGGTCCAGTGTATTGGACTATTTTCTTTGTTATATGTGTAGTCTGGTCGTGCGCCTCACTCGAGACAAGAAAGTTATATTGGAGGTTTCTGTGCAGCTGAGCGACTGTCAGAGTTTTTGCTGCTCAATCACTCTGAAAAAAGCAGTGTACGTCAGATATTTTTTTAAAGTGCAGGACTATGGACAGCTCAACTTTGCCCTCCCATTTTACGAAGATTTTTATCACAACAACAAAAAATGTCTTAACCAGTTGAATCTGATGTAGCTACCTAAATAAAACCTTTACCACTGGGGTAAAGGGCATCCTATGGGTCATTTGCTGTCGGAAATCAAAGAGGACAAATCATAGTTCTTCGCTCCTGTAGGTTTACAACGTTTTTATTTCATTATTTTCCAGCCTTTTATTGATCTGTTTTGCTATATGTCACTCTTTATTCCTCTACAACTTCACATAGTAATAAATGGTTTTATTTTTGTACAGTTTGTGTTTGGTTATTGGTAGTTTTAAGTGTAGAAATAGGTTGTGAGTTTAAAGTTCACTGCAGACAGTGCTGTAACTCAAGAGGGAACTAAACTGAGGTAGTAATGCCATCATTCTGGTCTGACTGGACTAAAAATGCAGATAAAATGAATTTTCTCACACATTAAAAGGAAGTTAGTGCCTGGTTTGTAACAAGAGAATGTAGAAGAAAACAAAATATATGGTGTCTTTGAATTAATATCTTAAAAGTACTAAAGGAAATGCCACTGTCATTCTCAAGGAAATATACTAGTTCACTTTGACCCACAAAAGGAAAATATCTAGTTTTAGTGTAAATAAACAGAAAGCAAAAATATAAACACATGCTTTTATTTTTGCATTTGCTTTAAACTAGTTTCTAAAATAAAATACCTGTAGATCTAATATTTCTATTTCTAAAACTAGGAAAAACCAGTATAGTGGTGAGACAAATGCACTTGTTTCCAGTCGTGACATTTTAACTGTGAGATCTTGTGACTCATAGAGGTTACCACAACAAACATTTGTCCAGTAACCTGCTCGTTTCATTTTCTCTGCCCTTCCACTAAGAGACAGTGTGGAGTTGTCACACACACCTCAGTTCCTGTTTTTTGTCAGCACAGGTTATAGGCTAGTAGCTCATTCACAGTTTGCTCAAAGCACACTGTGTTTAGAGACAGAGCGTCCTGACGAGGAAGATGGCAGAGATATAGAGTTGGATTTTTTTATATTATTTTCTTTCTCTGCAAACCAGTTTTTGATCATTTTGTGGTGGGTTACATTTAAATATTGTTTAAAGGACAGTGTTATCTGCTTTTGAAGTGACTGATGTGTAAATACTGTCACATGTTGTCTTCTTGTTTGCTGAGGTTATGAGTCAGGTAAGGAGCACTACTCAATTTCCACTTATTTTAACACTTTTACTTTTACGCATTATGTTAGGGTTGCTTTATTGTTTACTCATTTCGACATCTTAACCTGTTCATGTCTCTCTTTCTCAGTCCCTCCGAGATGTGGCAGAAAAAGTTACTACTGTTCTTCTCTATTATCTGCACTGCCAGTCTTTTGCTGAACCAAAGGGGCAACTGGAGCTGGTAAGTAACTTTAGTTCCTTTACATAAATGCAAAGACAACATTTATAAAGTGACAGAGTTAGTTATCCAAGCCAATCCTGTGACAACACTTCAGACAACAAGATGTTTCCTATTTAAACATCAGATCTCTTACACTTACCTCTGTCTCAACAAGTTATTAATACATAACTTTTGAATTATAATTATTACCTGTAATGATACCTTTGCCATAGTTATGGTGTATGAATTATTTTTTATTTCTTTTTTTTATTCTTTTCTACAATAAAATGTCCAGAACGTTTCTGAAAAGTAGCATATAAAAACGTATAAATTATCTAGTTTGTATTATATTTATGAAAGTATACGCATAATGTTTATTATTAGAGAGCATAGAACACAGTGGAGCTGTCGCAGTGACCGGCTCATTTCACTGCAAAAAACGTTTTAGGAGGTCATTTACGCCCACTACCATCAGGACGCTTTAACTATAACATAATAACTATATAATAACTACTATAATATTTAACTATAATAATAATGCTTTAACTGAGGGGATATGAAATCAATCGATTAAATTTTCCTGTTAGTGCATGTTTTCTTTCTTTTTTAGCTTCTTTTTTTTTTTTTTATCAAATTATCAATTAAAATTTTTAAACATTTTTAAGCATTGTGTGTATATTCAGAACAGCTTTTAATGTGTTTATATCCACGACTGATGTTGAGCTACTGGGCAATACAATTTCCCTTTTTGGGATAAATAAAGTATTTATCTATCTATCAATTAATTGAAAGTGTTTAAATGTCATTTTGTTTTCAACATTAACCTCCTCCTATTTCCGTAGGACCATGATGTTCTTCAGTGACAGTTGCCCTGCTCTTGAACTCACCAGGAGCCTGTTGCCGAAACACACCAATGTGGTTTTCCTCAAGACTCACAAAACAGCCAGCTCCACGATGCAGAACATACTCTATCGTTTTGCAGAGCGTCACAATCTCACTGTGGCTTTGCCGAACGAGACCTGTGGAGCCCATCAGTTCTGTTACCCACAGTCCTTTACCTCTCACTTTGTCCATCCACACACTGTGCCACCAAACATCGTCACAAACCACATGAGATTCAACAAGGCAGAGCTGCAGCGCCTCATGCCTCATGATACAGTCTACATCACCATCATGAGAGAGCCCAGCTCCATGTTTGAGTCTTTGTTTACATACTGCTATGAGTCTTCTCCGAGCATCCGCAGAGTCCCCAATGGATCACTGAAGGCTTTCTTAGATGATCCATATCACTACTATCGCCCAGAAGAGAAAGGCTCAATGTATGCACGAAACTGTTTGACCTTTGACCTGGGTGGAGACAAAGATCGCTTAGATGTGGCCTACACTCAAAACTTTGCTGCACAAGTGGATAAAATGTTCTCACTGGTGATGATCTCTGAGTACTTTGATGAATCTCTGATTCTGCTTCGCCATCTCCTCAACTGGGATTTGGATGACATTGTGTATTTTAAACTCAACATGAGAACAGAAAGCTCCAAGAAGAGCCTCACTCCGAACCTTTCGGCCAAGATCCGTTCCTGGAACTCAGTGGACGCTCATCTCTACGACCACTTCAATGCCTCCTTGTGGCGTCAACTGTCAGCTCTGGGTCTGGACTGTGTGACAAGAGAGGTCCAGCTGCTGCGTCAGGCCCAGGAGAGACTCATGAGGACCTGCTTTGGTGAAGAGTCACCACACCTTCGTCCAGCCGCACAGATCAAAGACAAAGCCCTCCGACCGTGGCAACCGGAAAAAGTGAACGTTGTTGGGTATGAACTGTCTCCAAATGTGACCGCTGAGGCCCGTGAGCTCTGTGTTAAACTCACCATGCCAGAGCTCCAGTACACAGCTGCTCTACACCGAGCCCAGTCAATACGCTACCAACAGATACACCTCAACACAACATTAGAGACAACAGACAAAAGTCAAATAGTCAATAAGATATAAAATTGTTTATATTCCCTTTTATATAAAACCTAAAATGCTTCTATGTACTGGGACCTTTTGATGATTACTGTAGTAATCTTATTGCGCAGGATGTGGACAGTGATGGGGTTTGGTACATCATCATAATAAATAAACATCTAATTTTTGCTACATCTGATGAAGTTGACTGTTTTGAGTCTTAAAGCAGCAAGGTTTGCCATATTACTTTAAATCAGGTAAAAGTGAATATACTGGGGATTTATTTATTTATTTGTTTGTTTGTGAAAACTATCATTACGACTCGTTTTGAGAATATCTGAAATTAACTGAGCTTGGGGTAAGATGCCATATAGTTTTGTTAATACTCAGAAACAAATAGTGTGTAGCCACGTTTTAGAGCAGGGATAACATAACTGTATTAGAGCTGGATCCCTATTGATTTTTAATGGACAAATGTATTTTTGTGTAATGAGGCCACAGAGTACTATTTCCTCTGTGTGTAGACATAAAAATCAAACTTATTTTTGTCTGTTTAGAGGATTTTTAAAAAAAAAGCAGTCTACGAATTAAAATAGACACAAAAAAGCAGGATATCTATCCATTTTGAAAGTAATAGGTGCGCTGTCAGTGTTTTTTGGGTAAAAATGGCCTCCGGTGAAACTGGTGACAGGACAGAGGAGGCGGTGCTTCATCACTTCTTCTCTGATTGTTTTCGCTGTTTTTCTTTTATAGCCTGTAATTGTTATGTGCTCCTGGTCCTTCTTTTTGCAAATTCCTGCTAATTGGTTGGGAGCCAGTTGAGGGTTAACCCGTGCCCCTCCACAGATCCGCCCCTGGCCACATCAACGACGCAGACGCACGCTGTCATTGGCTGCAGGGGTGAACAGGGGGGCGCACGGGGAAAGAGAGGGAGACGCTACAGCCTGCCCCACCGCTTTGTGGCACGAGGAGTCTCGAGGATCCTCCGATGACAAACGGACAGAAGACCCTTAGAGCTTCACTGACTGCGACACCTCTTACAATCACAGAGTGGAGCGAGCAGAGGAACAAAGGCGCTTCGGAAGAAAAAACCGGGATAAACGGGAGCGGGACAGGGCAGGCAGTGCAGCCGGCTGATCAGGACCCTGAGGAGGGGAAGAAATCAGCGCCACGACCGTCACATCACAAACCCAACCTCGGCTTTGAAATGACAAAGGTGGGTAGCGGTGCGTTCCCATTGTGTCCTACATGGCGAATAATCCCAACAGGAGCTAGCGGTTCATCACGAGCGCTGTTAGAATAAAGAGGATGCCCACAATGAGCCATTTGGAGGCGTTTTGTGAATCAGGCGTAAAAGCGCAATTTAGGCATTAGACACTTTGTTGTAACGCATTTTGGAGAAGGAGTCATTTCAACCCCATCTTCAATTTTAATCTGAACCGGCCCGTATCCCGCGGTGTGGCGTGGTCTTAGCGGGGATTTTGGTCGCTGTTGTTTATGCCCGGGCGGTGACAAGCGAGGGGAGAGCTGAAGGGGGGCGTTTTTTTTGGTCGTGCGTCTCCTTGAGCCCCTGAGTTGATTGATTTCGCCTGTTCAGTCAGATGACCAGCGGGAAACACCTATGTCCAGCGGAGAACGGGGGGCACGACGGACGAGCAGACGCCAAATCTGCTCAAGTCTTTGGTTTAAATCAAAGTCTGGGGTTTATTCGCGGACTTTTCTTCAGGCAAAATAATCTGGGAGTGAGAGAAGTGGATTGGGATGAGTTCATTTGATTCCAGCGTGATTAGAGAAGAGCACATGGGCTATAAAAACATATTTAATCTGTGCCTATAGAGATTTGCCGCATTTGGGTCTCCCACTTTCTCATTATATACCACCTGCAGCCACAGACTTATTTAATAACGGGATCATGTCTGTGATGTGTATCAGGTTGTACACAATATGCTTAAAAACTCTCTCCATTAATACTGCCATGTGATGCTATGAGGTAAATCAGTGAAGTTTGTTTTGATAGACAGGTATTACAAAGGGACACTCTTCTCAAAGTGAGTGTCCTGTCTTTAAGTGTGTCCTCTGTTGCATCCATTCGACATAAACAGGTATTTTTAGTCCGGGGACTCTCAAATGTCCGCCCCACATGCCTCTTCTTCCTCCGGTCCGCCGTCAAATTTTTTTCAAGCTCTGTTGCTGCAAATTAATTAAACGCAGTAGGATTAACCAGATGAGATTATCAGTGTGAACCTTTGCCGGAGGAGAGGCGCGCAACAATTAATGACAAACTATTTTTACCCGGCGCTTCATCGGATGGGCCAGTAACCCTAATTGTTGCAAGTCTGCTCAATAGTTTCCATAGATTTGATTTCTATCCATGGGGTAAAAGTTAGGTCAGGAGAGGTTGGCTGAAGTTTTCCATCCTACCTTGTAGAGTTTAGTTTGTTCATACGCCAATAGTTTGTATTTACAACGAAAACAATTGACCAGAAAAGTATCTTACTCTTTTGAGATACTTTTTCCTTGTCAATGAGTGTCTGTGACAAAATAAAATGTAACCCAGTGGAGTAATTATCAGCTTACAAAACAATTACGCTGCTGTCCTGTCCTGCCGTGTGTCTCTTTCATTCCTGTGTGTCACTCTTCTCCCCCGAGTCTCCTGTAACTGGGTTAAAGAAAGAGATGGGGAGGTGACTTAATAAACCTTCTGCGGCAGGTCATTTACAAGCACAGACCTGAAAAGAGCTCCCTTTTTGTGCCTGGCATGTCCACAAGAAAGGCACAAGACCTGGTGATGAATGTGCTCTCTGTTTGGGGGAATAGCAATGCGGGGAATGACAAAGGAGCTGCGGGGGGGCGGCGGGGTGGGGTAAAACAGACACACACTTGTAAATAACACACACACCACAAGCCTCTTCAATAAGTCAATATGATTAAGTATGTTATGCTGACTAAGATTCACTGCATCGCTGTGGACCTCGTCGCAAGAGTCTGTGAAGAGTGAGGGCGACCTTTAAAGGCCGGTGCACTGGGAAAAGAGTTTATTTATACAATATTAGACTATGATATACAGGCGGCAACGTGGCCCAGTAGACGGTCGTTTACAGGCCAAAATCTCCACTGTTTACTGCAGGAGGATGTATAAAGGCTTATGATCATGTTTAGTTGTACATTAACTTGAAGTAATGGCAATACAGTTTTGTGGCGTCTTGTTTTTGTCTTAGAAAGAGAGATGTCCTAACTCTAACATCCTAAAAAGGTAGAAAATTATAAAAAGTATCATGATTCAAACATATTCCTCAGTTTTAAACAGTATGAAATTATGTTCTTAAAGTGTTGTATAATGTGCATCAAGGCCGGTGCATAATGATAATATAATTACGACAGACACTGCTCTCCATTACTCCCCTGAAGATACTGTACGGCTATCATCACATATAGAAGCCGTAAACACAAACAGACTGATGCCACTTTGCACTTATGCCGTCTGTCTATGGTGTATTAATAAAGGTTAAGTCGAAGCGATAAAAATTAACTTGCGGGCATCTCCATTTACTGCATTGAACCGATGGAGTGTTTTCATTTGCGGTGTTTGAATGAGAGAGCTCAAGTGATTAATGCCCCATATTAGCGAACGTCTGGTTTGACCCTAGCTTCTCGGACCGCTCCCTTGTGGCTGGACACAAGGCTCTAATACAGACACTGATGAACACTGAAAACCAAAGCCAACGTACAGCCACTTTGATGCATTAGAGCCTAGGTGCATTCTCTCTTTTTGTGGCCTGGTACTAAAAGGTTTTGAAAAGTGCCTCTAAATGCACCCATATAAATGCCATCAGAGGTCATTCTAAATGTTATCAGTTTTTTGAGCTGTTGCACCAGACTGACATCCTCTCTGTTTACAGCAGAGCAGGTGACATCTGTACATGACCCTAAATGTGTGTTATGTCTTGTTTATCAAGCGTTTACCGTAATAGCATGTTTGCGGCGGATGCTCAGTTGGCGGAGGCTCTTGCCAGATGTCGACAGATGGACATGGGTTTTGTTGGAGTTTGGGCGTGGGTCCAGGGAGCTGCCCTTGGTGCGAACGTTTTCATTTACTTGTAGATGTCCGACAGCCAGATTCCAGCAGACCCAGGATTAAATGGTCTGAAAGGGAAGATTATACATGCTGCCCTGTAACTGGATGGTCCTGATGCTCTGCAACACACAAAAAGCATTATTTATTATTAATACTACAAGCTTCTCTTTTCGGTAGCAGTTTCTTTTAAATAAACATGAGGCAAGCAACAGTCTAGTGTGCATTGTAGGCTATTAGTCTTATAGTTTTAGTGTAGATGTGGTTAACAGCACCACTTAACTGGATTATGTAAACACTTGTTTGATATTATCACATTAGACATTACCATTTAAACTACACAATACACAAAGGTGGCAGAAATGACCAAAAATGCATCCTCTCACATCATAACAGAAGCAAAGTTGTGTGGATACAAATGTATGTGACATTCACAGATGGCATTAATGAGCCTAAGCATGGTTAGCAGCTTTTTATCAATAAAACATTCATAATGGTACAATAAACAAAAATAGCTTAGTACTATACTGTTACTCTAGCTATTTCAACCATATTTGCCATTTTAAATATTTATTAGGTCGTTTTCATGATGTTGTTTTTATTAGCCATTGACTGTGAATGACCCTATTTTCTGTCATTAGCAGTGATTAGCTAACGCTAAGCTAATCTTAAAACACAACAATTTCAGCATTTTCTTTTCTCCACAATCTTAATACTAAATTCAAAACCCATAGTTCCTAACATGTTTTGGCACCATTAAACCCCTCAATTTGACAAAAGGTAAACAATTACACGATAAAAAGTCTATAAGGCTATTTGCTAACGCTAAGCTAGCTTAGTCAAAGCCATTATTTTATGCACAATAAAGGTCGCTTTTTTAACTCACTGATTAAGTACAAACCTCTATGGAATGCACCACACGAAAAAAACTAAACAATTCAAAAATAATCCTTAATACATGAATTACTTTGTTTTCCTGATTATTCAGCAAAAGTGTCAGGTCCTTTTTTCCTCCCACCAGCAGGAGGCGCTGTGGCCGCTGTTCAGAATGATACAAAATAAACTACACTTTTGAGGCAGAAACTTAAATTCACAGTTTGGTATCTGACTGTTTTAATTATAGATAAATGTCTCCTTATTGTTGCAGAAATGTTTATTATTATTTTAACAGAACCTAAGGTAAGTCAAAAGTCAAAACTGTTTAATACAATTATATGCACTCTGGGCCACTGAGACTATTATGAGTAGCCAATGTGTGAGTTTTTCAGTGTACTCAATTTACATAAACTATATATTTTTCATATTTGCTTTGCTGTCCCAACAGTTCTGTTCCTATGAAACCTGAGGACATCCCCTCTGAGGAGACAAGACCTAAAGACGACGACACCAGTCAGGACACAAAGGCCCTCGAGAAATACAAGTGCTACAGGTTTGTATGAGGCTACATCATCTCCTCAGTCTGAAACAACAAGGCCATTCTGCATTATAACAACTGTAGCTACAATGATATAGACACTGAATGCTCCAAAGTGAATATCGCTTTTCCACTTTTTAAACATTTGATACCTCTGACCCTATATGTACAGTGAATAAGCTGAGTATAGAATATATAGGTAACGAATGACGGCTGACAAACACACAACAGACCTTTCTCTTAACAGACTAGGAGGCTGTAATATACACCTCAGCCATACTGGGGAATCTGTGTAGCACAATAGAGTGACGTCTTTCCTCACAACACACAGCAGATCTATACTTTTTATGATCTGTTGCCTGGTTTCTTAAGCTTTTATCATCACTCAGCTTCTGTTGACAGTCTTTAAATGCAACAGAGGGATGGTGCAAACTCCAAAATGATTATGTGACCATATGTTTTATTGTCCGTATCGCGTCTTCTGGTTGCAATGACAATTTTTTGTCTCTATCTGTTGTGAAGCTTTGCTGTCGCACAAATGCAAATGGTCCGGTTTGAATAGAAGCTGGCAGTTTATATTGTTCCCATTGTCTGTGTGTGTGTGTGTGTGTGTGTTTTTGAAGGCAAGTGGATTTGTTCAGTTTAATCTTAATGAGATGTTGTCATCTTACACTCCAGAGAAAAACACAAATTACTTGTTTTCAAATCTACCCTTAGGCTACGTGACTTGTGTGATATTTTAAAGACTGATGGCACTGAGTTCTTTGTGTACATGCTAAGCCACCTTTACATTGTATTTGCATTTGGGCTGTGATTTGTTTTGTTGTAATAGACGAGGAGAGACTACGGGGATTAGGTTAGGATGGCACATAAAGGCAGGAATGGGTCCTTGGTATCTCAAGTTTAATCTCATGCCTGTTCTGGAAAAAGTGGTATCAGGACATGTTGTAAATCCCCTTTCTCTCCTTTCCCCTGCTTTGCTCCACGCCTTGTTGGCTCGGTCTAATGAACAGGAGGAACTTAATGAGCGTGTTGTGAGCCAGTTAAAGCCTCTGTTAAGTGTTTAAAGTGTTAAAGGTGTTTCCCCTGAACACACACAACCACTGCCAGTGTCAGTGAGAGAAGCATTCATTCATACATCCTCTTTTAATGGAAGTATTTACTTGTGCCCAGAGTTGTGAGTTGAGGGGTGGGTTACACAGGACACCCCCTTTTGGGGCTTCTAGTCCAACCTCTTAATTAATCTGTTTTCTGGCCGCAGGGTGTGTATCTGGTGGCGTCCTACCGGCACGACCAAACAGAGCAGAGTACTCAATGTAATTACTTGTGTATGTAAATAACTAAAACCTGAAATCTTAATAATGACGTAAAGCATATTATAGCAAATGGTTTCTAATGACTGGTTTAGTAACCTGTCATTTTAATCACATGATGGACTGATAGATGCATAATACATTTGAAGGCTATTGTTTGGAAAGCATTAGACTGAGTTGCTGTTTTAAAGACTACATTAGGTCAGACAGTTCTTCCAAACTTTCCACTTAGATAGTCTCCACGTGTAAACAAACAATGTCTGTGGATATTGCACTGCTGTAAAAATAACGCAGAGCGTCTGTAGAGGGATAAAAGGACTGGATAAAAGTGTCTATCTTCAATGCGGTTCTATGACAGGCAAAGATTATATATGACTATAACAGAAATATTAGGGAAGAAAAGCACTTTGGAGCATGCAAATTATATGGAATATTGAAAGAAATGAGGAAATGGATTTGGAAATGTTCTAGACAAAACTCAGAGATTATTATGTAAAATTTGCTTCTCTAAGCTAAAGACTACTTGCAACAAAGCAGAAATGGCAATAATCTGACTTGTAAATAGGGCTGTATGTATTTAGCTGTATCCTTTAGTAACATTTTTCCAAAAAGAAAGTCTCATTTTCAAGTCAAAGCAAATCACAGATACATGGCTTGACTTTTCTGTTGTGGTGAAACTCTCTGAGAGGGACTGTCTGCAGAAAGGCACTGTTAGATATAGAGGAGCATCATCTTCTATTTGATACCTTAAATTACACTAAAGGGCTTTGTAAATAATGACTACCGGACTCAGATCCTTGGGTGGTGATTTTGTATTGTGGCCATTGCTTTGTTACTGTTTGTTTTGAATAATTCTGTGTCTTTACTTGTGTTTGCACTGCTGCTAAGAACCAGGAGTACCATCCCAATGAGCAAATAAGTGCTTTATCTTTAAGGATATTTTGTTTTACATCAAGGATAGCGCATGTCAAGTTAATTGTAGTTTTGTAGTGTTTGTTAAAGGTTTACGCTGTAGGAATGGCAAAAACAGGTGTGTAAAGCAATAAAAAGCAGTTAGACGCTGGCACTCCCCACAAATAAAAGTAGCCCAAATCAAACATAGGCTGTGACCCGTCCTGAACTGCAATAGTGAACGATTTCATCCTGTCTGCACTGAATCGCTTTTTCCGTCCGCTTGTTCAAGATGCTAAAGCGGCGTGTGAAATCCGAGCCACACACAGCTTGTTTCACAGGACGTTCACTGTTACTGCCGTCTGTCCTGCCCCATCTGGAGTTCATCCCAGGCCCATTGCTGCCTTACATCCAAACAGTCCCAGTCCAGCTTTTAATCAAGTCCAGACTCAGGGTAGTGTTCGGTGAAGGAGGGAGATTTTGTTTAATGTAACATGAGTTTTTTATTTAATCCCAAAAACAGACGTCACAAGCAGCACAATTATATTAAGTCAAAACTAACCACAAGATTATAGACTGGACTTTTTACCAATTTTGCCCCCATTATCTACACATCAGCACTCAAGTATTTTCATGATCGTGATGGCCACTGGATTGTCAGGTTTCCATGTCATCTTCCATAGTTTATTGTTGACTCACATTTTACTGCTTCTTTTGTGCTGAACGTTAATATTAAACTGTCAGTTTTTCATTAACCTTTTATTGACATTGTCTTTTGAACTTTGTTTTAAGCAAATATCCCATTCAAATTTATTTTATGAAATCTTATCGAGGGTTCATGCATCTTTCCTCCAAATGTAATCATTCTAAGGTCCATAACCTTTAACCTAGTGTTGTAGTACTTAAGGCCGAACTTAAGACTATTTTGTAAAGGTGTGTGTCTTGTATTAGTCTTGAGCTCTTAAAGTCTTGGTCTTGTATTGATCTCAGACGCCAAGACCAACCAAGACCACAAATGACATGTTCTTGGGATTGGATGATAATCTCAATCATTTTATATTCAATTAAAAATGCTCTTGCTCTATGTCTCCTTCGTCAAACACTAACCTCCATGAGTCTGGACTTGGTCTAAGACTGGACTTTGACATATTTTTTTACCCTTCCGTTCTGTATTGTACACTGCGTCTGGTCTTGAGCCTAGACCTGGTCTCACCCTGATACGGTCTTGGTCTTGACTCGGTCTGGACACTCTCTGGTCTTGGACGTGACTTGTTCTCTGTCAGCACTAGACCACAACTCTACGGTCTACTTTAATATCAGTGTAGTTAATGTCTAGCAGTGGTTAATTGCCCTGTTAATCAAACCGTGGCCCAAAGTGTTACTATACGGAGTGTTATTGTGGGTCGACCTCATGATTATTTTACAAACTGAACACAAACCAAGTGTCCTCCTCGAGCCTGCTGCCTTCACTCCGCTGCCAGCTTCTCGCTCTCTATCCACGCTCGTCTCTTCTATCGGCACCAAAGTCGAGCCGCGAGCAGCGAGCCATCTGCTTTTGACATTTTTAGATTGAGGGAAAACTTGTGAGAACACTGTGTTTTTTGTTCCATTGTGGTTAATTATTCAGAGACTGGCTCGATCTTCTGAAGGGGTCGGTTATCTGGAGGCATCGCCCGGCACAAAGCACCACTGTGTGAAGGATCCAAATTAGCAGCAGAAAGTACTGATTTCAGACATGACAGCTGGAGTTGACAGGCTCTTATTGTGAGCACGGCCGTAACCTCCGACCTCTCTGCCGTCGTTGGATCGGAATGAACAGGAAGTGAATGAATAAAGGAGATTAATTCTTCACTAAAAAGATCACAAGGGTCATGCGCATAAAAAAACAAATGGACGGACTTGGAATAAATGAAGTGAATGAGATGTTCCTTTAGTCTTTGAGCTTTGAGGAAAAATGTTATGGTTCCAAAAGCGGTTACAGGTCTAGCTCCAAACCAATCTCTGGCTCATTAAACATTGTGTAATGCATCGCCAGTTTTCACTTTGCAGCCTTATTCTCTATTTATGTTTTCCATGTCATTTCCAGTTTAATAGATCAGACACTTTCTCTGTTTTATCAGCAGCCGTTACATGTTCACTTCCAGTTTGTGCTTAAAATTCTCATTTATTAAAAACTCTTTGATAATATCCTCCGTTAAAGGTGAGCCTCACTTTTGTTCGATTTGTATTGTTGTTACTGAGGCTTCATTTGGCTACATCAACAAGTGAAATGAGAGAAAGGACTTCAGATCCACAGTACAGCTGCAGTCACCTTCGTTTTGAATATACAGTTTCTACATCAATAGTTGCCCTCAGTTGACTCCTGAACTTAAACAAAGGTCATTACAGCTTCTTCACAGAGGTTTAAGTCCTCAAAATCTGGCCTGTTCAGTTTGCTTTGCCCTTTACCACTATCAGTGTGTATCTGTGGAGTGAAGGAATAATGGATTCTATTGTAAAAATGCTGCTTTTATAAAGGTTAAGACCAAGAAAACAATAGTAAAAATGAATTACATTAAGCTAAAAATCATCCAAAGGACACAAAACCATGATGATGTTTGAAAAAAAGGAAGAAATTAAGCTAAAAACACCAAACCTTACATTCAAAATAAGCTCATATGTCACGTCAGATTATAATACAGAGATCCACTTCATTGTTTCATTCACTGTGTTGGTCAAAAGCCTTGTGACCTGCAGTAAAAGCACTCCATGGATCATTCATAAACTCTCCGGGCTCCTCTCCAGGTCCTCGGGGGGTTAATCAACACATTCTTGCATTTAACAGGTTCATATTGCATCAAACTATAACATCAACATAAGAAACACAGATTATATCGAATCAGTAACACAAGAATCTCCTTAGCACACATCTCAGCTACATCTAGTAACAACAGCAGGCATCACTATGTTTTATTCTGATGCTCCATTTGCGTTTGATAAATATTTTCCACCAATCTTTAATAAAACATTTCAGGCCTGATCCAAAGCTAACATCCTTGCTGCGTACTTACCTTTACTAATTAATCCTCGAGTGAACTCCTGAATCAGAGCGCGGCACCAGCTCTTTTTATAATGACTGATTACCATAGCATTAACTCAGGACCGTGCGTCTATCGGCGTGATAAATGGGCTGATTTTCTTGCCCTGGTAATAATCGACAAATTAGACGTCCAATTAAATCTGTTTGACCCAGTCATAATTGGGCTGGAATCAGGAGGGCGTTGCTCAAATGGCTCAAAGGGATTTTCTCTGTCATTGATCGTGTATGTATCGACCGAACGTTGGTTATTGCCGCTTTTGTGAAGGCTTTAAGGCTCATTAGTCGGCTCAGTGTTGGGGATTGTGAACGCAGCAGCAGCTTGAATGTAAAGGGTTAAGGGTCAGCGCCAAAGGGCAGCGGTGCGCTCTTTGTTCGGCATACGCTTGATGAATGAAATCTACTGTGTTTGTATGAATCGAAGGTGGGATTGTCAAAGCTCTCTGGGATTATGTGTGGTTTGGCGATTTCATTTCAAGCTTTATAGTCTGTAACAAAGAGTGCCACTGCTTTGAAAAACCAGTATGTCTACATCTTTAAACAAAGGCTAAAAAAGGTTAAAGAAGAAGAAGAATCATACAGATATACTAAAAAAGAACAATAAAGTGTCCCTGTGTGCCATAAAGATAAGTGGATTTTGCTGGATTAGATTATGTGTGGTTTAATAGACTCTTCAATTAATGTTAACGAGTTAGCAAACTAAAAACAAAAAAGGTATTTAGACTACAAAATGGCTTCTTGTTTTCTATATTGTTGATGAAAAAAAATGAAGGATACATTATCAAAAAAAATAAAGCATGATTTAGTATGAGAGCTAATACCTAAGCTAATTAATTGGTTTGTTACCGTGGTTACTCCACCAATTTGGCATAATTAGCGGCTTATTTCCTTGGTTCAAAATCAGATTAATATCTAGCTAGCTGCTGATGTGCTCTCCCGAGGCTCTGACACTAAACACATGTCGTCTGTTGGGGACATTTGCCAAAATCGTCTTGTTTTTGCACAGTTTGCATTTTTTGGTGGCTAATGCTAATGCCTTTGCCATTGAATTGTATTGTGATCGGTGTAACAAACACACAAAAAGGGCGCGTTCCTCATATCCAGAGGGATTTATGTTCGATTCCCAGCTTTTTTATCTTTCTTTCCTAAATTTAATAATGTGGTTACTCTCTCTTAAAGCCTGATCACACCAAGGTCATAGCCTGCAACTCCAACTCTTGGTAATTAATAAATAACTCAAATCAACGCCTTAACTCTTTGAGAGCAGAGGTCACATTTCAATGTCCCATACTTTCACACAGTGTTGAGTGTTGACTGTCTCCAGGATTATTGATGGTAAATAACTCACTGCCTCCGAAATAGCCCCAAATACTTACCAGCTGTTCCCTGTCGTGTTTTCACAACTGCAGTCGCTGTGGGTCGTTACTTTGAAAAACGTGCACAAATAAGATTGAGCTTCAGATAAAATGCCTGATTTCCTCCTGACGTCAAAACTAGCAGAAAAACAGCCCAGACAGCTCTGTGTTGGGTTCATATCTAGGTTATTAAAAACTCACATGACCTTTGAATCATTTACACACATATTATACAAATAAACAATTGAACATGTTTTAGATGGATTTGAACAGGATTTGAATTAATTTTAACATGTTTTAGATGGATTTGAACACGTGTTAGATTAATTTAAACAGGTATTAGATGGATTTGAACAGGATTTAGATGGATTTGAACAGGTTTTAGTTGGATTTGAACAGATTTGAGATGGATTTGAACAGGTTTTAGTTGGATTTGAACATGTTTTAGATGGATTTGAACAGGATTTGGATTAATTTTAACATGTTTTAGATGGATTTGAACACGTGTTAGATGAATTTAAATTGGTATTAGATGGATTTGAACAGGATTTAGATGGATTTGAACAGGTTTTAATTGGGTTTGAACAGATTTGAGATGGATTTGAACAGGTTTTAGTTGGATTTGAACATGTTTTAGATGGATTTGAACATATTTAGATTAATTTTAACAGGTTTTTGATGGATTTGAACACATGTTAGATTATTTTAAACAGGTATTAGATGGATTTGAACAGGTTTTAATTGAATTTGAACAGGATTTAGATGGAGTTGAACAGGTTTTAATTGGATTTGAACAGGATTTAGATGGAGTTGAACAGGTTTTAATTGGATTTGAACAGATTTGAGATGGAGTTGAACAGGTTTTAATTGGATTTGAACAGGATTTAGATGGAGTTGAACAGGTTTTAATTGGATTTGAACAGATTTGAGATGGATTTTAACAGGGTTTAATTGGATTTGAACAGGATTTAGATGGAGTTGAACAGGTTTTAATTGGATTTGAACAGATTTGAGATGGATTTTAACAGGTTTTAATTGGATTTGAACAGGATTTAGATGGATTTGAACAGGTTGTGATTGGATTTGAGATGGATTTGAACAGGTTTTAGTTGGCTTTGATAAGGTTTTATCTTTGTAGCAAAAATAAACCCTCTAAAACCTTTTCAAATCCATCTGAAACACCCACCACTCAATGTGTTGAAACACACATAAAACAAACATAAAACATGTGTGCAGTAGACTCTCTTCAAATAATCAAAACACATGCAAACAAACACTCTGTTACCGTCCAAACAGTGACTCGAGGCCACACGGCTGCTCTGTCCACTTCAGGAGCATCGGAGCCTCACTGATGAAAGTCATCATTTGGAACAAGCCTCTACATGTTCCGCTGTGCTGCCGAGGAGCCTTTAATGTTCCCTTCTCTGTCTGTGCCGTCATGACAGTGCACAGACTAATTGCAGAGCGCAGTGCGAGCTCCTCTTGGTTTGCTGCCCGGGACCAGGGGGGATTCAAAGCTGTCTGGGTCGAGATACTCCCGACGGGGGCGGTGGGAAAGGCTGGAAGGTTTGGAAGAAGTCGTGATGAAAATGTGCAGTAGGTCTAAAAGAAGCCGGTGTGTTTGTATTTGATGATTGCGCTGGGTTTGTCACACTGTTGAAGCCGATGAGGTCGACTGGAGCAGAGTAAGGTCTAAATGAAGCTGACGGTTTGCTCCTTTTTTGTGTTCGGTGCTGGTATTGTATTTTTCGGGCTATAAGGCGCACTTAAAATCATTTAATTTTCTCAAAAATCGACAGTGCCCCTTATAATCTGATGCGCCTTGTGTATTCATTCTGGTTGTGCTTGCTGACCCCGAACACGGCACTCAAAAATCTGTCAAATTGTTTTAGCACGACTTTGGTAAACTACGGAGCCGCACCGCTTGATGGATTAGCGGAGCATTGCGGCTACCGTAGTCAGGAGCCTCGCGGAGTGACGTACTGTGCTTCAACAAACCGGTAATATTAAGGTGTGTTTATAAGAACCCAAAAATAGCACCTGTTAAGAGACATTCAAACTCAAGGCTATCAGTCACGGATTAGAACATAGGAATAGAGCAGCTGCGAGAGAATTCAACATTAATGAATCAGTGTGAGTGCATTGTTTTGTATTTCATGTGTTACAACTGTCACTGTTGGGAGTTACTGGGAATCAGTTGAGTAAAGTTTGATTTATCTGTTTTGTTTCACTTAATGCGCCTTATGTATGAAAATAGACATGTTCATTGATAATAATCGACAGTGCGACTTATAATCCGATGCGCCTTATAGTGCGGAGAATACAGTAATTGGTGCTGAGCTTCTAGGGAAAAAACTGCGACACAAGTAGGCATGAAAACCGGTTTAGTCAGATTATATTGTACAGTTTAGTGGAGAGTGGAGATTCAATCTGAAATGTGGTGTGAACAGTGTTGGTGTTTTCATCATTTACAACCAGTCTTGACACATTGGACCAGTAAACTAACGATGGTCTATGTTGTGGCACCAACCCTATATTTAATGTGGCCCTCCGATACATTTAACAGGTTATATTTTTGGTACCAGGCGTTAACAGGATTTGAACAGGTTTTAGATGGATTTAAATCAGATTAAGTTTATTTGTTCATGAAATCTAAAGCCAGTTTCTGCAACAAAGATGTATACAGTCTGCTCAAATCCAGTTAAATCCTGCTCAAATCCAATTAAATCCTGCTCAAATCCATATAAAAACCTTTAAAATTCACCTAAAACCAGTTCAAATCCATTTAAATCCTACTCAAATCCATCTAAAACCTGTTCAAATCCAATTAAATCCTGCTCAAATCCATCTAAAACCTGTTCAAATCCAATTAAATCCTGCTCAAATCCATCTAAAACCTGCTCAAATCCATTTAAATCCTACTCAAATCCATCTAAAACCAGTTCAAATCCATTTAAATCCTACTCAAATCCATCTAAAACCTGTTCAAATCCAATTAAATCCTGCTCAAATCCATCTAAAACCTGTTCAAATCCATTTAAATCCTACTCAAATCCATCTAAAACCAGTTCAAATCCATTTAAATCCTACTCAAATCCATCTAAAACCTGTTCAAATCCAATTAAATCCTGCTCAAATCCATCTAAAACCTGCTCAAATCCAATTAAATCCTGCTCAAATCCATCTAAAACCTGCTCAAATTCATATAAAAACCTTTAAAATTCACCTAAAACTAGTTTAAATCCATATAAAACTTAAAATACAACTAAAACCTGTCCGTTCCCATAAACGAAGGAAAACAATATTAACGATAACTGCAAGACTCAAATGAAGATGAAAACTTGCATTCAAAATTTAAAAAAAGCTTCCCAAAAGTCACCATCTTCCGCCCCTGAGAGGATTCTTATTAACTATTGCGGCCCCTCAACACTTTAAATTTGACACCACTGGTATAGACTGTGTACAATATAAATCATTGTGTGGGCAGTGACTCAGAGGCCGTTAAAAGTTTCTTCATTCAGTCACGCAAGAACACGTCAGCGAAAAACAATGTCCTCCGAGCCTGTTGTTTTGGGCGTTTATGTTTTCAGCTGAAGCACCTGTTAGTAATTATGTTATTATGTTATGCTTTTATGTTATGTTATTATGTTAGTCATTAGGTTAAACAGGTTTCCCAGTTCTTCATTTGGTATGTATCTGGCTGCTTTAACAAACCACGCCCGCACTCGTAGGAAGCGTCGATTCTGATGAGTCTATACGCTTTGGGGCAGAAAATCAACTTAATTCGTCGAGGAGGAAGCTGGAGTCTTATGTAAATGAACGGCTGAGTTGCAGAAGCACAGTGAGCTCCCTAAGGGGGGAGGATACAGTAATATTTTCACAAAAACACTCCTACATCTCAGCTCTTAAACACCAAACAAAAAGCCTCCATCTTGAGAGGCTGCAGCAGCTTTTTAAAAAATCTCAGCCTTGATTGAGGCGGCGGTTTAGATGGACGGCTAAGTAGCGGCCTTCTGCACTAAGTACTGCCCTCTTGATTGTTTATTGAGGCCGGAGCCTTGAGAAAACTGAAGTAGCGCTCTCTGTTGTTACCGAAAAATGATGTGGCTCGGTTTTGAAGGTGCTTCTGCGCAAAATGGATTTTCTGCAGCGGAAAATGAAGCTTTCATCGTTGCCACAGTCAAACATTACTTTTGGATAATTAGCTGCAGAGGTGGGCGTAGAAGACAAGGAGAACAAAATCAAGTCTTTCATTACTCTCTCTCGTCACAGTTTGGAACTTTTGCCGACATTAATATTTCATTCATCGTAGTTATTGCATATTGTATGTTTTCCTGATACTGTGCCGCTTTACTTTATAGGATTTTAACAGCATTTTACATTTGAATTGAATGATTAATGTCTGCATTACCTGTCAGTGAAGCAACATCAATGGAACACAAAGGAATACATTAAAAAACAACAAAGCTTTGAGGCATTGCCATGTAAATAGGCCACGGCAGAGTCTGTTGTATAAGGTTGATTATGAGATTTTGGCTCTAATTGAGTTGCTGACCTCTGTATCTATTTTTATTCAGTCTTTTTCCCCCCAAAAAGTGAGACATATCTCGCTGATGCTTCTCCGTAAAACTCTCGGAGGCCTGATGTTTATTCTTTGCTCTCAATCAAGTCTCGAGCAGCTTTCGTTTTCCCGTGCCGTCTTCTCATCTGTCAAAAAATCGCCTTTCCCTGTCGCAGCCTCACGTCACGTCTCCTCCGTCTCGTCCTGCCCGGCTTGTGTTTGCCCTAGTCCGTCCTTCGCTCGGGCCTGCGTTCCCTTCTTCCCCGCCGCTCTCTCATCGCTCTCTCTGGGGGGTCATTTAGGGCTAGATAAAACCCGTATCTGCGCGCCCGCGGGGAGTCTACCCTGCAGACGAGTAATGATCCAGACACGCTCTCAGGCACAGGCACAAACATTAACATACGGCTGGATTTCTCCTTCTCCGCGTCTCCCTAAAAGGTCCAGGAAAAGGGTGGGGCTGGGGCTTATGAGGCACCGTAGGGACAGTGGCCAGAGAGCGCTGAGAGATAAAAAGCAAGAGGCTGGAGATGGCGAGAGCTAAAGCCTGCTGGAGCGATGGAAGAGCCGAGGTGCAGTTTAGATTAAAGTAATGAGCGTCGGCCGTAGGGAAGGGCCGATAAGAAAAACAGAGTCTTAGCCCAGAAGCAGAAAGAAGCTGTGATCTTCTTTAGCTCAAGGATTCGGCCAAAATAAGAAGAAGTGCTAAAAGAGGCAGCGGCCATGTTCAAATACTGCACGAGGACTCACTAAAACAAACTGGAAAAGTTAGAATTCAACAGAAAAAGGGCTAAGAGGTTAGGGATATCTGCCGGTTTTGTAGTTTTTCAGGTAAAAACATTGATGTTGCAAAGTAAAATAGGTCTGGTTAGTTCTGGGACAGGCTTTATGTGAGGCTTTATATCTCAGATTGGTGGCTATTTATTCTGTGCCCATTGATTTTTAAACTTTACAACAAGTTTTGAGGATAAGATGTTTTTGCCTTGATAAAAAGCATGCAAGGACTGTTCATTTACAACATTTCAATTGATATAGATGAAAATAAAAAGATGGCAGCTAAAAAGTTCTGCAAATACGAGACTGTGACCTGTCGATGGAGCGCTAACGTTAGCAATCAGCGATTTTTCAGAAACTTTTTGAAGAGAGAACGGATCAGTTCAAGATTAAACGAAGATTAAACACTTTCATAATTTAAAATCTTTATTATTTATGTTTGGAATAAGGAACAACAAACATATTAGACGGTACTTATCTGATAAATATCATAGTGACACAAACAAAGTGGTACAAATGAATCTACTCAGTGATTATAGCTACGTTTAACAGACAGTTTTGACTTCTATTATATTCAATCCAACTCGAGTCCTAAATTGCTGAGTTAAATTCTGAAAGTGTGGCATTCAGAGCCAGTTACAGCCGTGTCTTTTGTCTGAAGTCTGTCTAATCAGGCCGTTTTGAGGCTGAGATAACAATCATCTCAAAAAAGAGCTTGTGTGTGGATCCTAATCAAAAGTTTCACATTGAACATTGCTGATAATGACACAGATGGACTGGAGCGCACACTGTAGTTCTTCTTCCAGGTTCAAAATGATGCCTCTTTTTACCAAACGTCTTGAAGTGCACCGCCGTAGCACTGGGCCGAGAAAATAATTTCTAGCCTCATATCTGTGATTGAGGATTTCAGAGATACAAGCTTTGACGTCAGCAAGAAAAAACCTTCTTGGAAAATGAGTGGATTTCGCTGATTGCCTGAAAAAGCCTGTGAGGATTTCTCAGAATATCTATGCCCTCTATTCACGCCCCTCCCTTTCCTTATGAGTAATGCTTCTTTCACGTGGGCCTGAAAAGTGTGTCTCTGCTCAAGTTGGAAAATTGTCCCTGAAACTTCAAGATTCAAGAGAGTCCTGACCCACAGTGGACCTATTGTACAAAACTCGGGTCGTGAGTCAGCAAACTCCTCACAGAAACGTCCCGCTCCAAATTGTGATCTTCTCTCTGTGATGTTATTGCTGTGAGGTAAAGATAAAAGTGCTAACCACCTTCCAAGCTAAGTATTTATTCATGCTTTTAACCACTTTTGGACAGATGTAAACTGATTAATAACAATTTTGGGTGGATTTTAACCCAGACTTTACCCGGTTTTGGACTGATTTGAACTGATTAAAAGTGGTTTTGGTTGGGCTTTATGTGGTTCAACCCAGACTTTAACCAGTTTTGGACTGATTAAAATGGTTTTGGTTGGGCTTTAAGTGGTTCAACCCAGACTTTAACCAGTTTTGGACTGATTAAAGTGGTTTTGGTTGGGCTTTAAGTGGTTCAACCCAGACTTTAACCAGTTTTGGACTGATTAAAGTGGTTTTGGTTGGGCTTTAAGTGGTTCAACCCAGACTTTAACCAGTTTTGGACTGATTTAAACTGTTTACAAGTGATTTTGGATGGGTTTTATGTAGTTTAACAGTTTTTTTTCCTTATTTAAACTGATTAAAAGTAGGTTTAGATGGGTTAACTTTACCCGGTTCTAAATAAATCAAAGCTGGTTATGTTTTCAGTGGGTGAACTCGGATAAAAAGGAAAAAAAATGAACACAACAAAATCAGAAAAAAGCAACTCACAAACCTAGGAGCCGAGGAGCACATCCATTTCTGTATATACGGTGTGTTTTTTAGTCTGGTCTCAGCCACATTTGTCTGGGAGCAACAGGCCCGAGCAGCTGCAGGCGTCTCGTTCTCAGACTGCAGTTGTTCCTCGAACTTCTCCAACAACTCCAGCTGTTGTATATTTCTCTCTCAAGAGGAAAGCAACAGAGCGGCACAGACCAGGGTCACCTTGAGTCGGGCCTTTGTAAAAATCCAGAAATAATCAAATGTGAAGACCATTTAAAACTGTCGCGCTTTCTTTTCACCTTGAAGTCTGCGTTCAGGGCTTCAGTGACACTTGGATTCACAGTGTCATCATGGGTTTTTATAGCTGCCTCTCCTTCACTAAACCCAGTCTAGACATGTTTTTTTTGCTTCAGGTGCAGGTGATGAAGTTCAGGAAGGACGCATCATTTTATATTTGGGAAAACAGCAGAAAACATCAATGGCGATCAACATGAGATTATCCCCTTTATGCAGACTTTTCTTTGTGGGATTATCGTCTTTCACCTCTTTTTAAAATGTCCAGTGCCAGCAGGAGGGCTGTAAAAGGGTCCTCTCTTTATGTGGCAACAAGAAATGATACCGCGAATGGGACGAGTACGCCGCATTTGTGTTTAGCTGTGGAAATTACCCATGTGCTTTTTAGCTTTTGCATTTCCAAGAATAAAAGGAATAATGGCTGGCTTTCTTTTTTGCTGTCATCTATGGAAGATAAAGTGGAGACAGGAAATTCCTTGAAGAAATTCTCAGCAATGACACACAAGAGATTTAAACTGTAAACTAAAATAAGAAACTCAAAGAGGAGCTGGGGTGGAGGCGGGCTACTGTAATAGAGCAGCTCTGTGCCAATACTCACTGTGGTCATAACGTTATCTGGCCTAATCACATTTGAATGGATAAACATAATAAAGGTCAGCACTTTGATTTGTGGCCTGTCATAATTCACACCTGAGTTTTGAAGGCAGTAATAATATGTCCGTTTATTATCCTTATCTTTTACCTTGGTTGTAAAAGATGGATCAACAAATGGCTTCAGTTTCCTTTCGCGTGTTGCCAGTCGAGATAAAAGCTCATGTTGGGTAGTTTTTATTAATAAAATAACAGCACTGTATAGATCGCAAACAATAATCTGCTTTATATTTGGGTTATGGTGACATTTTAATATCTAAATCTGTAAAATATTTATTTAATTAAGTATTTGTCGGACTTAATAATGTCTCTTTTTACATTTGAGCTTCACTTGAACAGCAGTTAACGTACAAGCACTAAATATTTGCAGGATTAGCCACATGTGCCATATGATATGTGGATTAAACTGAACCTATTGATGAAAACAAGAGGAGCCTAAAGCCTGTCTGAGGTTTATCTCTGAGGTCAAACGTCGTTATATGAAGTTAATGCAATGGACTTTGTTGTGGAGAACTGCTGTTGACCTTGCATTCATTGTGAACAGATAGTGTTTGACTCTCTGTTTTGTGGTATAAGTTTGGAAAAGCTTGGAAAAAGGCCTTGAAAGTGCTCGAAAAGGGAACATTTACTATTAAAGAGTACAGTAAGTGCAATAAGGCTAATTTATTACAGTATATGAAGGCCAAATGTGCCCCAAAAACCCCAAAAGAAAGATGAACACCGCTTTCAATTTTACTCTGGTTCAGAGTGGAGCTGGACTTTTTCTTGTTGTCAGATTCTTTGGTCTGCAGAACACTACAAAAAACCTCCCTCAGTCATCTTTATCGATCCGGCTGACATTCAGAGATACCACTTTTCTACTAAGCAGCAGCAGAATGACAGAGATGTAAAGGCAGGACGGGGAATGGCAACAACAACAGAACATTTAGTATCTTTAAATTATATTCGAGAAACAGATTGGTTCACAGTTTATTCACAGTTTTGTACATTTCAGGGTCTTTTGAGGAGTATAGAAAGCCATCTTTGTGAAGAAGAGACACAGTAATGGGGCATAAGTCCTGGATGACTGAGAACATCCACTGTCAATTTATCCAACAAAATATAAAACTATATTACTATGCCTCTTGCTAATTTATCTATAATCAGCTGTGTTTACTGGACAAGAATAAAAATAAACTTACTATTTTAACATATAACGTACTTCAACTGAAGATGCAATGATACATTTTAGATGAAATCTTTCTAAACACCTTCTTTTATTTCAGTAAAGCACTTGTATCTTATCTTTTATCATGTGTTCTCCTAAAAACACACACCTCAATGTGGATTAACCCTCACTTAATCATTAAATCAATACACAAACAAGATGCCTTATCTCCTCGCCTCTCCGTCTGTCTCGTCTTACTACGCCGACTAACAGAGAGATCGGGTTTCCTTGCGTTATGCTTTTATATTGCTGCGATCGTTAAAGAAGAAACCCAATCAGAGCTTTTTAATTAAAGAGGCCTGAGTGTCTGTGAGGGGGGAGAGGCTGGAGGAGAGTCCGCTGAAAGCCACTCAAATCCCTTTCTTATTACGTCCCGTGTCACTCGATCTGGCTCTTTCACTATCGCCCGTTACCAGACCTGGGCCACAAAAACCAGCAGAGGTGTCTTGGTTTCACTGCTTTCACTTTATCCTCGCTATCGTACCACTCACTGTACCGTAGGGATTCATTTGAGAGCAGCTTAATTCAAAATAGGTTTTACATTAGCAATTTCTTATGCAAATGGACCCTGGCTTTAAGATTAACGAAAATAGGTCATCTCTGCAGTAGGAGTTTTTTTTTTTTCTTTAAGGGACAGTCTAGTATTTTGACTTTCAGATACTAAAGAATAGGTAACTTTTTTCTTATAGTAGAGGAATGCCAACAATAAAACCAATGAAAACACACTAAACTTAAAGAATCACTGTTAATCCAAATGTTTGTTACACTGAAGGTATTTAAATGCATTTTCTTTACTGCACAAGCACCTCAATATGTCTGTCTGAACCAAAATACCACCAAATATTGTGGGAATATCCCCTATTACACTGAAATTGAAGTAGTTCAGTGTTTGTTCAGTAGCTATATGGTTTAGTCTCTGAGGTGGAGTGTGCTTACGTACTGTATAAGCTCCAAAATACAAAATACTGAACCAACCTTTAAAAACTAGACTCTTGAAAGAAGACTAAATACTAAACCAAGCTCTCATTTCTGCTTTATTTCATTTTTTCATATTCCAATTTAAAAAATATAAATACATAAATCATTTTCTCTGGCTATAGCCTGTTTGATTAGTACCCTATTGGTGTCCTTGTTTTATTTACATATCACTGATGATACATTGAATTAACAGCCGTCCTGTTTCTTTTTATATTCTGTACAAGGAGTTAGTCTGATCTCTGTGGATTGATTGATTTCCAGAGGACAGTACAGACAAACGCAGACTAAGCAGCCTCTAAATGACCGACCGATAAGAGAAAAGAAGCATTGGCTCTTTTTAGATGAACAGCTCCAGATAGTGCAACAGGATTTGTTGAATGTTAATGGCTCTCCTCACGATCGGTCCGTCCTGTAAGTGTTCACGAGTCTGAAACGACATCAGGAGGATTCATTGTTGTCTACACGAGTCAAAATGGCAGCTGAGCACTTCCCACTAAACACTAATGGATTCTGGCCGTAACGTTACCTGCTAAGTGAAATATTTCGGAGTGAGCGCCTCTTGGAAGAGATCCCATCAGTTCTCGTGGGAGTCCGGTGATTGACAGAGAGGAGACGGTAATGTGACGAGGGCTTTAACACAAACAGGCGCATCTCGGGACACTAAAAAGACCCAATATGTGGTTTTTAAGATGTCAGGTTTAATGTGAATGAGAGGTTTCCGTACAGCAGCCAACACATAGAGTAAAGAGAATATATAATGTCTACATCAGAAATAGAAATAGTGTAGTCTATACTGCGTGGAGCAAACTGATACGATGAATAAGTAATGGTGTGCTTTTCACCAGCAGCTGTCAAGGTGCCCTCAAGCATCGCGCTGCTGGATGACTTTCACCCAGCGTCTAATTGTTTTTCCAGAAAATTATGCAAAAAGAAATGATTTTCTGGTTCATACAAGGCCAGAGTCCATTTTGTCCTGACATTAAGAGATTACGAGGCAAAAGCAACTGTTCAATTAGGATGAGAGCATTAGCGCTTGTTACAGGCTTTGTGCCGTCTGTGCGTGTTCATAGTGAGCTTAACCACTGGCTGCACACTCCCAGCTGTTCAAGGGTTTAGGAGCTGCAGCCGTACAGTGGTTTTTATTATTTACGATGACGGAAATCAGCTGCAACTTCTTCACAAAATGTTTTGGGGGATTAGAAAACATATCGTAGCTTGGATGCATTCAAACCTGCCCGTCAGAGGGTACAATCGGGCCCGTGAGATGAATTTGGAATGATTTTATCCACTGGAGGTTGCACAGTTTTAGAGAGAACTGAACAGAACATATCAGCAATCTGGTTTTATTATTTTGCTTTCAGAATAACCCTCCGTGGCACCCTCATTACCCAAAATGTCAAAAAGGAGAAAAGTTGCTACAGAGTGTAGAAAAAATCACCACTTCCTATTTAGAATGGGAGAATCACGGAGAAAAATACAACAGTTTACAATGAGAAGAGATGATAAATGAATTGTTAGCACTCAAACAACAGTCTGAGTAATTGTACTTAATACACTGAATCAAATAGAGAAAAATATTGTAGTTATAAATAGGTTATTGTGCTATTTCACTTTTCCGGTCCACTTCAGATCAAATTGGGCTTTATGTGGCCCCTAAACTAACTACTCCCGTTAAAGGAATTGGGTTGACATAACTGGGAGCTCTAACGTTACAGCAGCCAGCCTCTGTCCACATGTTCAGCCGTAACGTGAGATGAATTTCCACGACTGTTGGCACGAGTCTGGACGGTAACTTAGGCAAATGTAATCAACAAAGGAGACATCGGCCGTTGTCGTGCACTTAAGATGCAGCGAGGAGACAACTGGATGTCTTCCCAGGTCCCATGGCTCCAGGGTCAGGTGGCCACAAAGGCACTTGTAATTCAATGTGACTATTAAGGTTGGAGGTGTATTATTAGACAGGGACAAACAAAGGCCATGTATTAAATAAATCCTTTCTGGTGCGAGCAACGTCGTAATTGATTTTTTAATTTGAATCGACCTTTTGTGACCATGTGTCCAATAGTTTACATGCAACGCAGCAAAAACACAAGCCACTGTCCCTTTTTATGCTGCATCCTTGGATCGTGTCATTCATCAATTGTGTCGCCTTTGTTTATTTGTCATTTTTAACCAAACTCCTCTCATTTGTTCCATATAGCTCTGGTGTAAAATGTGGCAGAAGAAGATATTCCTGTTCTTCGTCGTCATCAGCACCGTCAGCCTCGTGCTGCACCAAGGAGGCCACTGGAGCTGGTGAGTTACCATAAACCTATAATAACTATCTGATTACTGATATATAATGCACACAATGGTTCTTTTTAAAGGTTATTCTTGTCCTTCCTGTTTGTTCACTCTATTAAAGCATGTCATTGTGTTACGCAGCTGGTTATAATTACTTTAATCTTACACCTCGAGATGTCTCCATAGAAGCAGAAAAATATGCATACCATTCTTTCATTATTTTTTTCAAGCTTTAAGAAGGATATATTATTATGTTCAGTGTTGATGTTAAAAAAGCGTTCCAAACCAGAACTCACTAAAGAAAGAGCAGTAAGAAAGCCATCAGTATTGCTTTAGTGCTTTCTATTTCATTTTAGTGGCGACCAATCAGAGAACGCTTGGCTTTAAGTGAGTGGTGATTGTTGTACTCGGAATATGAATTATTAATCAATAAATTAGCAGGTAATATAAACAGACAATCATACAGCCATATATCTGATTGTTTATCGACGGTTGAACATTAGAGCTTGGCAGTAGTTTAAGATGCTCTGTACTTTGATCTATTTGCCCAGTACCTGATTTCTGTTGTGTTAATGGCTTTTTTATCTTCATCTTCTTGCAGGAACATAAAGTCCTTTCATTTTGGTTGTCCTGCTGTTCCTCAAGGTTCAAGACTGAAACACACCAATGTGGTTTTCCTCA
Organism: Rhyacichthys aspro; assembly: GCA_036850595.1. Classification (NCBI taxonomy): domain Eukaryota; kingdom Metazoa; phylum Chordata; class Actinopteri; order Gobiiformes; family Rhyacichthyidae; genus Rhyacichthys; species Rhyacichthys aspro. The sequence continues at coordinate 5,311,841 of CM072165.1, forward strand.
AGACTCACAAAACAGCCAGCTCCACGATGCAGAACCTGCTCTTTCGTTTTGCAGAGCGTCACAATCTCACTGTGGCTTTGCCAGTACCAACCTGCGGCCATCAGTTCTGTTACCCTCGGTCCTTTACCTCTCACTTTGTCCACCCACACACTGTGCCACCAAACGTGGTCACTAACCACATGAGATTCAACAAGGCAGAGCTGCAGCGCCTCATGCCTAACAATACAATCTACATCACCATCATGAGAGAGCCCAGCTCCATGTTTGAGTCTTTGTTTGTTTACTATAGTCAGTACTGTCAGAGCTTTAAGAGGGTCTCCAATGTTTCACTCGAGGCTTTTTTAGATAATCCCTGGCGTTACTATCACCCAGAAGAGAAAGACTCCATGTATGCACGAAACACTTTGACCTTTGACCTGGGTGGAGACAAGGACCGTCCAGCTAATGATGTGGCCTACGCTCAAAACTTTGCTGCACAAGTGGATAAAATGTTCTCACTGGTAATGATCTCTGAGTACTTTGATGAATCTCTGATTCTGCTTCGCCATCTCCTCAACTGGGATTTGGATGACATTGTGTATTTTAAACTCAACATGAGAACAGAAAGTTCAAAGCAGAGCCTCACTCCGAACCTTTCGGCCAAGATCCGTTCCTGGAACTCAGTGGACGCTCATCTCTACGACCACTTCAATGCCTCCTTGTGGCGTCAACTGTCAGCTCTGGGTCTGGACTGTGTGACAAGAGAGGTCCAGCTGCTGCGTCAGGCCCAGGAGAGACTCATGAGGACCTGCTTTGGTGGACAAATGCCACTCCTCCGTTCAGCCGCACAGATTAAAAACAAAGACTTACGGCCATGGCAGCCCAATGGAAAGGTTGACATTGTGGGATATGAACTACCATCAAACGTTAGCGTTGGGATGTGGACTCCACCAGATGTTTGTCTTAAACTTATCATGCCAGAAATCCAGTACACAAAGGTTCTCCTACGCTCCCAGTCGTTGCGCTACCGGCGAACTTACCAACTTCGCTCTCATTTACCACAGCAGCCAGTACGCTCGGTAGTGCTCCGACATCCTCAGATCCACCGCATTGAGCCAAAACCTGCTGCCCCTGCACCAGCAGCAGTGACCAAGACCACCTCCAGCCCACGTACCTCTGCAGGAACCCAGGGTGGGACCTCGAAACCAGGGCCTCTTAGACTTGAAAATATTTAAGAAACCCAAGATATGTATGTGCCCAATTAACTGCAATGTCCTGCTCTATTAGTCTCTCAGGCCAACGGTTGGTACTGGCCTCTGTGGGAAAACCAGGAAGGATCTGTAATGGTCAGGTCTTAGTGTGATCAATTAGCCTGGAAAACAGGGAAGACTTGTGCCCTTGATGTGAACCTAAATGTTTCCATCTCAGATCAGTGAAACAGTATCAGGGCTGGCAGGTGAAATCCACTCTTGTAGAATTGCTCACCTCTGCAAACCCAACCCCAGTGAAAGGAAAGGGGTACTTGGTGAAAGTTCTCTTTGAAGCAATTCTGTTTTTTTGCAACTATAGGACTAAGCAGGGAAACGCCGATATCAGTCCAATTGTCCGACACAAAGTGAGCTTTGTGTGTGTGTCCCTGGTGTAGTATCACGTTACGTGGTTTCATTCTCATTTTGGGAGTTCTCTTTCCCAGTCGCTCTCTCTTCCCACATATGCCACTTTAAGTCCTTTTAGAGAGACACGCTGACATAAGGGATCAGCTCTCGGGCCTCCAAAGAGACCCCCAGACAGGCATTACAATCACATCCGAGCATTATATCAGCCGTACAATCGACCACTCTGTCCCACCGCTCTGTTGTCTGTGCTGCTTTTAAGATGCTAAAGTAAAGGGGAGCGGCTAAACCAGCTGCAATGAAAGACTTCTCCATGACATGAAGTCTAACAGATACTCAGTGCATTATTTCACTTGAACAGACGCTGGTTTAAAGGATGAAAGCCAGAATCTTCAGAAGAATCAGAAGACTTATTCTCCTGAGCAGCCATTGCAGCAGAAAACCTGAGGACAACCTGCTGATATCACAAGGACAGACCTCTCATTGAAGAACATAGGTAGAAATCTTAGATAACGCAATATGATCTCTGAGTTAAGATAAAGAGCCTGGATTTAATATCCTAAACCAGCAACCCAACCCCATCGCAATGCACACATGCACAAACAAAAAGGAAAACAACTTGACAAAACAACGGAACAATGACTTGAGACCTATGCTTGAATATTTAATTGACTCTATTCACTGCAGCCTATGGGGTTACACTGCTGTGCGCTCATATGGAAATGGAAAAAAGTAGAGCAGGAGACACTCAAGTTGAAGCTAGAAGTGAAGAGGGCGGGATCGTGAAGCTGTGATTGATTTCCATGCATTGTTCTCATCTTTAAAATGTTTATGTTTGTGTATTTCTCCAGTAATCTGTGGGAAACTGAAGAAGGAAGGATGAATGTGCGACAAAGTGACTTTTTTCTGCTTTGTTGGCCAGCCAAGTTGGCGTTACAAAAGTGTGAAAGATTTATTCAAACTATGTATTATTTATTATGGGAATTTTGGGGGGGTACAGTGCTAAATTTAAAACGGTACCACCAACCATGTTTTCAGCAGAGCTTCAGGCAAAAGCTGGCATGTGGCACGGGATAAAATATTCATACTCGACACGCTTTACATAATGCAAAAGTACAAAGACCACTTCTGAAAACCGCACATCAAAACAAGTGCCGTTGCTTTAAATTAATTTTTCATCCGGCAGTTGTTAAGTGCTCGACCACACAAAGCTTTTGCGGCCACAGTTTGCCGCGCTGTGGGTCACAATAATGAAAACACTCTGCTGTAAACTGACTGAGGGTTTACTGTGAAGATGCACAACTTTATTTAAGAAATGCACACTGGAGAACTGTCCCTAACTGGTTTAACTGGTTTAAAGGACAGAAGCTGGTTTTGTGAAGGTTACTGTCAACAATAGACTTTTTGTGATTATGTTAACGGTCGATGTCAGTTCTTCAAAATTCGACACAGCTTTCATTCATTTTTTTTGTCCTACATCTCATCCTTTAAAGCATCAAAAACTCCTTTCATCACGTTCCCAACCCCTCACAGTCTACTTCCTGCTTTTATTTAACGTATAAAAGTAAAACTGAACCAATTCCCCTCCATAAAGGTTTAGTTAATGCTGCTTGCACAATAGGATTTTGATATAAATAGACATACATTAACAATCATTCCCTTTTGTCTTCAATCACTATGGGTAATTTACATTTACCATTTCCTTGCAGACAAGCCGGCAATCAGTACCGTAATCACCGAACTGTGCCACAATCCCCTCTTTGGGTAAATTATGTAAAAGACAAGTCTCTTAACCCTTGACCCGTCAATTATACAGTTTTATTTCTTTGTTTGGATCTTCAAGGACATTGATGACAGTAAAATACTTCTACATAAAACCTCCAGCTTCATCCTTTAGGTCAGTTTACTACTGATGGTAATAAATGATGTGTATTGCCTTGGATGTGGTTTCTGTACTGTATGTACTGTATACTGATGTTGTATCAATTATATTAGACACAATGATGTTTAAAGCAAATACTGTTTCAACAACTGTTCTGTAAATGTGGTTCCGTTTGATAATTTTGAAGCTAATTTATTCCCTACAGCAGGTAATTGTCACTCCCAGTTTGGAGAAGCAGACAGGAGCAAATCCTTGGAGACTAAGGACATTTTCTCACCTGAAAGTCCGCACCAAAGTCTGCACTAAGGACTCACAAATTATTATGCAGCAAAAACGGGGGGCGAACCTCCTGTGTACGGCTTTTATTGTGGTGAATGTGTCTCTGCAGAGGCTTATTTTACAGTTGAACTGGAGAAATACAATAATCAGACTGGAGCAGGACCTATAGAGACATGTTATATAATACAAACAACAGATACTTCAAATGCACTGATTAAGACATGATTTAAATCACTAAAACGCTCTTTAGGAAACAGTCGCCTTCACAAAATGGACCCATACAATAAATAAAACAATATAATCTATGTGCATTAGATGTTTTTAAACCCGACCGTTATCCATTTTCTTGTCTTCTTTGTGCGTTTGATTGGCTGTAATTTCTGGCATTTAGTCTAAAAAAAAAGTCCGAACTATTGCAAAAAACACATTTTTCACAAACTGTTTGGTCCGGACCGAGACCAAAGAGCAGCAGTTTTGTCTAAAACACAGTTTGCTGGAGCTTTTACTCCTGAAGATTTGGTTCGAACCAAACTGTAAAGTCAGGACCAAACAGTGCAGGTGTGAAAATGCCTTTGAATCTATAGCATTGCTCCTGTCTGCTTCTCCAAATGAGAGTGTGTCCCTAAGCATCTCATAGACTCACTTTTACATTATACTGGATCCTGTCCCTTTGAGTTTTTTGTCTTTTTATTTTAACTGCAAAACGTTGCAGCACATTTGGCACTTATTTATTTATGATGACAATTATTTGGAAAAGCATTTTGTTTTAAAAATGCAAAGTTACAAACTGTGCAGAAATACCAATTCTACTTGTGTTGTATTGAAATGTCAGGTGAATGTGAAGGATGTCACAAACTGCTGTCAATCAAACCCTGAAGAAAATTTGAATGGAATCGACTTATCTGAACACAAAGGTGGTTGAGGTGAATTATGGAAGGACACATGCTCACAATAAATGTTTTAAATGCTTTTTTCTTGATAGACTTTGGTGAAAGGCTTAAAAATATCCCAGCGGTTCATTTAGGATCCATTTTCCCCGAGAGCGGCGTCTATCTAAGTGCTCTCTGAACGGTGCCGGGCGTCCAACAGTCGGAGAATGACGCACTGCTGTGTCCAAAGCCACTTTCATTATTACTCATTGCCGGCAGCTGCTACGAAAACACAATGATAAAACCGTCATTATCACATTAGATGCACCTTTTTTTTCCTTTCCATTTAGATAAAACGTGTCGTCAAGGTTTTCAGGTTCACTGTTGAGCTTTGATGTGGCTTATGCTAATTCTCTGACTGTGTTTTTACTGATGCTTCTTTGATCTACAAGTCATTTATTTCCATTCTGGTTAATGGGTTTATCTGACTGGAGTTATTTCCGTTTCGATGAAGGGAGGAGGGGCTCGAGACAATCTGAGCTAGTGGCCCCAAAGCTTTTTAATGTGTGACAGCAAATGTGGAGAATAAAGTTTGAATGACTTTGGTTTCCTGTGTTCTTCTTTCTTGATTGATTCAGATGGCTCCAATTACGCCCAAACACGCTCGCATTCTCCCGAAACACACAGGCATCTGCTCAATTAAAATTCAGGTTTTTTTAAATGCCTTTGATTTCCCCGAAGAACCAAACCAGACATTTCTGCCGACAGTCCTTCAGTTTGAAATTAGCTCCATGAAGCACGCCTGCCCAAATGAATTAACAAATAGCTTTTTCGGAGCCGTGTTTGATATTTGATTGAGGCCCTGAGTCCGGCGGTCGGTCAGAGCGGCCTGCTGTTGCCATGGCGCCGGCTGCAATGAACCTTTGTCTAATTTCTTACATCCTCGCTTCCTTTTTGCTTCCCTAAGAGCATTAATGTCATTAGTTTTTTTTTGTTTTCAGCGGCGATACATGACTCAGAGCTGGAGAAGGCATGAAAATGTGTCAATTCATTTAACTCCATATAATCGCGTTGCTTTTCATCCGGTCAGACAGATTCAATTTTGACACAATTACAGATTTTTTTTTTTTAATGTGTACCTAATGATACATAATGAGCTTTCCAGGAGTTTTTGTAATTCACCAAAGCAGACAGTGAAGAAGAATAGATGCAGCGTCTGGTCGTGTGAAAGGATCAGACTTTTAAAAAGAGAAATTACCATTATTCTGATATTTTATGTGATTACAAAAAGGGTTGGAGTAAAGGCAAAATGTAGATGTTACTTCACCGTTGAAGACAAAAGACACTTCTGCTGGTGTTAAAGAGTCTCTCAAGGACACATTTTGACCCAAAGTATGTCGCCATGACAACACTATTGATTGAATAATATTATTTACTTTCTGTGTTAGATTAGATTCAACTTTATTGTCATTACACACAAGTACAAAGTAACGACATGCAATTTAAAAACTAACCAGAAATGCAAAAGGCAGAATATACAGTAAATAGTGCAATAATTACACAGTATGTACAGTATAGCAGTAACTTATTATTGTATTAATCCCCAAGAGAAAATGCAGTTCTTAGGATACTTCAAATAAATTAAAAGCAAATGAGTTAACACAGACTTCTACAAACTGATTGAACATGATGAGTCTTATTACAGGAGTTCTTGTGGAAAGTGGAAAGTCCAAATAAATAGTAAATGGGATGCATTTATACAGCGCTCACACATTTCCTCTGTGGTGGTGGTGGTAATCTTCCTCTGTAACCACACCTCCCCCGGGGCAGACTGACGGAGAGACGGGGCATCAGCCTCTCGGCCAAAAACACCCACACATTCACGCACCAGTCGCTCACACAAGTGGGTAAAGAGTCTGCCCAGGGACACAGTCTGAGCCGGGGAGAGCGGGACTTTATTGGACCACAGTCTCCAAACTAATAACTACAGCTGACGCTCTTTATTCGCTTTGTGTAAACATTCACAGAAGTTTATTGTTAACATGAAAATACTTTGACCAGTCCAGCTTGTTGTCCAGGTGCACTTTATATCAATATCAATAGCTGTGCCAATAATAATGATATCTGATTAATTTAAGAGTGAATCCAACAAAACGAAGAAAATTCAATTTAGTTTTAGCAGTTTGTTTTAATTGGACAAAGTATTATTATTATTATTATTGTTGTTGTTGTTGTTATTACAAATGGAGTTTTTTTAAATAAAATAAGTGTGGAGTTAAAATTCAAAAGCCATTAAAATATCAAGGTAACTTGTATTAGAATAAACAGCTGCTCTCCAACACATTAAATCCTTTCTCATTTTAAAATCCTTTCACTCAAGAGCCTCTCAGACACAAAGAGCTCAACACCAAACGAAACGAAGAACGACAAATAAACTCACACCGAGCAACAAGACTAAACCCTCCTCACAACGGGTTTTATTAATTCTTCGATTAGTGTTTTATGCTCGTGTTGTGCTCTGTTTATGGGAAATACGCAAGAGGGATTCTGGGTAATAAGCCACAGGTGGATTCTCATGATTCAGCTCAAGAGCCTGGCCTTGATTGCAGCGTGATTGGGTCCAAATGTCAACTGCACAGTCATCATCACAGAAAAGAAAAGTGTGTTCTTTTAGTTTTTATAGAAGTGAAAAAACACCTTTAAACATGGAGCAAAGACCAGGACTGGGTCAGAGCAAGACCAGGTCAAGACCAGGACTATGTCAGGGCGAGACAAGGTCAGGACCAAGACTAGGTCAGTGAGAGACCGGGTCAAGACCAGGACTAGGTCGGGGCGAGACCAACTCAAGACCAGGACTAGGTCAGGGCGAGACCAAGTCAAGACCAAGACTAGGTCAGGGTGAGACAGTCAGGATCAAGGGGCAAGACCAGGCCAAGACCAAGACTATGTCAGGGCAAGACCGGGTCAAGACTGAATCAAGACCAGAGCCAGAGCACAATCCACTGTAATAAATAAAAGGGAACAATTAAAAAATCTAGTCCAGACTCATGGAGGGTAGTGTTTGTTGAAGGAAACTTATTTAAGTTAATATTTAATATTTGAGGTTTTCATTCGATCCCAAGAACCGACAAAGAAGCCTTTTTGGTTTTGTTGATGAAGTAAAAAGACCAAATGAGTGAAGGAAAAAAAGGAAAATATTAGTGTGAGTCTAGTCTGCAGTGGTCAGTAGCGAATGTGGAAAAGAAGGAATTATATTTATGTGTTTTATGTTTTGTACAATGTTGCCGCTGTAATTTGAAGTGATCTAGGCACTTTTGCTTTTTACCCGATACATTTCAAACAGGCGTTTCTCATTTAGTCTGAATATCCCTTTCAGATCCTCCTCTCTTCCCGAAGCCTTAACACGAGATTAAACAGCAGCAGCGGAGTGAACATGGCTCTCTGGCAGCGTCGGCGGCGGATGTTGCAGGCTAAATGTAGTCCGGCTTTGTGAGTCACAGAGAGCGAGCAGCAGCAGCAGCAGCACAGAGGTTCTGAATGTGTCTTTGTGAGTCAGGAACGCTCAGGAACAATGCTGGAGGGATCGGGAGGCCGGCCAGGTGGGCTGTTAGAGCGGCTTATCCCCGGTAATGTGCGCTCATCCCTGCTCCAAGGAACATCTCAGCTGGATTCAAAGAGGCCACTGACTCTCAACATGGAAGAAATACATGACTGAATGAAGCAACCATGGACTAAAGCTAAAGATAAGAGATTCAAACACAGACAGGTTTCTGGAAGAGTGTTTTATTGAAAGGAGCCGCAAATTTTTCCAGTAAAGACACATGACTTTGATCTTTATTAACCCTTAAAGAACCAAGCCATTTTTTCATATTCTTTGCCCGCCTGGTCTGTCTGTGTATTAATGCATCTATAATCTTAACCCTGTCAAGCACAGTCAAGTAATACACACCTTTTTTTTCAGGACAATCTGGGCTATCAGAATATGTATGCTAAAATGATGTCACATGACAGGATTAAAAGTTATATGACTATATAAACAAACAAACAAAATAAACAAAAATTGAATTTTACAGAATTTAATCTAAAAAACACAGAGAACAACAATGTACAAGCTTTTTCATTTGCAATTATTATTCTCTCAGGCCTTGGCTGTCAGGCCGATCTGATTGGTCGAAAGTCCGGCCAGAAGTCATCATTGTTTACGTCAGTCCTCAAAATGGAGGTCCGCTATCATGATTTACACGTTTTGATCACAAAATGTAATAAATAATCACATTATGACGCTGAATTGAAAACTTTCTCGAAAGGATATAATTGCCCTGAGCCCACTGTAGATTGGCGAAAGGGTAAGCTTCTAAACACAATTTTCCCCATTAAGTTCTGTTGTGTAGTTTTAGAGCTATTCCACATAATACTGATGCTGAGGCGTGGGGGGCGCCGGCGCCCCAGCGGAGTTATGAGGGTTACGGTAAGTCATCATAAATTTCTCCAAACAGGTGATAAGTGGAGTTAAACATTACCTATTACAACATGCAATATATTTTCATAAATGAGATAACGTTTTCCTATAACCAGCTGTTCTCCAAATCTATCAAAGCAGCAGGAAAATTTGAATAAACCTTCATGAAATTATAGGATAAGATGGGTTGGAACTCCAGCCACACAGCAAGAAGGTCGTGGGTTCGATTCCCGAGCCGGTCGTCACTTGGCCTTACTTATGTCCATCCTGCGTTACATGTATATGAAGATCACAAAAGCAACAACATAAAAAACGCAGCTACATAGGTTTATTTGTTGCATTAATGATTAATTAATAGTGCGACAATGTGCAGCGGAGCTAGTATCAATGTAGCGAGCTTTGTAAAGTCTTTCCAGAGTCATTTCTTTAAATTGGAAGCACAGCAATTTTTGTGACAAAAATTCACAGCATGGGGTGAACTGATGACTGTTGTCATCACACTTAATCAAATCCCATGCAGTTTTATCACATTATCTCACGCAGTTTTATTACAACTCATCTTTGTTTTTATAATATTTCATGTCAGTTTATCCATTTTTATCGCATACACTTTTATCAATTAATTTTTAACCCCTTAACCATTAATCATCTTAACCAGAGACTTTTCTAGATTTAGAAAACAGTGGCATTTATTAACCAAACCATAAAAATTCAATCATGCATCATCAAAATGTTAATATTGCCGACAGCAAGGTAAAATCAATCCATTGGACTATATTAAAAACAGCTTTGTGCAAACATTTATAAGATTAGAGTTGGGCAAATAATCGCCACAATTCTCCCACAGAAAACAAAAGGAATGACCCTTAAATTAGGCTTAAGCAAAAAACATGCAATTGACAACTGCAATCTTAATATTATAACACAAACCAATAAAGGGCCAAACAGTCATTTGGATGAGTAACCTAATGGAAAAACAGTGGCTGGCTGCTTGGTCCCAGAAGGTTTAACACTAAAATAACAAAAGAATAACGCACAATACAAAATAAATCATTTAATTATGTTTGTTAAATCCATTAATCCAGTAGCAACTGATAGGTCAGGCTGTTGTTTATGTAGTTATTACATAGGATTCCCCTTATGTTAATGTCATTTTGAGTTAAAAAAAAAAGACTTGGATCAAATGAACTAAAGCTATATATTGTGCAACTATACCTTTTTTTTGGTTTTGCTTTGTGTGCATTTACCAAAACCAGAGCTAGAACCGGAACAATCCTGGTCGGTGTGAAATATATAAGACCTACTGATAATATGGTCATAATGCTAATGCGTTTTTTGTGTAAATATATGAAAACACTATTAAGAACTGAGAAGCTTTGTTCAGTGCAGTAATGTTGGACGGCAGCAGCGTGCACAGCCCTGTCAGCTCTGATCAGCCCCAAAAGAGCACGACTGGGATCAGCTCTAAGCAGAGTGGACAGATGGACGGGCAGCTATCAGTGGATGTTATTTTTTGTTGTTTACACGAGCCTGCAAAGAGACTGGGGGCTAGATCTCATTTCTGTGACCGACTTAATTAATCCCCGTCCCTCCCTCTCGTCTGCGCCGCAGGCTTTGGGGCAGAGCCGGAGGGAGACACGCTGCAGATAAATTGGCTCTGAATAAACATGAAATAAACTAATACTTGACACACACTCGGGCATCGCGAGGAAAATGCAGCTTTTGTAAAAACTGTGTCTTGACTCACAATGGGACACGCGGACCCACAAAAGCCTTAATTAAACAACATTGCAGGAGGTCCGGGGGGAACGGATACCTTCAAAGCTGTGGGTTTTATGCAAATACTGACCCCAGAAGTGACAAAAGGCTGGAAGCGATGTGGAGGAAGTGCAGAGGGAGAACAGACTCAAGTACTCTCTTCCACTCCGGGGATAAAACATCTAAACAGAACTGTCTTTGCCTTCGTCTGCACAAAACTCAAAGGCTTTATACTTGTTAGAGCACATTTCACCAAAAAGATTCTTCTGTGTTTTGGCTCTAGACAAAGATGGCATTGCACTTCATAGTTTCATTCTGTTATTAAAGCACATCCATGTCAACAACATTTAGGTTTTAGTGTCACGTAAACAGCCCCTGAGCCTTTTATTTGATAACTGATGTACAAAGTCCGGCCCAGGAGCAAAAGGTGAGATTTTACCCTTAGCTTCAGTGATAAAAATGATTGTTTATGGCCCCAAGAGCAGCAGCAGTGTCACACAGCGTTAATATACAAGTTCAAATCCAACTAAAACCTGTTCAAATCCAACTAAACCTGTTCAAATCCAACTAAAACGTGCTCAAATCCAACTAAAACCTGTTCAAATCCAACTAAAATGTGCTCAAATCCAACTAAAACCTGTTAAAATCTAACTAAAACATGCTCAAATCCAACTAAAACCTGTTCAAATCCAACTAAACCTGTTCAAATCCAACTAAAACGTGCTCAAATCCAACTAAAACCTGTTCAAATCCAACTAAAACATGCTCAAATCCAACTTAAACCTATTCAGATCCAACTAAAACATGATCAGCTCCAACTAAAACCTGCTCAAATCCAACTAAAACATGATCAGCTCCAACTAAAACCTGCTCAAATCCTACTAAAACCTATTTAAATCCAACTAAAACATGTTCAGATGTGTTTAAAACCTGTTCCTGTGGAATAAGAATCAAATCAGAAGAGATTGTAATTTTTTTTCTCATCTGTGGCCCTCGTTGTAAAAGGTTTGCACACAATTAGAAAAACAGGCCAATGGACAACGGCTGACACTCCTTTCATTCACTTTAGATTAACAGATTCACCATCTTTGGACGGTGCTCTTACTGAGGAGAACGATGCCTTACTGCAGGTACCTCCTCCTCCTGCTGCTGCATGAGTCTGGGGGCCGCAGACCTCCACCTACAGCTTCGTTGCCTCCTGTGAGTGTGGTTCAAAGCCCGCCTCGCGCTTCCCCTTCGCAGCACAGCTCTCCGTGACCTCTGCCCACACCGAGGCTGGGATCTAAAATAACACAATCTAACACTTTGTTCCTGCGCAGCGGAGCAGGCTCGATGCAGAGGAGAAAGCCCTTCCTGGGAAATACTCTTTCAACTAACGACCAGATGGACAAACACGTGGGCTGCTGTTGCACGACGTAAAGAAGCTGTCTGCTAATGAGATGAGACGATTATTGCATTTACCTTCACTGTCACAAATAAGAGGCTGCGGATGTGAGCACTTTGTTTCGTATTGTTCACTGGCGAAGCGTTTATTAGCATCGAACTCAAAGCAAGACAAACTGAGTCCGATGCCGCGAGCTGTGTGTAGGTGTGTCGAGCAAACAACATAATAAAGCCCAGACAGAAGTTGAAAAGACCATTTTTTAGTCCACAGCCACTGTTTTTACGTCAGAGATATATTATATTATCAGCAAAGGGACTAATGATCTAATGACGATGTTGTTTACATTTCTCAAACCTGACGCTGTAGTTCAGTAATGATTCAGGCAGCATTTAGACAACAGAGAAAAAAAAATATCAGAGGAATCCCACTGTGACAAAAAACGTTTTCCATGCAGCTGAGTTATGGCTTTATGTTTGCAGCATGTCACACTGACCCTGTTATACTGGGTTGTAACCTTTACAACTCTGGGAAAATGTTCAGTCTAATGATAAAAGGATGAAAGTGACGTCTTTCGGCCATATTGGCAAGAAAAACGAGTGAGATATGACCAGCCCCAGTGTAGATCTCAATTAGACAGACTTCATTAAGCTCTTTAATTACACAGTTAAACTGCATTAAATCAATATCCCGACTCTTATAATGCACCAGGCTAGAGTCTAGACCGGTCACATAAGCCTGTAACACAAGTTTTTGTTGCTGCTGTAACCTCAAAGTCACTAAAACAAAAAGGAATGTTGAAATGTATACAGTGTTTTCACTTCTCTGCTCTAATTCTAACCTCTGTTGTCTCTTTCCTCTGGGCTTTGTTCTGTTCAAATTGAAAGAGACAGAGGGGTACACCAAAAAATGTTCTGGGAACTGTACTGAAATGTTCTGGGATCAGTGCTTTTCCACAGATTAGTTTTATTACTATAGTTCAAGTCTTCAATTCTAGTCTCAAGTACCTCCCAGACTCTGACTACTCATTGTGCAAATATGTGCAGATCCAGCAGAAAATACACAGATACAGTGTTAGTGCAGTTGGTGACACATTGAATTGTTGCTTAAAGATTTATTTTCTGCGTAATACTAAGATTTAGGAAGTAGCATGAGAGATTTATTAGTCAAAATGTCAGCCAACAACCCAGAGATCCTTCAGTCGAGGGAAAAAAGGGAAAAAAAAAGCCTAACATTAGTACTTGACTCACTGTAAGTCAAAGGTGTCTGGCATGTTGCTTCAGAAACTCTTTCCACTAAACATGTGTCTTTTAATTTAATCCAGTTGTGTATTTCCTGTCTGTGGGAAGAAGACTTTTGAGATCATCGTTTGGCATAAAAAACTTTAGGTTAATGTTAATATTATGGTCCATTTCTTCAACATCTTCCTCACTTTTTCATTTTGAGTTTGGTGTCATTCAAAGTTCTCTAATGGCTGAAAAGACCGGAGGAAGTGTCCGAGTGATGACAAGACCTGCGCCGCTCTCATTAAAAGAGCACCGGGGTAATTGGAACAGTGCGACATGCAAATATCTGCTTATTCAGACCATTCAAACGCCGGCGTCTTGAAACGTGGGAGTTTTGCTGAGTCTTCGTGGCTCATGGGAGGTCCTGTGTCCTCCCCACAGTTTGATGTCGCTCAGGGGTCGACAGAAGAGTGTCTCTGGTTTCTCAGACGCATGAAATAAATAACGCTCTGTCGTGGCCTGAGTTCAGAGAGTAATCCTTGTGTGGGCGACTATATTTTCCAAACCTTTGAACCATTGCATTTCTCTGCTTTTCAATATAATTCCCATAAACTTCCTGAAGAATCCTTTTGAAAGATTTGGGAAAAAAATGAATCACTCACTTTGACTCAATCCACTGTTCTTAAACTAACCAGTATTTGACTTTCCATCTGATATTACACTGGTTTAACACTAACAAGTGGCAACAATCTTTCTCCTTTACTCTGGCTCTTTTTTCATTTTGAAGCCAAGACTCCAGCTGCTGAGTAAAAATATAAAGTTTATTAGAAGTCTACTGCAGTTCTCCACAGTTATTAAAAAACATTTCTTACAGGCACTGTCCAAAAATATAAAAGTGTGTTCTCCACCAGCCGTCATTATGTGCTCTACTCTACTTTACTGTACTCTACTGTAATCTACTCTACTCTTTACTCTGCTCTGCTCTACTATGTTCTATTCTATTCTGTAGAATACTGTACTGTACTGTACTGTACTGTGCTGTGCTGTGCTGTGCTGTGCTGTGCTGTACTGTACTGTACTGTACTGTACTGTGCTGTGCTGTGCTGTACTGTACTGTGCTGTGCTGTGCTGTGCTGTACTGTACTGTACTGTACTGTACTGTACTGTGCTGTGCTGTGCTGTGCTGTGCTGTGCTGTACTGTACTGTGCTGTACTGTACTGTACTGTGCTGTGCTGTACTGTACTGTACTGTGCTGTACTGTGCTGTACTATACTTCCAGGGTATTTTTCCGTCTTATTGGCAGAACCAGCTCCTATCATGTTGCATATCTTGCAGTTATAAATAATTAGACGGTTCATTTCGCGGCCGACCGTGACTACGCTCTGATTCAGCGTCAGAGAGTCACTCTCACTGTGACCTCCTGACCTCAGGCAAAATGAACAACAACAACTGACTTTGAGACAAAACACCACACTTTAAAATGTTGTGAAGTGAAACAGTGGTCTCTCCTGCTGTTCTTTGTCTGTAAAAGTCTTTTTGTCGTGTAACAGAGTCTTTAGTTGTTAGTCGTTCCACTTTGGTCTGAGACTTGTTTAGCGTCTCCGAGAGTGAAACCTGAGCCTCAGATAAAAGCAGCGTCTTATTGGGTTATCGAGCAGAAGAACGAGTGCCGGTCGCTGGAAATGCTGGTTTTGTCAGTGATGGGGCGGGGTCCTAACTGTCCCCTGTCCTTTTAGAGCAGACCATTTGAAAAACAAATGAGCGGCGATAGCGGAGGCCCGGGGAGTAATCCGAGCCTCCTCTGCTGCTTTGCATTCACATTAAAGAAGTGCTCAGTGAGACTTCAGCACACACCCCTCGCCTGAACCCACTCCCACCAGTCTGCTCCAGTTTCATTTATCTGGGCTGCGTTTAAAGAGAAGCACAAAACTTGAAAACACAAAACTGGACTTGTGAACAAAATGCAAGTGTATAATCAGATCAAAAACATTCTTTGTGTTTGTTTAATGTGGGAAAATAGACCCAAGAACCCAGCTGCGCAAAGAGGACAACCCTTAGATCACACATTGTACCCAGATTGCAGTTATTTATGGTACTTTCCCCTGATTTTTTTGTTTGATTCGTTTGTACATGCCTTGAATAGTCCAGATGGAACTGCAGTCTGTACTTTGGACAAAAAAGATCAAAAACCACACGCCCCAAAGCATCAAAAAGATAATCAAGCCATCAAATGAGGACATAGCTTACAGACAACCTTGAATTTAAATTTGTAAAGATATTTATTGATTGTGTGTTTCCTGTAATAATAATAATGACGTAATAATTATTAATGCTGTAGTTTGCATCCAGGCCAGTAGGGGAGCTCTACTAACATTAAACACATGGAATACCCAGTAGACTTATTAGTTAGTTAGTTAGATTATAAGTATTTGATGAACACTAGACACATATCCTTATAAATATACATCAATTGACATAATGTAATCTCTACAGTCCTATTCTCTAAACTTAACTTAGCCTTACCACAAAAAACATAAATGTGTCACAAAATACCCAAAAGCGAGGACTAGACACATTGACCTCGCTTTCCCCAAAAACGACCTCACTTTTCTATTAAATTTCCTGGTCCTGCCTCACACACCGTCGTCCTGTGAAAGACAGCTCTCCCAATTGGATTACCAGCTCTGAATGGGGTCGGTTCCCCTCCACTGGGTCCTGTCTCCGTCTCCTGCCGGGACCAGCGCTCCATCGGCCGCGCACACATGAATACGCACCCACCAGGCCTCTCTAATTGGTGGGATGTGCCCTCATTACGGCTCCAAATATATGCATGCGCCGCTATTGTCTCTTCCCCGAAGGCCCCCGTCGCTGAATTCAGGAGGAAAGAAAAGAGGAGTGCTTTATACGTCGCATCACGAGGAGGTCAGTGGGTTCCCATGTTGGCATTGTGTGGTCGGGGAATGAATGTTAGCTGATGTAGATATGCTAAAACTGTTTGATTAGATGTGGTACCTTCACCCACACAAACACAGAGGGAAAAAAAACATCTTTACTGCCGCAGGCTCTCGGTGATGTTCACAGATAAATACCTCTGAATTATAAGTGAGAATAAAAAGGGATAAATCAAAGGCCGCATTCCTCTCCCACACGAGGTCCACCGTTTTAATTACAACAGATGAGGCTTGTGGAAAACGAGGGTTCAGGTGCTACTTCACAGTCTTCCTCATTCCCTGCAGTGTAATTTAAACAAGATGAAGTGCATTGTGTTTAAAGTTGTGTGATGTTTTGTTCAGAGACAATCCTAACGCTATCTGTGCATCTAAAAAGTACAAATGTCTAAAACCTACTAAAATCCTCTCCCATATCCTGTATATATCCTACATCTGTCAGTCTCCGGGCTCCTCTTTATTTAACAGATTCATTTGTCGACGCCGGAGGAGGATAAGAGGTGCGATCGTCACGCCTGTCATCCCCCACTTTGCACTTACATCAAGCGCCTTCGTCTCAACTAAAATAAATCGTATTCTGCTTGAATTTCTCGCCTACGGTCTCAGTTCCATCACATCTGCCCGTCTCCATCTCCACTGTTCACACTCCGCCTCAGTTTCACTGTCAGTCTCCAGGCTCTGGGCCTTTCTGACCTGACGTGTCGGCAGCTTGGGATCTGTGTAAAAACGACAAACAGAAGCCAAAGCAAAAAGACCATCGCTTTCATTTAAGACAGTGATTAAATGTCTGTTCAGAGGATTGTCAGCATTTTGTTTACAATACTACTCTTTGCTTTAAGGCAGACCTGAGCTGTGGATCCCTTTGAATCCAACTCAAAACGCACTGTGTAAGAAAACTAACATGAAATAGTGTCCAGAAGTAATGGCCTTTCGTATTATAAAAAAGTGTATGTAGCAAACTTTAAAAAGTGCTTTTTCCTGACACTAAAAGGCCAACTTGTTTTCCCAAAACTGCAATGATGCTGTTACAGGTTGGCCTTTTGTTTATAAGTTATAAGTTTTGAATCTGTCCAAGGAGGAAGAGAGGGTAGCAGAAATAGCAAAAAGGGAAAAAAAACTCACCCCCTACTGGTCTGGCATATGTACTACATTGTTTGGGGGGCTCTATGTGAACGTGGATCATGTCATAATGTGTCATGTGAATGGTTTTCTCTGTAAACAGCCCCTAAAGACCACTTACAGCTGTACATTGATCCAGTTCTCCAACACTACCCTTCATTAAACCTCAACTGACTCATGGATTGGATGGATTACATGTGTTTGTTCGGTTACAAATCCCCCAAAAAAGAGGTGTCTTATGATCTGATGGAACCAAGTAACATAAAGGTGCTGTATAAACAAGATGATAAAGTTGCAATAATATTAAACAGACTACGATATCTGACCAAGTATAACTAACTGAGCTCAGAGGGCGGGGCTTAAAGACACAGGTATAGTAAAATGTCTGTAAAAGCACTGATCTAACAGTACCCTGCTGCTCCGGTGCCGTCAGACTCCAGTTTAACTCCTAACAGCCTCATTTACCGAAGCGCTCTGGGACACCGCCGTGTGCCGTGAGACGACATCTGCTGAAGATCACGAGCTGTCAGCTGACGCGCTCCTCGACAGATGTTGTGTCAAAACATTTACTGTCTGCTCCAATTATGCTCTGGGCCTGCTCTTTCCCATTACATCTGTCTTTTAAAACCAACACAGACAACTCTCGTTAGTCGGCCCTATTGAGGACGACCTGTGAAGTGAGCCACGGTACCGTCCTTTGGGATTAAAAGTCTCCTTTATCTTATTCTGTTAAATCTTAATTTGAAGCAGTGAGGTGACAGACCATCTGGAGGCACACAGCTCTCCTGTGAACAGCATTAATTAACCGCACTTTGTTTGAGCTGATTGTTTTTTAATAGAGAGTGACAGACAGACACACTTCATCAGCATCTCCTGACTCCCAGGAAAACATTAGGCAGACTTTAATGAAGAAATCAACAGATTAAAACTAAAAGGTGTTTAAAATGAATAAGCCATTACTGCTGTAGTGTATAATGTGAAGAGAAATGGAGCAAGAACAGTGCCTTGAGGAGCCTCTGTGATAAAATATGTCTTTAGATGTCATCATACACAGGGTTTATTCATGCATCATTGATAAAGTTTGCAAGGTCTAGCATTAAAAGTCTACAAAATATCCTCTCTTTAATTGTTGTTGTTTAATTGTACCTTGTAAAAATGACAAAGCCATCAAGTTTTCATTTATAAAGCGTCTCATTCTTCTGATGTTGAAGAATACATCAATGCTTTTCCATCTAATTAATACAGAACCAACAAAGGTTCATTTTTTTCTGATTGTGACATGAAATGGGAGCAAAAAATGTGAAATGAGAACTTCAAATTATGAGTTCTATAAAATGATGTAGCCTTAAAGTGGCTAGTTTTCTTTTTTTTTGTCCCTGTTTTAGACTCCACTCAGACCAATTTTTACTCCACAAAATACTAATACATTACACCCAACTGAAGTTTAGAGTGTCAGAACAGCAATTATCTCCCTCATTAAATATTACAAGATTAAATTGCCAATATTTATCCCTGTTTGAGATTGCTTCTCTTTTTCCTTTTATGTTTTCTTGTACTTGTTTCTTTGTACAAAAGACATATTCAGCTCTAAATGTACACTTTCTCTGTTTTATCAGCAGCCATTACTTCCTTATTGACATCAGTGTCGACCAATGGGAGCGCTCCTTTTTCCTGAAGTGAGCTGTGATTGGACAAATCTACTAAAATCCTTACAGAAGCCCTCAAGGGACACTTTTGTGATAATATGTCAAATTATTCACTTAAATGAACAAAATCTCGCCTTCATGCAAGATTGTGTGTTCAATTATATAAAAAAATGCACCTCTGCTGTAACAGTGCTCAGTTTGTCCGCTCTAAAAACAGAGAGACTGTATGTGTTCATAAATATCACTCAGAAATCCCTTCCAAACCCGGAACTGTAACTTTGAGTCTAGTTCCTGTTATTTAGCAGACAACAAAACTTCATAAACATCTCTTCAATCGATCCCATTCATCACTAATACAGTACATCGCAATTTCCTGTTTTTTTCTTCTTCCGATGGCTCTTCCCCGGCCTCGAACTTCCGTCTCGGTGACTCAGCTGTCGCGTCCAGAGTCGAGAGGATGAGGACGAGGACGAGGCGTCAGCTCCACTGTGACTGCGCCGAGCCGTGATGAAGGCAGACAAACGGGCAGATGGACCGAAATAACACGACGACGAGAACTAACGCGCCGGAGAACGGAAAGACGGACGGCCGAGTCAGCTCTTCTGCCTCTTGTCATATGCCGCGTCGCCCCTGGGCATTGTGGGAAACGGGCATGTGAAAGGCCTGGCACGTGTGTTGGGACATATCAGTGTATAAATAAATCTATATTTTAATAACATTTTCATATTCAACTTCCCTCTGGTGACTCTTTTTTCAGGTCGGTTTGACAGTGTCGTAAATATTGCGTAACAGTGCTTGACCCTTTATAATATTTACTCTGGAATATTTATCAGTATTTTTATGATCTCACAGCTCTAACGGCTTTGTGTTCACCTGCTTCTCTGGGCAGTTTATGACACTTCTCCTTTGCTTGATTATATAAAGTTATAGATCATTTGACTGCAGGTATACGACTAAATGACTATAATACGAGCTACTGTTTGCATGATGTTCATTTGTGTGGACTTTATATGACACAGGGAGAAGTTGGAGTTTGGATGATAAAGAATAACGTGATACAATCTTTACTGCAAAGTCTTCGAGATAAAGATCGCTTGTATATAACGTGTGAGAGCAGTTTTGATCGGTCACTCATTAAGGACAACTTTCCATAACCCTTTCGTGTGGAAAAGTGAGGCCTGTGTAGACATCGGAGCGGGCGTCTTGAATTATTCATCTCGGTGCGTCTCGGATAGATTCTTGATGTCAGTTTCACTTTCCAAAACATCCAATGTGCACGTGTGTGTGTAATCAAATCTATAGTAAGACGTTGGGAAGTATATTTGCACACGTTCTGTCTTATGATTGTATTTAGATCCTGTTTTGACATGTTCTGGATGCCGCGAGCCACTCGGTAGCATTAGTACGAGGCATGAGGAAGTGAGTGAAGAAGTGTTTGTTAACCTGAGCAAACCGGTTCTTTTATCTGCTGCAAAAGTGAGGCCTATCTTCTACTGGCACCTTCCATGTAAATAAAAATATGAAGCAACATGGATCTGTTCTGCTTTGGGTTAATCTGGTAAATGCTCGGACAGACGGACAAACTCAGGCCTAAAGAGCCATTAGCAGGCGCTTAATGCAACTATTGGAGCTTATGTGATCCCACAAAATGTCACATGACTCCATTTTGTCCGTCGTCTAATTGTTTTCTTTCCCTGCACCACCTCCAATGCTTCCCTCTGTATTCCTTTCACTTGCGGTGTGTTGTTTTAAAAGGCCAATTATCTGAACTCTAGCACTGACGTACAGTAGGAGGCTGTCTGTGGAGGCTCAGAGAAGCTGTAATTGCTCAATATGTGCCCATTCGTCCTGCTGCAACACACATTTATAGACTGAATTGCATTGGAAGTGGGAGCTACTGGAGGACCGGGGCGATGATTAGTGGTGGGCAGCTACATTTCACAGCCTCGCACTGCGCCGCCCACCTGCCGTCCATCCATCACGGTGTTTTCCCCCGAGGACCCGCGGAGGGATGTATACGAACAGCGTATGATATGAGCGTCCACACAGCTCCTGACATGAGCGTAACACGAGAACGCCGGCCGCACTGACAGCTTCTCACATGAGCTCATTTCTCTCACACTGAGTCACAGACCACAACACATCTCTTCCATTTTGCTTCACACTCCAAAGAGACCGTGGGCGGCGGGAGAGAGAGAGTGTACGTGAGGGCAGAAGACGGCCGGCTAATGCCTCTGTCCCGATTCATTTCACATTAGCTGTTGGTTTGCGATTGAAGGGGTTTTCTCCAACTTCTCGCCGGGATCGGGCCTGTCGCGGCTGAAGTTGTGTCCCCTCAAGGCAAGTCAGCGGAGCGTGGCTTGAGAAAATGTTAAAAAAAAGCACACTCTGACCCTGGAACGATGAGACATTGGTGCTACGGTTGAAAGAAATTATGCGAGGAGGACATACTGTACCAAATGTAACGCATTCTTCACATAACTCTGAAACATGAGCTGCAGGGAAGTGTGACTACTGTATGGACCCAAGGGTGCATTGTGCAATCCCATACAGTGCTACAGTGTTTAGCATAGTGTCACTGTGTACATTGGCAGACGTGAACAGGAAAAAGTCGTGTTACAGCGCGAAATTTGTTTAAGGTGCAACAATGCAAACATCTGCTTGTGTTTGACGAAGGGCTTGGGATATTTATGTCCTAAAGTCCCCTCCGTTTAAATTTCTTAACGCTGTTCTGAGGAGTGAGGACTTCTGGACGAGACGCACAACATCTGTCTCTCATGTTTGTTTTATGATCATCCCCAGACCTGTTTGTACTCATGAATATGTATGAAGCTCTAGCACCTGTTTATTGTTATATAACGTTATAGCCTTAGTCATAATGTTGCGATATATGACTGAATATTCATGAATATGTGTCATCTATGGGAAAAAATGGATGCAAATAACACCTTTTAGATGTACCGATTGTCTAGAAAGAAAAAAAAGTGAAGTTTTGAATTGCAATCTGACAGATGTCCCCCAAGAGCAACACACTGCACCTTTAAGTGTGCAAAACCTGACACTTTGACAGAAATTAATACGTTTTTAGCTGCTATTTCTTCATCAAAACTATTACTATTACATCTCCATACTATCATGTACCATTATAGAGGTGTCATGTGACTTCTGTTTGCCTGATTATTGCGTAAGATTAGTCAAGAACTGAAACCCGGTGCTGGGAAACAAGACAAAACATACTATTTATTCTGTCTTAAGTTTCTTGTTGCTTCCTAGAAAACAACTGCGAAATCAGTTACCTCTGCCCTCAAAGCCGTGTCAACTGATTATGAAAACGCTAACAAGCCTTTTCCTCAGAGCAATACACCGAGAACAATGAAAAGTGTAGAGTCATCGTCACTTTTATTTGAGCAATCATTGAATGCGCGTCACCGGATTTCACAGTTACACACTTGTCATCTTCAAGAAGGACAAGGCAAACAAAAAGCCACTTGAATTTGGCAGAAAACACGCCCTAAATCGATTAATGACAGAACAATGTGGACACGTGACGCGAGACAGTGGCTCTCGGAGAAGAACGATCCAGACGTCGAGCAGGAAGGGACAGCACTTTGAGATAACAATGAGGGAGCGGACACACGATCAGTTTCAGAGTTTGTTTGATTTAAGGGTGAAGTGGGTACATTATAAAGATATTCACGCGTTACACAATGGCTCTTCCTGGTAATGATTTCATTTCACCACCATGTACCTTCCTTGTGTCTTTACAGGTTTCTTTTAACACATTTTGGAGTCTTTAGAGCGAAAGCCATAATTGAAGAGTGTCCATCTTCACATTTTTCACAAACCTCAAGGTCTTCTCACACAGACTGACTCAGAGTGACTCAAGGTGCAGTAGAACACAGACATGGGTTTGTGCCACTCTCGGTCCATTCTTTCCGCCGTTCATAGACATGTAACTGAAACTGACCTTAATGAATGTTCGTGAGCATTAATTACTGTCTGTCCATGTCAGTCTCTAAGTGTTAACCCTGCGATTGTCCAGTGTGTGCTCTTCTAACGCCCAAAACAGATGGAATAACCTCCAGCCACCTTTGACCTGGAAAGGACAAGCAGCTGAAAATGAATGAACATTATTAAAATAGCCACTAAGACCTCCATAAACATTTAAGTGTATTTTGTACAAATACGACTCTGCTAGGGTCCAGTGTATTGGCCTATTTCTGCTCCCTCTATCTGAGCTGTAAAGCACGTCACGTAATCTCAGGAGATATATCCTCGTCCCGGGACAGGAAAGTTATATTTCTGTCCAGCTGAGGGTACTATGTCAGTGAGATAGACATGATTTTAACGATTTCAAATCTAAGAACCATCAAAACAAGGGTGAGAATGTATATTTTGGGGCTTAAAGTTAAAGTTAAGGTAAAATGCTTTGTTTTGTGTCACTAAAAGCAGACATTTAAACGTGTAAACAACTATAAAGCAGGACCGTTGTCAAGCACATACTGTTTTATGGTATATAATCATATACAGTCTTCAAAGATAAGCGTGTCTGAGCGTGGCGCTTTATTGACTGAGAGACTTTGAAGAAAGGAGCGCTAAGAACTTTCTTTTGTGGATCAATAAAGTTTATCTAAGTCTTCTTTCATCCAAACTCTTGTTTATCAT
The DNA here is from genome assembly GCA_036850595.1 of Rhyacichthys aspro. NCBI lineage: Eukaryota > Metazoa > Chordata > Actinopteri > Gobiiformes > Rhyacichthyidae > Rhyacichthys > Rhyacichthys aspro. The sequence continues at coordinate 5,335,666 of CM072165.1, forward strand.
TGGTATTTTCTTCAGGAGAAAACACTTTAGCATTTATTTTATTTTATTTTATTTATTTTATTTCCAAACTCTCATATGGTTATCAATGTACAGTTTTTTTTTTTTTAAACAAATATGATTTTTTTCAGTGATGTTCTCGTTTGTTGACAGACCTCAGTAAATCTAAAATGCACGGCCGAGTTTCTAACACAAAACTGTTACCTTCCTCCGTTTTAATGTGAAAATACCAGGCCATTAGCTGCATGGGGGTCAACAGTTCGCTCATATATTATCATATTTATCACTGATTTGTCGAACTGACTGTTACCATGGAAACACGTCCTGCCTCTTCAACCTTTACTGCTAAGTCTTATCTTGACTCACAACTCGTTTTAAATAGGACAGATTCTTCTAGCGCATTAACAGACCCATGAATACATTAAAGCATAGTTTTATCTTATCATACATGTAATAAAAGTTGGCCGAGAGAGTATTTGAAAGAACTGCAGGACATGTTTCAGGGGAAATCTTTGTTTATAAGACGAGAACATTGTTTTTTCCATCTGTCACCCAGACTAAACATGACAGTGGGTTATGTAAACAGTGTACAGGAAGAGTCATATAGAGTGACTCTTTAATTTATAGTGGGCACTGTTTCCTTTTTCCACTGCTCGGAGCTGGTTAATAATAAGACTAACTTCTGTCATCCCTTTGGCATGCTTTCTGCTCCAGCACTCCTCACCGCGTGGTCACTTTTGGACTCCAGTTCCAAGGCCATACTCAGGTCTGTGGCGCCCCGTTGTGGACAAACAGTAAACTACAAGCCCTGTCCTGTGGAAAAGAGGAAAATGATGGATGCAGTGGGACAGAAATAGCTTAGAGTATGCAGCGTTGTGCGTCAGACGAGTGACGCCTCTAACAGTTTTCTCCATGTGGTCAATGAAGATATGGAAGATAATTATAGCTCATGTCACTCAGCTGAGAAAGTAATAAAGCCGTTTTGGTCTTTAAGTGTTTTTATGTAGATAGAATTGTACTGAGGAGAAGGAATGTGAGGCTACTTTATGGAGCAACAGTAAAATGTAAACTTTTAAAATGTTATTAGTTGTAAAATCCAAAAGTGGTTTCAAAATATTGTTATGTTTACTGTGGAAAATAAGTTTGGGGTTGTTCTTTGCTGCAAAATGGGACAAACTTTGAACAAACTGTGACTAATTAGCCATTGTCCAGGGCGTACCCCGACTCAGGCACAAAGCAGCTGGGAGTGAATGAATAAATGAATGAGCGTCGAAGAGTGACATTGAGCAAAACAACTACAAGCATTACTAAATCTTTAATGTGTCACTTCCTGTTGCTATGTCTCCTTTTGGGCTTCTACTGTAGCTTTAAGAAGTATATTGGGGTCGCAGAGTTACATCATACTGGATAATAGATCGTCTTTATGTTCCTTTTTGGATTAGGTTAGATCTTTAGACACGCGATTGTTTTTTATTTAAGTTGTTATCAATACCCTATATGTAACTCATTAGGATTTGCCTCTTGTACAGAACTAACAAGGCAACTTCTGCAAACTTAGTGGAGAACGTGTGGAGAAAGGTCTTGATATGTTGGGTTCTTAAGAGACATAAGTTCCTGTCAAAGTTTAGAGGAGTATTATTTGAGCTGAGTGTCTTTAAAAGAGGGATTATGCCACTGTTTTTGTGATGTCGGGTAAAGCTGAGGCTGAAGAAAGATACGAATTGTTGTTTTCAGTCATAAACATTTGATTCTCCTGATGTTTTGTTGCACAGAACGATCTGGGAGGAAAGGGACTTAAAATGAATCCAGCTGCAGTGTAAGATAATCACAATGAGCCTAACAGATACATTTCTCTTGCAATACCACATACCCATCATGCATCTGGCTTCAAATAAAACATGCCACAATCAGATGATCTTTAGAACAGATCTTATGATTATATTTAAAGGTGTAAAGTAGAAATCTTCACGTCAAATCTTTCCTTTATAGATTCTTTGAAAAACTATGGAAGCCCTGGAGGGACATGCAGTTGGACTATGACTTTTTATTCATTTTAAATTTATTCGAGACTCTATTTTTGTAACAAACGATACAAAAATAGAAAGACAGAACAATACACAGCAGTTCAATAGACATTTTAAGGTTGCATTTTGCTCTAAATTCAATATTTGTTAAGCTCAACTTAATGATATTTTCAGATTAATACAACTGACAGATACATTTATACACGTGGTTCCATAAAACAAATTATAAAGAGTTTTATAAAGAGTTCATTCACTTGCTCTGGTCCGTTTTGATCTCCCTAAAAACTCTCACGGAGCATCTTTACACGTACCTGCGGTTAGTCCATAAACGAGCAGCGTACAACGGGATACAGCACGTTTTAAACCAACTCAGATCCACTCCTGATCCAAACGTACGAGGAGAACATTTCCTCGAGCTCAACATACGACGGAGTCTATAAATATGACCGTCATCTGTCATGTCGTCTGTGATGATATGCACAAGATGTTTGACTTTATCACTGACACACGTCAATAGTTTTTGACAAGGAAAAGTGTTTATGCTTTACTTTTAGTTGCATTATACCTGATTCCAGTCCTTAAACAGAGCAGAAATTAAGCTTTATTCTTTATTAATTTCTTTATTTGATAGTTTTTGGGCTTTATTCTTTATTTCTAGGATTTGGGAAAAGTTCCACTGGTTTTAATTGAGTTTTTAATCTGTGTTTTCCAAGATAAACAGTTTTCTGAAAGCTGCTGAAAACACAATTTGGACTGATGCATCCATTTTATACAGATTTATAACACACAACATTTTACACAGTGCACCTTTAAGTTACCACAGACATGCACTTAAGCTTAGCAGTAGTTTAAACTTGCTTCATCATCACTTCAAACAAACAATTCAAAGTTAATCACCAACAGGAAAAGGAGAGAATGTCAAACTTTTGTCATGCATCACGTGGGGATAATAATATGTAATAAATCTAGTGCGTTTTTGCAGAGATTGGGTGTGTGTTGGAGTCAGGAGGAGGGGTGAGGGTGCCTCGTGTCTCTGCTGTGACTGTGCATCACTTCAGTCGCTCAGGCTGAATTCAAAAATGCTCTCCTCCGCCTTGTCACCAGCGCCAGCCTTGTGCGCATTCCTCTGACGAGCCCGCGCTTGGCTGCACGCACACACAGCATGGTGCTCGGACTCTCTGGCTTCAAGACGCGCTAAAAAACTCTCCCGGACGCTCCTCTAATAAGACAAGCACCACCTGTCCACACCTTCACACGCAAGGTAAGCGCTTTTTCTTTTTTCTTTCTTTTTTTTTTTTTTAAGAAACACGGATCGATACGTGACTGTTTCTTGGCTTTGGGAAGCTGGGTGTAAAATGAAGCGGGAGTTTCCTGGAGAGTTGGCAGAGCGCGCCGTGGCTCCAGGCAACAACACAGCATCACACCAGCTGGATCCACAATAATTACTCCTCCTGCCTTTCAAGGTCTCTTTGTGTTGTCAAGTTCAAAGCGTTGGCGTCTATTGTTTAGCGTCGTTTCCGGTCAGCACTTTGGGAATACCTTTGGTAAACAATGCAGACAATTGTGATTGTGATTCATGCACACTTCCCCGAAGGCTTGGCAAGTCTGGATTAATTAGTGATCAATTAGAGAGTTGATGAAGCGCAAAAAGAGGCGTTGTTTTGTAAAAAGGTAAATATCTGATTGTTTTAAGTGTAGGTGTTTTTTTTTTTTGGTTTCCCCTAGAGACAGAAAAGTGCGTAGAGCTGATCCAGAGCCTCTCTAAAGTTAAACTGTGGCACTAACCACCTGGATGTACCTCTCCTGCACAAAAGCCACTCAGACTGTCATTCTCCTGATCTCTCGTCTCCTCTGCCAGGGCAAAGTGAACGTAATCTCACACCAATGGGCTGTTACATAACTTTAAAACTCAAGTGCCATCCTGGGCGCGTAGGAGGAGATGTGAAGTTCCCACTTCCTCGCTGTTGTTTTGCTCATTAAATTCTGAGAGGAGCATTAGTGGCACTGGCGGTTTTTGTGACTGTACTTTATGACGAATGAGTGAGTTCATTTAAAGTGGACTAATGTTTTTTGGATTAATCTAAAAAAAAACCCAAAAAAACATCCATACTATACATGCATGATGGCTGAGTCTGCTGTTACCATAGAAATAGTCGTTTAAACTAATAGAAATATACGTAAATATGCGTTTCTATGGCAACAGGAGTTTATTTGGACGCAGTAGTTTACAGGAACATTTTCATGGCAACAAACAGCTATAAGATTTTTATGCCAGAAATATACTAATACATTTTGTTAAACTGAGACAGGGTCTGATCTATTTTAGAGCTGAGGGGAACAATAAACAGACAAATATGCACTGAAAATGTTAAACTGTAAAGAAAAGAAAACTTTATTACTATTGGCTGAGATACAGTGGGCGAAAATATTGTGTAATACTGCGCCACTGCTAATCTTTGAGTCATGGAGCAGAACTAGTTTTCTTCTGATTATTTTATTGTCATTTTTTGGCCTTTTTGCTTTTATTTGGTAATAGACCATAAATATATAGGAAATAGAGTGAAAGAGCTGGATAAACACAGTGTAAATGACCTGAGCTGGAATCAAACCTGGGTCTCCTGAGTGTGAGGTATGTGCTCTACCAGGTGAACCACTGTGAAACCCCAAAACTGAACTGAAAATAAACTAAAATAATAATGTATGTCTTAAAATCAGGTTAACATAGCATGTAAATATAAGCCTAATATCACTGAATTAAGCCCAATCATAATAAATAAAATTAGGTTATTTTAATGGGCTTAAGTTTTCTAACAACAAAATGAACAGACGACCCCAAAGACTATTGCTCTATTGGTTTGTATATGATTTTTTACAATAGTACATACAAATAGTACAAGTGTTTACTATGAATAATGTAATACTAAGATTTAAATTCTAAGTTAAAGCTATGTTAGACACTTTAGTAAATCTCACTTCATATTAAGAAGATTTTAGACTAAACTGGTTGATTGTACAGTCTGATTGTAGCTCCCTGATCTCAAACATCCACTTGTTCAAAACCCGAATGCAGGGGATGGTCTGTGTTGTTCAGTATAGCATCCATCCAGTTGTGAGTCTCCAAACTACTGCCTAACCAGCTCTGTGTGTCTTTTATGTAATACTATGTGACTTTGTCAGACTAGTAAACTTTTGCAGCTTTCATCAGTGGCACAGGAAAGTTATTTTTCTGAGTGAGGACAACAGATGCAAACTAGAAACCTGAGTCAGAATTTGGTGACATTATTAATATGACAGCTAAGTGAATGCTTTGTTTGTTTGTTTTTTCAAATTAAAAAATGGAGCCAAGACACCTAGACTTTTATCTTTCTTTCTTTCTTTCTTTCTTTTTCTTTCTTTCTTTCTTTCTTTCTTTTACATTAATTAGGCATGCAAGAACAGTCAGGTATGTTAGCCAAGGCTGTGTTTATTAACCTTTAGTCTAACGAGAGTTTACCTAATTAGCTGCAGTGTTAAATGTTTATTGAGTCTGTGCAGTGCAACTTTCATAACTAACCTTCACATAAAGCCCACAGACACACCAAAGCCAAAAGAACAACTTTCCAACTTGCAAACCAAGACAGTTTGCCCTTTTTTTTTGTTTACTGTTTGCTTTAGAGCATTAAAAATGATGCATAATGCAACTGCGCTAAAACCGAGCCCAGGGCTGATTGCTTCCTGAGTGGTCTACCTACATAAAATCTGGGCTGGCTGAGTGTGCGTCTTAATGCAGAAAGTGTATGTATATCTATATTTGAGTGTGTGGGGGGCAGCAGTCTGTCCTGTGCTGTGTAGGAGGAGTGCGATCGCAGGGGCCCGAGCATGACGCAGAGCAGTTGGACATAGTTCAGTGCCGGGCTTGAGCAGTCTGTCCTCGGCGCTGGAAGTGCAGCACAGACTGACATATACTGTAACCTGACTCATGCATGTGGCAGGCTTCCCCCGAGAGGCCGCCGTGTGCTGTTCGTGGCATCAGCAGGAGGCCTTCGGGAAACAATGAGGGACAGATGAGGGTCCACTCAGAGTCGGACATAGATGTAAACATGACAGTAAGAGTACTACAAGAGCCAGAGAGAGGTTTCATTCAACCAGACAATAATGTACGTTTGTATTTGTATTTATAGGTCAACTGGTGAATCTAAATTGCCCAAAGTGAATGAATGTGAGCTTGAATGATTGTCTGTTAGTGTGTGTCTTTAAGTGTTAGCCCTGTGACTGACTGGTCCAGGCTATATCCCGCTTCAACCTCTAAACACTCTGCGATCTGTGAAGGAGAAATAAGCAAGCAGTTTCCTCCACCAACTTTATAAAACATGCACTGTAGTCTCTGGTGCATCTGGAGAGAGTTCCCGGTGACAGCCCACTTCTCGACTGGATGGGTGAAATGCAAATAATGAATTTCCCCTTTTAAGCTACTCTTTATCATCTTTAAAAATAGCTTAAAAGAATTGACAAATGATCACATGGAAAATTTCTGGGAAAACTATGTAGTTAATTATGCATGAGAGACTATAAAGGTATAAAAACAACAACAACATGCAAGTCAGCGTACTCTTGTTTTCCAGTAACATTCCATTAAAGACATTAAAGGTGCAGTGTGTAGTGTTGATGACACTGCAGAGCCCTCCTTTCTACAGCCTGGGAGCACCTGCTGAATAAACCTGAGGAGTCTGGTTCAACTGACATAATAATGAGAAAAAGATGCTCCTTCTTTTATATGGACCATTGGAGTAGCTCACAACTCCATCTAGAGGTAGGATTCATGTATTAAAGACATTTGCATAGATCTCTAAAGCTTTAATGAAAAAAGTGCATTTTATAAAATTGTAAAAACAATTGAAGTTGTATTGCACCAGTGAAGATATACAGTAGTTTGCCCAATGTGTTTTATCTAATAAGTAATAGTTAATATATTAGTAAAGAATTGGGTAAAATGTATTGTAAACATAAAGTCTAGACAAAGCCCTGATAAAAGTGTTACTTATGAGACATACTTGTTAATGGTTTTAAACTCCTCTTCTTCCGTGTCGCTCAGTAATAATGCCGGCTTTTGTCCTCTTGTGGTCACTCTAACACAATCTGAGAGTCAGGATGAAAGCGAACACTCACTGCCGTCGTCAGCAGCAGAGACACACCGAACGACAAAAACAAAAAGACAAAAACATCTGACAGGTGTGTCTCAAGAAGCTATTGAAGCAGATCTACTGTGATGAATGTTTCTCAACATCCAGAGGCGTTTTTCACCGTTTTAAATGATATTATCTAACAGTACTTCACCAAAATAACAGTTTGCATAAAGTACTCCTTTGCCATCCATCATTAGTCACTCTGTGAATCACATAAAGTCCTCCGGAGGTCAAAACCACCACAAAAATGTGAAAATGTGATGTTAAAAGCCTCTTAAGAGTGTGAATTCTCTAGTTTCCCTCAGATTTTTCAAGCTGAATTTGCTCTCCATCTTTTATTTACATTTCTCTTTCTAACAATCCACAGTCTTTTCCTTGTTTTGTTCAGCCTTTTATGCGGCGTCCAGGGTTTTCGTTAATTTAGGTGTGAAAAGTGAAGTGAGACTGCTGCAGTTGTTTGGTGTTTGGGAAAAGTGACAGCAGAAAGTGACAGTGTCTTGATAAAAGTTGGTTTTCTGCAGAGCCAAACAGACTTACGTAACTGTGCTGCCTCTCCAGCTCCAGTCTCGGGGTAAAGCTTTTCTCTGAGACGCAGGTGACAGCGGTTTGTGTAAATGGTTGAACAAACACTAATGAGGACGACGGTGGTTTTGGACTCTCAGGATGTTTTATTGGCCGTCGAATGTGGTGAAATTGCGTTGGAAAGTGCACCCAATGAAAGCTGGAAAAATGCAGAGGAAAATATGCTGTAAATGTCTTATGATTTATTGTAATTTTACCACAAAATAGTCGTTATATTCAGTGGTTCTTCAAATTGGAAAAAGGCTGAACGCCACTTTACTTGATGTATACAGGTTTACAAAGAGAGTATATTCATTTGATTGCTCCCTATTAATGCCCGAAATGAAAATAACAACCTGCTAAGGGTTTGTAATCAAAAAATAATAATGTTTTTACACTTTACCCGTGTTGTACCGTGGCCATTTTCTATTTGATACAAAAAATGAGTCTGGTTGAAATCACCAATGAATGCACTTGGATGGACATAAAAGTTAGAGAAATGAAGCATTACATAAAGACCGCCCTCTTTTAGATGAAATGTAGCGTGTAAAGTGTGAATGGCTGTGAAGGGAAGGATTCAAGACCCATTTCAGGGAGACAGTTTTTGTAAAAGGAACTGAAGAAAACATTAAATTGCATTGATTTACTTTTTTTTCACAAATTTCCGATAAAAGTGGTTATTATAGTGTGCATTATATTCATAAAACTGATTACAAGACTGTTTTTGAAGCTACATTTATCAATCAGCTTTATAAGGATTGTGGTGACTGATCATAACAGTGGCTCTCAACTCCATCTAGTGGTACAAAGTAGTATGACAGGCCTCCTGGGACTTTCTGAGTTGAAATTGGCTGTTGTTTCTAAATGCTGATGATACACAATTAGTATTAGTATATATATTAGTGTACAGTGTCACATGCTTTATGACGTGAATTTAAACTTTTAATGTGGTCGAGTTAATAGAAAAGTATGACACAAGGCTGTATGACGTGATAAAATCTGTTTGAATTGATGTTTTTCTCTCTCACGCAGAATTATTTATGATTAGCCCCATCTGAATCACTGCACACTTCAACGATATGTTTCTAATTTTATGAATATTCACAGTTATGCTCACAGTCCGTCTTCGCTCCTACTGCACAAGTGTTGCCTCTGACTCAGACTCATGCCTTTGTACGACTCGGACGCACACACTTTTACAAATCCAGCTCTCACTTTCCCGTCGCGGGCCACGAGTGACATCGGCGCATGGCTTTATGCAGCAGGCATTCAAAACGGACACCTGTGACCGGTCGGCGGGACCCCCAGTGCCCACCGTTGCCCCCTGCGGATACTTATAGCCCACTGCAATTATGTTGTTCCATTAGTCATCCCACGCTCGCACTGATGGGCTGCCGGCTAAACTTAGCTGCTGTCATGGTCACTCTGAGCAAATGAGAGAAGTGGTCAATGTTGGCGTCAAACTCCACAAATAGAGATGAACAGACACAGAACCAACCTCTTACTTTGGTTTGGATAAAAGCAAACACACCTGTACTGAATATAAAGTCTAAAGTTCAATTCAAATGTGAATCGTCTCTATTTTTTAAGAACATTTTTGGTTTTCTCGTCCCCTATGGATGGGATGAAAGCAGAGAAATCAGAGAATTTGTGTGCCCGCCTTTAATACGTCTTTACATTTTATCCATTTTCGTCGGTGCGTTTTATTGCTTAGAAACAAAATCTCCATTGTTTTTAACGTCAAGGTGAAAGGGATTGTGGGAAATACCCTTGAAGTGTGTACAAAGTGTGAGTAACAGCAGTTTTATCCAATCAGAGCAGCCCTATGTTGTTTGAGTTTGTAACAGTAAAACAGACCAGACCTAGAGCAGTTCAAGATGGATTTGCGTGAGTTTGTTTGTTAGCTGTAGGTGCATTGTGTTCTTATTGGTGCCTTTTATGCTGCTTTTGGCAAGTTTTAGTAGGAATTTCTTTCACCGATAAGTGGTTTCAATCAGTTTTGTGACCAACTCATGCTCCATTAGCGACAAAGAGCAACAGACAAGAGCAATAATCAAATAAATACGATAAAATCAAGGCACATGCTAACATTACACACCACTGATACAGTATCAGTTTCTGCTCGTCATTCTTTTGCATGTATTCATACAATTTTAGGATCTTAGAAGGGGTCTACTAATGAATACAAAAGCTATGTATCTGCAGCTGTATTGGTTTACGTGATAATATGTTTTACACAGAGACAATACTTGCTGCAAGTTGCCCACTCACGAAAATATAGGATGTGACTGTGCAGGATTAAAAAACTGTGTCCTGATTTTCGGTGGATGTTTGGGCAGTGAATCGAGACAGCTCGGAGACAATGTGGAGGAAGCACTGTCCTCTCTCTGCTTCGTCTCCGAAATCTCCAGACTCAGCTTTATTACCGAGACACATCTGAAAAGTCTGAAAACAAAACTTTCGAGACATTTTTGCCCGTTATTGCCTCCAGCAGCCCCTACTTTAAAAGTGATGAAAAAGGCAGTAATATTTAGTTATATTAACATTCAAAAAGAGAAAGTACAACCTGTAATAATGACATCTTTTGGTTTAAATTGAAATGTTTAAGTTAAAGCTGTCTTCTCGATGACTGTCAGTGTTTCTTTTTACTAAACTGCATTCAGATCAGGAGTCTCTTGGGGCTAATGCTTCCCTGTCTCTTATTGGACGAGGCTCTGTGGGCAGATCTGGACGTGCTGTTGTCCATCTGAGACTCAGCAGCTGCTCACTGTTTCTGGTCACTCCCAGCCCACACTGACCTCCCAATTCTTTCAAATCATTATTATTTTCTTCTTCTCCCGAGACAATACACTCTTTTGAATCTCATCAAATGACGCTCTGTGAAAAACCTGTGTGTAACTGGCTAACAGATGCATGACTTTGATGAGTGATGAGTGATGGTTGATGATATGATTTGCGTAGATTGGACCAAATGGCTCATTAAACGGGAGCAGAATTCGAGTTCAGGACAGGCCTCTGCTGCACCTGTCGTTTGAGTCATTGTTATCCCTTTGTTTTGCCACATTTCACATGAATCTTTCTAAATTTCTTGTGTAAAAAGTGCTAAGTAGTCAGGTTTTCTCGATTCACTCTGAAACTTTGCCGTCTCTTTCTCGAACAGACCCATTAACAGCAGGTATTGCCCCCCGCTGATTCTTGGCGCCGTAAGCGATTGCTCTACTTTTGACGGACCAATCCCCTTCGAGCGCGTCTGTCTCCCACGAGGCTGGAGTAAATTTGGACTTTTCTCGCCGCTTTCTTATCACCCTCCCCTCAGACGAGCCTCTCCCCCAACTCTCTCTTCATCTACTCCTCGTTTGAGTGGATCTAGCAGCTGCGGAGTTGGGCTGTGTCCCGCTGGGCTCTTGGTTTGTGATGCCTTCAGGTGCTAAAACACCTTGTTAGATCCTCTGCGTTTGTCTCGTTGTGCACATACATCTCCCGTCTGGCAGCTTGAACTGTAGCGCTGCGGGCCAACTCATCGTGTGATTTCCATAACCAAGGTTTAATTTCCACTCCTCGCTTTTATCATTTTATCTTTCTACTCTGTTTCTCTCTATTCAAGTCTGTCTTTCTCTGAGGGAATTACATAAGTCCTAGTGTGTGTGGGCAGTGTTGTGTTTTATGTAAGGCAGACCTGGAAAACGCTAACGAAACACCAGGGTCCCGCTCTGTGTGTTGCTCTCTTCTCGAAGCCTTGAGGTGATCGGACGGTGCATCTGCGTGGGGTCGGGCTGCAGAGATACAGAGGGGTGACTGTGGCCCACACACACACCGCTCAGGGTTTGAAGAACACCTTGGTAACACCGGAGGCACGCTTCGACAGGACGGGTCGGGTCGGCACGACATGCTTTTAGAGATGTTCTGATCGCAAAAGAAGGAGCTCAGCGTGTACTGGAGGTCTATTGTTGGCCTGTTTAAACCATTCATATTGAACTAAAAGGTGGAGCCGAACATTGCAGTCTGTTGACAGGAGGATAGAGAATACTCACTACAAACTCTCATCACAAGAACAAGGCTAAATAATACTAACTACTATCACTAAGCAGGCTTTATCTAGTTTGAAACCAAAAGCCAAGGCGTTATTAAACCAAGATGGCACTAGAGGCTTATTATGGAGTCAAGGTCTAAGATTTATTTTTTGTGAATAAAATACATTGGACATGCTGTGTACATTGCATTAAACACAAGCATAACTGGATAATTAACAGTGAATCCCTAAAATGTCAGAACCTGGCACAGATTTCTGAATCTAAAGTTATTTATAGACTATTTAATATATATTGTACATATACTATTCAAATGGTATAATGACAGCATTTATTCTTCTCAATCTAAGTTTACTCAGTGACTCCTGATAACAGTTTCTAGGATGGCATGAGTACTAAATATTAATGAATCATAACCAGATGACTTGTTTTGAAAGAGACCTTGACTTTGCAGAGAATTTATCAGTTTATCTCCTTTAACAGTAAAATACATCCTAAAGGACAGAGAAATGGGGGAAACCTTTTTATTTACAGTTTTTCACTGTAGTAGAACTTTATTTTAGTCAGTGGCAAAGCAGAGTGCTCCTCACTTTTTAAGGTTTTCTTTATGAACCCAGCAAACTGGAGCCAAGAGTGAAATATATTTAGAAAAAGTGAAAAATGTGAATGTCGTAAGTGTCTCCAGCCTAAAATATGTAGCTAGTGATGCTACCAGCCAGCCAACAACACACTGTAAAGGGCCATAAAACAGTCATTTAGTCTCATTAAAGTGACACTGCATAACTTTTATACGTAACAATCAGTTGTCAGATAAAAAGTAAAAATAAACCGCATCAATTTATTTTGGAAGTTGTAGGTGCCCTGTTATTACAGACTGAGGATTTCCTGTATTTTTCTCAGTGTTTTGTACTTGAGATGAATGAACACACGGCAGATTGCAGATTTAAATGCGCCACAGTGGGATTAAAGAGAAGTACACTTATGCCAGGAATAAATCTTGGAGCACAACGTCGTCAGTCATTTAGTCACTTTCATTTGCCGTGCGTCTTTTACCCAGAGCCGCGTTTCACACAGGACCGCTGACTGACATCTTCTCCATTTGCTTCCACTTAAATACAGTTTACCGTTTACCGCTAATGGTCCCGCTGAGTGTCTTTTCACCGAGAGGCGGGAGAGAGCCTTACGTAACAGGTGTCAGGAGGTGAGTGGAAAGAAAAATGTGGAAAAACTCAGATGTATTATTGAATGAAAACAATCTTCATAAAGCTTCCTCTAATGGGCTTCAACATCTGAACTTTTGCACTTTGTGAGGGAGGCAGCAGTCAAGGAATTGCCTATAAATAATCCTTGATGGCATCACTTCTTTAAACTATTTACTTTTGTTTTGTTATGACTTTTTAAGGGGCCAGGACTTTCAACACGAGAAGCGCTCAGATACTGTTTGAGACCAAAAAAAAAAAAAAAGACCAAGTATAAGCAGGTTGTCATCGAAAGGGTGTTTTTCGCTGAGTGGGAATGCCTGGTAGGATGTGTAGGCCCGCGTTGCCATGGCGACCATCTGCTGCTACACTCGGCCGGCGGCCCACACAGTGTGACATGCAGCGGCGAGCCAATCTGAGAAACAAGAGGGAGATATGCGGCTCAACATTTTTAACACATTTACGCCAAACGAGTGTATTTACGTCTAATTCAGATGCGAAGAATCTACAGCGAGAGGTGGATTAAAAACACTCAGAGGCGCCGCTGTCACGACGTTCATCCGCGGGTCGACTTTTCTCAGTTGACATTTTGAAATTTTCTCTCGCGCCGTGACACTCAGTCATTAACACACCCACCTCAGGTCGCTCTATCTGGAGACAGAGCGTATTAACTGTGTCTGTTCATCTGTTCACCTTCACATGACAGGTTTTAACTTATTCCCTCTACCTCGGTTATTGAGGATATTGACTAAACAAACAATACAAAACATAATAATGGCTTCTTAATCATAAAAAAGGTCAAATGTTCAACGATTTAGGGTGTAATCTTTGGGTTTGAAGCTCTGAGGTTGGATCATAGTTTAAATCAGGACTATTTCTGTAGTTACTAATGAAACAATACAACGTAAAATCCCTGTAATGAGTTGTTTTATGGCTTTGAAAACAAAACAGGTCGTGCCACCCGCTGTCAAATATTATGTCAGGGTAAAATGATTCAAAAGACACAGTTCAAATTCATTCATTCATCTTCACAGGTGATTGGAGCCTATCCCAGCAGCTTTGGACCTGAGGCAAGGTACACTTTGGGAAATAGACAGGGCTGACAATTAGAAGCACTCACATTTATTCTCTAGGGGCAATTAGATTATTCAGTTCATCTATACGTGCAGGTCTTTGGACTCAGAGAGAACCCACAGAACATTCAGACTCCTGACAGAAAGCCCGGGGATCGAACCCATGACGTTCTTCTCTGCACAGACTGTGTATTTTTTAGAGAAAAAGAAATAAACCACTACTAGGTTTGGTTTTATTTTTTGTTTTTCTATATTTGCTTGTGTGAACTGCTGTCAAACTGGCTCATAAGTCAAGTAAGTCTAAGCTAAAACCTGAAGCACAATATCAAGATAGTTTATCAACATTGCGATTTATGTATTACAAAGAGCCGCTTTGAATCGCAATAATTATGATCTCCCATGTGGCACTTGGGCTTTTGCAATAGTAGTCCAATCAGAGCCTAAAATTAAACCTAAGAAAAAGTTTAAACATGGTCTTAGTCCTGGTTCAGTCTTATATTTAGCAATGGTTTAATTTTTAATCCTAAATCAGTCCAGACTTTTATTCCTGGTTCAGTCCCTGTTTAGTTTAGAAGTTGTCCTATACTTGTATGTATTTCTCTTTATATTGAATTCATAAATGTTAAATCAGTCGCTTCTCAGATGGTTGTGAGCTCTGGTCCCGTCTTTGTTACTCACATTGTTCCGATCATGATCCAAACAGGCCTCGTAGAGCGTAATAAACGGGTGACAGTCACGTGTGGAGGCTTCTGTGTGACAGCCTGGTGCCTGTGTTGCAGATGCAGGACGGGGGCAGTACCAGAGGGTCCCAGAGGGTCTTCAGTGTCCTGGACCGTCTGCTGCTCACTCATCCCGTTTGGCTACAGCTGACTCTGAACCAGGACTCTGCTGTGTACATCCTGCTGCGGGAACCGGTCGGGGTGAGGCTCACTAATATTAAAGACAAGCACAGATGACCTTTATGACTGCGTTTGTTTAAAAGAACAGTTCAAACACAACAATCAGAGCTGTACCGTGCATTCGTAATGATCTCTGAATCTAAACGAACGAAAATGACACTTGAAAATGACAAATGAATAAACCCCATTTGGAAAGAACTGCATAAAAAGTTTGTAAAACTCAAGTTAAATGACAAGACATATCTGCTTTTGAAAAGTGCTAAAGGTCAGAAGCAGAAGGCAGTAAAAAAAGACCAAAAAGCCACAAATCTGTCATAAAAATGTCCAAAATAGTGTTTAAAAGAATTAAATATCACTAGAAAGGAAGAAAACTAGGCTTAAAATGACCACAAACAAAATATATATGAAATTATCACAGATTAGACCATTAAACCAGACCAGAAAACATTTTTTTTAAGATATTATTTTGGTCTGAAACACTCCAATAAGACAATATGAATCAATGCCGTCAACAGTTTTCCTATCTCCCCTGACAGTATATCCTTCATATGTTAAGATCTGGTGCTGAAGCCAGTTAAAAGAAATGCTTTGCTGTATTTTGAACAGCAGCTTTGTTTGCATCACTGTACTATACACAATCTATGATCCATATGTTAAGGATAATATTTCACACCACATTTCACACGTTTGAATCGCTGTAGTACGAAGAGTTACACGCTCTATTACATATACACTGGACGTTATTTACCTGGTTTTCACTGAACATTAATCAAAGTTAACAGATACGGAGGATGTGTTTGTGTTTTCAGACGTTTTTGGTGCGTAAATGCAGTTCGAGCCAGAGGAAGGTGCTGTGTTTGAGAGTGACGGCGGACAGAAGTGCCTCCTCTGTTAAAGAGTGCTTCATCTGTGAGGAGGACTCCAGTGAGTATAAAAACAAGCCACAGTGCACCATTACCTGACAGCACCGACTCCTCTGCTCACTCTCCAAATTATCTCCAGCCCGTCAACATATACACTGTTCAATTTTGCACCGAGTGTCCCCGCTGCCGCGTCCTCAGCTGTCACTCAAACGCTCTGTTGTGTTCGCAGCCTTTGCCTTGGAGAGCTCGGCACTCAGCTTCCCCGACTTGTGTCGACTGGTGGCCTTCTACTGCATCAGCAGGTAAAGAGTGACACTGCTGTGAAAGACTGGACTTTAGTTGTCTTAAGAAATGTAAAAAGCCTCGTCGAAAAAGGTGAAGGAGGCCGTATGAGAGTGGGCTTATTGTCCAAATCTATGGTTCCTGTTGGCTGTATTATGGTAGAGCTATAATATATCGACGCTGTGTTGTAGTCAAGACCACACAAACCCAGGCCAAATGAAGTCTATGTGTGTCCGGACTAAGACAAAGCCAGTCTCACATTAATGACAAGTGTTTTGTGAATGAAGGCGTTGTTAGAGGGATTTTTATATTAAGTGTAAGATAAAATTATAAAAGATTTCCTGCCAACCACTCTTGAAGGGTATTATTTAAAAATCCCAAAACCTCTTTATCCAAGACCTGCCTGAGGAGATAAAGATGGCAGAATCAGTGTCATCTTTTAAATCACTTCTGAAAACCCATCACCATAAAGTGAACATACCCCTAACTTTTAAGACAGTTATTCTCATTTTTATATCATGTGTTCTTTGCAATTTACCTTTTACCTGTCTCGTTTTTACCTTTACAAACTCGCCTGTCTGATGTCGATTAATGTTGTTGCTGCTGTTTTATTGTTTTATTGTACACATTGGGGTTTTTTTATTATGTTTTTAAAAGCGCTATACAATTAAACATTTTTATAGTATATGGTTCTTGACCAAGACCTATAAAACATAGACTAATCTGGAGTACCACATAGGTTAAATTATAGGTTAAATACAACATAACTACCTCATAACACAATGTTTGCAAAGACACTGCTATTTCTCAATTAGTACACAATTAGCGACTTTTTTCTTTTTTTTGCTGCTATGTATTTTATGGCATAAAGCTATTAAAGTGTGGCTGTAATGTGAAGGCTTATTGTGCTTTCATCGCCACCTTATGCCACTCATTTGTAAACATCATTAATGTAATTAGATGCTAAATGTGAATGTTGATTTGCAGCCGAGAGCAAGCCTCATTTCTTTGCCTTCAGTCGTACAGTGTCCCCTGGGAGCCCTGACTCAGCCCCTGGCCCTACATCTCTAATTTGTTGCCTCTCTAATGCCCCTGTGGCCCATAAGCAGTAAATCCCCACAGTCATGTACCAAATCCTGTGAAAAGGACAGAGGCCTGGTGGCAGGAGGATAACTCGTGTGGTGGGTTTAATCCGGTCTCTTTTTTTGGCAGGGATGTGTTGCCGTTTCCTCTGCAGCTCCCGGAGGCCATCGCCAAAGCCTCAACACACAGACAACTGGAGGCCATCTCTCACATGGGACAAGGTTCACTCACACCTGAACTGTGCTGCTGGAAAATAAAATAACAACCACAAAATACACTATTTTAAACATGCCTCTTCAGCAAACATGACCAAATCTGTTAATAAAGTTTGTATTAACAGAAAAAGTAGTAGCCTATTATAAGAATGCTACTAATGCTACAGCTAACTTAACTAGCTAGCTAAAAAGTTGATCAGTTTTCATATTGTTTGTGTCCATTTTCCATTTTTTTAATCATAAATGCTGTCAAGATATCAGGAAAAATGGAAATGAAGTGATTAAAACACACCTGTTACATTAGCCGCTGTTAGCATACATCTATTTTAGCATGCTAACTAATAGCATTGCTACAGCGCAAGACACTTCCTATGACATTCATACCAAAAAATATTTCGGTTTAATTGACTATTTAATGCCATATTTATATAAGTTTAGCAGCCAAAAATATTTTCATTTGTTAAATCTTTCTGTACATTTTCAGATGCTACTGTATTATTTTGTATTTTTGAGCCTACACCGAGGTCATAGATAGAAATTATTAAATTAATTTAAAAATAGCAGGTATTTTGTCTACATTAATGCTGAAATAATGGTTCAACGTCAGAGAGTCTAACTTAATTAAACTAAAACATAATAGGTTCAGTTTCACAAAGCCAGTAGCTTAAGCCAACACAGAAGTTTCACAAAGGTGTGGTTGTATTTATCATGGATTTTCTTTCAGATTTTTGGAGTTCGCCAAACGCCACAGAAGTCCAAAACGGACCGGTCGACCAGGGGCCGTCCACCAGCGGCAGCCTGAGCCTAAAGGCCGTGAACCAGGACTGGAGTTTGAACATGACACGAGGCAGACAAGGAAAACAGTGCTTCATCAACCCGCTCTTCCTGCAGCTGGAGGTTTTCAAGGTATGTAGGGGATTAAAACATTTATAAACAACAAACAAACATGTGCAGTGTAATGTCCTGCTCAAAACTGGCATCACAAAACAATAATTGATAAACATGCACACAAAAGCTTCCTGTTCGTTCTATTTCCAGCAACAACAGCTCACAAACCACAGCGCCTCCAACAAACGCCACCGCTTCAAACGCAGCATGAGACTGCGGCTGTCCGAGTCCTCCATGAACCTGTCCCTCGAAGGCGGCTCCTACTCCCCGCCCCCGTCGCAGGACCAGCCGGACGGGTCAGAGAGGCTCCAGAAGACCGGGACGAACTCACAGAGGAGGGTCCACTCTGGGGCAGGGGTCCTGAGGAGAACTCCTGCTGTGTCTCCTGGGTCGGCAGAAGAAGACGACATGATGTCCGTCCCAACGCCACAAGTAATTCTGTTTGAGAAGTTCTTTGTTTTCCTTCTGCTCATAGGCTTCCCTTTCATTTCAAATCATACACTATTTTCTTTGTGTCTTATTGTCCCAGGCAGGTAAAGAGGAGGAGCCCCCAGCGCCCCAGCAGTCGGCCCCAGTTGTACAGTCCAGTACTGAGGTGTCAGCTTTGGCTTTGGACCGACGCCCGGCTCCGTCTTTGGCCGAACTGGACAGCAACAGCTCCTTCAGCAGCATGGACTCAGACTCAGACTCTGAAAGCATGTCCCAAACCCAGCCTCAGGCCTCCCAGCGCCCGCCCCTCGTTCGCTCCAGGGGTCGGGGCGGGCTGCACCGAATGAGCGAGGCCTTCGTGTGTTTCTTTGCCCCAGATAAACGTCTGACGCGGTTGGTAGAGGAGCTGTCCCGGGACAGACGCTCCATCTTCGGGGGCATGGTTCAGGACTTCCTTCTGTCTCAAAGGGAGGCATTAAAAACCCTGGCTTCCTCGTCGTCTTCTTCCTCGTCCCGTGTGACCTCTGTCCAGCTCCTACAGGGCATGAGGATGTTTCTGTCCCAGGCCAAGTGCTGCCTGTTGGAAAGTGGAGAGTTAGAGCCACCGATAGAGACACTGGTACCTGAGAACGAGAAAGGTAAAATATAAACACCTGGTTTAACTAATTTTATTTGTGGATGTAGACGTGGATACTTTTCTGTATTGTAGCCTTTATTTTTTGGTTTGTCTGTCCACTCTAGTAACTTTAAAATTACTTAAACACTGGAAACTCTGTTGAGGCTCAGAGACTGACCAAATATATTTTGTGTGGTGGGTTTTCTCCTGGTACTCTGGTTTATCCCTTTAACATTCGGTAGTCTCCAGTTAGTAACATGAACATGATGGTATCCGAGCGCTCCTGAATGAGAGATAAACCTAAAATACTCTTCTATTTATACCATAGTGTTATGTACTCCTGTTTTCTATGAGTCTTTATATAGTGTGATACATAGCATCAGTGATACAAAACATGCATTATTCAGTACAACAGAGCATGGGACTGACAGAAAATGTGAAAAAACAAAAGTATTAGAAAGCAGTGATTGAATACATCTCCTGCCAGAGGACACAGACAGTGTTTTTAGTAAATGGTGGGCTGCTCAGGCTTCGGTGAAAGGCACTGTCAACACAAAGTAGTTTTGCGTGGGGGGCCCAGCCTCATTCAGCGCTGCTCAGATTATTGTATTTAGAAAACAATATTAGGAAAGCCCTGCCTCGCTCCAGTGTATCGCGTTCAACAACGTGCGAGTCCTCCCTTGATTGTAAAGACATGGCTGGGTGTTACTTTGGGAGAGTCGTAGTTAGATCTTCTGACACAGCCTCGTGTGCGTGGGCTTTTCTTTTCCGGACGGTGTTATGTGCGTGTTTCTTCAGGTGTGTGTGAATGTGCAGTGATGGATGGTGAGTTCAAAATCCTTCAGGGGAAAGAGAGACACTGTACGCCGCTCTCCTTCCTTCCTTCCCTCCCTCCTCTCCTTCCTGATTCTGATTTATCTCAGTTTGCGTCGGTGGGAGGCATTTGCATTTATTTCTCTCCCCCTCGTTTATCATAAAAAGATATCACAGTCCTACGCTCACTCGAAGAGCAGCACGATTCAGGGGCGGGTGGGAGGGAAAGGAGGGATAGAAATAGGCAGGTTACTTTGAAAATGTAATCAGATACAGTCCTGCGAGTGAGAGCTTCAAAAGTGTCGTTCAAGTCGTGGCGCGTCACTGTAATTTACCCCACAGTAAGTGAGTTAAAGGGAGAGTCGTGGGGGTAAACGCTGTAGTGAGGTGCACAGAGGGACGTGGGGCGGGTGGACAGCAGGGAGCATATGAAGGAGGGAGAGGATGATAACGATGATGAGCGGAAAACACTGCGCACTCGTGGATTGTTACCCACTCCAGCGAGACTGCCCACTGACAGTTTAGACAGAGCCTGCACGTGCTCGTGTGCATGATAGTGTTGTAGTACTGCGCTCTGTTTCAAAAACCTTCATCGCATCATAACAAAATACATTTTTACTCAGTCTTGCCTAATTCAAGACATAGAGGAGACTGGATTTTAAAGGTGACAGCTTGTTTATCCACATTAAACATGCATTAACTGTAACTAAGATCATTTTAACTTTGGGGAAATTACACAGAATGAGACTTTAAAATACTTTTACTGATTACAAAAAGTACCAGTAACTGTATTAGTATCTCAATTTCCAATAACCCCTCACTTTCTTCCTGAGTTTGTCTTTGTAGTGTTTCAACTCTAAACTTGTTCCATGGGACCTCTGCCCAGATTTTGTTACATATAAAAATATTTTTGTCGTGGCCTCGACTCTTGGTTAATGTGGTATTGACTACAAAATGAGTGCATAAATAAGGAGGGTTCTTGCTATGTTTTTGTTTTTGTTTGTTTTTTATCATAATCCCATGAATCAGGTGCCTACTTCTATCCTACTCTTTTTACATAATTTATCCCCCTCTCACTTCTGTAATACAGTTTTACAGTAAGCCGCTGATTATCAAGTATAGAGCTGCAACCCACATGTTCGACTAACTTTGAATAAATTAGACATTTTACATATTTATTTAATGCAAATGGTGTATCCAACTCATTGTTCCTCAAGGACTGTCTTTTAGGTTTAAGATGCAGTGCTTATTTCTCAATTGACCACCCGAAAATACCAATTTCTTTTTATTAGTAAACTCATTCTCTGTGTCTGACCTCTGCCCTCCGTGTCCCCACAGACCTGGCTCTGGAGCGGGCCATGTTTTCCTGCGTGCTCCGGCCCCTCAGATCTCACCTCAACAAGGCTTTGGTGGCGCTGCACGCCCAGGACGGGTCGAGCCAGAGCCTGACCCAGAACACGCTGCGTCTGAAGGGGGACGGGGCCATGGAGAAGCTGGGGGTCCGCACGGGGGTCCCGGACAGTCGTGAGGTGGAGAGGGTGAAGCAGAAACTGACGCTGATGCAGAGGACACACTCGCCCATTGATAAAGTGCTGCTACTGCTGCAGGTCTGCAAGTGTGTGCACAAGGCCATGGGGGTCCCGCACGGTGAGGAGACCCACTCATCAAACACAATCAGCCCTTTATTTTCACATTTCATCATTCGTTTATCTGTTTTTAATCATAAACCAGTGAACATTATGACAAACCCCTGAGAGGTCAACACTGAATATCATATTAAGACTTAATGGACATTACAGTTTGAAATATGTGTGTTTTAAGGAGCAGAAATGTGTGGAGTATCTTTAATAAGTCACAACAAGCCATTGTTTTTAATAG
Organism: Rhyacichthys aspro; assembly: GCA_036850595.1. Taxonomy (NCBI): domain Eukaryota; kingdom Metazoa; phylum Chordata; class Actinopteri; order Gobiiformes; family Rhyacichthyidae; genus Rhyacichthys; species Rhyacichthys aspro. The sequence continues at coordinate 5,357,676 of CM072165.1, forward strand.
AGCACAAGAGGGACATACAAAATAATGTCTATTGGTGGCCATGATGTTATAGAAGCTTGAAATATATTAAAAAGTTGCAGTGATCTAGCACTTTTCTACCTCCAAAGGTACTCAAAGCACTTTACATCAAGCATCCATTTGCCCATTTGCCCACACAAGTACTCACTCACTCATTCACCAATATTACAATGTTTTCAAGGAGCCTTCGACAGCATTAAGGGGTGAAGTGGGGAAAGAACCGCTAAGCTTTTGGTTATTGGACAACGCTCTCTAACACCTGCTGTCCTAGGTGTTGTCTTCTTTTTATTTCTATTTTTGTGTGGCTTCTTGCTTTCTCAGTTTTAATGGACTTTTTCACAGACAGCTCCAAAGATAATTGTCCCTTTTCGTAGAAATTTGTGCTGTTAAAAATGTCAATAATGTCATATCGCTCACATCCTGATGCCGTCTGTGTTTGTTTTCTTGCAGGACAGGAAGTGAGCTGGGATGACTTCCTGCCGTCACTGTCGTATGTGATTGTTGAGTGTAACAGGCCTCAAATGTTGATCGAGGTGGAGTACATGATGGAGCTCCTGGAGCCTTCGTGGCTCGGAGGAGAAGGTACGCCACTGAATAGCATTTTTAAACTGAATTTAGCCATTCTACTCCTTATTTTGGTCCCATGTGGTCTAATTTATGCTTCTCTGTCTGTTTTTGTCCAGGTGGATACTATTTGACCAGTGTGTACGCGAGCCTGTGTATGATCCAGAACCTGGACCGAGAGAAGCCCGTGTCCGGTTTCATGACGCCTCAGGCCCAAGAGGCTCTGCAGGAGTGGAGCAGCAGACGCAGCCGAGAGGCACAGAGGCAGAAGGAGAACCAGCAAAACCAGGTTAGTACCACGTTACTGGATGAAGACTGAGCCGTGTATTGTGGAAACATTCAACCAGCAAGTTGTGTAGTTTAATGGTAAAAACCTTACATTTATGACACAAATAGGTCTGGGTTAAGATTGAAAATACCTGTTGATCTGCCTTTTGACAAACTCTATAGTCTATAGTATTTAAAATTGTGTAGATTCAAAAGTGAGAGATAGACTACACTGGAGACATTACATTGGAGCGTATGAAGCTTGTTTAATGGTTCAGTGAGAGCTGTAGTGAGTTTATCTGTTACTAGGAACATCCATATGGCATTACTCGTTTATCATGACGGAGCTAAAAATATTGTGTAATTGAATTGACTATATTTAGAGCTGAAATGTATACAATGATAACTCTCGAGTTACTCACCTCCATTGACAAAACATGGCTCTTTGAAACAGGTCAGGCATTTTATTAATTAAACAAATGGCAATGCACTCACATTGTCCCATTTTTTGCAATATTCAGTGGCGTAACCATCTGATCCATATCTAAATAGATCTGACTCTTTACTGCAACCTTTTATATTGCTTACATTTGGTAAAATGTATAGTTTTTGGGTAAGCCTTCTGTTTTTTTATCAATCAAAAATCAGACAACACTTGGGTCCTCCTCCTTTGCATGTAAACATGGATCCAATTCATTTGTGAGGATTAGTTTGTAGACATTTTTAGAGGTAATCCCCAGATTCGGGAACGCCAGGCTTACGTCTGTGGTCCACTAATACATTTACCTACGCTTTTCCTGTTATCACTCTACGAGCCGTCGGATTGGTGAAACCGTCCTAAGCCAAATGACATGAAAAAAGGCATTGTCATCTCCAACGTTTGTGTCTCGTCACGTGGTGCCTCTCCTGGCTTCAAATAGCCGATCTAACTCACCCGGCAGCCAGATTTTCCACTGACACAAGCGAGGATCAGTGAGCCAAGTGCTATGAAGAAGTGGGCGGTCAGATAACATGAAATTTATTGAGCTGCATCTACCCATCGAAGCAGGCAAACACAATATGCACACGGACAGTGAGGAGCTCAGAGACTCTGTAAGTTCTCCCCAGATGGACCTGTTGATTTTATTCTGTCATTTCTCTGTGTTTTCATAATTTTGTCCAGTTTGGGATGTGTTGAAGACTCTGTGTGAATGGGATGTGTAATGTGAGTGTGACACCAGGATTATCACCTGTTTCTCACAGTTGGTTGTTTGCTTAAAGAATTGTGTTCAGTATGTTTTTCTATAAAGAGAAAATGTCTGTAGGTGGCTCTCTGTGATGTTATATAAAAGCCCAGGTTCAACACAAATGCTGATAAGTGTTTTGAAGAGTGGGAATTGTTAAAAGAGTATGTGTTTGTTAATGCTTTTATTTGTCATGAAAGTTTTTTTGTTTTTGATTTAACCCAGCTGTGATTGGAGAAGTTGAGCTGAACAGCAGAGTAGAGCAAGCTTAACGGATTACTTTATTTGATGAGGTTTGGACATTGGTGGATTAATGAGGCTGTAACACAAAATGAGCAATTGCAGAAAGGTGCCTTTCATGTGAAGCTGTGCTGCCTGAGTGTGTGGGAAGAAGCTGCTTTGTTTTCCACTGGAGATCTTTGACATTACCAACGTCATTTATTATGGTGAATGTGCTTGTGCTGCTGTCCTGTTCTCCCTCTCCACCCCCTCCTCTGCCCTCTCTCCATCAGCCTGTTGACCTCTGTTTTACATGAACATATATTCACTGTTTTCTCTCCTGTCTCCCTCTAGAGGTGCGTTCGGATACTGTTCCAGGACGGGGATCGCAGCGCCGTGCGGACCTTGCAGTGGAAAGCCGGGGAGACGAGCCAGGCCCTGGCTCAGCTGTGCGCCTCCACGTTCGGAGTGTCGGACCCCCAGCAGTACACTCTGTACTGGCGCAGCGGCGGCGAGATGAGGGCCCTGCCGCCTCAGGCCCAGCCCCAGGACCTGGCCGGCCACAGCGAAGGAGGGCCCTCGCTCTCCTACCTGAGGACGGACCACGACTTCAGCAAGATGAGGCGGCTCACCAGAGGTGGCGCCGTGGACCTGAGCGAGTCGGTGTGTGAGGAGTGAGTGGGAGGGAGCAGAGCGAGGCAGGAGGAGGAGAGGCCATTGTTTTCTCCCTCTTTCTCCCTCTTTTTCTGTCTTTCCTCTTCAGCCGTGTCTTGTATCTCGTCATGGGTCTGGACCTTTAATGGTAAACTCTTCCCTAAAGGACCCACACACAGCAGAGCAAGACCAACAGAGACTGTTGCCAAAAGTTGTACCACTCGTTGTGGCTGCTTTTGTACAGGGGTGTACTATTTGTGACATGGAAATGTGTATTTAATGGTTTTGGTTGTTATTTGAACCCAGACTTTTACTTTGAAAGGATTACATCAAAAATAAGTGAGGAGGCTCAAATCCAAAGACTAATTCTGTGAGACTACTGTTGCCTGGAAACAAAAAACACTTCCTGTACTTTACATGAAAAGGCAAACTGTCTGTGATGTAACCCTTTCACTGTATGCCTGGAGCATCTCCCTTGGATGTTTTATTGCTTTACTTTTGTTAGTCTGCATATTTTTGGATGAAACCATGTTGATCGACAAACCTTCCTGTGCCCTTGGAGCAGATTTGATTTAAGAGTTTAAGAAAAAGTACTTTATAGACAAGACCAAACGTCCAAACCAAAGTGAGGAGACTGATCAAAAAAGGCAGGTCTTACGTTGACAGGAAATGGGTTTTGATAGCTCAAAGGAAGTTTATTTTTAGACCCACCCACAGAGATGGTTTTATTTTTACTTTTAGAGAAGACGCACAGGCACTCCCACCTGCTTGAGTATTCGATTAAGTGTTGTTGGCAGGTGGACTAATGGGAGAGTAGGAGGCAAGTGACAGAAATGCATTAGCTTCTGTGCTTTTTTTAATCAACACAACCTGCAACAAATTTCTGAATGACTTGTGAATGTATTCAAATATTCTCTGTGTCAAGAGCTTATTCCTTACAGAACTGCATTCATTTCACATTTTGATCCATTACTGTTTGATTGTAACTGAACCAAGTGGACAGGTTGACCACAAAACCAGAGCATCAGCGTCTGGTTGAATGTAAATGAACACGTCACCACTTTTTGGTGGCGACTGCTGCAAGTCCTTGAACTGACTGTTCAACTGTGTCATCAATGATCATATGGTGTATTTAAAATACTTTTACTTGTTGCATTTGTTTGCTCGATATCAAATCTGAGTTTGGATTTCCAACATATTTGGAGTTTTTAAGGATTTGAGGAGGTACATTTGAGAAAAGGTGATGTGTTTGAACGTAACTGCATGCTTTTCATTTGACGTACACGTGAAGGTTCTGCGAATGTGGCGTGTGTGTGCGTGAAGCATGTGTTCATTGTGAGAGCTCACTATTTTTCACTGTAAAAAGACGTTACTGTATTTTGTCAGGTTATTCAGTATCGCAATAAAGCATATTGCAATATTTGTCCTGGATATCGTTGCTGTTCTGTTATTATGAGTTCATGGCCATTGAAGCAGTATGAGGATTGACCACTAGAGGGCAGCAGAACTAAAGAAAACCAGGCCTCACTCTGTTTATTATGTTCCATATCAACCTTTACAACAATCAAAACCCATCTCAAATATGTAAATATATATGGAATATATTTTCAGTCAAAAATAGTGACAGTGGTGAAATAGTATGTGCAGTTTAGGATTACTCCCCAAGGACAAATCTCTTAGGTGCCTTTTTAAAATGAATTCAACAGGACTTTTCCTGCTTTCACGTAGAATTTGACACATTTGTCTCCTCTATTTTCATGTTTTATATTTATCTAATTCCACCTCCAAGTTTCTGCAGCACTGCTAAGCCTTTCTCCTGGTATTCATCTCTGCTCAGCCAAAAGGAGTCTTTGTCTTTCATGATGTTGGCCAGCACTGCTCCGCCAAGGAAGACCATGTGTTTTCTCCTGGGAGGGTCCTCGATACGGATCTTAAATTTCTACAGATGAACAGAGAAGACGGTGGAGAGGTCAGGATTTTGACACATAGGTGCAATATTATCCTCTTTGTCACATTATAGAAACATACTGTGAGCTTCTCTGTGTCTCCATTCAGAACTCTCTCCAGGTAAAGCTGCTTGATCTCTCGTTCAAGTCGAGAAGGAAGGCCTGGGTACATTGTGGTCCCTCCAGACAGGACGATGTGTTTATAGAAGTCTGGCCTGAGAAAAAGAACACCACATTAATCTATTATTAAACAGACAACTCACCTTGATATTCTTTGGCTTTATACCTGAGGTCAATGTCTGCCGCCTGGATGGTGTTAAACAACAGCTCGGCCACTCCTGCTCCTTCTACGTTAATGAGATGAGGCTGGAACAGGGCTTCGGGGGCGCCAAACCTCTCACCGCCAACCTGCACCTCCCGCCCATCAGGAAGCTGGGACAGACACAGGGACGCATTATATTTTAAGATCCACATTGGGGCTGTTAGGGATTTCTAAAGCGTACCATGTAGGACTCGACCAGGAAGGTGGTCTCTGTGGCCAAGCGCTGCTCCTGCTCGATGTTGTATCCCACATAACAGAGCTTCTCCTTCAGCATCCGCACTGTCTCGAAGTCGGCCGAGTGGTTGAAGGCATAACCTCGAAGCAGCAGGAGCTAAACAGCACATGTCACAAAGATGTCATTTTGATCAAAATCAGGGCTATACACAGTAATAATTATGAGGTATAAGTATAATCTACGCGTGGGCTAGTGGGTATTAAAACATAATCAGCAGAAAAGGACAAAATAATGACTAGGTAATGTTAAAGATATTAAAGATATATAACAAAAGGTGTGTGGCATGCGTATACTGTTGTAGCAAACGCATTACATGTACAGTTATGTATATAGTATCTTTTTTAATTGCCCTACTTCTATTTAGACCTATTTGTCTATTTTATACACAGGATTTTATTTTATTTCTATTTTTTTACATGTATCTGTACTGTACACATGACAATAAACACTTTGAATCTTCAATCTTGAGATGGAGAATGTAAAATGCAACACCAAAAAAGCTTGTATAAACTAATGCTTCATTTCGTCAAAAGCCCTCAGAGCCGACTGTATGAAAATCCACCTTGATGAGATAGCGTGTGATGTCCCGTCCTGCGATGTCCAGCCTGCGTGTGAGGTGGGGTAAAGAATAACCCTCGTAAACTGGGCAAATGTGGGTGACACCGTCGCCTGAGTCCACCACTACACCGGTCAGCAAACCTGTGGGCAGATGTCAGATTAGGGATTATAATTCAAAAGGAAGTGCATTGTTAATTTGCTATTAAAGTATATTGTTTACCTTGAGCGTAGAGAGTGAGCACAGCCTGAATCGCCACATAAATCCCATGAAACTGGTACTTTTCAAACATGATCTCTGCAATCTTCTCTCTGTTCTTAGTCGGATTCATGGGCGGCTCAGTCAACATAATCTAAAAGAAGAAGAAGAAGAAGAAGAAGATGACACAATAGATGAGTGTTAGTATGAGTTTATAGGGCTTTATTGTCGTACCTTGCATTCTTTTGGGTTGATGTTCAGTCGGTCGGGGCCAAAAGTGTGATCCCAAAGGTGGAGCATGTCGTCCCAGCAGCGCACCATGCCGTTCTCCATCGGGTAGGACACTTCGAGGAGGGAGCGGCACTCACTGGCCTCATCTCCAACCATCAGGTCCTGGAGAAACCAAAACACAGGTTCTCAGTTAACATTAAAGACGAGGAAAGGCTTTGTACTCTCAATTTAAAACTGGCTTTACCTTTATTTCATAGTTGCCCACTTTGGTGCTTGATCTAATTATGGGACGACCAATCATAGCAGGGAAGATGTGATCCGGGAAGTTGGATCCGGCAAAGCCACACTTGACAAACTGTGAGGAGAGGATATTTTATTTGCTTAGCTTCATGTTAATCTTTTATCTTCCATTTATAAATCAGCCCCGTTTATTTTAATCTGGCTTAATCTCAATAGACAAAGCCTGACTGTAGTGTTATAAAATGCTTTTACTAGATTACTGCTTATTCAATGCAAACACAGCAGTATTAAAGCACGTGAAGTAATTGATTGCATAATAAAACAATTTCGTCAATGGCTTCATCTGCTCCGAGTGCTGCCTCTGTCAGGGCTACACCTCTGACTGCACTGTCTCGACTTGTCCAGGTGACCACGGACACATTCCTTAGCCCCAGGGCCGCCATACATTCCAGATAGAGACTTTCTGTGGAAAAAGCCATAGACCACACATGCCCTGACTTTCTCTACTTTATATCAGACACAACCAGTGCATAATAGGCTTGTACGTGTCACAATACAGAAGTGTTATTTCTGTGTTTCACTTCAGCTCTCTCTTCCTGTTTTTCGACCAATGTGTGCTCAGTTCAAAGCATCACGACCATTTATGGCTGTGTGTGCACAAAACATGCAATTGACAAGCCCAGACAAATGTGGAATCAGTCTGCAGTTCTGTGCAGAATATACACCCAGGTTTTTCTGCAAACCTCCCCAATGAAAATAAAAGTTAGCTACATGTGCAACAGGAAAAACAGCACGTATTTAAATATCTGATTCAATGAGACTTTAGTTGAAACCTGTCAAATGATTGTGTTTGTTTACTTACCCCGGTGCCATTGTCACACACCACCACTTTCCTGCCCTGGCTGTCCATGGTTAAATCCTGTCACAAAGTCCCTCCTGTCAGGACAGGGCTGTCTCTAGGAAATGAACTACTCAATATTTTTACACATGCATTAGCAGAGCATACAGCTGACAGGAAAGCAGAGGTGGTGTTGCTTCTTCTTCTACAAGTGTGGGTGGGGATAAGGGAAGTGAGGACGCCCATTTGTGAGACAGAAAAGGACGCCTACAGAAGGTGGTGATGAACCATAAGCAAATGTCCCATAAATCATTAATGCAGTGTGTCATCGTTAATAGGAAACTACAGCTATGCTTTTCAATGCGAGGGAACGACATACTTATGCACTTGCTGCCTATCCCGTTCCCACGCTTTAAAGAAGTGTGCATTAACTGTTTCCCTCACATTGAAAAAGGCGTGGCTATGACTTTATTAACTCGTTTCCTTGCTTTAACCTGGTTCCAGCTTTAAAAGGCGCGCGTTAATACCTCCTTGTGTTAAAAACGAGGCCAATACATTATCATTTAGTTCCCTGGCATTACCCCCTTTCTTAATGTTAATAACAATGGCCACTCTTTCCCTACCATTAGATCGACTTTACTCTCATTGCGCATGAACTTGTTTCTCTCTCACAGGGCCCACGGTCCGCAGAGGCTCAATGCTGTGCTCCTAACAGCATCTGTTCAGGACTGGGCCACTAACCTGTATAAAGTGGATCACAGGATCTCCAACAACTGATAACTACTGCTCAATCAAAACCACGAATGGCAAGAAACACCTCCTTCACTTTTCATCTCTTCCCATACACTCCCTCGCTCTTACTACTGATGACTTAAAGCTGTAGCTACTGGTTCTTATTTAGAGCTAGAGGCTTACAATGATTTGGCATAACATTGTATCCATGGAGCATAATATGTTGCCTCGTGCGTCATGCATAAAAAACCCATCAAAAATCGTGGCTAATGTACATTTTCTATAAGTCAGAATAAACCATTATATTCCAGCTGGAAAAGCACGTGAGTATTTATAATGAAGAGGCCATGGCTTTATTATGTTATTTGTATTTTCCTCATTTCTTTTTAGTCACGTTAAAAACATGGCCGTGAGTTTTTTTTCTTGCTTCCTGTTAAAAAGTGCAGCCATTACATTATTATAAACGCATTGTTAGTATAATTGTCTAAATTCCACAAAACATTTGTTGGTTTGAGTTCATTTAAAATTTCGTTAGCTTTGGTAATGCTTTTCCTTAATTAACTAATTGCATAATTGTGTTTAATGTCCCTGTAGGGGCTCCGTACCTCGCAGTCGTAACGTTAGAAAATTGCGTCAATTTTAGCGATAATGAAAGATTTACCGAGTGGATAGTTAAAATGTGGATTTAAGGCCTTTAAAGTGTATTTTGTTTTGCAATAGTAAGAAAAGTGTTTCGAACCTTTTGTTGAACGGATAATTAAGATATATTTTAACCCTTATTAGCTAACATAAGTAGCATAGCACTAGCTAGCTTAGCATCTTGACTTTGGAGGATCTCCCAGAGGTCAGAGGTCAACCCAGAGGTTTGTTTGTTTTTTAAGTTCTTGAGTATTAAGTAAGTAAGTACTTCTCAGATATTGATGCTTTTTTTATAATTTGATAATACTCGGGATGTTGTTTATCTTGTCAATACGTTATATTGGTAACATTTCACTTAATCTTCTATTAGAACGTGTGTGTTTACTAAACCATTTTTACACAAACCAAAATATATTTGGATAAAAATAGTTTTATTTATTTACAAGAAACATTTACAAAATTGGAAAATGGAAATGCAGTATCAGAATGGTGTTAAGAAAGCAAACAGTGACTAGGTCTGACTGTTCTCAAATGTAATATAGGCACACTGAGTTAAGACCAATTAGTGCTTTTTGTTCCTTCTGTTTCACCTTTTTCAGCTCCTGCAGAAGTTAGCAGCTCAGGAGACGTCTCCACAGTTTCCCAAAAGCGCTGCAGGTAAAACACTGGTAAAATGAGCAGCAGATGTTCATTACATCCAAGTAAATCAGAATGTGTTTAAATGTTGTGTTATCAAAATAAGATGCCCTGTAGTTCATTGTAAGGCAATGAATTGTGTTGTATTTTTCCATCTGAACTTGAAATACTTGGAAACGGATAAATCTGTGTGTGTAAAGTTGTTTACATACAGCAATAGTGCACTCTATTGATTTCCATTGTACCTTAATTCACTCAAATGGGTTTAATAAATCACCAGTCTAGCTAAGTTAGCTATCTCAAAATACTCACTGAAACCTGTATTTTATTCTTTACATTCACATTATTTAAAGACTGTGGCTTGTTGCTATAATACTTTGCATGAAAAGGTAAAAAACAGTTTAACTTCACAACCAGCCAGCGGTTTGCATTAGTTTTGTGTAACGGTCAAGGTGATGTGTCGTGGAGCGATTAAGTGCGTTATATTTTTGCATATGATTTTCCATATTGTCCTCTCAGAGAAAATCAGTTTCATCATGGCTTTCCTCCCACTGTCAACACCTCCAGTGTCCACCGAACGTCCAAGTGTCCCTTAGTGTAACAGTCTGTCAGAGCCGTCGTCTCAAGACTCGAACTCGCTGTCGCTGCTGACGGAGATCTCTGGAGTAGAGGCCCCTGTTCCCCTGTGGTCGGTCCCTGTGCTGGAGTCACTGGCCTCGGGGCTGCCCAGGCGTCGGGGGGATGTAGGCAGCAGGTGTGGATGATGGCGCTCTTGTACTGAACCATCAGGGGAGCTCTCTGGTGGCAGCAGAGAGGAGTCCTGCTGGAGTCTGGACACAAGGGACACCAGAATTAATGACCAATCTGGCATTATATTGAACACAAACTGGGTGATATTACATTCCCCGTATCCACTTTCTTACATATCAACAGCACAAGAAGAAGACAGTAAAATATTGTAGTTACCTGTTCTTGGCTGAGGCAGCGCGGTCTCGTTGGCGTCGGTTCTTAAACCAGTTTCCGACTTGTGTTGGCGTGAGTCCAGTGGCTTGGGCCAAATGCCGCTTCCTGGACGGGTTCGGGTACGGGTCTTGGAGGTACCACTCTCTCAGTAAACTACGAGTCCGCTCCTTTAAAAATAATTAAACACTGATTAAGACACATGCCTAATTTGTTTTAGATGCATTTACGTTTGTTTATTGTTGGATGGTACGTGTTATGACATGATCCAATTTCACCCAGATAGTCTTATCTCTCATTAATGTGTATAATCATATTAGAATGGATTTCAAAATGCAAGATCAAATAGAGCTCCTAAACCAATGTATATCTTTTCAATTGGATCATCTTAAGTGGATTAATATGGTCCTGGGAAGATATTATGTATTTCTTTTGAACAATTTCCAGATGGAGCCACAAGAGGGCGTTTAAACTCCAGTGAAATCAAGTTGTGAAGCAGTTCGTCTTTGCCTTTTCACGAATGTAAAAGTTTTTACGTGTAAATATTATTTGTCAGTTTAAATAAAAGTAATATGTATAGTTTATTTGTAGAAAATTACCTTTAATTCTTAAATGATGGAACAAAAGTGGTCTGTTCGAAGTCAGGCAAGATTAGCTTTAAGACAGCTTCTCAGGTGTTATTTTTAGTCCAAAAAGTACTCGTGATTTATTTACAGTGTGACCAACATAAATACTCGACCACTACTTATGACAAACAACGTGGCAATTGTGAAATATATAAGTTACACGTTTTAAAGACGAATATATTGCGTTTATAATGATTAAAATTAAATATCTATGTTATATGTTACTATATAAGTAGACTAAACATTTGCTTCACCAAAAACAAAGGAACAGAGAGTTGTATAATTTTAGTTCGTTTTTACTGGTTTTATTGTTTCTTACGCACTGGATGAAATGTGGGACTAGTTTTTACCTTGAAGCAGTGAGTCTTCTGCTCGCCGTCCCAGATGGTGCGGGGCAGGGGGAACTTCTTGCGGATGCGGTACTTCTCCACGGGCCCCAGGGGTCTGCCCCGCAGCCTCTCGGCCTCCCGGTAGTGCGCGTCCAGCCACAGGTCCTGGAGCTTGGCGTGCGACTCGCGCGTAAAACGGTGGCTCTGGAGGATCTGGTAAAGCGCCTCGAAGTTCCCGCCGTGAAACGCGACCAGGGCTCTGGCTCGCATCACGGACTCGTGTCGGTTCAAGGCTTCCCCCGCGGAGCCCGGGACAGCGGCGGGGAGAGACCAGAGGAACCGGCCCAGGCGCTCGATGTCCCCGGTCTCCTCCAGGTTCTCGCAGACCCGGGCCACTTGATCCGGCGTGAACATCGGTAATGGAAACATCTCTGCGCGTCTCCTCTCAGTTTAAAAAGTTATCAAAACTTCATAAATGAGCGTGTCCCGGAGTAAAGTCCCGTGGAAGTGAAGTTTATAGAGTCCTCAGCATCAATGCACCTCTGTCTTATGTAAGGGCGCCGCTCCTTGTATTAGTACTAGTTGTAGTTCAGCAGCAGGCTCCAGGTTTTAGAGGAGGATCGAATAAAGAAGGAGGACAAGAAGTCAACCTGTATTTATAGCTTGATACAATTAGCATCTCTGTAGTTGTTTTGAGAAGGATTATACATCCCGGCCATTAGCTTCTTAGCGGGGGGTAGTGTGTACAGAGGTGACTGGCTGATCAGCTTGTTTGGCTTAACCCGAGGATACATTGACTGCCAGGATGACTGCAGTGAGCAAACAAGCAAGGATATGTGCTTTAATAGGTCGGATCTGGAGCCATGCCTCAGGGGATGATGAGCAGGAGAAAATGGGGAGCTACAGCAGCCCATTAGTCCTTTAGGATTAACATATTACTAATGGAGAACTCTTCCAATATGGATTGAAATTGATCATCTTTGTATAGTGTATGGCTGTCCTTCTGACCCAGAGAACATGTCAAATCTGAATCATTAACACCTGTGTAATTAAAGGAGACATTGTAGTATCCGTGATCTCTGTCTTGACCTTTTGCCTCTTCACAACTGTCCACTAGACATCTCTGTACGGTGGAGCAACTCCAGAACACGGCATTAAGCGCCCGGTTCAATCCTTCTGATCTGAGCAGCTCATTAATCAGTCTTAGGATAATTTTCTTATTAATCAGGTTAAGGGTCCTGTCAGCATCTGTCAACTTTAATGTAAACATGTCACACTGAATGAACACACAGGCTGCAGTCTCCGGGAAATGTGTGTCAGTCTGTGTGTGTGCACCGCTGAATCAAATCGAGAGAGGATAATCTGAGTAATTATATTGATTTGTCCTTTAAACAGCGGCGGCTGAAGGCAGGCGTCCAGATTTACATAAAGGTTGCAGTCAGGTGAAGGATGATCTGGTTCAAAATGAGGTGAGGGCTTTTAATTCCCGTCTCCAAATCTGATCTGTCTAGCATCAGATATGAGCAGCTGGGATTTTAGACCCTCTTCAACTACTCTTAATACTGCCTCAGACTCATATGGGACTAAATACTTTATATATTTAAGAGGGTAATATGCTACATCACCCAGTTATATAGGACTGTATCTGCTGAGCAAGGTCCACTTTGTCTGGAGCTGAGGCTTTGATTTTTAGTCTCAAGCTGTGTTTTGTGATAAAAGAGGTAAATAATGTTTAAACAGACTCTCGATTACTCACCAAGTAACTTTAACGCAACACTATGTTAAATTTTGACTGAAATGTGAGTCTGAAAATCATTAAAGTATCCTTAAATTAGTTGTTTCACAAGAAAACTAAACCAAAATGTGACAGAAATGTAAATATACAGTCCATTACCACAAGGACATTTATTGTATATATAAAAATGTAACAGCATTTGTCTGCTTCAGTCCTTTTTGTGAATAAACAGCTGGAACAGTTTCATAGTGTTGCTTTAAAATACACTGCCTTTATCTTTTTATATGCTCACATTTGACAAATATTTTCTCCTTGGTTTGTGTTTTTTTAAGTTATCTACTAGGATACTCTTTTTGGTTTATTAGCAGCTAAAACATATAGATTTACCTCCTAATCAGTGGGGAATCATTTGATATGTGTTAGATGCTAAACCTGGATTAAAATACCAGGTGGATTTGTGGGGCTAAAGGAAAGGGAGGGGGCAGGTGTGACTCTGTGTCCCATAAGGGGAGAAATGAGCTCAGGGGAGATCATACTCGCGGCTAATCTAACCCTTCTCCAAGTTTCAGACATTTCCCGCCACTGACTAAGACACACAGTCACCTTCATTTCGAGAAATCCCCGACCCAATCTGTTTAACACTTTGAGGGCAGACTGAACCCAAATCTCCTTAAGCTCTCGCAAGCCGTTGAACAGGCGAGTGGTAAGATGACGATGGCCTGAACAGATGATGTGTGTGTGTTTGGAGGAGAGGGGTGTATAGTAGTTTGTATTTGGGCTTGTCATCACCTGTCACTGGTACTTTCTGCACTTTACGCCCTCCTCCTGCCATTGTGTCTCATTCAGGTCTCAAAGAATGAACAGGAGGCAAGACTTGTGAGTGGAGCGCTTGACTGAAGGTAAACGAACCAAATCCACAAACAAAAAACATGTCTCTATATAAATACACATAGGATTACAGCAAAAATACAATGACAACATGGACTAAATTAAAAAATCAAAGTGAATGAAAAATAATCTATAAATCATCAAGGTGTGTTTAAGGAAATACCTGTAGTTTTAATAGAGATGGCCATGTTGTCGACGTAGACACAAAAGAGTGAGCGATATTTTGTTAAATGAATTGTAAATGTTGAAGTACATGTATTTTAAACCTTTTAGAATAATTGTATAAATATTTGTATTTGGCATCCTTTTTACAACTCAAAGGCCCAGGAAACAGACATAAAATCAATACAATAAATAAATAATGCAATCATTTCTTTTAAAGTCTTTTTTTTGTAGGAGATAGTGAGGAAACAGTGAGGAGAGACAGGACCCTGAAATAAATCATATTGTACCTGATGAATCAAGTGTATTCCAGACATTTGCATTATGTCAATTTTGTAACAACAACAACAAAAAAATACGTTCAGATTTTAGGTGGGTTTTAATACTTCTGGCACAAAGACTTCCACTAATAGTTTTCAATATCTTAAAGCCAAACCGCGTAACTTTTTCAGGACTTTACCTACGACATCCCTGCTGCAAACTCACCTTAAACCTTAAAAATGACTACATATTTTTATGATTTTGAGCCTGTATGTAAAGCTGCACAGTATCACTTTATTACAACACTACAGTTAGGGGCTACACAGTACATTTCAAGTACAGAATCCATTTAGCACAGAAAAACTGCTTCAATTGCAGTTTCCCAACCTGCTGTGTAGAGCCAGTGAAACCAATGGACGTTATCCCTGACATTGCATCTTTAAATATTTGAAATACAATTTTACTTTTAATCTAAGGAGCTATTGAGGTACTGTTACTGTTATATCCAACATTGTTAATTCATAAAGTTAAACCTGTTAGCAGCTAATGTAAACTCAGACAGACTCAAACACACTGCGCCATTAAAATGAGGAACCCCGCTTGTCGGCATAATTAATTAGTGTCCTTCCCAGAAGCCACATACTTAAATAAATGACCTGTAGCTTTTGCCAACAGGCTACGCAGGGGGCAGGCGTGTGTGGAGGGGCCGGGGGCGGGGGGTATTACCATGTTGTATAAATCCACAAAACGCAATTAACAAGCAATTGGGAGGAGAAGTAATTAGTATTATCTGCTTATCACCGACAACCTATTCGGAGGAAAATGGGTTAGAAAACACACAATGACACTCACACAGACTAATACCCTCCAGGCAAATGTGTAAGGGCTAATTACAAGCTCATTTGCAACTCAATAGGAGTATCCTCTCAGACAGGTCTATCCCCTCCCCTCCAGTGTTAGCTTTAGCTCTCAGACAGCGCCGGGAGCACCACTAAACAAACTACAGCCGTCACTTCCTCCTCATCCACCACATCTCCTGATTCAATAGACACAGCTGATAAAAAGCCCATGTGGAATGCACTCTCAGCAAATACCCGAAAACAGACTTTAAATACATCGTCTGCAGCTGAGTTTAGCCAAATGTGTCACCTGTGATCTGGGTCCATGTGTCCTGGAAAACCTGCAAAATAGTGAGAGAAAGATTAGATTTGTATTGAATCAGAAAGGTCTAAGTAGGTTTGAATGTGGGTTAAATAGTTCAAAATTGGTGTTTGGGACATAACATTCGTGCAGTTCCGAATGCGCATGAACTGGACATAATTTGTAAGCTTTATCAGCCATTTTAGGTCATAATAAATAATAAATTCATATGTTTTTGTCAGAAACTGCATCAAACCATCCTCCAGACAGAGAGTAGGTCCGGTCCAGATAATGATAATAACATATATCGTATTTGCCAGTATATATTTTGCTCTAAATTTATTTGATAAAAGTTGCTCAAACTGTAAATAATGATTTGTCAAGAGGCTTCAGAACTGTCTCTTTGAAATGAAGTCACAGATTTAACATCTGGAAAATCAAATGTCATTTAAATCTGTACATGGTTTATAAATATTCCATCTGTGCTTGTTCTTGTCGTGGGGGTAAAAAAGCATTTTGACCGTGTGTTTCGGGAAAGAAAAACCTAAAATACTTTCTTAGGTGACCACATAATAAGTAGATTCTATGCCATTATTTACACACAGATAAATACTACTCACTACTGTGACAAAATCCTTCCACCAGACCCCGTTTCTAAATGTGGTTTATTTATATTTATTGTATGTATTGATCATGGTCTGCTCTCATTATTTATGATCTGTAACGAGTCACGCAGGTGTAAATATGCCTCGACTGTAACTAGCTGCTGTTTTCCACCTGTAGACTCAGGTAACAGAAGGACAACACAGGTTTAAGATGGCAGACACAGACACAAACAAAACGCTATCACCTGTCAACAGTCTGCTTCTAAACCATGAACCACCAAATAGAGCTGTCACTCACCGTCTTTTACATATACTTTATAAATTCATAAAACATCTAAAGGACAAGAAGTAGTGAGATTATTTCTAGAAAAGTAACAAACACTGCCTAATATTAGAGATGTTGTTTTCTTAATTAGAGCTTCCATTAAAGCCTCCGTCAGCCTCCACTAACACAGTAACATTTCTTGGGAATTTGATCTTTCCAAGAATAGATTGGGCTCAGATAATGAAGCAGACAGTATCACTGCTCACTGTTTGAGGAATCAGCTTACCACAAACACAAATTCTACTTTAAGCCTTGAGGAAAATAGCCCAGCAAATCACTCCTCGCTTTGGATTATTTCTGTTTGACTGAGAGATGAGAAAAAAGCTCTAATTATGATTAAAACTGCATAAAGAAATGTGTCCCCCATACTTTCTTCACACTTGCATTGCTCTCTTATTATATATACTACCAATAATTATCATCTCATGCAAATTACTGCTCTCTTAAAAAGGATATCCAGATCTTGGGATGTGTTTTCATAATGTGTAATCCTCAAACTTAAGCTGCTGAGTTAATATTTGAAACCTTTGTGCTTCTAAAGTCTGTTTGTAGAAGTAGTAGCAGTAGTGTTCTGAAGATAAAGACACTCTTATACATAATATACATTTGTCTTTAGAATTACATGAAAATATTATAGAATTAAACATGTACACTAAAATTCAGGTTCCTCATAAATACATTTTATTAATCTTTCTAATTTTTCTATACAATATATTAATCTCTCTTGCAATTTCTAACCATATAAACCAGGGGTGCCCGAACATTTTTCCCTCACATATCTCCTCTCGTCAATAAATATGAGTAAATTTATGTACATTTGCTTAAGTTAACAGTGAAAATCTTTGTTTTATGATAATTGCGCTCCGTATT
Organism: Rhyacichthys aspro; assembly: GCA_036850595.1. Lineage (NCBI taxonomy): Eukaryota > Metazoa > Chordata > Actinopteri > Gobiiformes > Rhyacichthyidae > Rhyacichthys > Rhyacichthys aspro. The sequence goes on from CM072165.1 coordinate 5,375,095, forward strand.
TGTCACCAAACCGCTCCGTTATGTGGGAATATCCTCCTCGCGCCGCCTTCTTCATATGTAACAGGTGCTCTTCAACTTGTTCAGGAATCCCCAGGGATTTAAGGTGGGACTTATTCTTACCTAATGCTCTAATGCTTATTAATTCCTGCTTTGGTGACTTACCTCCCCCTGATCCTCTCTGGACGTCCCAGCCCGGCTCTGTTCTCTGCTGCTGTAAAAGGGGGCCTCCGTCCGACCGCTCGGCTCAGTGGCGGGAAAAGACAGACGATGGATAATTTGTCTTTGTGAGGGTATTGTGGTGTAAAGGCGGGAAGATGTCAGTTGCGTGTGATTAGGACCACCTGTCGAAGGATATGGGTCAAATACAAATTAAAGGAAATGGGTTAATAATGTCACATTTCAGTAAAACCAAAACCATCCCAAAAACATATTGTTTTATCCCATTTCACTGAGTGTATAGGAAAGAATAACATTTGGGTGTAAATAAAATATAATATATATTTAAATCCAAAAAGGAAGCTTAATTCTATTGACTGTATTGTCCAATTAAAATAATACACCTTTATAGCTTCAACAAATCCCCCAAAATCAAATTTATTGTTACTAGCAAATGGTCACATAGTTATTAGCAAGTATCTAAATTATAATGGAAGAATTAGAAGCCAACTTAAAGGCATAATAAGTAGGAATTCAAGACAAATACAGAGGGTCATATATTGATTATTTGTTATAATCTTTTTGTTTTGAAACTTGAAAACTAAGTGATTGAGTTGAAGCGTAATGCTACAAAATGTCTGCAGCAGAAGATCCGAAAACTAGTGAAAACCCGACGTGAAACCTCACTTTAGATTTTATTGATTTGTTTAAAGTCGTGTCGTGTGATCCTTTGATATAAAGGCTGACGGTCGATTGTGTGACAGCTCAACTAAAGTTTAATCCGTCTTATAAATCCCAATTAATCTCATCTACAGCTGCTTTATTTAATTCATTAAGTAGAGCAGTGGCCCGTTGAATTCCACTTAAAGCCCTCGTCTTAAGTTGAATTGAATTTTCTTCTAAAGTTGGCATTTTAAGTTCCTGAAAGAGCTTAGTTATGGTCATATCTTCGAAGACTCGTAGATAATCATTGGCAAAGACCCAATGTGTGTTGTATAAACACTGGGGTAATAATATCATAGCTTCCTTCATCTGTTACTGAATGATAGTGATAAATAAGCCTTGCATTAGCGCATCGATCGAAGCAGAATTAACTCACTGTAAAAGTCTACGAGGCGGGGAACATATGTTATTGTGTATAGGCTGAGTGATGATGTAACTACAGCAGTAAAGTGGGACAGACAGTGACTTTTATCGACAGGTCGCCTTCCGAAGCATGTTTTTTGTCTGTTTATGCCTTGTGCGTTTTGCGGGGCTCATGTGACAGCCGGGGCAGGAGGCTAAGAGGCGTTAGCTTGGTGAGAAGGATTACCTATATCTGTTAGTCCTCCTTTTCTTTCCCCCGGGCGGTGTCACGTCTCATTACTGCTGTCCTCCTGCGCGGATAGTCTGGCTTTAGCGGGATACATTTAAAGTGCGGGCAGGTTGGGCGTCCAGGAACACCAGATTTAGAGGCAGAGTGATATGCGTGGACATTGCCTGAGAGGCTTTTTGCAGTAAGCAGACAGGTAAACATTTCCCAAAGCTGGCATTGATGGCAGCTAAGCCCTCACTTGTTTAAGTGAAACGGATGTGTACAACTCTGAGATGTGCTCGGTGTGAGGCTCAGGACTGTCCCGTTAAACTGTCCTGTTAAAACAGACTGCATCAGTGTTAATGGGAGGTTAACCTGTATTTAACTAGCTACGTTTTAGTTAATATCACAAGGCAGTGTTCACAGCCATAAGGAAACACAATAGCTTCTTTAAGGACATAGCAATAGTGTTTACATTTCTAATTTTGTGTAATAATGTGCTGTTGGTAGGTCTGCACAGTGTATAGTAAATTAACTAATAGCTTAAACTTCATTATTATCACAATATTCCATGAGATTCACACTGTATCCCATAATATTTGACATCATACTGTATGTATTATGCTCCCTGAATACATGGACAGGAAAAAGGAAATCAGAAAGTGTCCTGCACCAGTTGAGGTACCTCCAGTTTTTGAATCCTGTTTATGAAAAATATTATTTGATCAGAAATAGTTGTTATAGTCAATCAAAAAAGCTGCACAATAGTTGGAAACATGAGGAATACACAAACGAGAGCCAAGTATCCTCAACCTTAGCCTTTTAGATTACAGCTGGATAAAATGAATTCAAATCAACATTGCAATTATTACACTTTTTATCTCTTTTGTAGCTTTAAATTTTACCCCCATTTGTATCTTTGCACTGCCTCTCTATTAATATCATTTATGGAATATGCACATTATTACTGGTAATTTGGTTCATGTTGATTTATATATATTTATGTTGCACACAGCTTTTATTAACAAAAGCAGTTAAACAGTAAATCCAGTCGGTATATTATCAAAGCCACGATCCAGTGACACAAACAGTCCTCTCAGTTTTCTTTTACACATATGTTGTAAATATGTTGCAGCTCCTTCAAACCACTAAACTACTCACTTTGTGAATGTAAGGCACTTGTCCTAATTGTGTGGCCGTCCTTTTTGTCAAGTGGCTCATTAGAGGAATCACTGATGTTAAGCCGAGGAAGACAAACACGCTCTGTAGGCCTTTTCTTTTCAAGCTGCCGTCTAACAGGCTACACTGAACAACCAGTTCATTTGTTTTATTCCACAAACTCCCCTCCTGTATGGGTCATCGACTGCCTCATCTCTCACACATGCGCTGACCCGTACAGAAGCTGCTGTGTTTGGACAGCGCTGCTACACTGACCCCTGGCTCCCTCCTCATCTCGCCCTCCAGCTGGTTGCCTCCGTCCTGCCCGAAGCCGCACAGACTCTCCTGGCCTTTGCGGGACGGGCTAATCTAGATGGCGGGAGGTCTGCCTCCTGCTAGCATACACAAGAGAGGGCAGCCCTAATTGCTTATGTCGTAAAGCTCTCTGACCCAGATAAGCCTTTACTCCCCAAAGCTGTTGAGATAAACCCCACTTTACCTCACCAAACCTGACTCCCCTGATCCACTCCAGCCACCCCCGCCGAACATTTCTGCACCTTCTGCCACATTATTAACACCCAGCCAAAGATTGAAGACACGAGAATAAACTTCACTAAACCTGTTAAACTGCCATCCTAATGTGTTTAAGATATAAGCATCTGGACCAAGTTTAAATCCCAAGGACTATTCATGTCTTAAACAAATCCAAACATAATTGAAAAATTAACTTATTATGACCCCAGGAGTTTAATAAAGTGAAGTTAAAGTAAATGCTAAATAACTGTCACTAAAGATTGAAAACTAGCAAAATCCTTGCCATTGAAGATACAAGGCAAAAGGCAAATACACATAATGGAGTATTGTATCTGTTGTATTGCATGTATGTAATATTTTGCTGTTTTCATTGGTTTGTAGATTAGTTTTTTACAAGCTACTGATAATTTTGCATAATAGTCCATGTTGGATATTTACGTTCAGTGAAAGGCAACAGTTAGTTGTGTTTGCCCGACGGAGCAGGAATGATCATGTTGACAGTGATGAGGCGTGTTTAACTAAAACCAAAAGCTAAAAATCAAAGCGCGGCGTTGCATTGCGTGCTTCTCGTGTCTCGTGCCTGGCTCATTATCGAGCCCCGTAATGCAGGCTTAGCTTCAAATGCCCCAGCGCCTCGGACAGTTGTCGAGAGCCTGATAGTCACACGTGCGCAACAAACAGATGGCTCCTGCTCCTCCACAGTTAGGCATGATGAGTTTTAGCATAAACTTTACCGGCCTCGCTTCAAACACAGACTTGGCTCTAATCACAGCTATTTACGGCAGATAAAGACTTAAACTGAATTTCTAATTTAAACCATTTCCTAACGTCTGTAGATAATTACGAAAAAGGAGGCTTTAATTGACAGTTGGCTTGGCTGACCTTGTAATCAGCCATCACACACTATTGGTGTTGAGATGACTTTAAAGCCCCGTCTTAAGCCATGTTACAGCACAGGTTTACGTCAACTGTGTCAAGTGCTTGGTCAAACGATACTCCTATTGATATCCTCTTGTTTTTCTCTTTAAGAACGACCAACCAAGCAGGACCATTGTGTAACCACATCTATTACAAACTCTTGTATATTACACGCTCTATAGGCATTTCTCTATGTCATGAAGCTGTAGTATTGGCTCACTCTGCACTTAGCTTCCTTACGTCTTATTTAAGTGATACTTTAAGGAACACGGTAGACTTTACGTGTCATTACAAATCCCTCTGGTGAAGTTAATTGATTGGATTTGTTCTTTTCCAAGTAAGCAGACTGCGCTCTGATCGTAACTCTAGTTTGTGAAGTGGTTCAATACGACTGAAAGCAACAATATAATTAAACAGAAGTAGATTTAATGAAACTCCAAACATAATATTTTTTCCATTTAGAAAAAAAAACATGTTAGAATGATATACAACCAATGTACCATTAACATTACAAACAAAATAATTTTACCTTAAACATAATTTTGTGCTACATTTTTCCTGCTCTGAGTCATTTCAGTCAACACAAAACATGACACAATAAATATTAATGCAAGAATAAACACTTTCAACAGAACAAATTCGCAAATACATAACATAATACTTTTAATTTAAGTAGTACCCAACAATAACAATAAAATATATGAGAGCAATGGTCAACAGGGTCTAATACTGTCTGTGAAGGTTAAAAAACAAGCAGTAGATAAGTGGTGCAGTCCATTTGTTTGTTTGTACTGTACATTTTTCTCCAATGTTGCTCAGCTGCCTTTTGAATAATAATATTTAAAGTAGACAGAAAAGTGGTTGTGTTAGATTTCCAGTGTTGTGATACTGTACAGTAGTTCCACAGTTTGGCAAAATGCAAATGTTATTTTTTTGCCTTTATAGTTAATGAGCAAGTATTGTATTTAAAAGGTAGTCAAAGCTCTTAAAGTGGACTGAACTGACTCATTTTTATCCTGAGCACCTATAAACACTAGTGCTGCATAAAATAGTGTTTGTTATATTCTGTGCAAGACAGAATGGGCAGAGCTCTGAACGCTGTTGCCATCTAGTGGCTACTTATTGTCACAGATTGTTGCGTCACTAATTAAGGTCACACAAGGCCTTTCCGAAATGACACCCTATCCACTTCCACTACTATCTCAAGTGTCCTCAGTTTAGGACAGAGTAGGATCTAGATAGATGGCACTACTCTTTTGGACACACTCTCCTTTTACTCTAGGAAAAGTAAATCTCTGTCTCTATGTTTACGGACCAAGCACTGGCGAAAAAAAGGCGTTAAATTAGTATTTCAACTGTCAGTGATGCACCGGAGATGTTTTCACAGTTTCTATTTAACACACATTTGGCAAACATCTTACATGTCTGGATTATTACCAGACCAGGAAACTTATAAACATAACATAAAAGTATTAAATGTCTGGTTTTATAATTGTTTACTTCCACAACGAACGGGAATGGGATCTGAATCTAAACGCACAAATCGAGTTGAAGTGAGGGTGTACGGAGCCGATTTGGAAAGGCCCATTGTTTGTTATTTTAAAGTAAGTGACTGCCTTGTGTATTAGTGGCTCACCTGGGTTTGTATCCAGTATGTATTTGTATATTCCCTGTCTAATAACTGTCCTTTTCAATTAAAGCTAAAATGCCAAAAACAAAATCTTAAAAAACAGTAGTATAAATAGCCTTAGAGTTGTAGAGTGGCAAAGTTTTTACTTTTGTGAACTTAAACCCGACTGCTCCTGTAGTAAAACTTGCACTCGAATAGCACTAAACTGTCTGTGGAATAGTTATATGTAGAGACAGTCCTCCGTCAGTTTTAAGAGTATTCATTTCTGTTGTAGTGATTTCAGTCTTGGCCAGTAGGAAGCACTCAGAAATCCCTGAGGCCAGATTTAATTATTTTAAACTGGAATAAAAAAAAAACTAGGACACTGTTTTTACTCCGACTTCAAAACGTAGACATTAAAAGCCTATGTTGAAGCTCAGTCTGGTTAAAACTACAAAAATACATGTCCATCATCTCCACAGACTTCATTAGATACTCTTTTAGCATCTCCGTGTTGAGGAAGGGTACTTGGTTTTTAGTCCCTCTTTGAAGCTGCGAAACAGGACTCGGTTGCGTTTATTCTCCTCGTCCTTTTTGGCGTGAAACTCTCCCTGGATCTTAAAGCCGCGATGCACCAGAAACGCTGAGTTCAAAACCGAAAACTTGTATCCAGCCACATGCAGCTCGCAGGCCTGAAAGAGAAATACCGAGAGGATTAGAGAGTAAGAGACGTAAAAGGGAAAAGTACTATCCAGGAATTTGGCCAGGGATTGAAAAAAATGAGAAAGGACTGGCATTTATGATACAGTAGGTGAGAATAAAGACTGCAATGAGGACAGAGAAAATGTTACATGGTAGATTACAATAAGTAACGTGATTATTTAATTTTCCAGCTTCCCAAAGTGGGGAATTTAGAAGATAGTACTGGAAATTGAGTTGTTAGTTTATGTAATACTGAAAAAAACAGTGAAATAAGATGCTGTATATGTTGTGTTTCGAGTTCCATAAAGTAGTTTTCCGTAAAAACCCACCTGACTGATGCGATTGAAGCCATACTGCTTGAAGTTTTCGTCGTAAAGGGGTGCAGAACGGGGCCCGATGTAGAAAGGCTCCCAGGGGTCCACCCATGTGAGTGTATAGGACACTTCTAGAGGGCCATTCCCCCGGACGTGGATGTTGACCCACAGCGAGTAGTTTGTAGGGGCCTGACACCGAGGGCACAGCTCCTCATAAAAGGGCCGCACCTCTCCGACCTGGTACAGCTGCACCAGCTCTGGTTTGGTGGCGGGCATCTTCCTGTCGTGGCGGATCTCGAAAGCAGGCAGGACAAACACCTCATCACTGGCGGGGTCCCGTTTCGTGATCATGGCCAGGAACTGCTGATGGAGATCCGCACTTGGCATCATGTCTATGTCGATAACCAGGATGTAAGCGGACTCCGTGCCTCCTCTGGCCACATTTCGGAGGAGGTTATTGGGATAGGACACATTTCCACTGATGGCATAGTTTTTGACTTTGTCTCTGTGGGTCTCCAGTCGGGAAAACACAGAGGCACAGTCCTCAAGACCCACAAAATGCTCACGGTCCTGTTCGGGGAAACTGGCCATTTCTCCGGAGAGACAGACCAGGTGAAAGTCCACGAGGTCTTGGATTTTGGGGCAGAAGAAGCTGAGTGCATAGACCAAAGCTGTTGCAAACTTGACATCTTGGCCATGAGCGAATATAGCCACAGACAGAGGGTTCTGCCACCTCTCCAGAAGAGACTCTAGGTGATGCAGGTTGTTGAGGGTTGTGTGAGTAGCTAAGGCCAGAACATTGGAGTTATCATTGAACCCAGGCTTCAGATTCGTGGTGAAGTCACTTTTAATGATGTTTTTATAAATCCTGTACTGGCCACTGTTGTCAAAGATGCCACCAGTTGACAGGGAGTACCTCAGCCGCTCCTTTCGTTCGTTTTTCTCATGTTGCGCGTTTTTGGTTTTGGTTCCGGAGCCTCCAAAAAGCTCCGAGTATCGGTACCGCTGCTGCTTCCCGTGAAATTTGGACAAGAAGGACAGGTAAATGAGCTGTAGGAGCGCCACTATGAGCAGAGCACTCAGCACCACTTTAAACACAGAGCATTTCTTTGAGAGATGCATTACAGAAAACAAACAGTACCGCACACAGACCAGGTCCAAACAGTGAAGCAGGCTCCGTCCACAGGCGCAAGCTATTTCTGTCCAGGCGTCCCAGCTACCCTGCCTACATTGCTACCATAATGCTAACACTGTAGCCATATCGTCTGGAAATATAACAAAAACATGACAGCGCATTCGTCTTTTAAGTAAGAGCACTGCCTGATGTGTTGTTACTGTCGTCGACACCTCGAATAAGTCGCCCCTAAAGGTTTAAATCCATTCATCGCCATCAAAACACAGCTTCAACCATTGTATGAAGCTGCTACAACGAGAGCGGCGCACGACGACGCGTAATAACCGTAACGATGGAAGTAAAGGCGCAGCTCAATTTAATTACGGCTTGGATAAAATTGTATCTTTCATATTTGACTGTGTTTATAAATTAGACACGCACAGTTACATTTTAGTATTTGGTCAACGAACGGGTAAATTGCACTGAAAACGAATAAACATGACTCTTTATCTCAATCATTACGAATAAGAGGGTGCGCAGTACCGTACATGCGATATGTGACGAGGTGGCCGAGTGGTTAAGGCGATGGACTGCTAATCCATTGTGCTCTGCACGCGTGGGTTCGAATCCCATCCTCGTCGAAATACATTTATTCTTTTCAAAAATAATGAATCCATATCCCCTGGGCCAAACCCGGCCCGCCAGAGGTTACAATCTGGACAATAAACTGATTTTGGAAATATAACAGCTTTCTAATGTGACCACTGAGAGTCACACAGTTTAAGTAAGAGTACAGTAGCAGACGTAACACAACACTGAGGCCCATAACTGAACAGCAGACGGCAGCAACACACTATTTGGTTCCATTTTGGATTTTGCCTTAATCTTTTGCTGTCAAAGTAACCCTCTGTGGCCCCTTCATTTCCCAAAATGTCTTTGTCAAAAAGGAGAAAAGTAGACACAGGGTGTAGAGTTTTCCAAGAAAAATGGACCAGTTCCTACTTATTCACTGAAGAGAATGTGAATGTGAACCTGTGTGTTTGGTGTGTATGCAGCAAGTGTCAGTGCTCAAGGAATATAATATAAATAAGCTATTAGTTCACTTGTTCGTCCCACTGAAGATCAAATTGGGCTTTATGTGGCCCTTGAACTAAAATTCTTGTTCATCCAGGCCATGGTGTACTATAAGATATCCTTGAATACACATATAATTCTGTTGTATGTCTGCTAATTGCTGTCACGCAGGTACAGTGCAGTCATGTAGATTAATAAATGCACCACAACGCTATGCACAAATGTGTAGTTCTTTTTAATTGATGACCATGAAACATGAAACAAACATGCTTGTCCTTATTACAGCTATTACAGCTACCTAGATCATAAACTATGCAATTCAGACCCTAAAAGGCATTTCACTTCAAAAAAAATCAGCTCTTTTAAAAATGGTTTTAGGTTCTCAAAGTATAAAATAAAACCAACACTAAAATAGACATTCTGGATGTTTAAGTTAGATTCATAATGGTTTTACAAAAGTAAACAGGTGCAGTGCTTCAAAATGCCTTTCAGGATGTGCTTCACCTTGGCAAGAGTCTACATGGCCTTAAAACCTGTACTCACTTTAAAGTTTTAAGTCAAAAACCTCAAGTTCATTTAACAAATCAAAACAATAGAATATAATGTTATGTTGATCATGTGATGTGGGATTTATTGTTGTCTATGAATTTATTCCAACATGCAGAGTAAAGCTTTGAACCTTAAGCCAAACATTCACATTAACAGCTTCACTGGAATAGTGTATTGAGACATAACACAAACTTCTTACAAATGACATAAATACCAAAGTAGAAATGACTTGACTAAATATGATAAAGCGATGCATATCTAAACGAAGATTTTGTGACTTCAACTCTATTTTAAGTACAACAGAGATAATAAGGCCTTGCCATTGCTAACTATTGTTACAAATTATGACACTAAAACACCAGTGCCGGTTTTTGACCCTCCTCCTTCATTGTCCCTGGAAGATGCTGCTGATTGGCCTTGTGAATCTCCTTCTCCTTCGCCGACCAACCGGATATTGTACTTCTCCCTGTACTCTGTGAGCTCCCGCCCTTTCGTCTGCATCTGTGAGTTGATGGACTCGATTATTTTTGAAATCTGTGGAAGAAAAACAGACAAGGGGTGTGACATAGTAATAACTTAGACTTAAGAAAAAATAGCTTTGTTTTTTATTCATTACCTGTTCTTTGTTGTTTTCCAAAGCTGGCAGAACTTCTTTAACTGTTCTTTCAACCAACACTCCCCCGACAAGACGAAAGCATTTTCTAGAGGGATCCACTTCCTTTAGGGTGTCTATTACTAAGCTGAGGAAACACAAAGTCATTAGAATTGTTAAATGTTTACTCTATGTGTTAAAGAAATGTTAAGCTTTAGTAGAGATGTGTCATATTGTCACACTTTAAAAGCAAAGCCGAGATAAGATCCACCTGTGCTCATTGATCTCCATCTCCAACTCTGCAGCTTTAGATGCCATACTGCGCTGTTCCTGACGCATCCTCTGAAAGGTTGCCACTACCTGTCAACACAATAAGAATTACATCTAACTACTTACAGTCAAAGAGAGATTTTGGAAGATATACAATTAGTTAAAAACCTTGTTTCAACATTTACAAATTCAAATTTACTTTTGAGTTACGAACCAATTGAGCGCTTGAAGAGATATACTAATTCGAGACAATTCGAGATAAATTTAAATAAAATAGCCTTGTTGCTACAGAAGCTCATGTTTCCTCACAGTTTAGACAAAAAAGTAGTTGGGGCCAACTTGCATTTAACCCGTGTCCAGTAACTTGAGATAAAAATAGATACTCTCACTGTCAAAAACCCGCTGTGACAGGCGAATCCACTGATGAGATAAAGCAACAACGAAGGCCAAAGAAACCATAAATTACCACTAAATGCTCTTTCAAACTGTCATAATCATATGTTGGTGTAAGTTAAAGTGGATATTGTGTCTTGTGTGGTCAGACAGTAGGCTACGATGTTAGCCTGATGATGGCGATAAAGAAGCTAATGTTAGCCTCTGTTAGCTCCGCGAGAGACTTGGGGCTTTTACGCTGCCTTTTCGGGAGTAAAAAGTGAGAACAGGGAAATAAACTGCTTAATCAGTCTTAATGTGGTAACAGTGTACCTGTTCGGCAGTCGGGCCGGACTGTTTTCCGCCGGCGCTGCTGCTGGATTTACTACCCGTGCTGCTGCTGTTGGCTGCCATCTTGGAAGGGTGTCGCTGCGAAGGACCCCAGAATGACTCTCTGAACTGACCGCTTTGAATGCCTGTGTGTAAATCATCCAGCTATCAAGGTGTTTTATATGGGACTCTTACTTTTGCATTTTAGTTATTTAAAGCTAGGGTTTACCTTTTAAATTAGCTTTTTAAATAAATAAAATCAATTGTTATTATTATTACATTTAATTTCATTCGATAATCAAAGCAAATATCAACAAACAGAGACCCAAAATCCTGTTGTAACTGAAGAAAATAGTTTTATCATTAATCAATTAGCACATTGAAATAAGATTAAACAGTGAGGGAAAGGCATTTGACAAATTTATTATAAAAAACCTTTCCAGCAGGTGGTGGTGTTGCACTTTCACGTCAAAGTTGTATCGTCGAAAGGCAAGAGAGAAGAAGAGGAGCAGCGTTTGGATAGCAGCAGCAGTGAAGTAAACACTGAGCAGGATGTTAATATTATACTAACATGATTTGAACAAAAAAGGTGACAGTGTGTCTGGTCCAATGTTCACAGTGAAGTGCGTTTTCGCCAGTTTTTCAAGGCATTTGTCCTTTTCACCAGCTTTTAGGAAACAGCCACTGAGCAGGTGGGTTATGTCTGCAGTTTATCGAATTGTCAATGAATAGGAAAAGTTTGTAAGGGGTATTTAAATGAGAGAAACAACTTTTATTGCCTGTGTGACGTTGTAAATTATAATTCATTCTTTTTTATGCAGGATGTCCACTTTACCTCACCCAGTGGCTGCAGTCTGCCAGATGACGGCCACTCCAGATAAAGAGGCTAACTTTTCTGCCTGTAAAAAGCTGGTTGAAGAAGCCAAAGAGCGAGGGGCCACTATGGTTTTTCTGCCCGAGGGCTTTGACTACATCGGATCGAGTCGAGAGGAGACGCTGTCACTGTCTGAGAGTCTGGATGGAGAGACGGTCTCGCGATTCATTCAGATGGCCAGGTAGTAAAGGTCAAAACCAAGTCATGACAAAGACCAGAGTGAATCAAGACCAAGGGGACGGACTGAGACCGAGGCAAGACAAAACAGTCCAGTCTTTGACCAAGTCTAACAATAGAAACAGCTGAGATCTTGGCTGGTCCTGGGACTTTTATGTTTGAGACTAAGACAAGAAAATGTGCGCTAAAATGTAGACTACAGTACTACAATACTAACTTAAATGTTTACATCATACTGACTGTGTCGTTTAAAAGATTTTATTGGAATTAATTTGCTTTCTTTCAGGGAGTGTGAGGTATGGTTGTCTCTTGGTGGATTTCATGAACGAGGACCTAACTGGAAAACAGACAGACGCATTTATAACAGTCACATCATCATAAATAATAAAGGTTTCGTCCATTTATCCCACCATACAAATGCATTGTATTTGACGACTATGCTGATTCTAATACAACTTTTATTTAATTTCAGGGGATATTGTGTCAGTCTACAGAAAATCCCATTTGTTTGATGTGGAGCTCCCAGAAAAAGGCGTATCACTCAAAGAAAGTGCCTTCACTATTCCAGGGCCCTCACTCATAGCACCAGTCCAAACTCCAATTGGCAAGGTGTCAAAACATTTTAATTAATCTGACATTTTTAGACATGTTTATTCAGACCGCTGAATCCACTTTTTCACACTTTTGTCTTAGGTTGGATTGGGTATTTGTTACGACCTGAGATTCCCTGAACTATCAGTGGCTTTACAAAGACAGGGAGCAGACATTTTGACTTATCCATCCGCCTTCACTGTAGCAACAGGAGCAGCTCACTGGGAGGTAAACAAACGTAATATATTTCAATCGACTGCACCCAAACATCAGTGAACACATTTTATTTACAGATCCTGCTACGTGCACGAGCGATCGAGACTCAGTGTTTTGTCCTGGCAGCAGCTCAGGTCGGACGTCATCACGACAAGCGCTCGTCGTACGGCCACGCTTTAGCGGTGGACCCCTGGGGTGAGGTGCTGGGGGACTGCGGAGGGACGGAGCCCGGTCTGATAATAGTGGACATAAACCTGGAGAAAGTGAGAAACACTAGGAGAAACATGCCAGTCCAAGAGCACCGCAGAGACACTGGCTTTTACCACAGTCTGGAGAAGACTTAAATGTGACGTACAGCATCAAATGTGCAATACTTTTAGTAATATTTAATTTACAATGAGGGGATCACCTTTAAATGATCAGAGTGATGTGGGCCAAGCGGGTAATTGCTGTCAGTCTGAGGAGTCAAAACCAGAAAATTGTCTGCTTTCTAGCCCATTTTTTTTCCTCTACTCTTCTTCAAACACAAAAACAACACTTTTGAAGAAGGATTTATGTCATTCTGATAAATTAAATGGGCTCAACTTGGACTTATTCCATTAAGCATTAAATTACAGTACTTATTTCAATCAATAGGTGGAGCTGTTGGGTCATGTTAGAAAACAGCTCACAGTGAAGCTTTTCTTAGAATAACAAATTACATTTATGCCTCGATCTGTGACAAAATTGTGTAAAATTGTTGAAATACACCTAAATTAAACACTGAACACATCTTTTTCTTATTGTTTGTATTATTTCAAGGATAGGAGAGAAACGTGCTGTAAATGCACTGGTGACAAAGTTAAGTAATTATAACATACTTAACCTTAAACTACAAAAATCCATGTTCTAGATTTAATACAGTTGTTTAGTGTGACAGTCAGCTTTTAAATGTTAGTATGCTCCTGTATTTCTTACTTTTATTTCTTATTCAACCATTGGACACACAAGATCAAAAGAATTTAGGTTTTTTTGTATCTCTAGCTAATAGTTAAAATGCAGTACCCTCAATGTATAGAAATAACCATACTAAGTAAGTATGTAAGTAAGTACTGACTGTTTTAATGATCTCATATTCACATGATAATAGTTTTGTTGGATTTTTATTCTTCTGTAAGTAGATTCCTCTTTCATGTAAATAAAGGAGTAAAAAAAGTGAGATACAGGGAGCGAACAGATAGTTTATAGGTATATACACCTCGCTTTAGTTGTGGAGTAAAAGGGACTTCCATTGTATTGTATGAGCATCTCTACACACACATAACATCTCTTCACTTTTATATTAACCTTTACAATGAATGGACCAAAGAAAAGAAAAGCCTATAGTGAGTTTTAATAAGGAGGGGACAGATGGAGTTCTGTCCAAAGTCCAAACAGCAGCCATATGTCTTATTTGCCAAAGTACTGTTTATTTTTTTAAAGAATCCAATATCAGCTGCCACTTTTCCACTAAGCAGAACACAAACCAGTCCAAGAAGTTAAGGCTTAGCTCCAAAACACAGTCTTTTAATGTAATTTAGATTAGTTTATAGTTTACTGCTCCACCCCTGCTTTAATATATGTTTTATCTCATGCACAAACATGTTCCAGTGCAATGCATAATGAAAAGTCTTTGCAAAAATGCATGAAAATAAACAATTGTACGTGCTGTGTCTGTTTTATTCTACTCAGCATCGGTCAGAAGTAGCAGTTCTGGACCGAGACATAATGAAATTGTAGCAGAGAGCATTTGATCGCAGTAAATTGATGAATAATTGATGCACCGTCTTCTCTGGCTGCTGTTTTACTCTCACACAGAGCCCGTGGGTGGAGGAGGAGGTGGAGGAGGAGAGATGGGAAACAGGAAGTGAACGTCACTGACACAGGAATGAGACTTAAAAAAAAGAAAACACCATCAGGATGAGAGGAATGTCAAACCCATCCGTGTAGCCCCTCCAAAAAGAAGCCCTGTCTCCTCTCAGGTGAAGGATGCGTCTGTGTGTCCGGCTTGGATTTGAGGATTCAGGAAGGTAAGAAAAAAAAACGTGCTGTGTGTCTGAAACGAGGCGCTAGGTTTGGGTGAATGGAGATTTGTGTGCTGCTCCATCCCAAAGGCCATCCATCCTCGCAGCGCTGTCAGATTTAGAGAAGTTACCCGCTTATTTCACTGAACAGGTGTTAGTTAGCTTCAATGCTAACCGCGGAGGCCTCCAAACCCCTTCACTTTAAAGGCTTTTGGGCAAATCCAGCGCTAGCATCATGTGTCTGAGACTGAATATCATTTGTGTAATTTAACCACGGTTTGCAGCTGGATCCAGGCCCACAGCTTTTACAGGCTTATTTCTGAGCATGTTCACTACCCAAAAAGCACAAAATAGGTTTAAATAAAATAAAAGAGAAGCTAGTATTTACAGCTGAAACTGAGAGACTTCTGGCGGCATCATTAGCAATTTAAATGAGTGGAGATAGGCATTGGCTCGTTTAAAATCGTGCTCTGTATTTTAATAAGCTTTAATAAATAATTACTAAGTCTGATATCTTAACTGGAAACCCTCAGTGATTGGGATTTATTTGCAATTTGCAGATTGTTTTTAATTTGTGCAACTTTAACTTGTATTTTATTACATTTCTGTACATAGTTTTAACAGTCTTATGCCATAAAGTTTTTTTTATATTGATAAATTACAGGTTCAAATGTTATAAACTATATAATAATAGCAATATGACAGTGATATACAGTGTTTTTGCTCAGGAGAATTATCAATTAAGGTGAAAGTTTGTTCCTTTGAGGATACCTGCCACCTACATATTTATATCATTTATAGTTTGCACTCCTCTCAAGGCCCTTTATAACTTCTTATCATTTGTCTTAGCAAAATGCACCTTCATAAGATAAATCTATCACACAAAAGCCCCACTATGTAAAATTTTCAGGCACTAAAGGACTAAATGAGTTGAGCTACAGCATTACTCACTTTGGACTGTTAAATTGTCATCATTTTCCAATAAATATCCTTGTTTTAGAGAGTTTTGTCTATATGTGATCTTATGACTAGATACTTAGTGGAGCATCTGTCAAAACAGGCACACTTGGTTTAGTTTCCTTAAAAAAGAAAGAAAATAGGATTCATTTGAAGCAATTATTTTAATGATAGGCTCCATATATTTAATAAAAAGTGACATATTGTTGCATTAACTCTTGAGGGAAACTGGGGGAAACTGATATTGTACATATATGTTTTAGTTTTGACCACCTTAGCTACCAGTCACTCTCCACATTTTCTTTAAAATATATAAATAAATATATGTCAAGTAACCAACCTTCTTGTCTATTCTGTCAATTGCACTATTTGAGAGATGGTTATTTGACCAGCCAATCTACTAGAGACATCTAGTTCGACCAATACCCAGAACTGAAGCAGTTTTCATGTTTGTTTTTTATGATTTAAGTCTAAGCGTTCATGTTTAATTGATGTTTAGTCTGAGAATGGCAGACGGTGGCGGCCTCCAGACGGGTCAAACCAAAGACACTGCCTCGCTCTGTGTCTTATTTAATTTGTGCTGCCGCTGGTTTAATCAAAGCTCCTGATTGTGTTTGGTCTGTCTGCAGTGTTTGGCCTCGGTCCCTCGAGCTCGACCCTTTAGTGAGGCAGACGTTTAAATGTTTGTCTCTGACGTGTGCTGCATTATGACCAGTTTATAAGCCCATTATCACAGGTTTATGCTCCCTTTTGTTTATCTGTAATAAAACATTATAAACCATGGATAACAAATGCACCCTTAAATCATTATCAACTGACTGTGAAGACATTTACCACCAATTAGGCGTAGCATACAGTAGTTTGGGTTAGTCTAGTCTTGTGACTCCACTCTTATTTTCTTTCAGGGCCCAATCATGTCCCTGCAATGTGTTCTTTCACTTTAAATGCTTATTTTTCCAAGATAGAAAAATGCAAATGGTGGTATTTTAACATGTTTTTACACTATACCGATGTGTGTTTGTTTAGCTGTATGTTACAACATTTTATACACTGCACTTTTAACTGTTTGTTGAGCAAGAAATGTCTCCCAAAGAAGCATGTGTAGTGTCACACTGTGTAAAAAATAATTGATTAATCCAATATATAACCCGTCCCAGTGTATTTAACTGCGTTTTGACATGTTTCCACAAGTTTAGTGCGATGAAGTGAGAGGAGTAAGCTACAGATTTGAGTCTGTGGTGCTGCTGTTAATTTGGAGGTTGAGCGCTGCCTCCGGTGTCAGAGCTGCTGTTTCGTCTGATGTTTTGCCACAGAGAAATCCATATATCGACCGCCCGCTGCCTTTTGATGGATGTTTGTCAACTTTCAGCTCAAGTCTGACGGTTAAAGGCAGGGCAAGATGCTGAGTCACATCCCAGCAACAGTCGCCGCGGCAACACCTCCGTAGTGACCAGCCCCACGGAGATAAGCCAGTTCAGCGTTAAACTAGTTGTGCTACATCAAATACAGTTATTCCCCGCGTGTTATCAGCACACACAGCTCGTCTGCCCACCCTAGTCCTGGAGTTAAAATGAAATCTGACTTTAGTGCTCGCTCTTCTTCTCTTTTCCCTTTCTCTGGAGTAATTACTGTTTTTATTCATGCAGAAAGTGGAAACACAAAGCCTGTCATATAATTATAGCTATCAAATTACAGCAAGAAATGCCAAATTTTTTTATTTAAGCCGACGACTGATAGTAGGCACACTGCAGTTGATATAGGATCCTTCAGTATAGGTAATTATACACCTTCAACTCATTGTCTTTCACTCCAGCCCTGGGCTAACAGTACTATATGTCTCTCACAAGAGCATTACTGCAAATAACATGGTTCCCAAGAGCCAAAGTTGTGCTTTAAACTTTAGGTAATGTACTTGAAAGTCCTTAAAAACTCTTGAAAAATCTCTAGACTGCTGTATTTTGCATTGTCTCAGCTACATTTTACTTTATTAAGTTAAATAGGTATTTCTTGATATAACAGGTTAAAAAAAGCCTAAAATTCAGTCTGGAAGAATGTTGCACCTGCACTTTGTGATGTCACAAATGACCCCAGCTCCGATTACATGATTAGTCTATGTTAAAATGGGCATTGGAGTAGGAGGGGCTTAGTGAAACTGTTTCTAAAATAGATTTTTTTCTCTTAGGCTGGTAAACATGTAAATTATGTGACTACTACTCATTTTTTCTTTATATCAGTATGTCTTTAAAACAGTATGATTAGGCCTATAAGGAAAAGAGAGTAATGGTTGAAATAATTATATACTCTTGCCATCAGGTTCCCCAACAATCTATTTATTAATTTTTATTATTGTACTTTAGCTGTAAGGTGCTGGAATAACTTGAAAATGCACATCTAAAGTTCTTGAAAAAGAGCTTGAATGTAAAACCTATTGAAAACTGAAGTAAACCTGCTATGATTTTATTCAGGACAATCTAACGGTGTAAAAACAGTTCAGCTACTCGCTCTCCGTCCCAGCGGTGGATCTACAAACTCGCTGAATTGAATTTCCGGCTCCCGCTGATTTGATAGAGCTCAAAGGGAAAGCCCTGTCTCTCATTGAATAAGTGTGATTGTTGGCTCCGGAGCAGTTTCTCTTTCCTGTTTGCCACGCATTAGGTCTGTGCCAGTGTGGATTAGTCGTTTCACTGTCGGGCAAAAAGAGTATTGTCTGTGGTCGGCCCGAAGTATCACCGTCAAAACAACACGCTGGAATGGATTTGTTAGAGATGAGTGGTTTTTACTGCAACACGTCACTGCACCTTTATTTTCTGCTTAATGTGTAATAAGTGTTTTCTCTTCAGGGACAAATGGAGCCCTGTCCTTTTATTACTACGTGACACATCAGATCTGCACGGTCATACTCTATAAATATCTTAAGGTTATCTTCAATTTGCTGGGGTCATGTGACTGTCTTTGTGTTGGGCCTGAAGGGAAACTTTTTAGGTCTCTGTAACGAACTGTGGTGTAGTTTCATCTTCTGCCTTTAGGGGGTGGGCTTTGACAGCTCTTTGGGTTGGTACAGCTCTGCCCCGTGACCCAGTATTACACTAATATCCTGCATTTTAATCTCTCAGTCTATAAATACACCATTTGGCTGAGCGCTGAGCAGTAAAGCAGTAATTTTCAGCAGTTGGCCTATATGATTATTAATAAATGTTGTATCTAATATATATTTGACAAAATGCAGTACTGGCAAGATTAAGGAAAGCTTCTTGACTGTTTCTAATGTGATTTTTAATTCCCACTGCCCCCTTTTTTCTTCACTTGATTGACTTTTGTTTTACTTCCTTCATATGATTACATTATATAGTTGGGAGAACTGTTATAATTCAATAAGTGCTTAGTCTGGGCAACGTCAGGTGATATTTCATATGGAAATACATTATTTTAATGCTGCAATTGCTCAAACACACTGGTAAATATATATTTCCCAAGGGACTTGATTAAGAATGATTAAAAACCAGGCTTCATTATATATTTCTCTGATTTTACCCAAAAATCTTATTATTATATACTTTATGGGCTTTATTTGGAGCTTACTGCATATAATACAAATTAGTTTTTTACTTTTGATTGAATAAATAGCCACTCGTCAATTATCACTAATGTCAGCTCTTGATATGATTAAGTTTTTAATAGTAAATAGTGAATTTTACACTGCTCTAAATAGTTTTCGACAAATATACCCTAAAAACCTACTCCCTGCTCCTCTGTAGGGCATCGGTTCGCTGCTAAATGGAGTCGGAGCAACTCTACCACAGAGGCTACTGCAGGAACAGCTACAACAGCATCGCCAGCGCCAGCAGCGACGAGGAGCTGCTGGATGGAGCCAGCGGCATCATGGACTTCCACACCACAGAGGACGATAACCTGCTGGACGGGGACGCTGCCTCCCCAGGTAGGTCACATGACCAGGTCTGGACCCCAGCAGTGTCTCAGGCACAAACCATGACACTGCCTCTTCAGTATTATATGGGTTTGACTATTTAATACTATACTAACACACGCTCTTTGGTGTTACATTCCTGCTCAGAAGAGTAGTGTGGTCTTTGTGTACTCTCTATATACATACAGTTGTTTAAACAGTGGTCATTTTTATTCCTCTATAAATGTTGTTACCCACTGGAAAAAATACTTAATTGAAACACCATCAAGTATAATAACTGTGCTGCATTAAAATGGCTCAAACAAGGACTGAACTAGGACTCAAACTAGGATTTAAACTAAGCTAAGGGTAGCTAAGATCTGAGATAATGCCCCAACTGTAAAAGTAAAATTTCCTGATTATATCTATTTTTGATGTTTCAGTACCCTCCTAATTTCAGAGCAGATTTATGGCCTGGGTTTGTGGCCTGGCTCCAGACAAGTTATTCTCGTTTTACTGCCTCAGTCTGGTCTCAGCCGTGAATATCAAACCTGTCTGTCTTGTTAGAAATTAAGGATAGAAGAAAGCTAATTTAACAGAATACACAAATGACTAAAAAAAAATCCTCACTGAATCTTTTACTCTGTCCTGGACTCAAAGACATTCATGGGATTTATTAATTAAACTGTGCTGTTGTATTAAGTTACAGTATTTTGAATGACACACGTTGTAAAACAAATCACTTTAAACCTCTGTCTGAAAATCACAACATAAACAACACTAGGAGTTAAAAAAAACCTTCAAAGCAACCAATAAAATCTGAAAAAATCTATCTTAAAACAGACTGGAGCCAGTGTCGGGAGAATTACAAACGAATAATGTGAATGTATTAGCTTCCTATTGTCTGTCTAGTCAATTTTAGTACAAAGCATTTATTTGACTCATTATACCGTTAATACAAAGGCAGCTCTTTTTGCAAAATTAAATACCCTCAAGCACTGTGTCAAAAATCCTCCTAAACAAGGCTTTCATTGTAAAACATTTGCTTAAACATGTGATAAAGTCATTGAAGGCATACAATAGTGCTTTTGAAAGTCTTATGTTACGACAAATTGCGGTTTTACTGTAGTTTTCATGTTTTATTTCTTGTCTTTAGTGAATTAAACCCTGCCCACTTGTGTTCACCTTGTGCACAGTGTGTCTAAACCTGTTTGTCATGAATCGTCTGTCTTTTGGCCTTTGTCTCCTCTTCTTTAAAGAAACACATCCAAAACAATACAGTATAGATTCGTGGCATAGTGTTGGGTATTTGTAGGTGCGTCATCGTGTGTGGGGAACGTCTAAGGTGGAGACTGTAACATGGCTTTATTCATTAAAATTATGGTCTGGTATTTGGTCAAAGGGGAGATAATAATAGGACAGGTAACTTGTTCCCAGGGGTATGACAAGATTTCACAAGCTTTCTCGAGATCAAACCGTGACAAGATTTCTCGTCGAGGTGAAAAGCAACCAGCCATGCATCGAAATAGTGCAGAAAGTAAATAGTTGCCAGTGTAGTCCCATTTTTAAGAAGCAGACAAGAGCAATAACACAGGTTTGTTATGTGTGGCTGCTAATTCTCCCATCAAAACTCACTCTTATGACAACTAACTTTTACGTAGAAGATAATTTACTGCATTTTATTCTGTTTGTCATTTATACAACTGCAGAATTTACACCAAAATGTGCGCTGAATGTTAAGTTTTTAAAAAGGGCTGCATGATATTAGTAAAACATGCAATAATTATTTGTAATATTGCGATAACGATATACGCTGCTGCTATATTTGAATGCTCTTTAGCTTAAGCAAAGTTGAACTGATTTGGAAATATTAAGAAATACAAGGCTCTAGACTAAGTTCTACTCGTTAAAGCAGAAGCTGAAACAATATAAAGGGGCACTGCGTAACTTTTAGCCCAAAAATATATATTCTCACTCTCATTTTGATGGTTCTTAGACATGAGATCTGTAGAATCATGCTTATCTCACTCACTGACCCGTACCAGAAACCTCCAATTAACTTTCCTGTCCCGGGACGAGGCTCATTTAAAGTATAACCCTGGACTATACCAACACCAAACTATAACTAAATACACGTAAGAATGAATTTGACACACCACAGTTTGAATGAAGGCTTTGTTTGGACAATCATTTTGGCAAAACATAAATGTCCGTCAAAAGAAAGACCACTTTACAACATTACTGCAATACCCCTACTTCTTTCTGATACAGATATTGCAATAAAGATAGATTTGTGATATATGCAGCTCTATTTTTTAAAATCCAGTTTCCTCCAGCTTTATTTATCTCTGCTTCTCCAAACTACAGGAGTGTGCTGAAAGAATACTATCTCTTTTATTAATTGTTCAACTGCAGTGGCTTGTTTCCTGGTTCTACAGCTGTTTGTATTTGTCTCAGTCCTATCCTTACATCTGTATCTTGTAACTAAACCCGATCCGCTGCATCCTGTTGGTTCCTCCTCGTCGGGGGAAAAGTGCTGATGTATTTCTTGTTGCCTCATTTCCCACTTCTCGGTTTGAGAAGAGCAGCTGAATCAACACAAAAAGCTGCGTGTCAGAGGTGTCGGCCCTTCTCCGTTTGCTGCTTTTTATCCAGTTTGCCATTAAATAAAAGTAGGTCGAAAGATATCAGCCAAACCTATAGGCTCCACGTTATTGTGAAGTTGAATGAGGCGGCGTTTTACAATAGCAGCACATTTATTATTAATGAAAAGACTGTGGGCGACCAGATCAGTAGGAAACATAGCCCTCCTTTTATTGTAAACACCGATGTAGATAAGAACAGGATGGGTTTGGGTTTATCGGCAGCAAAACAGTGGAGTTTTTTACATTTAATTTTATGGTCCTGGTTACTGCTGTTTAATTATGATCACGAGGAGTCGTCTCAGCTCATGGTTTATTTTAGTAAGTGTTGACATAAGTGGTGTCAAGTGGCATAATCCTACAGCAGAGGAGACGCATGTGTTTGTAACGTGTGCAAAACAAAAGGTAAACTGTGTTGTTCAATACTGAGTTGAGGACTTAAATTAAAACATTTTCAAATAGAACTGTATGCCTTGAAAAAACAGGGAACAAATACTTTTTTTGCAAACAGGGCAACATTTGATGAGAGGAAAATCTCCAAGGACCGACAGTCTCTGATGTGTTCTTTTTCCACATGTGCAGATTTTAGTTGGATTTGAACAGGTTTTAGATGGTTTTTAACAGTTTTTAGTTGGATCCGAGCATGTTTTAGTTGGATTTGATCAGGTTTTTGATGCATCTGAGCAGGTTTTAGTTTGATTTGATCAGGTTTTAGTTTGATTTGAACAGGTTTTAGTTGGATTTGATTAGGTTTTAGATGGATTTGAACAGGATTTAGTTGAATTTGAGCATGTTTTAGATGGATTTGATCAGGTGTTAGTTGGATTTGAATAGTTTTTTTTTGGATTTGAACAAGTGTTGCTAGTTTGAGGCCTGTGAAAATAGTGGGTACTTAGCAATATGTGAAGACGTGATCTGATAGAGTCATAACTTAGTAAAATGTGAATGAATGCTCTTAAAACTTCATCACATGAGGCATTAAGCTCGTTTAAGTATGATTATATTGCATTAGGCATGATTTAACTCATTATCTTCTTACTCTACGGCTGTAATATCCCCAAATATACTGTCATTGTGTTGTAATGCACTACTGTCTGTCCCTGTGGGCTCCACCTCCTGGAGTTCATCCAGGATATGAGGTGCATTCCCTTAAACCAGTTTGCTCGCCGCTGAAGTGACTCAGGAAATCTCTGGATGAATGCTCTTCCTTGAAGCTGCTGTGTGGCCTGTTTGCCTCTGAGCTATTTTTTGCGTGGTTTGAGAGGGGTGGGCTCAGTGCGGGGCTTGTAAAGGCTTCCTCTTCTCAGTGTCAGCACTTACCGCCGTCTGGCTCACTCCGGAGAGACATGGAGTATTGTTCTGAAAGTTTTTGGAGAAGGAAGAAAGTATTTGCAGAAGTATGTCTTTGAATTGAAGGAGACCTACTTTGTTCCCTTTTAACTCAGTGGATTTTACTGTTTCAAACGTCATGCTGCTTTTCTGCCCACTTTGGGATATAGGAGTGAGATGGTATGGCTGATCTCACCTGTGCTATCGCCTAGCAACAAGGGCTGCTCCAAAAGGTAAGGGCCATGAGAGTGTTTACCCATCAACACTGTGAGAATATCAACATTACAGCACCACAGACATTATACTTCCTTTGTTTGGCTCTGGGAACAGGAGAGACGTTGAACATTGGACTTTGTTGCATGGGTTTATATTAAAACAAAACAGTCATTGTCCAATAACTGTGGGTTTGATGTTTTATTAAATCTGCCTCTGAACGCTGTGTGAGGTAAAGACTTAAAAAGGGATTTGCTAAATGACTTTCTCTCAGATGCCAGTGCAGGGTGTTGCATTTTGGAGTTGTTTTTTGTGTTTTGGCTTCATGTCCTTTAGTAAAAACTTTTGCTTCTTGCAGTCTCATTGTTTTTTCCTCTTTCAGTTTGATTTATTTAGAGTGCAAATAGTTAGAGTATGTATGGTTTAATTCAAAGACATTGCTCAAAGTTATGCAGCTCATTTAATTTTGAACAGTGTCTATTCGTAGTTGTAGTAGTAAGATCAATTAATACATTTTCTTCAGTATAAAGTCATTGAAACCCAACTGTCTGAGCTTATCTCACCGTTCACCTCCTTTATATTTAAACTGAATGGACTCTTCCGCTCTGACCACCCTGCTCTGATCCTGCTCCTTGGTCTCTCCCGTGAAGGCAGGGCCATTGTTGTCCTGTAGTAACCAACAGAGCGGGAGGCCCGGTGTAGTGCAGAGAAAAGCACCCCTGCCTGGATGTGTTTACGCCATACATTACTGCATACATTAAATGTGAACAACATTGTTATATTTCCCTCTATCTACAAACAATGCCTTAGTTACCATCTTAACTTTCACTCGTTTTACATATTGTATCACCCCTTATACTGCCCCAAATTACTCCAAAGTAAAAAAAAAAACAATAGCTTCATATCTGCTTAAATGATTGAATTGCTACTGTACTGTAATTGTATTTTGAAAAAAATCGTGAGATCCAGACAAGGATCACACGCTCACAGCTGAAATGTCTAGGGTTTGGAAAAAGTGTAGATGAATTAGTGCCCCTGTCTCCTACCAGTATTTTTTTTTATATTTTATGTTATTGTTCATCTTT
Organism: Rhyacichthys aspro; assembly: GCA_036850595.1. Lineage (NCBI taxonomy): Eukaryota > Metazoa > Chordata > Actinopteri > Gobiiformes > Rhyacichthyidae > Rhyacichthys > Rhyacichthys aspro. The sequence continues at coordinate 5,400,111 of CM072165.1, forward strand.
TATGTAGTCGTTTATATGTTGAGATATGTTGCTTGGGCTATACTATTTTTGCAATATGTTGTGATGCAATTTAGATTTTTTTCCGGTAAAAGAAGGGAAAATGTTGCATAAGCCCGTATAGGAAGTTGTTAGCTTTGTTATTGTGTTGTGATTAACATCTGACCCCAGTTGATTTTATAAATGTGGCATTTAACTGACCTTTGATATCATCTTTTTTTGACTTCATGTTAAATATTTGTTCAGCCCGTGTATTAGAAAAGCTGTGTGCGTGCATTTGTTTGCGGGGGTGCATTTCTCGGTGCAACACCCGCCGCTGCGTGTGATCGCCTTTCGCTCTGCGTCAGCCTCAAGCCCGTCACTCAGCGGCTGCAGTGAGACAGAAAGACCCAGAGCACAAACCCAGGGAGGGACACAGAGAGAAACACGCTCACACAGCTCCGGTTGTCGTCCTGTTGTGAACATGGCAGCCTCTGATACAGACAGAGAGCCGTGCGCAGTGAAACCTAGCCTAGCTTAGCTTTAGCCTCCGCTCCTACTGTCAACATGGAGGAGGAGGACGGGGCCGCCGACCCCTATCTGCCCTACGACGGGGGAGGTGACACCATCCCTCTGCAGGAGATCTCCGGTAGAGGTATGAATCCCCCGTGTCTTTTTATATTCACCATGTTTTTAGTGAAAGAGGCCGTGCTCAAAGACATATGGCAGACATATGTGTTGAGCCAGCGCTGCCTCTTCAATGTCTCAAGTGAAGCATGTGTCAGTTTGGATTAGGAGCTACTGACAACACAGCATTTTGTCTGAGCTTTTTCTCATTTGTCCATGATTAGCCAACAGTGTCAGTCACAGATAATGAGATAATGCAAAGGCCCGGGTTACAGTGAAGCCTTGTGTAGGGCCTGTCACTGCACTGGAACAAGACTATATCCAAGGCATCCATTTTATTTTCCTAAAGAGACAGACTGTATGATGATTGTGTTTTTGCACCTGTTGGTCTGAGACTAAATGTCACCTCATCATTAAAACACAACAGTCCTTAAGGTGAAGACCCGGCTCTCATATTGTCATTGTTTTATTCCAGATTTACAGACTGTATCCTGGTTTGTTCCTGCTGTTTTAGGCTCCTTCAGGGATTGTTAGAGTCGTACAGTGACTGAGCAGAGACAAAAAGACCACAGTGATTTTAACACACATCCGTTTTTCACAAAAGCAGCTAATTGCCCCTCTCTGCTGCTTCTCAGTAACAAACAAAGGGACATAAGGAACGCAAACCCTCTCTGTTGTGGTAATAATTAGCCAAATATAGCAAGAAGACATTTGCTCTAGCATTTAACACTAAGACGCTAAGTGACTATGACTACAACGTGACTTGCACTGTGTGAATTTTCACTTGGCCAAAGTAAAGGTCTTGTTTTACATAGTGCTCTAGACTAGTTTTCACTGATCAGACTGGTTCAACTGTTTTATTTGGCTCAAAACGTTGAAAGGCCATGTATGATATAATCCCCCTCGTGTCAGCTTCAACCATTAAGCCTTAAGACGACATATACGCTCTGTCATCAAAATAAAATATAGTAGCTCTACCAGTTCAGCCAGTTTACAGCGCAAGTGGAAACTAAACATTACCGTTCATTAATTGTTAATCAGTGTTAAATGTTCTGCTCTTCGGTTTATATTGCTCAGTTCAGCTTTCTGTAGTGAGAAATAGCTGATAAAATGTTGCATTCAAGGACAACCTGAACAGAAATGTCTGTAATACAGTATCCATTGAATAAACGTCTGACCTTTGCTGAACTTTAAGGTATTGCAGTATAGCTTAAACAGTCTTTTTATGTGTCAGACTAGTCTTATTGCAGGCGTCGGTCACCAGCAGAGCTCCACAGGCGGCACAGAGGTTGTCCTGGGGCAGTATGTGATCACATGACGGCACCTCGGGCCTGCAGTCCTGACCCACTGTGTCTTAATCAGCTGTAAAACCTCTCTGATCTGATTTACTCGCCGGTAGTAAAAGGCCTCGTGCAGGGAGATGCAGGGTGGGCTTCAGACGAATGTAATCTGCGCTGGACATTACTGGGCAGACAGCGGCTCTCTGTTGCGAGACGTGCGTCATGAGCCAACTCGGAGAAACCGTAGCCTTGTTTAGTTGTGTGTCTTTTGTGTCTGAATCATCGGTGCGTGATGCTGGGGACGTGTTTGTGTACAGTCCTCCTTCACCGCGCTCCTCGTCTCAGGAGGAGTTCACTGTTTGCTGCTGCGTCATCATGAGGTGTTTATTTAACCTATGTGTTCCTCGAATCCATTGTGCACCAATCAGAAACCTTTTGAAACAGCATATTTTTAGAGGCTTTTTGTCTTTTGATTGTTCAATTTAAATGCCACAAATGCTTAGCCATGTCTTTCTCATGAGTCACTCCATGAATCACCAAAAAGGTAGGGCTGCGAATAAATAAATAGCTTATTAATAATTAAGATAAATGAATAAGATTAACAATGTAGTGCACTTCCACAATCTCATGGAAAACAAGTAATAAATAATAGTTTTTTTCTGGATTACATAGGTTTTATGGTTGAAATTGAAACTGAAAATTCTATTAATTGCACAAAAAGGGATCTCAGTATGACTCAGGTGTATTTCAATTCTGTTCAGAAATTGAATTGAAGCATGTGCAGAAAACAGTGCGTCACACCAACACTTTTTATGTTTTTGTCAATTCCCTGACGGTGGCTAAACCAAGGCTTTACAGAAGTAATATATGACACCATCTTTAGCATCTGCAGAGTCACCACAGCCTTCACTTGAGTTGCTCTGGGCTCAAACAGCAGCATTAGCTTCACACAGTGGTTAGAAAACTGGAAACGTTAGCCACTGTCTCGTCTTATCAAGGCTTTTTATTCTTCTGCATCACTGAAACTCACCTACTCATATATATTTACAAGATTCCCACATGTTCAAATAGTTACAGCCATAGAAATCTCCTGTAAAATGATCCAAATGTACTTAAATAATGTCAAGTTTAATAATATTTAGGCTCTCTGTAAAATTAGGGGCACATTTTGTTTGGAACTCAACTGGCTTTAGGCACATATGCTTTTAATCATTACAAGGGATTTATAAGCTTGAGTTTTAACCCTTTAAGGCTGTTGTAGTTATAGGAATTGAGTTTAAACCAATGCAAAGAGGTAATAGTCAGAATAATTACAGGTGAAGACTACACATGATCCTCACAGAATAAAAAAATGTGGAATAATTTAAATGATTAGTGTCTGGATGCTGTCGTGAATTGTCAAGAAAAAGAGCAGGAATCAGAACACTTGTCTATCTTTTGTCACCTTTTACAAACATGAGTCGACAGCTGTTATTTTGAAGTCAATAATAATAATATCAGTTTTCTTTGTCTTCACTATTCACTGCTGCTGACTCAACAACAGCAACACTCTCTCTCCTTCTCTTTTCTCTTCAGGATATGACACGTCTCATAAAATATACACTCGGCCGCATTCTTATTCTCTTCCCATTCTCCAGCACCTTATCCTCTCCCGCATCAAATAAAACCTTCAAAAGAGGCAATATGAGCTAATGAGCTGCCAGGACGAACCACATGATGTTGGATCCTGGCTTTATCCTTCGCTCATGAGTTTGAAAAAGCCCTGAATCACGACTTTCACATTAGGTTCTGCTTCACTTTTTATTCTTTCACATTTGACTCCATTTCCACAAGATATACATGTTCAGTAAGAGCTTAGATGCTTTAAGCAACTCTCAAACTCTCAACATACTAAGTTTTATTGGAAAAAAGTAGCAGTTTGCAGTGATATGCTCTATTTGTTCTGCTAGCCTTATGTACAACTTTGATTAATACTACAACAGCCGTATTACTTTGTCCTGGTGGAGAATAAGTATTTTCATTTGTTAAAAATAATCCTATTGAATAATATTATAGACCAGTAGGCCGCGAAAGTTAATAAGAATCCTTTCAGGGGCAGAAGATGGTGACATTTGGAAGATTTTATTAAATTTTGAATGTGAGATTTCAATATCATTTGTGTCTTACAAAAGTTACCACAAGTTTCCTTTTATGGAAACTGGTTTTAGTTGGATTTGAACAGGTTTTATTTGAATTTGAACAGATTTTAGTTGGATTTGAACATGTTTTAGTTGGATTTGAACAGGTTTTAGTTGAATTTGAACAGGTTTTAGTTGAATTTGAACAGGTTTTATTTGAATTTGAACAGGTTTTAGTTGAATTTGAACAGGTTTTAGTCAGATTTTAACAGGTTTTATTTATCTTTGTTGCAAAAATCAAATCCATCTAAAACATGTCCAAATCCAGTTAAAACCTAGTGCCGGACCTTGAGTTTGAGGCTGTAATAAGTAATAACATGTTAAAATGAGGCGTATGTGGAAAATACTTGGCCCAGAAAGTCATTTAGCCTTCCTTTTCAATTATTAAACCCATTTATAAGATGTGATCGAGAAGGAAAGCCGTGTAGAGTAGCTTTATGTTATCACAGTGGAGTCTTTGTGGCAGATAAAGACCTTTCTCATTTTTCTGTTGTCAGTAGGAGCCACTTTGTTACAGCATTTTTACTTTCATTATAAAGGAATGTGATCTGATTAAACAAGTTAGGTCCAGTGTCCAACGCGACTCAAGGTCAGATTGTATTTCACTTGCAGCTTGTGTCCTAAAAACGAGAATAAAACCTGGTTAAAAACTGCTGTAAACTCACTGATGGTGGATCGTTTGTGTCGGTGTCCGAGGCTTTTTGTTTCGAAACAGATGCCATTGTCTGATCTTTGACATTTAGCTTCTAATGTAATTAATATCCTCTGTGACCAATCCCAGTCATGTTGAAGTCATTAATGAACTGTTAGGACACATAATAGTTCCTCTAAACCGGACGACAGTCTCTTATGATTGTATTCTCATTCCACAAGCACAGGTTTTAGTTGGATAGGAGCATGTTTTAAATGGATTTGAACCGTTTTTAGTTGGATTTTAACTGCTCTCAAATGGGTTTGAACAGGTTTTAGATGGATTTGAACAGTTTTATTTGGATCTGAGCGGGTTTTAGTTGGGTTTGATCAGGTTTTGGATTGATTTGGATTGATTTAGTTTGATTTGAAATTGTTCTGGATTGATTTGAAAATGTTTAAGATAGATTTGAACAGTTTTTAGTTTGATTCAAAATGGTTTTAGATGGGTTTTATTTGGACCTAAGCAGGTTTTTAGTTTTTTTAGTTGGATTTGAACAGATTTTAGTTGGATCTGAACAGGTTTTATTTGAATTTGAACAGGATTTAGTTGGATTTGAACCTCTTTGTATAAAGCTGCTGCTGTTGAGGCCACTCACAATAACATTTATCTCTGAAGCTGAGGGCCACATAAACACATAAACATCTGATCTAGACATTGTCTCAGTTCAGCGTCAGAGGGGCTTTTACTAAAAGGATTGTGGTGCTCGGTGGAGAGGCAGTAAAACAGTGCAGTGGTGAGCTCTGCAGTGTTTTTAATGAAGCAGATAATGGTGGTCGTAAGTCTCTAATGAGCGGGCAGCAGCAGGCAGCAGCGTAATGGATCTGCTTTTCTCCTGAGCATCATTTTTAGGACAAAATAAATACCCAAGCAGCCATGTGGAATCCACCAATTATAAATGCATTTTGAGATAATTGCCTAAATGTTTCTTACTGTTTTTTGTCCTCGTTAGGGTCTAACTACGTCATGTCGAACGGAGGAGGGGCCCCCAGCAGCTCGACCCACCTCCTGGACTTCCTAGAGGAGCCCATCCCGGGAGTGGGCACCTACGACGACTTCCACACCATCGACTGGGTCCGAGAGAAGTGCAAGGACCGAGAGCGGCATCGGAAGGTGAGAGATGTGGATTTAGTAAACATGAAGTGGGCTTTTGACCTGTAACTTGAGCGAAAATAATACTTATTCTTCCTTTTTTTCCAAATAAACTCAAGCAAATAATTCTAGAGTTGATTGGAAACTTTCTAAAATGCAGAATTCTAAGTTGAGAAAGCTTTAAATGGATCTAGAAACTCCCTCTAGTATTATGCAGCTTTGATAAAGAAAGACTTAACATTAAGACTTAAAATGATATGTCCCACAGGTTGTAAATACAGTCGTCCTGAACAGACCCGTGCCTCTCTCTGAACTGACAGGACCTCTCTCTGTGTCAACATTTTGTCCAAATATTGACTCCGGTTTTACTGCTGCTTCAAATAAACGTTATCTCCGAGAATTTTAATCTTATTTGATGACCCGCTCCTGCCCCTCGAACAGGAAGTGGTGTAATCAGCAGTTTAAGAGAAGCCACTGTGGAAAACTATGCTGCGAGAGTAGATTATCAAACTGCTTTGCTTAAAACCTTTGGCCTATATTTTGTACAGGAACAATATGCTCTAATCCTGAACCTATTAGCATCTTAATCTTAGAGTTTGATGTTAGTTATGTGCTATTTGTCTCTGTTTGGTGTGATTTTTTTTAGATTAACAGTAAGAAAAAGGAGTCGGCATGGGAGTTCACCAAGAGCCTGTACGACGCCTGGTCCGGGTGGCTGGTCGTGACTCTGACCGGCTTGGCCTCGGGTAAAAAAGAAAAAGAAAACGGCACATGGTTTTCACACACTCCTGCCTCTGCTGCTGACTCTCACATGCTTCGCTTCAGGCTGCTCACACTCAGCATTTCCTTTGGTTTCCTAGTGTTTTGCTCTGATTTGTCCGCTTCATTCACAAACAGTAGCCCCTTTTTGTCAGGATTTAAGTGGTAATTAGTCCTGCCAACATCCCAGCTCATCCCATCATCAGGCGTGAACAAAAAAGCTATGGTTATTCAGTGTTTCTTAGAGCTTACACGCATTTCATAAAACAGTAGACTGGTCGGCTGACTAATGTGATATAACAATCATAATGAATAGGCCACTAAAAAGGGCTAATTTACACAAAACATCACAAATACAGCATTTTACAGACACATTTTTCATGATTTTAACTTTACACCACTACTTATACGTATAATATGTCATTAATTTCTCTTTTCAAAGACAACCCTCTAGAAAAAAACACTACAAACAATATTCACAGTCTACTTTATGCTTAGATTAAAGACATAAAGGTCAGATGTAACATGATAAATGCAAAACTGCCTTAAAATAGCCCCATATTCTGTATAAATGGGTGTTATATCTGTTTGAGGCTTAAAGAAACATGCAAAAAGTCATTAAAATGATTAGTATCACATCATTTTAAGCCAAATATAATATAGCCATACTGTATCTCTTCACTGATCCCTTCCTCCTTCCCTCTTTCCTCTTTCCTCTGTGCTGTCCGTCCTGTCAGGGGCTTTGGCCGGCCTGATTGACATTGCTGCTGACTGGATGAACGACCTGAAGGAGGGCGTGTGTCTGAGTGCCATGTGGTTCAACCACGAGCAGTGCTGCTGGACGTCCAATGAGACCACCTTCGCTGAGCGGGACAAGTGTCCTCAGTGGAAGAGCTGGGCTGAGCTAATACTGGGCCAGGCTGAGGTAGACTAACAACAACAAACCAGCCAACGCCAGTCACCAGAAACGCTTTGTGCTGTTGCTGCTCACTCAATTTATCATTGTTTAGCACTGAAATGTCCTTAAGTTGTTGCTGGCTTGTTGGTGCTCATTTAGAAGCTATTTATCATCTCTAAAGGCCGTCATAACTCTGCCTCTAAATGCACTGCAATGAGGTGCATTCATCATAAACTGGAGCCAGGGCACATTTCGTCAAAGTGGTCGATTAACATTACAGCACTACTGGAAACACTGACTCCATACACGTATCTATATCCTCTGTATTTATTACCACATAGACTCAAAAGACCTTTTCAGACTTTGCATTTTAATCTGGGCATCGTGGTCAGATCTCAAGAGAGTGACTGGATCTGAGGATGCACTTGGCTCAGATTTATCCGGAAGTATTCAGATCTTTGAGGAGGTGTGATCTGATATATCAGTGAGTCTTTGTCCAAATCACCACTCACCCCCTTGTATTTAAGCCCTTCATTATGTTCTTTTTTATTACTATTACCACATCAGTGTAGCAGATGTATCTTTACTTAAATACGTGATCATTAATGAAGCATTTACCTCAGAGACAAAGAGCTAACAACAATTATTGATTTATAAGTAATTTTTTTTTTTAGATTAAATATTAACAGTGTCTTTCATCTGCAAGATTAACTCTCTATGAATGCCTTAAAGATAGAATTAAAACAAAAGCTTGAGTAGTTTTGCAAATGTAAAGAACATAACGATGCAGGTAAACAGCTGGAGCAAGAATACAGATAGAAAGGTCTGAAAACGGACCCGTGAAGTGCGAGACTTCCGTCCAAAATTGGAAAAAATAAGGCTTTACTTACTTGTATATCATGCGTTTTCGTCTGATATTTTGGTTTAACTGTGTTTAACGTTTCTCTGCAGGGTCCAGGGTCTTACATCATGAACTACTTCATGTACATTTACTGGGCGTTATCCTTCGCCTTCCTGGCTGTCTGCCTGGTCAAAGTGTTCGCTCCTTACGCCTGTGGCTCGGGGATCCCTGAGGTGAGAAACACACACAACAGCTTTATTTCAGGTCTGTATTTTATCTTCTGAGGGCAAATTTTGTGCAGCAAACAAAGACTCGAGAGATCAGGCGTCAATGGCAGAACACATGACAGTATCGTGAGAATAAAATCATCCTAATATTGAGTTTTGTGCTCAGATCATGCAGTTATTTATACACATAGAGATTAGACTAGCTTGTTGTGTAGTGTAACATAATTATATTCTTATCCAATAGTGATTTTGTGCAAACATCAAAGATTTCAGTTTCCCTTGATATATTTTGACAGATTGATTTGTTAAAAACTCCCTCGTCGCCTTTGTTCAGTCACACAGCACAAATTAAACCCAAGAACACAACCATTTTGTGAATTAATAAGGTCAGCAGCCTTTCTTGTGCATCTATTATTCCATTTGTCTCTCATTTTCTGAATTCATTAGACGACACAAACACAGACAGACACAAAACAGAAGCTGTGTAAAACCTCTGTGGCTCGCTGTAAATTGGTTTTATTGTGCACTTTCTGGGTCCTTCACTGTGAATTTGAGGCTTTCTTGGTTTTCTCAGAAGGCCTTGAAGTGCCTCAATGTTGTTAACTCAACCGGCGACAGAAAGATGTGGTGTGAAAAGCCATTTTAACGTGAAGATCTTAAGATTTTAGGACTATTTCTTCTTGGTTGCCATGGGAACAAGAAAACCCTGTATTATTTTGTGGCTTTTTCTGCTTTAACATGGTCCAGACTTGACTAAATTTCTTTTCAACCTCTTTTTTTCCCTCCTTTACCTCAGATAAAGACCATCCTGAGTGGGTTTATCATCCGGGGCTATCTGGGTAAGTGGACCTTAATGATAAAGACCGTCACTCTGGTGCTGGCTGTGGCGTCGGGACTCAGTTTGGGTAAAGAGGGCCCCCTGGTCCACGTGGCCTGCTGCTGCGGGAACATCTTCTCCTACCTCTTCCCTAAATACAGCAAGAACGAGGCCAAGAAACGAGAGGTGAGAACCATCACACAGGGTTAAGGAGTGATGTTTGATTAAATGAGAGATGTGTATTTGCTGAGGTGTGTTTGATTCGTTCACCAGGTCCTGTCTGCGGCCTCGGCTGCTGGGGTGTCGGTGGCTTTTGGAGCGCCCATCGGAGGAGTCCTCTTCAGTTTGGAGGAGGTACGGCACACAAAAATTGCTACTTAACTGAAGACTGATGAGTGGGCATTTAAATATTTTAAATAAATTAGTTTAGTATGTATTATTTGATTGAAGAACATACCTTTTGTTCTATTTCTCCTTAACTCACCACTCATTACATTCAATTAAACATGGAGTAATTTTATAGAAAGGCTTGTCAAGCATCTTTTTGTAGGGCTATGTAGTCTTTATATATTCATATCTGGTCACCTTTTTTATTAGCTTTATGCCACAGTGACACGTAAAACTAAAAAATGTCAAAGATTTTAAAAATGAGTGCTATAATATGCTAACTATGAGCCTTTTATAAACTCATCTTTCCCATTTCTGAGCTAATCCTGTTGACTCTCAAATACCATCTGTCTTTAGTGAAGTATTTTTGTTTTCCAGGTGAGTTACTACTTCCCTCTAAAGACGCTGTGGCGCTCCTTCTTCGCTGCTCTGGTGGCGGCCTTCGTGCTGCGCTCCATTAACCCGTTTGGAAACAGTCGCCTGGTGCTGTTTTACGTGGAGTACCACACGCCCTGGTACCTGTTCGAGCTCATCCCGTTCATCCTCCTGGGGGTGTTCGGAGGCCTCTGGGGGGCTTTCTTCATCCGAGCTAACATTGCCTGGTGCAGACGCCGCAAGTCGACACGATTCGGTATCTACTGCAGTCATTTACAGATAAATAAACGCCTGTGTCTTGAATATATGTTAATGTAGCCTCTTTTTAAGAACGTATGGGCCAAATTTTCTCATGTACTGCAGTTTTAACAGGCTTCTGAAGCATAATCTGAGTGTATATCTCTCTTACCTCATGAACTATCCCTGTGTCTTTAGGGAAGTACCCCGTTTTGGAGGTGATCCTGGTGGCGGCCATTACAGCAGTGGTAGCCTTCCCGAACCCTTACACTCGACAGAACACCAGCGAACTGATCAAAGAGCTGTTCACAGACTGCGGCCCGCTGGAGTCGTCCCAGCTCTGTCAGTACCGCAGCCAAATGAACGGGAGCAAGGCTTTCACAGACAACCCAAACCGACCAGCGGGACCCGGGGTGTACTCCGCCATGTGGCAGCTCTGTCTGGCCCTCATCTTTAAAATCATCATGACTATATTCACGTTTGGACTCAAGGTAATGCCCCGTTTGTGAATTTCAGAGTATTATTATTTAGCCTCTCGGCCTAAATCGCTCTGTCCTCGTCTCCAGGTGCCGTCAGGGCTGTTCATCCCGAGCATGGCCATCGGAGCCATCGCCGGGAGGATAGTAGGCATCGCCGTGGAGCAGCTGGCCTATTACCACCACGACTGGTTCCTGTTTAAAGAGTGGTGTGAGGTGGGGGCCGACTGCATCACCCCAGGCCTCTACGCCATGGTGGGGGCCGCTGCCTGTCTGGGTGAGCCCACACATGAGTTTACACAAGACTTTTTATTATATACAGCAACTGAAAGGTCACCAAAGTGCATTACATTAATCTAATGAGTTTATGATGGAAAATAAACAAATAAAATGGCATTGCAATAATGAATACTGTAATGGCCCCTGGCAGTTTTCAAGATTGTGAATTTCAAATTGCCTCAGATAAATTATGCTTCATGTGGTGCCCTTTTTATGAACCCAGTGTGAACTTTTTAACTTTAACTTTTTAAATTTGAGTTTTGGCCCTTTTGAGCTACCATAGTTTGTAGCTTGGTGTTTAAACTGAATACCAGGGCATTAGTCAGAATCATTTCAGGTGTATCTACACATGAAGCCTGAGATATAATATATTGTGGTAAATTATGACTGTTACTGAGGAAATTATGTTGTAAATTGTCAAGAAAAAGACCTGGTATTTAGACTCAGCAAAGCCATTTATTTATCATGTGTGATGTATTTTCATAATTTCCAAATGTTTTAAGAGCTTTTATATATGAATAGTTGTCAACATCTTATAACTCTTTATTTTTCGTGCAGGCGGTGTGACTCGTATGACCGTCTCCCTGGTGGTCATCGTGTTCGAGTTGACCGGGGGCCTGGAGTACATCGTTCCCCTGATGGCCGCGGTCATGACCAGCAAATGGGTCGGCGACGCGTTCGGCCGCGAGGGGATCTACGAGGCGCACATCCGTCTGAATGGATACCCGTTCTTAGACGCCAAAGAGGAGTTCACACACACCACTTTGGCCCGGGAGGTGATGAGGCCGCGGCGCAGCGACCCTCCGTTAGCGGTGCTCACGCAGGACGACCTGACGGTGGAGGAGCTGCAGGGCGTCATCAATGAAACCAGTTATAATGGTTTCCCGGTGATCGTCTCGAAAGAGTCGCAGCGGCTGGTGGGCTTCGCTCTGCGCAGGGACATCACCATCGCAATCGGTGAGACAGAGGCTGGATATTTAAGAGAATTTAGCTTTGGGTCGGTAAGAAGTACATTTGTTACAGTGGCAGACAACTTATTGGACTTTCAAATAGTGTGTCTAAAGATTAATATCACTCCTAAATGCCTTAATAAATACACAACACAAAAGCTCCACAATTAGATTAATTCATTAAACTGATTTTTACATTAGACTATATATTATTTGATGTAGCCTATATTGATTAAAGTAGGTGCTTGTTACTGGAACAAAGGGCAACATTATGTGGTAATATTAAAAAAAGCCTGAATTTCTCAATGAGCCATAGTCCCCTTTATGCTGCATAATGGCATCTTAAATAAAGTTGTGCCTCTAAAGTGACATACTATATACATGCCACACTTGGTATTTGAAGTAATAAAGGGCTTAAATTAAAAACATGGCTAATTTGTTAATTTAAACCCACACTATTGTTGTTTTTGTGCGTTTACTGCTGATTTCACTTAAATCTGTACTGTATGTGTTGTCATTCTGAGATAAAGAATATCCCCCATACCGGCACATCACCTTTTTAGGAGGCAAGTGTACGAAAAGTGACCACGAAAGGGGCTATTGTTGAAGGCCAGCACTGATTTTACCCTCTGTTTTGTCCTTTAGCTAGTTTTCCTTTTTTACATCTATTTTAACTCATGACATTCCCCTGCGTTTTCGTCCCGGCAGAGAATGCTCGTCGTAAACAGGAGGGCATCATGTTGAACTCCAGGGTGTACTTCACGCAGCACGCCCCGACGCTCCCGGCCGACAGCCCCCGGCCGCTCAAACTGCGCTCCATCCTGGACATGAGCCCGTTCACCGTCACCGATCACACCCCCATGGAGATCGTGGTGGACATCTTCAGAAAACTGGGGCTGCGGCAGTGTCTGGTCACACACAACGGGTGAGTAGGAAGGAAAAACGCAGAGAAAACATCTGGAGGAGGTTAACAAGACTTTCACTCTGGTCTTTCTGCGGTAGTTGGCACTGTGTCATGTGACTAAACTCAACAAAGACATGTTAAACCCTGTCTGGTGTTGCATGTGCTCACAGATCTACCTTTAATCTGCATGGTCTGGCCTAACTACACTAACTACATGTAAATACTACATAACAGGGGCCGAAAGGAGAAAAATATAAAGGTTTGAGTGGCACAAATGCAGAAATAATGCTGCAGAGTTTTGGAGAGGCCCCCTGCTGGTTTTATTTTGTAATGACAGGATTGCATAAATTAAAAACTATTCCCAGATGCTCACTTCAAACTAATTTATCATGAAATGGATGAAAGATGATCTTCACAGACACTCCATAGTTATTATCATTATTATTATTATTTTATTTTGTGTTTATTTGATGATGTGTTAAAGCCTTTGTGGCAAATGGAGCTGATGTTGATAACAGGAAAACAAAGCACTGTAATTACATACACCAACACCACTTTATAACAGGCTTATTAATGGTTTCAAATGCGTGATAAATATAGTGGTAACAGTTTCAATAAGTGAAATAGTAATCAAATTTTACAATATTGAATTAAAGGTACCATTTAAATAGATAAATGGTTTATAAATTAATCATTAATGGGTAACTTTGAAATGATTAACCGTTATTTTGCTTTTATAACACATGAAAAAGAGAAATGGTGAGTAGTTTTTTTGCCAAATAGTGAGGCCATGTTTTTTTAATATTTGTATTTATTTTTTATTTTTATTTTCTATCGATTTACTATTTACCAAAATACTGTACTTTTTACTGTAGAGCAATATGCTTAAATTTCTATCATTATTTCTTCCTATTCATTTAATTTTAAACTCAATACATACATTCAAATATTAATCCTTTTTTCTCTCTCAGCTCTCTCTAGTTCATTTAACCACAACGACTTTAACACATCGACTTATTATGATTTGGTTTGATTTTGTTTTGTATTTTAATTAATCATTTAACCATTTAAGTTGCTCCCTGTTATGTATGTTTTGTTCTGCTTCACTCTCTGTTTGTTTTGTCCTTGTTTGGGGCCGTTTGCCGATAACGCGTGTGTGTTTCAGGATTTTGTTGGGCATCATCACAAAGAAGAATATATTAGAGCATCTGGAGGAGGTCAAGCAGCACACGGAGCCCCTGGTGACTAGCTCTTCCCACCTTCGCACCTGTCTTTCTCTCTAGGCCTCTTCAGAGAAATGCATGAAAACTGGTGTGAAAACTGTTGACAGTTCCCAGAGAAACATTAGGCCCTTTCTTCTTCTTCTGCTCTTACTCCCATACTTTACTCACTCTGCTGCTCGTGGGTTGGTTTGGCGTGAATTCACCTGCGATAGCTCATAAATACGCAGCGTGGAGTTATTATATGTGAGCTCCCTTTGTGTTTTGAGAGTCCTGTAATGTTGGACTTAATGGGAACTGTCATCCACATTAATCAGACTCTTTTCAGACATGTGACTAGTCATGTAAATGTACTGGCAGTTTTACATAAAGCTTGTCGGTTGTAACTTTCCTGTCTCTGGGAATGACTGAGACCCTAGCAGAGTCATATTTGTACACAATACACTAAAATTACCCTCCCCTCTGTAGCTTTTGTTCAGCAGAGTCAGTCAGTGCAGTTGGATTGTATTTCATCAAATGGAAATGTTGATGAAAATCGATGTTTCATCACACCCATAACAGCAAGAAGTGCGCAGATTGATGTTAGATTGGAATCAGGATGAACATGTACATTGTGTTGCTCTTTGGCGACATCTGGTGGCAGATTGAAAACCCTCTCTCCGTCTACGGTTACCCTGGAGGGACAAATTGTCAGCTATTAATTTTGTGAAATTTATAAAGCAAACATAGTACATAGTTTTGACTGATTTTATTCGGCTGGATATTAGAATTACTGGGACACAATAGACGCTTATGTAACAAATCAATACCATTTTATCAGTGTTGCATCTGTACCTACTTTTTTACTTATTTATGTACAAACTCAAGACATTTGCAACGTTTGTCTCTTCAGTTTTACATTACGTTACCTCAAAGCCAGTACAAACTAGTGATTAAGTCCATGTCTGAAAATGGGGTTAGATATTCTTAGCTTTTGCAGTATTTTCCCTTATTGTAGCTCTGCTGTGTCTGCGGCATAATGTTATTTTTACCATAAATCAGACAGATATAGAGAGTAGAGACTAGCACGTGTCTGCATGTTGCTGCTGTAGTGGTTTAATAGTATTGAGTGCAGTGTTTTCCTTCTCTCTCCAGTAACAGTAGCCAGGTATTTTAAATTCAAGACTTACGACTCTCGGTTTTCCTACAATAACAGCTTTTTCTTTTGTTTTGTTTAATTTGCTCCCCCCTCGACCCCACCGTACGGTCCCGGGCCTCCGCAGATCGACGGCCACTGACGTATCGTCTTAAACACCACCTGGCGAGTAGCTACCGCCTTTTTTAGAGGGTGGTATTCTGATGAAGGGAGCGTAGTTTTGTTTAGAAATGATTCTATCCCATCATTCCTTTGTAGTGGTAGTGAAGACTGTGGTGAAGTGACGTTGTTTTGGCTCTAGTCCGTAGTGTTGTGATCACAGTATCCTAATGACAAAACCTTAAATTAATCCATCCTTTACTTTATTCCTGTGAACCAAATGTGTCCAGCCTTTTAGCTTTCATCCTGTTTTAGTAGAAATTTCTCATGAGTGACAAATTAACTCAAACCTGATCTAAAAATATTATCGCAACATTCATGATCATTTCTCTCGTAAAATGCTGAATTTGACTTGACACTTATGGTTCACGGGGAACAGTGCCTTTATCCCTTTACTTTTCACCTCTGGCTCTGGTCTTTACCCTGTGTTTTTACCCCGAGCTTTTAGGGGACGTCCAATCCATCGACTGTGTCATAGTTTCTCCTGTTTCCCGCTGCTCAGTAGATATAGCTTGGACAGTTTGGCGATTGTATTTATGAATTTACAGCTGGATTTATAAACACTACACTCAATTCAAACCTCACTTTCTTCTGCCTTTGTCAAATGCTTCCTTTTCACAGATTTAAAAGTACATAAAGTCTAAAGTTGTCCATCAGTTATATCTATTTTAAAAGCTCTGTCGCACTCTTGATTGATTTTTATTGACTTAATCATAATGCATTTTAAACTAAGATGTGGCTATCACATGCATCTGTAATTGCCACAGTGTAGTTGATTATAAAAGAGGTTGTAACATGAAAGGGATAGTTTGGTATTTTATTAAAAGGTTTAGATGAGACACCGTACACCCTATTGTCTCAGTTTGGAGAAGCAGACAGGAGCTAGGAGGAGTTTTATGTATTTTTGCAAATTATGCCACTGCAAATCAGTTTTTATAACCAGCAGAGCTTCTAGAAACTAAAATACTCTCAGTTCAGTTTTGCCAGAAAATGTTCACATACATTAATTTAACATATGACTGCTATTATTCAGTTTCACATTTATACAGCTTATTACAGCCTCTCTCTGTCCCCGTCTGGACCAAAACATGGGCACTCTATCACAAACAGACATTGTGTAAATATCCATTTTCCTTTGGCCCCATGGACAGCAGCACAGACTTCCTACACAGGTCACTGCTCCTGTCTGCTTCTCCAGACTGTCTATGGCATGGTATAAATTTACTCTCCAATCCAATTTTTAAAAACCCAAACATTTCTGATCACTGTGGTGTCCATAGGCTCTGTATCGTATTGTTTCCAGAAATTTTCACAACACTCTGCTTCCATCAGCCTTTAGTGCTTCACTAACTTTTAACACAGAATCACATGCTCTGGTCTAAATGTGGACCTGCTTTGTCCTCACACTTTCCTGGTGATATTTTCTTTCTCGGGGATTCATGTTTTTGTGTGTTTAGCCCTTTAAAAAAAACATAAAACTAACAAAAACATGAAGCTGTTTCTTTCTCAAAGCAAATAATCTGTACTTTCTGACTTGTCTAAATCTTATCTTTTGTCTCTGTCTCTCTGCAGGCGGCTTCTTGGTATTATCACAAAAAAAGATATCCTTCGTCACATGGCGCAAATGGCAAACCAAGATCCCGAGTCCATCATGTTCAACTGATCCGGTCCTTTCAGCGAGGAGGAGGAGGCAGCGAGGACGAAGAGGACGAAGAAGAAGTGCTCCTCTTGGACGGCTCCAACTCTTGACATTTGGGACCCTGTTTTTTGTGTGTTTAGCTCTGCAGACCCCTGAACCTTACAAAAGGAGGACCCCTGGTGGCTGCGAGAGGGAAAGACAATGATCAAAGACTACTATGAAGTCATTGTTGCGGCTGCTGAGGAGGCGGCGCTCACGGGTCGAAGGCACTTTGTAGACACTCACTCTTTTGCACCTCAGACATGATGCATGCTCTCTCCCGTTTCCCTCTGAGCTGTACCCACGACACAGTTGCACTCTCCGCGTGCCTCGCCCACGTCTCGTCTCCCGCCGTTTGGGGCCTGGCAGGGGTCGGAGGTCACGATGAAACGCAAACGCGATGAGGGACTTCGAAACCTCCCAGGCTCAACTCTCGAACGTAATCCCCATGAAAAAACCTGTCCGTCCTCCATGGGCCGCTTTCAGAAAGGTTTTTTTTAGACCAGTCTGTAGTGTTAGACCAAGTTTACACTAAACACTATATTTTCAATTAATGCTGCATTCATGTGCTTCCTAAATAGTCCTATTTTCACAGTTTGGAAGTCATTTATCCAACTTTGCAATGTTCCTGTGTGTCCATCTTGGAAAGGTCTAAATATATTTAACATTGTTCACGGTCCAACTGATTTATTAGTTAGTAACATGAAACAAAGACTTTACTTAATGCTAATAAATACTCAAATATAGCTTTATTACTTGACTACTGGATTGAATTCCCTACTAACACTAATGAGTCCATTTTAATGAGTATATGGCATCAAGTTGTTGAATCAAAACCGTTTTTTGAGTTCTGTGGAGCACATGAAAGGAGTGAGACTTTTAGTTGCCATGGAAACATCCCAGAATTGATGAAAATTGTCTCAAAGTCACAAACTTCAAATCAGGCGCCTCAAGATGGCCGCCAACATGTATTTTTTACAACCGTTTGGGGTTTTTTTTAGTCCATCTCCATCCATCTCCAAACTCATCAGTGTTTGCACAAATGTAAAGACAGAAGTATGTAAATTGGGACAAACAACTAAGTCAAAATAAGTAGTGCTTACTCTATCTACTGTTGCTACGGTAACAGAGGACTCAGCGTTACCTAATGCTAACTCTGTAATGCTAACTCTCTCAAATTGCATTGATTTAAAAGTTTAAACTAAGACTGGTCTAACATCACAGAGTGGGTCTAAAGTATTTTTTGTGAAACTGGCTCTGAAGAAGAAAAGGCATTGTTTACCTGTGAAATATACCTGTGTGTGTGTGAGAGAGAGGGAAAACGTGTGTCTGTTAGCACCACTACATTCCAGCCAGGTTACTATGGCAACCGAGAGGGGACACATACACACACCTGTACACGTGGTGTAACACCTGACCCGGTTACAGCTGCCTGACTTCATGTGACGGCTTTAAAGTGTGTGAAAAAAATATAAATGTCTATTAAATTCACTTATTTCAGGTTTGGTGAAGGACAGCTGTGTGTGGTCGCTGTGGATTGTATTAGCTTCACTTTGGCCTTTTCTCAGAGGCTAGGATCTGTATAGTTTCTGACTCCTGAACCTCATCTTCTACCAGCCAATGTGTTAGAACCAAAAATAAATTAGTTTGGACCCTAACAAATGGTTCCCAGACAGAAACAGTTGGCTCTATTTTGAGATTTGTTATCAGAGGCTAACTTATTGCGCTTTAGCTTCTTTTACAAAATATATCAGTAGTATTTAGATACTATTAAGCTGGAGGGATTATTGCACTTTAGACCCTTTTTGTGTTCGTAAAAGACATAAGCTGCATCTTGGAGCCGTCAGTTACGCCAACCCCAGTACATTTTCAAGAGTTAGCAGAGTTAGCATTAGCCACCAAAAATCGCAAATTGTACAAAAATAAGATGGTTTTGATAAATGTCCGCAACAGACGATATGTGAGAAAACATCAACGATTAGCTAGATTTTAAGCAGTTGTTTGTTTTTTTTGTTTGTTTTAAACCATTGCAATTAGCCGCTAATTTTACTAGTGTCTTTGGGTAACCATAGTAACAAACAATGCAATTAGCTTAGGTTGTAGCTATCATGCTAACTAATATATTTGTGTGCTAATGTATCCTTCGTTTTTGTACTGTTGCATTATGCGATATTTTCACCAACCATATGGAAAACGGCAAACTTTTTATTCCCCATTTTTAGTTTGCTAACTCGTTAAAATTAATGGAAACTCCGGCTCCGTTCCGTTATCGTCAGGCCTGTGCATTTGTGTTGCTTTTGCGGTGGATAATGTGCACGATATCTGTTCTTTTATCACAATAATCTGTCAAAAGAAAAAAAAACAATCCTATAACCATACATTTGATATATTGTCCCAGCTCTACTCCTGATTTAAGGTTTGTTGTAGATGTCCTTTCGTCCTGATGCTAATGGGCTAATGCTAAATATCCACATCTACCACAAACTCCTCGACTTCACGAATCAGTCACTGCTTTAGAACAAAAATGTTTTCTTTCTGAAGAGAAGTTCTTTTGGGAGAGTGTTTCCGACTCTGAGCCAGACTGAGCTGTGTGAGTTTGTTGAATGCTTGAAAATGTGAGACTGACTTGTGTCCATTTGTTTATGATGAAGGCGGGTGACTGTGTTTAGTGTGTTTGTATGTTGGGAAAAAAAGGAAAAACTGTCCAGATTGAGATAAACTACGCACTGTTGTTGTATTTGCTTCTCTTCCTACTATTTTTACATGTATTACTATAATCAATGAACTGGAAAATGACACGTCTGTTTATTCCAGCTCTTTTTTTTTCAATATGGCCCAGAAATTGCCTTGGCCAAGGAATTCAGCTTTTTATGAGAATACACTCCATTCAAAGTCTTAATCACTAGTTTGCCAATGACTGTAACTAAAATCTGACCCCCAATGACTTCCACTAAGGCCTCTTTTGTAATCGCCCCCTCACAGTGAGCACCTGCAGATATTACAACAAACTAATGGCACACAGCCCAGACAAGTTCTGTTTTTGTTTTTCTGCTCTTCTTAAAGGAGAAGTAAGTGACTCAGCAGTTCTTATGACAATAACAGTCTGCATTATGTTCTTTAGGTCAATCATGCTAACAAGTTAACAAAATATGGTTAATGTAATGAGCCATAAACAGCTCTTTACTCGCTGCTAGTCTCCCATTTTAGTTTGAGCCCTGTGGAACAAAAGACTCAGTATTTTCTAATTAGAGGTAATCCCAGGAATATTTTCATTGTTGCAAAAAAATCACGGAAAAATCAATTGACTTGACCTACCAGTTGAGAACGCAGGGTTTAAGCCACTGTAAAGCAAAAATATGTCAATTGGTTTCAGTCTATAGTCATTTTATGTGAGACCTTTATTCTTAAAAATACAGTTTGCTGAAGCTGTTAACAATATTCAGCTGAAAAGTGAGATGTTGAGGTTACTATGTTATTTAAATCGAAAACCACTGTTTGGTCTGGACTTTGGGACTTTTCCGTTTGGTTCGATCCAAATTGTCAGATGTGGATCGTGGTTCGGCCCAAACAGCTGCTCTTTGGTCTCATTCTAGTCCAAACTGAACCAAGGTCTGATTCTTTTGTGATGTGTAAATCTGAACATTTCCTGATGGGCATTATATAGATTTAAATCATGTCTTAAACAGTGCATTTGAAGTTGAATCTGTTTATTACTTCTATATTAATAATAATTTGTCTCTATAGGCCCTACTCCAGTCTGATTATTGTATTTCTCCAGTTCAACTGTAAAATAAGCCTCTGAAGAGACAACACATTCACTCCGTAGAAGTCTGGAAAACTCCAATCATTTGCTCTTTAAAACTGTAGATGAAAAGTTACAATTTAAGTAACAATTTGTGAGTTTTTTGGGGTGTTTTCTGTAAAAAGACTCAACAATGTGATCAGTTAAAAGTGTTCCAAGATGAGAGCAGTGGGGTTAAACAAATATCCTGGTTAAATGCTAGCTATCAATAGACACTTGACACTTTTTTTTTACCTCAGTATTTCTTAAACCCATTATTTCACTTACTTCTCCTTTATGTAAGCTTTTTAAAATCTCAAATACAGCTTTTACCAGAAGATCTTTCCCGGTTTTGATTTGTCAAGTTCTTGTGTCACTGAAGGGAAGTGTGGCCCAACGTTAGCACCTTAGCGAGGCCTCGGAGGTGTGTGTGTGTGGTGTGTGTCGTCTTTTCTTTGCAGCGAGAGGAGCGTCGTCTTCGTTCAAAAAGTGATGTTGCCTAACATTGTGTTTCATACTGATCTCGATGTTTTTTCCTTTTTTTTTTTTAATTTATGGATTTAGTGTCGATAGAGTTGTGCATTACTATGAAGAATTTTATGTCTGATTCAATTGTTTGATTGTACATTGAAAAGAAAATATGTAAAGATTAAATTTTGTTTTAAATTAAAAGCAAAAAAAAGAGTCAACTTGCACTTTTGAGTCTGGTTGTATTGTGTTTTATATATTTACAGACTTTAAGCTCTCAGATCGTTTTTGAGTAAAATGAGAAGGAGCTGATTGATGCTTGGAGCTGGTGTCTTCTTACGCAACATCAATCATTCATGGATCTGTCAGACGTCTGTGAGGCAGCTTTTCTTTAGGCTCAGAGCCAGGTTTTTCTACGTCAGGCCTACTTGAGCCCTAAACCTCCATTTTGTAACTGGAAAATGCCTTCAACTTGGGGAAAAATTTCAAAATTCAGTCTAATATCAGAGCAATGTTATAATGTAATCTATGTAAAGTCTATGTGTTACCATTTCCTCAAATAAGTTGATTTAAGGCATTTTCTTCAGGTTTACAGTGGCCTCGTCTCTAAAATACATGAAAAATATCTTAAAACTTATAAATTATTGCACAAAATTCAAATAATTAAGTCATTGCTTCTGTGGGATTATGCCTTTTTTAATATTGGGATAAAATTGCAGTGATTCATTAAAGGGACAGTTCAGATTATTAAAGGGGGTTAGTTTAATAGTTTTATCTAATATCCTAATCTAATTAATTTAGTCGTCCAGACTTATAAGCTTTCAATTAAATCTTAAAATGTTCCAATTGTGGCTTCATTTACCTCTATTCAAAGTTAAGTCTGTGTTTTGTTACTGTTTGTTCTCTAAAGGAACTTATTTGGAGCAGTTACAAATAAAAAGCCTGTTATTTTGGTAAAGATTTGTTTGGTAAAGGTAAGTTTAAGCAGGATTTTGACATTTTAAAGTGGTTTCTAGGCCTAATTACAGCTTTATAATGTATAGCCACTATTTAATTATGCATGTTCTCTCTAAAAAGCGAAGTGCCTACTGCAAATGCATGACATACTCCAAAAAAATCCAGTCATTTTGTCAATAACTGCTTTTTATATGAACCTAAAATCAAACAAAGCCTTCGAGTCCACAAAAATGCTTTTAATTTCATTCATTTTACAAACTACATACTTTTTGGGACGATTCTTTGTCGATTTGTTCTTCTTTTGTCACTGGTTCGAGCAGATCCATGTCCTCCATTATCTTTGTGTCACTCGCTCTGTAACCATAGCAACCAAGGCCACAAGATTCCCATCAAATCAAAACTAACAGGAGAAAAGAGGCCGAATTAGGTGCGTGTAAGTTCATTAATATTTGGTGGAAGGAGCTGCACTAATTTGACCCATTTCTTTGTTAAAAATGCATAAAAGAACTTGATTTTTTTTGTACACAGCACTTTTATTCCACTACAAAAGAGGCATCTGAAGAGCACCGGTGAAAGCAGAGGAGCGTCCGTATTAAGCCTCTGTCTAGACGTTCCGAGCCAAGCAAAATAAGAAAAAACTAGTCCTTTTAGTCCCAGAGAGATGTTGAAAGTCTGATTTACATGCAAAAGAAATGCAACAGGACCGGACGCCTCTGCTGAAGCAAGATAATGGAAAAAATAACTTAAAAGCTGCACACAATGGAGGGAAAAATCAAACAAAACTAAAACACACCACAAAGGGGTAATAATACTTTTGTAAATGAAATATAACTCCCACCCAGAGGATTGCCTGGCTTATTTGAAGGCTGTACAATCATCAAACTGAGCAAAGAGGAATCCAGCATGCGTTTTGTGTCGATAAAAGCCTTGTACAATGGCAGCGGATTTGTTGTAACAGTAGCTAGATGTCACTTTTTGAGCCAATGAATCAGGACCGGTCAGAAATGAGACGGACCAGCAGCATGAGGCAGGCTTTTGGAGTAAAAATCCAATCACTGTAAGAAACTACGAGGAAAGATTATCATCCTCCGACTGTGAACGACCTGTTTTTAAATAAAATGTCCTGTTACAATTCTTTGCTCGTTACATTGGTTTATTAATGGTGCTGATTCCCCGTCCCGAGTACATTCAAGATGGAAATAAACGTCCAGAAGAGATCAAATGTGATTGAAAAGTGATTTTTTTGTCTCTTCAAGTGAAATGCATAGCAGGTTTGTCAAACATGGCTCTCATAGAAGACCTGGCAGGGAGGGGCCTGGGGGTTCTCCTCCGCCTCGCTGTGTTCGTCCTGGAGCAGAGGAGCGAGGTGCGGAGGTGGGTCAGAGGAGGAGGAGGAAGGGGCCTGGGCGGGGGTCTCCTGTTGGGGCTCGATGGCGCAGTAGCCCTCTGCAGCCAGCGGGGGGTGCACTGACACTTGTATGGCGATGTGCTGGGGCTGTTCGTGGACAGAGGAGTTGTCCGAGTCGGCGGCGGGGGATTCGCTTCTTTCCCGCGGCCGCTCTCGCTCGTGTCGCTCCTGGAGGATGGTGAACACGTCCCGGGGCCAGATGGCGACTCGCCCGGCCCCGTCTCGACGTCCCTCCGGAGCCTGCCTCACGAACGTGTGCCTCATCTCCTCCACGCCCACCACCTCCAGGATCTCCTCCATGAACGTGCGGCAGTTCATGATGAGCGGCGGCAGCGGGATGCTACGCGCCAACTCCTCGATGTACCGCGCGAACTCCATGGTTTTAAACTGCGTCACCTTGGCCAGCTCCAGCGTTTTGGCCGACGTTATGATCGGGATGCGCTTGGCGATCTCGAACGCCTTCTGCAGCTTCTCGGCGCCCTCGGTTCGGAAAAACTCGTTGATGGCTTTCTCGGTCTTCTTCAGGTGGCTGCTCATCATGCAGAGCCGCGTGACGTTCAGGGCCATGATGATGGTGAAGGTGACCAGGCAGACCACCATGTAGTACACGCCCATGTCCCCGTTGGTGAACACCACCCGCAGCGTCACGGTGCAGTTGGAGCTGCCGTGAACGTTGGACGCCATGCAGGTGTACTTCCCGCGGTCGGCGAACTCGATGCTGGTGATGTTGAGGACGCCGTTGTCCAGCAGCCACCACTTCCCGCCTAAAGACAGACACATTGGCTTTAACAATCAGATTACAGAAGCTAAATATGTGCAAAAATAAGATTCATTTTTTTATTGCACATGTTACAAATATGGTATGGTAAGGTATGTACTTTTGGGGGATGAGGTTGTTTTTTTCATCGATGCCGTTTAGTTTACTTAAATTAAACTGAACTTTTTGCTTCTGTCTTGTCCACGAATGTAGTTTTGTTGTTTGTATGACACTTTTATACCAGTCTTTTTCGTGTGTCAGCCATGTATTTAAAACCCTTTCATTAAGCCCTGAATACACTTGAACTAAATACTCAGTCGTCCCTGTTACTGCCTGTGACTGGAGTCGAAGGTCAAGCCTGAAAATCCCCTCAGCGTCTCACTTCAGTTTCTAAATGTGCCGACTCAGAGGCTCACTTCTGTTTGTGGCGTCGGTCGAAAGCGCCATTTTAAGCCAAAAAGCATTCATTTGTATTCTTTGTATCTAAAGTACATCTGTTTGTGGGAGAAACGGTGCTTCAGGAGCTTCTCGTTTCAGTCTAACACATTATTTAGAGCGGCCTTGGCCTTGTTTTCCTGCCACACCTTTTAATATTTAAATAGGTGCTGTTCAAATACTGCTGCGTAGAGGTGGTTTGAAACCTTGACTTGGCATTTCAAAACCAAATGAGTTTAGTTTATTTAGTGAATTAAACTTGACCTTCACTCCCTGCTGCTCATCTGTGCAGGAATATGTAACTCTGTTAAAGTGTAACACGCTGAGACTGAATATGGGGCAAACAGTTACAAAACTAGATGCAGCACAACCCGGTTCCCGATCTGTAATTCTCAGAAGGAAGATCAATGACTTTCAGGAAGTGTAGCCGGGACCAGAACAGCACTCGCCCATCCGCCTTTTCATCTGAGAGCAGGACTACTCATTAAAGTGTTGGCCACAAACACCAATAATAACAGTAATGGTCGTCTGTGGAGAGACCCATTAATACAGGCTGATGTTTGTTACTGAGCTGTAGTCTGCTGTGGTGATGTCTACACCTAACTCAGAGTAACTCAAGTGAGAAAAGAACACACAGTTATTGGTTTATGGGTCATTAAAGAAACAATGGCAGCTCTGAGACGACGGCAGGTTTCAACAGGTCATTCTCAAAAAGAAGCTCTCTTCTCTGCATTCCTCTACAAGCCTTTGACTACAGACAAATAAGGGCTCATCCTGAAGGAGAATCATGATTTAGATTACTTAAGAAAATCAACCACTGGCAGATAAAAGAGCAATCACCCCAAATACAAAGGTAATGCCATGATTTTAGGGTTTCTGTTGCTGCCTGAGCATTTTTATGTCTCGATCTGTAGAGTGCCTCTCTGCAGTTTTCTGCTCTAATGCACTAAAAGGTAAGCTCAACAAAACATTAACTATTCGCTGCAGTAAAAAGCCTCTCCAAAGCCAGTCCCAAAACATAACCTCAGCCATCTGCGTCATAAAAGGGCATTTTCTCTTTTAGTAGATGCCAGTGAAATATGTTTGCCTCCTTTTCAAAAACAGAAATGCTTATTTAAGCACCGTGACGCCATGAGACCTTCTCCACAGAAAGTCCTCTTTGTGTCAGAAGTGAAAACATTGAGAGTCAGCAATAAAACAACATAAATATACAGGATAATTATATAAAGCCAACAGTCCTGTGCGAGTTTGCAGCAACAGCAAGTACATTTTAACAGGCTATTGTAGAAAGTCCTTGCCTAAAATGCTATCGAAGGCAAAAAGGCAAATTAAACGACCTCAGCTGAAAACTAGGAGCAGCCTACAAAAGTGCACAACAGAAAAGTGTGTCATGATGTTCTGATTTGGGTTAATAGATGCAGTGTTTTGGGTTAAACTTGACCCCTTCTTGAAGGTAATAACTCTCTAACTGTGTGGTGTAAATGAAACCCAGGTCTAAAGTGACAGTTCTGAGTGTGTTTGTCTCACCATTGGCCTCCGTGTCCAGCCGCACGCCGTGAGAGTTGAACCACTGAACGCTGGGGAACGGCTCTCCGGTGACATTACAATCAATCAGCACGCAGCTTCCCTCTCGGGCAATTATCTGGCTGACTGTGGTGTACACAACTGGGACAAACCCTCCGTCCGCCGATGTGCCGTTTTCCGTGCGGGTCCCGTTCATGTCCAACGTTAAGGCTGCGACGGTTCGAGAGGCCGTGAGGGTCACCAAGGCCAGAAACAGCAAGCCACCAGCCCGGAACATTTTCTCCAAATATTGTTGTGTCACTCCAGGAGGAACAGACTGTCATTGCCCCTGGGCCGCCATCCACACGCTCACTATCTCTTTATTAAAGAAGGCAGCTTGGTTTCCAGCTCCACAGCTTGAAGCATGTCCCTGAAAACAAGCAGATGATTGGCGTCTTAATATTAATCAGAGACAAAACAAAACACAATGGGACTCTGTGCAGCTGACAAACAGTGATAAGACACAAGCCATAAAAAGATAACGGGGCTGTAATACTATTCAGTGTAATGAGATGGAAGGGGGCATCTTTTAATTAGATATTTCATCATAAAAATCTGTCATGTCACTACTGCTAGGTCATAAAAGCATTTCTATACGTATTATTTGCAAAATGCATGTAATTTTATAATAATAGCTCTGTAAGTAGAGTTAATCTCATTCAGGCAGCCATACATTAGAGTAGTTTAAGTATATCCTCACTAAAAGCAGCCCTTTTTTACGATACATAACAATAACACTGCAGTAAAGTGACACAAAGCCAGATCACAACATAACGGAGCAGCGTGGGCTCCGTCTAATCTCTGACTCGTCCGGTTCCTACAAGTTTTTTCTACGGTTTTGTTGAACGATGACTATAACAGACAGTTTGATACGTTTGTTTTGTGTATTTAAAACCAAATCGACGCGTTTATTGTGTCGGTTGTTGCTTAAAAACGTTAAAATCAAAAGGTGGGATCTGTCTAATACCTGGACGGCGGTTCTTTAACGCGAGACCCATCCACAACTCTTTACAAACGGTTCAAAGACGGCCCTTTCACTACATTTAATCGAGCTAACGTGTTAACCATGATATAAGTCAGTATTCACATGCATTTATTCCACACATTTCGAAAACACAAAGCAAAAAAAATGAGAAATTACTCGAGAAAGCAGAATCTTTCCAACGCCAACGGTCCGAGCAACCAACGGCAACTCGACGTTAAAGAAGCTAGCTGCTAATTCTGAGCTAATACGGTTTGAAATCACTCAACATTTCGCGTTAAATACTCACGTTCTGACCCGTAGCGGTGTTTTCTGGGTTGTAGCGGGCGGCAGGACAAAGGGTTAGAGGGATGTGTGGTTAGTTATTTCTCCGCATCTTCTCCCTCCTCCCACCGCTCCGTCCGTCCGCGGCTCAACGTAGCGCTACGAGTTTGTCCGCGTCAGACACAGACACAGACAGACGGAGGGAGGGATAAAGGGCCAAACGAGGCAAAAGAGTAAAGGCAAAGGAAAAAAGCGTTTAATACACTCGAATATACCGTTTCGTGGATTAAGGGGTGTCATTTTGTGTGTTTTTAAGCCTTTTTTGCTATGCTTTGTTTATGCGCCATGTTGTTCCTGCGTAACCGTTTTCCTATAGATTTTCAATGAGTTCGTTTTACAGGATAACACCCACGTTCCTCATTAAAGCACATTATTAAGGATGAATTAGGCCCAGATTCAGAATAATTGCAGCAAAAGGTTTTAGATTATAAAGTGTAATGTTTTTATGCCGTCTAGGACAAGTAAAAATCAATTCTTAACACAAATCATCTTGACCCTTGGATGTCCCTTAATTTTGTGCTCCAGGAGTCCCTTAGATAAAAAAAATGCTCTTTTAAAGATTGCCATAGAAATATCATGTCATAATAGTTTTTCAATTTTTTTACTGAATGGATTATTAACCTTGGTCCTCACCATATATGACAAATATTTATTAGAAATTGTGTGTGTGTCACTATTTAGTTTAAAAGGCATACAAAAGAAAAAAGGAAATTTACCCCAAAAATTCACAACCTGGCCAAATTTTACTTTTTGCACCCACACTGCTTAAGTTATACAAAAATAAAATTCAAAAAAATGTCCAGTCAGGAGGGTTAAGAAGGTCTCCAGGTAGGTATTTTTTGTCAGTGTGCGCAAATGGAAGCAGGATTATGCAAAAACTACTGCTCTGATTTGCAAGTTAGGTAACTCTGTGCTCGGTGAAAATAGGCACTGCTGCTCCTTTTACCTCTGTAACAATATTTGATTGCAAGTGAAATGGTAAATGTGGAGCAAACTAGTAACACCTTTCTTTAAAATATCTTGGTAACACATCAGATCATTATTGGCTCAGTTGTATGTACTCATTCTGGAAAACAAAAGGACAACATACTCAGACTTTTCATAATAATTTCACATGAATAGTCCTTTACTGGCAGATATAAGACACGACAGTATATAATGTTTCTTTCCAGTTGTTTTAAA
This sequence comes from Rhyacichthys aspro, assembly GCA_036850595.1. NCBI lineage: Eukaryota > Metazoa > Chordata > Actinopteri > Gobiiformes > Rhyacichthyidae > Rhyacichthys > Rhyacichthys aspro. Next base: position 5,429,153 of record CM072165.1, read on the forward strand.
AAGTGCCTTTAAACATGAACATGACAATAATGTGAATGAGTGCATATATATTACCATGCAGGCTTTAAATATAAAGTGCATCCACTATTTACAAAAATATCCATCAAAGCTAATCAGAGCTGCTACTTTCAACTGTTCTGGGGCACATATTTGTCAGAGCGCAGCAAACGGCTACTATCTTGTCCAATAATGTTGTCTCTTCTCCCTCACAAGGACGCATCATACTGGGAGGTACTTGTCCTGATAATATGGTGTACTTATTGCGAATATTGATACTCATTCTTTTCACGTGGACTCTTAAGCGTGTAAACATTTTCGCTTCCTCTGCATTTTTAGGTATGGCTTTCAAATGGCAGCATACTTTGGTAGAATCAGGGCCTTTGTCTTCTGCGAGTTTAAAGCAGCGGTCAGCCAATACTAAATCACCGGGCAAAAGTTTATCCAAAATCCCACTGTTTTCAATGATATGCTCATCGCTGACACTGCCGTACCATCCTTTAGAGATGAATGTGATGCAGCCCTGTGGAGTAACACTAATGAGGTACTTCCTGGTTGAAGCAGGTGAGCTATTTATGGACATTTCAAAACAGTCTAACATTACAGCAACGCAATTCCCAAAGGCCTCTACAAACTGTTGAGGCAGAGAGGCCTGTAGAACGTCTCTCTCTGGCCACAGCACCAAATGACTAAACTGTGCGTTCAAAGCGCTAATAGTGTCGCCGAATGCTGTCAGAGCTGTTTTTCTGTTGCTACGAAAGAGGTGGAGAAGGTGTTGGACTGGCAGGTTTAGCCTCAGACGAATGAGAGTCAGGAAAACCATCTGGAAAGGTGACAGCACTCTTAAGTTCTGAGGTAAGTATGGTTTAACAGTGGTCAGTAAAGTCATTAAAAACTCAAAGTCTGGAAGTCCTGTGTAGTATTTGACTTTCTCGTTATCGCCCTTCAAGAACTGTTCCTCCATTTTCCACTTTTCCAGCTCACTCTTCAGCGCCCTGTTTTCCTCCAGCAGACGGTTGATTTCAGTACGTCTGAGCCCACAAAAATCACACTCGTTCATTCGGTCACTCTTCAGAGCTTTGTTTTCCTCCAACAAGCGGTTCATTTCAGCACATCTTTGCTCACAGTATTCACACTCGCTCGTTGGTTTCTTCTCCTCCACACTCTCAGCTCCACCTACTATCACCCGCTCTATGTCCTCTTCCTTCGGTGTAAAGGCTGCTGCAGTCGGGGTGGCCTCCATCTCCTCGTCCTCCTTCAGGGGCATACACCAGTCTGGAGTGGTGTGGGTCTTTTGTCTTTTTTCCCGTCTGGCGAACCGGTCCGGCCTCGAAGGCTTGACCTCACTGTGACCCAGGTTTATAGACGGAGCCCAGTCTGGATGTGATTCACACATTTCATAAGCGGGTTTACCTGTAAATACAACCAAAAAACTCAGGTTAATTACATTAATATGATTAAACAAACTCAAATACAGGTCCAACAATTGTGAGATGTGATGTGTAAATGTCTGATACATAGAAAAGCACAACATTATTGCGATATTCATTTGGATTGGAGTCTCCCACTTTACGTAGTCTTTCTAACATTTCCTTACATAGTTTGTTTTCACTCTGTTTTTGATTATCAGCAGGTGGTGTGTGCTTAGCATGATCTTGTTTCTTCTTTTCTTCCTCAATCTTGTTCTTTTTTTTCATCTTCCGATTATACTTTTCCATGTTTCTCTCCCTTTCCCTCTTCTTGGTGGTTGTGTGGGTAAAAACCGATGGTACCCAGTCAGGGCACAAAGGGTCATCAGATTTGGCACCTATACAGAAGACCAGTTTGTATTGAATAACACAACACTGTGAACAACATTCCTATGTGCTCTTCAAATAAATACTTCCAAGTTCTTTGTTTTGTTTTTTTCCGCAGCATGACATCAAAACTCCAAGACAAATGTACTGTGCTGACTTATTTATCACATAAATACAGTATTTTAGCCAAAACATAATGATTATTACACCTTTTATTATTATGTATCCTATTATTGATCTTACCATTCATGAAATGTTCACTGCAAATACGTGTGTATTTAGACGGCTGCCACTGCTTGCCCTGCCCTGGGACGGGAGGGCGATTAATGGCACAAATCCACAGTCTCCTTCTTTCTGGGTTTTCTTTATCGGAGGGAATTCTGTAGAAACAAAGCCCGGGCTTGTCTCCTCGTCGGTTCGTGCATCCGACGGCACAACAACTGTCAGGCATTTTCACAAAGTCAGTAAAAAGCTCCTTCAGGAAGCTGGCGTTCTTTGCCCTCCAGGGGGGCGTTGCCCTGCGGAAGTGACGTAACGCGAAAACATAGATCTAGGCTTTCATTCAACCCTGTATCACTCCGCCAACTCGTTACCATAGCAACTGTAGTGAGAAGGACGTGCAGTGGTTTATGTTATGTTAATGGTAATAAGTGACAAGATTTAAACATTTCTGTCAAGCTTTTTGTACAAATATGACAGTTTTGAGGATTGAGAAGCAGCAGGGATGTTGTCAGAAATCATAATAATCACATTGGTTGAAACTTACCACTGTGAAAATGTAAAGAGCACACTCTCAGCGTCTTCGGCATCTTATTAAAGGAGATATTCGCTCTTCTAATCGCTGAAATCCAAGCCATTCGCCGCCTTTTGGTCACATCTGAAACCAGGCTGCCCTCTTTTTGACGCCAGGCAGGAAAGCGGTGAAAAGTTACTCCGAGTATTTTGTTTCCGTATTTATCGTGAGACGCGCTCCTGCATTTTAACACACAACAGGTGGTGACCATTGTCGCGAATAAAGCGAGATACAATCACAACCACAGACGAGACACGACCATAACAATCGATCAAAACAACTGTGCTGCAGCTTCCAACATGGCGGCGGTCCCAGGATGCACCGCGGCGTGACGACATGATGCCCGGCGATGAGAAAAAAATACAGAAAAAATAAATAGCTTTGGTCTTGATTGATATTAGAAAAGAAATAGGGATCTCTGTTTAATTAAAACCTAAAATACTACAAAATATATCAAATTGTGAACTATTTATCAGTCAACTAGATTCAAAATAATAATAAATAATTCTTAAAGGCACCTTACGCAGGATTTTAATAATATATATATATATATTTTTTAAACTAGGTTATTATGTCGCATTATATTCCTTATTGCTCACTTAATGCCATCTTGTGAAATCCTAATATCCTGCATAATATCCCTAAAATTGTATGTTGTATGGTTTATTTACAGGCTGCTCCAAAGCTACACATAACGTGGGCTAAGCTGCTGTTAACTCCACCAAACACTGCCCCAGGACCTATTAACTTTGTGATAAGATTTAGTTGTAGTGCAGTAAGAGGGGCTTTTTATGCTTGTGGATATGAAGACATGACACACAGGTAAATAGATTATGGTCAGAACACACTCCGTTGGAAGTGGATTACAGCTGAAAGGTTTGTGACACTGAGAGCTGACTGTACTCTGCTGAAAGGAAGGTACTCTATGAAATATGATCCCAGGAATAAAACAAAACAACAGCAAAGAGACTCCTGGAATAAATGAATGAGCCTTTCACGAACAAGGCCCAAGCAAACAAGTCAATAAGTCATTAGTGGTGCTTCGATACAAATCAAGTTTATCAAATCAAGGGCATGTGAGGGATAGTTTTCCTCTTTTATTTGCGACTGAAAATAGATTCACAAATATAGTCTATTAGTATATCTACATGGAAGAAAAACACTGGGTCAAACACCTTATTATATTGTATATTCAGCAATGTGACCTATGATAAAAACTTAATTTTGTAGTTTTGGATGCTGTGTCCTACATTCTAAAGCAGCATAAGTATTAATAGTATAATAATAATAATAAAACAGTGCACAAAATTATAATGAATAGCAGTTGTAGCTGATTTGAAACTCATTATCTACCAAAAATGAACTCCTATATTAATCCTATATATGTTAATTATAGATTACCGACGAAGGATATTAAAAAAACAAAGACCCCTGTCATTTAGTCCCAGTTTTCACTATATTTCAGTATCTCATAACGTTTTGTGCAGTAACAGGATACAGTTTATTTTTGTGTCTTAAATACAAGGATATATATGTGATAATAACAGTGTTGAATATTGTGGTAACAGTACAACCCTGCAATATGGAAACAGATATCAATATAAATTAGGATATAATGCAGTTTTTTGTCAATTTACTGTAGAGAAGTACACTTTGACTTTATAATACACTTATAATTGTATTATAATTGTTAATTGGACGGTGTATCATCTGTTTGTGTTATAAAGTCTTCTCTGTGACCTACATAAGGACAGGAATAAACCCGGCAGGAAGACGGCCGGTAGGGACGAGACTGTTTCCACCTGCAGACGCTCTGTTGTTGTTGTTGTGGATTCACAGAATAAGCAGGTGGTACTTTCTGACCTCATTTATAAACCTGTGCTTGCTTTTAAAGGTCACAGGAAACAAGGAAACAAACTCCAGGAAAATGTCAGCAGTGGGCAATGAAGGTCAGGTTCATCTGAATGCAGCCTGCTCCAGTCTCGTCTGACTTTTTTTCCGTCCGATGCAGCCCTACGCATACATTTATTCAGTTTGCTGCGGGAAGCATTAATGACATAAACTCTAGTCTGATAAAAATGTATTTATTTTCTGTACAACATAATAAAATACTCACTTTACACTTCTTGATTTCCCAGTTCAAATTCTTTGTGCTCTTTTGATGCTCACTTAATCGTGTTTTATCTGAACTGGTACAAAATAAATATTGAAAGCCCTTTATAAACTGTGACCTAAAGCATCTGGCAGCAGAAAGAGTCTCATCATGAAGCTTCTTTGATGAGTAACGACAGTCTCCTGAAGGCCTGTTGAAGGACCAGACATGATAAACCCAGTCAGTATGTGTTTAGAATTTACAGTACTGTGTAGTCAGGTGAAATAGTTAAACTGGAGGACGGTTTAAGAAGTGGTTTGTGTGAATGCACCATTGCAGCAGGTACAAAAGGGACGGGAAATAAACAGCCTCACTGCCAAAAACTACCACAGATGGGACCATTTTGCCCTAAGAACTAAAGACTAGTGTTTTGGTGCTTTAAAATGGTTTAAATCTCCTACTCAGCTCCTTCCAGACTCTAAATATATTTCCACAGTGGCAGGAGAAGGGAAAACATAAAGTAATAGTCTCTTTATCTCTCTTTATCAGACCTAATTTTGGATCATTCTTCTTTTCTACATTGCCTCCGTTCACCTGTCATTAATCTTTTATCTGATTGTACAAATAGAGCCTGATTAGACGCTTGTGAATGAGATATACCTCATGGATCTGCTCTGGTGTGGACAGGGAAAAGGCCGCTCGGACGTAGGCACAAGGCTCGCTGCTGTTGATCATAAAGACTCCTCCAGGAACCAGCAGCACCTGCAGCACAAACCACTGAGGTTAGAGTTTACTTTAAACACATCCAACATAAACAGTGAGATGTGACCCTGCAGGAGGAAAGACAAATGATTTCAGATTGAATCATTAAATACACTTAAAACAATGATAATCAAAGCAGGAGTTGCAGCTGTATAAGTTCTAACACTGGAAAGTTACCCATTATCTTTGTGCTGCCGTTACACAACACTGACAAAATATAAACAAGCTAAATAAACAAAAATGACCCTTTCTGAATGATTTATCTGTCCATAAGATAAGACCTTCTTTCACAAGTCCTTAATTCTATCTGTATTAACAAATGAATAATCTAAAATGCAACTAAAACCACTGTAGTTATTACTATATAGAGTTAAGTTGATTCACATAAAAGTCAGTTCAGAAACAAAAAAAAAAAAAAGGCCAGTCATGGTTTGAATCCCAGCTCACTTCTATCATCCCTCATTTACCTTATGTTCTATTTATTATCAGATTATCAATAAAAAAGCAAAAACCCATAAAATGTAAGATAATTGACATAGTTTGATTTTGTGTTTCCTTTAATAAAGTGATTCTTACAATGTACACATTAATCCAAAACCATCCACTCACCACAAACAGTAAGTAAAGAGTGGTTTAAGCCGTAACATGGACTTGTGAGAGGATTATACTTTCAGGAGGGAAGCCATCCGAAGCCCGGGACACTCAGACTGTGCCCACTCATGTTTTTTTTGTTTTTTTTTCCGACAGCTTCTCTCCAGCAGGGATTTACAGACTCTGGTGGTTGGAGTGGGAGGGGAAACACTCTCTCAGCTCACAATGGCAGCTTTAGAGCCACCATCCCACACTGTTTCCAGGCACAAAGCCAGACTGTTCAGCAGAGAGGGCACTGGTGCATTTTGGGTAACAGCACCGTCATTTGTATGTGTTTAGCAGCCAAAAGAGTTCACCTTTGACTATTACTTACCTCTTTCTCCAGAGCCTTCTCTCGAATGAGCTGCTGCGTATCAGCAACGCCCTTCAGTTTGATCCACAGGAACATACCGGCCGACGGGACGTGCCACTCTGCCACATCTGACCCAACACAGGCACAAAGTTAGGATTGAGGGTTTCCTGTCAGTATTTCATTTGTGTGTTTCTATACAAAACATGAAAGGAATTGTAGTTTGATAAAGTGGCCACAAGAGGGCAGCTGTGAGAAAACCAAAGTAAAACTAAGGAAATTTAAACTTAAACTAATAAATACAAGTGAATATATGAAGTTAACAGGTGCTAGTTAATCTTCCTAAGACATCCAGATTTGATAAGAGCGATCCAATGTAACTACTGCTCTATTATGCAACTTATGTATATTTGGAAATAAGTGAATCATGAACAAAACAGTTAATTATCTATAAAAGCATAAAGCTGCCCACAACAACGCCACTGTGTCCTATTTAAACAACATTTAAACACTAGTTCCATATAATTAGCAGAAGAAGAGTGATCAAAATCTGTTCTTAAGTAAAGTAACAAAATGAATACTTAAAAAAAGTCAAGATATTCAGTGGAAAGACTTTGTAAGAACTGAGTTGCTTATTTATTAGAGAAATGTGGTCTCTAAATAGATAATAAAACAGAATAAAAGTAATTATCTAAAAGTTTTTTCACTTGATGCCAGTATAGTATAAGCTAAACCTTAGTGCTAACATGTATAATTTAAATGGTGAGTGTTGGGTTTTCGGTTGCAGACGAAGACAAACCTTTGAGCCACTTCTCTGCGGAACTGATCATTGCATCACGTTGTTTTCTGTAAAACTCAATGACCCTGTGTCGGATCAAAAACAGAGGCGTGTCACTGTTGTTCAGTCTCTAATAAACCTGATGCAGTTTGTGGTTTAAATGTAATAAAACAAGTCCAACCGCAGCAGAGGACTCACCCGTCGATGTGCTGCAGGAAGCCCTCCTCACCCCAACTGTGCAGCAGCTGGGACACCATCAGCTGGAAGAAGCACATTATTATACTATAAGTGGATTTACTTTGTGCTTTATTCAGTTTTTATAATTAGTCATCCAAAAAAGTTGTTACACCGCTGACTCATTGTAATATGTTTAATCAAAACAGGATTAAAACCTCCTCCTAATCCAGACATGTCACATCTTATTCTGTCGTTAAACCAAACCTCCCACCGTTCTTCATCTTCTAAATCTGTAAATCTGTCTTACATGTGTGTGGACAAGAGCTGAGAACGTGTTTTACTCTGATGACTCTGCCCAAAAGTATGCCTCTGAGTTGGCACAGCCCGAAGCTACAGTCACCACTTAATAACTATAATACTGAAGTTTTATTGTGCAAAGTAAGAGCAAAGTTTTAAGATCTCCGGTCTTTGGGTGAAAATTATAATAGTATTGTTACCGTTACATAATATGATGTGTAATTGGCCAGTGAAGTGTTTAGTTTGTTTGGATAAAATGAACTCAGTAAAGTTGTTCTCTTAGTTCATTTCACTGGGATAATTGTGTATGCTGCCGTATGAGCCTCAGCATTCACTAAACCTGAGTCGAGAACCATTAAAAAACAAGTCCTGCTGAACTATTTACTGACTGCAGACGTCTAAACAAACCGAATACAGGAAGTGTGTGACAGGAAGTGTGAGACTGATCACTTCATGTAAACGACAAGAAAGAGGAATAAAAGAAAACAGTCAGAAATGAGAAGGTAAAATGTCTTATTAGTGTTTTTGCTGCAGGTTCATATGGAGTTTAAGTCTGGTGCACCTTATTTACTGTTCTTCAGACGTATCCTATTCAACAAATGTGGAATACCGCTTTAAGATGTTTATTTATGGGCTTTTTTATTGTCTTTATTTTGACAGAGGGGCAGTAGCTAGAAAGGAGAAAATAAGGGTGTGAAATGGAGGAACACTGGTGTAATAGTGATGAGGAGAACAGTAGTAGCAGCAGAAATGAGTCACCTGTGTGAAAGAGCTGGTGTGCATGGTCGAGGCCTGGATGTGCAGCACCACTCTGTCGACGAGAGGTTTGGGGCCAGTGACAAAACCGAGCCTCAGCCTAAAACATGAAAGTAACGTCACATACTCTAAAACCAGTCTGATGCCACACCTATTGTTAACAAAGCCGTATAAAGCACAAGCTCATTAAACCTTAACACAGTCTGCTTTATTGTGTCAGGTCTGGACTTGTTAAATTGGATAAAAAGCCTATAAAAACACTGCTTACCCTGACGAGAGGATTTTGGAGAAAGAGTCGGTCCTGATGACTCGTCCGTCAACGTCCATCGAGAGAAACGTGGGCGCCCAAGGCTGTCGACGATTACAGTTATTTATTTAACCACAGAGTTAACAATGAAAATAAAAACAGTGGTAATAGAGGTTTTTTTTTACCTTGTCAAACTGCAGGAAGTAGTAAGGGTCGTCCTCGATGATGAGCATGTCGTACTGTCTGGCCAGCTTTAAAACACAAAAGGATGTAAGAAAGCGTATTCAATCTGTATGAAATATAGACACTAAAGCCCACCTCATAGACCTCCCTCTTCCTCTGCTCCGTCATTGAGGCTCCGGTGGGGTTTCCTCCGTTCGGGATGGTGTAAAGGACTTTGGGCACGGTGCTGTTGGGTTTGTGCACCTCAGAGGGAGCCCAGCGGGACAGCACCTCCTTCAGCGCCGCAGGGATCATCCCGTGTTGGTCGCTGGAGACGTTAATGAGGTTACAACCGAGTGGCTGCAGCTGGAATAAGACAGAAAATAATATCATAGTTACCAAGGGTTTTAGGTTTAAAGGTTTGTTGTGTTTGTTTGTTGAGCTCTCACCGCGGCTAATGTTCCAGAATAGGTCGGAGCGTCCAGTAAAACGTTGTCTCCGGGGTTCACCAACATCTCAAACACCTTCAAATGTGAACAAAAACAGCTCTGATACTGTTATAAACATATTCTCAGATTCTACTATGCTGTTTTTATGAAAAGTCATTTAAGTGGCAAAGCTTAATTGTGTGTAGGACCAGAAATTCTCAATCCAGGCTGAAATAAAAATGTTTACAATACACTTTAGTGCTTTTTGTGATTTTATAGTGAGTTATAGATGTATTTTTTATAATGTGTATGTTGCTAACTGTAATTTTGCTTTAAAAGAAAGTTGTTATGAAGCCATTTCATTGTGACAATAAATAATTTAAATAAGTGGCCTCAAAGTTGTTTTGTTTGTTTTTTTGAGACAAAACAGTCCCATTTGCATCAGTGCATTTCTTCTTCTCTGGTCACAGCAGAACGGATTATTTACCCAGCTGCTTCATGGTATTCTCCCCATCAGGAGCTCGTACTGTTGAGCGTGAGTACCTTACAGAGCCCCTCCTGGCTGCCTGTGGTCACACACATGTCCATCTGCCCGTTCGGAGGGTTGTGGAGACTCTTCTGCAGACTCTTCATCCACGTCAGCAGCTCTGGGATCCTGAGAGACGTATGATTAACTCAAAAACGGAGGGTTATCTTCTTGTACAAACAAATGTGGCTGCTCTGCAAACTGATCGATAAAGTGAAGTGAGGCTCGTAAAGACAGAGACTGATAACCTCTGCAGCAGTAACTCGATGAAGGACCAGACTTGTAAACAATAGGAATATAAAGGGCTTTCAAATGTAATGTTTTATGATTGATGAACAGGTGAAATAATTAAGGCACCAGGCTCTTAGTATTAGGAAAAACAACCTCAAATGAACATTTCACGCTAATTTATTGTGTCATTACTTATTTAATAGAAGAATAAAAAGCATGTGCAAAACTAAGTACCCCCTAGTACTTCCATAGAAACTGAAGGTTTGCATTGTGTAAAATGAAACTAATCAACATATTTTCTACGGGTATAAATACCACAAAATAACACTTAAGCATTTGAAATTCTGAAAAAATAGATACTGAAAGCTCCCTAGTAGTGAGTGGAAGTGCCATTAGTTCCTGTTTCTGTTCCTACAACAGCCCAGAGAGGACAAACTGAGCACTGCTGCGAGAGATGTTTAGACAGTTATATGTAGACAGATGTTTATAGTTCAATAGGACTGGTCTGGGGTAAATAATTGTTGCTCTAGGGTAAATAATTGTTGCTCTGGATTAAATAATTGTTGTTCTGGGGTTAATAATTGTTGCTCTAGGGTAAATAATTGTTGCTCTGGGTTAAATAATTGTTGTTCTGGGGTTAATAATCGTTGCTCTGGGTTAGGGTTAGATAACAATTTCCAAAACAAAGTTAATCTTTCTACAGTAAGAAGGATTATTCATGTAAAATTCAAAGAGGGGACAATAACTATGTCACATTTCATTGGACTGTAATATATGTATTTAGCCAAATACAAAGTGGGGTGTTGTTATGCATCAAAACAATAGAACAGGTAAAGTCTGACCCGTTGGAGGCAGAGTACTGCAGTGCCCTCTTCATTAGTGCCTCATCGAAGCTGACCGTCTGTCCATTCTTCACTTTTATTGTGGCAGAAAGAAACGGGAAGGTGTTGGGGTTGGGGGCTCCTCCGGCCAAAGAGATGAGGGACGGGGGCGAACGCTGCTGCAGCTCGGCTTTATTTACACAATCATGAAAAACAGGTCAATTTGTACACATTACTTCTTAAACTTTAAAACCATGAGCTCAATTACAAGCTTAGGCTCTAAACACACAAATCTGATGTCAAAAGTAGTGTACAGTGGATCTCTAGTTTATGGGGGAGAAAAGTACCTTTAGGAGAACAACAAACTGCAGGAAAAGGCTACTCACTGAGAATCCTGATGGGGGAAGGTTTCCTGGCTGCACTGACAGCTGTCAAAAACCGAGCGTAATTCATGATTCCTGCAAAAAAAGACAACATAAATGTGCTTACCTTGCAGAAATTTAAGTTTGATCATTGCATTTATTGGATTAGAAGACCTGTTGTATCACACTGCATTTTTGTATTGCTTGTTTAATATCAGAGTATTTCCAACATGAATGAGTAAACAGTGTCCGTGTGGTCACTTTATGTCTTTTCTCCACGTGACTAAGACTTGCGTAAAGTTTATATCAGCAGTAAACTCTAGGGACAGTCTGCTCGAGTGACACACGGGGTTAGGACAATAAACTGACAAAGTGAGCAGAAATAACACGGGTTAGTTCATTAATTACACCATATTTACTGCAGTAACTCGCAACACTTGAGCTTTATGACTGACCTTCTTAGACTCCGCCCGGGGGATTGTGGTTAATGTATTTGCTGATTTACAGTATTTCAAGAGCGGTCAGCGGCGACGTCCTTTACGTGGACTACAATTCCCAACCGCTGTAACGGACGCCGGTTAAATCAAAAGTGTAGCTAGTTATTTAAAGAGTTATTCACAGTAAAGCGTTTGATAATCTATTTTTGGTCTTGCCCAAGAGCGTGGTTTATTTTCTTAGACTTACCAAACCCGGCGTTGGTGTCCAGTGCGTTCATCGTCGTTTTTATTTCTATTTTTGTCCTCTAGAGCGCAGTCAACCTGCCGCCGCCGGAAGTGACGGAAGTGACAAAATAGCGAGCGAACTTCCGTGTTGTTAGCATAACGTTAGACTTTTGACTAACCTTCATAAAAATATAACACTTGGGTCACAGGAGCCTTGTTAATTTGAATTAATAACATTATGCGGTGTGCTTTTTTATGAATATTACTCACGGCTTTTACGAAGTGGGTGTTAGCAAAGCCATAAATGCTAACAGGCTAACCAACCGCTACCTACCAAATCCGTTGTATTACTTATTTTAAGGGGACTGTGCGTTGCATTTGACTTTGGTGCACGTAGCATTTGCGCAAATCTAAATTTACTTTTTGCTGCCATGTAGCATTGTACTTTGTTTTGGCATTTCCATCTCCGTCATCGTTTCCAATGGGCAAAAGGAAAGACATGATTCACCCCAGGTTCCTCAGTAAGTATTAACAATTATACAAAATCAAACTCTGTGCATATGTTTTGTTTTACATTTACTTTTGTATATGTTTAACTGGTTGCTGGTCACTCTGTATAATTATGACCTAGAATGTAATACATAATAACAAGACAAAACACAGAATACTGTACAGTTTTTTTTATCACAGTAAATTGTATTGCATTTAATGCATTTCTGATTCTCTAAGGTTGAAGAAGTTGGAATACTTTGCATTTGAGTTTATTATGCATTGTACTAGATTGGAAAATAGCGAGTTCCTCCAGAAAGCTTACACTGTACTCTCTAAAGGTATTTTTGACATGTTTTGTGTGTTCTTCCTAGGTGAGGCCAGCTCTGCTCTGCACAGCGTCCACAAGCGCAAACATAAAAAACACAAAAAGCACAAGAAAAGGCACCACAGCTTCGCGGAGTCCCCAGAACCTGAACCTGTTGTGGTTCCTCGACCACCTCCTCAGCTCAGACTGAAGATCAAACTGGGAGGACAGACACTGGGGACCAAGAAGTGAGAACAATTCAAGATGTCATAACCCATATTAACCTACAACTGCATTTCCTCACACTCACTACACATCGTCATAGCAACCTGCCTGATTTTATTTAATCAGAATTTGCTGAAGTTGCAGGTAATGTGTCTAACGTCAGCGTGTCCCTCTCTAGTGTCCCCACCTTCACAGTGCATCCCGGTGTGGCCCGTCCTCCTTCACCGCTGATGATTATCCATAATGACAATGAGAGCGATGATGATGATGAAGATGAAGAGGATGAAGATGAGCCCTCTGTGCCTCTAGAGCAGTACAGAGCCTGGCTGGGTAAGAAACACCACTTCTTCAACATACCGCTCATAAACAGCAAAGTTATTTTATCATTATTCTGTTATGGTTCACATCAGATGAGGACAGCAACATGGCCACGTCGCCGATGCCGAGCATGGACTCGGACTCGCTGCCCCTGGACGAAGAGGAGCGATGGCTGGACGCTCTGGAGAAAGGAGAGCTGGACGACAACGGAGATCTGAAGAAGGAGGTGGACGAGTCTCTGCTCACAGCCAGACAGGTCAGAGAAGAACGAATACACAAACTGGACAAAGTGGAACAGCTTTAACCATAGTCGCTCATCATTTACTTCCAAAAGTTGGTTCAGTTTTTGTAAATGTGGTTTTGTGACTTTAGATCTAATTTATTTCCTGCAGTATACATTTGTCATCACCCTCTCAGTTTGGAGAAGCCGACAGGAGCAACTCCACAGACACTAAACCATACACTGTTGAAAAATACATTATTACTAGTCAATATCCATTTAAATGTATAAATGAGAAACAGAATAAAAATGTAAGTAGGTGTTTAAGTATCCTCAAGGGAGCACACAGTTACACAAAATGTACTGAAGGATTGTAGTCTATTGACACTCTATAACAGTGCTGGCTGTATAAATATAGAGCTGTTTAACACTAATTTGAATAAAATAGGAAAAACTGAAGTTGGAGACATATATGAGCTCTGAACTGTTTCTTCTGTAACTTTCAGAAAGCGTTGCTCCACAAGCAGCAGATCCAGCCTCTTCTGGAGCTGCCCATGGGCTACAAGGAGAAGGAGATGACCGCGGAGATGATGCAGAAACGGGAGGAGCGCGCTCGAAAGAGACGACTACAGGCTCAGAAGAAGGCAGAGGAGAACAAGAACCAGACCATCGAGAGACTGACAAAGACCAGCAAAGCCAAGATCAAGAGCATGAGGGAGAAGAAGTCCAAGCAGAACCAGTGTCCCATGGTCCGCTACAGCGACACGGCTCAGGGAGTGGCCATCTCTTTTCCCTCGGGGGTCCCGGCGCCGGCCCCCGCTCCTCCTCTGCCTCCACCCTTAGCCCCCGTCAGCTGTGGGGTGAGCGGCTGCACCAACGTTAAAAAGTACTCCTGCTCCAAGACTGGGGTCCCGCTCTGCAGCCTCGAGTGCTACAAGAGGAATCTGCTGCTGGTGCAAACTGCAGCGTGAAGCTAAAACATCCTTAAGTCGTGGAGAAGCTGTCATAAACTCTACACAATGGGATCCAGGTCAATTTAATAAAAGTCACACAGCTTTCCCGGTTTGTCCAGTCAATAATGGTTTAGTTTGCATCGAGACTGATTAAACACTTAAATTATGTCTTTTGTAAAACATGCCTTCCACTCAGCTTTTTGTACAGCACATATTTATCATTTATGTGCAACCATTAGTTTGAGACGTATTTTTGTACAACAGAACTTTGCACAAATCTGACGTTAATTTTCATTTTCTGAAGTGTAAATATTAATCATGTGTAAAGACAGTGTTCTTAAACAATAAATAAAAGGATACAAATCTATTGCTTTTGTAAATCTGTATTTTTTAAACAAAAAATACAAAACTTTAAATTATGAAAATATCAATTTAAAACCATTTTAATAAAGTACACTCAAAGTTTTTATTATCATTACATTTATGCTATTTTTCCTCTCATATCCAGCTGCTGTTACATAATGTGTGATCGAATATATATGCTGTTCTGTTTTTATGGTTTAATTTGTAGTGAATGTCCCTTTGTCTTGGTTCACACCATAATATCTGAGGTATTTCTTGGTCAGGTCATGTGTAATTTGTCCAGTTTATAATGTTCTTTGAAGCTGAGACACTTGACTTCAAACTAAAAGTCTAATCCACTGAATGTTCACGTTTCAACTGGGATCCAAACAACGAACTATGCCTTTCTAAAGAGCTACACCAGATAAAGCTTCATGCACCTGTTTTATTTTTCCTGTAAACACTTGCCTCTGCTTGTTTGGTTTTATTCCAACACACATTTTGTCCACTGGTGAGAAGCTTTTAGGTCATAATTTCTGAGTTGCATCTTCTGTTTTTGGATTTTATGAAACATCTGTCCAATTCCCTTTTAATAAATGAATCAAACTGTACCAGATTTAAGTTTAAAGCAGATTTACACCTTCCTTTGAGAGGTTTTGGCAACAATAGTTTAAGCTTTCCCAAACAATGGCTTAGTAAACTTGTACACTGTAAGACTCAAAACTCAAGCCCAATGTAGCCCAGTTCTTTTCAGTTCTGCAGTCTGAAGTATCTTCCTGAGTATTTCATGTTGAATGTAGCTCGTGTGTCTTGTTACTGATCTGTTGAAGGAGTCACAAAGCCAGACCGAAGGAAAGTCTGAAGGCCATCTCCACAGGAACCTCAGCCACAGAGTCATGAAAACATACGTAAAACTCCTGAGGCACGGGCTCCAGCAGCATCCGCCTAAAAAAGTTAACAATATAAATAGTTTGTTTTAAAACTACTTGCTCTTCAGGTGCTTGAAAGAGAGCAACAAAACACAAAAAATACCACTTAATCAAACCCATATTTCCTGATGAACAACTGCTCAAACCCTACATCAATCACCAGGGCTTTACATTTGAAGCCGGGCAGACGTACCCTATGACCCAGTAAGTCATGGTGGGAGCAGGTTTCCTCTGATCTGTCCAGTTTTCGGGTTTACATTGGAAAAGGACGCCATGTTCCTTGACGGGGCCCAAACCCCAAGCGCCGCGCTGGGGCCTGTCTGCCGCCCGTCGGCCCTGAGGGAGAGGGAAATCCAAACAGAGACTCAATATGAACATTCATGAAAGGAGAGAGACGTCCAGAAGAAACGCGGTTGATTCATTATATCCGACAGTGGAGATAAACACAGACTGAGAGGCTGAGGACGAGGATTTATAGACTTCCTCTCACATAACCACCAGATATTCACTATTTATTTCACTCTTACAAATGGAGAAGTAATTAGTTAATATTCTGTCAGCTTTTGCATTTTGTTGAACAGAAGCTTTTTTTTAACATTTAACACCATTTTCGTTTTAGTCATTTGCTAATTTCTGTCTCTTTGCTCATTAAAAAAGCAAGTGTGATACTAGAAAAAGTAGTAAACACATCCTCGGGCCATCCCACCTTGGCCGGGAGGCTCTGCTGAAACGCGGCTCTGATGGAAAGGCAGCAGTGGTGGAAGTTGCGGATGAGCTGTGGGTGGATGGAGCCGCTGAGCTGAGCCACTTCTCTGTGAGTGGGAGCGATGAAGATGCCCTGCACCGTCTCCATCATCACGTAGTGGAAAAGAGTGTTTTCAGCTCCGGAGGTCAGTCTGCAGGAAATACAGAGGTGTGAGAGGCTGGAATACAATCATGGACTTGAATCATGGAAACTGTGCTTTATTCACTGCAATTAAACGTCCTTGGAGTATGTTCTACTGGAAAACAACACTTAAACCCCATGTTAATCTCTTCTCTTCTCTTTGTAAATGCAGCTAATGAGTTATACATTTGTAAATGGAGAAGTATTTTAGCATCACCCACTTCATGGTGTTGTACATGTCCTCTGTCTCACGCTCAGTCAGAGTTTTCCTCAAAGTGCCGAGGTAGAAAGGGTTTGGGTGCTTCATCCTGGGGGTCTGAAGAAAAAGCGGTGTGGATAGCAATATAAACACTCAAGAATAGGAAAATATAATGTCAATAAAATATCTCAATAAAAGCTTTACCTTAAAGAGGCCTCCGCTGCCCACACTCCCGTCAGACCCTCCGGACCCCAGAGAGTCCCGTCGTGCTCCAATTTTCCTCCCTGAGTCAGGGGTCGAATGCGGACTGAGCCCCGGAGCCTCCATCTGCCCCTCGCTGCCGCTGTCCGACAGGCTCCTCTGGGGGCTGGCCCTCCTGGACCTCTCCCCGAACAGGCTGCGACCTCTGGAGCCCGACGAGGAGCCTTTAACGGCCCCCGCGATTTTACTGAGGACAGGAGACGAGGAGGCCAGGCTGTCGAGACGGTCCCGGGCCGTGGCGGCGGGGAGGAACCAGTCGGCGCAGGACAGACACGGAGCTGGAGGGGCATTGAGTCGCTCCTCGATGCCTCCCTCTAACACCTCCAGCTGCAGCAGAGTGGCCTTCACCTGAACAGGACGGGCACCAATCAGACTTCGGTGGAAAAATACACAGTTGGACGTTCTAATA
Source organism: Rhyacichthys aspro (assembly GCA_036850595.1). Taxonomy (NCBI): domain Eukaryota; kingdom Metazoa; phylum Chordata; class Actinopteri; order Gobiiformes; family Rhyacichthyidae; genus Rhyacichthys; species Rhyacichthys aspro. The sequence goes on from CM072165.1 coordinate 5,446,518, forward strand.
CAAAGATGTGCTGCACTGAACATTAAATAATGAAGTTGAATGAGTTTAAAGTGAATAGAAAAGGCCAAACCTGGTCGACATAAACAGAGTCGGGCCCTGTGGAGCCTACAGCAGGTGAAGCACAGCCTCCTGCCTCCAACAGCACACACTGCATGAAGTGTCTCTGAAGAAGGCAAAGAACTATATTGTGATATTTTAATTTATGTATGGGAGCTTTTTAGAACTACTTTATCATCGAATGCCTGATCTGAAAACACTGTCACTGAGTTGGGGTCTTACCAGTCCGACTATGAGCAGGAAGTGTCGTCCCTGAGGCTGGTTGTATCCCGGTGCTGTGGCTCTCTGCTGCGGAAACACCTCCCTCCAGATCACCAGCTGCCCCACGCGCTGCTCCGAGGCCAGCGGCAGGAGGCAGTAGTGCTGGCAGTACAGGCACACGTCCAGCAGGTCCTCTTTGGGCAGGTGGTTAGCGATTAAATAAGACTGAAATAACACAGGGATGACAGGTTAGGAGGGCCGACTGTTTCACAATCAAACACAGTCTTACATTCTTCTGCTGTTTAATATTTTAGGCCTAAGGCTGAGAGTCTTACCTTGTAAAACAAACAAGAGCCAAGGATAACATACATTCGCCTCAAACCAAAATAATCCTCCGACTGAAAAGAGACAAGTCATGACATGGTATTAATGACAGAGTATGATTTAAGTCTGGTCCGATTCATAAAAAAACATACCATTAATTAACTGGCCACAGCTTTTGCTTTTAGCATCATACTACTTAACCAAACCAAATACTATTTTATAATTAGTATTTGATTTTTTATCTTATTTATTCCTATTAAAATCTTTTGAATGACTGGACAAAAAGATAAGTGAAGATTCATATATAAATTCAGAGCAATATACAACTAAATACTGGCACTATTATTTGCAGTATATTACATAATAATGTTTAACATAATGTTCATTTGTTGCTGAATAATTTGGACAACCTCAGAAGCTCACCATTTCACCAAAATCTGATGATTCAAAGTCTGAGAGAACAGTATCCACCTCCATCTGTGAAACAAGGAAAGGCAGTGGGTGCACAGACATCACACTTCAGTCTGATTAGAGACTAATATACTGTAAATATAAGTTATGTTCAACAACAAACACTAGAGGGCAACAAAGATGCACCAACACAAATAACTGTGTGTGAATGTTACTGTCCACAGACACAGACTCACCTTGATTTCAGGCGGCAGAGTGAGCCATCGCACCGCAGGAAGCCCCTCGAGGAAAAGAGTCCCTGAGACGTCCGGAGGTGGAGCGGAGAAACCCTCTCGGAGACGGGACGGCTGGATGAGCTGCTGGAAGAACAGGCAGAAGAAGTGGTCCAACCGGGGAGCGTGGTCCGCCTCACAGAACGCACTGTCACAGAAATAAAATCAAGTCTTATGATTTATTCCATTAGAAGATGAATGAGAGGCTGTGGGTGTCTTTCGTATAAAATGTTAAATGTTAATGGTGCATAAGGGAATTGGGTCTGTTTCCATGATCTGCTAAGAAGCTTAACTTTGTGTATTGTCAGAAATTTAAGGTAAGTAGAATTTGTATTTATAGCCTGCTGCTTTCCATCAAATATTTATACTTTCTCATGTTTGTCAAAGGAATAGTTTTGCCTCTCATCCATTCAAAATGTGAATAAAATGTGATTTGTGGGTCAAATCATTTTATTTAATTTTATGATGGCTGTGGTTTTAGTACAAATATAAAAAAGGAAGTTGCAGCTCTCTAAACCACAGCTGACGAACCTGTCCAAAGAGCCGTACATCACTTTCAGAGTCCGGACCACGTCTCCCACCACCGTCTGCAGACACAGCAAAGGAACTCTGGAGGGGAACAGGAAAATGACAAACACAGACTCGAATTAACTCCAGCCTCCACTGAACCGTGACCTATCGGTGACGTGAACTAAAGTCTGCTGCCATCAGGCAAAAACATTGACTCGATGAGACCGTTTTCTCTTCACACTGTGGTCTTTTGTGAAATCTCTTAAAGCATGAGTGGAGTTGAATGTTCTAGTTGCTAGGATTATGAGGACGGCTAAAGTGACTCATCTCAGTGACCATATACTCAGTAAAGAGACAGAAAACTCAGCAAAACCCTAATTGTTTTCACAGATAATCCAATTCGTCTGCTTTTAAAATAGCTTGGTCTGTGCTACAAAACCAAAACACTGAACAGGTCTGATCTGTTAATGCTCTGAAAACAGGTAGCAAATTTATGTTAATCATTTCGAGGAGAACAAACCATATCCTACACGATATAAAAGCCTCAATGATAGAGTTATAAGGTATGTTAAAGAGGGCTGCTGTCTGTCTACCTCTCAGCAGGAAGCCCGATCACCAGCAGGTTGTTTTTCTCCTTCCAGTAGCCCACATGCACCAGATGTTTCCCGAGCAGCAGAGATGAACTGTGGGAAATAAAGATGTTGTGGAAAAAAAGACTTTATAAATAATATTCTGCAGTAAGAAAATGTGTTCAATGGCAGCACACGGTGGTAACATTTTACATTGCAGTTCCACAGATCCTTTTTACAGTCTGTGAGAGACAAGCTGTTTTCTATAAAAGAAACCCAGTGGAAAAAGATCACATGAGAAGTTAAAAATTAGAAACAAAATCATATTCAATCACAAATGTGCTAAACATTTAGTTTGTTAAAAAAGAATGCTCCTTTGCTGGTCCTTGCAGATGGTTTTGTGTTATAGCTTTTTCCACTGGGTTCTAAAGAGCATTAAATGTCTTTTTTCAAAGATGGACACATGCAAAGTCTTATTTTGAGCTGATTATACATAAAAGATACATAGTTTTGACCAGTGTATTCCACTTTGTGCAACTGGGTCATCTACCTGAGGATCTGTCCCCCTGTGACGTTCTCCAACATGTCGCACAGAGTCAGGAAGATGCCCCTGACTCCTTTGAGCTGACGGGAGGCTTCAGACACAGGATACTGGTACAAAATCTCCTCCTACAAACAAATCAATACGTCCAAACTGTAACTACACAACCATATTTGACAATATAAAGATGATTAATCTCTTAGGCAGCAGCGAAAAAACATGGTCTAAGCCATCAACAGAAAAATGTGTTGTTGGGAAGCTACTCTAACCTAGATTTATGCCGTGTTAAATTATGGACAGCACACAGGAATGAATAGGAGAGCCGCTACATGAGTGTTATGTTCACCTCAACCTTGTGTCAATGTGGTTTTAGCGTCCAAAACATTCTCAGTTTGGGCTAAAACAAAATAACTGTGGCTGTAGAGATAGACAATGCCAGCATATTTTCACCCAAAGTCAGAAAAAACAAAGGAAAAAGTGGACTTACTCTTCTGTGCTTAAAGAAAAGCTCTAGTATCCCACAAAACAATTGAAAAAAGGCTAACTGAGGCTATTATTCATCTTATTAGTATTCTACTCAACCACTGCCAGCTTCAAAAGGATGCAGAGGGAAAAAGGGCAGAGCAGAGGGTGAGGGGAAAGAAATCTGAATGAAATCTTGGCAGCTACAACAAAGACAACCAAATGACTGAGGACCACCGCCTTGCGTCAAAGCTGTCTGGTGCCAATGGTGGCCGTATCTACTTAAAAATCACATAAGCAGCGTGGAGAATACATATAGCTCAGAAAATACCACCGCTGACTGAGCCTCCCAAATCTGCTGCTGCCCTGCAATCAAAGGACTAAGAAATCAAAGTCAGTGGCGTCTTGCACGCACTGTCATTTAGAAAATCAACCGCGGGCTTTTGTGGCTCCAGACAAATCATACTCTCCATCTCGACTGAACTTACCCCAAAAAAATGTAGGACTGAACCAAAAAAAGTACAAAAAAACAGAAACCAGCCGTCAGCGTCCCAGAGGGAAACTTTAATTACACTGTAAGGTCTGAGCAAAAAAACACACAATATGGGATTAACACTTGACGACATAGGAAGCCTGAGTCCCACCTTATGTAATAGTTGATAGTTAAAAGGGCAGCAGTTTTTGATTTTTACAGCACAGTGAACATTACATTCTGTGTGGAGTATGTTCTCACTGTGTCTCTGTAGGTTTCCTCCCGGCGTTTCATTTTCCAGAAACACTAAACATGTACAAAAGGTCACCTATGAGGCTTTGGAAAAAAGATTTGTACAGTAACTGGCACTATTCTGGTTAATTAAAGGTGTATTGTAATTTATGTGACTCGAAATATTGAGTAAGAGTTTGCCAGTTAATTTAAAATGCTTGAAAATGTTACTTAACAAATAACATTAATTCTCAATTTTACTTAAGAATATCTAATGTAAAATGTACTTCCAGATGGAAAGAGTCACAGTTCACTCCTTTTTTCAGTGTATCTTCCGGTTTTATTAATGTCAATGCAGCAGGAAGCTTTTGTAGCCAAGAAAGCACTGAGGAATAAAACTTAATCGACAGAGTTTACCGATACATTCACTTGCTTCTGTTTCTTTCCAGCGGCAGTTCATTCATTGGTCACTTTCCAAAGCGGTTGTTCTCCCCAGAGTCACACTAATACGATTTCTAACACAGACTTTTACAGCCAGGTCGGGGATTTTTGACACATTTAGATTATTCTCTACAGTAAAAGAACCAGACAACTTTATTACATCTTTTCCTTATAGTTCCCCTTTTTAAATACCGTTTTATGAGGCCTCTTGGCCATGGGCCGTCTGACCACGAAGTATGATCACGTTTCACCAAAACCACTTTAGTTTCCAAAGTGATGGAAAAACATATGCTCTACAGGGTTTGGATATCAATACCAGCATTTACTCTGCTCTTTACGTCCCTTTGTGACGATTTTAAGGACTGTCTTTTGGAGAACTAGAAGAGAGAGATTTACCAAACTGACCTCGTCCTGGGGCGACGCTGAGTCCAGTTTTAGTGAGAGGTACATGACGACGTGCGGGATGTGTCCTATTGACATTTGCAGCTCCGCCGTGTCCTCGCCCCACAGCAGGCGCACCAGCTGACTGACCGGTGGAGACGCCTTCATCCTACGGGCCTCGAACGCATCGTCAGGCCCAGCGCTGTTCACGGGAGCCACCGTTTCCAGGGTCAGTCTCACCTGGAGAAGGAAACAAAAACAGGAAAATCTAAAGAAATCGATTTACAGTTTTTAGTTAGGAAGCGACATTGCACTGGGCAAGACTTGGTGCATTTTTGAGTCATTATGCAACAGGAGACAGAGGGAGAACGGGGGGAAGGGTGAACATCGAGGAGAAAGTGACACTGACGTCCAAACCAAAACGGCAGCGTAACAAATAGCAGAGATCTGTGCGTTTTTGGCTGAATCAAAACCAGACGGATGCAAACACCAGGAACAGTGGCTTCTCTCTGGAGTCCTTTAACTTTACAGAGTCAGACATTAGTCCTGTTTTTTTTTCTCTGCCATTGATACAAACAGAGGAAAATGACACAGTTCATTGTTCAAAAAAGAAATGAGGTATTCATTTGAAAAGGGTTCCTCTGTGGAGCCTACTAAAGTTGTTTAATAAAAAAGATAATATTCTTCAGTGAAAAATGTTGAGAGGGTGTATTTCTAATCCAACCATGGCTCTCAGAAACCTCGAAGGCCTGTCGACACTAACCACAGTCCACCCGCCACTGCAGCAGGCGCCTGCATCTGGGCCCACAGCCATTCAGGACAATTTTAGGGCTGTTATTAAAGAAGATCTGGAGAGTGGTGAAACGCCATGAGACACACCTTTCAGTGAGTTTGTCTGGTTTATTCATGTCCTTGGAGCAACTGAATCTCTTACTTTGGCTTTGTTAAAGAATGCCATAAATATCTTTCAAGACTGATCTGAAAAGTGAGGTCTCATAAAAAGAATTCAGGCAAAAAGAGAGCTTTTTGGAAATCCCAGACTGAACAGGCTGGGTGGACAAACTCCAGCACTTTCTCTTTTAGTAAATAATAAGGATGTGGTCTCAGAGGAATTCCAGTCTGTTGAAGTCAGACTTTGATGCAACAAATGGATGGACACGAAAAAATCCATAAAACTAGACACCCCAACTTTAAACTATAAGGATTATACATTGCACTTTTTGTGTTTCCATTGTCAAAGGTTTGCCAACAGTACCAAAATAAGTGTGTTTATGTGTCATCTACTTTCAGTAGCTGTCTGTGGGGGCACCAGAAGAACAGATATTTGAGGGTCCAGCTTCAGTCGAAAAGCAGACAATGGCAATATCCCTGAAAAATGCTTTAAATAAATGCAAACAATCTTTTTACGCTTCATTTTCCCCCAAGTATCTGTAGCCTCTCAAGTCACTACAGACACCTTCATTTTAATAGTTATCTTCAATGTTTATTTACATCTTACAAAGAAGGGAAATCTTTTAAACTATGCCGTCCAAACCTAAACTGTTTTTCTTTCGGCTAAACATCTCTATTTCAGGTTTTGGATAGTCATTGTAAAGCGTAAAAAACAGTGTATATTTCCAAAAATCTCCCTTGCTTTGCTGCATGGTTGTTATGTTTCCGACTACATCTTCCAATCAGCTGAGCGTTCGATCCCACAAATAGAACCGTCAGCTTCCTGTGGCACAGAAAAAGAGTCGCACTGCAGTCCGTGTTCGCCATCAACCCCAAAACGCACTCTGTCATTTGCAGATTCCTACTTTTGATGGTCTACTTTTTGGTGAAAACACACGTTAAAGCAAAATGTAAGGGCCTTGGTGCTGCCAATCAAAGAATCATTTCTCAGTAATTGAGGGGTTTATGAGGTTAGATGGCACGGACTCCCGCTCTATATGTAGATTTAGCAGCTTAAAAAACCCAAAAGTCTTTTTAAAAAGTAACTTAACATAGCAAAAATAAACATCACTTGGACCAATAATACATGGACATTCCAAGTGATGTTTATGGGTCAAAGGCTAATCTAAAATGGAAAATAGACACAAAACAAACAGTATAGGGTTGAAATAGCTGCACATACTGGCAACAGTGGGCAAAGCTTTTTAGGTATTTTGTCACGTACCTGTGTGGGACCAGGGATGCAGGACAAAACCCTCTCAATATTCTCAGAGTTCACATCCACATCATCCACTGCTACCAGCACATCACCTGAGGATAACAGGAAGATATAATATAATAATAAAAATATCAGGTTATTCAGACACATGACCAGTCTGATCTTTCTCACTAAAGACCCAAAAGTAGCATTTAAATGTACAAAACAGCACTACATAAATATACATAATGGAGTTTCACCTGTTTATGTCACACAGACTCACACACAGACAATGTTAGAAGCACTGCTATTTCTGGCATTCATGTGTAGCTGCTCTGCAAAAGGCTTCTGTAAACAGTAATTCATTTGAGCAGTCATTAGTAGCAAAGCTCAACGGACATTCTTCTGTCTGCTGGAAAACAATCAGTAACCATTACCTCAGACAAAATAAAATCATCTTCTTTCTATCTGATTTGAATACACAGTAGGCCAAACCAAAAGAAAACTAACACTGGAACAGACTGAAAAGTAGCTGGTGACCTTTTGCCAAACTTTTAACGCAGGTATTTAATCTTTACTGAGAGGCCAAACATCTGTCAACAGTTGTGTGCAATAAAAGCTGGTTAATCTCTGATATCTACTGAATGAAGGCTCAAAATGTACCCACAGCACAAGCCTTAGTGTATATCCTCAGCAAATTGGTTAATGGCACTTGATTTCTCCACACATGATTTCAGCTCACTCTCAATGTGGTGATATCTTACGGTTTCCTGCATTAAATTCTTACCAATCAGGATTTGTCCACATTTAGCTGCAGGGCTGTTAGGAACCAGCCCATGTACCGTGAGTCTGTCCTCTTGTCTGAGTCCTGCAGAGTCCCAGGACGGGCGGTGCACCACTCCCAGCAGAGCCTCCAGCAGTCCTCCATCTTCAAACAGAGGAACTGAGGACGCTGACAGACGTTTAGGGTTGAGGTAGACGCACACTTCTTTAAGCTGGTGCTGAACTGTTAGCCCCGGCCTGTGTCCCGGTTGGTTTTTTAAAATAGATGCTGGTGTTGAAGACTGGCGCGAACCGTCTTTATTTGCGTCCTTGGTCTTTCTGTGAGACGACCGACGTTTTCTTCTCAGGATTTTAGCAAGTCTCTTAAGTGTAGTGGCTCCTTTAGCTCGAGAACCACAGCGCAGTTTTTTGTTTTGCTCAGTGATAATCTCTGCTTCCTTGTCACTAAAACGAACATGATTAGTGGACACTTGTTGAGCACTGGCCTGAGTCAGCGCTGTCTCTTCTTCACCTTCACTCAGCTCCAGGTAGAAGAGCTCACCATTCTTCTGGATGTCGTCCAGCCATTCAGGCTCCAAGTCACTGCACAGACATACACGTTTATTACAAAATAGCTCGAAACATGTGCTCTTTAATTCAACAGCAAAGGGCATAACATACCCAAACTTGTTCCAAACCTTGAGCTTAATGCAATATATAAAACACTCAAGGCAGCTTTACTGAAATACATTAAAATAATACATTTAATATGAATCCTAAAAGCAAAATCAATATTTTAAGACATAACTACCACTTATTTGCAGATAATGATGTTTTGTTTCTTGTTTTTAAGTGGGGACATGTGAAGGTTTGTGTGGCTTCAAATTACATCTATGAATGTACTGAAAAGACATGAAACGTGCAATTATTATAACTATTAAGGCCTACCTCCCAAATTGAAAACATTCCCCAAAGCTAAGAAAAGTGCAGGCAGAAGCATGGGACGTGGTTAGACACTCCCCACTTCTGTGGTGAAACGAGACACTACTCTCTTACCAGAGCAGCATCAGTCGATTATAACGAGTGCAAAACAAACTTTTAGTTTATATCTGTCATTTCATCATTGACAAAACAGCATTCTAATATGTGTAAGACTTTGAGGGCTAAAGTGGGCCGAGAAAGTATTTCTTTTTCTTACTCGGAGCAGTCCGAGCTGCAGTAACTCGATGATTCACAGTCGCTGTCCTGTTCGTCACCGTCGTCTTCTTTTATGTGTCTGCGGGAAACGGGGCTTTGCGGACCGCGGGCAGACGCCATTTTGTCCGCTCCTGGTTCCTCGACATCCGCGAAATGTGCGTTTAAAACATTAACTTTTAAGTAAACGAGCGGTGATATTTCCTCGCCATGTTGCCAGCAGTGACGGCGCTATGGTAACGACACGTGACTTCGACGTAGAGCTGTGATTGGTCGGCCGCGCTGTTGCCCCTGACAACACTGAAGCTTCATGAGCATAGCGAGGTTTGCTGTCTATGGCACTGCCAGGTTTTGGTAACGTTTTGGTCCCATCCCGCTGAATAATGTATTTACCACGGACACAGACTGCTCTACCTACAATCTACGGAGAAGATTTTATATTATTAAACATTTTTCGATAAATAATACACTTGAATGTAACTTAATATAACATCAAGAGGTTACGGCAGTTGTTTTAAAGTAGTACGTAATACAAAAAATGAGTCCCTCGTCATGCTGCCATTGTTCATGGGGTTTTTAAATCCTCTCCGGTATTCAGCGATTATTTCCTACAAAGGTCATGTTGAAATCTAGTTCCATACAAAAATAGACGGACACAGAGCTATACTGCTATGTTAAAAGATCGTTTAGAGTTGACTGACCTGTGAAGGAGCACGCTGCGAATAGAGTCAAAGTCCTCCAAGTTTTTAGAGAAAGAGCATCCATCTATAGAAAGATTGTACATCATTTGTAATTCATGGTTTTAAGAGAGAATTAGCAGCTCAGATATCCAATGTGGAAACGTTTAAAAATATAGTCCAGAAGGTACGAAAAGAAACGACTGCTCCACGGAAACTGCGCATTAACAACTCCAACATAAAGTGGACGCTTCAAACAAGATGGTTTTGAAAGAAAAGAAAGCGTTGCCTATTTCTCCAGCCCAACAGAGTGTATTCTGACCGTGTGGTTTTCTTGGCAGGTGGAGTAAAACCCGCCTACTCCACCAAAAGCGTAAAGGACCGGCCCACATTTGCGCTTCACATACAGACCGTAATAACACGTGGGAACCATAGTGGGAACGTGGACTCGTTTATCTACATTAGATTTGTAATAAAGAAGACTGTATGTGTTGGTTGATTATCATAAAAACAATTGTGCTTCTTCAATCTTAATACAGGCAAATAAATGTGGAAGAAGGATTTTTGTATGATAAGGGTGGCTAATTAATTATTACTGCTATAGTGTAAGCATTCTGTTTAAAGATACCTCTGTTTATTTTTAGTGTAGCTAACCACTCAGATCATACTCCTTCCATCACTGCCTCCAGAGGAAACAGTGAGCAATCATCAAGAGCAGAGAGCATAAGGACTAATCCAAGTCTCTCTGCCTGCTTCATGCTCAGGAAGAAGTATCAGCAGTTCTTCATCGTGGTTAGCGAGACCATACACTTTAGAAACACATTTCTCAAGTCAGAAACTATAGAAATGATCCCTGAAAGTATAGTCTTAAAGGTCCTACTGCACTACACCTGACACTGGAACAACAAGACTGTGATTCTCCGTCAAGGTGACACACAGTTTTACAAAAACTACCCTGACATATACTTTATACAATTGAAAGACAAAGTCATTTAAAGCTACATGACCATATAAAACAAGTAAAAGACACTTAGGTCACAGGGAAAATTACAACAGATCAGACAAATTAGTTCATCTAGCTCGCTTTATATGGCTGTACAAGCTGTCATGTTATTGTCGTCCATCTTGTGTTGTGTGTCACCTTGACGGAGAATCACAGTCTTGTTGTTCCAGTGTCAGGTGTAGTGTAGTAGGACCTTTAAGACTATACTTTCAGGGATCATTTCTATAGTTTCTGACTTGAGAAATGTGTTTCTAAAGTGTATGGTCTCGCTAATCACGATGAAGAGCTGCTGATACTTCTTCCTGAGCATGAAGCAGGTAGAGAGACTTGGATTAGTCCTTATGCTCTCTGCTATTGATGACTGTTCATTGTTTCCTCTGGAGCCAGTGATGGAAGATGTATCATCTGAGTGGTTGTGATTAGTTGTCAAAGCAAATTTTGAAGATTCTCATTTACTTACACCTATATTTAGGGTTAGTTTTCTATTGTTTTTTTTGTTTATTAGTGTGTATAGGCCAGTTGGACAAGTAACTTGTTTTTCTACAAATTTATTTAATAAAGTTTTGATTTATATGGAAATACGTTATACAGCTTCCAATAATTGGTCAAAAAAGAAAACTATCTCCAATAAAAGCAAGTTGTAAAAAGTTTTTACAACTTGCTTTTGTGTAATCCTTACATTACGGTTTATTACTGTTATTAATGTTTCTAGTGACTGCCCTGTCTCCTTTGGGATAGTCAATGATCAGAGTTCTTATAATTATTTGAAACATGAACACAAAAGGTTAAACGAACCAATGTCCTGGTGTTGGGTTTTCTGAGGTTTTAAAATTTTTTAGGATTCTGCTCAGTCAGTGGTAAGTAACAACTACATCCACTAGATGTCACTGTTTTTTGGGGGGTTTAAAAATTATACAAACATGATCTATCTATTAGTTCATTTTCTCCCACTTATCCTGTTTGGAGTCGTCTGGGGCTGGAGCCTGTCCCAGCCATTTTTGGATAAAGTGTAAAAATTGAAATAAATTTATAATATGGTTTAAAAGTGTTAGTTTCCTGATATTCTGGACTGATTTATTGTAATCTTTATTGTGTCTTTTGTATTTAGAGATATAACACACCTCACCTTTATCGAGTGTCTAAACTTGTGTTATTTTGTTATATGGCTTTATGTAGTTGTACAAGTCATGTTCTCAGTAAAACTGTCACTCATCTTGTGTTGTGTGTCACCTTGACGGAGAATCACAGTCTTGTTGTTCCAGTGTCAGGTGTAGTGCAGTAGGACCTTTAAGACTATACTTTCAGGGATCATTTCTATAGTTTCTGACTTGAGAAATGTGTTTCTAAAGTGCATGGTCTCGCTAACCACGATGAAGAGCTGTTGATACTTCTTCCTGAGCATGAAACAGGTAGAGAGACTTGGGTTAGTCCTTATGCTCTCTGCTATTGATGATTGTTCACTGTTTCCGCTGGAGGCACTGATGGAAGGAGTATGATCTGAGTGGTTGAGCCTAAAAGTCAAATGTTAATGTTGTGAAATGTGTTTTATAGTAATTACAACTTTACGTAAGACAGAACTACCAAGAGTATTGTACTGGGTGAAAATCAAATCAAAACTTTCTGATTGTTAAAAAGGACTTGGAATATGACCTGAGTGGTTATGTAGTCATAAATAGGCTGTGTTTCTGCTGAGTGGTCAAGGTGGGATTAGTGGGGAGCAGTTTGGTTCAAGTAATCCCTCAAGACCAGTGTCAAACAAAGAAGATTGGAATCGGTCATACAATAGCAACAAAAGTCATTTCTATATAAGACATTTACTATATTTGAAGCAGACATTCAACATTTGGTTGCATTGCTAGTAATTAAAATAGAGTAAATCTTGGTGTGAAGTGATGTGAAAGGTGGAGGTACAGCCATACACTGCTGCAGTAAACAGTCTTTGCTTTATTCACAGTTTGAAGATTACATTTAACCCTCCTGTTGTCCTCGGGTCAAAATGACCCGTCACTGGGTTAAAAACCAAAAAAAAAAACCCTAAACGATATTTTTTTAACTTGAAATTTTATGACTTTTCCTAGATTGGCCCCAACAGTAGAAAAAGTGAAATGTTGCTTTTATTCACATTTCCATGTAAGCTGTACAAAAAAAGGTACAAAGGTGGTCTTCGGGTCAAAATGACCCGTGAGGCAAATAGAGTTGAAATCAAGGGTTGAGTTATTTGCACACCACAGAATTTTACAAAGTTTTAGTTTTGTCTCAGATCAATCAGTAGCAGAAGTAAACAAGACAAATCAGGTGGTCTTCTCACGGACTTCTGTGCCTTTGATCAGTCTCAGATCAATTAGTAGTAAACGCGAACAAGACAGTAGCAGACGTAAACAACACAAGATAGGTGGCGTTCTTGCAGACTGCAGAGATCTTTTTCTGTGGATTTCCAGAGGTTATAAAGGTGCTGCAGATGACAGGACCCCCGAATTCTCTCTGTGCTGAAGCCATGAGTGTGCGTTATAACGTTGAAGAGGCTCTAGAGCTGATTTTTTCAGATGTCCAGCAAGACAACTCTGATTCAGAAGAGGAAGTGGAGGATGTATCAGAAGAAGAAGATGGGGAGGAATACAACCCAGAGCATGATGAATCATCTTCAGAAGAAGAAGAAAACCCTGAAGCTGAAAGAGAGACTTTCCTTTCAAAAAAAAAAAATATATATATATATATATATATATATATATATATATATATATATATATATATATATATATATATATATATATATATATATATATATATATGTGTCTATTCAGCATATGACCAACACAGCAGGCATGCAGAACAAAACGTCATAAAGATGACCCCAGGACCCACAAGGTATGCCGTTTCTGCAAAGGCTGCAAAGGCTGTGCACTTGCATACTGCCCTACATGTGCTAATTAGTTGAATGGGTTATTCAACTAATGTTATTTTTCATATTTTTGTATTGAACATTGTCTTAAATTGTTCACTGGAGAAAAAAAAAAAAGAAACTGAGTCATTGGGATGAATAGAAATGCATTCAAAACTCCTTTTTGCACATTTTTTTTTCTTTTCTTAAGCTATAGAAATACAAGTGAAGAGGAAAAACTCAGGTATTCACACATTTTGTGGTGAATGACAAGTTGTTTCTTCAAGCAAGATGAAATTTGGTGTTTAAAATTCAATTAAGCTGCTTATATTGGGGGTTTAGTGAAGACGGGTCATTTTGACCCGGAGGACACAGGGTGTATACAGAAAATGAGGACAACAGGAGGGTTAAAGAGCTGCAACAACTTCCTTCATTTTAGGGACTAACTTTGTAATGTAACATTGAACCAGGGGAAAAAAGGTCTCCAACGTAGTGAGGTATAAAATTACTTACTCTACCCACCTGGTTTTAGTGGTATTTAAATAACACACAATTAAACTAAAGTTTTCATTTACTTTTAGGCTCAACCACTCAGATCATACATCTTCCATCAAAGCCTCCAGAGGAAACAATGAACAATCATCAATAGCAGAGAGCATAAGGACTAACCCAAGTCTCTCTACCTGCTTCATGCTCAGGAAGAAGTATCAGCAGCTCTTCATCGTGGTTAGCGAGACCATGCACTTTAGAAACACATTTCTCAAGTCAGAAACTATAGAAATGATCCCTGAAAGTATAGTCTTAAAGGTCCTACTGCACTACACCTGACACTGGAACAACAAGACTGTGATTCTCCGTCAAGGTGACACACAACACAAGATGAGTGACAGTTTTACTGAGAACATGACTTGTACAACTACATAAAGCCATATAACAAAATAACACAAGTTTAGACACTCGATAAAGGTGAGGTGTGTTATATCTCTAAATACAAAAGACACAATAAAGATTACAATAAATCAGTCCAGAATATCAGGAAACTAACACTTTTAAACCATATTATAAATTTATTTCAATTTTTACACTTTATCCAAAAATGGCTGGGACAGGCTCCAGCCCCAGACGACTCCAAACAGGATAAGTGGGAGAAAATGAACTAATAGATAGATCATGTTTGTATAATTTTTAAACCCCCCAAAAAACAGTGACATCTAGTGGATGCAGTTGCTACTTACCACTGACTGAGCAGAATCCTAAATTTTAAAACCTCCTCAGAAAACCCAACACCAGGACATTGGTTCGTTTAACCTTTTATTTAAGAAAAGTTGTGTTCATGTTTCAGATAATCATGAGAACTCTGATCATTGACTATCCCAAAGGAGACAGGGCAGTCACTAAAGCAGAGAAACAGTAATAAACCGTAATGTAATCCTTTAAATGTATGTTTTTGCTTGCTTTTATTGGAGCTAGTCTTCTTTTTTGACCAATTATTGGAGGTCTATTGTGTAAATGTATTTCCATATAAATCAATACTTTATTCAATAAATATGTAGAAAAACAAGTTACTTGTCCAACTGTACTATACACACTAATAAATAAATAAAAATAATAGAAACTTAACCCTAAATATAGGTATAAGTAAATGAGAATCTTCAAAATTTGCTTTGACAACTAATCACAACCACTCAGATCATACATCTTCCATCAAAGCCTCCAGAGGAAACAGTGAACAATCATCAATAGCAGAGAGCATAAGGACTAACCCAAGTCTCTCTACCTGCTTCATGCTCAGGAAGAAGTATCAGCAGCTCTTCATCGTGGTTAGCGAGACCATGCACTTTAGAAACACATTTCTCAAGTCAGAAACTATAGAAATGATCCCTGAAAGTATAGTCTTAACTTGTCAGAGCCTCAAAGTGATGCTAGAGTGACCGACCTGTACCTCTAGATTGTGGTGTGAGACCATCTGCTGTAGCAGGAGCTCTTACACACCTCTAATCACACACTTGAGCTGAAATAATAATTTATCAAAGTAAATAAACTTGGCCACACAGATCAACACTTAGTCCTCTTCAAGTTTAACACAAATAATTTTAAAGAAATTCAACAATTGATTTAAATATCTGACACATCCTTTTTTTGATGTAGTAAACTTGTAAGGACCACATATTTAATAACGATTTATTTTGACACTCTTGCGCAACCACTCTGATCATACTCCTTCCCTCGCTGTCCCAAAAGAGACAGTGAACGGTCATCAAGAGCAGAGAGCATAAGGATTAATCCAAGTCTCTCTACCTGCTTCGCGCTCAGGAAGAAGTATCAATCACTCTTCATCGTGGTTAGCGAGACCAATCACTTTAGAAACACATTTCTCAAGTAAGAAACTATAGAAATGATCCCTGAAAGTATAGTCTTAATGGTTCAATGATACTACGGAAGCAGGTCTATGACGAGCATACGGTTCTTCCTCATGGTGACGACGCAACCCACGTTTTTTTGCTCATTTTATCACAATAACATCGAGAACAACACAATCTGACACTCATAAATCAACACAAGCGATAAATCGAGCAACACAAAGCGATATAATCCCAAATAGTGTTAAAGATAAACGTGTTTATACGACTATATTATATATTGATTAAATAAAGTGATTGGTTAGTACATTAAACGTTGCATCGTTAAAATCGAAATACAAAATGACAGCACACCAGTGCATTAAAATTCTGATTAACTGTAAAAAATACACTTTAACAGCCTTTATCCAAATACCCACAATGCTTTCCGTGATTATATTATGTTCCCTGTCTGTGATTGGTAGAGCTCCTCTTAGCACCTCCCTTTGCTAACAACAAATTAGCTTTAGCTCCGATGTTTACACATTATTTACACATTTAACGTTGAACAACGCTTGAAACATGAGCACGAGCTACAACGCAACATAATTATAGACCATGTGATGATCATTGGAAAAATAAGAAGAAGAAACAAGAAGGAAACTGACAAATGTTAGCTTTTTGGGGTCTAAGGTGCACCTGCTTAAACTGACCGCAAGAAACACGAACAAAATTAGTTCCCTAGTTTCCTTGGCATGCGTGGATGTTTTTAATAGTTAACGATTTATTTGATTTGGACTTTAAGCACATTTTTAAAAGGAGGCTATGGTAGCTTGTTCAATAGAAAAAACAGTAGTGGCGCTAAAAACCAAAAAAAACCAAAACCGGGAATAATAGAATAATGCTAAAACATACAAAATAGTTTTAAAATGAAATAATACAAAATTGTTTATTTCTACGATATTGTGTAAAAGATTAAGGTAGTTAATTACAAAGCTAAATCTGAATTGGTATAAGGAAACATTAGGTGACATTAAGTTGTTAGCTAGTGTTAACTAACTAGTCAGCTAACTGTTATAACATTATTTAGCCCGTTAATAGCCACAATACCCAACTATATTTTCTACTCTATATTCTCTACTCTATATTTTACTCTATATTTATAAATTTGCTTTTGCAAGTACCGTAAAACAAATGTAACACTATTACAATTGTTAATTATATTTAAAATTTGCATAAACTTAATTAGCTAACCTAGCTAATGTTAGGTGAGTTTCTATTTTTAACTACAGCTTTCTTTGAAACTTAACCCAAGTAATAAGAATATGCTTGTAAATAATTACTGAGTTAAGTTTACATTCCGTTATACATATTATACGAAAATAACTATTTATTACAAGCACTCACCGACAATTTGGCTAGCCTGCCATTCACGCATGCGCAATGACTACAAAGTTGCTCTTCACCTGAACACTTGTAAACTCATCTTTGTGCACAGAGACCTATTTATAAACGCTAGGCTATTGACATTGTTTTACTTTTTCCACATGTTCTTCCAATACAGAACATAATGCGAAATGTATAAGTACTTGAGAGCAAAAGTTTTCATGAGAAATGTCACCTTCATGCCCATTTTTTTTTACACTGGAAATATATTTTGAATATTTGCATGTTTTATATGTAAGGCTCATAATAAACTGTGGCAAAATGCAAAATGCCTTAAGAATATTGGATAGTAAAGCATATGTTCAGACATGACGGCAGTTGTGGACAATGCTGCTCTCTGGTGGAGCTTTCTTTTCACTGCTTTCTTAGTCACTTAGTCACAATTTCTGTCTTTTGGTTCTGTTGTGACCTAGGGAACAATTTTTCTGACTTTAGAGAAAACACTTTTATACACTTATTGTTTGACTTGATCCAAGACAGTAGATTACTACTCTGTGTAATTTGCTGCCTGTGATCTGTCAAAGTAGGCCAATGTTAAAAGCTTATTGTTACTGAAACCTGAGCGCTATACAAATCAAAACTGTTCATATAAGTTAAACATTTGGAAAAAAAACACCCATAATGAGTACAAATATAAAGTGAACCTTTGTTGTAATATTGATACAAGACTTATGCCTCTTTTTAAACACTTTATTGATAGCTTTCACGAGAAAAACACTGACAACTACATACTATTCAACCCTTAACTCTTAGAAACAACAACAACAAACATTAAAATACAATACAAAAGTTCCCATTCAAAGGTTTATTGGTGCTAAAGTGACCAGTTTAACAGTTTATAAAAAAACCCCAAAAAAAACAGAATAACAAAAGCATCAATTTTACTGCATCATAATCATCAAAACAAACACCAAAAGAGAAATGGCTCTTTAAGGTAAAACAATAGGATTTAAATAATGGTCATTAAAGTAAAAAGCACGGCTCGAGGCAGAATGGTGTGTTCAGAGTTTAATTTATGCACTGTTTTTGGGGGACGCCGCTCTGTTTTTAACCATCTGCTTCTCGAGGACAAACTTGACGAGTTTCTTGACCCAGGACGACTGAGGGTTCAAACACACCATCTCTCCACTCACCAGCCCAGCACTAAAGAAACAAAATGACAGATAACGTGAGAAGAAGTGTGATTCAGAAATACAAACCTTCACTATCCATGTTACTAAATCAGTTCACAACACGTGTCTTATTTGCAAAGTCATTATGAGTCAAGTTCAAAGTGTATGATGTTCAGTATATGATTCATTTCCCTCCATAATCTGACTTCCTGTATTTTGAGTCCCTAAAGTGACTCACATGACTTCGGTGTGGGGGCAGTGGGGCCCCTCGGGGACCAGTTTGATGCTCCTGAGACTGTCCGGGGGGATGATCCGGGACTCCACCTGGAGACACCTGCAGTGGCTGTTGTAGTCTCTGCTGATCGGGGGCATACCTGTCCCACACAGAGTCGACATAGTGTTAGAGCTACACAATGAAAAAGACTACAATATTAATGGTGAAATACTATCAAATAGCAACAGTATGGTATATAGAAGGCCTACCATTAAAAAACTTTATTTTGAAAGCTTACAGTTGATATGTGCTGTAATGTCTATTGTAATGTCACCTTATTTTGAAAATCTTAATTTAATCATTAAAAGTGATTAGTTAGTTTCCCAACACATAAGATATAGACAGTCTAGGTTATTCTGTTTGTAAGTTTCCAGATAGGTTTGTACCTATTAAACATTTTCCACATTACCCAAATCTAATTAAACCTAAACCACATTTTTTATCTCATCTTACCTATGTCATACTACCGTTATTTTTTGCACCTTGAGTCATCCTTGTTCATAAAAGGAGGACAAAACACCTCTGTGAAAGTGAACGAAATGCTGACTCGGTCACTTTCAAATTTAGTCGCCTCTGTGCTATTATTACGACATGGTTCTTCTGAAAACTTTCGTCATCGTCCTTTTTCCTCAAACCTTCACTGCTGCTCGAGGCTCAGAGGAAGTAAACAAACGAAGTTCTGTTTTCTTAAAAAGAGAGATACTGAGCCTTTGTTCACAAACTTCTCCCAAGTGTGAGCGCTAGGATTTGCAAGTTCTCAGGTCGACAAATGGATGATATATTGTTGTTTTATACATTTACAAAGGTTTTGAACTGATTTATTTGTCTTATTATTCTGTTTATGGTTTTACTGCAATAGCCACTTACTGGAGATTCCCTACAATGTTGACAATAGACGCTTAAATACAAATATTGAATATGAAGTTATTGAACAATCTGAACTGTATTTGTCTTATCTGATGTTGTATTGCTAAACTACACAAAACTGACACTTGTAAAGATTTTATCTCAAAGTCAAACCCAAGAGTCCCTTTGTCTCACCGTTAACGAGGACGAGGAGGGTCCCAAACATCAGCACCACACACAGCTTCATGTTGCACCGGCTTTGGTTCAAAGTCAGAGATAAGTCAAGAGCAGAGACAGAGGCTGAATCTGACAGTGTTTGGACCAATGTGTAGATCAGTATTTATATATACAGTAGGTCACCTGACCTGGATGGAGATTGGGGTAAAAAAGCCAGGGTTGTGTATTTGTTGGTTTCATTTTATTCACATGTGCAGCAGAAGACAGTCATGGGACACGGGGCGAGCAGATGAACGAGGGGCCTGTTTGAGGTTATGAGAAGTGATGCCTGTGTGATAAATGTGAGTCATGCGGAGAGTACTTTACAGAATGACAACTTCTCATCATCTGTTTCAATATTCATTTCATATTTCATTATTTTGTGGATGTGGTGATGGTTTATTTCTAAAGCACATTTCAAACAACTTCAGTTGAGCAAAATGCTGTTCAAACGGCTAAATACGGGTTCAGAAAATACCAGTAAATGCATTTTGATGTGTTTTCAGTATTTAAAACCAGATAACCCCAATAACAGAGCTGTGTGGGCCTCTAGTTTTGCGTCACACTGAAGCTGAGCCATTTTAAATTTCAGACACGTTCACAACAGTTTATAATGAGGTCTACTCATTTAGTGGAAAAAAGGCTATAAATCATTAATAATTTCTTATAAGACACATGTCAAACTCAAATCAAACTTCAATTCATTTAGTAGGTAACATTTTTGGCCCTAGGTTTTAATTAGATTTGAACAGGTTTTAGATGGATTTTATATTTGCTACAATAAATAAGATAAAAGTGTGTTCAAATCCTTCCAAAGCCTGTTAAAATCCAAATGAAACTTTTTTCAAATACAACTAAAACCTGTTCAAATCCAATTAAAACCTATTCAAAGACAACTGAAAACCAGTTTCCACAGTTTAATTAGGCAAAGAGTTATAAATAATGTCTGGACACTAAAGAAAAAATGATATACTTTGGTTTCTATGTTTTAATTGACCAATTAAGATATATTTATTTCCAAAATATTCCATACAACAGCTCAAATGAAATCCTAGACCTATCCTCTGCTGTTTTATATTTTTATAATTAGTCTTTTGCCAGTAATTACTCTACATTTAACTCAGTTTGTCTCCTTCTGAAAGAAAAAGGCGATTAACTGATCAGCAGATTCAGTTATGTAAACATCCATCTGTACTTCAGGCGATATGAAACTAAACTGGAGTTGTTGTTGAAGGTGACGATATGTTTTTTTCCTTTTTTGAACCCAGAACAGGGAACAACGCACATTGTCCCAGCTTTGAATCAAAACAAAAACAATGACAGGGCAGAAAATAGTAACATGGTCTTAAAATGCTGATGTCTTAAGACTAAAATAAGGACATCTTCATGAGTTCTGGTCAGAAATGTGGCAAAGAAGAGGGTCATGATACACGGGTCACATGACCACACAGATGAAAAATGCTATATGGCTCTGTGGAAGTGCTACCTTTTGACTTTTAGTGACACGGTGATGGTCTGAAGAGGTCACAGCTGTGGCCAGTGTCATCAGGCAGTTCAGACGTCATGCTCTGAGGGATATTTAGGGAATACCACTGCTTTCCAGACAGAGTTAAAGTACCTAAAACTACCAAAACTGAGCACAGATAACAGTGATATTAACACAGATTACAGCACCATGTGGATTTTACAGAAGTCACTCGTTTTAGATGGGCCTCTTTAGCAGAATTTGCAGTTGAATGTACTTGTTTTCATCTTCATTTATACTCAAGTATTTACAGAGAAAAGGGGAAGTGAAACTCAGCGGCACGTAAAGTACTTGTGGCCGTATCAGAGGAGGTCAAACGAGTTCAAGACGCTCAAAAAAAAATTAAATAAAATTTTAAAAATTACAACTGAGGACTGGTAACAATCTGGTGTATGAACATTACTGGAACCTAGCAATTTGCAGTAAGCATTGTAAGTCTAAACAGTGTTTTATTCTGTGCTATATTCTATTTATGACATTTAATAAAAATTAAAAATAACTTTATTAATCGTGAAGTGGAAATTCAGTTGTTAGGTCTCTTCATATACATTGTTTTAGGCTCATCTTCCACTGATTGATTGTCTCTCTGTTGTTCAAAACCCAATGCAGGGGATAGTCTATGTTGTTCATTATAGCATCCTTCCTAATACCTATAGCTGAACCCTCTTCGTTAGTTTTGGATTACTTGCTGTATTTCACTACAAACACTGAGGAATGCATTGAGTCTTTGATAAATAAAGCAATTCATGGACTTGATACAAAAAGTCAAACTTTATTGCTTTTGAATCAGTTTGGAATAACATGAGTAATAGCTGGTAGTATTATAAAAAAGGGAAGTAATACCTCATAGTTTACACATGCATCCAGATTGAATATATGTAAAATAATGCATTTGAACACATCACAATCAAAGCCTATTTGTATCATGAGAGTTACACACAACCTGCACATCACAGTTACATTTTAAACTGGTTTAATAGTCACAGATTGTTAGTTTTTCCATTTATACTGTGATAAAATGCTATGATGAAACCTGTATTTTGAGATAAGTCATAAACAACCCTAATTAGCATTTGTTTACATCAATCACAAGTAATGACATGTTGAGCAACAACCCACAGACTTGTCAGACTCTTGTCAGAGTTGAAGTTGAAGTCACTGATGTTGATTTTGTTGGTGTTGCTATTGTTGTTTTAATGGGTTTAGTCTTGACACCAATCTTGGCTCTTGGGGAAACCGTTTTGCTGGGGGCACATTTGTATTACACACAATTACATGTAACAGTATTGATGCCTGCAGCTAGTTTCTTAAAAACTTCTGGTTTACCTTTTTTCTTTGCTTTGATAAATGCTTCAACAAACTTTCCATTGGGATCAAGGCACTTCTCTCTCTTGTCTTTGAGGGTGACGCTGCAAGATCAAAAGAGGAGAGCAGTGTTTTTACTTAACACTTTTAAATGGGGAATGTAAAAACTGAAGCACTTACATGACTTGTCTCTTGTTGCAGTATGGAGTAGGGTTGATGATTTTTATGGAGGAGATAAGCTGTGGATTCACCCCCGGGGTCGTTCTGAAGCATGTGCAGCGTGGTTCTATGGGCGAAATAAAAATGTTCACTGTAAATCACATCATTTCCAGCAACACCAATTAGATATTTGGGCAGTACTTATGTTTCGTTGCACAAATAGCGATGCAGACCATCAGAATAATGCACTGGACAATGGTTTTCATCTTGAACAATAGAGTTTTCTGCAGGACGGTCTTTGTCTGTCAGTTGTTTTCCCTCTGCTCTGAGGCTGGTCCAGTCCTTCACGATTTTCTAAATTGCTCTCCTCTGAAATAGTAATATCACTTCTTTTATAGGCTCACTGAAGAAACATTTTGTCGAGCTGAGACATGTCTTATCCGCATCTGTATCCTGCCAACATGTCTCATGCTAGACCCTGCATACCTCTGAAGATTTAAAAAGTCAATATATTTTTGCAAATCACCCAAAATGGCCTCTGAAGCCAAGACTAGAGTCCTGGGTCAGTTCTCATGAGTCTTTTGGAACAGGCTTAAAAGTGGCCGAGCTGCATCTTTAAAAGCCCCAGTGTTGCAGCTGTTTTTAATTGTCAAAAAAACAAAAAAAAACAAACTTTAAATGCTTAATTTTTTTTAAAAGTAGGGAGTTATGGGTCATAAAATAGTTCACTACTAGAATATAAAATGCAGTGTTAATCAAATGAAAAAACAAACCCAAGATTCTTTTTATAATAACAGTGTTAGTGAGAGTCTGAAACTGATGCATGGCTCATGAAAAAAAAACAGAAACATACATGTGGAGCTGAATAGTTAGTCACATTAGCTTATATTTACTTTATTTCTTTATGTCATATGTATTTTTAGTAAAACGAGAGCAGCAGAATGTGTTGCATATGTTCTTGAGATGAGATGCAGGAGTGACTCCAAAGCTTATAGTAACAATCAGCTGACATAACAACGCACATAAAATCTCACTTATGACAAAGAGAACTTAACTTAATGTGGGGCAAAAAGGGGCCATATAATATGACACAGTTAAAAGGCTTTATGAGAATTTTAAAGCTGTGGTTATGTCCTTTGCAAATTAACCTACATCTGTATAATCACCAATGTTATTATATTCCAACTTGAGTGTGTACTGGGGCCTCTATGCACCTCCTGCGTTGGGCCCGTAAGTCTTTAGAATTGTATCTGCCATTTCTGCTTGTTTCATTAAAGTTATGGACTTGTATCTGGTGTTTTGTTTTGTTTTTTAACTACAAAAGCCAATTTTCAACAAATTAAATGTATTTGTAATGTAATGAATACTGGTGTAAAGTGTTAGAATTGGCTTAAGGTCCTGGATTTTGGCACATTTTGCTCAAATCCAATCTTTTCAACCCAAAATGTGCCTAAAGCCTTTTATTTCTCCAGTCTTTTGTCAAAACTTCATCTCACTCCTTTCACCATGTTTTATTTTCTGGCCTAACCTTTTCTTGAAAGACGGAAACAGCTGGGTTGAGTCGTTTTTAGTGGAAGTATGACCTCTAGTGGGGGGCTGTGGTAGTGCAGAAGGATTACATTTGATATTCATATTTTTTGCCAGGTTTTAGCAATTGATTCGAGCCATTAACTCTGTACTCAGACCATATTTAGACACTTATACTGTTGTCTATATTTGATCAAAACACCTGCAGAACCTGATGATCCAGGGAAACTCCACCGGTGATTTCCTGTACACATGTTTTATTTTGGCTGGTGAAAGTGAAACTAGAATCAGACTTCTTCGACACAGGCAGGCAGCACAGTGTCTGGGTAAAATGGATTATAATTATGCGTTGTTTTTTGAGGCTAAAGACCTCGAGGACAAAGAGAAAAACAAGATCTGGAGATACTTTCAGAAAAGAAGAGACTCAGGAGGAGGTGAATGTGGGGAGATAGAAAAGATTGGAGAAAAACTCTACAAAATATGCTTCAAAGATCAAGAAGGTAAGGCTTGTGTGTGTCCATATAAAAAAAGTGTATTTTCAGTTTAGCATTGGCTGATAATAATATATTTCACAGTCCAAGAAAGGGTTTTGCAGAGAAAAAATCACACCATTTCACTTCCATCCGGGGAACTGTGTCTGACTGTCTCAAGAACTAATGCTCCTGAGCCACTGCCCAGAAAATTACAGGTGAGTTTGAAAAAAAATCCCCTTCATCCATAAAAGTATCACATACGGACCATTTATTTGAGCAACTTTTAAATAATGAACTTTTAAGAGTAGACATTATGTTACATCTGTTTTTGTCTGTCTTCTGTTTGTCTCAGACACGTTTTCATGACAGACACTGACTGGTATTTGCTCTGATCACATCAAAGTAATGCATACAAACAACTTCTGACCTGGTTGAGGATAAACAAATAATTCAGAAATTAAATTAATACTAGTCTCATTTACCACCGACTGGTTTGTTTTATTTAGGTTGATTTAGGCAGGTTTATCTTTATTTTGTAAAAGTGGGTCTATGAGATGGCCAAAAGTTACATAGTGCTCTAAATGTTAACTTTACTTACTTTTCACATCTCTGTGGCGGTGCTCCAGTGAACAAACTACCTACCTGCAAGTATCAAATTTAAAAATGATAAAGGGCAGTACTTAAAAAGACCAGAGATTCTTCTGCGAGAAATAATGTTGTTTTTCATTCTTCATATTAAGAGTTTGGGAACAGTAGAAGTGGTAGTCTTTTACTTATGCTTTTTCTTGAGTGTTTTTCATTTTAAAACGACGAGGATGATTGAGATTTTCCACCCAACTACCTTCTTATTGTAAATGAGAAAATGAAAGTCGGATTCCTACCAATGTGGCTGAACTGGTTTTACAAGACGATGATCAAAAGTGTTATGTACAATGAAGATAAAAATGGAATTACTTTTATGTCTTTTCCAGACCTCATCAACAAAGTCTTCAAGCACATCAACCACGTCAAGCACGAAAACCCTTGAGAAGAAATCCCCCCTGGACATTTACCTCCTGAACTATTTACGCGACTGCCCCAAAGCGCTCAAACTCCTCCAAAAGCAGCTCTCGAGCATCGGCTGCACCGTGGAGTTCGACTACGAGGAAGAATTGGCTGTAGTTCAAGGAAATGATGAGAAGGAGGTTTTCAGTGGCGCTGCTGGGAAATGGGAACTTCAGGTCGAGCGGATTTTGAATGGACTCTCCGAAACCTACCTCTGCTATCACGTGATGGAGCCCAAAAAAGTGAAACACATTCTGCAAGATAAAACATTTACGGACGATGAGGTCAAAGTTTATTCAGAATCTGGATTCACTGTTGTCGTCGGAGAAGTGAGCGTTGTCAATGAAAAGATAAAAGCTTTAGAGAAATGTCTGCCTGTGAAAAAAGAGCTGCCGATAGATGAGAAGCTGTACAAATTAATCGAAGAGGAGTTTACCAGAGAAATACGTACAAACTGTCCCGGAGTTAAAATCCAGACACACAACAATGTCTTAACCCTGGAAGGCCTCGACGCAGAGGTGCAGTTAGCTCTCGCCAAACACGACGAGCTACTCAAAAAGATCAAACAAAAGCGAGTTCAGTTCCCGACAGAGCTCATGAGTTTCTTCACATCCAGCGGCGCCATCGGTAAATATCAGCTTCGATTCCAGCAAAGTCTTCGAAATCCCGTCTCCCTCGAAGCCAAAGCCGATCTCGTTTTGTCGAGTCTGTCGCCCGAAGCTCTGGAAGAGGCTGAGGCGGCGTTAAAACGAGATCTGAGCGTCAAGCACATCCAGCTTCAAGGAAACGCCGCAGTCCCACCGGATCTGGACAGAATTAGGGAAATGATGATGAAAGAAATGACCAGCGCGAATGTCCGTGAACGAAGAATCGATGTTGGCTTCATCCCGGGACCGAACAGCACCGCTAAAGTCCAGCTGGTGGGCTACAGCGTGCACGTGAACCATCTCAAAGAGGTCCTACACGAGTATCAAATAAACCAAGTCAATGTTCAAGAAGTGCTGAACTTACCCAAACCCGAAATGGTCGACTGTTTCGATAAACTGTTGAACATGATTGGATTGAAGCAAACTGAAGTGTCCATAAAAGCCTCCAATCTCCCGTATCCTTGTGTGCTGGTGTCTGGCCCTCGATCTTCGGTCCAGGAAACCCAACAGGCCCTAAACGCAGCACTGTCCAGTCTAGTGTCAGAGAGGTTAGTTCTGGACGGACCAGGGGCGAGACAGTACTTCAAAACCGACGGAAAAGCCAGCAAAGATCTCCTTGAAAAGTCCAACCAAGTCCTCATCCAAGAGGATGGGAACACTTTGGATAAACAGAGGCGTGTCAGCTGTCCTGCTCCGGTCAGTCTCCCGCCAACACTTCCCACCGACAAAGTGAGAAGAAACACCATCGGAAGCCTTGCAATCGACAAAACCAGCATCGAGATCAAGCTGGGGAGTTTGGTAGAGGAACAGGTAATGGTTTTAACTCCTAAATCCTTGTAAATCACAAAAAACAATCCTAATATGTATGATTTAATCCACAGGTGAATGTCTTGGTGGTCCCGATGATAAAGAAGGAGCTGACGTCCACTCAGATCGGGAAATGTCTGCAGCGCAAAGCAGGGATCCAAATGAAGATGAAGTTCAGTTCGGCAGCAAAGAAATGGGCCCAGTACGCGGGCGGTGTTCTGGAAGTAGTCGCACCGCCGTCGCTGGGCTGCTCCAAACTGTTCTTCATCGAGTGTCTGCCCTGGGACGGGTTCAGAGGACAGAGTGTGCAGGTGGGGCAGGGTTATATGAGACCACCACCTGAAACAACCCTAAAAATCATACAGACAAGTCTCTCTAAGTGTTCTTGTTGATTGCAGGCTCTTGTGAACGGGCTGAAGCGGTGTCTGGACCTGTGTGTACAACAGAAATACACCTCTGTGGCCTTTCCAGTGATTGGACCTGGGAGACTTTTAAAATATCCACTCAAAGAGGCCATTCAGGTGCTGACCGAGGAGATTAAACAGTTCGGATTAACGGCGTCTTCGTCTTCTGTCGTGACCATCCACATCGTCATCAAACCTGACGATCCCAACTCGGAGGAGGCAAGTAGAAATGTGACTATGAACTGGTTTTTGAAACGTCTCTTAGGGAATTTTCTGCACTAAGAACTCACAAATTGTTATGCAGTGTTTGTTAGGTTCAGTAACTTTTGGTTTCACAGTACAGTTTTAAAAACGCTGACCTCTTTTACAGTAGTGAATGTCTCTTCAGAGGCTCATTTTACACTTAAACTGGAGAAATATAATAATCAGACTGGAGTAGCACCTATAGACACATGTTATTATTAATATAGAGTTAAAACAAACAGCTGAAACTTCAAAGGAACAGTTTAAGACATGATTTAATTCACTATAATGCCTATCAGGAAACAGTCGGCTGCACAGGAGACATCTGTCGTAGCATAGCTAGAAAAATAGAGCCATACAAAACGTAAACAATATGATCTAAGTGTTTTAAAACCCGTCTTTAAAAAATCTGCAAAAGTTACAGTCCCATTGAAAGTATGTTTTGTGAATATAAATGTTTTTTTTCCCCACACAGTGCTACCACGAGGTCTACAGACAGTTGAACCTGAACATGAACCAGGCAGGACAGGGTAAACTACAGTGGAGTCATTAAAGTCATTAAAAGAGTCCAACGGTTGCTTCAAATGCATCTCTGTTGTTGTTTTTTTAGCCATCTTCAGGTCTCTCACCAGTGACCTCGACGACGTGTTGATAACTTTGGGAAGTGGGATCCAACTGCAGCTGGTTTTTGGAGACATCACCAACGAGACGACGGACGCCGTGGTGAACACAACCGACTTTGTGGACTTTAATACGGGTAAGACACAAAACTCATACAGTTACATACAACAGCTGTTAATGAGTGCTGTTTGGTAAGTGTTATTTTGATTCTACAGGTGGTGTGTGCAAAGATATCTTGGCCGTGGCGGGACCTGAGGTAGAGGCTGAGCTGAAATCAGGTAAAGACAAATTTCTCTAAAAAAAAACCTGCTCTGAAATACTGTCGTCAAAACCGGTGCAAGATACACGAGGGTTTGTTAATACATCTCCAATGTGAGGCCTTTAGTTTTTGGTCCCTAAAAAATATCAGATTGACTTTATGTTTTTTTATGTGAAGCTTTCTGATGCTATCATGCTAATGCTAAATGCTTAAAATAATGCTAATAAAAATGAAATAATATGAATATCCTGCTCTTCCTGTCACCTGACCCTCTAAAAGTACATTAATCCTCTGTATGTCTCTGTGATTCACCAAATCAAAGTCTTGGGGCTGAATTAAATTAGCCCCCACAGTTGGTAATGCAAGGGGGCGGGGCTTCATACCTGTCAATCACCAAATATGGAAGATGATTGGTGCTGAGACAAATTGTGCTTGGGCTTTAAGAAATAAGCAATTTTTTTTTCTTTTTTGTGGCATTTTTTAATTATTCATGCCATCAAAAGGAGAAAAAACATGTTCTAAAAACTTCCACAAGATATAAAAACATATAAATATAAATATAATATGTAAATTCAGGCAAAGTCAAGGTTCAGTTTAAAGGCCGGAATGGATTTTAAGTGTTTTTCAACAAAGCTACACGTGTAAATAGGTGAGCAGAATAATGATGTGAATGTTTATTAGCCTTGATAAGGTTGAAAATTTTAAAATCCGGATTAATTTGAATTACTGCAACACTATTTATCTGTTTGTCTGTGTAGCCAAAGTCAATCAAGGGGAAGTTTTCGTCACTCAGCCGGGAGAGTTCCCCTGTCAGGGTCTTTTACATGTTTGTGGAGAAAAGAACGCTGGAATGATTGAACAACTGGTCGGCAGCATCGTCGAGTATTGTGAAGTGTACGGCTGGAGGTCTGTGGCCATCCCTGCCATCTGCGCCGGTGAGGTCTCGTATAGACTTCAGTAAATACAGACTTGTGTCTCAATCGAGTAAAAGTCCACGTTGTTTCGACAGGAACCGGTGGGCTGGAACCTGGGGTTGTCGCCGCGGCCATTCTCCGAGGGCTCAAAAACGCTATTGCCATTCCTCTTTGCAGTTTGGTTCAAATCCGGCTTGTCTTCATCAAAATCAGAGTTTTCTTGGCTTTTAAGGAAGAAGCCACTCAGATGTTTTCCACTGCAGTCTTTAACAGAGGTAAAGAAAGTTTAACTCATTTTGTTCTTTCACAATTGAGAATTTAACTCATTTAAATGGACCTTTGCAAAAATCCATGTGTCAACTTTGCATTGATCCATTTTTAGACCACATTTGAGATATCAGTACTATAGCACATTTCCATTCTGCATGTTCATTATGTCCTGTTTTTCAGTGGTGCCTCCTCCGTTTCTTCATCCACCCGAGCCTCAGCCGGCGCCTTCAGCCAGCTTAGACCTAAACATGCTCCACACCAGCAGCTCGAGCCAGAAGTCCATCTTCATCTTCACCGGCTTCTCCAGAAACGACGTCTCGAATGCGATGAAAACCCTGAAAGAACTGTATCAGTCACAGTGCTCCACACAAACCTTTAACAAAGAGGAGCTGGCCCGACTGACCCAGGGCGATGTGTTCACTCTGAAGCAGCTGGTGGAGTCTCTGGGCCTCCAGGTTCAGACCGACCGAGGCGACTGGAAGGTGAGCGGACTGACCAGCGAGATGAACAAAGTCATTCACAAGGTTCACAGTTTCATGCAAGGCACGCTGCGGAGGGAGGTGAGGATGAGGGAGGAGGAAGACCTGTACGGACGTGTCGCTTGGTGCATCCTGGGAACCAACGGCAACTGGGAAAGACTCCCCAAAACGGCCAATCACCAGCTGGAAAACGAGGAGACAGCTGCAGGGATAGAGGACGCGCAGGGGGTACAGTGGGATGTGGATCTGCCAAAAATGGAGTCCATTAGAAGGTTTTCAACGCACAAGGCAAACCTAAAACGACTTGAGAATCTGCCAGGTGGGTCTCAGCTTTGTTTCATCAAAATCAGAGCCTTTTATAGACTTCTTATTGCTCAGGACAGTTAGCTGAATTATTGTTAAGGGTAGAAATAAAGATTAACACTGGTCCATTCTGTAAGAAATAAGAGCCGCCCCTAGGCATCTCATAGATCCCATTTAAAACAAAAACTACTGGACTGTCCCTTTAAATGACATGAACTTTGGCTGCAATAAACAAATGAAATGCAAAACCTCCAGAGTTAAATTAACTCTGTGGGTGTTAAAACTGGACCCATATAAACTCCTTTCTGGTGATAAATTTCGCATTCACCTGTGTTTTTACACTGGCCCTTTTATTTTGTTTGTGTTTTTTGTTCTGTTCTGCCAAATTAATTTACCTACTTCCTTGTATCCAGACTTCACCTTCCCTCTGTACTGGGACAACATGGCCGCCGACGAAGGGCTGCAGGTGGTTGCATTGACGCAGTCCACGGCTGAGTTCCAAACGGTGAAGGAGGACTTCAAACGAACCTGCAACAAGTCTGTGCTGAAGGTGGACGAAATCATTTAAAGAGCTTTTTTAAAATTGTACTTAAAATTCTCTTTAATAATATAATGCTTGTTTTTTTGTTGCTTTGTCAGATTGAACGTGTGCAAAACGTCCACTTGCGCCGAGGCTACGAAGCACAGAAAAAGCACATCTCGGATAAAAACAAACAGGACGGAGGGGCGTACGAAAAGCTGCTGTACCACGGGACGACCCAAGAAAACTGCAAATCCATCATGAAAACTGGGTTCAACAGTCGGTTTTCAGGTCAAAATGGTAATTATTATTAACTTTCACAACAATCTTTAGTAGGATATACAATTACTGCAGTGATTAAAAGTGTAAAGTAAAGTTATTCCAGTATAAAATAGGTCTGATGATGAGTTTAGCATAAAAAAATCCATGACTTTTAACTTAAGTATCCTAAGGGTTTAATCAGGAGAGTTGTTTGTCCACTCTGGGCTACTGTAGAAATAGAAACAGCAAATGCAAATGTTAAAGCAAATGATAAAGAATGTCATTTTAAGGCAGTTCTACATAATTTTGACTGTATTCTGTGTGGTTCAGCTTAAAAACGCGCTTTTTCTGAGTGAGTCGTGGTCATTTTTTATCTTTCTGTCGTATTAACTCTGCTTTTTACTTGAGTTATTTATTAATTGCGTGTTTTATGTTGTTACTTTTTGTTTTATGTCCTCTACAGTTTTATTGCATTGTGTTTCTATGGTAGTAATAAGAGTTCAATGTTCAAAAGGCCATAAAAGAGCCTTAATTTGTGTATAACATGTCTGTTTCCTCTCCTCAGCCACCTCCTACGGTCAGGGCACATACTTTGCCGTAGGCGCGGACTACTCAGCCCACCACACTTTCTCCAAACCAGCCGCCGACGGGACCCAGTTGATGTTTGTGGCTCGAGTCCTGACGGGCCTCTTCACTAAGGGCAATAAAGACATGAGGGTACCCCCGCCCCGAGACCCGCAGCAGCCGCACGACCGCTACGACAGCGTGGTGGATAAAGTGGACAACCCCGGGATGTACGTGGTGTTTCACGACAACCAGGCGTATCCGGACTACCTCATCACCTTCAAGTGACTTTGAAAGAAATACTGTACTTGGCTTGTATCTGTATCTATTTTACTGTTTTGATTTTTTGTAATTAGTAATTTTGTAATTGGAATCTGCCAAAGAATTAAATATACAGCATTTTACATTCAGGTCTATTTTGTCACAATGAATGAACTTTAATGTCTATTTTGTAACATTTAAGATGACCTCCAACCTTTTCTCATTAGCCTTGTGTATTTTTGGGTTGTTAAAGTATAAAACGTTGAATTATGCCTAAAACATGAACTGATTAATGGATAAATAAAGTATCTAGGCCTGTTATTAGACTACTCTTGGCGAGTTCAGCAGATTGCTAATGTAGCCAAGGCTATTTATTGAGTATGTCTTGAATATGATGCAACTGTTTGTTATTAAAGTAAAACTAAAAGGTAAAAGCACAAATATAAGCTCAGCTATATTTATTACCTGCAGGGGTTATCTTTACTGTAGAAGCACTTTATTCTTGTGCCTTATGCCTGTATTTTCAGGTGTTGGTTTGTTTTAGAATTATTGGATTAAGTCTTGGTTTCTGCCATTAAATACTGAATATTTAGGCCTCTTTGAATTCAATAAAGCTTGATTATTTTTACAAAACCACACGTTGATTATTGCATTCATCAAACTGTGACAAAGAGATGGAGATGGAAATGGTTTATTGGGTTGATGTTTTTGAGTATAAAGAAAGAACAATAAAATCATTTTGTTGATCTCACGAGGTCTACTAACCCAGCCTTAAGTTTATAACTTGCTTTACTTCATCCTTAGTGTTTTTAAAGGCATAATGTGCAGGTTTAAAGGGAACTTATTAACTGATTATAAAGTGTGTGATACTTCATAAGGATCCTTTATCCTTCTTGTTTGAGCGATCAGTTGGGCTACATTAACAAAAATGTCTTTTAGGTGTAAAACAAAAGGAAAACAGTGAAATTCAGAAATGTTTTCAGATACACTGTTACAACACCTTTATGGAGGACCACAGATGTAAAATAAGATTGATTTTTACAGTGCAATGATTTTAATCTGGAAATACTGCATATTTTTCTTCAATATAGGGTAAAAACTTTGTTACTACTGATATAAAAGGCTGAATACACAAAATTCTTAGTAAAAATGTATAGTAGGCTATAAAATAGATAGCTGTCACCAAAGTGCACAAACAGGCCTGGTTTTGGGTGACTTTATACTGCATATGTTGTCTTTATGCCTGAATGATGACGGACTCCTCGCCGTAGACCTGTCTCAGAGCGGGACAGTCCAGACTGGCGATGATCCTGGTGGTGCCTGCTCTCTGAGGAGTGAAGTGCTCCGACCACACCACAGAAGTGCCCGGCGTTATCAGACTGAGACCAGAGAAACGTCAATTATACTCAGGTTACATTACGAGATTAGCAAAAGATTAGAAAAAAAACCTTCAACAACTTAAAAGTATGTCCAGTCCACTGAGTTACTCACTTGTAGTATCTGAACTTGGGCTGCATGGCTCCAGGCCCCTCCATTCGCATGTGGACACCATCCAGAGTGAAGGAGAAGGGGTTGGTGAACTGCACTGTGGCCATCATCTCCTCATTAACTCTGGCCAAACCAGACACCTGCAAAAAAACAACACAGGAGTAAATACAATTCCTCCATTTAGAGTGTTCTGACGGTAGAAGAGGATATACAGACCTCCACGCTGAGTTTGGGTTTCTGCAGAGTGACCACTTTCATGGTGGTGACGATCTGCCCGGTCTCCTTCACTTTTCCAGTTACAATGAAGTTAAGGTTGGCCTGCTCCACCAGATGCTTCATGTAGCTACGAGCTTCGATGTTCACCAGCTCCTTCACACCTGGACGCACACACAAATGCACCTGTTTTATATCAGGTACAAAATAAACACCACTTCCTTTGGATCAATTCTATAATTATATAAAGTACACACCATAAAGCAATTTAAATGAAGAAGTAAATGAATTATTTCAGCTTTAAATTACAGATGCTGAATCATTTAGATGCATGTGATTGTCTGTTTGGGCAGTAAGTGAACTACTGTATATTTGACTTTGCGTTGGTTAATGGCCAAATACTAACGCTAACACTGGCTTAAGTTAATTTACTTTTTAACAAGCTCCTAAGTGCTTAGTTCTTCCCACTCACTCTTCTTGGGGCCCATAGTGACAGTGGGCGTCCTGAACAGGAACTCAGAGCTGGTGACTCCGGTGTAAAACACCACGCTGCCGCTGATGTAGGCGTCCACCGTGCGCCGCTGGTCGCTGCGATTCACAAACTCCAGACTCATCTCGAAGTTGTCACCGACACTTATCTCCAAAGTGGGCAAGATCAGGTCCACATCGGCTTGAGCCGGGGCGGACTTCTCCCGTTTACAGCCGAACTCCTCTGCCTTCTCCAGGACAGTTCTCTCCTCAGTTGTGCCTGGGTTTGATAAATAAAAACAATTTAAAAACAGCAATAAACAGAGAACAGAGGATCCATTTGGAGCATTTAAAGTTGAGTCTTCGTTACTGTTTCCTTTGGCAGAAGCGTTTATTGCTTGAAGAGAACCAGGATGACTCACAGTGGCAAACATGGAGCCAATTTATGACAGATTTGTGATAAATGAGCCACTAATTACGAGGCTTGTGTTCCATTCGTTTCTAAGCACCAGCTTTGGCTTTAACCCCAACCAAAATGATGGCAACTGGAGCTGTGTTTTGGAATTAAATTGGCAAAGCTGCATCCCCAAAACCACGTAAACTGGCAAGGCAAGAGGGCAATGTTAATCATTATGCAACATTAGTGTTTGTGCCAATGTGACAAACCGAATCCAACCAAACAACTCTCAAGTCTTCAAATTGTGTTGTTGATTTTCATAATATTTTTCTGGTGAAGCTGTTTCTCTGTTTTTCCTCCATTATCCTCATAGAACCATAATTAACTAACTTGCTTATACTGACTTTGTCGTGTGTTTAAAAGAGATCGATCACCTTCAGGGAACTTGTATTGATCGGTGATTTCGCGGCGGGTCAGCTCTCCGGGTGCTTTGGTGTAAATGGCGCGACCCACGTGACTGTGATTCACTTTGACCGGCTCCATGGTCCCGTCTTTTCCCCGGAGATAGAAGACCACGTCACTGTTCACCTTAAGGAGGATAAGTTTAGATAAGACAGAATCAAAGTGGGACTTAGTTTAAGAGAATAAACATCCTGACGGACAAATAGTGAAGCACACCTCCGCAAACACAAAGGGAGCGTCATAAGGGTAACACATCTGTCCGTGTTTGATGGCTGTGACTGAGGCCGGGCCACATCGGTACATGCCTTTATGGATGAAATAAAAAGGACAGAAATCAGTCATCTAGAGGCTGATTTGGATCCATTCATTAAGCAAACAGTTTACTTACCGTCACTCGTCTCTTGTGGCGTTGCATCGACAACCTGCCAGCCTCCAAAACCGGGAGGGAGGTCCTTCCTGGCCATGTAGCACTCGTTCCAGCAGTGATAATTCCTATTCACCAAAAACAAGACAAGCCTAAGTGTTCATGCAGAGGATGATCGGACGGATCCATTTGTTGAGAAAGACCAGAACAGAAAAGGTAAATGTACCAGATGGAGTCTCTGGTGCGGCTGCGGTCGATCCTGCCGTTCTCGTCCAAAATGATGTCAGTTTTCAAGTTACCGTCGTTGTCGTGGGCAGAGAAGAAGTTGGTGACCACTCGGGACGGGATGCCGAGACAACGCAGGACTGGGACACACACAAAATAACCAAATAAAACCAATAATTTCAATCACAAGCTTTTAAATTAATTGTTGAGTTCCCTACAACCCCAAATTTCCAAGAACATTTCACTTTTTTCTCCCATTTCCATGACTTTTTTAGACTAAACAACAGATCAGTTCTATTCCAGCTCTAAACCCGTATTGTCCCGCCTTTCTTGTGCATTTCTCAACATTTTTCCGATCATGTGGAAGCAGTTCTGGTCTCACAGGTGTTGAAGACGGCGGCGTAGACCCAGCACTGGGCGTAGCAGACGGGGATCTTGCTGTTGGCGTAACCGAGCAGGATGTCGGTGCTGCCCGTCCAGGAGGTAGGGGCCACTCCGTAGGTGTAGTCCCCGCTCCAGTTCCCCACCAGCACACCGTCGTCATCACGGGAGTTCAGCTGCAGCGGGAGAAGCAGGAGACTTTATTTACATACATTTATTTAAGAGCCCAGGCTATAGTACAACTTTTACAAGCAACTCTCAACAATTACTGTCTTCATACATTTAGCTAAACGTCCTTGACTCTAGGTTGTTTTTTTACGCACTGTGAGATATTTATAGCACGGTTTCCAAAGTATTTGAGAAGTAGTCATTCAAACCTACCACCTTGTGTCATATTACATCGAGGGTGAGTGAAGCGTTTCCAATTGACAACAGTGGAACACCATAATCTAATCCAATTCATATTCCCAAAATGAAACAAATAAATCATAACGTGTTTAACGGTCCCACTCACTGACCATAGCAGATGCCTGACGGACCACCTTCACAGCGTCTCCTCTGTTGGTGATGGGCATCTCAGAGCGGTCCATGATGTACAGGCAGGCGTCCAGTATCCCGTAGTTGAACTAAAATCACAGAAAACACTTTGAATACAGCGAACACGGAGGTTAATTTTCTCTCAGAGTCGATTGCAGTCATTACTTGTCCGTAGTTCCAGGTTCTCTCAGCGATGTCGTCGTAAGAGCCATGGTAAATGATGCCCATCTCGGTCATCACGCACTCCTGCCTCTCCTTCTCGTCGTTCAGAAACACCTCGTCGTCTAAACACAAAACAAAGCTCACACATGTCGTACGATTATTAAAGTAACAGTCACTTCTTTACCGACCTGAAGCCCAGGGGTTGAAGAGGATGTACAGGTCTCGGCTCTTCTCCCTCGTGGTTCTGCGGATGCCGTAGGGCGTCACTATGGCCACGTACATGTGGTACTTTCCCACGATGCAGTTGGCGTCCGGCGTGATACCCATCGTCACTACGTTTTGGGAGGTTTCGGTGACGCGTCCGGCCCAGGACGTCTTGCGCTCCGGAGTGGGGAACACAGGGAGATAGGTGCCTTTACTGTACTGAGGACTCGCACCTGCAGGAAAGAAACAAGGGCATTTATGTTTTTTATTTAGTATTTAGTTGAATTTTTATATTGTTGATAAAATAAGGGCTAAAGAACACATTTGCTGTTTTTCTGTCCACTTTTATCTGATCAGAAATGAAAACTCCTTACTCTGTGTGGTGTTTTCACAGGTTTTAACGACAATGAAGCAGATGAAAACTAGAAGTGAGCTGCACTCTCCAGTAGAAATATGGATGTTTGTTAGCTCAGTAGTTTAGGTTTGTTGTCATGTATTGCTTTATTGGGCAGATTTGTTTGAGGTAAATTACATACTTCTTTCCATTACTGCTTTGGCTACAAATGACAACAACAAAATGTCTTTTTTTCTGTTACTTTCTGCACAATAAAGTGAGTCTGGTTTTTACCAATGACGAACTCCACAGCGAACTTGTCCTCAGCGGGTTTGTAAGGCCGGTTAAAGGTGATCTTTACTTCGAACTCTTGTCCACGGCGCACGATCAGAGCGTCAGAGTTGAACAACATGGTGTTGTGACGCATCTTGTTGGTCTCGTCGGGCTTCCGCATCATGTCCACGTCCCAGATGTCCAGGAACTCTGAAAAATAAAGAGGACAGACAGAGACAGTGAGTATCTATTCATGTCAGTTCACTTCAGGGCTTTCTGGAAATCTGTTATCTGTCTGTGTGCAGCTTTTTCTTCACTGGATTTTACTTGAAAACTGCAGGAAGTGAAGCTGGGTTTATCATTTATGGATGTCACTCATGTCAACCTAAATAACTGTTGCATATTTCCTGTCTTTATCTTTAGTTTCTTGGGGTTTGACCTTTCGGCACAAAATATACAGAACAGTCAAAGCCGATTCCTCACCGGTCAGAGGCGGGAGTCCTCTCGGCCCCGGCGCCACAAAATACTCGAACTCCGGGACGTCAGTGGTGTCCGAGTTGGAGTTGGCGACGGGGACGGCGGTGCGGCCGCGGCTCGTCGCTTTGGGACGGGGTCCGGAGGGAGGAGGAGGGGCGGAGGCGGGTGTGGGGCCTTGTTCAGTCATGATGGTGATAACTCAGAGTGGATGATCTGCAACTGAAATGAAACAAATAAAGCATAATATTAATGAACATGTTCTTTTTAGACTTTTTAATATAAATACTCAATACAAAGATGCAGAGATACACATACAGTTTTAATTATATAATAGGCCATATATTTTGTGTGGTGCGACTTTTCCCTATTGAGCTGTTCACACTCATCTGCTTTTCTGCAGAAAAACACAGCTCTTCAAATAAACAATGACTGGAACATACTGAAGCCTGTGACACAGTTCTTTGATATTTATGACACCAGTTTCAAAATATTTTTATTCCACAAGTGGTTTCCATGTGTGTTTTCTGGCGGAGGGCGTGTTCCTGCAACATGCTGCTATGGAAAGACATTCTAAGTCTTGTTTTAGAAGTTACTGACTCTACACTCATATGTAATAAAAATCAACATTATTTACATAAAGCAAACAAAGAAGTATTTTCAGACCTTCAGCGACGGGTTCTTTGTGGACAACATGAATAAACAGAATCTTAAAATAAACAAGAGCTGGTTACTTGCTCAAATATGTCACTTTTACATCATACTTTGACATGTCTGTAAAGTGACAGCTGGACATTAACCAGGATACAACAGCCTCATTATTCTACACTAATAAAATATTCCACTTCAAAATGACTGCACTGGGTTTTGACACAGGTTGTCATGACTTCATTAGCTTTGAATGAATACTTTGTGACATGAACTACTGTGGAAAAAGTGCTCAATTGGTTTTTACAGAGTTAAAACAACACTGTAAAATATAATGCCTCTTAAATCAATAACAACTATTACAACTCATTTTGATGGTTCCTTAACATGTAACAGAGAGAGATTTCTTTTAAGATTTTTTGGTGTTTTTGCCTGTTTTTGATAGAATAGATTGGACATATGAGTGGGAATTGAACCCGGCAAATGTGATTTAAATGTACAGAAGTGCTGCTATTATTGCATTTCTATTTGTGGCGAACCAGAGTTATTTAAATATATTTAAGTGGAAACCTGCTGTGGCTTTTAAACAAATCTAGTTCAAACTTAGCTCTAGACTTGGACTCTTTAAATGGGCACAAACAAAGCCCCCAGTGTACTGCTCTGTGACTCACTAAATCCACCAAAACTACACTGGACTATAATTATACGTTAGTGTCAGGCCACAGGGGGCGACCCGCTGCAGTCACAGCCGTAGGATTATGTAACGATGTGGCTAAGCCCAGTATTTGAAACACTGCAGTTGTTTTTACTGTGGATGTGTGGTTCTCGGCTCAGTGGCACTGACACCTGCCCACTCGCTGTTGCATAACGTGGGCGTGTGCCGCTTCAGGAAAGACATTTGGTCCCCGCCGTCTGCCAACATGACTCATCATTCAGCACAGTGGAAGCTCTGTTCGATTCTCACATCAACACACTTTGTCTGCGTCGATGTGGAGGAACATACATGAAAACATACATGAAGCAGGTGATGCTAAGAGAAGGAAAAGTTTGTAGTTTGAGGGATCAACAAATGCTCTCATGCTCTCATCTTTGACAATGACCCCCAAGCATCATGTGCAATAATGTTAATTGTGTTCCTTCAGAATAAAGTTTGTGCTACCTCACACTCTTGGCTGCAGATAGACTGTTATTGGAGTTAACACAGTGACTAACAGGTCAACGATGAGTAAAACTTATCAGGATTTTATCACTGAAAGATGTGAGAGATACTGCTTCCATGTGGTTTGGCCAGTTTGAACTGAAATGAATGAGGCATGAGTTTGTTTTGCAGATACAGGGCAGTGTGAGTAATCAGTCAATATCTCTCATAATCAACTCAATGTCAAAGTGCATGTGCTAAAGTGACATATAAATGGACAATAAAAGCACTGATGCATTAAGGACATAACAAGTCTGTTGGGTGCAGTTCCAGTAACTTTAATCTTATCCAGTAAATGAATTTATCATTGAAATATAGTAAAAGCATTCAAGTAAATCACAAAAGGAAGTTCAAATAAAGAGCTGAGGCAGTGACTTTAGTGTTACTTAACTTCTCCATCACACAATTTACACAATTTGGCAAATGCTGACAACGACCAAAACTTGGCACAAATTTCACAACATGCCTCTCTAGAAATAAAACGTTTAAAAAAACCTTAAATATTTTGCACATAGTCCTCATCAATGCAAAACTATATCTATATCATCCTTCTACGCTGCAAAAACTATGAAACCTCAAAACCTTTTTTCAGCCGATGCATTGCCAAATAAATGATCCTGCAAACAATCTGGAGTTAATTAACATTTCAACTGCGAATCATACGTTACTTCTCGATTCTAAAGTGTTAAAAGTTGTACCTTGATGACGATTGATGCTAGAGAAGCTGCTGTCCTCAGAGCTGGTCGTCCTGCTGCAGCTGCTCCGTTCGGGACTCTGCACTTCTGCTTATAAAGCCCAGAGGAGCCGTCGGTGTGTAGTTTTGTGTGTGTGGTCGGTCTAAGTTGGGGACAGGATGTGGAATCTACCGTCTCTCTACAAAACCGCGGGACGGGTGAAGTCTGTGGAGGCTGTCAAGACACAAAGTGAAGTCAGTGATGAATGGTTTTGAACTTCTCCGCGATCTGTGGCAAATATATCGGCCTGCTATAGATCTCCAAAATGAAACAGAATATATAAGATGTGTGAGCAGCATTTGGTGGCTACATTGCAAATAACTTCTCACGTCTCTATTTTATATTTTCAGCAGCTTCTGAGCATCCTGCAGGAACATACTGTAGTCTATGAACAAACCCTGAACTCAGTTTAAACAGATGTAGGAACAGGAAGTAATGGAAGTGTTATCAGGAGCTTTAAATGTCTATTTTTACCAGAAAAAGTTTAGATTTTGGCATTGCACCTTGACTGTTTTGTGCAACTGTCCTCTTCAAATGAAAGTCAAAGATATCTTTTGAGTATTTGTGTCCTGTGTGCTCAAAGTCCACTTCCTTTTGACACAGGTGTGGTTTTAGTGGCTGGTTTTTAAAGTCTTTACGTTAATAAGAGCCCCTTCATGTCATTTAACCCACACTGATTCCCGACACTACCCTTTAACCTCTGCTTAACCTCAAAGTGTTGCACAGGATTTACTAATATTTGCCCACATCATAAAACACCTGATACATGTGGTTTACCTCTTTAAACAAAAGTGAAACCAATCAGGATTTTCTCTTGCTCTTTATAGGATGGCTTTATTTTAACACAGATTTTAAAAGTAGATTGTGACCCAGTTAAACAAACACAAAATCAATCTATGCCCTTGTATTTGTTGTTTTACTTACTGTATTTTAGCCCTTTTCTCGTACACTTACCCGACACATTAAAACCAAAACCAAATCCCAAACCCACTTGTTGTTCAGCCAAAAACAAATCACCCTTGACTCTGAAACTAAACCGTCATGTATTTAATCAGCATTTCTGTGGTATTCAATGTTCTTATTACAAAGGTCTATTTAATACCTGTTCAAATCTACGTAAAACCTGTTCAGACTCATCTAAAACCTGTTTAAATCTACGTAAAACCTGTTCAGACTCATCTATAACCTGTTCAAAACCAACTAAAACATGTTCAAATGTATGTAAAAACTGTTCAAATCTAACCTAAAAATGTTCAAAACCAACTAAAACCTGTTCAGATCTATTTTAAACCTGTTCAAATCCATCTAAAAACTGTTCAAAACCAACTAAAACATGTTCAAATCCAATGTAAACCTGTTCAAAACCAACTAAAACCTGTTCAAAACCAACTAAAACCTGTTCAAATCCAACGTAAACCTGTTCAAATCCAACTAAAATCTGTTCAAAACCATCTAAAATCTGTTCAGATCCATCTAAAACCTGTTCAAAACCAACTAAAACCTGTTCAAAACCAATGTAAACCTGTTCAAATCCAACGTAAACCTGTTCAAATCCAACTAAAACTTGTTCAGATGCATTTAAAACCTGTTCAAAACCAACTAAGCCTGTCAAATAACTAACCTGTTCGAATCCAAGTAAATTTAAAATCAGAAGACACTTGTCAGATGCATTTAAAACCTGTTCAAAACCGACGAAAGAGGTGGAAATACTGTATGTGGGATCTGTTTGAAGATAATGTTGAGATCATGGGAGCGGCCAGAACAAAAAGAAACACGACTGAAGGGGAAGATGGTCACAGCCACATAAAGTAAACAATTTGAAGCAAAAAGAAAATTGTCACTATAAAAGCTGGAGTAAAAAACTGTAGAAAATAGGAAGTTCTTTCAACGAGTCAAACCACAGCTTTCTTGTTTGGAGCAATGACTTTTTCCAAAAAACTAATTTACTCCAAGATTGTATTGCTCTTATTTCCTCTATAGTCAATCCACTTCCATTCGATCGCTTTAACAATGTTTTCCCTTTACCGTAATCTCCTCTTTTGATGCACTTTAGTGACACTGCACAAGGCTGAGGAGAAAAATGTGTCCCAGGACAATCAAATAAAAGGCTCTCTACTCCGCAAGGTTAAAAAACGTCCCTTTTCAACTCTTCCTCTAATCAATGTCAATTAAAATACTCACATACCTCATTAAAGAACGTGTTTGGAATTCACCGCTTTTACAATAAGTCAATAACGGTGAAAAAAATGACACTATATTTCCTTTTTTTTTCCGCTTTTTTGACTGACAGTTAATTTCAGGGACGACCCTATCAACAAAATGTAAATTCACATGTTGCATTAAGGAGACTACATCTGATTCAGCGGCTGACAGAACGTATTCATGTCGATTTTTATTCACGATAGACTCGCAATTGCAGAGAAGTGCTTCCGCCGCAGGGAGTCCAATAAAGAGAAATTCGCTTGACATTTACGAAAAGTCTTAAAAGGAACGTGCGCCGAGAACACTTAAACGTACAGCGACGGGGTTAATGGCCACAAATCAATACGGGCCTTTCCATAAACAGGGACTGCTTTTACAAACCTTGACTGTAGCAGAGGGAAAGGCTGAATCATAGTGATCTAATGTGGAGTAGTGGACATGTTGTGCCATGTGTGCAGCCAGACATGTCACTCTGCTGCCAATGTACAGCCACGGACGAAAAGACACGGCCTGCTCCAACAAAAAGGCCATTCAGAGCTAAATAACTGTAGTTTATCACAAATCACAACACATTACAGCCATTAACTTCAACTTATTTTGCTGTTTTCTGCCACTTTGGGGTTTATTTACCATTATTTATGACAAGGGAGTCCAAACCTGATAGAGTCACATTTGATAAAAGGCCAACAGCATCTTCTTTTATTCCACAGGTACAGCTTTAGACAGATTTGAACAGGTTTAAGTCAGATTTGAACTGGTTTTGCATAGAGCAGGTTTTAGATGGTTTTGAAAAGGTTTTACTAGGTTTTGAACAAGTTTTAGATGGCTATGAACAGGTTTTAGATAGATTTGAACATGTTTAGATGGTTTTGAACAGATTTTAGTTGGATTTGAACAGGTTTTAGTTGGATTTGAACAGGTTTAGATGCTTTTGAACAGTTTTAAGATGGATTTGAACAGATTTTAGTTGGATTTGAACAGGTTTTATGTGGATTTGAACAGGTTTTAGTTGGATTTGAACATGTTTAGATGCTTTTGAACAGTTTTAAGATGGATTTGAAGAGGTTTTATGTGGATTTGAACAGGT
Source organism: Rhyacichthys aspro (assembly GCA_036850595.1). Taxonomy (NCBI): domain Eukaryota; kingdom Metazoa; phylum Chordata; class Actinopteri; order Gobiiformes; family Rhyacichthyidae; genus Rhyacichthys; species Rhyacichthys aspro. The sequence continues at coordinate 5,490,702 of CM072165.1, forward strand.
TTTAGTTGATTTGGAACAGATTTTAGTTGGATTTGAAAAGATTTTAGTTAGTTTTGAACAGGTCTTATGAGAGGTTTTATATGGTGTTATGAGTTTGGCGCTGTAAAAAAGTTCCAGTACTTCTTGTTTCATATTTCATATATATTTAATTTTGCACGGGGGATTAGGAAATGTATGAATAAGATTTTGGTTCTGGAGTTCCCACCAAAGACTATAATAATATAAAAATATAAAAGGGAGAATAAGATTATTGAATTATGGGATGCTTTTGTTTATATTACTAATAACACATTACAAATAGGGCATTATTTCTGTTGAGGTACAAGTGAAATATAACAGCTCTATGAAACAGGAACCTGAAAACCAGACAAAGTGTGACTGTTTGACAGATATTCTATGTCTCTATATATGATACTCTACGTAACTGTGGCTTACAGAGCACGTCACAACCTCATTTACACATTACAAGAAGGGTATTTACTGGATATTTATGAAAAGTTAACTGCAGCATTTGTCTTATTTAGTCTTTTAGTGCGTATACATTCTGTTACTTTTTGTTGTTTTAATTATACTCACAACTTGGCATTCAGTGAGCAAGCATAACATGGGCAGACATAAAGATTTGAGCAACAACTACAGCTACTTGTCATTTAAACTAGCACTTCTTGTGTCTGTTGGGGTGCAGGAAGTTGGTAAAGGAAACAGATACACATCACGTTTACCACAGGCAGTGTGTGTGTGACAGTACAGAGCCTTATGTGTAGGTTTGAGCTTTAAATGTTTCTATAAATGACACTCTGTGAGCTTTTCGTATATGTCTACATCTGAAACCTTCTGTTTGTGTGGGATGTTGCTGTTTTAATTGTCTCAAACCCTCACTGTGCCATGTCTTCACTTCCTGTCGACTCAAACGAGAACAGAACCGCAGGCAGGTCACGTGACTCGAGGTGTCTTCCACTTTGTACGAGAGTCATTAGCTTCTCTTTTGTGTGTAACCCCCCCTTTTTTTTAATCAATCAACTCCTCGTGTCACTCATTCTTTTGGTGCTGAAGAAAGATTTCCTGTAAAAGAGAAACAGGAACAAGAAAGAGGAAGAGACAAGAGAAGCGGAAGACGATGGACGTAGAGGAGGATAAGACAGATAAGAGCAGCAGCAGTCAGGACACGGTCACTAACGGTGGTAAGTTCATATTTACCTGCAAAAAGTACTGTTTATATCTTATTTAGGACTATTTAGATGTCTGTTTACTTTGTTTGTGTTTCAATTTAACTTTATTTAGTTAATTGCTGCAAAATTTGGGAAAGTAACAAAAGCTGCAACCTCCATATTTTGATTAAAAGCTTTTATTTCTGAATGATTAGGAATAATTGCATTATTTATAATTAACTGCAAGATTATGTGGAGATCAGTCTTTCTGACCCTCAAATGGAACTGTCACTGGAACTGCATTGAGGACTTATAATTTAAAGACATGTGTTTAATTCCACTTTTGTGACGTTTTTGACTGAAGTGAACCCTGTAATTGCATGTTTTGCTTGGTTAAATTAAAAATACAGAAAAATAATTAGGGTCACTAGGATATAAATGCATTTATAACCACAACGTTTTTCTTAAAGTTGTGGTTATAAATGAATGAAATACAGGCAAAACATGCAACAAAAGGCTGGTGACATTAAAAAGTGATCTGATCTTTGGTCATTTCTGTTTGTGTCACTCAGCGTATCCCGTTCACTGCACTGAAGAACTACTCCAGCCTTTCTTCACAGATGAGAGCCTCCAGGTCGCTATGAAGCCCAAGCTCTCTCCATCACCTCGTCCCGCGGCTGCCCGTGGTCCCGTCTCTCCTCTTTTTGAACTCCGTCTCGTCCTTTTGGGCAGAAAAGGCGCGGGTAAAAGCGCGGCTGGGAACACCATCCTGGGAGGGGGGTTCGAAGCCGGGAAACCCACCGAGGAGTGCGTAAAACGACGGGCGGACGTGGCCGGGAGGAAGGTGACGGTGGTGGACACGCCCGGGTGGGAGTGGTACTACCCGCTTAACAGCACCCCTAACTGGGTCAGGAGGGAGACTTTACGAAGTGTGTCGCTGTGTCCCCCCGGGCCCCACGCTGTGCTGCTGGTGGTCCGATCCCGCGCCTCCGTCAACGAGGACTACATCACAGAAATAGGAGAACATCTCGAACTACTCGGGACAAACGTGTGGGAACATACCGCGGTTCTTTTTACCCGAGGAGACGAACTGGGGCTGACGTCGATGGAGCAGAGGATTCAAACGAGCGGACCGGGACTCCAAAAGCTCCTGAAGAAATGTGGGAACAGATATCACGTGGTGGAGAACAGGGCAAAAGGAGACGGGACGCAGGTGAAGGAGCTGATTAAGAAGCTGGAGGAGATGGTGTCGGAGAAAGAAGAGCGGTGTAAACATCTGGAGATGGACGCCGCGCTGCTGTTGGAGCTGGAGGCAGACGGGAAGAGGAGGGTCAGAGAGAGGAGGAAGAAACAGAGGCAAATGGAGGCTCAGGTGCAAAGAGGGACCATCAAAACTGCTCTAATGAGTGAGTCCTCTAAGCCTTTAATATAATCAATCTGTGACCTGTGACACACAAACTACTTAAACCACTTCAAATCTATCTGTGACCTTTTACGATCCACATTCTCACACCAAATATCATGTTAGAAGCATAAATTCATAACACTTTAGCTCCTCCTTGTTGGAAAATGCATTCAAATTAAAGGCAACAGTCAAATAAATGAGAAAAAGTAAGACTGCTAAATATATATGGGACCGTTTAAGTTATATACACAATCTACAGAGACCAAGATGAAACAAATAGATGGTACAGGGTTAGGGTTTATCTTCCTCTGCTTTGTCCCATTAAGGGTCAGAGGTCACTGGAGCCTGTCCCAAAATTATGACAGTTTTTAAAAGATAATGGCTGTTTGGTGCATTTCTGTTGCTTACACTCACCCTTGGGCTTTTCCATTTGTTTTAAAGTTTATTAAAGATATGAAATGCTAATGCTTGCTTTTTTGTGTAATGTTGCCTCTGTAAAAATGAGATTTAGTTCGTCTTAATGTCACTCAATGAATTCAAATTGTATAAAGCTCTCAAAATCTCCATCACGGAAACCTTTTCTTTACCTGTCGTCCCTGAAGGTGACAGTCTACAGATCTCCGAGTCCGACACCCGCCAGTCGTTCTCCAAAACCTCTCGGCGTCTGCCTGAGGTGCGACTGGTGCTGCTGGGGGAGAGGGAAACGGGGAAGAGCTCCGCCGCGAACGCCATCCTGGGACAACCGGGCCTCTTCGAGTCCGGGACGGTCACCGAGGAGTGCGTTCGTCATCAGGCGGCGCTGTCCATGCGGCAGGTGACCGTAGTGGACACACCGGGCTGGGACGGCGGGGTCATGGGGTCTACACCGGACAGAGTGAAGAGGGAGATAGTGTCGAGCGTGCAGTTGTGTCCTCCCGGGCCGCACGCTCTGCTGGTGACCCTCAGAGTGGACACTGTGGTGAGGGAAAGCCACGTTCGAGAGCATTTAGAGCTGCTGGGTGAAGGCGTTTGGAGATACGCCATTTTACTGTTTACTCACGGGGACCAGCTTCGAGAAGGAGTTGATATCGAGCAGCACATCCAAAAAGGCGGCAAGGATTTACAGTCGCTTCTGGAAAAAAGTCGAGGGAGGTACCACATGATTAGCAGCTTCAATGGATTACAAAACAAAACACAGGTGATAGAACTGTTGGAAAAAGTGGAAGAAATGGCCGCAAGGAATCGATGTGAGGCCTTTTCCGGATTGGTTCAGGAAGTGAAGACTCTGAGCCGACAACGGAACGAAAAGTTTAACCAACGCTTCAAAGAGCTGCAGGATAAGATGCTTCGTCAGGAGGCGGAGCTTAAAAACATGAGGGATCGGGAGATGAAAAGCCTCAGGTGGTTTTTCGACAGGAAGAAAAAGGTCAAATCGCCGGGGAATTTGAAAAAGGAGGAAGAGGACGAGGAGGAGAAGAGGAGCGCTGACAGGAAGTACGATATCGAAGAGCTGGAGGAGAGGATGAGGTTACTGACGGAGGATAAGGAGCGGGAAATACAGGATTTGAACGCAGAGCACGAGAGGATCATCGCAGCGCTGCACCAGAGCAGACGAGAAGCAGAGGAGGCGGGGCTTAACCTGGAGCTGAAGGAGCGAGAGATCGAGGAGCTGAAGGAACGCATCGACGAGCAACAGGTGAAAACGATCGACCTCGAACGCATCGCCATGGGACATGAGCGCGAGAGGAAACGAAACGAGGAGGCTGTTAAAGAGTGGGAAAAAGTGGTGCACAGTTTACAGCAAAATATGAATCTGGTAAAAGCGGAGTGGAAGGAGAGAGTTGTGATGTTAAAAACTGAAATGGATGAAGACAAAAAGCAATATGAGAAAGAACTTGGGAGAACACTCTTTGAAAAAAACAATGAGATGAATGAACAGATGAAACAAACTGAGATAATGTTGAATGAAAAGGACAAAGAGAGGAAGATAATGATGGAGGAAAAACAGAGAGCTTTGGATAGAGTTAAAGAAAATGAAGAAGAAATGCAAAGGAAAGTTGAAGAGATGACAAGACAGCATCAGAAAGAGATAAATGAGGTTCAAGTGGAGTTGAAAGAAGAAATGGAGAAAATGTTGGAGATGGTGAAAGGACAGCACGTGAAAGAGACTGATGCGATTTTAAAAGAGCATCACATTGAGATAAAAGAGAAGTTAAAAGAGATTGAAACGTTAAAAGAGAAGTCAGCCAAAGAAGCTAAATCTCAAATGGAGATCAAACACAGAGAGTTAGATGAGCTGGAACAGAAGTATCTCGAAATAATGAAGGAAAAACTGTGTGAGAGTGAAAAAGAGAAAGAAATAATTGGGGTAAATCATAAAAAAGAAATGAATGAGAAAGACAAAGAGATGTTTGTGTTAAAAGAGCAGCATCAAGAAGAAATGACAAGAGAAAAATGGGGAATTGAAAAAGCAGTGAGGGATGAAATGATCTTAAAAGTGAAAGAAAAGGAGGATGAGGTAGAAATAGTTAAAGGAAAGTATGCAGCAGAGATGTTAGAATATGAAAAGAGTAAAGAAAGGTTTGTTATGGAGATAGAGGATCTGAAATGCAAATATATGGAAGGCATAAATGAGAAAGATAAAGAGACTGAGCAAATATTGAAAGAAAAGGAGAAAGAAATTGAGGAGTTAAGAGTCAGGGTTGAAGAGTTGAAGCAGAAACTGGAAAAGCAAATGGTTGAACTGGATCGTATGAAAGAGATGCAGACAAAACTGGAGAACAGGGAAAAAGAGGTTAGTGAGTTACAGGAGAGATGGCACGCCACCAGAGCTGAAAAAGAGCAAGAAATGAAACTGATAGAGCAGATTTTGGAAGAGAAAGAGCGGCTAATACAACAGCTCCACGAGAAATTAAAGGATATAGAACAAATGCTGCGAGAGAAGGAAGACGAACGAGGCCAGATTTTATTGAATCAGAAAAAAGAGGTGGAGCTACAGCTGCAAGTTCAAGATAAAGAGATGGACGAGATGAAACAGCAGCTTTTAAAAGAAACAGAGAGATATGTCGAAAGTGTGAAAATGCTAGAAAAACAAACAATGGAAATGGCAGAAGTCCAAAGTGTACTTGCTTCAAAAGAGGCTGAGATTGAGGAAGCAGTGAAGACACAGGAAAAGTATGTCAGAGAAAATGAAGAGTTGAAAGAGCGTGTTAAAAGTTATAGCGAGACACAGGAGCAATACAGAAACAAAGAAGCAGAAATGACGGAGAAATTACAGGAAAAAGAGAAAGATCTCGATCAAATGCGGCTAAGAACCGAGCAGACAAAGGCCGAGCTGAACGAACTGACGCGTAAGATGGAAAAAGAAATGACCAGCATGATTCAGGAGTACGAAAGAGGGATAGAGACAAGAAATGAGGAGATAGAGGTAATTGTGAAGGAAAAGGATGCTGTGATAAGAAGTTTAGAGAAAGATAAGCAAGAAAAGGTTTTGGAAGTGACTGAGAAATACGAGGAAAGTCAAAAAAGGATTGAGGAAGTGGAGGTAAAGACGGCGGAGGAGATTAAAGAGCTGCAGATGAAATGTGAACAGCTGAGGAAAGAGTGTGAGGCTAAAGGTAAAGAAGTACAGGTCAAAGAATGTGAGATTGAAAATATTTGTAAAAACAAGGATCAAGAAGTTTGGGAGTTGGGAGAAATAAACCAAAAATTACAAACAGAGATGGAGCGGATGAAAGAGATGTTTGAAAAGGAGATGAGTGAGTTAAAAGAACAGGTAAAAGAGAAACAATTGGAGGTTAATTTGGGAGAGAATGATTTGGCAGAAAAGTTTAAAGAAATCGAAATTTGGGAAAAGGAAAAACAGGAATTTGAGCAAAACGTGTTAAAGTTTGACAGTAAATGCGAAGAGTTGAAACAAAGGGAAATGGCTTTAGAGGCAAAACAAAAAGAAGAAAAAGATCGAAGAAGAAACATCGAACAAAAGGAAAAGGAACTGGAGAAACTGCTCGAAGCTCTCGAGGCGAAACAGACGGAGCTAAACTTTCACGGCGAAGATCTGCAGAAGAAAGTCAAAGGTTTCAAAGGCCAAGGGAAAGAGTTGAAAGACCGAGAGGTGGATTTAAGACAACGAGAACAGGAGCTGATGAACTGGACGTCAGAGTTGAACGTACAAAACGAACAGGTGAACTCTACGGCGCAGCAGCTGGACGCAATGGGCCGAGATTTAGCTTTGCTCAAAGAAGAACTCCAGAGAAAAGAGAAAAACTTAAAGACGATGAATAAAAACCTAAACAAGTGGGAGATGAGTCTTCAAGAACGAGAGGCGGGGCTAAATAAAAGGCGGCAAAGTGATTTAGAAAATGGAAAATGTGAGGAAGAAGAAGTTGAATTGAAGGAAACAGGAAAAGATGGGACCAGGGAGGATCAAAGTGTTAAAAAAATGGCCGACGTTTTATCTGCAAAAGGCAATAACTGTCACTTTGAATCACTACAAGAGATAGAAGGGTTAGAAATGCCAAAGGAGAGAGCGGAGGTTATCAGACGTCCAAGAAGCAACAAAGAGTCTCGTGATCAGGTTCTGACTGTCGTGATGCTGAGGGAGTCCTGGTCGAGGCGTTGCCCGGCCGGAGTTAGTCTCCTGGGAGGGGTTTCCGAACCCAACGGGTCGAGCTTGGGGCCTTGGAGAGGGCAGATAGCGGGGCGACGCGTCTCAGTAGTGGAGCCGCTCGGGTTGAAGTGGAGAGACGGTCCAAATACTTCAGAGCAAAGCCAAAACGTCATCGAAGCCCTGTCCTGGTGTGAAACGGGGCCTGACGTGGTGCTCCTGGTTATCCCCGCTTTTCTAACCTGCACAGAGATGTACAGAAAGGCAATAGAGGAGCAGGTGGGGTTAGCGGGAAATGAGGTTTGGAGACGGACAATGGTGCTGTTCACTTGGGGGGAGACTTTAGGAGCGAGGGCCGAGCAGCACGTCCAGAGAAACGGGGAACTCGGGAGGTTAATAGAGAAATGTGGAGGCAGATTTCACGTGTTGAGGAGCAAGAAAAACAAAGCGGCCACTGAAGAACTGATCGATAAACTGGACGACATCGCAGCTTTAAACAAAAGAGAGGAGTTAGTGGCGTAGTATTGTGATTTTAATGGGTTTAATTCTGCAACAAAGTGTAAATAAATCATTTAAAGTGCCCACAATTATTCACTATTTTATCCAAACAACTTCATTGATCAAACTGTAGTAGCCTCACTGGGAAAAAAACAACTTGCCGCTCCTCTTCTACCTTTATCTATCAATTAATTTGTTGATTTAGACTGAATCAAGTCACAAACAGTGCCTTCTTTGTTCTGAGATGAAATTATTGTTTGTCAACTGTTTGATTCCAAATGGGCTGGACATATGCGGTGTATTCCTCTGATTAGATGGTGCTAACATTCATCTCAATATGAATTTCATGATGTAGAGACAAACACAAATAACAATAGCTTACGACATTCAGAGTGATCTTAAACATTAAATGCTGTTTTGAGTGTGTTTCTTCACATAAAAATGTAGATGTCTGTAAATTTCACCCCAGCATTGATTTATATAATAACTGTGTAAACATATTATTTACTTTAAATATGTTTTGCTGTGAGGTGTCACTTTAAATGTATAATGTAAAACTGTTCTTTTAGGATGTGACTTTCTATGAATAAAATTACATCTGCTTACGACTGTAATTTATGTTTTTATGTGTTATTTTGTTTTTTTAGCGCTAATAAAATGGCAAATAAGCTCAAAATGCTCAGATTTTGCTGGTGCTTGTAATCAAAGCCACACAAAGACATGTCAAGACTGAGGCCAGAGCGACACAGACAAAGATTTTGAAGGATTGAGAAGGAGTTATGACCAAGACTGGTGCAGGATCCATGAGAAGAGAGACACAATACATGTAGTTTTACCACCTTTAACTTATGGATGGTGCTTTAAAAAGGACATAAAAAGAAATAAGCAGTGTTCTTGGCTGCATTTAAAGATCGAAGCCTCCATCCAATCACAATAATGATGTTAAGGTTAAATTTTGGCTGGTTTTGATTTAAAAAAATTTAGGATCTATCCAGGTTTACTCTTGATTTGAATCAGCTGTTATATAAATGTGGTCATTTTTGTTCTTCTGGCTGAGAGCAACACTTGTAAACAAAGAAGGAACATGGTTAAATATAAAAAATGTAGATTTATGTTTATATTGGGTGGATTAAAAGGGATTTCAACATCCAATATTTCATTAAAATTCAGCATATAAACCGTTTAAAAGGCATTTAATTGAAATACAGGGCTCAGATTGACAAAATACGGCTGCAAGACTGGTTTCAAGCGGTCTCAAAGCAGGACTTTCCCCGTCTCTCCAGCAGATGGGGACCTTGTGCCGGCGAAGAGATCACGCTGAGAGGCAATCAGTGTTGAAAGTAGTCGCTGACAAGGAGTTGATGGTGAAATAGTCTAGTCAAATATTCTTTTAATCATGTTTTACAATTTTCTGTGTAAATGGCTACTTTTTAAAGAGAAGAGCACACAAAGCCTGAGTAGCGGGCCCGTGCTCCTTCTTGACTAGAGGCATTTCAGGAGAACCAAACCGTCTCGCAATTATAACCCCAGGGAGCCTCCCACACGCGGCGAGGACCCCTGCTTTGACAAGTAAATTATGACTCTTGATGAGAGGAGTACAGCTTTCTCAGAATGCAATTTTTGACAGCCAGGAAAATGCGCTTGGATATATACAACAACTTCCATCATCCTCCGAGCCAGATGCAACATCCAAAAACACTCATGTGCAATCATCAGGCTAATAATTATGGAGTGTGAGTGCTGGTCTGTATCCAACATGGCAGCAATGTTTTTTAATCTGTCCATTCACAGAGTGCTGCCTTTAGCGGCGAGATGAGAGGGTGTTGTGTCAAGATGGATCCCCGCTTCTTTGATCATCTCGGCGGGGTGGGACTGTTTTCAAAGCGTCTGGGGGAGACATAAAGGCGAGGAAAAAAAAAAAAAGTTGGCAAATTGATGTTGATGCACACATAATTTTCATGCATTTTAGCGTAATGTTTTTAAGATACCTGACAAAAACTCCAGCCATAAAGTGTCATAAGCGACGCCCTGTTTCACTTTTAAGTCCATAGATTTATCCCCACTGCTCATTTACACTGGCACAATTGATTATAAGCCCGGGTTGATTACACACTGCACTGTGGATTTCAAAGAGCCCACCATTAGCACTTTAGCCTGACACGTTTCTTCGACAAATCTAATCTCTGCAACTTTCTTCATTATTTGTTGCAAGCTAAATTAACTTTCTTATGCTTAAACGGCATTATTATATGATGTATTTATATGCTTTTGATGTAAATCCACTTTAAATGGAATATTGTCGATGAAGTTACACACACACGACGTAAGAACTCAGCCGAGACGGGAATGAATCTGGGATATTCAAGGTTTAATTCACGTTCAAAGATAAAAAATGTAAAGCTAAAGTTTTACTTTAGAAATGTTAACTTTTACTTCTGCTGTGTAAAATGATCAGGGTCAAGGAGGACTGTCTTTATTCTTGTGATCACAGCAAATGGGTTTCTATCCATTTAAAGTGACTGGTGGCTTCAGTAGGTGGAAATACAGTGTCAATGCCACGGTCCACAATAAAGAAAGAGCCGGCTGAATAAAGTATAGCAGGTAATCAGTTACAAATTACATTTATGCTTTGTGTTCACTGTAAATGTGTAGTGAAATGTGGCATATGGAAACATCATAGAGTCCCTTTAATGAACGTTTATTGATACAAACGTAAAGGCCTTTAAAGGTTGTACGCACTTGGCTAATTCTGCGTTCATATTTTTAATTAATCAACATGTGGACACTTTGTTCTCGTCCCATTCGGTGTTACTTTCACAAAAAGAAAGCACATTCTTTAACCTTACGTTCACTTTTACAGAGTTGATTAACAAAGTCAGAGCCATTCAGGCATGCAGATCTGAAAAGAATGAAAAATGTGTTTTCTACGTGACCTATGGCCTCGTGATGCCAAAACACACTTTCCTTATTTTTTGCATTCGAGGCCATAAAGTGTCTCTTCATGAAGTGAAACTCAGCGGCGCATGGAGAGTTCAGAGGTGAGTCCTTGCTCTACGTACGCTTTGTTCCCGTGAATAGTGCGAGCAGCGGATGATAAAAAACCATCTCCGGGCACTCACTTTGGTTTTAGTCGGCATTAGTTCGGATTAAGGCAACATGCTAACCCTAATTTATCTTTATTTGGACCCTTTTAAAGCTCTGAATGAGGCTTTTTGGGCGATATGGACTCAGACACATTTACATGCACTACAACAGGCGCTTACAGTCAATCATGTCGACAAATGTTGGAAACAAAATTACTGTGCTATGTTAAAACACAAGTTAATGGTTGGGCTGATTTCTATTAAGGTCCGTGCACTCTCATTTGAATAATGGTCTTTCTAGCAATGTTTTTCTTTTCGGTACTTGACCCAGGAAGGGAATAAACGTGATTCGGCTTTAACACCTCCATTAATATTCAAGTGGGCTTTAATACGCCACGTTTATTTTGAGCTCACTGTAATTAGCACAGCAGTCTGGAGGCTGCTATGATAAATCATGTTTTGATTGTGAAGAATGAGGGGTTTTTATGACAAAGACAACGTGTCGACTGTGAGAAAGAGACGTTTTCAAGGCCTGTGTTTTTAAAAAGCGAAAACAATCATTTCTAAATGCAGCTCATCAATTAATCAGATTCAGACTACTGTACTTTAGGACAATTTAATTAAAGATGAAGGGACGAAGCTAGTTTTGACAAATGTTGGGGAATCATAATAATAGTTTTTAACATCAGATAGTGGCACATTTTAAAGGCAGTGTGTGAATGTTTGAATGACTAAAGCTGTTATTCGTGATACAGTTTCAGTCAGTGCTGTTCTGTGTTGGTTTATCGAGCTAACGTCATCTGGTTTGCACGCTTTTGCTGCTGTAACACAACAAACAAGGCACTGAGAAACTTGGAAGCTGGCACAAATATATAATTACTGGAATAATCACTAGCACTAAAGACTAAACCAATTTCTCCAGTCTTACTTGAGCACTTAAATCAATAATTTAGGGTGAATGTTAATGTTTTTGCTTCCCCAGATCATTCCCAAAGACATTTTAGAAAACTTAATGTGTTTTTTCCAGCGACATCTCTCAGGGAGCATCTGACAAAGGCCAAGGTGGCGACCTGTACGTGGGCAGGTGGGTATTCACACGATCCCGGCTGCAAAGGTCAACGGCGGTCCTTCAAGGCGGGGGATTTATATTGAACCTGATGGACCATGAGGTCAGATGCGACCGCACCTCACTGCTGCCCCCTGCCTCGGTCACCTCCCGGGGAAACATTTAGACAACCTTTTAGAGTAAGAGAGGCTAGTTAGGGCCAGTGTGGGGCTTGATACTGACCTCTGGAGCTTAGTTTAATGTCCACATCAGAAAAGAAGACCCTCACAGTCTTTAAAATACGTAACTTTTAGGATTAGGAGACTCTGCAACCACACTACTGAAGACTCAAATGGGATTGCTAATGTTAAAACAAATGTCTTATCTGGAGATTGAGTGAGAGATTGTGTTGGAAAGCGGATATTGTACCTGTTCCATTTCGGGGAACAATAGCCAATGGTTGCATTGTTTAGAAGCTGTATATTTTAAGGTAAAAAGTGACCAGAGCTCCTGACTGTTCTCCATTTTAAGACACCTATCTCCACAACTACTCTGTCAGACTCTGTATTGTACATGATACAAGGCAAAACTTTAATATGTCAATTCATGTAGATAAAACAAGCGTCAGAAAAAACCATGAAGATGTCTTACAGTATAATAGTTTTAGCATTCCACGTGACAGATGTTCACATAATTGTCCAGTCTGAGCTTAAAATCGAACTTTTTATGTAGCAGTTAGTCCACAGCCTTGTTATTCTCTCCCAAATGAGACATTATTGCATAAATCATAATCATATCATACTGTTATTGAAACATAGTTATTGCATATTTCCCTGATATTATGCAGCCCTAGAAATTATTTGGCACTAGAAAATGCACAGGAACAAAATCTTCCTGCTGTTGAGGGTAAGTGTAAGTGGGATGAGATGATAACTTAGCTTTCATTATTAAGTAGATATTTTATCCAATTTTGTCTCGTTTTGTTTTGTGTGGCTATGCACCTCTTTCGTAAAAAGGCAGAACAAACCGAGAGAGACAGAGGAAGCGATGTTTCCGATGATGAATCCCCCTCTGGACTGCATCGTTTCTGGCTGAGTGCGTCCAGTGGGCCAGAGCCAGGTCCTGGAATCTAGCTAATGAGAAACACCCCCCCGAGGCTGCACCGAATCCTATTGGCTCAGAGAGTCCCCGCGGACGACGGCATTGGCTGATTGAGTCCTGGGCCAGCAGCTGTCAGAGCGACTCAGATCGGCAGTATTCATATCCAGCTCGGCTCGTAAAGAAGCTAAATGAGCAAAGCCAAGTACACTCAGATGATAAAATATATCCAAAAAGTGGGTAAAATCTGAACTGAACCCACAGAAGTGAATACTAAATTAAAAGATTAGCCTTTAAAGCAGTAACTGTACTAGTCTGCCTGTTTGTGCTCTGTTTCATACACTACATTTAACTCAGATTCTGCTGTTTGCAAACTGTATGTGATATTCGATGTGTTTAGCCTCTCTCTTCTGCCTGAATGACTTATGAAGCTTCCACAGAGGACGCCACTCGTTTTTCCTTTTCATTTCAAAAGCTATATTCAACAGAAACAAACAAGACATGCTCCTGATAAAATGAGTGAGTAACGCTGGCTGTAAAATATAAATATATATATATATATGCATCAAGGCTTTTATTAATTCAGTGAGATATCTGAGGCTCTGACAATGAAAGCGACATGCAACAAGCAGACCTTGTGGTATGAATAAAAGATCTTTTTTTGTGGAGTTTTTTACAACATGCAAAAGGCATCGCATCTGGTATGTCCTACAAATATTTTAAGGTGCACTTTGGCTCACACACACGGTCCTAAACATGATTTGGACATAAGCGCTAAGAGGGACAACTCTATTTTATGAGCTTTGACCAATTGTAAAATCCCCAAATCTAAAATCTACAAAACACAGTGAGTTCTTTTAGCCTGGATTTAACCCAAAGTTGAACCTGCTGTTTTTCCATGTTTGTCATGTTGATTCTCTGTCTCTGCGACTTCTTTCCTGCTGCCAGGCGAGTTCAGAAGGAGGTCAGGACGCGAGACGTGGGGACGACTAAGGTTTCTTGTCGTTACGAGCTTCTTGTGAGCGGCTCTCAGATGGTGGCACATGTCTCAGAGGCTGCAGGATGAAAAAAGACAAGGAACAGCACTACAACTGGGAAGCAGAGAGGGGCCGGGTTAAACTTTATGGGTTTACTGAGGGCAAACGGTACTTTTACTTGACTAGACAAATGTGGCTACTCTGTTCATGTGTGAAAAGGAAGAAGGTTTGTGCTGGGTTGGAGAGATTAGGATGTAATGTATGTTCAAATGTATGGTTAGGTCAAGGCTGCTGTCTATATAAATCCACAGACACAACCCTTTAAGAGCGCAACGGCATCGGAGCGAGCTCATTCGCATCTGTGACCGCTCCTGTCAGCTCCTCTTTCCTTTCTCCGCCCACGTTCGCCATCTCCCCTCTCCCTCTTCTTATAGTTTGTCCATTTGCATCACTTCACCCCTCTCCGTTCACTTTCCCCGTTGCCTAATTGTCCTTCGCGTTTATATAGCGCCCGGTTAATCAAAGAGCGATCCCGCAGCGGCAGACGGGGTTATTGTCTGAATGCCCGGCAGCAGGGGTCAAAAGTTCAACGGAGGATGAGCGCTCTCTAGTGGAAAACTCCCAGTCCCATCTGTACAGTTTGTACCCAAAGCACTCTGCTCATTATTTAAGGTATGGAGATGTATACAGAGGCACACATGCATGAACGTACACCCCTGGGTCATGCTTATTTTACTGTATTTGCCTTTCTCTGTGGCGTCTCTGTGGTGATTTACCGTGGCTGCCTCTTATAGACGCGTTGAATCGAGTCCAGCAGGTCCTTAGGTGACCTCTTCATTTCATCCAAGCTGTTATATAAGACAGAAAGGGTAAGGACGGCTACAACAGAGCGGCAGGGAATTACATCTGTGAGCCTCAAACATCTAGTGCAGTGTAACAGTGTCACTATTATTATATTTATGGGACAAGACACAGTAGAAGAGACTCAATAGGGCTGCACAATGTGTTGAAAATGTACGATTATTGCTACATATATGTCAAGAAAGATATATAAATATTGTAATGTGAAGTATTTTAGTTTTCCAGATCAGTACAAAAGCTTATATCAGAAATTTAAAAGGTTGTATTAATTGTTGCATATTTTATTTTGCATATTTCAATATTGTGCAGCTCTTCTGTGTTGGTAAAGCTGCAGTATCTCATTTTTGTGACTCAATGTAAACTCAAATACCAATAAATAATAATCTTTCTTTCTTGTTGTGTGTTTTAAAACCTCTGACAGACCGTTCTGATTTACATTTACGAGTTTTGTCACAGAAGCAGAAAAGCTTTTTATCACAGAATAATGACAAATGGGACAACATATTAGCTGCACAAATATACTACAGCACGCAAAATTTCAGACTGGATGTCCTTCCTGTCCATTTATCCGGACTTGGGACCAGCACAAAAGTACACTGGCTTGTGACCCCTTGTGCCTGGATAATAAATTCTACAGATATGACTATTTATTCTAAAATGATTAGTCAATTTCACTAAAAAGCGTTCCCAGTGGCACATAGGTCATAGGTCAGGGGTCTTACACCTTTACTAAGTTCAAATTCCAGCACTTTCAAGGTGTGTTTTCATGTTTTTCAAGCACCTTACACTTACAGCGATAAATTACATGTTGACATTCATACATCAAATGGAGTTTTTCCTCATTTAAATCCATTGTGGTATAAAAAATATTACATTTCCAACTTAAATCGTCTAAATTGTTTAATACTTTGGAGCACAGTCAAAGGATAGTTCACCAGAAATTAAACTTGTGTGATCAAAAAGATGTTAATTTATTAGATGACGTGTCCCTTCTGTTCGAGGATTTGATCCACGTTTTAGCCACTTTTCCTCTTCAAGCCAGCGATCATTGAAACAACAACCTCCTGCATGTTTTTATCTCTGATCTGGTCCATCAGAGGTGACACATTTACGCACAAAATACTTTTTTTTTAAGAGCAAAATTACTCCTTACTATTGTTTGTGCATTATTATTAAAGCAACACAATCAGAATTTCAAGCTCTTTCGTGCTCTTTTTCCAAAATTCAAGATCTTTTACAACCTTGAAAACACTATATTCAAATTCAAGCATTTTCAGGCTTTCAAGCACCCGTAGGAACCCTGATAGGTACAAACACTGTCAGTGGATATGACTGATATAACACCTCGAGGCCATATCACGCAGCCTTACACCAAAACCTGTCTCCTTTAGAATATTCTATTAAAAACTCATGGTATTGAGAGGCTGAATACTCACTGAGAAAATTGGTCTGGCGCCGTGCAACACCTTTGAAAATGTTTCCCTTCACCTTTCCCTCTGGGATTGAATCAAAGGGCCCCGTTCTTCCATTTTGGCTTTATCTCGATTACCCTCATGAAAGTTTGATGGTCCGGCGGCGAGCGGGAGTCACAGCTCTGGAAGAAGGTGAGCGGAGGATGAAAGATTAACTGGGTTTGTAAAATCGAGTGAAAGTTGGGTGGACTTTTATTGCCTTTTTTCATCCAAAAGGGTTAGGTTTAAAGGAATCACGGTGTGCATTTTGTAACATGGATGATAAAGTTTAGGATAAAGTTAGTTATAAGGCCTTTAAGTTAATCCGAGGGTATTGACGAACAGATTACACATTCAACTTCACACATTAATAAGAGACTTTTACACTTTCCTCTAATCCTCTTCCTTGTGTTAAAGATTTAAACCAGCATTTAAAATATTTTGGAGTCTATCAGTACAAGCCTTTGCAGTGAGTTTGACAAAGATCTCACTGAAAAGCTTTACGTTAAGTCTTAATACAATTTTGCAGAGAATTCTCTCTTATTAATTTGTAAATGACCCTCTGATCCTCTGGGATTTTTACATTTGAAGTCAAACAAGACCGGTCTCGTCCTGTCACCGACTACAGCGACCCGCAGGTGTATCATTCACTGCCTCTGATTTCTTCTCCTCGTGTCCTTGAGCAAAATGCTGCTCCGCGTCGACTCAAAAGACATTCAGAGAGCTTTCTCAATTCAAATTATGGAAAGTAAATAGCCTTTTCTCACTTTGTGCCCCACGTCAGGTTACATTTTGGCTGCAGAGGGTCTAATTAGAAAGTAAAGTAAACCAGGGTTCATTGTCAACATTGAGCTAAAATAAGGAGGAACAACAAACAGGGCACGCAGCAAAAACATGCTGAAGGTTGAAGGAAAAGAAATAGGAGTTTGGTGTAAATAAGTGAGGTTCTGACTCAAAGGAAAGGCCACAGTGTTAGGTAAGTTTCTACACAAAGGCCTTGAACGTTTGGAGAAAGATTTAATTTATGATTTTTTATTTTTTAGTTTGTTTTGACTCTTTGTTGACTTTTGACTAATCAAATTTGTGTCTACTGCTCAAACAGAGAGGTCTGAGCTGATCAAGGCCTTTCATTTGAACAAAAGTCAGGATCAAACATGGCTGCTGTTATTTTTGATTTATTTTAACTGAGTTGGCCATTGTTTGCATATGACAAATAGTTACTGGTTTCCAAATTCATTTACTGTACATCTTCTAGAGCCACACATTCCGCTCACTACAGATTTTTTAAGTGCAGTACGACGAGTGTCTGCTGGTGGAATTGGTCAGACGAGAGGAGAGAACAACCTAAAAGCCAATTAGATGTTTATATCTGGCAACAAAATCACAGTTTTAAAAAAGAACTGGTACCAGCTGTGGAAGTACCTCAGCGAAAAGTGCAAATACTTTGTTTGTCCTGCTGCAAAAGTGAACTGAGCGAGCAGCCGAAGTGCATGTCTGTGAATGTAAAGAGTCAAAGCCTAAAGCCTGTATGTTGTGACCACAAATAGTCCTTGTGGTCACTGTAGAACCGCACTGACGCACACTGTGCCCCGGGCCGTTAATGCATGCTTGCATTTAGTTTGTCAGATTACTCATACAGCTGTGTGCAGCAGGTTAAGCCATTTTATTCATGTGTAAAGCCACGTTAATGTGTAGATTTTCAACACATTGCACTAATTATTACTTTTCTGGGTCCGGCACAACAGAAGAGATGTATATAATTGGTCTTTATATGTTCAAAAAAGAGAGGTAAGTTTTGCTGTGTGGAAAGTATGAAGTATGTATGTTGCAAATGCCAGAGTGGATGAAGAGTGAGTCATCCAGCCGCGGCAGTAAGTAGGGCTGCATCATAAAAAATGCATGCGTTGGCATATGGTGTGGCATGCTGCCTCAGAGGAAATATAGCTGCAGCTCATACACTCATAAATCCATATCCATTACTGACATTTCTCTTTTTTTAAGCCAGAGGTCAACAGTTCACGTCCCATCATTCGGGAGAAGCCCTGCCATGTCTGCCACTGTTGCCATGGCAACTGCAGCAGACGGATAAAGACAGAGAGACAGGGCTTTTCTAAAATATCTGCAGGTGCATTTTGATGTGTTTTGACGTAAAAAGGAGCAGAAATGGCTGGCTTTCAGTCACACTGCAGGTCTCAAATCCTCTCACACCATTACAGGCGTTTTTCCAACACATTGGACACATCCCTTTCACCTGCTTCTGGGGCACAGACGTGTCCAAGAATGGCCTCAGTCAGTGTTGGGGCTGCACTCTGGACAGAGCAGCAGCCCTGATCTGATGTTCATACTCAGCTTTACACAAACTTACATGTTATTCCTTTTGGTCATAAACAAAAATATGGATTTACAGTATTTAACACTTTTGACTGCACCTATTAGAAGTTTAGTTGATTACATGCCCTTGGTCGTTTTTAGTGCAATGAAGAGTAAGAAAATGTGGCAGAGTAAAACAGTGGGAGCAAAGGCAGAAGAGACTGTTACTGCTGAGTCTGTGATCAGAGGGACTTGCTGCTGAGGGCATTAACACCCATGTGGCATGTGCCCACATGATCTGGCCAACTCACCACTACATGAGCGGTGATCAGTGGGTGGCACAGATGTCTTTTCTAATATTGTTCAAGTCCATTTGTTTATTTATTTATCGAAACTTGAGATGCAGCATTAAGAAAATATAAGAAAGAAGTGATTCACGCAGTAAAGTACATTTGTTTCATGAAATTTACGTGGTTTTATTTTACCAATCTTCACAGTGATCCTGAGCCCACATTAGCCAATAACAGCAGGAAGTTAGGAAAATAACACATCAAAATCTATATTAAGCCAGCCATGACCCTAATGTGACCTCATTACGTTTGTATATAACACATACCTCCGTTTATCTGCATCAGTGTGAGGCATACGGTGAGCTGTCGGCTGCATTAAAGGGACTGCTCAGTAAATACGCAGCAGAGGGCTCCTGTGGGAACAATATTCAATTAGAAACATCCTCTGGGCATCATTAGAACAGTAGCAGTTTCTTACGTTATTCTTCCCAGAGCTGTGCTAGAGGAAGTTCTTTTTTCTAAATCTTTTGTTGTCTTAACATTTGATTAAACTTGTATTCAGTCATTTCCTCTGCTTTAGACAAATGTGAAAAGATATAAGCACGTTTCAGCTGGCAAATAAATTGAGCAATTACACAAATTAATTCTTCAATTATTAGTTTCGAGTTTAGTGTTTCACAAACTACAGTCAAATCTGAAATTAATTACTCTAAATTTGTTTATAAATTTACAAGAGGGTTAATGCTGGGCTATTAGCAAAATATTTTCATCACCATCACATTAATTTAATTTCATGTTTAATCACATGAACCGGAGACAGAAGTAACACTGATAATAAAAATAATGATGATGATGTTTTGTGAAAAAGCACAAATTAGGGCGCTCATTTGTAGGTCTGGCTGTGTGATGAATAATTCATGAAATTAGAGCTAACTAGACGGAGGACAGGCGCCCGGCTGCCCACTGAGGGGGGATTGGTCCAAAGACAGAGAGACACAGACGAGGCTGGCCATTCTTCAAGAGCCACACTCAGTCGCCTTCTGCTGCTGCTGCTGGGACACTGCTGCTTCGGACAGGTACCCACTTTGACTTTCTAAAAATTTAACCAAAAAACTAGTATCATTTTATTTCAATTATTTTATTTTTTTCATATTTTATAATTTTTTTTAATAATTTTTAATTTTTTAAAATGTGCTTGCCCACTTATGAGCAATTTATTCAAAAAGCCCAGCATGTAAAAATTAGACCTTGTAAATATTATTTTTATTTAGTATATTTATAAACAGAATTGTGTGAAATGTAGATTTAATAACAGTGTATGAAATGTAATATTTTATAGCTCACTGCAGCTTGTGAATATTTTATTAGTTGCTTAAAAATTTAAAGATGAAAGCATTATTTTTTTTAAAGAGATTTGACAAAGATTATTTTAATAAACTGTTCAAAGAAGCTGAAAGGGACATTTTTTGTGTGATTTTTTTGCACACACTAACCCCTCTCTTGAAGAAAGTGTTCTGGTCACACAGGGAACTCTCTCTGCCTCAGGACAGCGCCGCAGCGGAAACCGGCGGACGGCAGGACCCAGAGTCCCCGGCGCTGGTCCCAGTGCGCGGTGCATTCACAGTTCACAGGCATCTCGACCTAAATGCGATGTGACGGGAGAACCTTTACTGAAACAAACGGGAATATAGTATCAGAGAAGGCTGACCGAGCTGTGAACCGCGGCCCTAACACGGAGCAAATTAACATCGGCAAAAATAGCTCTGCGTTTTCAGATCGCTCATGTGCCAGGCAGCAAACGCATCAAGCACTGTCAGGTCATTTTACCCTGTAGATGCCCGACTAGGAGCCCCGTGTGAGAGGGCTCCTTCGGCCGGGGCACGGTCCTCCAACTCTGACCGCTCAGCTGGACCGGCCCGAGGTGCTCGTCCCGTCACTAAATGTCCCTGGGCCTGAGCTTTCAATCCCACTATCGTCCATCATCAGATCTCTTTCGTGATGTCTTCGCCTGAGCTGAGTTGTCTAATGATGTTATCTTTGCACATCCTGAGAAAACAGAGAGAAAAGAGGCTGTAGTTCTTGGATATAGTTTGACATTTGTGCGTGTGAGTTTGTTGCAGCACTAAGCACCCGTGGTTTACGTCTGTCCTCTCTTGCACCGATCCATACATTCAGCCAGAGCAAGGTCAGGTCATCAGAGCAGTGACAGTGATGTGCAGCTGTCACAGCAAAGCCTGTTGGTGACTGACAGAGAGTAGTAAACACAGAGGGGACTGGGCGAGGTCAGGTGACAGTCATGAACTCTGGAAATAAAAGAAGTCAGAGCACTGGAGTCACAGAGCAAGGCCATTGGAGCAGCATTAAAACCATTTATCACATCAGTGTAAGCTAGAATTAATCACAGTTCCTGCTACAACAGAAAAGTAGCATTAAAATATAAATCAGAAGATAATGAAACTATGTACTTCCTGCTTAAGGATTGATGGCTACAATCTTCCAGTTTCCAATCCTGTTTATTTTTTATGTCTCATGATTTTTAGGAATGTGTCAGCTTGAAAATGAGTACTCATCAATAACAAGTACCTTATATTCACAAAGCATGCACATAATTCAGAGCCATGTTGATTTTTCAGACTTGAGTCACTTTGAGCCATATTTAGAGCATGTCCAGACAGAGAAAACCGGATGAAAGTTACACTGCAGAGGCTAAAAAACGTATATGGCGTTACCTGAGCAGTACAATATTGTAGTTTTTAAATGAGGCTTTGCAGTGACTAAGCATTCAATATTATAAAGGCATGGGTAACAAGATAAACCAATGACTCTAAGACTCTAGTGCCAGGCGAGGACAGCACTAGGATAATTTCGGTGGAAAGGGCATAAAATATGTGATAAGATCAGGGATTGTCTCTGATTGGCTTTAGACTTTTGGCAAAACTTTCCAAAAGCCCACTGGGAAGAGGTGCAATAGAGACCAATTTTGTCAAGATGGCTGCCAACTAAAGTGCGAAAATCTACGTACCAAGTCTAAGTGAGAAGAACTGTCAGTATCTTGCCAGGAATTGGGAAACAAAACTCATTTTCAGCCTTTTATTTTCACATGAGTTATTACCCTACCTTATTAACCCACTCTCAATCCTCTGCACAGTTTTAGTCTCATTCCCAAGCTTTCTCTTTCTTCTTTCAGTGAATATTTCATTTCGCTGACACCGAATTTAACACCACTCCTGGCAAAGACAAAAGCGAACATCTAGTGCCAGAAATACTGCCGTTTAAAATAGAAAACAACTGAATCTGAACCACAAATAGACAAAGAGAAGAGTAGGGGATAGAAATAGAGAAAAGGTGGGACGTAGCGGGTGCCTCTCCCAGCGCTGGGTGCTTCACAGCCCATTAGGTCAGATCTGAGCAGGGAGCGCGGCTCTTAGGCTGGAGGTGTAATATTGGAGAGACACGACGGAGGGAAGGGCCAGGGAGCGTTTTAAAAGCCATGTTGTTGCTGTGTGGGTGAGGTGAGATGTCATTTCCTCTCACTGCCTCCAAGCACCGTCGCAACGATATAAAAGCACACACTTCTTCACTGAAAGCTGTGAGCCGAGAGGGAACAATGACAGCTGCAACTTTTATCAGATACAAGTTAATAAGCTGTTTAAAATCGAACCGAAGCACTGTTTTTGACATAAACATTAGACACTTTTATGTACATATAAGCTGTAACTGCAAACGTCATCATTCCTTTACGTTAAAAATCATCTGTATTGCCTTTTGAAAGACTTTTCCCCCAGGAATGATTGGAATATAGACACTATAGTTGCTGTTTACAGTAAAAAAATATATCATATACCTAATATACAATAAAGTATAAGGTTTAAATCTATAGCCCAGCCCTGGAGCCAAAGTAACATCTCTGTAATAATTCACATAGCAGTTTGGAGATAGAAATGATATAGATAATTATAGCCAGATTTAGAAGCCTTAAAATCAAATCCTTTCAGAAACAATATCTGATTAGCCATAAAAAAGTCATGTTAAATTGAAAGAATGTAAGACAGACTCTGGGTGTGAGAGATAGGCAGAAATAATATACTGTTTTGCAACTCACATTTAATTTAACATTTGAAGAAACTGTTGTATGACTAAAAAAAGTTCATGACACACACAAAAATGCCTCAAAAGTTCCAAGAAAGACAGAAATTGTGCCATTCTTAGTTTGAATAGTAACAACAGGCAGTACATGGTCTTTTTTAGAGTCAAAAGGTGAAGGCGTCTAAACATTTCTTGAGGGGACTTTCTCACCATTTTAAAAAGTCAGAACCTCTGGTACTTGAGACGATAGCTGTTACAGGACAACTGTATTCTTTAACATCCTTTCTTTGTCCTTGTCTTGTTTAAAAACTGTACTTTAGCCTCTCGGAACAGTCTCAACTCCCGTCTTTTCCGCACATTAGTGTTATCTGAGGTGAGAGGACACAACACCTGAGATCCAGAGGAGCCAGACCGGTCGGGTGTGATTTGACCGTTCTCAAACTCAGATGACTTTCACACTTCGGTCACAATTGTGAAGCCGACCTCGGGTCAAGCATCTGGAAAGAGCGTCACCGGGTCGGAGAGGCTGCACTGAGCATGCTCACGCCCTCCACTTTACGGGTCACGACTCGGTCCCTGAGGGCAAACGGTCACATTAACCCAACATGCGAAAGCCTCCACCTTCAATGAAGACCAACACATGTAAACAAATGAGGACACACATGTTTTGCTTCCACACATTTTCAAATTAGATTAAATGAGATCATACTGAGCGGTGTGTATTATATGATGCACACATGGCAAGCTATAGGCCAAACATGTGAGCCGTGTTGCACCACATGTCGCTAGAGTCTATAGGTGGCCGAGCATAGGGCGCGCAAACATGTCCGCCATTGTCACGGACGTCCAGGCCATACGAGCAGAGCACAGAGCGCAGCAGGTGTCTGAAAACGCAGAGAAAACCCAAACATGCCGCGAGAGATCACACTGGCTCCTGTGTGGACGCTGCCAGACGAGCAGCCAGCCCCCGTCGGAGACCCTTTAAAGGAAGAGGGCGCTGCGGGTGATGCCAGAGGATGTGAGCGTCACCAACACATTAGGCTGTAAAACACACGTATGGAGGGGATATAACATGACATTAGCTCCTGTTACTGCAGCACAAAGTTTCCATCACACGTTTTCACAGACCACTCAGTAATTTGGCCTAAAGGGGGCTTCGGTGGAGGGGTGTAATGTCCACTCTTGCGTCTCACAAGTTGTAGAAGTATCGCTACATGTGAGGAGACATTTGGCTGGGACTATATTTTAACAGTGAATTTAAGAATTTAGAAAGAAATCACACTTAACTGACAATAAATTTCCCACATGTATTGACATTAACTAAAAACTAGATGGTATATTCTATTTTATAAGTTTGCTTTGGGTAGTGTGCTTTAAGGATAACAGTAAACAGATTTAAGTCTTGAGATTTCTTCCAGCGAAGTCTTAAACTTTGTATTTTGATGTTTACTTCTTGTTTAGTTTCAGAAAATCTTTTTTTTTTAGGACACCCTTTTAGGAAACTGTGTCCTCTGAGAGTGTTAAAGTAAATATTAAGTTATTGGTAAGTAAATAGGTGATAAATCCATAGACAGAGAGAGATAAGTCTGGGTTTCCTCATCTTCTTGACCAATCCCGGGCTAACAGAATATTCTAAAGGAGACAGGTTTTGGTGTATAATAAATTTACACTGTTAATGCTGCTTCATGTTTGTATTAGAGGAGTTGAAGAGTAACAGTCTCATGTCCTGAGTCAAGTGTGACATGAAAAGATCTTTGGGGCTAATTTAGGTCTATTCCAGTTTGAGTCAGCTGTGAAAACACTCTGCATATCCCACATCAATAATACAGGGATCAACATGTTGTACACAGGCTATGAAGCTACATCCTTTTAGTCTTGTCAGTCCAAATGGATTTCATCACCCCTGCGTGTAGCTGCCATGCTGCTGCATTATTTAAGCTGGTAATTAGGCTACTGTGGCTGCCTTTTGTCTCCACAGACTGGAGTAGATGGCACATATGTAGTTACCTTTTAGGATCAGATCCTGTCTGTCCACACGTCTGTTTGGACAGCTTCTCCATTTTCACTGCCAGACGTTGTGTTTATTTTGGCCTAATTCCAGCTCTTCATAAAGTGAGCAAACTAAAAGCACTTTCATTAAATAGATCAAAGACCTCAGGCAAAAAACACCATTTACACTGTGTTTACCCCTGTGAGTGTCCTTTACTTCATGTTTGACCATGTTTGTCTGCTGTTCTTAAGTAGCTGACTGTCCCCGAGCTGTTGTGCTATCACTGTCCCGCATTTGCATATTTACACCATGTTATCTCTACCAATACTACATTTTATGAAGATACTTGTCACGAGAACAATGGGTTTTGTGTTCCCTCATTGTTAAATTGGGAGGGTCTGATGCTCTGTGACCTGGATATACAGTAGCAGAAGAGACGGCCATATTGAGAAGGGTCACAGTTACACCGTGCACTTGTGTTAAAAAAAGAGTGATATAATGCAACACTGATATAACACGGATATGACTGCAATCGTAGATGATGCCATGGCTTAGGCCTGTGGCGTGACGCGGCTGTTGCGTTTGTGTGCTCGGTCATGTTTAGGTAACACGCCAAGAGCCTTGGTAACACTATAAAGTCTCCTGACAGAAAAGGGGTTAAACACAGTACATGTAAATGTGATCTTGTTAATGGTGGTGCTGAGAGGTTCATCTTTGCAGCTTTACACACAATCGAGAGTGTGAGTTTACACAGCAGCTGAACCGATGAACTCTGAGGTCACGGCAAACTTCTGAAGTTCAAAAGGTAAGACAAGAAATCTCTCTCACAAAAGTGGACTGCAATCTGACTGAAGCCTGCCTCGTTCATGGCCTTTGTGACATTAGCCGCTAACCTTGTTAAGGATGGATATCACTGACATTTTAAATACATACAATTATAAAAAATAAACACCAAATCAAAGCACAAATGAGAAAATATTTCCAGACTGGTGCGATTTTGAAAAGCTATATTATATTAGCTTACAGCTGCTGATCTCAGCTGAATCTGCCATTAAAAAGAACTCTATCTCTTTCATTTCTCCATTTGAGATAATACTGCACTTGAATAATTTACATTCTGCAAAGCCTACTAAATCAAGCACACTGTTAAAATTAAAGCAGGGATGTCATTAAGACCACAGCCCACAACTCAGACGATGTGACAACAAGTAGATGGACAGGATCCGCCTCAGGTTCGTTGAAGGAGAAACACACTGCTTCACTGAGAAGAGCTGCAAATAAATACACTGGACAGGTCTGCCATGAGCTAGTTTGGGTTTCTCTATCTGTTCTCATGTCACCAGATTGAACTGAGATGACAACATGTATAACACACAAACCTCACTCGGTCATTTCTTCCCTCTTTTTCATCCCATTGGTCTCGTCACTATCTCTGTCCAACATTTAGCTGCTGCTCCAGAGCTGGGATTTTCTTCATTTTAATTTAATTATCTATTTGTTACTAACACAAAAGTCTTTTCTCATATATCAATATTTGTATTGATTTGATCATGACGCTTTCTATGGCTCATCCACAACTTTCCACTTCCACATTGACTCACATGAGGCACAGACATGATTTAAATGCCACATCAGAGGACTGTATTTCTTTATATCTTTGTCATTTGATCTTATACCTGTGAGCATCAGTCCCTTGCTCCTGAGCCCTCCCCAGACCAGGGTCCCGGGCCAGAACAGGCCGTACCTCCAGAGCAGAGTAGAGCTGTGTGCAGCGATGCTGAGGGAGGTCGCCGTGCGGTCACTGCGCAAAGCCTGGTCGCATTGTGACTCGGAGCTGCAGAATGTGCCATGGTGCATTAGCGCGCTGCCGCCTGGCTGAGCACGAGGCACACACAGAGGAGGAAAAAGAACGACAGATAGAAGGAGGAGCAAAGCGATGAAGAAGGAGGTAAAGGAGGACAAGAACATCAGCGCACTTACACAAGGAGCACAGGGTCCTTGTGAGGTGCCTCATCAAATATGAAACACATCAGGACCGTGTGGTTGCTCCGTATTAACTCATTCTTCTTCTACCTCTCTCATCTGTCCCACTGCACATGAACTCAACAATGACTCAAGAACAGAGATCTAAAGGCTTTTTATCTACAGGTAAATCCTTGTAAATCTGTAAATATCCATAAAACTAAATGACATTTAGTCAAGTACTGAATGTGCCCAATATCTGTCCTTCCCTTGATGTGCACTGAGAGCAGATAACCCTTTGGTCAGGTGCCACCAGCCCCAAAAGTGAAAACAGATGGGATGTGATTGGATGATGTAATGGACCAATGGGAAAGCCAGCTGAGAGGCTGCTGGGACATGATCTCATGTTCATCCTCGCCCTAAGCAGGTTTAGACAGTTACTATCGCTGTGCTGTTAATCTGCTCTGCACCAACTGGATGTGCTGTAGCTAATGCAGGCACGAAAACACTGAATTATGGCCAAACACAAACTTCTGCCTTTACAGTTTATTCAGAAATATACCTTTCAGTTTTTCTGAAAACATCTTTCTTTAAATTGAGTTATTTTTGCAAAAATCTATCACACAGTGCATTGTTCCTCATAGCCTTGAGTATATAGTGTTGTTGTTTAATGCATTTTCAGAAGCAAAAAGTCACTAACCTTGGCTTGAAACCATCTATCTTCCATCTATCACATTTAATAAGGGTCTCAGGGCAAGGTCAAGCAGTGACTTTATATTCTTTACATTGCCAGGACCTTTTAAAGTAATTTAATCTTTAAATGATATAGCTGCTATTGAAGCAGTTGCTGGGTCATATAAGGAAACTCTCTTAAATAGATGGAATATGACAGTACATTAGAAATCAGACAAACATACACTCAGCTGTCAGAGGAAAAGTCATGTCATGGGGGACTTTCCAGGGACCAGTGCTGAAAGTCAAACATGAAAGAGCTCTACACTGTAGTCTCCCTACAACCTCCACGACATGTGACCGAGGTCGAAGGAAGACACAGGGGCCACAGAAGGGCCAGGCTGTTCGCTGTATTAACCCCTACACACACATATATGGAGAGCATGTACTCACACCGAGGCGTGCGTTGCAGAAGTGGTGGTGGGGCTGTGTTGTGGTAATGGCCCAGACCTTGGGGAGTAAGAGCAGGAAGCCAGGGGTCCGTGGCCTATCCTTGACCCTCCAATGGACACTCGATAGCTTCAACAGAGAGAGACAGCCAACAACAAAGTCACAAATTAGAGCCTGTAACCAGATTCTTCACGGCAACAGCTAACCATTAAAACAGCTTTACTTTGTGTATGTTAAATACACATTAATGCATTTTCTTCCCCATTTTAAGGAAAATGAGGTGAAATAAATATGACACTGGAAAGAAAGCCCTACTTGAGCTGATTATAAATACATTTAATCCTGGAGTGCACTTGACTGAGGCATCTGGAGCTGGTCCCCGCTGTCTGCTGTTACTAAATACTACCACAAAGGAGTTAACTCTTCAGCAGAGTCAGGACAGCGTCATTGAGACCATAGATGTTTTAGATAAATAAATGGTAAATAAATGGTGTTGCTGTATGTCTAAGGCTGGGATAATACTAATGAAATAAATATGTGTTGTGCTCTTATCCAGTTTCACTTAAAACCCAAACATTAGAAGCTGTGAAATAGTAAACTACTTTCCACAGTGCATGCCCTTTGCTGTGCAGCACCCCACATAGTTCATCGAGGGGTCAAGTGGTCAATAACTGCGATCACACGGTCCTGACACCCGATAACTCATCGACCCCACAGGCCCGCAGAGACATGGAGAATATAACTGTGCCGATTCATATTGGCCCGACGCGTGGCAGCGAATCCAGGTGCACTGGAATGAACCGACTTCCACTGCGTTTGCTGGATTGATCTGCTTTAGTCAGGCCAAATGCGAGCAGCCTATACTGATGTGTGATCAATAAAGGCACCGGGGAGAGCCTCGAGGGGAGATGCACACTCAGAGAGGGAGGGGACATATCCATTTCTACTGTGCCTCCAGCTATTCATCTGACTGTATCTGTGTGTTTTTAGGGAAGCTTTATAATAGTGTCTAATTTTCAAACAAAAAACAACACTGATAAAAGAAGAAAAATATTTTTGCTGTAATTGCAGGTGATTAAACTGTATTAAGCATGAAATAAATTCGTTTTAATCAACTCCAATGTTTTATTAAAATTATGTAGTTTGTATGAAGGTCTCTCAATACAATAACTACTTTTGTTTTATATTTACTGGGATAACTTTGTAGTAAATGGATTAAAATTAACTTTGAAGATTTAAAAATAGGAAAAAAAAATCATGTTCTTGTGTCTGTTTTCTCCTTACCACATCCGTCCCATTCACTTCCGCCCTCGTTTCCATGGCAACGATGGCGCCCATCAACAAATCTGTGAAACTGGGACGAGGGAAAAGTAAAAGGTGATAGTTAAGAAATAAACTTTACCAGGAATTATTCAAGTATTTTCCAAACATGTGTGCACTTTTTTACGCGATAAAAAAGCTAACTGTTGTGTTTAAGCGTTTAATTAAACCGCAGCTGTTAGCATAAATGCACGTGTCTGAAAACTTTAGCTTTTTTTTTGCTGTTGTTACCTTAAAGAGTGACGAAGAGACACCGGAGACTAGAATATTTATGTTTTTGAACGAAAGAGTAATTTAAATCTTTAATATAAAACGTTTGGGTATTATCGTATAAGCCTATAAAACTTTTGTTTATGAATTTAGAAGGGTTTCCCAGAATGCCGCGGGCTTCGAGAGGGCGCCTCCAGCTGGTGATGTCCGGAGAGACTCAGAGAGCTCTGATGAGTATTTGGAGAGGGTAGAGCGCACCCTGAAGGTGGACATACAGGTAAAAAATAACAAAATGATATCTCTATTAATTGTAGAGAGTTTTTGGAAGTATTAGCAGCTGTATCCTGTGTCAAAGAAACAACTTTTAATACAGGGACAACATAGTTTCAGTCATTGTGAGTAAAAAAATATCAACAGACAATGCACAGTGAGTCATTTTTACCTGAAAATATACTCAGTGTCTACCCAATTTAGTCAAAGGTCTTGTAAACAGTGAAATAAATAAATAAATAAATAGAACTCTTAGTGCTAAATTCCACATATTATTTATCAGAGCTCTTTTGCAAATAACATTATTCTCAAAAAAGCTAATTTATGTTTGTCTAAATCAGTATGTCATTCCAAAACGATGTTAAAAACACTGTATGTGGTTCATTATATTATTATACATAACTCTTACATTTGTATAATTTAAATTAAAGTGAGGCATATTATTTAATCGTGTAGCAGTGTTTGTGAGTTTATGTCCTGTATATAAAACATGATGTCCCTTGTGTGTTTTATATCCTCCAGGGTCTGTCAGCGCTCCATGTGGCCTGCCTTCAGGGGCAGCTGGGCAGCATTCAGCTCATGTTGGACTCTGGGATGTGGTGGATCAACAGCAGCGATGATTCTGAGGGACGACGACCACTTCACATGTTCCTCGGCTTCCAGAGGTCACCCCAAGCTTTGACCTGCCTCCGATACCTGCTGCAGCAAGGGGCTGACGTCAATCTGTAAGGGTTTCAAACTCGTATTAATTCAGTTTCTGGAGGACTGGACAGTACAGCGCAGATTCATAATTATCGTAAAACATCTCTTACATTATCTATATTAACCAGATAAAAGTCTGTCTAAAACACTGTCAGAACAGATACACTAATGGAGACAAAACTACTCATTGTCAATGCATTTTAAAATGTACGTAGCACTTCAGAATCAGGACAGACTCCACTGCACATGGCAGTTGCCGAGGGCCTTATGGACGACACAAAGATCCTGGTGGAAGCTGGAGCAGATCTGTTCGCCAGGGACAACTTTGGACTTACTCCTCTGGACATGGCTCGTATTCGGAACCACAGAAAGATCGGCCGGTAACTAAAACAGAGGGATGTTACTTAAAAATGCAAATAAATAGGGTGAGTAATGGAGTTTTTCTGTGCAGGTATCTGAAAGACTGTATGTGGCAGGAGAAAAAGAGAATAGAATTCAAGGAAAGGAAGCAAACTCAAGCTCTATACTGTGAACTAATGGACTGTGTGAAACAGGACAATCTCAACAAAAAGGTAAGTTGGCAATATATAAATAATGAGTGGTAATGAGTCTTATTTTTGATTTTTATGTCCCATTTTAGACAAAAATAGATACAAATGTTGCTGAGTGGGCAAAAAAAAAGGGCATGTCCCTGAGAAAGGAGTTCTCTCCCAAAGTCCTGGTGAGTCAGTTCCACAAGCAGTGCCTCATTTCAGATAAAACAAGCTCTCTAACACAAGCCAAGAAAGCTGAGAGCAAGTGCAGCCAACAGCGCAAAGAGGGACCTCAGGAGGGCAATAGCGCCTCCTCTGAGTCACCCCCAGAATCACCATCAGGGCAACAGCAAGAAGGACTCGAGAAGGACAAGGGGGTCTCCTTAAAGTTACCCCCTGTATCAAAGTCAAGGCCATGGGTGATCTACACTGCCCCTGAACCAGACAGCCCCCTCGTGGAGCCAGACTTGAGGGGCAAGGTCAGACTGTGGAGGGACAGCAGCAGCAACAGGCCTCAGTACAGGACCAAGTGGGACCGGACCCGACAGGAGGCCCCCAGCCTGCCCATAGACACCATTCAGAGGGTGCTATTCCCCAGAGACTTCCCTCCCAGGATCCCATCGCTGGGTCACTTCAAGCCAAAAGACATCCAGGGCGTCCAGCAGCGAGGGTGCCCCCAGGGGCGGAGCACCTCCCCCTGGACAGAGGTGGCCATGCACCTGGCTGAAGAGCTGGAGCCTGGACACTACTGAGCATCCCACAGTGGAGTGAAGGAGGTCAATGAATGATTAAAAGTCAGTGAGATTCTTATTGTTTTGATATAGTTTAGCAATGACCTCTAGAAATCACTTTATACTATAGTTATTATAGGTTTACTTTAAACTGCATTTATATTTAGAGCCATTTTGGAGTATTTTAGCTGAATGGTCCTTCACATTTTACTGACCATAGAAAATGAGAGAAAAGTGAAAATGTTTGTAAAGATATTGTATTGTCTAGAAAAAACACCTTCACATTGTGCCATTGTGTTCAGGCAAACCACATTTACTGAAACAGTTTTCAAAGCCTGGAGCCCTTTGCAATTATGATCATAAGAAAAATATGTTGTCATATGGATCAGACAAGTCAATTTCATACATTATTGTCGTAAACGGCTTGTCTATATTTGAGAGAAATATATTTGTGTATGGCGCATTCCTTGTAAAACTAGATTGATCGTTATTGATAATTGTTGGAACCCTTTATAATACTTTAAATGTTTTAAATAAAAGCTCCCCATAACCTGTCTTTAAAGTGACAAAATTAAAAGTGCCACAGTGCAGGTGTTGTGAGAGGTGAGGGAAAGGTGAGAAAACCTCCTTCACTCGGTCACTTGTCACAGATGCACTTTGTTTGCCCTCATCACCTCCATCCTCCAGGGAACAGACCAGAGGCAGGTGAGGCCTCGTCAGCGCTGAGTATGGGCTGTGGTCAGCTGAACTCTCCTTCATGAAGCACTTCACACCTCACCTGGGGTCGTAGTCCAGATCATCCCCAAACAGGAGCTCTCCTCGTGACAGTGACCTGGTTCAGAGTGTGTATGAAACCAGGCCTTCCTTTATCTCCTAAAAAACTAAAAAACCCACTCCTATTTCACAGCAATTTCAAAATCTGTCTTTTATTGTTTTACAAAGTTGTGTTCATACCAGCCGACAATGAACCACTGTCAGTAATTACTTAAAAGAAAAAAGCTTTTGTCCCCAATATTACAGAACGCTGAAATTTTCATTTGTCTTTGATGTAAGCTTTTCTCAACAATCGATGTACAAAAATCTGTTTTAATGAGATTTTTAAAAACAGTCCAAGAAATGAGAGGGTATTGTGAATAAAAAAAGCAAAAAGTAACCATTTTTCATTTAGCCATATTAAAGATTGAACAATGGGTTATATAATTGCAGGAGTTGTTAATTTTCAGCCTGGTGTAAAGACAGACAATTCTTATTTATTGCTATAAATAGTCCACATCAAGTCTTTTCAACCTGTAGTGCCATGGGTCTCTACTTACTTTACTGCGCTCAGTCCTCATTTTCTGTAGTAATAACTTGTTACGTTTGCTTTACCCAACACTTACCATTAATGTTTGTTTTACACTAGTTTTTAAGACACATATATAAACACATATCTCACAGTTTGTCATCCTTCCTCCATAATGACTGGTCAACAAGCAAAAGTCACCTGCCAGGATTCAATTCAGCACAATTTTATGGACCTCTGAAGATAGGAAACACAGTACTACATGACAACAGATGGTTTCTCCCAAGTTCAAATGGGCAACTGATAAAGACCTATAAGCCAAGGTTGGTTCAAACTCAAACTCCGAGTATATACTCTATATTTTGTGATAGCCCCTACAATGTCCAAGGTGACAATAAAAAGTACTGCGCTACAGACCAGATCCTCCTGAAGGGTCTAGAATAGATGTTTGGCAGTCAATACCGACAGACAAAGACAACAGCAGACATGTATGGCCTGTGTGAGCTCCTCGGCTCCAGCAGGAAGCTCTGTTCGTTGGTCCGTCCTCTTGGTGTGCTCTTCATCCACTCTGGACATTGCTTTGTGTAAGTCCCATCCACAGTCCTTCCTGCTCGGCCATAATCTTCAACACATAAACACAAACTCCGCCCAACGACCCCCGTGGCTTCATCCCGAGTTCATCTACTGCTCAGTACATTTTCTGTCGACTCGGCAGAACCGCCTCCTTTAGGAACGAAAACACCAGGAGGATCCCAGACCTCTTTCCTCTCTTCCCTTTAGTGAAGTAATTTGACACCACATCATCTGAAATAAGACAAAAGGGACATTATTACAACTAATTACATTAAGCTACTGTAAAACCTGGTTAAAATATAGACTCATGGTTTAAAAAGGTTGATAATTGAGGTCTTACACTCACCTCCTTGCTGCATGGTAGACGGAAGGACATTTTCCCCCGCTGATAGTGACACAAAGAAGGCAAAAGGGATCACCCACAGGCATATGGTGAAGTATGCCAGCACCTGATATCAAGAACATTGTTAATATAGAAGCTTATAAGACTGAATTAGTTCAAAGGTTGTGCATAAATGTGATAAGAGATTAAAGGATTACCTCCGAGAATGGATAATACTCTTGTGCAAAGTACTGGAAGGCCATATAATGGTTCACTACAACCAACACTGCAAAACAAGTGGAGAACATTGAAGAAACTGAACCAGGACTAAAAAAAGTATATGTTTTCTGCGAATCCCCCTCGACAGCCTGTAAATCGGCCTCACAGTATATTTATACTGGCTGGGTCAAGTTGGGTCAATTTGCATTTGATAAGTTTTAACTCAATATAAAATGAGGACTATGTGTTGCTTACCACAGGAGAGGATGAAGTTGGGGGAGCTGAGGAGGATGTAGGGGAAAGTCTGTAGCAGGCCGAAGTACACCAGGTTAGTGAACAGGCCCAGTCCCACCATCAACACAGGAAAACCCTCAAATAGATAGAGACATGCCAGAACTCCTGTGGAGAACTGAACACATTCACAAAGTAAAGATAACAGCACATAAAGAACGCTGACAGTTAAACAGGTTTCTTTTTACTCACCAGTATCATGTACTTGATTATTCTGCTCGTGGCAACTGTATATTCTTCTATTAGTTCTGCCAAATAGTACAGGCCAGCAGCTGTGGAAAGAACAGGAGATTATCAGTTGTAATATTTTTTTTTAAAGAACCTTAAAGTTATGACAAATTGACAGGAAAAACGGGTTATAATAAGTATCTGCAGTGACAGAGCAGTGGCAGCCTGAAGCCACACTTGACAGATACAGCTGACAGGTCACGTGGCCAGGTAGAGTTTGTCAACGTGTACAGGCTAAAAGGCTCTGCCCCAAGCTTGTTTTAAGTTTTCAGAGCAATCTAAAGGTATTATGCTGTTTTTGTTGTTAGAATGATCGGTACAAATGAGTTATCTTTGTTACTAATAAAGTAGAATTGGCATATAATATAAACAGGTAGGCATTTAAGACGTTTAACACAAAATGCCTAAAACACTTTTTATTTTGGTTAATAAGAGATGTCTTGTGAACATTACAGTCACATTTTACCGCTTGCTGTTTAGTAAGTAAACTTATAAGCTTATAAGCTGAAAGAATTAACTATATAGTGTCGAACATGAACAAACTAGCCATTAGCTAACGCAGCATCTGATAAACTACTGACTAAAGCCTTTTATATAATTTGGGTGAGAGGTTTTGAATTGCGTTTTAATTTATAATACTCGTACATATTACGTGTCTTGTTATTTTGGCCAAATATTAAAAATCCGTTAAGTGATCGTTAGTTATTTAACTGCAATACAAAGCTAACTGTTTCAGCTATTAACACTTTGTAAGTTACAGAGGCACTGTTTTTACTAACTCAAGGCAGTTCTGTCTTGTAGTATTGCTCAGTGGGGTTTAAGCCAACAAAAAGAAAAGTATCCCTCCTCAACATCAGGAGTATTCAGCTTCACCTAAAGGCTATAAACGCTAGCATTAAGCTAACTTCGCCTTGAAGTTAGGTTAGCTTCGTCACTCATCCGTGGTCTCACTCACCTATCGCTAAAGTGACGAATGAAATCTGGATGACCAGCGACAGCCAGCTCAATAAATAAATAAACCACATCTTTATGCATAAGAAACGACGCACACAAACATGAAAATAACAGAGAAAGAGACGAGCTGCTGCTGAGCTGTAGCAGTGATCAAAGTTCCTGCCTGTTTTCAGAAGACAGTCCCTGCCCACAAAAATACAGCGGTTTTTGTTGCAGCGACACCAGTGGTGGGAGGTGGAACCTGCACTGAACAACACCTCCCAGTACCTAGAATATAATGTATGAAGATATTAACTGGTTTCACACTTAAAGAAGATTAAGATTAAAAAATATTTATTTGCAGTCTAAGGGCCACATCTGGGTTCCATTTGAGTCAAATTATATCTATATATCATGTGTTAAATTCAATGTAAAGTGTACATCATGTTGAAAAATAAAACTATGAACATTTTAGCACAAATCCTAACAATCACATCAGAAAATAATTACAATAAAAACCTCAAATTTATTTTGACATGAAATGAGGGAACAAACTCTGAGTGACTGGGCATGCTATAACCCATAACACATCATTTCCACAATAAAAATAACATTAAAAGGATCAATCCAATTTGAGTTTGAAGCAGCTACTGTCTTCGTGACTCATTTAGTGTGTACACAAGTCTGAAGAGTTATATTAGATTTCAAGCCAATTCCAGTTACTTTTAATCCAAGCTGCATGTTGATAATAACAAATGTTGAATTTTTCAAAACCCCTCCCAACTAGCTTTATCAGCCCACAATGGGCATTATATTCATCTCTGGTGATAAATATTAATGCACAGTGAGCATTATCCAATAGCTTAGACCTCACAACTGAAGCCTCAATGTAAATAATTTATAGCATAAGCCATCACATCATACTGTTACTTTGCAAATACTGTTTTATCTCAAATCAGATATTGGCAGCTCACAATCTTTAGACTTGAAAGTAAACATAGTGTTTGTACGTACCAATGTAAAAGCTAAAATGAGTTTGTGACAGGTCTCTGAGGTGATACATGAACCTGAATAGCTTTAGAATGTTTGAGAGAAAATAGGGGTCTTTTCGTTATAAATATCAGATATTTCTGTAAAAGTCATGTATAATTGGCCTTCATGTACGTTACATAAATTGAAATCCTTTCATTAATGTCAAGGAAAAGGAATACAATTTAGATCCACTGTAAATGTGTAAATAACCCTTTACTTGCTTTAACCTTGAAAAAGACGTATCGCTTTCAGACTTTGTTGCCTGCCATTTTCTACATAAACAGAATAGAAATGCATTGAGGGCAAAGCACATCATACTTTATTTCAAAAGCTAACACCTTTAAGATTAGGAGAAAAACAATAAAAAATGCAGGAGTGAAAAGATAGATCTTATAGTAAAAGGGGCTAAATAAAGTAAATATATAATGTGAAACAGTATGAAGACACTAAAACGGTGTCAAAGCCAAAGGTGAGAGCAGCTTCATCCCCATTCAAATGCTTTTAACAAAGGCACCAGAAAGGCACAGATACAAAGAGTGTGAACGTACAGTGTGAGTTCATTCATGCATGCACGCTCACATATAAGGTCTGTGGAGGTGAGAAAACAAAAGGCGACCTGGGGCATTTAAAGATACTTTCAGGAGAGACTTACAGATCACCTGAGAGTCCTGAGCAACACCTCTGGGCTCGGACTGTGAGAGCTTTAATGTGCTTAAATAAATAGCAGCTGGAATCCTTCTGCTGAGCCGCGCCTTAAGAGACAGACTGACAGACACCTCTGGAGAGAGTGGACAAGCGTTTTCAGTATAGTCTAAGTGTTTTTCAACAGCTCTGGTCATTTTCCACCTGGCAGAAATGCATACAGTACTTTAACTTTCACTTAGGTCTGTTGAAAAGCAGACAGCTGAAATAAATCATATTAGGCTATAAACACGGTTGAATGAGCTGCATTTTTTTCCACTCGTGCCACTCTGAAGCTCACCTGAAAGAAATGGTGTTTATATTTGTTTTCTTTGGCTCTGAACGTGCTTGAAGCCAATAATTACAGCTTTTTTGTTAACCTTTACAATAAACTGCAGTTGTTTCCTGATATGTAATTACATAGACACAATACACAGTGCATTCATGTATTGATTGTTTTCATATTTAAACATATAATGGGCTTCTTGAAGTGCTATTTATCCAACACGGTCCTTGTCAGTGCATCACAGACAAAAGGTACAATAGCAGTGATGTTTGTTGTGTTATTGTAGGGACTTTTCCTGGTTCATGATGAGAGCTGATGCATGGATGCGAGAGTTCCTCTGCTCACGGTTTTGTCTGAGCCTCCGCAGGACAGGGGCATCCCCGCTCTCACTGGCCCAGGGCAAGTCCGGGTTTGTCACAGCACATGTTGGACCTAGAAAACGTAATGAAAGAAAACATATTTAAATTAGACAAATGGCCCATAAGACACTGTTACATGACGCTGTACCTTGGGACTGTGAAGATGCCACTGGATCAGTAGAGTCGTCCATGACTCTCCTTCTCCTCTGCAGCACCAACAGGAGCTCGGCCTCTCCTACATTTCTGCCCATCCCTCTTCCGGACGGCAGTCTACGGTGGTTCTTAAGTTTTATGTTATTCTAGTCAAATGGAAAGATTAGGTTAAAAATACAAACAAATGAATGAGGTTATGATTCGACTTCAATGATGAGATGGATTACCAGGACTCCTTGAAGTTCAATGATGGCTGATTTTCTGTTTTCACTGCACTGATCCTATAAATAATGACATTTATTAAAAAGTATGTATTTTAGAGTATGTTTTATAACAATATGAGACACATTACTGACCCTCCATGAGCTACCGTCCTCCTAAACAGAAGGAGAGGCAACATGTTACTCAGAACTGTCTCTTTTTTATATAAATTAAAAAGTATTGTCCTCTTCTAAATACATGTTGTACTTAGATGACCTGTTCTGGGGCGGTCGGTCTCAGGACAATGCCCTTCTTGATCCGTTCCATCATCTCATCCACTGCCCTTGACTTCAAGTCTGCAAAGGCCGACTCCTCTGACAATTCAGTACAAAAATGGGACATTAATTATAAAACATTAAATAAATCCTTTTCTACATGTTTGGTCAAAACAGTGAAACTCACTCTTGGGGCCAC
Source organism: Rhyacichthys aspro (assembly GCA_036850595.1). NCBI lineage: Eukaryota > Metazoa > Chordata > Actinopteri > Gobiiformes > Rhyacichthyidae > Rhyacichthys > Rhyacichthys aspro. The sequence continues at coordinate 5,529,413 of CM072165.1, forward strand.
CTTTAGAGGCTGCTCCTTTTCTTCTTTGCTTCAGGAATTCAAGTGAACTATGACGAGGAGTTACATAGAGACAAACCAAATGTGATAATATTTAACTGAATGGTTAACTCAAACTTGAGCTCATCCTGAACAAACATGAAGTGAAAGACAGTGGTCTCTCATGTGATCACCTGACGAAGTAACTCACATGTGAAATGAAATGACCCTAATGATTTTACCAAAAGGAAGGGGAAGTGTTGGTTCTTTTTGAGACGTACTTGACGACAGGTGCCGTTGGTGGAGGAGGTGGAGGAGGGGGAGGAGGTGGTGGAGGTGAACTAACACCAGGTTTATCTTGCTCAGGTTCATCTGTGGTCTCCGTCTCCTTCTTTTGTGAATCCAGTAACTGTTGGACTTCAACAAACAGGAAATGAACAACATTAATACTACTGTGTCTAATGTCAGAGCATCGTTAATGTGAATAGATGCTATGAACATTATAGATATACAATCACGTGACGGCATGCAGAATTCATACATTATAAATGAATAACCATTAGCTCAGTGGGGAATTTTAACCCACACATCTTACAATGGTGGGAGCACTATCAAAAAAATCAGTGCCACAATTATTTTATATGTTACAGTTTTCTTCAGTTTTACCCACAGTGCCACTGCACTATTGTTGTGAAAATGATTAATGTTTGTCAATCAAGGCTGATAGTAATTTTTGTCTCTGCTCTTGGAGATAAATTTGGTAAATACTACCTTCTTGTTGCAGCTGTGTGACTCTAAAGTTGGCCTCAGTTATCTGAGTTTCCAAAGCTTTCCTCTCGTCTTCACAGGTTTTCAGCTGCTCTTTCAGACTCTGCAGCTCACACAGGTCCTTTTCCTCTGTATCTTTCTGACTCTGGTTTTCCTGTGTAAATCATATTATTTTGACCAAGGGAACAGTCTGTATGAGGGTTTTTTTCCAAATACATACCTGGAGCTGGTAGTAGTGCTGTATGTCACACAGTGCGTGACTGATCTGTGATATTTGCTCCAAAGCCTGCTGCAGCTGGTCACAGGTTTCAGGGCTCGGTGCCGGAATCACGCTTCGATTCTGGGCGTCCAACATCTGAAAACAAACCAAAATGTGTTCACTTGAAGAAAAAAAAAAAGACATTTTATATAGGCCTTTATGATCACCTCAAAAATGGCAACTCAAATGACAGCATGGCACCATTAGAAGGAAATAAAGTGAGATCTAAATGGCTGCATGTTCATTTACAGAGCCCCAGGAGGTTGTCACGATGTGGACAAGGCGCTTTCAAAGCAAATTTTGACAGAGCAATGCACTAGATTCATTCACTGGCTCCAGTAAAGAAAAGCAACAATGCAAACGGCATGTTTCAGTCGTGAGACAAATGATAATGTTGGGCTAAAATCTAAATGGAGTTTGTACGGGGTGACACATACAAATAGACAGGAATAATCGAGCTTTACAGAACACAGATAAAGTGTCTTTTTCACAGAATCTGCTTTTATAAAAGACAAACCAATACCAGATTCATAATAGGCCTTTTCTATTAAAAATGAGAGAAGGAAAGTGTGCACAAATGAACATTACAGACCATTGTCCTTAGCATCACTTTGCAATATCAGCTTCATGAGCTGTTTTGACAACATGTCTGTTAAGTGGCAGATCTGTTTTAAATGAGTGAAAACCCATTAAATACAAAAGAAGAGACAGAATGGGTCGATTTAGACACAGCAGCTTTTTCTATCATCAGTAATGTAAGACATTTAAACATTACCACACAGGCCTTCCCTATAATAGGTGACCCAGATGAAATATATACCAATGTGACCTGATTAATGAGAAATAAGCTACAGAGGAAGAAAGGAAAGAAAGAATTTTTAAATAAAAAATTGCAATGCAGCCTAAGCCGTTGAGTTGTAATATTCACTTTTCTATTAGAGAAGTGAGTATTGTTCAGGTTTCGGTTGTTTTTTGAGTGGCCTCTATCAAGAAAACACATTTTTTCCAGATAGAAATTGCGTGGTCTGCAGTTTTGTTAGTGTATGTACAGATGTCTAGTGCAGGTCATTTGGAAAGGGTCAGCGTTGAAGCAGACTGTTCAGGGTTTTTGGGAACAATCACCAGAAAACAGGAAGTGTGCATGATTGACTTTCGTTTCTGCCTTTTAACCGTCCAGACAAAGTTAAGGAGCAGGTTTTTGGTGTGGCTCTCATTCAGTTGCTGCAAATTACACTGCTCTCTCCAGTCTCCTGTTCTTACTCTCCCTTTAACAGAGCCATTTTCACACAGCAATTAGCACAATTATTTCATACATAGAAACACACAGAAGAACGCACACACACGGCGACACAAAGAGACAAAGATGTGCTGAAAAAAAAAAAGGTTCAAATTGTTTCCTGTTTGGGGCCCTGCATCATTATACCACCATGCATCACAGAGGAGAGGTGTGAATGGTTGGTGTTTTGAAAACACATGAAAACAGACAAATAGTAGTGCATACAAGAGGCATTCAGCGCAGGGGGGTCTTTTACCATGAATTGAGAGTAAAGGGGCTGAATTGTATGAACAGTTGGGGGTCCTTTTCACAGGTAAGGACCCCTGCAAGGCGGCTCATTGTGCGCCTGTCCGGTAAATGGAGGACGCAGTGCACAAAGGCGACAATTGCTATATGCTCAGCAAAACATAAAGGTGTCAGGCAAAGACAGGTTGTGCTTAAAGACCACTATTCTCCTTCGGTGGCAGAGATGACCACTAATTATGGGCAAGGGAGGGGCTAAATGGGGATAGTAGACGTTTTTTGAAAGAAAAGCCTTCATTATGGGAGCAGCTGGGGCAGCCAAACACTGCGCCGTGTGTGTGTTTGGGTATGTAAGTGAATTGGTGTTGTCTCTCGCTTTTGTCTTACGTGTGTGAATGCCTCAAAACACACAGCCGGGAGTTTGACCGATGTGTCATCAGCGTGAAAACAGGGAATGGACACCCCTTCTCCTGTCCCGCCACATAAAGCACTCGGTGACAGAGGGCCGTAGCACCCCCCTCTCATCTGTCTGCCTGCCCTCGCCGCCCGAAGGTCAGCACTCACACCCCTGTCTCCTTACCGTGGCACGACCTGTCACCCTCACTATCTGTAGGTGTGAATGTATGACAAAACGCTCCCTGGTGAGTGCCGTGGCTCACACCTGGCTGGCCCAGACTTCAGCGTGCTGCCGCAGGCCCTGCTCCAGCTCCAGCTTCTGAGACATTTCTGTGAACTCCTCGGTGACGAGCTGGGACACTGCACGACACAGGCAGAGCGTTTAGTGTCGGGACATTTGAGAAGACAAACCATATGATTTAGGTCTAATAAATGTGTTTGGTTCAAGGAAATATAGTTACTTCCAGCATCTCAAATATGATGTAATGTACTGTTATAGTATAGTGATATAGTGATTATCTCAAAGAAGTCTCGGCTCGTTTATGGAGATGGGGAAATTAGTTTAGAAAGCGTAGCACTAAAAAAACTGATCTCGCCATCAAAAATGTTTCAGTTTAGTGGCATTTATTCGGCCACATTCACGCACTCTTCATGAGATTACAGTGAAATAGACTGTGGTGCTTGCTCTTAAGACTCGCAGCATGACCAGCAGTGGACCGGCAACATGTGATTTTGGTGACACCACATGATACAAATACAATAAAGTTAGATACAAATCTCTCACCTCGTTTGATCTTATTCATGGTTTTGCTCTGTTTGCTCATTTTTTTCAGTATGGCCTCTTTTTCCTCGACCTCCAAGGCGAGCTGAACACAGACACTCATTACAAAAGACATTTATTTTACTTAAAAAAACAACTAATATCTTTTACTCTGTGCTTTTGTACCTGCTCTCTGAGTTGGACCTGCTCTTTGGTCAAAAGTTCCACCTGGTTTTCCAGCTGCAGCTTTTCAGACAGAAGTCCATCCACTGATGCCTGCAGCTCTACAAAATAAAATAACTTTAAACACCAATCATCATGATCATGGTGACTTTTACTATATAGGCCTACTACAGAGAGTTTACTATAGACAGACACACAATTGCCCTGAATGTAAGGCTACAGAACATTTCCTGCGACATGAGCTAAAACACACTTAAACTCTTACATCTCACAGCTATTTCACTTCATCTTGTGTGATTTATCCACAGAAACAGACACCAAACATCCAGCAGAATCAAATCCAAAGACATTTTTATGGCTCTGGTGCACCCATTCAGATTTTTGGGAGCAGTTTTGACCTGTGATCTTGGCCTGGCTCTGAAGCAGAAGACCGTCCAGTCCTGCAGCGTCGCACACGTCACCGTCTACCGCATCGGACTCGGGGTCGAAGGTCACGTCAGCCGGGTTTTCGGGCAGCTCCGGGATCAGCGGCATCAGCATCTGGCTCCTCCTCTTCAGCGCTTTGTTCTCGCCGGTTACCTAGGCAACATGAGACAGGAGACTGTGCGGTGTAAGTGAAACGGACGATGACAAAGCGAACTAAAAAGTAGAAAAGACAGGGTTTTTACACAATTTTTAAGTAGGAATTCCCTATTTTTCAACACTTAAATTCATAGATTACTTGTTTGACATTTAAATTCTATGAGGCTTATTGTAGGTTAAGAAAAACTGTTTACTGTATAAACCTCATATAAGGAAATGGTGACCTGCCTTTACAGCCAGTGCCTCAGCGGATTCCCTGCACGAACGCTCGATCTGAAACTGAATCTCCAGCAGGTTCATTTCCTTTAGAAGCTGGTTGGACACTAGGAACATACAGAGGATAGCTTTTACTGTTAGCCTTATATGGTATCTGTATAAATGTCTGAATAATTGAGCATAATCCTCACCTTCCTCCAATTCGTACAGTTTCTGATTGGCTTCATCTCGCTGCTTTTCCAGAATCTCACACTAATCACACAAATCAGGACGAAAACATAAATATATTGCGTAAAGTTGTATTCACAGATTGACACATGCTTAATTCTGAAATAGTATTTATCCTTCTTAATGTAATCAAGTAGTTTTTATGGCATTAAATTCAACTTGTTTTGATTCGACTGTCAGCGGAGTCCCGAGCAGAGCGGCGCTGATTGTCACTAATGCATTTAAAAGTCTGTGTAATCAACTCGTCATGTGCTTCCTGTCAGAGAGACGGGTACCTGGATTTGTCCCTCATCTTCAAAAGACGAGCCGCTCTCTCCATCAGACTCTGCAGGAAAAAAAACAAGTCATCATTTCATCTTCACACCGCCACAACCACCGCAATGTCACGTGATGGAAAATGACAGAAAATAGAGGACAAACACTCAGTAGGAGCCCAGATAAATGTGGGCATCACCTGAGATTCTGTTCAGCAAAGGATCAGAATCTGTTCTTAGATGAGGGTAAGGTTTTATGTTTAGTTAGGGGTTAAATAGAAAAAACATCTGCAGAGAACTGAGCTAAAACTGGGAAACTGTTTATTTGACTATGACCCAGGCTGTTCCTTTGAAGTTTTTACAGATGAATGTTATAGAAATGACAATAAAAAGAACAATATCCAACCATTTTAATAGTTTTATGTGTCTTTGATTGGATTTCTTTTGGGTCTGAGCCATAATCAATAACAATAATAAATCCTTGATGATTATTTCAAACTTTGGGCCAATCAAATTCTGATTTTAGATGCTGTTGTTGTGAAATGACAAACAAAAAAATCCAAATTGAGTTATATTTATTCACGATGAAGTTTGAACTCATATCAATTCATGGTTATTAGTGTTTTTATCTGTTTAATGATTTAATACAGACCATTTCTTGCCTTTTCTTCACAGTAACAGTGAATAGAATAGTATATTATAGTATATAAATGTAATACATATAGTAATAAATGTAACTAAAAGCACCACTCAAGCATCGCATCACACTTTTTATCCCAGTCTGGTCTTACCTGAAGCTGTATAATCCTCCTCGCCTTGGACCCACATCCTGCAGATTTTATTCTGTGATCTTCTCAATAAGAAGAAAGCAATAAAAAAACAGAAACTTGTGTCGTCTTAGCAGTTCTTAACTCATTATGAAAGAAGGAAGTGGGAATCTGTGCTTGAACCCTCCCCCAGTCACAATATTAAAAAGAGGAACTTTTTTCCTTAGTTTTGCAAACAAAGTGGCTTCATAATCACAGGATAATGAGAAGACGAAAAGGGGCGTGCTCACAGTATCCCAGGTATTTGCAGGTAAACTACTAAATGTACAGTAGATTGTGATGAAATGGTATTTTTCCGTTTCTTTTAGCGTTGAGGGAGAGAAAACAGAGCTTCTCCCTGTGAATGTGATCTCTAAGGGACGCTACTGTCTCTGTGCTGCAAGATCAGTGTCACTCAAGCAGCCGAGGCCGAGGCGGAGCTGCTTTCATTCCTCTGTTAGCATCTGCGCTCAGGGTTCACGACCCCTGAAACATCGCAGCTGCCAGCGGGAACTTGAATTGTGGAAGATAACTCAGGGGAGGGCAAAGGCTAAGAAGATGCTGCTGATGTTGACGACGACGCACATCCCGATGCTCAATAATTAAAACGCTCACATTCATCATCTCTTACTCCTCATTTATTTATTCGCCTGCCTTCCAAGAGTTTCCTAAGCAAGATATTAACATTATTTCAGGTCTCAGAGGGTAATATTCATGTCAAATGTGCTCCTACATCAGTTTGACTAAAGTAGCACTCAATAAATAACTTCTAAAGTAATATTCATTCAGTTGCTTGCACTCTGAAATGTGTCTGAATGAGAACTAGCACTACAAGCTAACTCTGGCTAATGTTAAATATTATTAGCATAACCTTAAGAGTAACAATATTGATATTAGCATTTAATTAAATGATGTGCCATTTTAATTAGGAAAAGTCCTACTTTGCTAATCTGTCTTTAGTAAAGGCCCATCGTTCCTTGTTTTTGGCTTTCATGTATCTATTTCAGGAATTTCAGAATAAAAGGTCATGTTATGGTGAAAAGAGTGAAGAGATGGAAGGCGCCCTGTGCGACTGAATGGAAGTGAATACATTACATATGGATTGACATTTTTTGTGATGTTACTGGGAAATGGAGTGTGTTAAATTTAAAAAATGTTACAAAAGAGTGAGCGTTTATGGGTAATAATAAAAAATGTTGCTGTTATGGCGTTATTATTCACTGAAAGTGTTATGATAATGCTTCAGGGTCATGTCCACAAGCTTTAAAGTGACAATGTGTTGCGTTATAAGCCAAGGCCTTGGAGAACTGGCTTTTAGATTCCGACAGACACAGACGTCAATGTGTCTTTATTCTCGCCACAAACACGGTCTCCTCATAAAAAAAGGTGGGTTGAAATAATGACGCGCTGAAAAGAGCTCATTCACCTTCAGTGTAAACATAGTGTGTAACTCACGTGTAAAGGATGCAGTGGTTCGAGGCGTGACGTCCTTGTGGTTAATGAGTCTTTTCTCTCTCCGTGTGCGCTGCTCTCTTCCCGCCACCACCTGAGCGCCGCAGCCTCCTCCAGCCTGTCGCCATGACCTTTACTAATGATTCTGCGCCATGTTAATAAAGGTGAAATTGTCACTTAACATTAGCCGTTGTCTGGTCTTGGCTGCAGTGGGCGACATTGTCAAAAACAGAGCCCTTATTAACGCTTTGGTGTTTAAATTCGGCCTAAATAGAGACCGATTAGAAAACCAGCAGGGTTATTACGGGGGTAGCTTTTGTTTTTTCAGACAGTCTTTCACCTTTCATACACAGAATGGATGATAATTAAATTTTATGGCCACTTTAAAAGCACACATTATGAATGCATCTGATGGAAGATGATTATTAAAATCCACTGCAGATAATATTCGGCAATAAAAACAATAAATAATGAGCACCATTAAAAGTGTATTCCTTGTCACGGCCAATCTTTTATTATTGACATAGTACTTACAATGCAATTAGCTTTCATTTAATCTAAATTGACTTTGGTAATTATTATGGAGAAAAAGAAATAGTGATGCTGATTTTAAAAGCTAATCCTGTATTTTTCAGCCTTCATTGAAAGACATTAATGGCTTTGTGGCGATATCTTTTAATGGTTAAGGCTCACTTAGCAAAAAGAGGCGATAATACAGAGGACGCTATCTATGTTTTGTTGGTTCGGAAAAGGTTCAAAGAGTCTAAACAAGGACTTATTTGCTTTACTTTATAGAGAAACGTAAACGTCCTTCAGAATGTTTAGAGTATTTTTTTTTTCTTGCATTAAAGCACTATTTAATGAATGCCTGTCACTGTGAATATATAAGTGTAGTCACTTTACTTTGCAGCCTCTTCAAGTGTAGCTCAATGGGTTAAAGATGTGTCTTCAAAATAAACTTCTCAACCAAGCATTCAGTTTGTTTCACATTAAAGACCAAGGACTTGATCTAAACAGCTTCACTGAGAACTACAACACTTAACCTGATTCAGGCCTAAACACATTTCTATGATTAAGAAAAAAAAAGTAAATTAGTTTAATGTCAATCAAATGTAAATATTAAAGCCTTGCTCTTGTAAATATGGCGCAAATTAAATATAATGACATGTCTGTTTAATTTAACTATACATATTCAAAGCACCTAATTATAAATCAACTCATAGACTATACCTAAGAATCACACTAAGCAGGTTATTTTCATATTTTAATCTGCACCTTTCTCTGCCAGATTTTACACTGTCGTTTCTATAAACTTTATAGTAGTAGAACTAAATCCATTGCAGAGCCGTGTTGCTGCCACTATTGTTTGGATTGCCTAAAGGCGCATTTGTTTTAACAGGAAATGCATTATTTTGATACATTTATTTGAGTTTTAAATGTTACGTTGAAAAGTTGTTGTCAGAAGTGGGATTCGAACCCACGCCTCCAGGGGAGACTACGACCTGAACGTAGCGCCTTAGACCGCTCGGCCATTCTGACGTAAGAATGTAACACGTCACGTGACTTTATGACGGCACGGAAAACAGTAAATTTGAGCCTATTTTAGATACGAACAAACTTATTTCGACGTAAAACATCAGCTGAAATGTTTAGCTAAAGATTTTAAGCAGAATTTTTGTTATTTTTCATATTAAGTAGCCCGTTAAAACTGATTTTACCTACCGTTGTATGATTAAAAAAAAACATGGCAGTTAGCTAGCGCGGTGCTGTCCATCTTCAGCTTTTCTTCGGCTTTAGAGGTAAAGTTTAATAAAGTTAAGTTCTTCGTTCAAAATATAAATTATTAGAAATCCGTTTTAACACCTCTGCTGTTTTTTTTTATAACACAGTTTATGGAAACACATTCATAAAGAGGAAAATCTACGGTGATAGATGCTCGGAGGCAGTTGAAGTTTAAGCTACAATGCTAAAGAAATGATGTACGGAGGCCAGTTTCTGCCAAAATTGACACGGATACAGGTAACTTAATGACACTAACAAACTGGTTTAAAGTTTTAGTATATTGTCTTTAAGAGCTTTACTTTTTGTGTTTTTCCCCCTTTCAAATATTTTATTAAGCCCTATTTATTTGTTATTCATAACCTCTTTTATTATGTTAATCATCGTTATTATCTATGACATAACCAAAAATAAATAAATAAATAAATAAACTGTAATGTATTTGCAGGTCAGTGTAAGTGGACTTTTCTTAATAGTGTTATTAGTTCATATTTTAGGGTTTTGTTCAGTGCATTGTGTCAAATGCGAGGCTTTGTTCTTGATATTAATAACAGTTTATCTAATGGGAAATAAGACAGCCAGTTTGTCTTCAGTATTTTCAGTCTTTCAGCTGATTTACATTTTGATTGGCACGACACATGCCTTTAAACCTGAACGTCTTGACCCTGGCAACTGTTTTCTTTCAGTTTAATTAAGTCTTGAGTCCGGTTTATGTGACACTGCTTCATTGTCAGAGAGTAGAGAACTGATGCATTGGATCATTGGGTTTTGAACAACACTGATCTGATATGTTCTTGAGCTCATTGCACAAAAAGACAAGGATTTTTTATTGTAGTTTATTATACATCATCACAACCAACTAGATTATACATTAGTGTACAAATTATTTACCTATTACCCCAGGTGGGTACCATATCCAAAAGTACAGTAGGCAAAATCTAAAATACAAGTTAATGTTAGTGTTGGTTTTACATTACTTTCTGTTTTGCACAAGGAAGTGAAATTAATTGTTAATATCCAAAACAATAGTCCAATAGTTTAACATAATTAAAAGAGATAACAAATGCAGATCCTCCTCAAAATAACATAGGCTCCTAAAGCACACATGTAAACTGTTTTGAGTATAACTAACTCACTAACAAACAAAATAAATTAACACATAAATGTAAATGAGTTAAAGTACATTTTTGTCTTAAACATTTGCTGTAATAGTATATTTTATTCTAACAGTTTACAGTATATTAATCAGTATATTACACACATGACCATATTACTCATCATTCATTCATTTGTATTATTTTTTCTCCCATTGTGACCTTTTATTTTCAGTTCAACATCACAATCATTAATTAACAATGATTCATATTTGTTGGACCCAGAGATCCTCTCCCGTGACCCGCCTCTGGACCCCGAGCCAGTCTTTGGAAATGTCTGACCCATAGTGAGTATATCACACACATAAATGCTCACTCACCTTCCTCCAGCTCGGCTCTAATGGCCGTGATTGGATTATCCGGTCTTAACTGCGCCACAGCTGCGGCCGATAGAGACGCTAACCTGTTGAGGTCAATGTGAGGTCAACAAGAGGTTAGCGGGGTCGCGCCCTCTGCATAAGACAGAGCCGCGGGGTTCAAGACGGCAGAACAGACAGACTTAAACAGAGAAGTGATGGGATTATGAGAAAAGGAGGGTTTTTTAGCCCTAATGGTGACAGACAGATTAGACAAGGTGCATGTTTCTGGGAATTCATGGCCGAGGATGGAAGGAGGAAAACGCTGGGTGAGGAGGGGCAGAAGGGGCATCGGGGGAGAGTGGTGCACGGAGACGGGATGCGTTGTGACAGAGAGGCCTCGCAGACATCGCTGGCCTCCTGGTGACTCCACTGTACGCTGTAACACACAAACAAACAGGGCTGCTTCTGACGCTGCTGCTGCTGCTGCTGCCGCTGGCTCCAGCTCTTTATGTGAAACTGCTCCTCACACGCTCAACAAAACCGTGACCGGGCCATTACTTCAGTCCAAACAAACAGCAACAGCACCCAGCCTAAAACCGTCCTTTAAACACGTAACAGGGATATAATAATGGGTATTCATGGGACACTTTTAGGACATGACAGCACATATCACGTGCATAGTGCACCGTTGAAGCTACACAAATGGGTTTATGGGCCGCAAAGTGTTGATTTTGTCCCAGTTCTTGGACATTTTGAAGACTGGAGTCCACAGAAACATTAGTATTTAGGCTTGTGTGGCCAAAATACAGTGATTTAGGAGTACTTCAAAAAAATCTCTTGTTTTTTAGTTCAAACACTGACATTTGTTAGGGCTGCACAATATTAGGAAAACATGCAATATGTGATAACTACTTGGATAAATGCCATAATGATATGACTTTTGATTTTTAAAAGCCCTCTGGTGCAAATAGTTTTCATTTAGCTGCACCACATTTTCATTTGAAGCTCTGAATGAACTTATTTATTTTTTAAATGGCATACTGTAACTTCATTACTCTACATACAGCTCTTTATGATGAGGATACTGTGATTGTTGATACTGTGAGACACTTATAACGAGTCTTTATAACTCTAAAATGACTGTTGCCACGGTAACAAACCTCTTAAACTTATTCTTATCACATTCTTATCATTTGATTTTATTATATTTGTTTTAATAGGACCAACTTGACATTATAGACCAATCGTCGCAGTTTGGTTTTTTTTCATGGAAGCCCTGCAAATGTCGCCTAAACTGAATATTTCATGAGTGTTGTTTGAAGTAAAGGTTAATTTGGCTCAGACTTTGTGTTGTAAGGACAGCTGTATAATCGTGATGCGCTGTGTGAGCTGTAAAGAGCATTGAGTGTATGATTCATTACCGCTCTACGCCACTGTTGGCCCAACATCCAAATCCCAGGCTGCAGGTGTAACTGAATTAGTGCAGGACTGAGAATAGCTGCCTGAGTCAATCCCACCGCAGGGGATTGTCTCTGCGCCGGTTCGGAGCCCAAGATGATGAGCGAGTCTATTAGAGAGCGTCAATGACAATATTCTCCAGTGATTAGCCTCATCACAAACACAGCCAGAGCCAGCGTCCTCTCAACCCACACACAACATCCAATAAAGCACCTCTGTGTCTCTCAGGAGCCACAAATACAACATAACCTTCTGCATTTGAGCTTTAGATCTGCTTTAGAAATCACTCGCTAACCCCGGAGACCCTATCATTTAATTATTATGAATATCTTTATGTGATGATTTATTGATGTTATTGGTGTTTTATCAAATGTGGAGGCCACATCATACATAACGTTATGAGCAAAATAAATACCTTCGCTGAAAATGTATAGCTACAATATGCTGCTCCTAATCGACAAATTTCCAATGCTGTTTCTGTAAAAAGAGAATTTCTTGCATACCTTTATAAGAGCATAAATGTAGAAATGCTGATAAACTAACTAAACCACCACTGCGCTTCATAACAAGACAAATATGAGTATTATCAAGCTATAATAAGCTAAAATACACACAGGTTTCTTGATTGATTTATATTTCAGGAGGCAGATCTTTTTCATGTATAAAATTATATTGTGAAATGAGGGTGTATCTTTAAAAAAATGACAAAAAAGACATAACACCTCAACAGTTTGTATAGTATTAAAGTGGATTGCTCTTTTATATTCGTCCTGTTTGATTCACAGCGGCCTATTTAAACGCTAACCAGATTATAACATTTCTGTGAACCACACTCCACAGATTTCCATTACATCGACACGATTAGCCTGCTCTGAACATTGCTCTGATCGCACACGCACTCATATGGTCCGTAATCCCACAAATATAAACACTGTGTTGTTTAGCTGGGGCTGATTGGAGCTCACAGTTCGAGGCTTTTCACTCGCAGCTCTGTAGGTGTCACTCTAACTCTGCGAGCGGCCACCTGTTGCTCTGTTCATGTTTTCAACAGGTTTTTGCTGCATTCAGTGGAGGATATTTCAGTTGTGATGCACTAAAATGTATATTATAAATGACTGAAGACCTAAGATATGATTAAATGATTAAATAAGACAGTAGTGTGACTCAATTGCTTTGTCTTTTGTGTCTCATAAAGGAAAGGCCTGAGACCGAACCAGACGCTGCATCATCCTCCACAGTAAACTGCAGCCGCCTCGCCGTCCCACAGTGATGATGTCAGAGGGGAAGCGTTGGCACAAAGTGGTACAGACGAGCCGTGCCCGTCTCAGGAGCAGAGGAAGTGCTGCGTCTGGGGAAAGTGGGCTCACAGTAAGTCGACAAAGAGCTCTGTCTGCAGCAGCAATACACTGGACATGAGCTCAGACACAGACATCAACAAAGAACTCACTAACACTGTCTGGAAGAGGTTCATATTTACATTTGTCTCGTTCTCGTCATAATTTACAAACTCAAATCTTGTCTTAGGCTGGCTAGCATAAAATATCTAGCCTTTTTTTTCTTTTCTGATTCAAAACTCTGCGTGTTTTATCTCAGAAACAACACAGCAAAACAGCACACTAATGGCCGTTTTATAAAAATGTCTAAAAGAGTCCAGTTTTTTATATTTTTTTTTTTTATTTTTTTATGTATAAAAATGAGTCATTTTGAAATAAAAAATGCTCCATATTTTAGACCCAAGATATTTGAGTATTTATTTTAGACTTCCTTTGAAAAGAGAGTAGGCAAAATTGTGTATTGTAATCTTTCTTTTAAAGTTTATTTTATGTGGTCTACTTGAGAGACAACTTGAGTTTTTTTTTGTTTTTGCTTTGGCTTCAAAAGTACAACAGCAGCATCATGGCCTCTGCGTTAAAAAAATCACAAAGATGTGGCGTTGCACAAGGCCTTTGTTATTTTTTTGTTGGTTTACCATTGTCAGGGCTACTTTTAAATTCCGCCTCTGTTCATAGCATTTAGGAATTTCTTTTTCAAACGTACCTAATTTAGACTTATTTTTTTCATATCATATCGTGCTTTATCATGAAACGTATTGTTTTCTAAAATAGGCAACATGGCTGAACCCAAGCAGATGGATAAATGTTAAAGAGAGCTGTATTTGCCACAAAGCCACGCCCATTTACAGTGCATCACTCTCGGTATCTCACATGCGTTAAAGCACATCTTTAGCACCATCCTGCTCTGCATTACCTCTCATTTTAACTGTAGGCATCTGTTAAACATAAACACGTCAGCCCTTACTTTCCAGATTCAACTTTCTAACTTGATTCTTAGTCATTTACACTTCTCACCGTCCTGTTCCCAAATGTGGCCTACCTCCTCCTCCTCTGCTCCGTCCTGAGCTGTATGCAGCTGGTGGGGCCCCGGCCATTAGTCCTGACATGCAGAGGCACTGATTCTGTAAAGGTCGTGACCCCTCGCAGCGGGCTTTGCCAGGGCTTAGTCCGGCCAGCTCACACATCTGCGTGCCCCGGGATGCCCACTGCTCGGCACAAAACACACACACACACTATAACACATAAGTCCGGGACCGCTTTCATCGCTCTGACAAGACCGGACCCCTCCCTCCGAACGGGCCGACTGCACAGCTGCTCTGCTCCTAAATGTGTGTGTGTCAGATGTGCGCTCACAGGAATCCTGTTTAATTGGACGGACGGCTGGAGGCTTGGGAAAGACCTGCAGCTTCACTCTGTTTCTGCAGGAGTCACCTGTCTTTGTGTTGTCCCAGTTCTGTTTCCAAAAGCACTGGTTTGTACACAGTAACGCAAATAATCCTACTAAACCAGGAGAAAACGCATTATTCCAAAACTGAGGACGTAAGGGCAAACTTTTTAGTAAACTTAAGCCAGCAGCAGTAATTTGTAATCACCAGCATCATACGTTTTGCTTTGCATTTATACATGAATCAGTTAAATTGACATTTTCAGAAAACTTTCTTCTATGAGTTGCTGCAAAGATTTGAAGCATATTGCACCATACTTAAATTCAGTTTGTTAATTATTTCAATGTGTTTTCAATGTTCCAGTAATGAATAAAAGATATGAAAATGGCATAAACCACCATGTCCTGATATGAATACACTTACAATAAAATCTGCAGTTTTGTCTAAAAATCTAAAATATGATAGAAAGATTTAAAATATGAACTAAATTTTAAAAACTAAACTGAAATCATGTTTACCCTGAAACATTTTCATTAATGAATAAATAAGTTGAATTCATTGAGGCACTGGTATGGGCCACAAAAACTTATTGGAAAAAGAAATAGTTTGATTTCCATGTAATAAAATATTTCAAATATTTGTAAAATTATTGCTACAGCCTGGTGTTTTTTCAAGAAATTCATAAATAAGAACCTAAATTAATTAAAAATACCAACATTTAACAGCCATAAAATTTTCTTTTTTATTCACATATATATATTTTTTGGTCCTCATACCCAAACTTAAAAATAATCCGTACAATACAAAGTATGTTTATTAATTTCCTAAACAAATATTCTATAAAGTGGCATTTCCTTGTATTCTTACAGTAACTCCGTTGAACGTATGGAGCTGCTGTTTGTGAATGAAAGCTGCCGACTCTGCACATTCAGACCCCTCCCTGTTTTAACGTATGTCCTTGTGCTTTCATGTATGTGTCGTGGCTGCGCTCTGCTCTTTCATCTCTCCTCCTCCGCAGCTCCCTCCTCTCGTCGTATCCGACCCCCAGCCCTGTGCTGCGTAGCCTGTTGCTGCTCACTGTAACCGGCAACTGTGCTCTCTCCCCTTTTGTGGCGCTGACAAAGGGGGCCAGTGCCCTCTCGCAGGCTATGTTACAGGCTGTCACATGAGGCGGACACTCCGGGACGGCCCAGCGTTATCTGCTGTGACAACTCAGATTACTTCCACAGCCTCCCATCTGATCAGCACATCCAATTCAATTAGTGCCAATTAGTCCTGGTCTCCCCCTCCGCACCCGCCCGCTGGGTCCCCCACAAAAAAAGAAAAAGAACCCAACCGCCGAGCTCTGAACAACTTGTTTAACCTGGCTCGAACAGCTCTGTATCAGCTTGTGGATTTGAACTCCCCCCTCGTTCACACACAATAACTCTTTCACACATTCGGACTCATATGAACCGCCTGAGCACAGATTCAAAATGACACCGCGCAGTTTTCGGCTCAGAACTCTCACAGACCAGACCCAGGGACTGCAATCTCAATCTGGACCAAAGATTAACTTTATCATCAAGGAGATCTGGCAACCGTTAAGTGATTTTATCATCCTGCTGTAGAGTCAAAATGATATTGTTATTGTAATGGCTTGTGTTTGTAATCTAAATTCTATGCGACGCTAAAGCTAACTAGTTTTACACACTGTTGCCACTAGAAAGAAATAGCTACCAAAGTCTTATTTGGCAAAACACTTTAATCTCAAACACACAGCTGTTTTTGTTGTGAATACATGTTATAAAGGTAGTATGTATGTCTTATTTAAGCATCTTGTTTTAAATTTAGCTTGATTTGTCTTCAAGGCCCCCCCTCTTTCATCATGTGACCTCCCCTTTAAAAAAAAAAAAAGCACCCACACAATAAAAACAGATGCAAACAAATTAAAACACTGAGTGGAAAACCAACACAAAACCTGAGAACACTCTGCACCCTTGCCCTCTGGTTTGTGGAAGCTCCTTTTGTGTATGCCGCTCTCACCCATTTTCTCACCCCTCTCATCCCCCTCCTCCTCCTCCTCCTCCTCCTCCTCCTCACTGTGGGTCCCTGCACACCTGGCCTTCGCAAATTAGGGCCCTGGAAAAGCAGCGAGCGGAGAGAAAAGCGGGATGCGTCGGCGGTGGAGGAGAAGAGGGGGCGTATTTGGGGTCTTTCAGCATTCCGATGGAGCAAAAAGTTAATGACGGGCCTATTGTGTTGTGAGAAAGCTGGCCGGAGGAGAAGTGTTACAGGGAATCACCGCCTGTGCCAGTGAGCAGCGACAAAAGGGGGCCGTCCATGAAGCGGCGTTGAGTTTTTACCATATTTATATCGCTTACATGGGCGCTTTAGGACGAGGAAAAGTGCACTCGCTGATCTTTGCTGCGGCTAACGACAACTTGTTTGGAGAGACAAAGCGGACGACTAATGAGTAGACTTTGTTGGAGCCAAACGCTGCGGGTTAGCACAGAGCCTGATTAAGCCCCTGGCACACCTGAAAACCCACATTTCCAAAAGAGATTTAATCATATCCCATCACTTTCTCGCTTCTTAACTCCCCTCCCTGGTCCGACTCTTCATAAAAGCCGCCCGAACACGCCCGCCTTCCCTGCAGGCCTTAATGCAGGCTGACAGCTTCCCTCTGTAATTGGTGATCACACCCAGATGGATGGTTCCTTAATTTGCTGTTCCCAATGAAGCCGGGCCGCTCAAGGGAAGAGGGGCAGGGGGGTTGTTGGTTATAGATACAAGAGCAGTAAACACCCAAGGCTGCAGCCCCGACAGTTTGACCAAGCTTTTGTTCACACGTCTGTTGAAAAGCTTAAAGGGGGACCCGCTCCTCCTCCCCTCACCTTCCCTTATTTTTACCCAAAATTCCACGGTCCGGCCCGGAAAAGAGCGCTGCGTGACCACTAGCGGATGTGTGTGTGTGTGTGTGTGTGTGTGTGGCCGTCCTGGGTTTGAGCCAAGGGCAGAACAAGGAAGTGATCTCTGGTGTGCAGTGTGTGTCTTCCCCTATTCTCTCGGTAAAAGGATTGCAGGAGTCTCTCTGAATGGGACGTCAATGGAGCCAAAGCCGGAGTGAAGTTCCCGAGGTTATAGGTTACTCTCTGGGTAGGAACTGCGGCTCATGTGTGGTCGCTGTGGGTCTATTAAAGAGCACGTAAATACAGAGATGGACTGAGTCTCTAATGAGGGCAACCTGCCGTGACCCCAGGGTCTTAGAGGTCACGTGAGGAAGGATGGGATGACCCCAGTGAAGAGTTAAATGAATATTTAAAAATGAGAAGTGTGGCAGTAGTACTCTATTCGTTTATTTTACCAGAAGTAGAAAGGGGTTAGCTCTGTGGGCATTTCTTTGTGTTATTTTTCTTTGTGCTAAGTAGTAAATAGTGTTATGGCTTCCTAAAACATCTTACTTATACACTGGAAATAGGCCTGATGTGATTTTACTTCAAAATAAAACATTCATTCATTTTGTTTAAGGGTGGCTGGAGCCTATCCCAGCAGCTTTGGGAGACACTGGACAATGTCAGCCAGTCACAGTGCTGACCAAATAAAAACATAAAACAAAATGGTTTTAGTTCATAAACACTCCAGTCTTTAAGGTAAGAATGTGTTTGTCCGCTCTGAATAATTGAACAAACAGGAAGTAATAATATTAAAAGGGCTCCAAGGGTTCTATGGAGCATTACAGTCTTTTCTCATGACTATACAAGCTGTATTCTCTTTTAGCACCATTAATAACAAGCTTTTAAATAAATCCTCTTAGAACCTTCGAGATGATGTCAAAGATCCCTTTATTGTTTCATTATTATTTCGCAGTGCTCAGTCATGGACACAAGCTCCGTTTTTTTATTGTTTCAGTACAAACACTGTTGTCACCTGCGAGCACTGGAGCCGTTGTGTGATTAAATGACTACGCTGCCCGAGCGAGGCACAGCGGAGTCGAGGCTCTGAAGAATGAAAGGAAAGATGACAGAGGTTAATCGTCAGGTATTGTGGATGTACGCTGGTTACCACGGTTACGCACCTTCAGCTGGCTCGGTGCCTCGCAGAAAATGACGAGAAATGTTGCCCTGAACAATGCATTTAATGGATATACGTTATGATACATAAAAGCCTACAGTCAATTGCACATATCGACACACACCTCAATTATTTCATGCTCTGTCCAACGTTATTTATTTTATGCATCTTTTTATTTTTCTCATTTGGTATGCTTCTCATTTTATGAGGCTTTTTATTCATTTCTAGGGAATAAGAGAATTAAAAGTAATAAATTGTATGCTAATCATTGATGCTAATACATTATATTTTATTTAACAATTTTAATTTAATGGACATCTATATTCTCCAAAAGATATCAATGCCTGTTTTTTTCGAGATGATTTAAAAAGTTCATATAGAAACACAGTATGATAGTGGCGTTAAGTTCTTCTGTGCTATACATGCTAACAAGCTTTAGCTACATTAAAAAAACTTTTAGGAAAGACCTTTTATTTGAGCATCTGTAACTCACGGGTTATCAATGCCAAGGCTCTCAAACTTTGACAGACAACAGCCATGTTTGTTGGCTACAAAAAGGAACCACTTGGGGCTCTGTAGCATTTTCACATTTTCTATGAGTTTGTGTCAAAAACAAACAGATCCCTTGTTACCACTGACCCCGCAGCCTTGGTGAGTTGTAACACCAGTTGCAGAGGGATGAGACGGTGACTATATCTTTTTTTGTGGTCAAAAGGACAGTTTTATATCTTGCCCTGTGTTACAACACTCCCCAGTCTTTCCTATGACAACGCTGGCTTGAAACCAAATCATAATGTAGAGTGTAATGATGCATTAATGTCCTTAAAAGTGAACAAAATATATAACCTTATTCTAGTAAAGTAGCCTTTACAAAAATCTCTCCCAGGCCACATAGAAATATTGACTGTTACAATTACAGCTCATGCAAACAGCTGACATTGCCCCACAGCAAAGGCAGCACTGTAACTAAAATCAACCGGAAACACAAGAATGTTCAGCTCGTCAGTCGTGATGTAAAGTGACAGATGCTATAGAAATTAAGACAGGCACCATCAATATCTGACCAAAGGGAAAGCGAAGGTAAATATCAACGAAAATGTTCTTTGATAAGAGACGAGTGCCCTTAAGCTGTGAATAAGATACTTAAGAATCCAGTGCAGCAACAAGTGACTCGTATTTAGATATACAAGGACAAACCCAGCTCTATTAGGACTGACTTATACAAATGTTGAGTACTTTTCTTAATGTTTTTCCTCTGCACTCTCATCTTCTTACCTGTTATCTGTAAAAGCACTTAAATAACATATTCTTTCAGGCTGTAATTATCCTTTGTCTGAGGCGCAGACCGTCGCCTTGAATGCTCAGTAGGTGTAGACCTGTGCAATGATGAGCACATACTGTATAATATAAACCTCGGATTCATTAGCGGAGGAAGCACTCTCGCTGTGGAAGCATTAAGACTGGTTTAAAAGCTGAGTTTTTCAAGTTTTCCCTCTACTTTGCGGGAAGTCCAAGGTTTCTGAGACAGGCGGTAGATAATGGCAAAAGATCATTGCTTCAAAGTTATTGTGCTCCGAGAGACAAACGAAGGTGCCATCTTCCATCCTTGAGGTACGATTACTTTCTGTAAAATCAACTGACCTAATCAAGGAAGATATGGCTGCTCTACAAAAGGCTCTTTATTCATCCCAAGGCCAGCTTACCAAAGTCATTCTGTAGGCAGCCTCTTGCTTTGACTTGTGCTACAATACAAAGCAGCGGAGGAATGTTCTTGATGCATCCATGACTTGTTTCACATAATATCAGCACGTATCCATTTAAATACAGGCTAAACGCTCATAAACACGCACGAATGGACGAGGAGGTGATGTTAAAATGGAAGCGCCGCTGATATTTGGGCACAAAAAGTAAGTGTTCTTGGATCGCGGCCGTGTAACTGTAGAGAAAAGAGTACATTACAGCCTTGCATTATGTCGGACGTTATTGTGCACAAAAGCAAAATACAAAGTGTAATCTCAGCTCTTTATGTCTGTACTTATTGTGTACACAGGACAGACTCCTTCAGCTCCGGGAAAGGTTGAGGTATTGAAAAGGGAAGTGTGATTTTGTTTTGCAGCTCACAATGGGCCAATACAATGACTTTTATTATCTGTAAATGCATTTTTGTCCACATGTTTACAGACATTAGGCTTCAACTGTTGGCAAAGATTCATCTCGTCAAACGTCATTTCTGCTGACTTTTTTTAATCTGTTTTGGTAGAAAGCCTTTTGTCATTAACACATTTCCCTCAAACACATGCATACAATGAAATCAAAGGCAACAATCATAATCTACTACATCTATTTGTAACAAAGCAGAGCGACTAGGCCATACCACTGACATGAACATACTGTTTTAATACAGAATACACACTTCTCCTTTAAAGCAACACTATGTCACTTTTCAGGATTGGCACCCCCTAAAGGATTTTGCCTGCAACTGCACTGCTGCAAACTCACATATGACTGACTTATGCCTCAATATATATCTTATAAGTTTGTCCTGATTTGGCAAAAAAAGGTTTTTAAACGCAATATTTTGTTTGTTTGTTTGTTTGTGTGAGTTTTCAGGCCGCAAAAAAAAAAAAAAGAATTTATAATATTCACGGCGACATTAAAGCTGTTGATGTGTGTATTGAGCATGTGTGTATCCATGGTAATGGCAGCTTTGAATTGAGTTTTATAAATTTTCCTGGCTCTATTACTACTTAATACATATCACTCCAAAACATTAATTACAGGTGAAGTTAGCATTATTATGTTGCTCCAGTTTGCTGCTCTCATTAGCCTACTGCACGGCTCACCACGTCTTACGTCCGATACAGTTAGATTTATTATATCGTAAAGGAACATTTAACAATTCCACCTGCCGTCTGAGACACAAATGAATCAATTTTTTACTTTAGATTTGGCATCACTGATACTTTCAGAAGAATTTCACGCTGCCAAAGTGAAACATATTTTTCCAAACACTCTTGTCTGAACAGATATATTTTTATCAACAGATAAAATATCTTATAAAATATTTGTGTTAAAAAGTTCCACAGTGTCGCTTTTATATTGAATTTGGCATAATACAAGCACAGGCAACTATAAATGGATCTAAAACTGAAATTGCAGCATTTTAAAGCGTACCCAAACAGATTAACACATTCAAACTAACCGGTAAAAAGGCATTGTGCTGCGGTAAATTGTGCACAAGCCAAGGTTACAAGGTTTTAAAGAATCACAGGACAATGAGAGTGACACATGTAAAGCACTATTCAATTCAATACTTTATTGTCAGATGACTCAGTCATTAGGGATTTGTTTGGTCAGTTCAGTGCAGTTACACAGAATTCATACGTTCACACATTTCACCAAACCATAAGTTAAAATAAATAAATAAAAACAGCGTAAATATCATAAATAACACATACATATTCAATGAACCCGAACAATACCCATTAAGATGGGTAAACCTGCATACATAAGTTAAATTAGTACTAGATAAAGTACAATCTACAATAAAAAACAGTTTAAAGTGCCATCTATAATAAATCTACTAGATAAAGTGCCATCATCAATAGAGTTACTAAATAAAGTGCCAAACCATAAAAACAAAAAAATATAAAAACCGAATGTTAATGGTGTTTTTGTAATGCTGGAGTTTAAAAGCCAAAGGAAGATAGTTTGCATGCTGTTATTGCTGTAATGGAAAAGATAGAGCCATTATTTAGAAGGAATAAAATAATAGACAAGTAGACAAAGCCTATTTATTTTATTTTAATGCGTAGATTTTTTTTTTGTAGCTCACTGAGTGGGTTTGTAATGTAAAATAGTTGTCTCAGGACAGGCCTCTTCGCTCTGATGTAGTAACAGCATATTTACACAGTCCATAATATCCACTTTTACCACAGACTGACCTCCCGTCTCTTTAGCCCAAACAAATCAACACGTCTTTCATCGCCTCATGTCCCGCTTTTTACTACATCATAAAAATAATAACCTCTTCACCTTCTACGTTCCTCCGATGCGTCTCAGGGCAGTTCCCAGGAATGCAGCGGCGGCGGATCTTTTTCGGCGAGATTAAGGCCGACTCTTGTGTGAATCGTGTCAAAACATGCAGACATCACTTAGTCCAGGAGAGCTGAGAGGAGCGGGCAGGACAGGGGCCTCCACAGAGCTGTCCTGTCCCTGAGGTTTCCTCGTAATTAACCTCTGACTGGACTCACCCACTATTGTGTTGCTACACTTCCGCCATACTCCTCTAATTCTAAACGTAGGGACAGGTTTAGTGTCAGGTTTACTTCATGACGTCCATTTAAGGCAGCAGCTCTCCTTATTGAGGTTTTGTCAATGGGCAATGATGACCTTTATTAGCTCGGACTGTGTTTGAATTTAATATTAAATGTCCTAGAGCTGCACAATTTACCACATTTCTATCATCTTTCCAAATTAGGACTTCCACTATGGGATAAATAAACGTTTTTGAATTTGAAACCGATTCTGTGGGGGATTCAAAAGGTTGCAGTACACCTTGTTTGAAATATTTTGGACCCTTAACTGAATGAACCTAAACAACAAAAGCAATATTAGTGTTACAATAGGTTTGTATGTACGGTAGGTGTATACACTGTACTATGTAGTGATTTTGCTATTATTGGTTCGAGTCTTAATGGGTAAAAAATGGTCAAAGCAGCAATTATTTTGGTTTTAAATGTCTAACACTTCTAGTTTTCCCTTCAAACTGCATGGCTCTTGCACAAGACACACATTGCGAACAGATGCAGAAACTGGCACAACACCAGTGACTGTAGCTTCACCTTCAGTCATTTCCATCAAGAACCAGGCCTGAATTGTATTGAATATCAACATTTACTATTTCTGTTATATTCTACAACTGTTGTGATAATGAGTGTGCCAGGCATTTACACTTTACAGCATTGTATAAGAGAATATAGTTTGGTTTTTTTTTTTTTGATACCAGCTCTGAACTAGTTTTGTCACTTTGATTTTGGCCCTGAACATTTTTTTTTTTTTACGTATCACCTGACAATGTTTTGATTTAATGTTGCATGTCTTTTAATGCGCTCCTGCTATTACGTAGGACGTTTTTATCTAAAACTTATTTTTGTCAACTTCAACTAATATGTAAACAACTTAAATCTATTTGGATTTGATGAAAAAATGACGAAGGCCTGGTTTGGCCCATGGGCCTTGAGTTTGTCGTGTGAGATTTAAAGCTTTATTTGTTCAAATCCAGAAAATCAATCCAAACTGATCCTTAAATATCCATCGGGCCGCTCCCTTGTACCTTAACCCATCATCTTTTTCATGCTCCGTCTAATCCCACCCCTCCCTTATACTCCGCGACCCTTGACCCCGCGCACCTCTTTGAATGTCACATGACCATGCAGGTGTGGAGGGGTCTCTGCCCTGGCCGACCTCCAATTAGTGACCCTAATTAGTGCGGAGGCCCCCCGATGGGCCGCTGAGCTGCTTTAGAGGAGCGGGAGGGGGGCCGGACGGGGGTTTGGGGCAGGACAGTGATGCATTCCTGAAAGTCTGAAGGTCTCACAACACTACACACTCCGGCCCAAGAGCACTGTGGGCTTTTTCACTGCAAACAGGTTTAAAGTGATCTGCTCTCACTGGAGACACGTCGCTATGGCAACCGTTGCATACTTCCTGTTTGGATATTTAGGGATAGGTCTGTGTTGACCCAAAGAAATTTTATATTTAAATTAACTGTCTAATTTGTCTTGTCAAGTTTTTTTTTGTTTTTTTAATTTTCTGGAAATTTAATTTATTCCCATTTCTTTCAAAACTATCAATTAAACATAGACCTTTTGGGTTTTCCATAGTCTTTCAGTTCTACAGGACAAGTTTGCTGCTCTGCAAACCAATATTTATAAATAGGTTTGTGGTCAAAACAATGAAAATTAAATCAAATTGGATCTAGATTATTATGGCAAACTCACAATACAAAATACACTGCGTCTGTGGGTTTCTGTCGCTGTGAAGCAGAGTAAACAGCTGTAGAGGCCTGCTGTTGTCCTGCTGTTGGGGGTGTTTACGTCCCCTTGGCCCCGCCCCCCGGCCCCTCCCTCAGCAGAGGGCCACCCATCTGGACTCCTTTCCGCGGGCCCTCTCGCCTCTGCCTCGCTCACATAAAGGTGCCAATCAGCGTAATTGGCACCCTGCCGCTCAATTGTCCCGCGCTGGACAAGTGCCTCTCGCTGCAGACGAGGGGACGGGGGGGTGTATATGTGTGCACTGTGTTTAAATAAGCCTTTAGCACTTGTTACATCGAGGATATTTTACCATTTGGATCACCATTTTTCCATCATTTAGACAAATCTAAACTATATTTTGGACTGTACACTTTTGGTATCTATACAACTGGATATTTTTGTGTACTGAAAAATGTTTAGTGAAAATTGCCTCAATGTCAATGGCTACCAGAAGTTTGTTGACAAAAGGTCTTCTTCAAAGAGTTTAAATAATAAACTCCAACTTATTATGTTTTAAATGTATATGTTTCACTGATAAATCTGAAAGGATGAATAACGTGCCCTTTAAATGCCACGTCCCACACAGCGCGCTCTAACCTGTGTGCACTGCATTCTTCACCTGTCGCTTCTGCCTTTAATCAATGCTAAACATTTTCATTTATGAATGAAAAGGGCAAAATGGGAAAAATTAATTTGCTCTGGTGGTCATTCAGTCCGGCGCAGATTCAATTATTCAAACAAAAATATTGCTTTTATTCTTCAGAAGTTGTTATTCCACTTTTTATGAAGCGTCGTCTCCTTTTTGCTTCCAATTAATCCTCCAAGGACATTGATTCATCTGAGAGCCACCGGGGTTTGTAAAGGCCGAGCTGAAAGGCCGACGAGTCCAGGGCTCTGACGCGTGACGGGTACAAGCTCAGGTTTTAGACCAACAACTAAATAGACCGCACAAACATGTAAATATCATATGTTTGTGCATCTGTGAAACTAATTATTGCTCTTTGAACGTTAACTACTTCATTCACTCATGGCTACATAGAAATTTCACCAAAGAGCATCAAAGTCTGGACACAGCCTTTGAAATGAAGACACGACACAGTAGGCAAATTACATAGACATATATTTATATGCATATGAATAAAAATACATATACATATTGTACAATATCATGGGCGAGCGTGAAAACAGCTCGTCCAACCCAGAAACAGAAGTAAGCCTCTTTAAATAAGTGCAAAATGTTAATGAGACAAAGAATCGTAAAGCATATATAAAGTCGTTCATTTTGTTTTTCCTGTTAAAATCACATGGAGCGGACATGGAAATACTTGTGCAAAGACCCATTTATATATATTTATATATAAATTTATATTTATGTACATAGAGTTTGTTCAAAGTAGTAGCTGGTGCCATTAGCTTGACATTTAGAAACGTTACTGCTCAAAGTAAAAGAGGTGATGGCCTGTGCAGGACCTGACTGTGCACAAAAGGTATTTCAAATTAAAACAACCAAACGATCTCAAAGGACTTTTCTAACACAGAGAGTAACAAGAGCTGTAACAGTAAAGCCCTTAAAGTAAAAAAGTCTGACAAGGGGCTTTGAGATGCTGGCATCCTAAACAAGTGCAAGATGTTCCAGATTGCACACAACAAAAGTAGACCAAAGAAAACTGAAACTAAAAATGCAGTTAGTAAAAAAATAAAAAGGCTTGTTTGACTGTTGCAAGGCTTTGTGAAGTTTCTGTCTGTTGTGCCTGGAAATAAGCGGCAACTCTTTCTAAAATGATGGACTATCTATTAGCTGCTTTTCTTGAACATACCAATGACAGATTTACATGAAGTCAGTGCTGGATGTCAGTGGGATGAGAGGTAAACTGTGCACTAAAACCATCGAACATAGTTTTTTAACCACTAAAAGAAAAAATAGTTTAAGCTAAAGCAATGAGGTTGACTTAAAATTAAAAAAGAAAAAAAAAAAAAGTGTCACAAAATGTTTCCAGTGAACATGGTTAGTGAAAGAGCCTTACATGCAAAGCCAGCCACCTGACCTCTCAGCTCCATCACTCTGCTCAATATTTGATGGGCCCTGCGACTGAATTATGGATGTTGCTTATAGAAAATAATACAGTGTTCAACAACAGCGGAGGTGCAGCGTTTCAAAGAGCCGTGAGTAGCTAACAGGGGCTTGTTGTTAGCGCTGCTGGGGTCTAAACACAACAACAAGAAGTGACCGGCCGGCGCTACACGGGTGCAAAAAGGACCAGCGAGTAGACTGGCGGGAAGTTTTCATAGGTCACCGCCTTTAAAAGAGAAATGTGTGCTGTAGCTCTAAACGTACACGGGCTTCTACTTTGTGGGTGGCTCTTTAAACGGATGTCACGGTAGTGTCCGTTTTTAATAGCTGTCGAGTCACCTTGAGCCAAACGCATTACACCTCACAATGAGAAATGAATAGATACATAGAAAAATACAAGTCGGAAATGGGTAAGCGCCAAACAGATGGGAGACAGCGGCGGTGAAAAGGGGCAATAGCTCGGCTGACACTCGCAAATTGAGGGCAAACGGTTACAAATTGCAGGTTCTCGCAGGTGACTTTTGATTTTCTTTGGGCGTCAAAGAGACAGGGAGCGAAATACAGCATCACGCGGAGGAAATAAAACGCTGCGCCCAATTCTTCTGTCTGTCCCTCTTTCATCTCACCGGCCTGATTATACAAATGCACGACCGCTTCCAATTAAAACATGTAAATGAAGGAAATCTGCTGTTTATTTGTAGATTGAATTTTAAAAACTGCCCTCGCCAACCTGGCTGTTTTCAATCATCAGTTAATTAAAAGGCTTCAAAAGCCAAAGGGGGAAATATTGGATAAAAAAATATAAACATAAAGTGCTTTGAGTGAGGAGCAACCCTGTGTTGAACTAAAATGAGTTGAATGTCAACAAAAAGGAAACAGAAATATACATCTTAAAGAATAAAAGCATAAATAATGGTTTGTGACATTTTAGGAGGGCCAAGCTTATCTAAAGTTCAAATGTATTTAAGTGTAAAGGATGCTGGGACTGGGTCATAGACATGATTAAACTGTGTACATATGATTCCTTTAAGAGCTGAACTTTGACCTTTTATAAATCTTTACAAAACATGATTTTCCACAAACTCAAAGTATTTTTTATAGACAGTGTGACTCCAGGATGAAAAAGTGGATATAAAAGTACAGTCTCATCTTGTTGGAGTGAAGCTTAAACCTTTGCTTGGGCAGAGTCTAACCAGCTTTTTGTTTTCTTTTTTCTTTTACACCCTACAATCGGATCTAGATATGTGATTTTGCACCTTTTTGACCAGATCCTATCAAACATTATTTCTTACACAAACACAACCAAATAAAGAATTTACAAAAACTACTTCTTGACACCAAACAGACTGATATTAAAATGCTACGATTCTTTTTTTCTGTTTCGTAAAGTGATAGCACATAAACTAAAATCAAACATGGCCACTTGGATGAAAATATGTATACAAACTGCTATTTTTGAAAAATCACTTTTCTCATTCAGGCGCTGCTTTAGTCTGAATGATCAATGTCAAGTATTTTTTTTTTCCTGAACAGTAAAATGAAGGCCTGTATAGAGAGAAACAGCACACACACAAACTTACAGGACAAAAAGTGAAGAGTCACTTAAAACCACTGCAAAGAGAGTGGAGACAGAAACATCTGTCTGTCAGGGTTCACACAACATACACACAACGTTTCTGCAAAAATTCACAAGTTTGTTTTTTTATGTGGAAGAGTGTTTTCTCTCCTTCACATCGCGTCCTGGTCACAGTTTGTGTCATTTTGCTGGAACACAAAAAGTGCCTCAAGGTAACGTCCTGGGTGCACCGCTCTTTCACATTTCTGCAAATCCAGGATTGTCTTTTCACTGAGTGAGGCATCATCAAGTGTCAGACGATGTCGTTGTGAAAGACGACGGAAAAGACCTCAAACAGATACTAGACCCATCCCAAAACGTCCCATCTAAGAAACTGTCTTCTTCCCGCCCAGGTCCGCCTCCTTCCTGTCCAGTCGCATGTACGGCTCAAACGCTGACGATCCACAGCCATAGGTGGAGGTCAGTTCATGGTGAGCTCCACTCAGCAGCGGCATCGAGAAGCACAGGGAGTGGGGCGGCGGGACGCCCAGCCGCGGTGACGGCGGGGTGCCTCCCAGTGAGGGCAGCGAGAGCCCGAAGGTCCCTCCAGGCAGGGAGCTGGGCGGGGTGCTGCTGATGCTGGGAGAGGTGGAGGAGGCCCCGGCCGGGCTGCTCAGCAGGGAGCCGTTGGAAGGGTGCGGCGGTGGGCCCAGGAGGGAGTTGGGTGGTGGGGCAGGACCCGACAGAAGCCTTCCCTGCTCCAAGAGCCGCAGGATGTTACATGTCGCCAAAGACTCAGAGGTGGAGGAAGAACGCTTATCTGAATCCTTGGTTGTGTCCTTTTTCTGTTTAGTCCGGCGATTTTGAAACCAAACTTTGACCTGAAATGACAAGACAAACAAAATGTAAATGATGTCTTAAAAACAAAACAAACTGAACACCTTTTCAAACATTTTCTTCATTTTCCACCATTTCTTCTAAATCCACCATATTTTTATTCTCAGTCAATCATGGCATTGGCAGAGAGGTCTTAGTCATATAATAGGGCAAAGAAAAAGGTTCCTAAACTTAACCATGTTTATGAGGCTGCCCAAGTGTGCACCTCCTGACCTTGTGCGAGTGACTTCTTTGTGACCTCTTGATAGCCTGTAGCATGATCTGTGCACTCAGGTCTGTGAGCGGTGAGAGCACGCAACACCTTAATGATAAACCGGTCATACACGCAAAATCCACACAGAACAAGCAGAGAAACTGTAATCCCCTGGGACCAGCCATTGGATCAACTCTGATGTTTTTCTCTTTAGATTTGATCAAGGTCAGACTTTTGAATGCACTTTACCTCCACGTACATTTACCAAATCTAACAGACTTGATCAGTCACACCTGAGCATGTTTGCATGCAAAAAGAAAAATACTTAACCATTTGTGTTGGATAATCCAACAGAAAAATTTAAATTAAGTGTAATGATTGAAAGACAAACCAATCCACATCTGCACTTTTCTCATCTCTCACGGAGGCAAGCTTTGAGCATCACGCTACCGGCTGCAGGTCGAGAGAAGCTCTGTGAACTCTGCCTGTCCTTGTCGGCCATGTTTAATTAATGCTGCACAGTGTAGCTTTAATGTATAGCGTGTGGAAAAGTTGTGCCTGAACCTGATGTTGATTGGAGGCCACGCTGAGGTCAGGAGATCGTGGCACCGAGAGCCCCCTCCCAGAGAAATCACACACATTAAAAATGTATGGTCCTGACCGAGTTTCAGTCAGCAGAGCTCCTCGAGCTGAGGCAGCAGGCAACTTTGAGTTACCAGGAGAAATGTAATGAAATCTCTGAACTCCCCGTTCAACCCCTCTGAAACAGAGTCTGAACTGGAACTGAATAATTAATATCACATCAAATTTAAGAAATTTAAAGTTTGAATTCCCACTTCTATTTACTTGTCTCTAATTTTAAAATGTTGTGAGGTCGACTGCTGGTTTGTCATTAAGCGCTTTGACTGTGGCACCTGCAGTTGCTGGGCCCCTGTCCTGATAATAATGTGTACAAATTGGATTATTAGTGGAAGGTGAGTATTTGAGATGATTATAGGAGACTGTATGCCCTTATGGTAATGGTATAAACTGCTTTCTGCTTCTATTAAGCCTGTAATATATTTGAACATGGGGAGTTTTGTGTTTATTTATTCACTAAAACTAATCATTTATTAAAATAGAAACACTTTGGACATGTTATACAACTCACTTAAATTTTCCCAGTTATTAAAGTTATTATATTTAAGTGGTTTAAACACAGAAATAGACTTTACACGAACCACTGCAGAGAATAACATTAATCCAAAGGAATGATTAGTGCTGGTTTTGAGGAACTACTGTGTGTCTTCTGCCAATAAAAAGCATGAATAGTTTAAACAATCGAAGAAGAACTGGGCACAACCTAAATGTATTTCAGATGAACTTGTGACACAGAGGGTCACGGGACAGTCACACACCCTTGTAACACTTGAAGTGAGCAAAAGTCTCACATGACCCCATCATCAGCCGGACTTTAGATGTCCTGGGCCTGCCTCTGTGGGTGTGAAGGTAAAACGAGCAAAACACAATAACCAAACCTTTTCAACACAATCTGCTTATTGTTCAGTTTTGTATTCATTCCTTTTTCTGCACAGTCCTGCATTGGAAAAAAGGTAAAACTCGACTCAAAACATTTTCAGTTTAGCCATTCGTGGTTATTGTTAGAGATTAGCCACAGTCGTATTCAATAAATATAAGCATTTTGGTTACGTTAAAAAAATCATAATAATAAAATGCTTATTTTTATATTTAGGAAAAAGTATGCTCCATATTATACATATGAAAACCTATTTGTGCATAGTAACATTTATTATTTTGGACCTTTAACCATTGCCTGAGTAAAAGCCATGTACTGTATACTGAGAAACAGACAACTAATAAGACAAGGCAGTTTATATTATTTTAGCTCCAATTCTTGTCTTAAGTTTTAAGTCACATTTCAGTCGACAACAGTTGGGTCTAACTTCCTAAAACCCAAAGTTCAGTGACGAGGCAGGAGCCACACGAGGCTGTTGGATGTGTGCTGTATCATGTCGTTGTAAAAACAGACTCAACAAACGCCAAAGGCCAGTGAGATCATAGTTTCAGCTACTGACCACGGCACGAATAATGGGATCGAAGAGGCTCAGAGCTCCACTGACGCCAGCAGGTCTTACTGTAATGACCCAACTCTAGACGGGACTGAGCCCTGAGGGACCGGGAGACAGACCGGTGTGGGGTGGTTTTCACACTTTTCTTTTTCTTTTCTTTGCTTTAGTCTGTTGCGTCCTCGTTAGCTCACACACTTCGCCTCTAAGATCAGCTGCAGTATTTTACTCATGCACCAGCGCTTGCCAAACATCCACATCCCATAAAAGGCTTTGAGAGCAGATGAAGTCCCGGACCAATCTCCTCGCTTCATCCCTGCGCTGTGGGCGGGGCATAGTTTCCTGTTCACATCACAGCCGTCCTATCCTTTACGAGGGGGAAAAAACCTGCTGGTGTTATACAGGGATTTTAATAGAAGGGGAAAATGATGAGAAGAGAGGAAAGCAAAGCTGCCTTTGGTACATCTACACTATTGGATGTAAATCCTTTTTAATGGGATCCAGGGTTCAGAGCTGGGGCACAGATTACCAAGGGAGATCTGGATCTAGCGTGACCTGCATTTGCCCTGGGCTTGCCCTCTGCACCCTGCCCCTGACTGTGGTATAGTTAGACCCCAGGTGATGCTGTTGGGTGTGTTCAGATATGGACATAGACGCAGATGCAACAGGAACCGAATCCTAAACATTTTACTAGGGTTACAGTACCTTCAATATATTAGGTACTGTTAATGTTTTATGACAAGGTGCAACTGAAACAAAGGCAGGTGAATCAGGTTTTGGCCAATTTAGGTTGCTATTTTTGTGCCATTGTGAAAAAAATAAAAACATTTATTATAAGACTTGTTTTTCACTGGAAAATAATAATATGGATGTTTGTGTTTCACTGGTCACATGACAGGCCAAGCAGCAGGTACAACCGAGCAAATAAGGGCGTATAAATCAAAATATGGGGGAAAAATAGACAGGCGGAGTGGGGTAAACCCAAGGGCAGAAGAGCAGATCAGGCTGGCCTGCATGTGCATCCAATGGGAGCGCGGCGGATCCAGACAGCTGCAAACAGAGTGTCAGGCGAACTGGGCTAGAGGTATAAAGGTTAAGCCTGCTCAGGGCCCAATGCACAGATGAAGTGAGTATCCATATGTGTGTTCAATAAATCAGATAAGCCCTGTGTGGGCCAACAACACTCTGTCAAAAATAAGATGATAGTCAAATGACACTGATGTATTCATAACACATAATAGTTCGCAACATGTGCACATTTCCACTGGTGCAGTCCGATACGTTATGGATGTGTCATTGTATTTAATCACTTTACTGAGCTTCATCTCGCTGTAGTAAAGCTAGATAGATCGACGCCACGATATACATGAAGGCATTAAACGCACCACTCTGTCTGGCTCTATAATACAGTAATGGAAAGTAAAATGAAGGATTGCCAAGTGTTTAAGAAGGACACTTTGGTTTCACACTTTGTATGACCTCTTCAGCCTCACAGCTCCCACCCTGACCCCGCTCGGACCCCCTGATCCCAGGCATGTGATGAGCCGCGCTGCACAATGAACGGCCTTTTCCTTTTTTGAAGTGTGTACCAGGCAGACCGGCCGCCATAGAACTGCACGAATCACTCAAGTGGACACCTGGTTATATGTAAAGTAATGGACTGGAAAGGTCTGCTCAGCTGGACTCTGGGTTGTGGCCTAATGGTTCACTTTAAAGAAACGATGAAACTAGGCCCAAGAATTGACTTTATCTTCTGTGATAATAAATATCTTGAATGTACATTAACAACTTCTGTGGAAAAAGAAGATCCTTGGTAAATTAACACCACTGGCCCTTAGATATACTTCTTTATGTGCATCTGTGTTGCACTTGAGTAGATTTTGTGAAGCTAAAACCTGTTTGTTATGCATGATGTTGCTGTTGAAATGGATTACTCAGAAAAAGTTGATAATTTGAATATGTTCCGTTCAAACAATGAACAAAATGCTTTTAATATGTGTACATTTAATGGTCTATTTAATAATGATAATTTTGCCTAAATTATTCTAATAATTTTTTTTATTTCATTTTTTTTAGTTAGTCTGATAATTAACAAAAATGGTTTAAAATTGTAAAATATTCTTTACTTTTATTTCTTATGTGCAAAGAGAAAATCCTTGTGGTCTTTTTTGCCAGTTTTTTTTACCAACTGATTACTGTTAATTCCTAAACATAACATTGAAATTTGGAAAAAATAAATAAATAAATAAATATATATATGTATGTATGTATGTATGTATGTATGTATGTATGTATGTATGTATATATATATATATATATTTTTTTTTTATTTATTTATTTTTTTTTTTATTTTTTTATTTTTTTTCTTATTTATGCCCTTTTTCATGTCACAATAGAGAAAGGGAAAATGTATATAATTGAACATATTTGATTATTTTAACAAAGAAGAAGTAAAAGGCCCGCTGCTGGGACCAGGCCCTGCCCACTCTTTGTCCCACTGTGGAGGCCCTCCCTTTTCCCCTCAGTGCTTTCCCTGTGTCTGTCATTCATCTCAGACGTCGAATATGACTCGACCCCTATGTTGCCAGTCCGCAGCTGTGACCCGGTCCCACCCCGAGTAAACCTGCTCAGGTCCTATGGGCGCAGCACATGTGCAGCAGGTTCAGCCCGGGGTTAACTCCGTCTTATAGAATCGCTGTAGATATGGCTGCCTAATCCTCCTTAGCTCAAAAGCACTTGGTACTGTTATGCGGCCCACCTCTCTCTCTCATCCCACCCCGGCTGGCTCCTCCCCTGCCTCCACTCACAGACCCCTCCTGGTTCGGATACCAGCCATTACCTCCTTCCTTCACGGAGGAAACCCCGCTACACGCACTTGGCAAAGAAGCAGTGGGGCATTGGATGCGGTCCATGACTTTTCTTGCATGTCACCCCACTGCTCTTTAAATTTCCCATTACCTTCAGCTGAAATGTGGCGCTGGGTCTTTGCCACACAGCCTCATGACGCCCAGTAATCTTTTTTTATTTGACTTGTTGACTCACTGAGACCAAAAACAGAAAACAGAAGCTGGTTTTCTCAGTCATAATTCAATTTTGTCAAATGCGTGTTTTGTTTTTAACAGACCAATGGAAATTGAATAAATTAGGCTTTGTGCAGTAAAGATAACATGCATAAAATCACATCCTAACCCTAACCCTGAAATGCAAACTTTGTATTGGGTTTATGTACCCATCCATCACCCCAACAGTTGTGTAAATTAAGCCAAAACGTATTAATAACCAGATGAGACAGTAAAGTCAATATGCTATGTCAGGTAAATGTAAATATACTGATTGTACTATTTCTGTGCCACATATGATAGTAAAGAAAAGTGTCACAGATTGGGTTGTTTTTACTGTTCTGCTTCAGTAAGCTGCCGGCAGGTAATCCACTCATTTAATTGCATTACTCATTTGCCTGGCGACTGACACAAAATGGTTTCACGGGCAACATTTGGCCACGCTGATTGGTAAACATTAGCCAGACTCAGAGGATACGGCGAGTGAGAACCACTTGTATCTGATTTCCTGTTGTCACATCAGCTCAAGGATTACGCAGTGCTCCATATGTTTGGAAAATTATACCATCCTTGGCTTGACACGCTCGCTTACATTCACTCGCCAGAAGCTGATGAAACAAGTCAAATCAATGTGAGAGTAATTTTGGACAAAGGCGACCAAGACATAATTGCTAATATGTTCTTCTGATTATCTAATCAGTTGATTAGATAATCAAAGCCTCACAGGTCGGACAAAGGCCTATTCCTTTTTGTAAAATTATGCTGTAGCTTTAGGTCGAATTGAAAGGACAAAAGAAAGTTGTTATCACAGCTGAAAGCACAAAGCAGCAGTGTAACATTCAGTCTGCCTGCTTTCCTCTCTCTTCCACTTTGCTGAGAGGCTACAGTCCTCCCTCTGTGTGGCGTGCCGGCTGCTACATCTGCACACTGTACGTCATGGCTGCTCCAGACAAGTGGCCAGACACCCACTGTCTGGGGCGTCCTGGACAACAATAAACAAGGAAGACATTCAGAGATGCAACAAGAAAAAGATATAGAACACATACGCTGACCTCTGCAGTGAGTCCACACAGGCAGTGAAAACTAATCTGAGCTCGGGGCTGTTTGGAATCAAAGTAACAAGTCACTAAAACATGAGCGAGAGTGACAGAGATCTCACACGACAGCTCCTGTTTTAGTCTGAGCCTGTTGGCTGACAGTATACAACACTCACACATACTTACGATCCTAATTATCTCAACTGCTTCTTCACTATTGACACACTGCTTTAACTTCAAAATACTTTATAATAGTTTTAAGAGCACATCCATTTGATCAATAGTGTTGTTGCTGCTGCATGAAAAGTTCTTTCAGGTGCTAACAGTGTCAGACATGGGAACTCTGGTGAGGTATAAAACTGGTGGTAGGTGACATGAAATAGCAGGAATCCCAAAAACTACTTTTTTGCAGTCTCTAGCCACATAAATCCCAAAGATCTAACCCCATGTAAGACCAGCCTTTCATCTTATAAAGCAGCATAGTGGTTGGTTCACTGATCATTCATTCATTTTGATGCATGTTTGTGTCGATTTCATTGTGTCGTTTGGAGGTTTCTCTGTTAGTACAGTTCTTTTTGCCAAGCAACTATATCAAAAATGCAGCATAATTAAATCCTAAGAAAATCTCTCTCCTGTTCCTCTGTGTCCTCAAACAACCGCAACAAACAAGCAAAACAAATGCAAACAGCTGTGCAATATTCAGCCAGTTTTACATTAAAGATTAAACAGGACTCCACCATAACCAGCGCTAAGCTGCCTCCCATTTACTGCTGGATTAAACTAAGGGCACCATTAAATCCATAGCTTGTCGAGTGCAACAGACTGATACAGTAGCAACGAATAGGTCAGCTGCATGGGCTGTGAAATGATTAAAGACCACAGCATGAGGTCAATAAAGCTTCTGAAGGAGAGACTAAGGACATTATAGAGTTGTTTTAGGATTTGGATTTGAAATTTAAAGAGAAACCAAACTCACTAATTTTCATTTAGACACGCAGCCAGAGAGCACAATACCAAAGGCTCATTACACAATCATAAATGCACAGGATAACGCTGCTAAGATACAGCAGTACGTTTTTTACAGCTCTTAAAATTAAGGAAATAGACTAACAGTAAATAATGCAATTCAAAAATGCCATTCAGCAGTGAGTTATTCTGCAGAGACGTACCTTCATTTGTCTCCATGATACATCCATCCTCTGAACCAACTGATCCCTGCATTTCTCCAGAGTTTTCATATTCCACGTCTGTTTGTGGGAGCTCCGTGTGTTTTAAGTGTGTGTGTGTGTGTGTGTGTCGTCCACCCTCTGCCCCTCACACACACACACACACACACACACACACACACACACACACACACACACACACACACACACACCCCTCCTGTGGTGTTAGCCTGTAGCGGGGAGCCACCTGCCGGGACGAAGCGAGAGCTCTGCCCGGTAACAGATTACCGGGTAACGCCAAGTTACTGCGTAATGACGCACGGCTTTGCCAGAAACATGAGTGAAGAGTATTTTGGTGCTTTAGAAGACGATTTAGATTTTCAGTGAGGTCGCTTTTCTGTCACTTCCTCCTCAATGGCTGAATGGAGCGATATGAGAAATGAAAAGAAGAGGTGTTTTGTTTTCCAGTTTATGAAGGAGAGGCATTTATTAATTAGGTCATGTGGATAATCAGCGTATTTTAAGACAACGTTACGATTTTGTGTATACATTTTCCACGTTCTTGTAAATTAAAATAATAAAATAGATAGATCTGGATGTCTCTTAATAAACATATATTACAATCCCTAAGGTTAACGTGACATTCATCTCTATTCGTTTCCAAAAATAATCATTGCGTTATGTCTCTGGTCTGTTGTCGTTTGCGTGGGTCTCTGTGTGTGCCTCATTGCGTGATTACTGTGAATACCTGACCAAACTAATTGGAGTTACACCATGGGTCATTGACCAAATCTCTAAACATAGTTAAAAAACACTTAACGACCCAACCTCCCAAATTAGCGCGTAATTAGTATTCAGTATTCGTGTTTTACGTGCGCATAAAGAGGCCGGTCGTGTCCATCAAACTATGGGACACTGTTTAGAGTTGTGTGTATATGTGTGTGTGTGTGTGTGTGTGTGTGTGTGTGTGTGTGTGTGTGTGTGTGTGTGTGTGTGTGTGTGTGTAAGAGACTGGCAAAAACACCATATTTTAGAACCATAGTGAGATTATGATTTTAATAGAAACTTCAAATGTAAGATTCAAGCAAACCAATAAAGGCTCCGTTTTCAAAATAGTCGTAAATGGAACAAAATGGACGCTCTTTGTCCAAATGTAAACCCAATGGTCTCTAATTGTGTCATAAAAATCAAATTACTGGTGTAGAAACCTTGAACTAAAACATCCACAAACACTAAAAATCGCCTGATAAAGAGAAAACAGCCCACAGTAAAACTTTTAAAGCTTTT
Source organism: Rhyacichthys aspro (assembly GCA_036850595.1). Classification (NCBI taxonomy): domain Eukaryota; kingdom Metazoa; phylum Chordata; class Actinopteri; order Gobiiformes; family Rhyacichthyidae; genus Rhyacichthys; species Rhyacichthys aspro. Next base: position 5,567,640 of record CM072165.1, read on the forward strand.
GTGTTCCACTTAATTAGCCTTGAATGGTGCATTTGCTTAAAAAGCTGCGAATAGAAAGAGCACAATCAGACGGAAGTCCAAAGGAAAGTGAAAGGCTTTTTTTAATTTTTTTTAAAAATCACGTTTAAAAGCTGCTTCAATAACGCGCTGCACTAAAGGTTTGCTGTTCTGGGGGTTTAATATTTCACGCCATTAGCAGGGAAGACTTTTATTATTTAGGTTTTATTCTGCCTTGAAGGTCAGACTTTTTTTTCCCCAGACGGCGGCCGCGTTCAGCCAATCAGCGAGCGAGCTGCAGATCCTCGGCAGCAGCAGGAAGCACAGGCCTTTCCCATTAACACCCCTAGTGTCAGCGCTAATGAGGGCCACTGGGGCTGTCTGTACACACACAGGAGCTACACACAGATACACAAAGCACTCACACAGGCCTCTATGGGTGGTGCGTCGAGCAAGAATTTACGTGGTTTGTGCCATTTCAACGTAATGGGCGGTTTCTTTCCCCCATTTGAGCTTTGGACATACTGCTATGACAAAAATCTGACATTTCTCAATATTGTATAAACACTGATATGGTATAAATACTGATAGTTCATAGGTTTTGTGAACTCACTGTAGGCAAGTGGCTTCTTGATAACATAAATAAAAAGTGCCCCCAAATATACCTTTAACATAACATATAAAACACAGAGAAAGGATTATTGAGCTATACGAAAAAGTTTATATCAAAAGCAGTCAAGCACTACACTTATAAATAAAACTTATGACCCAACTCATAAAATAAGCCACTGTTAAATAAACCACACACTTCTTTTGTTGAATCATTATCTAGATGATAGTATAACAATACATGTGTGTACATGTTTTTAAATAGTTTTACATTAGACAGGACATTTCTGAAAAAAATTGAACTATTATTGGGTGTTGGTGCCACCCTCAGTTATGTTATGTAGGGCCTTGGTATGAAAAATATCTGGTTTTGTTGTATTTTTTGTTCCAGAACCTGGAAAAAAACATGTTTGCAATTTTTCTTATAGTTATTATAAATATTCATAATTAGTCAAATGGTACAGCAAAGCTTTCAATACATTAGCTTGGTTTATATTTCATTTGACGCAAAGCATATAGCAGCACATTTTCCATGTTCAACAAATAAAGTGAAAAGATACAAAGGTGTTGGATATAAAGAATTAAAGCTATAGCAACATAAAACTATAAGACATAGCCTACTGTATGTGTGGAAAATAATACAGTGCATACATCTATTCTAACCTCAGTGGCTAAACTTTCATTAGGCCTGTCTGTCCGTGCGCTGCGTGCTGTGCGTGCGTCATGACGCCCATCACAAACACAAGGGGAGGGGCTACAGGGCACTGCGGGAATGTTTGAATGAAGCATGAACAGTGTTTAGTCAGAACCCACTGCCATGTCTGTATAAAATACAGATGTTAGGATAAAAATCAGCAAGTATAATTACCAAAAAATAAAAGAATGACGATTGAAAAAGAAAATGTTTTATATTTTATCAAAGAGTGAATTTAAATGAATAGTGCAAGATATAAAACAGAGTAGGAAAGGCTTACGCTTAAAGTCATTGGGTTGTAGATGCAAAGATTCTTTTATGTGCACATAAATACATACTTAAATCAAACCTGCATTTATTTTACTAAAAGCTTTATAGACGTCAAATCACAGAAAAAGCCTTTAATATATATATGTAAAATACCTTTTGCTTGTGTGTCTACATGTGTTCTGTTTGTTTTATAGAGTGAGAAAAAAAAAAAAATCCACCCACTCTTCCATGAGCTAATGGAGCTGTCCTGTCCAAAGACAATTAGCACAAGCTGTGGCCTTGACACTTTAATCTTATTTCCGGCCTACAAACACAGAGGCCTGTACGGATGGACGACACAGGAAATTACTACTCTTTTTACCTTTGAGTCGTATATTTATAGGCTGCGTTTTATTATTATCATTATTAATAGGTGTGTCCTGATCACATTTTTGGGAACAGTAAAGTATAGTCCACTTAATTTGTCATTTGGGACTCAAAAGTAAGTGACATCAAAGTTTTTAACGACAATGCACCGGTACCTTACAAAAGCACTGGTACTTAATGTTTTGTAATTTTATGTCATGTGATGTCATGACTGGCAGAGCTCCATAGGGCGAAGACTATTATAATAACTTAGCAACATACTTTATACCACATCTTAAAAACAACAAACATTCCCTTGTAAGTTTTTGATGATCAGAAAGATGTCAAAAATCATAAAATTCAATCCCAATTCAAACATATGGAGTCCTATAGAAATATGGCCATTTTGGGAAACGCAAATGCATAATTTTCTGTCACCGCTCTGTATATTTATATATTATACGTCTAAAATAACTGCGTAATAACTGAAGTGCGTTTCTGGGCGTGGCTACATAATTGCTTAGTTCTGATTGGCTGACGAAATGATTACGTCACTTGTGAATACAACGAGCACTTGTAATGAAGCTAATGTAATGAAGCTAATGCTATAACTACACATTCGTATGGATATTTTTTCTCGCGTTTAATGTTAAAAATAATTTTATGACTTTTATTTTGTTTTTTACCATTTTAGCTGGCATACTTCCTCTCGCCGTGTTTCTTGTCTTACCTGTGTTTCGGAGAGGTTCAGCTGCCTCGCTAGCTCGGTGCGCTCTCGGCCCACGACGTACTGACAGCGCTGAAACTCGAGCTCGAGCCGGTACAGCTGCTCGGCCGTGAAGGATGTCCTGGTCCGCTTAGGCCTGTCCAGGTCTAGGCCTTTCGGCAGGACAATCTCCCGTATGGTGCCTTTGGCGTCTGTGAAAAAAGACACACAAGGAGAGTCAAAAACCACAAGAACTAGCTACAACTGAACGACAGCCACCGCTACTTTACGTGAGTTTATGCTAACATGCTACCTGTTAACGTATAGCATAGCCCATTAAGCATTTTGTGGTATCATTTCTGAACAGTACCTTAACAGCACTTTTCTATGCTTAAACTGTATTTCTGTATTTAAACATGCCTTCATTTACACGAAAATATTCTCACGTTGAAGCCAAAATCTTAAAAAACACGCAAACTACTAGCCCAGTTAACTTGTTGCCATGGAAACGTCATCTAAGTGGCTGTGACGTCTACACAAGAAAACCCTAATGAGCCTTTTGTTCGCTGTTTTAACTAACTGTTTCCATGGCAACGCAGATCTTAGTGAACTTGAACACAGATCTTACTATATCAATCCTAATGTTGGCAACAGACACCAAATAAAAGAAAATGTAGCTCGTAATTACTGCTTTGTGCGGGGGTTAGAATAACATTTTACATGCCACATAAACTTAAGTGTATTCTATGGGATTTTTCTAAATAGTAAAAAATAAATAAAAAATAAATCCTGGCTTCTGTAACGAAAGACAGTCAATGGTATTTACAAATTGAGGTAGAGTCTCATAGTTTCGGTGAAAAAGTGTACGTGGCCTGTGCGTCAGGTGCGTCAGGCGACAGCTCGCCACAAACCCATTTATTACACAAGGCCCACTAAGAGCACACTGTGGTACAGCTATATTACAACCTAGTAACCCAATCAAACTTTTAGATGGAGTTATTAGTAACAATTTTATATTCAAGCCTATTTCTGCTTTATTTTGGTAGCCTGGAAATAAAGGGGAATTTTGGTATGTGCTCAATAATGCTCAATAAATAGGCTTATGAGGTGAATCACTTTACGGCAATTCAATAGAGTAAATTCAACACAACTGAAATTCAGACAAAACGGTAATAGGCGTAAAGTGGGCAACTTGTTGGGATTTATGTGGGATTTTTCGTGTTGAATGTTGTGCATTAGTGAAACGCAATTTAAATCAAGCACCTTTCCAAGTAACCAAAACTTATCCTACTACAAAAATCAAGCTCAAGTGCACGTGTATTTAAAAAAAAAAAAATTGTATCTTTTATATCTAAACTATCTAACTAAAATGCCCAGAACAGTGTGGCGCCCAGTACAGGGTCTGCGCAGTGTCCACGTCTATCCAAGCTGTTAAAAATAAAAGTAGGCTTAAAACAAGTGTTTCAATCAAGTGCTTTCTCGTGTATAGAGTATCTGAAGATTGATGTGTTAATTTGAGGGAGCACTCTCCGATTAGAGGACTGCCTTGACCGTGCGTAATGTCTTCTGACGTGCCCAACACATGCGTCAAGTATGGAGTCTGAAAGCGTGAAGCTGAATGAATTAACCAAACTAAAATCATTATGGAACTTATACCGTGTCTACATGCAGTAAAATGTACATCCACATAGTCTACAATAAAATATGAGGTTTTATCCTGTTACAATTAAAATTTACAACAAAGAGATTTTAAACATTTAAGGTACAAACATCGATGTCCTTATCTTTCAGAGCCATGGGTCTGCGTCAGTACGCACTAGAGAACGGGCAAATTATGAGTATGTTAATATTATTTTACGTAGGCTTTTTATTTTTATTGATGTGTATTTTAAAAGGGCAGCAAATAAACCAATGATTGTCGTGTTAAAAATGTAAGAAGCAAAAAGCAATACAGGAGTATAAGCAAACAAAAAACAATAAAGAGGGAGATACCACTGCGCCATGGAGCAATTGTCTCCGGCTCTCTTGTGTTAAAATTCCATAAATAACTGAATAGATACAATTTCCTGTTCTCTCTCTTTGTCCAGTGCAGGTATTTGTGCCTGGTCAAATATTAAATATTTGTTGGTACTTATCACATTCATAGGGAGAGCGGTGCAGACAGGACTCGCTCTTTGTCCGGGTTTAAATTCATAAAATATGTATTTAGATAAAAAATGAAAAGGCCTGAATTAAAGATGAAACAAATCTGATTGAACCCAGCTTCCATACTGTTTCTATAGGAGCGTGTGGATGAATGCTGAGGCGCAACAAATACAGGTGAGGCGTAAATTAGAATTTATCTGAACCAAATGCGTTTGTGGAAAAAAAAAAAAAAATTAAACTCTAAAAGAATAAAACTAGGAGAAAATATTTTCTAATAAACAGTTATTATAACAATGCGTAATGTATCAAGAATCAAAACAAACCTTAATTGCTGTAAAATAAACACTTAACTCTCCTTCAAATGGACGCACATTGTGCAGTTATTTTGTTGCCCAGAGACCAACGCTTTACACAACCGTCTAATGTCTCTATCTTTACGCACGCGTAATGGCTCTGCGTAACTAGTTAAAATATGCTTCTAACATCATCTAAAGCTTCTAAATAAATAAATATAATGTGGACATGTATATGGTTGAGTATAGGAACTCGTGGTGTGCAGAGAGATTCTCGTGCGCAGCAGAAACGCGCCGCTGTGTGACAGACCTGCTGACCTCTGCATGACCCCGAGCTCTCTCCACACACACACACACTCGCTCGTGCATCGAGTCACACACAGGGCTTTAAAAACAAATAGTGCCGCTGCCACTCGATGCGATGCCCGTCTCTAAATCACGTCTCTTCGTCCGCAGCTCACTTCCGCTTCTGCTGGACGCAATTAACCGCCACTGACCACAACAATCACAACAACGCGTTTTACTCTAAAGCTATTTTCTATTCGACCTCAACCACAAGCAGGAATTATCTGAAAAACGACCGACGGTGTTAATCTGCACCAAAGCCCAGCTACATTCACAACGTACTACTTTTGAATCTCTGCTGTCGTCTCTCTTTCGCCATTTTGTTTCTTGCTCGTTATGTTTCCATCTTTACGCACGGGGCACTACACCACCACACGTCCCACATCACATTTACATGAGCCAAAAAATATTATCTAGCATGCTATAACACACACGTGGGTGGACAGAATAGCTCCAGTAATTCAGCAACATAATACAAAAATACACTGCACACACAGAGAGAGAGACACTCAAAAAAGCACTGCCAGATTTATTTTCATTCATTCTTTTTTTTCCTGTAAGAATCATGTAATTTTAAAATTTTACTGAAACATTACATTTAATTTATTTGTAATATAATGTATTATATTTGTGTTATATATTTTTCTGAAGAGGGTTATCAATATTTTTACTATTTAACTGTAACATTAGTGGCATTAGTAAGATATTTACTGGTACTTGCCCTGTAAGTGTTCCCACAGCACTGCACTTTTAACTTGGAACACAGATAAGTGTGGCTCATATAATTCTGAATTTAAAATGTTAAAATACAAACAGAAGAGCTGTGAATTGTATTTAAATATTAGGTTGCAGTATTAATGATTTGCCTGCAGTTTTAGTGAAGCCTGGCCTCCTGCTGCTGCTCGGGCGTGGACCCTCCGCTGCTCATCTCTGAATGAAATGTTCTACTGTGATAAAGTCAATCAGCCCAGGGCTTTATCACTTTTACATAAACACACGAAGAAGAATTTCAATAATTGTACTGTTGTTGTCGATTTGAGCACATTTCTCTTCAGTCTAACTGCTTTTGTTTAGCTTTAGCTCTGTCCAAATCTACTACAGCTCTACACACTGCACGAGACCAAAAATAAATGGCACTAGAAAAGTTCTAGTTTATATTTTACATAAAGTCAGTGCTCAGCTGTAACACACTTTCAGACCGCGGTAAATATCCTGCTACTTTTACAAAATACTTTTTAATTATTTTAGTTTTTATTATTACAAACAATCAAACAGCGGCTTTTAGGTTAAAATTATTGATGACTATTACAGTTTGTCCCGATATAAGCTGCATATAAGATACAGATGTGATCTTTATTTTTTATTTTTTTATTGACATTTGTTGATATTAAATTTTGTTCTAAATATCGCTCGATACAGACTGGAAATTATTTTCAAAAATGCAAAAACAAGCCCTTTTCTTTCCTCCTTCAAAATATATTCTGTCATGACTGTGTCTTTGTTTTCATATTGATCCCACAAATCAATTTACTCACAACAAAGAGGCACCAACTATCATATATCTGAAGAATAACTTTTTATTTTTTACATTTGTGCGTCTTTTTTACAGTTATGTTTGTATGTATTTTTACAGAATTTGAATCATTTGGGCTTTGTCTGTCTGTGAGTGAAAGTGGCCTTTTGTTTGATTTCATTTGCCCCCTTCTTCTCTGGGGGCTCTTACTGCTGTGGAGCTCTTGCTTTGGAGCATCTTAGACCTATATCGGTCCAAGTCTAAACTTCAAACACTTTACTGCTATATTACATTTATTATACTACATTTGCTTCAGTTGTACTTTTTATTTTGGCCTGCTCCTGATAGTCTCAGTAGAGGTAAAGTGAGTAGTGCAGCAGTGCAGTCAGAGACAGTGACAGTTCACTGGGAGAATAATAGTATATTTGGCAGTTGTCCTATAGTTATGGGAGTTTGGTGAGACACTTTATGTGACTGACCTCTGACCAGGATCCGGCGGCAGTAGTCCGGGTCCACTCCCAGGAGCTTGTCGTGGCCGTCTTCGCTGGAGGACGTGGGAGTGGACGCGGAGGTGCCCGGGGTGTCCGTGGAGCTCTGCACTGGGGACCGGCTCCGATCCGGGCACAGCGGGTTGGGTCCACAGCGGTGGCTCCCATCTCCCATCGCCGTGGTCTGGTCAAACATCTACAGGGGTTTCTGGTAGTGGTCTCTGCTCGCGCTTAGCCTCGTGTGGACTGTGTCTCGTGCCTGTGTCCGTGGTCCACTGTCCGCATGCCCCCACCTCTAAATAAAGCTAGGTCCAGCCATAGAGGACTGAGCTCAGGGGTCCGACATGACCGTCCACAGCGGCTACAGGACTTGAAGGAGGCGCATGGTGCGGACCAACAACGAAACAAAGCTGAAAGTTTGTGTGTGTCCGAAGCAGCAGTCAGCGGTGAGTCCGGGGCATGGTGCTGGACTGAGCGGGTCTGAGCAGGTCTAAGGTGGTCCCGTGGAGCTTAAGGGGGCTATGGGCGCGGGACGGGCACGTTCACTGTAAACTGTGCCTTTGCCTTAGACACAGACCTCTGCTGTGTCCGTGAGGTGCTGCTGTGTGGCTCAGATCTGAGGCGACACGGTCCACTTTACCGAGACAGGAGCACATGACGTCACTTCCTGCCCACGCAGCCTGGCCTCGGATTGGCGCGCGGAGCAGGGCACGTTTTGACGAGAGATAAGCGCGAGGCGGACTATCGTCAGGCGCGAGAACATGACCCGATTTCTCCGTGGTTTAGCTCCGAGCCGGTCCTGGTCCAGGTCCTGGACTTCGTCCTTGTCCTCGTCCTGGACTTGTTCGATGGAGACTGTGAGCGGTGCTCCTCGAGGCGGACGCGCTCTAACGCACGAGGTACAGCAAATGTCAGAGTTTTCAAAGTAAGAAAATAAAACGGATTTTTAGTTTTTAATCCGACATATTTTCAGCAGCAACAGCCTCGGGCCTTTCATTTACAGTAGATTATTTTTTTAACTGCATCTTCATAAAGCATTAAGAGACAAGTCTGTCAATAATGTAAAAGTGTCTCTGGCCTCACTGTCAATAATTTCTCATTTATCACCCTCTTTTATGTTAAAATAAACATAATAAATATTTATCCTAAGTTTGGATTTGTCATATGAAACTCTGGGAAATGAATCATGAATTATCATGAGCCTTATTCAGGCATGAGTTTATTATTCAGTCTTATTAACATAAAAAAATAGTTTACTACATAACTTTTGTTATTGTTTTGTGCAAAAATACCACAATCAAACTGGAGTTGTTGGTTTTTAAATCAAATAAAAATACATTAAACCAAATGTACTAAATACTAAATAATCAGGTCAAATATAAATGTCTGTTACAGTGATATTATTGCACATCATATATTACTAATGCATGCTTGTCTTAAATGTATGGCTATTTCAGTGCATACACTGTTTCTGAAAAAAGCATAGCATTATATACAAATATTTACACTTTAATCTATTTTTTTTTAACTAAAATTCTGGGGTACGTTTTATTTTATTTATTATTATTTTAGTTTTTTGAGCAATCAGAATAATCACACATGTATTTTTCTGTGTTTTGGCTGACTTTGGCTCAAATAAAATGAAAACAAAATGTCACGTTACTCTTCAGGTATTTGTGCTTGTTAAAACAGACAAAATAAAAGGCATACTCCAGAAAAAGTCAAAAGGCAAAGCAAAAACTGACCGGGTGAAGGCAGCTGTCCCAGTTTGTCTAGTTTACTAAAGTCAGTTTAGCTACGTTCACACTCGCTCCCAAAGTTGCCCTGATCAGATGGGATTTGGTGAGATCCAGTTTGTTTGTGTCAGTGTGAACGGATCAAGCCACACTGAATCTGTTCTGTTTGAATCAGATTCACATAATCTTTCTTTTGAATCTGTATGAGTGTGAACAGGCAAAGCAGTATTTATGTTGTTTTTGTGTCACTTTAGACCAAATACAAACTGGTTCTGTCAGACCAGTGATGCCTTTATTGGTTGTTGCTCCTCAGAAACACTTTAGGTAATGTATATGATAAAAAAAAACTCAGTCCTGGACACTTTTGCTGCAGTGTGAACAAAGCCAAAGCAGGTGTCCAGGTCTGTCCCATTGACCGCAGTGAGTCTACGGTAAAGCACATAGCTCACCCTGCTGCTGCTGCTGCTGCTGTCGTCGCTGGGGACGAATGTTTGTATTTCCTTTTAAGTAAAACATCTCTGAAAACAGTGAGCAAAAAGCCATTTAGGAGCAGATTATATAATTATAGTTTTGCGGTGCGTGTGCGTCTTGTTGTGCTCCTTGTGTGAGGCTGTAATTACGGCACCCAGCTCCGGTCGTTCTTCTTTCAGCTGCAGCCTAATCTCAGCCTGAATGAATAGAGCCTGTCAATCAGAGGACACACTCGGCCGACAGACAAGAGAGCCTGATTGCTACCACTGTCCTGTCTCCCTCCTCTCTTCACCAGTGTTACAGCCCTCCACATTTTAGCCTTGATTTCAACTCTAACATTTGGGTCCAGTTTTTGTTTCTGGCTCACGTAATGTTGGGCAAACATGCTCTCGTTCTTGGGTTTTGGCACTGTCCAGGAAATGTGATGTTTGAAGCACTGACATCTGCTCATTTAGTTTCAACTGAGCTGCAAATAATCCATACGGACAGTTGAGTAAGATCTATATTTGGGAAAGGATAGTGGGCTATTATTGAAGAGAGCTGTAACATCAGCCATTGTGTTTCAGATCCATACTGTTCCTGACACTAACTTGGATGTAAATAGTTTTGGTGAAGTTGAAGCAGCTGTTTTGGTGAGAGGACACACTGTATTAGACCTGCAGTAATTCTAGCATTTAATATCTTCAGCAAGGCTTTGGTTTAGTGGTATTTCATGTTTTAAATATGGGACAGTGCACATTATTAACATGAGTGCATCATGTAAATAGATTTAGCCAAACAGGCTTATTTTCATCTGTAGTCCCAGGGCAGGTTGGACATATGAAAGGCACATGGACAGACACTGAGACACTTAAGACATCACAGTTACAAAAATCAAATCAATCAAATATTAGAGCCAGTTATTAATACAAAATATAATTATATATATAATATAAAAACATGCTGTGTGTGTTTTCAAGATGAGATAAATACAGACACAGTCGACAATGAAGTTTAACAATTTCTCCACAAAAACAAGTCCAAAATCATTTGTTAGTTTATAAAACATCTAAGTCCGGGTTAATATATTTACTAATACAAAAATGTAATACTGATTTACACCTAAAAGGTTTATTCTCAATTTACTTAACTATTCATGTATCTTTATTTGTTTTAGTGTTTACTTGCTTTCATCTTTCACCCTGAAACTTAACTGTTTTCAGTTTGTATTTCTATTTTTAGTTTTTGGTTTTCATTGCATTTTTCAGCCTGAAGCCACTGGAGTTTTGTGACTCTAACCTGGTTAAACTTTATGTGATACATGTGCCACTCTCTGAAGTTTGAGATGGTTGTTTATGGTTTTGTGTTTGGACTAAATACTGCCCCATCATCATCATCATCACCACTGACAACTGAGCATCAATAAAACAGTCTGCATTAGTTCACAATGGATTAAATTGGTTCACAGTGGACTATACTGGACCACAGTGGATCACCGAGGACCTTACTGGATCACACTGGATCACAGTGGACCTTACTGGATCACAGTGGATCACAGTGGACCTTACTGGATCACAGTGGATCACCGAGGACCTTACTGGATCACAGTGGACCTTACTGGATCACAATGGATTACAATGGACCACTGAGGACCTCAGTGGATCTCAGTGGACCACAGTGGAACACAGCGGACCACAGTGGATCTCAGTGGACCACAGTGGATCTCAGTGGACCACAGTGGACCTCAGTGGATGCAGAGTATGGACCATGGTGCGCAGTTTGTTTGCGCCACGCACCGCCTCCCTCAGCCACGGCCTCGTGCGCGCCTGTACTGCGGCCTCGTGGACATGAATCTGATCAATCAGATCAATCAACAGAGATTACAGTAATCCCGGAGGTCAGCGCGAGGGCAGCGGGCCACGCAGAGTTCACACCTCCCTCCGCGGCCCACGACCCACGCAAATCTGCGCAGGAATGGCAAACATCTGACGCAGTGGGCCGACACACACGAGGATTTGATCATTAGACGATGATGTTTGGTGAAGACGACCCAACACACGCACAGTCCACATGCACGCGCAAACTACTGTCCTTTATTTAGCTTCAGGATGAACTGATAACCGTCCACTTTTTTATCACGAGGCGCTAAAGTAATATCTGGTGTATGATTAGACACTGGGCAGAGCAGCGCGCGCATATTAAAATAACTCCAGGAAGTGTTTAGAGAAACCAGAGCCAACCAGCTTCATTCAGATTAGGAACAGGCTCAAATCAGCTGAGCACAAGATAATATCATCACGTCCAAACGCTCTGCCTCTTTTTCAAGTCCAAGTGACGCGCACGAGGCGTTTTGGATCAACATAGATTTTCTAATGTATCTTTATCTTTAGGACTGGAGCAGTCCCAGTTTTGGTCCGTTATATTTTTAATGTGTTGTTAAATAAGGACAGTCTTCAATGAGACTAAACAAGGTCAATTTAACGATAACTCACGTTCAGTTAACATTTAGTTGCAACATTCAGTAAAATTAACTGAGACTCAGACACAGAATAAACACTATTTAAAGCGTTATAAACGCAATGTTAAAAACTGAACTATAATTAGATAAAAGTAGTTAGTTGAGTGTTAACTTTATTTTGAATGACGTTGGTGCGGTTGTCTCCTTTACGGGGTTTGTCTTACAGCAGCATTTTTATTTTGGGCAGAGGTACAGTGTCATTTAGAAACAAAAAGGCCTCAAACCGGAGCATTATAATCCACAGGACTGTTTTAGAGCTATCTTGATTTAAAAAGAATGTTGGCCTTTACTTTTTTAAATAAAATACACGAAGCATTAGATTAAATTCATTTTAGCAATATTCTGTGACAAAAGTTAAATAATTATTCACAAACAAAAAATACAGGGGTCAAGTTCAATATCGTATTTATTTTTGAGTCTAAAAATGAGCTGACGAACTTCTAAATGGTAAGTTACATTTATGTCTCGTGTTGGTCACTTATTTTTGGTGCGTAACTTCACTGTACCGCTGAAGCATAATGTTTATCAACTCCACAGAATAACCCAGAGTGTAACTACTTCTCTGCTATTATTGTTTTTTGAAGTTTAACCCAGTTTCGTTTTACAAATATTCAATGAAGTAACTTTACGCGCACTTTTACGCACGCGTTTTTTTCGTCGTGGTCGTGTAAATTTAACGAGACTTCATTAAGAATCTGAAAACGAAAACCCTTCTCTTCAGATTCTTGCAGAAACTCTGTCGCTTCTCTGTCTCTCGCATTTTTAGGGCTGCAGCGGGACAGGCGGCGTGTAGAGCGGGTTGGTCAAGCTTCGTTATGAACTGTTCCACGGAGACAGAAACACGACGGATGGATTTTTCTTCTCCGTTTTCTACTCTGTGCCTTTTAGTGTTCAGTCTGTACTTTAACTTCTAATATTCAAGGTCACATTTTACAAACCATGTAGACTTCACTCCACATAGACTGTTCTTTATTTAAAAAAAAAAAAAAACTCAGAAAAGAAATATAACTCAGACTTATTTTATTGGTCTCTATATCACCTCAAGGTGAGTAAAATATATAAACCCAGATGAATTAGTTAGTCAAAGACTTGTTAGTAACTCAACTGAAGACATAAAGTCACTAGAGAATGTTATTTATATGTGCTCAGTCTATATACAGCTTTTTTCATTTTAACAAAGCACAACTATCCATCACTGAGTAAAATATACACAATAGTAAACAGTTACAGCAAATGAAGTATTGTTGGGCTATATTCAAAGAGATGCATTATTTAAAACACAGTGGTATTAAAGTTTATATATATATATATATTTATTTTAGTAGTTATTCAAAGCATTACAATGTATTTTTAATTATAAATTACATAGCCCCCAATTCAGACATCTTAAAGTTGTTTTGATGTTTCCCTTAAAAAACTAAAAAAATAAATAAACTGTACTCTCCATGTGATAGAGGCCTTTATGGATCTACAGACCTGAGACAGTGGTGTAGCTGCTCCGGCCTTAAACAGTTGAGGCTGAAAAGAGAAATATTGAGATAAAGATGGAGTGTGTTAATTTTAAGAGATCAGACTCCTGTTGTTAGACTAAAACAACAGTCTAACAACAGCTTGTCTGATTATATATTCTGTAGAACTGCAGCCAGAGAAGAAACCATTGTCCCTGTTCACAGCTGGGTTTTCAGAGGTGGACTTACCCCCAAATCTAATCTAAATATGAGTTATATCTTAAAGTTAAAAGTAATATATTGGATTTAATGTTGCAAGAAACTAATGTCTCATGAAAAATACCAATTGAAAATGTTTACTTTCAATCATGAAAATTGTTTATTTGGTATATCTTTGTTAAAGTGAGCTTCATTTTCCAAATTCAGAACATAATATCAGATCATGTAGAGGCACCAATCTGATAAATTTTTTAAGTGTTACTCTGTGTTTTGAATATAACTTCATTGTCATAACTTACCCAGTGCAACAACATGCCCCGGTCTCTTACTTTAATGAGTGTTCATTCAGAAAAGTTACAGTGTGACTTAACAGTTGTTGTTTTTTTTTTTTTAATACAGTCAAGTTTGTATTATTTTAATAAATGGAAAAGGCCAAAATGATTCTGAGTTGGTGTAATGTTTGGAGTATTGACTGGGCTATTGGCTGGACATGAGTGGACCTCCATTAGAGCGGTGCACACTGCCACCACATGGCACTGCAATGAATTGACACCATCAAGTCAAACATACCGTTTTATTCATTTCCAACATTACAAATACAAACCGCACACGGGAGGAACAAATAAACCACAACATTCCTGAAACCTATCTAGGAACACGATGAATTTTGACCTATCAGAAGCAAGCAAACATCAAATAAATCTACATGAGCAACAAAACTTCTCTTAATACGAGCGTTTACGTTAAGGCGCATTCGACACTAAACCGTGACAAAAAGACAAAAGGAACAACAGTGCAGACAGATTCTTGGCACTTTTGTTGTAAATTTAACACAGAAAAGCTGACAGTGGTTTGAGTGATATTAACTCCTTCTGATCTGCACTATTTGTGAGAAAAAAGTGGAGACAACACTTTGAAAAGCAAACGATGAAGGTCTATGAAAGAGAATACGTCAAAGATTAGAAAATGTGTCAGAACGATGTCAAGCTCAATGAGAGAGACAATACACTTCAATGAAAGGCACTTGTTTATGTTGAGAAGGCTGCACGAAAAAATCTATCCCTACCACAGCTTCGATGGACTCTTTCTGATCAAACTGAGGGAAAAATCCAGCACAAATCTGGAATAGCTCAGATTCAGCTGCTTTAGGAAGGATACAAATACATGTATATGTTGTTATGTGGCCTTATGATTCTGAAGCCAACAGTTTATGGCTGTAGGGTGATTATTGTTCTTCATTTATCAACTAGAGCCTCGCTAGTGCCCGTCAGGAGCAGTGCAGTCGACATTTCTAACTCAAACCAGGGATTGAACCCAGAACCTTATAATTACAGTGTTTCCGAGTCTAAAGAAAGATTGCTATTTGTATTTGAGACACCACTTCAATAGCAGTTGTTTATAATGGATCATATGGATTCCCAACCTAAATATTGTCCTTTTTTTAATCAGTAAAGAAAAGTGTTCCATATAGTGTTCCTACAGCGCCCCCTTATGGCCAAATACACCCCCTACAGTCCCAATGTTAGACCTCTTCTGAATTTAAATATTACTGTACTGCCTTGTTGTGTCATTTTTAAACTCTTGTGTGGTTTAAAGAGCTTTCTGCTTCACACTGATATTTATGAATCTGAAACTTGAGATTGTTGCAGTGATACAGGAAGTGATGCTGATTTAAAGAGCGCTGCTGCCCCCTGGAGGCTGAACAGATAAAGCACATTGACGTTCATGATTGAGATTCATTCATTTTAGTTTGAATGTCGAAAGGGAGAAACATTTCAGTCAGCACTAGAGTTTGGAATTTTCCTTTGAAATGAGTGAAAAACAATGTTCATTTGGGAAAATAATGCAGAGGGGGCTTAGATGGTTTGTGCTGTGAATATGGCTGTACTTTAGGATGACAAGAGCGTTTCAGTCGAATCCTTGCCAGTCGCTTTGTTCAGAGTCATACTCCAGCTCCACACCGATACAGCGCACCCCCTCCAGCAGCATGGGGGTCCCGTGGTGGCGGTCTGGAAAGAGAACAGACAAAAACCAAAGTCTATGTTAAAACACATCTCAACTAACCTTACTAACATTTAAGAAACATATTTGGGGTTTGACTTGATCCAAATGGAATTATTCACACAAATGAATCCTGCACATCTGCTCTTTTCACAGCCCCCCTAACATTTGGTGAAAAGGCCTCATTTAACAGAAATAAACTGACAAGTACTACAGCAATAAAACAAGTAGAGTAAAATATTTCTCCAAGCCTTAAATGGAAAAATATTCTCCTCCACATCAAGAGAAACCAGTTGGGGTTGGCTCGGGAATCCATTTTGGATGAATTCTGGTTGCCTAACTGGTCAGAAGATATATGCAGCCCAAATAAAAGGAAAGGGTGGATTAACAAAGCATCATTCTAACATTAATAATCACTAACCATCATTAAGTTACTAACATTACTGTTTTAGTCTTGTGTAATAACCTCAAATAAAACTGCCTGCTTTCTGCTGCTGCTGACCAACACTGTACTATCAAAGTACCACCAACCACTCCACAACCATTACAAAGTAACACTTATGATTTTAACATTTATTACACACTATTAGGCAGTAGATACACAAAAAGTAAAACTCTATTGTTCAAGAATAAAACATTAGTGTTTAAAATGTAAAGTTAATGCTTTGTAAATTATGAATAAAGTTACAAAATACTGGAGTAATGCCAACTCGCATTCAAAAATGGAACAAACATAAATGATTTTAATTTATTGTATAGTAACAAAAGGATGCCTGTAAGCTGTAAGTTTGACTTTTAACCTATTCAAGCCATGTCAGTAAGGAAAAAGGTTTTCATCAGTAAGCAGTCAGTCATCCACTAAGTGGTAATTCTTTCTGACACTGTCTAAGGCCTGCTTTCAGTGTGCACCTCCCCCTCCTCGTCCCACAAGGAACTGCCTGCCTCTACAAACCACGTCACTCCCACCAAAACACCACCATGTGTCCAACGTTTCACTCAGCTCTGTGTGAGAAATGATCACACACATCAGCTGTAGGACCTGCATTAGCCCAAACGGGTTAGCCACTGTGTTCTGTTTATCTTACCAACTTTTGAGGAGTTATGTTTAAATGTTGTGCTATAATTTTATAGTGTTTTGAGAAGTGAGATAGAGACCTGATTCTACTTTTTGTGGTTGCTTCTTGTACAAGTCAATTTCTAACTCATAAGTGTATATTAGGCCCTCCCAGAGGGGGAGGTGCCCCACTCTTGTGTTTCGTCTTGCCCATGATTTGGACACAACTTGCATTGGTGGTTCAGTGGTAGAATTCTCGCCTGCCACGCGGGAGGCCCGGGTTCGATTCCCGGCCAATGCAAATCCTTATTTTCCAGCTCCTCAGAGAATTCAGGAGAGTGCCTAGCAGCACAGTTTGTCATACCAGTGTTATTTAGTCCATTTAGCTTAGTATTGTAATGGTTGTGGGGTTGTTTGTGGTGCTGGTGCTGTATTGGTCTGAAGAAACACTGCAGTATTTGGGAACAGTCTGCTTTACTACTGTTTAATAGCAACATATATGTAGTGTTGACGATTAATGTGAAAGTAATGTTTTTTAAATGATGAATGAAGTTGCTACTTATACTTAATGCTTAATAGTGTGTAGTTATTATCACGTGTTACCACATCATTTAAGGTTTAATTTAGAGTGAAGCAGTGTTCAAAACCACACTGCATTCAGAAATAGAACAGGCTTAAAGGATTTGAGTTACACTGTCTAGTCACTAAAAGATTTATACTCATAAGCTTTTTGACTTTTATTTTTACCAGTGTAATCAATGTAACTCACAGACAAATCTTTAAACATGTTAGAACAAGGTATTTGTAGCTACGCACTGTCTTTGTCACCCACTGTAAGTAGTATTTCTTTGTAGAAACCCTTCTGTCTGAGACTCCTCCCCCTCCTGGTTCTACAAGGAACTGCCTGCTTCTACAAACCACGTCACTCCCACCGAAACACCGCCATGAGGCCAACGTTTCACTCAGCTCTGTGCAAATGATTTGATTACACAAATCACCTGTAGGACCTGCATTAGCCCAAACTAGTTAGCCACTGTGTTCTGTTTACATCACTAACTTTTGGGGGTTGTTAAAATGTTGACTATATTTTCACCATACTTTTATAGTGTTTTGAGAAGTGAGATAGAGACCTAAATGATTCTAATTTTTGTGGTTGCTTCTTGTACAAGTCAATCTCCAGCTCAAATATGTATCAAGGCCTCCCAGGGAGGGAGGTGCCCCACTCTTGTGTTTCGTCTCGCCCTTGATTTTGACGCAACTTGCATTGGTGGTTCAGTGGTAGAATTCTCGCCTGCCACGCGGGAGGCCCGGGTTCGATTCCCGGCCAATGCAAATTCCTATTTTCCAGCTCCTCGGAGCATTTGGGAGGGTGCCTAGTAGCACATAGACATAACTTGGTCCATTTAGTCAGATATTATATGGTTGTGCAGTGCTGGTCTGGAGAACCACAGCAGTAGCTATTGTCAGACCTAGAACATAGTCTCATCTGGGTTTGTGTTAATGTGAACACACCATTTAAAGACATTAAACACATTTGTAGAGGGTACTTAGGATACATATGAGTTACTTATAATAACATAATTTGTAACACTTCTTAATAATTATCCACTATTAAGCATTACTAAAGTGCTGTGAACACCGACAATAAAAATGTAATTAAACCATACATTAAGAGTTGAGTTGGAGGTTTTTGAATGTCTGCAGCAGTATTTGGTATTTGGTTCATGCTCAGTTACCACCTTTAGTGAGTTTTGCAGTACTCTAATATACAAGAGTCTACAACAATGCATCTCTGCCTGGGTTTAACAGCAGCATTACATCCATAAACCTACAGTCACCTTTAGTAAATGTCTGGGATCAGGTTGTGTAATATAGACACTGATCTAACAGCAGTAGCATTTATTTAGATAACAACAGACTGTTAGAGTTTAATTTGTTGATCTCACGTCATCTAAGCCACAAACATCTGCACAGATGTTAAGCTCAAGCTCTGAGAAAATAAACTCAGCAGCCAAACCACAATTGAAATAATCACATGAGCACAAGCACTACGACAATTCGACACAATATTTACACATGAACAGACCGCAGCACACACCCCTCTAGTTTATCCAATTCTCCATCTGCCAGCATCTAAATCTGTCACTGACACTCTGCAGGCCAACGTGAACTACTATGAATAACAGCAGAGTAGTTCTAGCTTTGATTAAAGCAACACTAGGTCATTTTTAAGAATATGCTGTATGCTATATTTATCTATATACTCGATAGGCCTAATTAATTAATTCAGTTAATTTGAGTTTTTCATTTTGGACGATGTCAAACATAACCATTTTGCTGCTGCAGCTTTATTGTTGTTGGTTTGTGTTGGCACAGAACAGAAAAAGAAACAAAATATTTTTATAGAAAATTTTAGGTCAAGAGCAAGACAAGAGCAAAAAAAAAAGTTTTAAAATTGTG
This sequence comes from Rhyacichthys aspro, assembly GCA_036850595.1. Taxonomy (NCBI): domain Eukaryota; kingdom Metazoa; phylum Chordata; class Actinopteri; order Gobiiformes; family Rhyacichthyidae; genus Rhyacichthys; species Rhyacichthys aspro. The sequence goes on from CM072165.1 coordinate 5,586,931, forward strand.
AATCATCTGAATTTTTTTATTTTTATTTTTTTTAGCCATATTGTTCAGCCCTAGCCTAGTACCACAGTAGATTTACATGACATGACCTGATCTTTATTTTATTTTGATGATTGTAAAACGATTTGAAAATATATTTTAGGAGGAGGCATTCAAGGCAACACCGATAAAGGAGTTTTTTAGTTGGAGGCTGCCAGTAGGTGGCAGAAGAACACAAAGTAATATTAGGTTAAGTACAAGCTAGAGAAGGCTAAAGTTCACCGCAGTACAATACAACTACAAACTAATATGGTAACAATAAATACCAATGCATATTTAAAGAGTCATTAAAAGTAATAATTTGCTATTTTAAATGACTAATAAATAAACTGAGCAAAAGTTCAGTCCTACTTTTTGGCCCAAATAGAAACCAATAAAAATATTTGTCTGTAGACCTTTATCACTCAATTAATTTGTCCTAGTTTTGAACAAAAGTGAAAATTATATTCAACCTGACGCTGCTTCATTGGCAATGTGTGTTAAATGCATCATTAGTGTTTCCTGCTGATAAATAGTTCTATTGTTTTAAACAGGGGACAAGTGATTCATTGCTGAATACCCAAATAATATTTACATTTTTGCGTTCTCTGTCCCTCGTTTGAACAGTTCAAATGCCAGTATCATTTGACTGGTCTGATGTGTGGCTGCAGTGTGACGGTCAGTGAAAGTCCCTTACCCATGACTCTAGCGTGGACTTTGACTTTGACGCAGACGTCCTCGTTGGTCTCACTGAGCAGCAACACCTCTTCACACAGGACCCCCTCCTGCTGCGCCATGTACTCACACGTCACCTTCAGGCCGCCTGGACAACACAACACAAACACAAACAGACGCGAAACAGCCTGGTTTCACACCATGTCTCTGCGTGAGTCGATGTTTTTCATATTGAACTGTGTGACCTGGAATATAATACGACAGCTCAGAGATTGGAAGATCAACAAAGGAGGAGAGATATGTAAGCACAGCTGAGTGATAAGCAAACACCAATATATTAAAACGCAAGAGGCAGCTCAAAGGGAGATAATCAGGGTGTGACAGTGGTCTGAGAGTCGATAAACCTGCTTCAGATTTAGGTACTGCTCCCAGAGACATCACAAGTTTAGCAATGTTTAGCTATAAGAGGAAATATAGTAAGGAGTTGTAACATGTTGATCTAAAAGGTGACTTTCATTGAGGATTTTTTTAGTCAGTGCCAAACCAACATGACTGGGCTTTATCACAACCTGCAATAAAAGAAATTTAAATGTTTGTATAAGATTTCATCAAAGAGCTAACACCATGTGACCTATCTGTAGCTGTAACCCTCAGCCAACCGCTCCTCTACTGTGGTAACAATAAACGTAATTACTTCCAAAATATGATTTCAATCAGGCTTCTTTGCATCAACAACAAATGACAATCAAGATATGAGGACTGAAGAAGATAAGAATGACAAGCATATTATGAGCCCATTTAAAGCTAGAGAGTTAGAGCCATAATAAGAATATGGGACACATTTGAGATTTGATGGCTAAAATGGTGACCGTGGACTGATTAGGTTCCACATCAATGGCCTGATTTAATAAAAAAAAGGGGGGATAAAGATAGATTTAGCACAATCAGACTGTTCCTAATGACCTATTACCTAAAGGCTAATTCAGTTGTACTAATGGATGAGCCTTTTCTTGCTTCCGCCAGAACTGGTTTTCATTTATAAATACATGTATTGTATTTGAACAGTATAAACATGAGAAGAGTCCTGAAATATCCAAACCTTTCAATATATAGAGTAAGTATAAGAGAAACTGTAAAAGCAAAGCTAGCTTCCAGCTGTCACCATAGCTGCCAATGCTACACAACTTACACTACAACTTGCTGGTCTTGGCATTGTTGTTATGTCTTTGTTCGTGTTGTCTTACCGTCAGGTTGAGCTGCGAGGTCCGTGATGCGTAGGTGTGGACTGGGGACGGGAGCAGGACACACATCTTTCCCCAAAGCTGGGACTTCAGGCAAAGTGAAGACTATTTCATACCGGTGCTGTGTTTTTAAGAAGCCAACCTGGACAGAAACATTTAGAGAATTAAAAGGTGAACAGTTTTCAGATTTTACAAAGAAACATAATGTGTGTCTTTGTCTGTCCTATAAACTTTGTACTTTAACCGAAGGGGAGGGCTGCTCCAAAAGCATCTAATGAAGAGAGGGATTTAAGAAGAGGAAAAGCAGGCCTCACGTTGCACAGGTTAAGTCTGTAACAGGCCAATAAAGAAAGGATTATTTTATAAGCCGCAGGGATAAGTAATTCATATAAGCTATACATACTCTATACACTTTCTGCCTGAAGGAGTCCTCTAATTAAAATGACTTGCTTGGTGGTTTTAATATATTCTTAAATTACTTGCGATTTGTTTATGCATCAACTTTTTTTTATATTATAAATTTTAAAAGAAAACAATGCAGAGGGGAAGAAGGACAAGGTGCAGCACAGAGGGAGAGGGTTTTAACAAAGAGAAAAATTCATGAGCGAATCATCTCAGGGCGGAGAGAAACGAGGCAGGATAAAAAACACAGAGGAGTCAGCGGGGAAGTGCAGGCAGCGAGCGATAAGCTCAAAGACCCTCCAGCTACAGCTCCAGCCTGACGAGAACTCCCCAGATCAGGCATTTAGAGAAGAGAGGAGCACTGCAGAGAAAAACAATATTCACACAGAGAAGTCCCACACATTTCTGCTGTGACAAAATGATTTGAATATTCTGTAGATTTAGATTATAGTTAATGTGGTGAACTTTTGACATTTTAATCACCATTAGCTGTCATTTCACAGTCATTTCCATTTTGTGAAGATGTCCCATGTGTCACACTAGGACACGCCCAGAAAAGTTCCCACAAAACAATGGCGCAATTCTTCATTCAGTGTACAAGGAAATGTCACATATTTTATGAGCAAGATAATTTTGGCTCCGAGATCAGAGCTTGTGGCCGAATCAGACATTAAGACTTACATTCATTAGACAGAGACTTAATGAAGCAAACACCATTTATTCTGGCTTGTTTACAGTCTTACTAAAGCAAACATGTGTGTCAAGAACTCGATGGACTTGATTTGAATTGTAATATGAGCTGGTTTCAAAAACAGTCCAACCCTTGATATCTTCCTCCTCTGACACTAAACTATGGCAGTTACGGGTTTCAATCACTGCTTTGATTCTGGTACGTTCCTCAAAAGAAGCAGAACTAGTCATTTTTGGGGGAAAACACACAGTTAAACTTGCACCATGGGTCAGTTCTCTCCATGTTATCCCTTCTCTCTCTTCTCCTTGTTTCCTGATTACCTATCCAATTATCTAACCTGTCCAATAAACAACAAAAGAAGTTGATAGTGCAAAATTGTACTCTTGAACTTCTAAAAAAGGCACCTCCTAAATAAACCAGATTTAGCTTTGCAGTAGCTTTTGACTCAGTAGTACAAAGTGATCTCTCTCTGTTATTGTTAGAAAGGCCTCAAGGCTGTTTCCAGATACGTTAGGATATTTTCTAAAGTCTGGTAGTTGCAGTAAATATGTACAAATTCGAAATCTCGACGCACTTCTTTATATTCAAGCTCATTTACTGCAGACAGTTGAACTTTGAATACTGATAGTGATAATGTGTTGCCTTTGAGCTGATAATTGACAGCTGCTTCGATCTTGTCACTTATTATAATTACATCACAGGGCTACTATTGTATGCCAAACACAAAGGCTAACCATAACTGTCACAAAAAATGTCTTTCTCTGCCTCTAAAGTCCTTGACAAAGCAGACAAACCAACACAGTGCATCTAGAATAATATTTTATTCACACTAGACCCTGCCTCGTCTGGAAACTGTCTCTGGTCTGTGAGATGTAAATGTTGTTTGTGTACAGCTGTTGTATGCATACCGCTCCATCCCACAAAACACTCCCACCTCATCATCCCCCCCGCCGGCCGTCACCATGGCAACCCTCTCCGTTAAATGACGAGCCGTGACTCCGCACCGAACTAAACTCTGAGCCCGTTCGCCTTTAGAGCTTTGAGACACACACACCGAGTACTATTAAAGTCACAGCGGAGTTTGCAGGCCGTCTACACACACTCGCACAGCTCCAGCAAATCTATTCACTTGGCTGGGGAAACTGTAAGCGATATCAGCGTTACGGGTGACAATTTCCAATCAAAGGGAGACAATTAGGCCTTACAGGCTCCCTTTTTAAATGATAATCAATTCTGGGACAATCTCTACCAGCAGGGTTTTTAGACGTCTTTCAGAAAGCGCGTGCCACTTGAGACGCACTTGATTTTATGTCCAAGCCACTTGAACCAAACCTTAATGATCTCAAAGGATTTTCTGAAGCGTGTTGAGAATAAAAGACAATGGTTTAAAAAGGTTACACTGTGTAGTTGACGGCAGAATAGCACAACAATTGGATTAAGCTAAACGTTCAAAGTCAGAGCAACTAGGGCATAGTAATCGTCACCGATGGTCAGACTTCAAAGCGGCTGATAATGCTACCTTCATGAAATCACTGACGCTTATGTGGGGCATTTCTTGGCGTTGCTCCTGAACTGAACACCTCTGGGATTTGAGAGTTTTCCAGCACAGGGCTTATGAGAAGTCTGATGTAGTTTCTCAGTGCTTTTATGGCCCGTAGCAGAGATTAACGAGGATGAGAAGTGCATTTTGCAGCTTAATAATTCTGGCGACTTTATAACAAGATCCAGAAGTATTTTATCAACAACTGCAGAGTCAGACAATTTTATAACCATTCACATAAAATCACTAATGAGAATGTATTTATTTTCTATTGTTGCATCATATACTTATTCTCATTATTATAGCACTTACTTAAATGACCTCAAGTGCCATTTGCTTATGCTTTTTGTCTGAAAACCTAAAATAAAGGGAATCATGTTTGTTTTACCAAGGTTACATGACATTGATTTAATGAAAAGTTTGCTTTAGGTATTAGGTAATTTGGTTTGGCCTGTTTACCTTACTAGATCTAATGACGATGTGTATTGCATAATCAAGTCACAGCTGTCTCCCAGCCTTGCCCTATTCGTAGTAGTTTGTCGGCTTTTAATTGCTTATTTGCTTTTGTGACTCTGCTCCAAAAAGATATTTTAAGATTATCAAGATAATTAGAGTTGGCTGCACATGCTTTTTTCTCAAAGACAGAGCCTGCTAGACTCAGAAGATACTACTTTTGCCTAAGGGTTATGGGAAAAAGAAAACATTATTATCTTAAAAAGGATATGCCTTCAAACATTTCAGCATATCTTGTCTTCCTGCAGTAAAAAAGTGGATGAACTAGATGAATTTAATAGTGACTCCAGGATAAAATTTGTCATAAAATTCAGAAGCAATATACTGGCACTGTCCGGTTTGGCAGCATTATTGGGTTTGCCTTATCGCGAGTGTTGTCTGTTAATCAGCTGCAACACAAGACTTCCTTGCCTCAGGCCCTACAGTATCACACAGACACTAATAACTCTGCCACAACCTCATTTTAGCGGAAAGTCATCATCCGAGTTGTGCCTGATAAAGAAACAATGCAGCGGTGATCGAAGCGGTGCAAAACCTCTGGAGACGAAGTAAACCGCCATCTAGGATGACTTTGATACATCTTATCTGTCTGAATGGTTTTAGTGTGAACGCAGCCTGAACTGAACCCACCTTGACCATGAAGTTGCCATCGTCCTCTGGCATCACCATGACAACGGAGTCATGCAGCTTTTCGTCGAAGTGAACGTGTGACGTGGCGCCGGCCGCGTGGTGGTCCTCCGAGAAACGCACCCCTCCTGTTTTTGCACAACCTGAGAAAGACGAAAGAGAAACGGTAGATCCTTTAGGGAGGTACAACTCTGAGGTGAAACTGCTGGCAGCTATAAGTGACTGTATGACTAAGTGTAAAGCATGAGGGAGAAAAGTGGAAAAAGACATGTTAGGAGCCAAATGTATGACAGGAAAAGTAAGTCGGCCTGCAGCCAAATGTTATTAATGCAAGGTGTACTTTTTCACTTTTATTTGATCTGATTTGTTGTGAAACTTTGTGTATCCTCGGCACCATAAGACTCTCTGCGGGAGCGCTTTAAATGCAGTTATAGAAGTTTAGGCTTACAAGCTAAACATATTATTTCCCTGCAGGTTTTACCCGTCATTTCAAAGAGACACAGATACTTATTCTTCCCCTGCTCAGGCCTCTATTCTCTGAGAGAGAATGGGGATTCATTTTACAAATAACCCTCCGTCTCCCAAAATAATAATCCTTTATGACAACAAACCATTTCTCTTAGGTTTACGCCACAGAGACTCGGGTCACTTTCCCAGAACCATAGAGCTGTAGCAACTTAAAACAAAAAGGTCTGTGCCCTTCAAATGTTTACATCCTTATCAAGTGGGGACTTTTCTATCACTGAAATACCGTTTCCCATCAGAACAAAAAACATTCTCACCAAAGCATTGCTCTTCTTGAAATGTTAATTAAAATCTCCCATTAGATTTTACTCTCATTACAAAGTGATGCATTCAGTTCATTTCAAAAGCCAACAAAGCTAATAAGAGCATTTGTCTATATCTTAGCTAACATTAGCGCATGTAGTGGAGGGGTTTACACATGTATTAATAGCACTTGGAGTAGAATATGACACTGTTTTGAATCACAGTGTTTTAAATGCATCATAAGGCCTCTCTGAGTTTAATTTATGACTCGTGTTACATGAAACGCAGACTGTTACTATCCCACTTGAGCTCACGTCCATTAAACTTTTATATGGACTCATATCAGAGATTAGGGATCCTTGCCATCAGTGATCTGGGTCACAATAATGAGTTCAGAGTTACATCGCGGCTCCATATGTGCAGGATGAAGAAATGTAGGATACACACAAAACACAAAGCTTAGCTAAAGATAGAGCTATATTCAAATGATTCAGTTCACACAAGGTAAACTAAACATCAACAACATGAAACAGGTTTTATCAAGAGTCCGCAATATCCAAATATTAGTTTTCTTATCTGCCCATGTACCTTTGGTGCGTGTTATCAGTGAAATCAGGATTTGTTTGATATTTCAGACGTCAAACAAAGACAGCACACCTTTCAATAACAGAAACCATTTCCAAAGCATTTATCACAGATGTAAGAATACAAAGCCCTATAAAATTAAATTATATACATCTGCTTGTAAAGATTGAAGTGTAATCTATACATGCTTTATGTGCACTCCACTTGTTAAGGCCTGGATGGAGGGAGAAACCTGTTATTTGTCACCAGTCTTTGCTTTAAGAGGCTTTAGCACAAAGCTTTGAAGTTGGTATAATCAGGCTCTGTGACTGTAATTACACTCATTCAGAGCACACTGAACTTTATAATGGCACGCTTTCACACTAGAGGCTCTATGGTGATCTATCAGCCATGCATCAGAAAGGCCACTAAAGCAAACGCCGCTTTGATCATGCTAATAGGTTAAAAGCAGTGTTTGAAATGACCACTGTCTCTTTAAAATACAGCTGAGACATGTGGTCATCTGAGTCAATGTCCAGATCAATGTCACAACTGGATGGCTCAAATACACTTCTTGGTTTTCTAGGGGATGTGGGTTCACTGAAAACAATATGATAACAAAACTATATCATATAACTATGACTAACCTCAAATACAAACATAGTGGCATTTACAATGGGGGAGGGGCATCTGGTTGAGTGAGGGCAAATGTATCGACAGGGACGTAGTAGAGGCCTGTCAGATCCCATTACAACATGCTGAGGTTCAAGGAGTCTTATTCAATATGTCTATTACACATATTGATATTGCCATGATATATAGTGCAGTCTTCAGGCTCCTTATGACTGACATCTGCATTATTTTCGTTCCTAATCTCAGCAACAGAGCCCACTACTGACTGTCTTGTTTCAGATTAATCTCTTCTATCTACTTATATCTCTGCACTAATCTGTCTGTATCCGCTTCAGTGCACTATTCTCTCGGCCAATCACGGCTTGGGATTGTAGTGTTTGCAATTTACTTTCTCAATTTACTTCCTCTTACATGTTGCCACTAAAAAGTCTTTGATTCCTTCATGTTGACTGTATTACCTTTACCATGAGCCCATAAAAGCCTGCAGCGATTGGCATGTAATCCAATTACTTTTTCCTAGAACTATTAATTGCATAATTTCAAGAATTAGCTTTGATTTCCACTCATGAAGATCATCAATAATCAAAAGCACCCGAGGCACTGCCGTTTACTGCGACACCCAGAACCAGTCCAAGAATAAACCAGATTGAATTTAGGTTTATGGCTCTGCGAGGCCAGGCAACACAAAAGCAAAGGCTGGCCTCTTCCTATTTGTAGTTTCAATAAACACATACTATGCATTCAGCTTTTTAAATTAACCACAATCAATGCTTTCATTTTTCACACTGGATGGATGCACCTTTCAAAAGCCAAAGCAAATAGTTTTACATAAAGGATACATTTTTTTCATGTTTTTGTTGCACTGCAGCAAGTCAATATAGGCTCTGAAAGCACACCCCTGTTTATCCAGTGACCTTATTAAACAGAACACTGTGGATGTGTCTTTAAGGCAAGCCTTCACAGGTGAGATGTTTCTGTGATGAATCACATACTGCTGTCACTGGTATAGATCCTTGCTGTTGTCAGTGTATGCTTAAATACATTTTTCTACCTGTATTCACAACTTCAAAACCCCAGATGAGAAAAAAATCTGTGGTGAATTTTAAATTGTATTGATTAGACTTCCAGGAAACCCTCCAGGACGTCTTCCTGGTGAAAAAGGTCATTTAGAGATTATATATCACAAAAGGTTACACTCAGACAGCTTTTACGCTCGGTTCCTTTAAATACAGAGTCCAGGCTTTACGTAAAGTGAACGTGGTCAACTTTGACAGGAATAAAGTGTAATGTTCAGCATCTGTCGTTGTATTCTCAGAAGCTCCCAGACTGTCTTTTCGCCTCAGAACATCTTGTCATTGGTGTGACAGGTTGTTCCTGCGAAGAACTGTACTCGCTGCAGTGACTTGTTAGTCTTATTCGGTGGTGAGCAGGTTTCACACTTACATGAGGAGGTGCAATGGTTTAATGAGTTTTAAAACTACACCTGAGAAGGCGTTGTGATAACTTTCCGGCTGAATAAAAACTCTATATTGTAAATGAACAGCTACACTATTGACACTAACAACACTAAAGCCTGCAAAACCGAAACCAGCCCTTACGTCGTTCTATGCACTAACAGGGAATTACTGTGAAAGCCTAGCCTAGCAACATGCCATAAACAATACTGGTGTTGGGTTCTTTATAGGAGGCTTGATAAAATCTAAGTGTCAAGAATACATTAATCATTTATCAGCCACTCTTCACAAACAGCTGCGGCAAATATAAGACAATGTGTGTGAGAGTGGTCTCCTTCATTAGCGGGGAATACAAAATGACAAACTCACTCTTCTTAGCAGTCGCCATGTCACAAGATCTGGTCCAGTTCAGAGGCACTTGAACACACTCTGTCACAGCGTTGTCATCTCAGCAGCCTGTCCTCAGAACAACCCTGGGAAACAAATCAGGAGACAGTGACAAAGGAGCCTTAAAGTAGATAAAGGGAATGATTGGATCAAGAAGAGAGCATTGATTGCACATGAGACGATAAACCAGGAAATAACAGCTCTGCACTTATGTTTCTTTGGACACTTTTAAAAAAAAATCTAAATCTATGACCTCAGCTTAGCACAGAACAAAGCTGTAGGGTTCTGCTGCTGACGCCAGAAGAATGACTCCCAACAGAGAGTTCAATTAAAGGAAAAACAACAAAACAATCTAAGAGGATTATCCCGGCCCAGGCTGATGGTTGTGGGCTTCAGACAGATGGATAATGTACAGATATCATGAGCTGCTTTGTATAAATAATATGCATATAGAGACTAAATGGTATGTTATACTTATGACTTGGTTCTGATACACTCTAGTCTCGGTTATGAATTGTATCTGTGAGCTTGACGATGCTACAAAGTGACAGCGCAATCTAATAACCTTGTTCAAAACATTTGAGCCCAAGCTTTACAATAAAGCTTGGTCGGTTAAAAATACATAAGTACAAAAAGAGAAAGGGCCACACTTCCTTTGAATTGTTCTTTATTCAACAGGGGACCAATAGTGAGGTTTGCTTTTCCTCCTTTTAGTGCAGCAAATATACGAAGGAAGGAAGACACATTAGGCACGGATCACAGCTGAGTCTTTGAGCTCTTCTGGCAACGGCGGGGATGGGAGGGGTGTCACTTGGAGGCGCTGAAAACTTGCAATGTTACTGAGAATCCACTGAGAATAGTTAGGAATTAGGAGCTGATCCATTTTTACAGTGTGTAATATGTGTGTGGATGATTAGAGAAGTGCCGGTGGGATTTAAATGCCCCGAGTCTCAAATCTGACAGATAAAATATATCTTATTAGCTCAAATGTCACCTCAAATTATGATGACAATGCAGTTATGTCATCTGATTATTGGACATGAGTCATTCCAATGCTTCTTTTTTCTATATTCGAGGTGAGTTTTACCTCTAAAAATTTGGCAGATTTAAATTTAATGCAATATCAAACTGCTACATATGTATTTCAGCTCTAATGCCAATGTATGTAAGATTTCTTATAAAAGTCTTTGAAAGCAGGTCGTGACTCATGCGCTGACATTAATCGACAGGCTCCTTATTGAAATTCTGAAGCCCATTGAGCCTTTGTTAGTGACAGATCTGCCTCATTTTGGTGCCACACTGATCAATAGAAACTGCAAATACCACAGACAAAGCAAAGGGTAATCATCCTCTTTTATATTCATGCATGTGGATATTTGGTGTGCTCCATTAGGGGAAAAAAATATACATTAAGCTATTAACAAAAAAATATTTCTTCATTTTTATGCATGTGATGGCATATATGTACATGAAGTAACATTTTTTTGACAATTGACTCAAAAATGACCACGTTACTGATTCAAATAATGACAGAACAAACTCTATCAAAGTGTTCCCAACAAACTCTAGCTAAATGAACATACTTACATATAATAAAACACCATAAATGTCCCTATTTCCCAAACAAAAGCATTAATTTATAGCCCTCCATAGATGTCCCATTACATCTATTTTACCATTACAGCGAACAATTTGTTAAACTTATGCAATAAATTTAAAGCACATAAATGAGCTTGATAGTTAAGGTGACAAAACATCTGCCACTGTCACATCAAGAGCAGAGACCAAAAACGCGAGTCACAAAAAGTTACGCGATGTTTCTGTCAAGCTCACCTTTCACGGTTGAGGGAAGTCGCACATTTATCTGAAGAAATAATCGAGTTGGTGGTCGTGTTTGGTTTGGAAGCGTTGCTCGAGCTGAGGTCGGAGTGGTAACAGCTCCGAGGATCAAAATACAAGCGGAGACCCAAATCTCCACTCCCCCTTCGCGTTGCACCGCTCTCCTCTGAGCTCACTACACTATACCACTCTATTTCCGCATTCGGTCACGTGATGTGGGGGCTGCTTCTGCTTTTTGTTTACAGTATATTTGCATAACTTTCTATTGTATTACAATTAATGTCATGTTAAAACATTCTTTTTAGGTGAAGATCAAACATAAAAATTAACTATGTAATTCACCACAAATGTTCACAATAAAAATATGTGATTTCTAAACGTTTTTTGGGGAAAATACAAACAAACAAACAAAAAATAGTTACTCTTCGATGCTTTTCAAAACCAGAGAGTGATGCTCAAAACAAGTGAATTAAAAACAGCATTCATTCTCCCCTCATCCTTGTCCATTTCTGAGAAGATTGCGCCATCCAGCGGAACAATTTGTACATAATGCGTAGAAATGTGTCCACGGGCTGCAGTCATATAACTTCGTATTCGTTGGATATTTGTATGGCCATTGTACTTTTATTAGACATTACTTCTTAACTTGTATAAGATAATAGTTTTATACTTGACGATAACCATTTTCACCGTGTAGTCAAATTATATGACCCAGAGGTGCAAGTATTTTTCATGAATATAAAAAAAATCCAAATAAATAAATAAAAGCAAAACCGTAAAATAGCCATTCAAAGTAAACATGATGTAAAAAAATAAATTAATGTACGTACTTTTGTTTTGAGCATCTGCGTAAAACCCGGAAAACAACGCAAAAGAGCGCTTTCAGGACTGACGCACTTCGCACTTGTGCCGTTCAGCTCAGTCTTCTCTGAGCTGCAAAGGCACGGAGAAACTGTCCTGCCGCCTGCATTTATTGTGTTTAAAGTATTTTAGTCAGGTCGTGGAGTGTTGTGGCTAGTGTTAGGTGGATTTTGACTTGTTTATTTTGATTCTTCGCCCTTTAACTACGAATGCTATCAGCGGCTAACGGTATCCGGCAAACACCAAACACGGTAAGACAAGCTACTGTATAGATGTTTTAACTGAGATATTACAGTTTCTTAATGCTTATTTGTCATATTTATTGTACCCACCAAATAACTCTAATATTACCCGTGAACTATAATTTAAAACTTGGAGGTATTTGCCAGACCGTTAGCGGTTAAGTTTATGCTAGGTGCGCCATGTGCTTCTTGCTAGCTCGTAGCTGTTCCAGGCAAATAACGCGTTACTAGCGCTAATTAGTAATAATTAAGGACATTTTGGTTTTGTTATAGCTGCTCTGTTGTTATTTGAGTCGGGCTATTTATTGTGTATCTTATATTTGCTCAAAACATAATGTGAAAAAGGCTGGTAGACTTAAAATACATTAGTTTTAGGCGCACATGGTTTGAGTTTCAGCTACAAGGGAAGGTCTACAAAAGCAGAATATAATTTTTGTATGTTACAAAAGAGTTTTAAAAGTATTTTCTTAGAACAAAGGTCTTTACTCTTTAGTCGTAGGTAGCTTCTTATGTTTTGTTTCTAAGTTTACTGCTGCCATTTACCGAAATTGCAGTAGTTTTAGATGCATTTCAATTGTGTGCTTATGGCCTTTGTTCTCACTTATACTAATTTGAATTAAGCCACAAAACAAAAACATTGCTACTCCCTAAATTTTCACTGAAGTCTCAGTCAACCTTTTGCCCCATTTATGCTCCACCAGCGACACACCAACGAAGATAATCCACTTTTCCTTTCATGTTTCCACAATGGTGTTACTCACATTAATTATTATTATTATTGTGAAGTGTGTTTCCCAAAGAGTGGAGCATGGGCATGGCATTACTCAAGTGCCGTGAGGGGATCATCTATTACTGCTCAATTCTGTTCCCAGTGCTACAGAAACGACCTGATCCCCTGTGTCCCAGGCCAGGATCAAATTCAGAGGGTGGCTTGGGACAATTGTAACCAGGAAAGAATGGATTAAAAAACTAGTTCAAACATGGCGTATTACATGTGTGCTGCTTTTAAATTGAGCTAATTGTGAAGATGACGTAGCCCGGCTAGCTCAGTCGGTAGAGCATGAGACTCTTAATCTCAGGGTCGTGGGTTCGAGCCCCACGTTGGGCGCATAACATTTTTCCTGGCTTGATTCAGACTCTGAATACATCAGATGTTTTGGAACTCTTGTCTTGTAGCATATTTTTTGTAGAAATTCATGTTTTGGGAAACATGAGTTTGCATTATCATAACAATAATAATAATCAATGATTAGTTAATATCTTTGAACAATTTGATATCCTGTGTCCACCAGCCCCTTCTGACAGCTGAATAGGTCTGTTACATATTTTTACGCTTTTTAAGCCCTGTCATGGGTTCCATCATCCAGTTGTCTCTGTGGCGCAATCGGTTAGCGCGTTCGGCTGTTAACCGAAAGGTTGGTGGTTCGAGCCCACCCAGGGACGACTAGACCTTTTCTGGCCACTTGCACTTGGTCCCATTTGAGCTGCGAGGATTGCAGCTCCTACTTCTCAAATAACCTCTCTTTACAGACATGGGTAAGAAATGTTTTTCGAATTGTATTTTATCACTTAGATATTTGCTGCTAAGTTACTAGCTAGCATGTTAGCTACTTTAAGGCCCTTTGTAACTTTCAAATGAGCATAACTGACTGTTAAGATAATTAGTATTTATAGACAGGTACAGGGCAGAGCAGATAGTATAAAAACAACAGCAGCAAGGGGAGATGAGTTCAGTTTTTAAGACCATAGAAGTTTTTAAACTAATTTTTAAGACAGTCAAGACATTTTTAAAGATTTATTCTCATCGTGTTGTAGTGACTTCATTTAAGCTGAGGTACTTTTTTCCTACATTTTTAGGTTTGGTTATTGCAAGGTCTGTTTACCTATAAGATTCTCTTTTTCTGCAGGAAAAGGCTCCACCCTCAACAACCATGCTGCTTCAACATAGTAATAAATGATGGTGCACATGGCATTTTGAAGTAGCCTACACACTAGTCTTAGCCCAAACATTCTGTATTAAACCATGCAGCAAATGCCCAATGATCATACCTTATAATGGTAACCATTGATGGAAGGGGGCTGTTTATGTGGGCCAGTGGGGGTGGGGCTTTCATGCAGCCCGGCTAGCTCAGTCGGTAGAGCATGAGACTCTTAATCTCAGGGTCGTGGGTTCGAGCCCCACGTTGGGCGCAGAAAGCTTTTTAATGGCTATGCACAAGCTAGCTCTGTTGCTCACATGAATTGACCAGGCCGCAGGAAGCAGGTATGTCCTGTTGGATTGCAAGCAATACTGAATCCTGTCCAAATATTAGTTTTCTTTTCAGTTTAATGATTTAAAACTGTACCCTCACATTGACTGTGAAAGTCAGATCTGCTGTCAGCCCCTGGGTTGGGAGTGGAACCTGCAGTCTCTGTGGCGCAATCGGTTAGCGCGTTCGGCTGTTAACCGAAAGGTTGGTGGTTCGAGCCCACCCAGGGACGGTTGTTTTCATCTTTCAAATCAAGAAAACATTTCAGATTTGGAGGTATCTTGCAAACATACATTTCTTGACATTGCATGAATCCAAACAGCAATGTTCTATATATGCAAGCATTGGGAATAACACCTTGAAAACAAAAAACGGCAGGCTGCCATTTGGGAGTATTTTATTGTGTGCAACATTAATTGCTGTCTGCTTAATGGACTCAACAAGACACAGCCAACGGATGTCTTAGATCAACTCGTTGAGGCACCACTTGTACAAATTATACTGTTGTGGATTCATTATGCCAGACATCATTTATCTAGAGGTCTGCCTTGCTCCAGTAAAGTCATGGATGTCTCAAATTGAAATAAAATGGAGCTTATGTTAATTGGTCCTGCCTGGCATCCGCATAAGTTTGACAGTCTAACTGTCACAATGTCAGCTTGAATCTCTGCACCACTGTGAGGAACCTTGTGTAATTATTGACCCCATGCAGCAGCACATTAGTAAGATCTCTAAATTAGGCTTTTTTCACCTGGAGTATTTCAAAGATTTACCCTTGCCTCTCTTAAGCTGATGCAGAAATTCTTATTCATGCGTTTGTTACATCTAGGCTGAATATCTATAGTGTGTTATTCTCGGGGATAACAAGCAAAAGCATCCACAGCCTACAAATGGTGCAAATTATATGATATGCACCCTCCCATCCAGCTGACCTCATCACCTGTTATACTCCACTTCGTGTGCTTCGCTCGTAGGATGCTGGCCTCCTTCAGCTTACTCGTATTAAAAAAAAGTTGGTGGGCTATTGAGCTTTTTCTTTAAGAGCTCCTTTTTATGGAACAGGCTCCAGGCAGATGTGCGACAGGCTGACTCTGTTGAGACTTTCAGAAGCAAACTTTAAACATATGTATTTCATCAAATCTATGGTTTGGTTTTGTAGATATGCTTGTTTACATTTTGTGTCAATCTGTATGTTCTGTTCAACTGTTCTGGACACATCTATTGCACAGCCTGTCCATCCTGGGAACGGATCCCTCCTTCTGTGGTTCTTCCTGAGTTTCCTTTTTTCCTATGGTTGGGTTTTTTTTAGTTTTTCCTCACCTTGATACAAAAATGTATGTCTTGACTTGTCTTTGCCACAGTTAAGTAAGGTGCACTTATACTCACCACATGGATGGCACAATTTCCCAAGTCTCTGTGGCGCAATCGGTTAGCGCGTTCGGCTGTTAACCGAAAGGTTGGTGGTTCGAGCCCACCCAGGGACGGTCGCTTTTAGTAGAAGCAGAGTTGTCAATATGTGCGTTAATCATTTCCAGCCAGCCACGTGCAGTGGCCAAAAAGGATCCTGACATTTCGTAGGAAAGATCTGCAGGTCTCAAGTCTCTGTGGCGCAATCGGTTAGCGCGTTCGGCTGTTAACCGAAAGGTTGGTGGTTCGAGCCCACCCAGGGACGATTGCTTTTTGTTGAAGCAGAGTTGTCAATACATGCATTAATCATTTCCAGCCAGCCATGTGCAATGACCAAAAAGGATCCTGACATCTTCGTAGGAAAGAGCTCCTATATATAAAACCAGTTCTAACATAAGGAAAGCAAAGGTAAGCAAAATGACTTGATTTTCAGGTCTCTGTGGCGCAATCGGTTAGCGCGTTCGGCTGTTAACCGAAAGGTTGGTGGTTCAAGCCCACCCAGGGACGTTATATTTCACTTTAGACGTGATTGATAGTTGTTTTGGTACATAGCTGCTCGAGGTAATTGCGCTGCTAGTGCTAGCGTCACTGCTAACCGCAGATACAGTTGCAGCGTCTGTTTAAGGTGCGCGTTTTGGAGGTGGTCTGTTTTTAAATATCCAAACTACCACCACACAATTGACGTTGTGTGGCCAGTTTTATCCACTATTTTGCTACCTTTGGGTGTAACGGGTTCGAGCTCCTGTTCAACATCACTTCCAACATGAGCTTCGCTGCATTCCTCCATTTTATATCGCCAGTGCAAATTCTTGCAAATACTTTGCACAAACACTAGATAGCTTGACGACACTCAGCTTCACTTTCTAGTCTCCGCACTTTCTCAAAAACTGGCCTTTAACTGCTACTCAGTCAAATGTGCTGTTACTGACGATTGGCTGGTCGAAATGTCGATTAATATGCATCAAGCTTATCATCGAGATCGACCTCAGTCAAGATCGGGATCCAGCTCTAAATTCGATTTTTGGCACAGCCCTCCTTCTAAACCTAATAAATTACATAGAATATATATGTGTGGCCACAGATTTATTTTTGTCCTTTTTTTGTATTCTTACTAGTACCTTGGAAGTACAAAAAACATCTCTGGCAGCGGTGGGATTCGAACCCACGCCCCCGAAGAGACTGGAGCCTTAATCCAGCGCCTTAGACCGCTCGGCCACGCTACCTTATGACATATAGTTTCATGTTTCTGATTCTGTCATGTCACTGAAAGTAATGTAAAAGTGGATTCATTTTTTAGAACTTCACCTAGTGAAAATTAAGCATAGACATAGCACATGACAAAGGAGAAAACTTGAGAAGTTGATGTGTCTAGGCCAGTGGTGGGCAAACTATGGCCTTGGGGCCACATATGGCCTGTAGGAATGTTAAAACTGGCCACTAAGTATTTATTAACACTTAATTTATAATTAAACACCATATATTTCACCCTTTTCCTGCAATACCCTGCAGTAATCAGTTGATGCCACTAGATGAGGCACTCCACAAACTACCAGGAAGTCCTGTGCAAGTCAGTATCAAATTAACTATTGTCAGTTCATTACATTTCTTGAAGACCACTTATATGTTCGTTGGTAAAGTCTGGAGAACGCATGTCAGTAAATCTGGGAGCTTAAAGCAGTGATAAGCCCATAGGCTAAGCAACCCTGATTGGCTGTGACTTTGTGTTTGTGGTGGATATATTGGCTTACATGAATGAGCTTTACACAAAGCTACAAGAGTAAAATCAGTCTTTGCATAAAATGTATTCTAATGCGAAGGCCTTCAGAGCCAAACAACTAAATTATTTCCCACTCTAATGATGCTGTGAAGAAATACAACAAATCAGCATGAGGAACATCAACAAACCATGCCACAGATCCTAGTGAACTGATGAAAACCTGAGATCTGTTCTGACATTTGCCACAACTAAACTAGCTTAGCCATCAAACTTTAAAATTCAGTGTGGCCCTTTTGTGTTATTAAAAGTAGAAATGGCCAATAACAATGGTGTTTCAACCCTCTTCTTTCTCCATTGCATGTTTGGGACAAAGTGGATGGTATGATTATGGTCATCTGTCAAAACCAACAGTGAGGTTCTGGTGAGGTCACTTTTTTAATTTTACTTTATTGTTTTACCTTTACAAAATATATAGTGTAGTGGATGTTTCAATTGGTTTAATCTATAACAATAGTTTCACATTTACTTTTTTCTTTACAATAATTGGTCTCTGCAAACTAACAAACTACCATTTTTACCATGCAACACTATAGTTTGTTATTTGACACTGTTTGAAATGGACATACGTAGTGCAATCATTTTAGTTCTGTAGACCAAATTTAGTAATTAAAGACTGATTGCTGTGAATGTTGCAATAATTACTCCATCCTCTAGGAGTCACAGAGGATTTGGGCAGGTTCCTTGGTGCATGTTTGGAAAAGATGTCAAAATCCTTGGAGCAACTGAATTAAAAGGTACATTATTTCAAAGTGTATCAACCTTGTGCTCTGAGGATTTGTTAATACACTCTTCACAAGTTCAATATGCATGTCTTTAAACATTGTATAACATGACCATGACAAAGGTAAAGGCAGATAACAGCCATGGTCCTGCCTGTTTTAGTAAAAGGACTATTTGACATCAAGGAGCATTCATGTGTTGTGTAAAATGTTTTAATGCAGCTTTTTTATTTCTCTGTTTTTAATTTTCAAATACAGTAATTGCTGCAAATGACTATTTAGTTTATAATGGCTTTAATTATCTTTATTATTCTGATTGTTAATCGGAGTAAAGGCCCTTGCAAATAGATATCTAGAGGCTTTGAATGTCAGGCAGATAGAGTGAGTTTATTACCCAGAAGGCAGAAGCTCAAAGGTCATTACTGATCGTCACCAAAGTGGCTCTGTTGTCTGGTAATTGCTTGTTAAATTGAAGGGAAAATGTGCAGCATCTACAAATGAGGTAAATGTTTAATTTGAGAGAACCTTTTAGGCTGGTTGAGCTTTACTCATGGGTAACATACACGGATAGCTAAATGTTGAAGCAGCAAGGACAGCAGGTATAGGACAACGCCTGCGGATACTTTGAAGTGTTTTTGACACATTTTAATTTACTATAGGCTAGTTTGTCCTTTTTTGAATGATAGGTAGAAAAATAGCAGAGGATGGTTTCGATCCATCGACCTCTGGGTTATGGGCCCAGCACGCTTCCGCTGCGCCACTCTGCTGTCTGGACCAGAGACAGAGACTAATACACTAGTCCGTGCTTCAAATTCAGCTCACACAAAGGACTGCTTGCATAACCTTTTGTTTCCCGTTCTCAGGGGGTGGAGGCCCGGATCGAGGGGCTCACTGGAGGGAACATGGTTTGTGGAGTGAAAAGACAAGAGAAAGAATGTTGCACTTGTCTGACAGTCTTGTACCATGAATGTAGTTAGTAAAGGACGTGAAATCTAAAGAGTGCAGAAAGATGCTACTGTGGGTCAAATTCAAGCTGTTTAGTTAAAAAAGTAGTCAGTGTTTAGTAAAAGAACTTGTATGTTGTACTAATTAGTGTTCAGTCATCACAGAAAGAGGCTTTCCACAGAGAATCTACTTTTTTAATAAAAATTATACCATTCTGTAGAAGAGAAAAATAAATAAAAGCAAGGAAAACTAATATACTGCTTCACATGAAAGTAAAACAGAGGAGAACAAAGACAACACAGTAACAACAGTAAGTTAATGTACACTTGCAATATATTTATATGTACTATAAAGGAGTATTTATAAAATACTTATCAAAGTGACATTGTTTCACTATTTTTACTTCGTCCTGAGGAAGAGCTGTGAAGTAGTGAAGTCTTTCAGTGAGTTCGAAACAATGACATGAAAGCAGGAGAACTGAACCAGACTGGTTTCAACTGGCTCACATTTGCTCTGCCTCTGTTGACGTTTTTTTCTTCAAACTCACACTGCCTCGCAAAATAAACTCAGGATCAGATGGGATTTGTACTGGAGGGCTGTCATTCAAGCGTTAACAGAACAAACTACATTCAGTATATTCAAAATTAGTGTAATGTCAGGTCCTTCTTTCAAATTTTTGGCATTTATTAGAAGTACTTTATTGGTTATTAGCTTTGTCATATACTGTAGTTGTCCACTGCACCTTGTAACAGAATGCCAAAATATACTGTTTTTCCTTCATATCTTCATTGAGTTTTCAAACAACCTGCAAAAAGGGTGTGTTTATGTAATGTTTGTGTCATCCTTCTTTCTAGTGGCTAGTGCTACATGCCAAAAGGTGACTCAACAGATCTTACACAAAACGAAGGAGAAACCTGACCTCACACAAACAACCTAACTCTGTTCTGTTTCCGTTAATACCAGTGCACCAGTCCATTTTTTCTACAACCTGAGCTCATAAACATGTTTATTCTTCCCCTTCCCCCTTCGTTTTACTGTCTGCCCTTTACTCTATTTCTATTGGCTCCTCCCTTTCTAACATGAGCACACCCTCTTTCTCCTATTTCCTGACCGTTGCTTGACTTGTTTTTTCCCACCGTCTCTCTTCTTTCTCCCGAGCCGGTGTTGTTTTGATCCCATAAGTTGTAAGGTGTTTTTGGGTGTCGAGTACAGTCTGTTCATCGTGGCCAAGAGGTCTGTTGTAACCTGACACTTCCAAATACAAGTGCAAGTTAAAAACAGAAACACAAGCTGATGATTTGGAATTCATGGACCACCCCAGTTATACAATAAAACTGTGTCTATTTTGTTAAGTAGGTTGTCATGACTTGTTAAATTGGCTCAACTTATGTAACCATTAGCTTTTCACTTGCTAAAACTTAGAAAACTAACACAGAAAATTTGTAGTCCTCTGATTTATTAAGAACAGTATGCATAAATAATACAAAAACATGGTTCTTAAATGCTAAAATGCACATGTAGCTAAACAAAGCAGTGTAATATTGATTTTTCACTTTTTGATTTTTTGTGTTCTGCTTTATGTAAACATACTTATATTGGGGGCATTATTTAACTGCGGCTCCTTACAGTTGATGAAATAGTTGGACACACAGTGCAGCTCCAGGCACAGACTGTGACTGTTTTCCCAGAACCCTGCTTTAATTATAACTCTGTGAAGCAGCTGAGAAGCAGAGAAAGGAGGACAACCGCTAAGACCTGTTTCACAAAATACATGTGGCTTTTAAAATAATAATATAATTTAAAAAAACCTATTACTTTAAAGTGTATTGTTTGTTTTAATGTGCTATACTAGGTCGCACTATGACACTTAAAAAAACAATCCTCAATGTTTCTTTCTAGTTTACCATTATAAAAATCATAAACTTGATTAGATCACTCTCTGTGTGTTTTAGAACTGATTGTGATTGACTGGTTGATTTCAGTGAGCAGTAAATACAATAGAAATCTCTAATCAAAGACTTTGTTGATGACCTCGAAACAATCCTTCATCAACAGGATTTTTAAAGATTGTTCAGTCTTCTTTCATTTATAATGGCTTATACTTGCATGTTAAAACAAACTCTAATAATGTTTTTGAAGTCTGTCTTTTGCTTTGTCAGATAACCTGTGTTTGCTGACTCTCCTCTAGCTCCTATTTTTATCAAGGGCAAATTCAAGTCTCCTTATGTCTGCAAAAATAACATCCCACATTGACAGGTTTTAGTGCAAACTCTGTATTTATGCGATATTAAGTCACTTTTATTTAGGTGAGATACTACTAAAAAGAGAATCAGAAACATTTGCAGACATCTTATCTCAAATATACAGTGAACAGAGAAGCAGGCAGTGAGGGCTGATTGGCTGCAGTCCTGGTAATGGGCGGAGAAACCTGGGCTACTACAAATACAGGCGTCGGGGTAATGAGCTCAGTAGAAAACAACACGAGATACCGACGGATAAAGACGAAGAAACAGCACGGATTATCTTTACTCTCTTTGTTACAGGTATTTGCTTTTGAATTTGTGTTGGAAAAACCTATTTCTACTGCTTTATTTCGAGTTGGAGGCTCGGAAAAACTAAAAGACGTCAGTTTGTGCGGCTCCTCGTGTTGGATGACGTAGAGATGAGCTTGATTTCATCAGCTGCAAAAAAGCGCTCAGTTGGATTTGAAGGATTGTTTTCTCTTGTTTAAATCGTACATTGTGACATTTTTGACTAAAACAACATCTCTTTCTTTTTCGAAGTATATATTGTTGATTTTCGCAAGAGTTCTGTGTTTTTTCTGTCTATTAAAACTAAAGAGCGTCCTTGTCAAAAGCCGAACAGGGAATTAACGCGGTTTCCGGTTTAACAAATAAGATAAATTAATCGTATGTTCTTTGCTTTATGTTTATTGTCGACTTGCCTTTTTTATGCACGATGTATTTTAATGATTCCTATCACATCTGACGCTATTTAAACGCTTCTATAGCTTATTTTATAAATGTAATAACGTTACTTTATTGTGAAGGTCTTCGTTTGACCGTCTCTAACCGGTTTGTGCAGTTTATTTGCTGAATGTAATTAATGGGCGCAGCCAGGCAACTGTTGAACAAACGGCCTGTATTTAATGATAGCCTAGTGGGATTAACCAAAATAGTCATCTTTGATAATTAATAGCCAAGGCATCCCAATTCTTTTTAAATTGATATGGCTAAGTTTGGTATGAGAGGTTTAAAATACACTGAACTCAATATATAGTGTCTATAAATGGTCCACTCTCCATTATTCATTGCTTTTCCATTTTGTGTGAAAGTCCATTCAGAATACCAAACTTTTCTCCTGTCCTTCTGTTTGCATTACTAAAGGAATAAGTACTTTCAACCATGAGTAAGGACACAGAGATTGATATGAAAGAAGTGGAGCTGAATGAGGTGGACCCAGAGAAGCAGCCCATGACGGGGGATGGCCAGACGGCCGGGGGAGAGAAAAATGGCAGCGTCAAGCTGAAGGTTCCTGAGGACGAGGTTACATTCACAGGCCTCTCCAAAGAGGAGCTGATGAAAGTTGCTGGAACTCCAGGGTAAGTTAGTAAAACATTTGACTCTGTTTAAATGAGTAACTTGTGGCTTTTTTTGACTCATTTTCTTTGTCTTCAGATGGGTGCGTACTCGCTGGGTGCTGCTGATCCTCTTTTGGCTCGGCTGGGTGGGCATGTTGGCTGGAGCCATTGTGATCATAGTGAAGGCCCCTCGCTGCAAACCCATCCCCGAGATGAGCTGGTGGAACGAAGGCCCTCTGTACCAAATCTCTGACCTGGAAGCCTTCTCTGATGGATTGGATGGTAATGTCTTTTTGTCATATGTATAAAAACAACACTGTACAGTCTCAGCTATATTTAGGGATGTTTTTGCGTAGTCTTCAAGTCTTATTGTGGCAGCCTGCTCTTATTTAGGATTAGGATCTTGTGACAAAGCAGCGGGTCACTTGCATGGCCTAGTTCAAGCAGATACCAATCTGCTGACAAGGCTGACACCGAATGACTCAAGGTCTAAAGGACACAAAAAGCAAGGAGTCATTCATTTCGTATCTGTCTAGAAGTTTGATATTTTCGTGGTTGAGCAATGCAGGGCAGTTTTATTGCCACTAATGCTCTTATTCATCAAGTCCTTCTTAATGTGCAGTGCAGCAAAACAGCATTTTCAGCTGCTGTTCTTAAAGTGAGTTACTAAGAAGCACTCAGGTTTCCAACAGGCTTTTGGAAGACTTCCAGTAACCACATGTGACTGAGTCGTGTTTTTCACATGAGAGGCCTCCTTGTACTAGACTTGACACGTACAACAGCGCGTGTAGGAAGTCATTCACATGCTGCTGCCCTGAGCTAGAACACTGACGTCATTTGTGCTCAGTTTAGGACGAAGGTTTCTTCCCCTTTCTGTCTTTACTTTAACATTGTGACCACTTCCTGCATAAAGTGTTAAGTGTGTGTTTTTCCTTTGATCTCTAGGTGTTGAGACAAAGTTGGACAGTATAAACCAGCTAAAGGTGAAAGGGCTGATCATTGGCCCTCTTCACACTGTGCAACCTGATGAGCCCAGCAATCTCAATTTGAAGGTGGTCGACCCCTCTCAGGGCACAGAAAAGGCCCTGCTTTCTGTAGTGGATAAAGCCCACAAGAAGGGTAGGCTTTTATTGAAATATTTCAATGTAATTTACTGAAACCAATATTATTACTATTTATTATTACTATTATTAATACAACCATACATGTGCACTGTATAATATCAAGCATCTTGTCTTTTGCTTAGGCATTTCTGTGGTGCTTGATCTGACTCCAAACTACCTGGGAAGCTCTTCCTGGTTTGGCTCTGGAGATGAGCCTGAAGTCATCGAGAAAGTCAAGGTATGTCACAAACACATTTGTTTGGTCATTGGCTCATTTGTCTGCATCAGTTTTATGTTCTTGCTTCGACAGAACTAATTCTTTTCCTTTTTTATTTCAGGCTGCAGCTGAGTACTGGTTTAATTTGGGTATTGATGGCATCAAGGTGTCCGATGTCGCTGTCCCGGCCAATTCTGTGGATTGGTCCAAGCTTCAGGCTGCAGTTCAGGGCAACCGCACCGCTGATACTAAAAACAAGTAAGTATGGCTTTTTCTAATTTTGTCCCTATCATAGTCAAACAACATTGACCCACATAGTAAATCCCAGCTTAATTCAACATTTTAGCACTGAAACATTACTAGTTTTTGAAGACAGGCCTTTGGGAAGCATTGTTGGGATTAAAAACATTCCAGCGCTGCAGGGGTTGTGGCTTAGGGTCAAGACAATACAAGACCTTTACATTGAAGAGCCACTTTAGTGCCCTGTTGAGAAAGTGACACCTTGTGGAGAGATTTAGCAATAGCAAAGGAGTGAAGGCTATTTTAGTTTTTAAATTTAGTGCTCTTGTAAACCATAATTCATTACTTAAATCCTCAGTTTTGTACAGAGGTTAACTTGTGCTCTTATTCCCAAAGGCTGCTGATGGGTGTGACTAAAGGAATTTCTGCTCCAGAGGTTTCTCAACTCGCCAATAGCTCTGGTGTTGATCTCCTCCTGTCTGACCTGCTAAGCACACAGAAAGGTAAGATTGCAGAAAAGTCTGTCCTCTCCTAGGATCATACATTTGCCCTTGAGTCACAGTTTATAATAAATTTACTTTGTACAGCTGCTCCGGAGAGACTGTCGGCCATAGACCTCCTGAACTCTCAGAAAATGCAATTGGGCTGGGGCTTGGGTGCTGCTCTGGGAAAACAGATGTCGAATCAGGCTACCACTCCAGGTCTAGTCCGCCTCTACCAACTGCTGCTGTTCACATTGCCGGGGACTCCTGTCTTCAACTACGGAGATGAGATCGGTCTTCAGGCAGCGGTAAAACCTTATAACGCAGCACTTATGCATTTTTGAAGTCTAAATCTTATTGTTCCCATTGCTGTTTTCACTTTTTATTGTTGTAAACCAAGGTTTCTTATACATAGTTGCACTTTTCTCTCTCTCTCCAGGGTAACGCATCTCCAAAGATGGTTTGGGACATAGAGAAGGAACCTGCTGAAGGCACTGCAAATGAAACAGCTGAGGTAAGTCTGCATTTAAATTCAAAGTAACTTAGAGAGTTTGTATGTCACTATGTGTTTGTTTAATATATCTTTTCTTTTTCTCAGGCTGAGCGTAAGGAGCGTGTTGAAATTAGGAAATGGTTTAAAACCCTAAGCGACCTGCGAGGCAAGGAGCGCTCTCTTCTCCACGGTGACTTTTATAAACTGGAGGCCTCTAGTTCATCGCTCTCTTTCCTGCGTCTGTGGGATCAGAGCGAAAGATACATCACTGTTGTCAACTTTGGCACATCACCTGAAACAATCCGCCTTAAATCACAAGTTGCAGGTAAGTCTATTCATCTGGTGTGGCAATAAATTCAGTGAAACAAGACTGAGTCGGTGCTTTTGCTTGAACAGATGCATTGTTGTTTGTTTCCGCAGAGGGAGTGCAGTTGCCAGAAACAGCCAAAGTCAAGCTGTCGACTGATCCAGAAATGGAGCCAGAGTCCTCAGTGAACTTGGACAGCATCCCCTTGGGGCCTGGACAGGGGGTCATGCTGCAGTTCCCTTACATGGGCTAAAGAGGGCGCCAACACATAGGAAAGATTAGGCCAAGATGTTGACTTGGGCCTGGTCTCCAGAAAAGACATAAGAATTAAATTGTGTAGAAGATGTTGGCCAGTAAACATTCTCTGGGTTTGGTTTTGATAAAGCTAACATTTTGTTTAGTTTACTAAGACTTGTTTTGCATCATTTAAAAAAAGCAGCCCACTGACGATAACTCAATTGACCCTTTTGTTATTTTTATTACACCTTTGTTAAACATTCCATACTTCGTTCACTGGGCATTTCCATTGCAACCCCATGTTTTTATTCTTAAATATGCATTTTTTTTTACGTCTGTTTTATTGGCAGTTTTACTTGGTTTCATTGTCATTTATTGTTGAAATGAGTCTTGTCTTTGAACATGGCCGATGTGTTTCAGTGCCAGCAAAAAATATTTTGTATGACTCGGTCTGGTAACTAAACAAGTGAAAATGAATAAACGCGTTCTGAACCCACTCTGTAGTGTTTGTGTGTTTAAGTCAATTAAGTCATATATCTCTGAAGAGACTAAACATACTTCATTCGCTTATTTAGACGTAGATATAATCTGAAAGTAGACATGAACAGGTGTGGTAACTGTGTCGCAGATGTTTACAGAGGAAGAATGTCAGTTTGACTTCTGCCAATGGGCTTTCTTCTCTGTGACTCTTGTGAGAAATATAATATACAAATTTGCACATTTTAAAAGCTGTTATATGTCAAAATATATTCTCAAAATGTACTTGCACTCAGCTTTTCTGTGTTAGCTTAAAACAACCTTCCAACATCAAGTTATTTTGTGACTGACTTGATTTTCTGTAAAGACTTCTCAAATTTTAAATACTATAATCCGCAAATTTAAGTTGTATGCTATTTATAATGTTGCACAAAAATATTCCTGCTGCTGTGCAACTGCTGTTTTGTAACAATATCCACATAATCCAAAAATGTTCCAATTATGCAATTTAAGCACGTGTAAGATGTTCATAAATGCTGAGCAAGTTCAACTCTTTTTAAATGCCGACTGATTGATTTGTTGAAGATCTCCTTTTTAAATTTTGAGCAGAGTTTCACATTGATTTGACATCGACAGTGATGAAGTAGTGCAGAGGTTGAAGCCTTTAACCGAGGCATTTTCAGTGTGAGCCAATGCATCTTTGATCAATATATTTGTTTGTTTTATTAATCTTTTACCGCTTATTCTCAACAGTTTACAGAGGACTGGAGTCTGTCCCAGCTTTTGAGGCGAGGCACACTCTGGACAATCTCCAGCTTATCCCAGGGCTAACCCAGTATATCTGTTCAACAGATAAAGGCAGGTATGTTACTGTTTACACGTTCGTGCCTTAGGAAATAAGTGTCATCCATAAACATATATGTACAATAATCAGATCCATAAGTAACATATTAATTATCTTTACACTCTCATTTTGTACTTAATTGCTAAAGGATATTTCTTAATAACTGTTTGATAGTTTACAGCTGGCATGGAGTCATTTTATTTTTATTTTGACCTGAAAATCAATACAATTACCTTTGTCACTGCCGCATAATTTCTCAATATTACCAAATATTTTAGCTCCAAGTCTAAAACTCTTATAGTCGATATTGCTTTTCCTCGTTTTTTTGTTTTATTATTGTCGAGGTGTTGCTTAAACACACATTACATCTTTTCTAATCAGGGCAACACATCTCCAAAGATGGTTTGGGTCTAGAGATAGGGAAGGATATAATTACATATATTACATTTATGAACATGGTTTTGTATATTTCGGTATTTTTTTGTAGTAAATTGTATATTCTACTCTTTACATTAGAACTCCTTTGGTAAACACATTATGTAAGGTCTGTTCTTTTTATATAATTTAGTCTACTGTGATTTCTCAGTGAATTACTCATTAGTGATCATTAGTTTGCTCACAGCTTTATTAGCTTTTTTCACTTTAAGCAAGAAAAGTGTCTCATGAACAGTTGAAACCAGTTGATTCTCAGTTGAGTTTTGGGGCTTTTGGTTCAATACGGGGCCGTCATGTTGCTGTGGTGTGACAGGGGAGGTTTGAAGTTTTTAATACCGGGAATCAGAGCCCGTCACGACATCTCTCTTCTCACCCCACGCCGCTCTGAAACTCAACCACGGCCTCACCCACCGACGTGCACACTCATGACTGACTCTCAGTCTGACTGTGACACATACAACATCCCGGTGACATGACCTTTCATTACATTTGACATATCAAGTTGAATACAGTGTAAACCCATCTCCAAAAAGCTGTTTATTATATGTTTTAACAGATTCACTTTAACGGGCTCAATGTCACGGCAGTAAATCTGGAATAAAATAACCATTCGTCGACTAGTGTCTCACTTTGTAGAGCAGCCAGAACAAAAAACGTACAAACCTACCATATTTGCACTTGTTCTTTTTCATTTAATTGTAAAAAAAACCCTCCACCATGAAGTACATTCACTTTTAGCACAGTATCTCATTACAGCATAGTATCATAATGTTATGTAAGATATACTGTGAGTCGATTTTGCAGTAAGTACAGGATCAAGACACGATTATAACTATAGGCGCAATTTATTTTCTAGTATATAAAGTAAAGTGCAGTATTTTCATTTTAAAGGGTCAAAGGTCAAATCCATAGGGGAAAGTTTAAAGAGTTATGTAAGATTAAGTATCACATGACTTTTAATGGCAGTTTTTCTCAGTTTTGTATAGTATAGTGTAGTGTAATGGTCAGGTGCGTTAACAGACCAGGGAGGTGGGTCACAATGCTTTTGTTTTAAATATGGGAAATATAAAAGTAGAGTATATAGACTATATTCCACTAACACAAGCTCGTTGATACATACATATATCCTACATGACCAGCATCTGCAACTCTCTGTCATTTTAACCATCTCTCTACCTTTATACAAGTCTAATAAATGCTGAATGACCACAGATACTACACTATGACTACTATAGTACACACAGCTCCATGTTACTCTCAAGCCTGTTATGTGTAATTACGCTGATGAACAACGACCAGATGCAGAATGTCAGGCCATTATCTTTGCGTTTACATCTACCCCATATAAACTCACTTAAGTTATCTGTAAAAACACTTGGGCACATGGGAATAGATCTCATTTTGACTCATTGTTAATAATAACTCTATGTTTGTTACTGTATGCAAATGGAAGAAATGTGTGAAACTAATAGACTTAATGGTGATGGATGAAAAGAGAGAAAAACTACCGCGTTAAACTGAAAGTGTGTGTGCTGGATGTGTTTGTGTGTGTGTCTGCTTGAAGGGTTTTTTTGTTCTCTTGTTTCCAGCTTCACTATGACACAGCGCACATACATTGCCACCAGACAGATGAAAGGCTGACAGAGCCACAGTGACGATCACCTTTTTTTTTTCTCTCTTCTTCCACTGCACATGTGTCAGGGCAGACCATACACTCACACTCTGCTCTTCGTAATGACAGCAACTTAACAGGTAAGATTTACACCTTTATAAAGATTAAACCTGTTCTTTCACCGTGCACTGTTAGCATTATGCTAAAACAAATATAACTGAGAGCTCTGTTAAGTATCGTCATTGTTTCACTGCCACTGTCTCATTTTTCTAAACAGTACAATGAAGATGATTCATAATTTGAAACATTTTAAAAATGGGACACTGCTATTGTGCTCAGTTGTGGTGCCATAGTGTTTACACTGAATCTTATCAAATTTCCATGTGCACCAAATGTCACATTACTGTGTACCACTTTTCTATTCATGTTTCTTGGAGAAATAGCAGCACTGTCACTGTTTAACACCAACAGATACAGAGATTACAAACCACTTTGAAGCTTTTGTTTTGTGTAATCACCAAAAAAAGATAAGAGTTGACAGAAGTAAGGGCCCAAGTAAGGACTCTGAAGTGTCTCGATAAAGTAAAGCATGTAGAATTTAGAATGTACTTTTGTAATGTTTGATTCATTGTTGTTATTCTTGACCACGTTAAAGCTGTGACCTCCTTTAACGTCTGTAAACACAATGAGAGCAACCACCATCTTTGTGTCTTTTGGCGACACCAGAATCAGAAACATCTGCACTATCAGATTCAACGGCCTCAAACTTTCACAGAACATGCATCGACTACTTTCTCAAACTCTACTTGTATTTCATACCTTTAACAGGCTTCTTCAGTGTTTCTTGAAAAGCGCTTGACCGTACTGTGTTTCCACTATGTCCACTTTAACTGGATGCACCCAGACTTACCTCAGGTGTTATTTGGAGTCTACAGTAACATGACCCTCTGAGCGTCTACGTGCACTAAAGCTCCTGTATTAGTCCTAGTTTTGGTCTCATCTGATATTTTGTATTTTTACCTCACATTTTGGCCACTGCAGTGTTTTCCTTCTCAAACATGGAAACGTGTTCTCCTTCAAAGTATGTGCAGCCTCTGAGCGGCTTCCCTTACAATTTGTTTAAGACACAGTAAACTAAGAGAAAACTGCAGTTATGTGACTAACTGTGTCAACACTTAATCAACGTTTAATTAACTCTTTATTTGTGTAGTTATTAGAACGCAGTGAACAAAATGTGTGCAAGCTCCTCCGCTACAACAAATTCAATTTATTTTCTTTAAAAAGGTCACCCTTTATTTGTAATTTTAATGCTAATTTATGACATTTAGTGACGTGCAAAACTTTAAATGTAAAAAGTAAATATTTGGTAAAATTAGCACAGTCGTAGAAAGTTTTGGCTGCGTTACGTTGGTTTGATTATTTTCACTGACATCAGCACTATATTCTAACTGCGTCAGCGATCCACTCAACACGTATCCCCCATCACTTCATGTGTATTTAATCAATAATAAAATCAAAGACAAGATGAACTAGAGCACAGCTCTCCTGCTTTGTGAATTTGCATGTAGAGGATGTATCAAGGACAGTGAACACAGAGAGATGATGTGGGCCAATGCGAGCGGTTATTACAGTGTTAAGACTATATTTTTTATTCTTCCAGCTGGTACATGCATTAAAGGCTCTTTAAGAAAAAGAAGAAAAATGAATTTAGTTATAAAATAAATGCACGTTAAACAGTGTTTTTCATATTAGCCATATTAAAAAAATGATTTACTCGTGTGTACAAATACTAAACCTGAAATTATTTTCTCTTTTTCTTAAATTGTGTTACTTTTATAACAGCCGTCCACATTTCATTTTCTTTTACAGCCTTGGTCAGTGTTTTACATTTGTTTAAAGCAACACATTCACATAATCGTAACAATACATCAGCGAAGAGTCCAACAAAAAGCATTTTAGTGTAAATGTGGATTTGACTGAATGAACGCATGCTTTTCATTTGAAATAACTTGGTCTGAAACAAAAGCGGCTTATCAACTTGACTCAAGATAGTTGTCGTCAAAATTTGGCGCACGTAGCTGCAGTAACGGGACATTTAAAAACCTGTTTAAAATGTATAAAATATTTACAAATGTGACAAATACACTGATCATTAAAAGTGTTCTATCCATTTATAGTGTTTATATTATATTCAAACAGAATCTGAACCGAGTCAAATCAAATATGTCTTTTTCACATTATCTGCAAAGAAAGGCTTGATTCACAGACGTCGACCAAACTATGGGAACCAGTCGAAAACCTGATGCGTCAATGAACATTTGTAAACGGAGGGAAGAGGAGTGTGGAGGAGTGCGAAAGGGTGAGAAGACTGTCTAGATTTCTCTCAAATTCACCCCAAAAAAAGCTGTGGGAGCAGAGGAGGGGAAAGAGACGAGCGATTCTGGGCTTTTTCTCTCAACACGTTCTTCTCTGAGCTCTCAGTCTGCGTTGTCTTCCATCAGTGACAAACAGATCACGAATAACGCCACGTTCTGTAAAACACAGAAACTACAAAAGCAGCTGACCAGTTTAATAATCACATTTAACTGTTGAGCGCCCTTGATCATGTTGAGATTATAATCTGCAGAGCAAACACATATATTATCCTTTTTTCAATGAACCATTCTCTTTCCGCTGTTTTCTTTTATATAATTCTCACACACTTCATTACTTTTGAGACTGTGTAGTTATTAGCAACTAAAGAGAATACCTAAAAATGAAAAATGTAATTTAATAGTGTAAGAATACATAGATATTTCTTGTATGCTAATCTTGAGGTCAGACAGGTAGGTTGTGTACTTACCAGGTATTTATCTAGTTCATGTTAATGATGAGGTTTTCACAGATGACTTTTTACTGTACCTCCTACTAAGTGACCTCAACATTAACATCACCTACACCTCTCCCTTCTTATTCCATCATCTCAGTCTGAGTCCTGAAAACGCATGCACTGCTCGTTCACGATTCTTCTGTGAAGCTTGAACATTGCGTCTGCGGCGGTTTACATCTAAATGGACGTTCAGCGACATGTGCCACACTGTCCACTCGAGTTTTTCACAAGACTGGTCTGTCGTAGTCCAAGGAATCCTCGGATCTGCCTTCAAATGTATTTATTCCTAATGTATTTATTATTTACAGTCACACAATAGGCCTGTGCGTTGATTAAAGCACTGTTCTTGAGCGCATTCGGTGGCGCGGATGATACAATACATTCAGTACATGCATTTCCTTCTTTTGACACGT
Organism: Rhyacichthys aspro; assembly: GCA_036850595.1. Lineage (NCBI taxonomy): Eukaryota > Metazoa > Chordata > Actinopteri > Gobiiformes > Rhyacichthyidae > Rhyacichthys > Rhyacichthys aspro. Next base: position 5,619,789 of record CM072165.1, read on the forward strand.
ATTATTTTAATGAATTAATTATGTAAAATTATTACTTTGACATTTTTATTAATATGAGTTAAATATGACTAAATTGCGTATTTATTGCAGGATGTTTGTGGAGGTTCTCAGTCATCCGGGACACTTTCAAGAAAAGGTTTTCTGACAAGGCATCTGGACGTAAGTTTTAGGTGAAGACGTTTCATCTAAAACTTACGTCCAGATGCCTTGTCAGAAAACATTTTCTTTTATTTATTGCAGATTTTGGACAGAAAAATATTATTCTACATATATCGTCAGCTTTAAAAAATATTTATATTTATTGTTTGTTTTTTCTGAAAGGCACAGTGTAGACAGATAGGAAACAAAATGTGAGAGAAAGGAATGACATTGAGAAATAATCCGAGCTGGAATGGAACCTGGGTTGCACAAGTATGTACCTTGTAATACACGGTTTATATGTTGGGAAAGTGATGCTTCTTTTTCAATAGCATTAAGGCAATATAATAGTGACAGTAAAACTGCAGCAGTATATATTAAACAATATAAGGGGAGCTTTATCTTAGAAACTAAAACATAGTGTTGCAATTCAATAAACAAACAAAATACAGCCTTAACTTATTCAAATGACAACAATAATCTGCAGCTTAGTGATTGTACCTGTGTGTGTCTGGTATCCTTGTCACAGTTCTTTTAAGGTGATATGACACATGCAGAATAACAGGTATGTAACTCTGGATGTGTGGTGGGAGAGTGGGTGGGACGGCGCGGTGTTTCCCTGTACCTCACTGTCAGTCGGGCGGTCGCTCTCTTTCTTCCTGTTTCACACTCTCGCACTTCCTGTCAGCTGACTCAGCCGGAGAATCTTGGTGTGGTAAACATGTCAGACAAATACGTGCAGAAAGCATGGCACTCGAGGACAGACTGAGCATATTTCTGCATCTCCTCAGTGGGACACATCTCTCCTAAGTCCAGTAATAGTACTTAAGTGAAAGAAACAGCTGCCAACACAAAAAAACAGCACTGGTGTGTTTAAAAGTGAGATAAGCACACACCAAGGTGGTATTAGTAATGTGTTTTTTATTGGTTGGCAAAACCTCAACAAAATGGCAACTGTGTGAAGTAACACTTGAACAAAATGGCCACAACTGGGCACAGGAACTATTCAAACCCACAATGCCACACAAATAAGGAAGTTTGTTAAAATACTAAAAACTAAACTTCACAAATTAAGTGCATCTAAGTAAATGAGAGCTGAAAAAAAGGATGGGCAAAAAAAAGGAAAGAAAGAGAGACATGAGGAGAGGGAGGGCAGAGAGATAAAGATAGCTGAAAGATGGGAGATCCGTCACTGTTTGTTTCCTCAGGATGTGGTTACCACGACGACAAAGGCAGCGAGAGAGAGGTAACATCCACCCGCCGGTCCCTCAACACCTGCGAATGTGTGTTCGAGTGTGTAGTCGAGAATGAGCGATAGTGGTGTGTGTAATCAGCGGTTTTCTCTGTCCATTTCATGAAAGCGTCTACATGTTTGCCTATTCTTGTGGGGACACACTTCACAATAACAAGTGAGGCCCTACTTTCTGAAGGAAGACTTTGTGTTAGGCTCAGACTTCAAATAGATTTAAAGAGAGTTAAGCAAAAAGGCATCAAACGTTAATAACTGAGTGTCTGTGAAAGATTGTCTCATATAGAGTCCTCGCTGTGGTTGTCAAACAGAGCGGTGTGTGTGTGAAAGCGAGAGATAGATTCAGATATACGACTGTATGTTAGAGGTGACAAATCTCAAACAAGGAAATTATTCGCCAAACACGAAGACTGAAGCTAAAAACTCGTCGGAGACAACAATGTGGTGGATCAGGAGCGTGTTTAAAAGACAAAAACACAAACAAAGAGCTTATGTAAAAAGGAAATAACGCTCCGAAGACTGGTAAATACTTTATCCAGTGTTTGACTTTATATCTGATGTTCTTGTATTCGGTTTCTTTCTGACTCACTACTTGACCTATTTAGAGGTGTATGTGGTTTCTAGAAGACACCGGCTGACCCGAGAGTTTGATATCACTTGATTTTTTTTACTGATTAAAATTGAGCTATATTTTAAGGATTGTTGTAGAAGTTATGCTCCGTGAGAGAATACAGTGAAGAACCTCTACTGCTTTTGAGTTGCACTTCTTGGGAGGATATTCTTAACTACTCATTTGCACTATTTTGTCTGGTGATATGCATTTTCTTTTTTATTTAGGCACTCTTCAAACCAAGGGGGACAAAATGGATGAGTGCTCGCCTACCCACACCTACCCCACCCACCACCATCACCAGCGCCAGTCTTTTCACGTCGTTCTACCCGGACATCACAGCTCAGAGGCCGGGTACTTATCCACTCAGCCAGCTTTGCCTTTACAACAATGTCGAGGGGACGAATCCAACCCTTGTTTTTCAGCTCAGGGAAGAGAGGGAAGCGATGGAGGAGAAAGAGGCCTCCTCAATGCAGGTGAGAGTAGTTTAGAGAGAGATGGTGATTTGGGAGGCCATCTTGACGGAGAGGAGAGACATTTTGTTGAGTCTTGGTATGGAAATGTCCAAAAGGAAGATTGGGATGAGAGTTGTCAGAGTCCCACAGATGAGTTTTGTGTTAAAAGTAACTGCTACAGAAACGCAAATGATTTTCAAATGGGACACAGAGGAAAAGCTAACTATAATAGCTTTTCACAGGTATCTGACATGACGTACAACCGCAAAGCAACTTCCAGCTATGTCACAAAACAAACTTTTTACAGAGGAGACTTCACCAGTTCAGATTACAGCAGGACAGAGTCAGCGCTCAGTAATAGTCATTTAGGTAGAGAGGATTTTGGACCCAGCAGCGGTTCAGGCGAGGATCAGCTTCAATCGGTCAAAGTGGAACCAAGTCCATGGCTGAACGTCTCTCAAACCGGGGAAGACCAGTGGAGAGGAGTGTCCTGTGCCCTGACCTCAAGCGCCCCTCCTCAAAAATCCCCTGTCGGCCCGAACAGCCGGACGTACACTCAGAAACTGGACTCTTTCTCGGAGGCCTTTCTGTCCCAGTCTAAGAGACGACTCCCCGTCATCACCACCGGAGACTCTTACGGACAGCTCTGGGACTTCGGGGTTAAATCCAGACTCAGCTGCTCCTTCGACTCGGACTCCTCTTCCCCGTCGCTCCCATCGTTCCCATCTCCCTCGACGTCCAACCTGCTCAGCCCACCTCCCACGCCTCTGCCTCCTCCCTCGCACTCACCCTCCAAGATGGACTCCCCCGGTGCGCTCCCCGCCGCGCTTCACCCTGCTTCCCAAGGAACTGAAACCATCGGGACGCTCCAGTTTTTCCCCGTCCGTCCACAGTCCCTGCATCCACCCAATTCCTCTGGGATGATATGGAATCTCCCGCTGCTGCCCCATTGCTTTCCACAGTTGTCCGGTGACTCTTGCAGCACCGAGGCCAACCCAAGATCCTCCACTGGAAGCGACTACGGCAACAGAACAGGTATTATTCATTTTTATTATTAATATATACAGTAAACAAAATCAGAGTTTGTCCTCTTCATTTTATTTTTAAATGGGCTACATGTCATTTTCTTGCTTAAAAAGACAGCTATGCCGTACAGTTAATTAAATTTCCTGTTACACACAAAATAAAACCCATATATTTTATTGTATATCAATTAATGTGTGTGATCTTGACTTAACTTGATTCGTGATTTGGTTTTTAAATAAGAATTGGTTTAACTTTTCGAAGATGTTAGGCCGGGTAATGCTTCCTGTTTTCTCATATAATTGTTTTACCCACCCACATAACACAGTTCATGCCAATCTTCTGCCAACCTTTGTTGTATTCTCTTTAACCAATCTCTGCCTTTTTGTCTGTTTTTGTTTTGCTGCACCAGGTTCACAACACATCGTTCAATCCCCGGAGCTGGTGCCTTCATCCTCTCAGATACCAGTTCTTCATTCGTCTAAAACCTGTTTCTCAAACGGTCCGTCCATCCATTCATTCTTTCATCCAAACTCTAATCCTGCTCACATTTCTGGCCTTCAACGTGAGACAGAAGAGAATATGTTGCTCTTAACCCAGAAAATACGAAAAGGACCCACCAGTCTCAGAACGCCACAGCTGCAGGTAAAAGCATTGATCTAGTTGATATGAAATTAAAATGTGCTTTACTTTAAACACCACCTGCTTTTCCTAATTGCTATTTTCGGCTAACTGTGTCAGGCAGGTGTCTCGTGTAGGGAGTTAAAATCAAACTGATGCTATCTCCGCTTTATATGGCGTATAAAAGACATGTAGGTGGCTCTATAAAATGTACTCCTTTGTTCTCACAGGAGCCAGCGTGTCCCATCTACACCGGAACTCCATTTCCCAGCAAACTACACTCAAAGAGTAGTGTGAAAAGAGCCCGCTACACTCCCAGGCCTCTTCTTAACCCATTACGAAGAGGAACGGGGCTCTACTCATCTGTCTGTCACAAAGACGGCGAAGAAACCGTGTGCGGAGAGGAGGAAGAGGAGTGTGGGATTTTACCGTGAGTAAATTTCCCTGCACGCATCAGTCACGCAGTTTATCTTTTAGATCTAAAGTCTTTGTTTCACACACTTTAGGTGTATCAACTTGGGTCCAGATTTCCAGGCTGATATTCCCACCTGTTCGTTCAGTGACGGGACAGACACGGGGTCACCTGAGAAAGAGGAAATGCAGAGGGAAAAGTTGTTGTGGAAACCGTGGGATGAGCTGAGAGATAGTGCCGTATTACAAACTCAAGGTGAAAAACAGGTCTCAGCAAAACACACAAGTGACTCAATAACCTCAAAAAGTCACGTTCATGTGTGTTTTGTTGTCACACAGTGGAGAAGCTGCTGTTGATGAGTAGTTCCAGTGTTCTGCCAGGAGGGGGCAGTAACACAGAACTGGCTATTCACTGCCTGCATTTCTGCCAGGGTAACATCATGGTAAGACAAATTAAACTGATTCAAACGGGCTTTCCTTATTTACTTTTCATTTATTCATTCATTTTTTCTCTCATAAGTCATTTTACTCACTTGTTTTTATTAATTTTCTTTCTTTTTTTTAATCATTGCATGCTTCATCCTTTTCCCATAAATGTCTTCTTCCTGTCCAGGCCACATTAGAGATGCTGCTCTTTTCAAAGCCCACACCATCAGGAGACTACCGCTACCCTGGTAACCTTTGACCTGCATTTAACACTCAAGTTTAACCCTTGACCTCTGTACATTTTTGACTCACACCTTGTTTTGTCTCAGTTTATAAATAGAAATGCTCCACAGACAGAGGTGTGTGGTTATTTCCATAAACTGTAAACACCAATTTTCTCGTGAAAATATGAGTCAACCGAGAAGGAAGCTTACTTTCTGTGTTTACAATAGAGACCTTTGTTGAGGCGGCTACTTACACTCAGTCCCGACTAAATACTGTGTGAGAACAGACTGGACATTGTTCTGTCAGGTGTTTAAGAACGAGCAGAAACATAAGTCCTCAAGAAGAACATTGTCTGTTCATGTTACTGCCCTGGTTCTGTTCGTAGAGCTGTATGTAAATGTCCACACAGTTATCACATTTTCACTGAGTCTTTAATAATAATCGTTGTACTGGCTCCATTATTGGGGCTTGGAGCAAATATGAAAGTTGACCTTGTTCTGTTTGTCTTCATAGTTTGACATTTCCCTCTGTCTCTGTCACTAGGGACTGATGTTTGGACAGACAATGAGAAAAGCCTCTTCAGTGCAGCTCTGGAGACTTACGGCAAAGACTTTTCTCTCATACAGATAATGGTAGATTCTTCCACAGAAATTACACACACACACACACGTATATTTACTTTATACTTTTGTTTATACATGTCTATTTACACATCCTTTTTTCACTGGTGTTTGTGCATGTGCCGCAGGTAAAGACTAAGACTGTCGCCCAGTGTGTTGAATTTTACTACCTGAGTAAAAAGCTCGAGGACAAACAGAAAACACGCAAAGAGGAGGAGAGCAAAGTCGAAGAGGTGGAGCAGCCGAAGATAGTAAGAAAAACAAAAGTGTGAATATATTTAGAAAAGAGAATGCTTGTTGCCTGAAAGAATCTGGAGACTATGAAGCATTGGTGCAGTTTGTAAAGAGCAGAATTCATTACATGGTTATTCAGCGTGGAATGCAGCTAAACAAGTCGTCACAGCCCTCAGACTTTTACAATTGGTCCTGTTTTGTAGGCGGCGCCCGTCACTCAGCCAGCGTCTAGACAGATGCGTCTCGAGGAGGTGGTTCCCGTGCCCTCATTGGCCAGCTTCTTCCCCTGTAAGCTGTGCGGAAAGTAAGTAGCTGCATCTAAGACAAACAGTTTGGCCTCGGGACGCGTCGACACATGGTTTGAATTGAACTGTTTCCTCTTTGCAGAATGTTTTATAAGATTAAGTCTCGTAACGCTCACATGAAGATCCACCGGCAGCCTCAGGAGGACTGGACGGACAGGAAACTGCAGCAGCAAATCCTCAATCAGGCTCTGAATCGTGCCCCCGGCCTCATAGTCCCACCTCAGACTCAATCTTTGAATTTCCGTGAAACTAACAACGCAAATCTTCCTCCTGTAACCAATAGCAACAGCATCAGCCTCAGTGATTCCAGTGTATTAGATCACAGCGCTCTAGCGGCTTTTAGTAACAGTGTAATCTCTAATATAGATAGAGACAGAGAGAGTGTTTTACAGTTTCAGCCGATATGGGGTTCATTTGGACACACCACAGACACCTCGTCTTTTTACTGTAACACAGATGTGAAGACCGAGACAGAAACCAACATGGACACAGCTAAATGGAAGTAGTTTTTTTTATTTCTCCTTATCATTTCGTGACAAATTATTTTTATACTTTTATACTACTTTTAATACAACATGCTTTATGTAAATATAGTGAATATATTCCGTGTAATTTTAGAAAAGTGTCTCCAAAGCACCTCTTTGTAACGTATGTGAGTAGTATATGTGCTACATTCTTCACCCGTTTTATTGCACTGATTAGAAGTGCTGTACTTTCTGGTGGGTTATCTTCAAAAGCGTTTCAGCCGCTTTAGAGTGATAATGATAACAGTGTTTTTGTATGTGTCTATATAATCCCTCTGGATAACCTTGATCTTTCCCTCTCGCGTAAATACAATGAGTAAATGCATGTTCACCTGACTCTGAGCTTTTATTAGACTGCGTATGTACAGGTTCTATCTTTGTAATGTCTCTGATAGTGTTGAGCAGTATCATATAAAGTGCTTCATGGACCTTTAACCCCTTCCTTTGAACTAAAGTCCAACATATCTAGAACAGTTTGCTTGCCCTCTTTTCTGTCAGAAAAAAACAATGCACATCCCATTCTTGTATTACAGTGAGTGAATAAATGTGCTCTGCCAGAATCAAGTTGTTTCTGTGACGCTATACTCTTTAGTTACAAAAAAAAAAATCATATAATAGCAATCTTTTCACTTTGGGATTGTGTTCAAAAATACAAGTTTTAGCTGAAAAGGAGGCAACACAAGCACAAGGAATGAGTGAGATCTGACCAATGGGAGGAGACTTGGGGTAAAACGAGAGAGAATAAACAAGAGTTACACAGTTGAGCCTATTCATGTCTCTAGAGCAGCTCTTTGCCAGTTGACTGAACCCATATTCCCAAAACAAATGACCCCCACTGCCACCTGTTTACGCTCTTAACTTAGTGAACAACAAAAGCTTTGACATAACGTCCATAAGTAGGATTAAATCAATTAAAACTATAATGAGCTTTTAACGTATGACTTTTATGACGACACAGAGTTATGTTTCATTATGTAATCAGTGTTTTCTTCAGGTTCTTGCAAACACTTAAAGCAATTATAGTAAAAAAAAGAGTTGTGAGGCCTGAAACTAACTCTACTAGAACATTCCTTAAAAACAAACATGGACCAAAACACTGCTTCATAAAAAAATCTTATAGCCGGATTCATTGTGGCCATAGCAACAAAAAGCTGTGATGTAACGCTCTGGCTCTGGCTCAATGTGGCTGCCCCACTTGGCACCTCTCTCCCTCCAATGGAGCTTTTTCAGGAAGAACAAGAGGGCTGTATTAATCACTCAGTTTAAGAGACGGAATTGTTCAAGTTCATGGAGAGAAATCAGGGAGGAAAAGTGAAATGGGTCAATGCAAAGACCAATTAAGTGTTATTGAATTGATTAGTAACCAGTCTCGCTGCCGTTTATGTCTGGATATATGATTGGTCTGATGATTTGCACATTAAGTCTCAATGCGACCTCTGAGGAATGTCACTGACACAGAGTTTTATCTGCAGTCGATAAGTGAACAAACACACATTGAGAAATAATAACCTGCTGTGTGTGATTACGTCTGAGCGTGCGTTGTAAGGTCCGTCCTTACATCACTGACTTATGACCGCTGTTTAAAAATAATTACGGAGATCGTCAACAACATTATGGCTTGAACTGTTTGAACACGTTAAAGGAGAAACTTCAATACTAAAGCTAGAGTTTCAATGTAATGCCCTCACATCTTTCTCTGTGGAATAAAAGCTCAGTACTCCATTGTGTTGTTACTAAAGAAGACTTACAAAGACCCATTTAAAAAGGCTGTAATCAAATCCTGTCCTTTTCAGATTTCTTTTACTGCAGTTTTGGGGTAAAATGACTCAAGACAACGTCACCTGTTCATGTCCTTTTTCCCACTCTTTATGTCATATGATTAGCATGATTCCTTTTGCCTACATTGTTTAATATAGAAATGTCAAGACCTGCAATGTTTTATTTGGCCCTCCAGTAAGTTTGGTAGGTGATTTTTGGGGGATTTTGCACATAAATCAGACACAAAAAGTACTAAACTCTTCTAATAATATGTAATTGGGGACAATGCCACTCAAAAAAAGAAAAGACAAAAAAATTACACTAAACGGGAAACTACCATTCACTCTCAGAGCTGCCAATTGATCTAAACATGTCCACGGTAACACGGGGAGGACATGCAGACTTCTGATGATTTTTTGCACTAAATAAATGTTTTTTTTTACATTTACCATTCTTAGGGAAAGGTTCTGACATGAAAATATACCTCTGCAATGTTTAGCCTTCTTAATTTTCATGATAATAACGCCATATTGTAGCATATACCATCCACTAAGTCGTAAACACGGAAGTACTCTGTAGTTCCGCATTAGCAATTCAGTGGCTCGTGCTCTTTAAACGCTGCCGCTCGCCGCGTGCCTTCCCGTCCTCTCCTCTGATTGGCTGAGGGCACTGGGGGGCGTGCGTGGTTGCGTCATGTCAAAGAGAGGGATGAAAGCTTAGAGGAGAGAGAGAAAGAGAGAGGCAGATTAACAGAGAGAGGAGGCAGGCGCAGTGAAGACTCCTATATCCGCCAGACGTAGACAGACGGGGCCAGCTGCTAGCTAAGTTAGCTCCTGTAGACTATTAGCAACTAGCTGCAGAGTCCTAGCTCCTTGACTCCTTATGAGGGACTGAGTCTGTGCGTGTCAGTGCGCGTGTTGACGCCTCCTGCGCCGCTCGGCCGTCCCGAACTCACTCCAGTGTGCGTCTGAGTGTGTGTGCGCACCAGAGAGTGTACATAAACCCCCTTACCTTCCTCTTCCTCCTCTGAGAGAGTGTGAGTGAGGTTAGCGAGCGAGGAAGCGTCCATAAACACACTTTGACAGTCGAGTGTTTACATTCGGTGTCCGGTGACTTGACAGAGGATCGCCTAAAGACACCGACACGGCGCCAGCATGTGAGTACTGAAGGGGGACGGGGGCATGTGCGCTCCCGGATGAATGAATGCGTGAGTGGAGCTGTCACTGGGTGGATTTGACCTAAAGACCCGTCACCTCTTGTCTGTTTGTGTTACTACCGTGTATTAACCCTCGTCCCGGTGTCAGCGTGCGCGCAGACACTTTGAATGAGTCTGGTGCGGTAGCTACAGTGGCTAACAGATGCTACAGACACTTCTTAAACTTTGCGCTCTTGTAAATGACACCTTGTTTTCCGCTCTGTAGTGTTTCCTGAGGGTTTTTAGTGGTAGCCTTTTCCTAGTGATCACTTCCATAAACAGCAGTAGTGTCAGCTTACCCCACTGCATCAGCTTCTCCTGCCACATGGTGCACTTTTAATTCATTCACCATTAAACTCCGTGTTTCAAGCTCCATGCATTTGATCTCACTCGTGTTTCACATGTTAAGTCTTGACTTTGCGTGATAAGCTTGTGATGTTGCAAGATGCACATCAAAGCATTCGTGATGGCCTAGTTTTTCTCTTTTTTCCTGCAAACTGTCTGCGTTAGGTCCATGCTCTTTCACCTTTGGACATGTCTGAGCTGTGTGTTTATATGTGTCACTTAATGTGCACTGTTTGTTCTGTCTTGAAGCAACCTTTACTCCACTTTAGACAAAATCAAACAGCTCTGGGCGGCCCTTTGGGAGCAGCAGAGCCTGACACGTCTCAAATAAACCCCAAACCGATGTTTCTATCCAGCAGAGATGTCAAGGGAGGTGTGCTGTGGTGAAAGTGTTTGCCTAACGTCTAATATTAGCTGTTGATTTGATGTTGGAGAGTGGTCTGTGCAGGATGTGGTCAGTACGAGCCGTGAAGTTGCCTTTATTACTCGTCACAGTGATGAATCTCACTCTGACTTTGTTAAATAATGAGATGTCAAAAAGATTTAAAGATTTAAATCCTCCCTTGGGCAGAGTGAAAGGCTTTGGCGCCATAATGTGATTTAAGCCTTGAGTTGTCCAGTTATTCAACACCATAACATAGTCATAGTTAATATGGCTTCTGTTCATGTTTATGGTCCTGTAATTACTTTACAGTGTCTGATATTTTAATTTATTTGACTCCTTAAGCAATTAGACAGTGATAAAAATGTTTTCAGATACTCTCTTTGACGGGGCACTGATTTTCTTGTGTTTTATCAGTCTGTATTTGTCTAAACCTCTCCTTCTCGGGTGTATCTGTAAATGCCCCTGACCTGTATTTTGTATCCCAACCCCCTCTAAGTGTTGTTATCACTAGGAAACTCAGTAACCTTTAATACTGCTAGGATACAACTCAGGAATTTGCAGAAAACTGTAAGGAATTATACATTTTCTCTTCACTTAAGGCTTTAAATACATTATAACTGATCAAACACACTTTATCGTACATGTACCTTTGCATATTTACTTAAGTTGTTTTTTTATGTTGCATGTAAGCCTGATGGGAAGCAGCGGGGTGTTCATGCATCATGTTGACTCAGCTGCTGAAGGCCTGACATACTCCGGACAGTGAAAATGGAAGAGTTTACCCCCACAATGCATGCTCTGAATCAGGCAATCACAGTTAGTAGAGAAAGTTCAGCAGTTTGCAATTTCCTCGATGCTCCGTGACCCGCATCCTCGCACCAACTTTGAGAAAACTAGTTTAGAAGTTTTCACGTAACCCAGACAAACAGAACCCGACCCATAAACAAAGCTGCGAGTAATGGGAGCGTGGTCTATCAAAGGTTAACGTATTCTGTAAACTGGGAAAGCACGGCGTATTTACACACACTCGCTGCCGGAGACGGAGCGAGCAGGTGTAGGACAGAGGAGACGGCTGCTGAGGTGGAAGGAAGGAAGGAAGGGAGTGTGGATGACTGCACAGTGACTTTTAAGGAGCCATGCAACGTGTGCTTTCAGAGTGACGTGTGAATATTTGGGACAAGATACGGTTCAAACATGTTAGAACCTGACCTCTTTGTTACTTGTTGAGACCAGTGATAATAGGCAGACTCTCATGTGACTCTCTCAAATGTTATTTACTCAGAGTTGTGTACTTACTTCCTCGCCTCACGCTCAATTGGGGTAAACTCGATGACAGTTATGCGCGTTTTTATGTCACAATCTCTTCGGTGTCTGCATCAAAACAGTACTTTGATCGGATACGGGTTAATGTGTCAACAGGAGGATACTCAGTGATCCCCAAACACGCGGTGCCCGGTGTAAACGCGCGTGAACTCGGGCCCTTTTCACCGTGAACAAACTTTTGGAAGTCAAAATGAAACAAGAAAGGTCACCGAGTACATCTGGCATCTGTCGTCCCAGCATTCTTCATGGTTTTGCAGCTATAATCAAATTCATTTTCAAGTAGTTTCAGACAAAAAGACACTGTCACTGCTTTTAATAATAGACTTTAAAGATGGATGTAGAACAGTTACACATATTTCCATTGCTATCATGATAGTGCTTTGAATTATATCACATTATTTTGAATAGTTTTATGCACTTAGTCAGGATTTCTCTTGTCTTTTGCTTGTTTTGTCCTTTGTTGGTGCTGTCTGGTCCCATTTTAATTTAGAAAACTTTAAATATTTAGTATTTTTATATGTTTTAAGGTGAAATCCTGTCTTACAGAATCCTAATGTCTGGTTTTAGTTGTATTTGTGACAGAGAGAGAGTGACCACTGCAAGGGTCAGGCACCTACCCATCCACATTTTTAGGGTCAGTCGAGGCTAAAGGTCAAATTCCTCTGAACCTGTAAAAACTTCCAAAGCAACAAAGCCAAAACCAGGGACATAAAACCTTGTCTAGTTCTTCAAACAAAGATAAGAAGACTTTTCCTTGGAGTGTATAATAAACACTTTGTGACTTAATGGCGTTTCCACAGGAGGATCACATGACCACTCTATCCTAAACACTGGATTAGCTTAGTGGCTACTGGACTAAACTGGCCACACTGTAAACCTTGTAATCCCTCACAAATATTTGTTTGTGGAAGGAAAGCCACATATTTGAACCAGCAGGATGTCGAATGGAGTTTGAACAAAGAAAAATGCTGGAAACATGCTTTGCTTATTCTCTGCTTATCATTAATTAGATGAACCTAAAGCACGAGTAACTAAATGTTAATGGATTATTGTTTTCTTGTTGAAGGATTATTATTTTTTTGCTTGCTTAGAGGGGCTAAGAAAAGACTTTCACATGGATAAAGCCAGGATTACAGTGTCTCTCTGGTTATGAGCTTAGAGAATACACTATTTAAATCTAACCGAGGGCCGAATAATTAAATGAAAATCTATGTCTCATTTTGAAGCACTGTTTAGTTTTTCCAACGGGCAGAGGTTTCTAATCTGATTAACTGCTTTTCGACATTGGGACGTTATAGATTCATTCAAGAATCTGCTGTAACAATGGTTTTAGTATAAATATTTCCATGTTGTAGATTTAATATCCTGCTTTGTGCTGAGTCGTAACTTCAGAACATTTTACTGCTTTGTGTTGCTCCAGATCCAAAAAAGAAGACAAACCAGAAACACAACTTCGAAGCTCCGTGAACAAAATGACTCTGTAGTTTTATTGGGACAGCTGAAGTTTCCCTCTGTTTCACATTCCTCTCATACCCCTCTTTATCCTAGACATTTCTTGTAAAAGATGCCTTTATTGTATGTATTAAACATAAAGTTCACCCGAGACAGGAAGGAAAATGGAGGTAAACACAGACAATTTTAGGAAGGAGTAAAATGTTGGACGATGAAGGACAAGAGCCGCTGTTTTCTTTCCTCTAAAAGCCAAAGTATGTGGTTCATTTAGAAGATCAAAGTGCATTTTTATGACTTAATTTTCTCGTTTGCCATGTTTTCCTGAAATACGTTTTCGAGGGAATGCACTCAGCTCCTCGCAGCTTTTGTCGAGCTGCTGTTTCCTCGCTTCCTCTTAGACATGTTGAGGTCTGGGTGTATTATTCAAGTGTGGGACACCTTATACCTTTTCCTGGTGTGACGTCGGGACAGTGCTATTGTGTAGATATGGGATACTCTTTCAGTCTTGGGCTTCTACTTTGTAAAACAGTTTAAAGATACACAGTTTACTTACATTGAACAGGCTTAAGAAAAGGAAAGAGTTTTAACATTAAATCAGGATAATCGTTTTAGTGTCAGTGTTACAACTCGCACACTCGATCTTGGCACCTTTGCATGCTGGGATATAAATACATCTCCTAAACAGGTGGATCGAGCAGGGAGCTGACTACAGTCCTGTCTTAGGTGTCAGTGCTGAAGTGAAGGATTTAATGTCCAATGTGTGATCCCTGATGGTTACTGACATAGAGCTGACAGGTTGAAAGGAAACACGATGCTAACCTTTGTCAAGAAGGCGTGTGATTATATCCATCGACAGTCGCGTGGAGTCGATGACATGCCATCTTCAAATGATCTGCATCGATGACTCTGATTATAAAAACCACTGTAAACGAGATGGGAATGCAGATAGATACTGGGTCCGTGTGACTCCTCTATAAAACAAAGGTTTTATGTGTGTCATCTTGAGTGTTATGTTCAGTAAGACAACCGGAAACTGTTAAGAAAATAATAATTTTATTTTGTTTAATTGATGCAAAGTACTGCACATACTCTTTGTTTCCAGTTCAGATAAAACAAAGGCTGTATTTATGTGACATTATTAGAAAAATAAGGGTCCACTTGTATCGACAGGGATCATGGCTAACAGAAAAGAATACAGTTAAAAAATAACTTGTTCAAGTCGACGAACAGCATCAATAAATCATTAGCAGAGAGGAAAATATATATTAACTCCTCGCAATAATAGCCTTATTGTTTGTATTTAACATTTAGCAGCTTTATTTAAGTATATATTTTAGAATAATTGAATAGAATAGGTTTTATTATCAATAATTTAAATAACTTTTTGACCTGGAGTCTCCCTTGAGTGCGCTGCGGGTGTGTGACCACACGGTGGCAGCAGAGCGCTGTTTAATGCATAGCGTTAGTTTGGGTCAGAAGAAGAGAGCTGCTCCATCAGATGCAACAGTCACGGGTAAATAAGACAATTTATTCACCTAATTAAGCTGAAAGAGGGGTATGTGGTATTTGCACATTGTTTTTTCTTGAGTTTTTAGTTTGAATTATGTTTGTTTTTTACTTAAATCCTTTTGTGGATTTAATTAGTGTCACTGCGGTCAATAAGGTGGACATTAGATAGAAAAGTTTATGCAGTTTTAATGGTAATGTTTGAGAAGTAAGTATTCGTATGCGTTTGCAAGTGAAAATATAATTAGCGTTCATAAATTGACGCTGTATTTTATTTTATTTTATTTTAGTGAAAAGGCACAGCTGACACACCTGTAACCAATTAAACCCAGGTGAAGCGGACTGGCTGCGCTTTCCTCCTGTTTTTATTTCGACTTAGCGCCTCTGTTTGTGCTGAATCAGTTTTAAAACCCATCTCCATCCATTCCCAAGATTAAACTTGGCTTCACAATATTAATTGTGATGTATGCAGTCCACAACAAAGCTACTTTATCATTACTGTGGCTCTCATTGGACATTAGGCTCACAAAAGAAGATTGGGGACATTTTTATTTCAAAGCCTTTCAACTGAACCACTTTGCTCTTCAGTTCAGAGCTAAGTGATTATTATTTCATTCAAAAGGAATGCTTTTAAAGACTCTTCTCAAAATTACATCCTATTTTACTTGGAAAATAGGATAATGAGACTTTATTGTACACACAGCAACATTTAGTTGCCTTGGTTCAAGATAAAATAAAACATTCTCCAACAGAATAAATAAGTAGGTAAATAGTGTGTGCACGTACTCTTGACCGTTGTGTACAGTATAGCATATAAACTTCAATAAAGAGTCAATGGCAGAATAAGCTGTTTGGGTGCAACCCACATACTCACCTCTGCTGCTCATCCCACAAATGCTTGTTCCTTCAAATGTAGCACCATTTAAAAGGGAAATAAACAGGCTTTTCCAACGGTATAAGATTTACTGCCAAGAAGAATTTTTACAACAAAGAAATAATCTACCAAACACAAATGTCCTTACTTTTTGTGCTAGGTTTATATAGTGACGTAGAGTCTAAAGTATTAAAATTGTAAAATTGTAAAATAATTCAGGGCAGCAAGTGTTTTTTTTCCTCTAAATTAAAACTGATTCCTTATGGTTTTCCTTAAAATGCCCTTTGAGTAAACAACAATTTATTTCTGTGTTTAAAGTCAAACATGACCCAAGGCAACAACTAAATATGACCAGTTTGTTTGGAAAATATAATTTCATTAAAATGTCTCTTGTGTAATAGTTTTTTTTCCCACAGTCTGTTCTTAATCTGAACAGGTGGCATCTCTGAGTTTGTCTCTCTTCTCACCTTGACACATACAGTTAATTAGTCCCATTTTGTGTTTCTTACCCCTGTCCTCCTCTGTTTCCTTGTCTGGCAGCATGTTGGGGTACACTGTAATCCGCGGGGGCCTGGGGCTGCTGGCCGTCAGGAGAGTGTGTCTGGTCACTCGCTCCGCCCACTCCGTCCCACGCAGCGAGCACCGGCCCATCAAAAAGGTCATGGTGGCCAACAGAGGTAAGCTGTGTGTAGCCGTAACTCACCATTAACAGTTATGCCGGCAGCAATGTTAAATTAAATAGACTAAACCTATTTGATCTATAATGTAGGAAAAACCGTATGACATTTAAAATCTTCCCGAGGCGAGAGAACACACCATTTCAATGTTTAATGTGCGACATTTAATTTTCTCTGGCACATTCTCATATTTAAGCACACTTTATGTCTGTGCAGGAGGAGATAGCTTTGTTTGCGTTATATAACTCTTCAAGTGCCTAGACCTCTCATTGTATACGATGTTACTAATGCATATTTGACATGTTTAACCTTTTAATTTGTCCACTTGTGTTACATCCTCAGACTAATACGTTGAAATAAATAAACTGCTTATGATGTTCTGTAGGTTTGAAGGTCGTCCAACTCATTTGAACCATCAAAAATCTGCTAATCACCATACTTTACTAGACTGAGACCTGAATAGAAATATAATTATAGAGAAGGCCGGTGTTTCAGAAGTGCAGCATATTCAGCCTGCTCTTGATTTGCTGAGTAAATATTGCTAATGCTGATAATTACTGTACCTCCCCATTAATGCTGATGCTGTCCATAAGGCCATCAGAGCAGTGCACTTCTCCAGCTTTGAGTGACAGATGCTAAATATATGCGTCGTTCCCTGTTGCTCACTTTGTGGACACATTTAAATGTTTGATTACCTTTCATTATTGATTTAGCCTCGTTGGTGGACACATGATTCTGGATGCAGCACGTGGTGGATCTGTAGAAAGAACTCACATGCATATTTATGTTTAACCAAAAAAAAAAAACCCAAGCGAGGTTTAATCCATCAGCTGGATTCAAATGGATGAGGGTCTGGCCTCACGTTCACACTCAGCCACCGTCGGGTTTTCCGTCAATCTCGCTCCCTCACCTTGGCCTGACGCGATATCAACACCACATTAGATCACATTCATCACACGGCGGCGCACCGGACCGTGCACGCTCTCGGGGTGTGTGTGATGGAGAGCGGCTGGACCATCATATCATATCAGCCCAGCTTCCACTTGACCAAGCACATCTCCTGTCGGCCATGGCTGCCGTTCTCTTTCACTAATATCCTGCTCTCTCCGCGCCCTCTGCCTCCTTTGTTGACTCCTTCCCTCCTCTTCTAAGCTCTATCTTTTTCAGCACTTGTCAGATGTGATCTTCTTCTAGCCCGATTGCCGCCTTCCCTTTTTGCCCCCTGTGACTTTGCCTCATTTCTTCTTTCTCTGTTTATTCCATTTTTAATTTCCCTCTCTTCGGTCTCTGTTGTGGGCTGCATTCTTATTTCTATGGCTTTCTTGTGCTTCTGTGCTTTGTCAATTTTTTTAAAAGTTTCTAACATTCTTGGCAATCTCTCTCTCCACTTTCTAATCTTGCACTTTCTAGGGTCTCACTGTAAACAGCTCCCAGTTGACTTCATGTTCCTGTCTGTCTTTTATGTCCTGTTCCAAAATGCATTCCCACTCATATTTCCATCTCTAATGTTTCTTAACCCTTTTCGCCCTGTATCCTGCACACTTTCTGTGACTATACTTTTTTTCCCCACAGAACTGTGTTTTGCCAGAAAAACAACAATCTGGCTCTTGTGCTTTTGTTAAAAGCCGGCAGTGTTTGCTTCGTATAAATATGTCATTTTTGTGTTCTCCTACGATAAAAACAGTAGACTGTTTGCAGTGTTGTTGACACTTTAGCCCAGTGTGATAAAGCAAACCAGATGAATCTGTCTTGTTCTCACATGCAGCAATAAAATATTCAGTTTGTGATTTGTCAGCAGGAGGTGTTCATATCAAAATAGGTCCATGTCTACTCAGTGTTGATAAAATAAGAGTGTACTTATGGTGCATTCATGTGGTCCTTGGGAACTCGGAGTATCCAAGTTAGGAAGTCGTTCTTCCAACTTCAGTGTGTTCTCATGATTTTCTCAGAAAGACAGAACATTCACAAATGGACACAAAGTCAAAAATGTGCTAATGTTATTTTTAAACGAGTTAGTACAGTCAAAGTAGGAGTTATTAGCCGATTAGCAGTGGTTCAAGAAAAGGAAGCCTATTCAAAACGTAAGAAGAACCTCTAGCGTTAAAACACATACTTTGGGTATGTGTTTGAGGTAGAAACAACGTTAGAACATGGTTAAAAGCTCAGAAAAGTCGATTTAGCATAATATGGGACCTTTTTAAACGTTTGCTTTCCTCCTTCATGATGATGAAATAAACATGGAAACTTGCATCTCCGACTCACGTTCTGACTCGAGCAGGCGTTCATATGCATTTTTCAACTCGGAAAGCCGTTTTTCAGAGTTCCCTTTACACATGAATGCACCATTATTACACCGCTATCCTGTTTCTTTCATATTGACTCAATCCACAACACAAAAACGTCCACATACTCAAACAAGCAGCATGTATTACAGATGGAAGATTACAGTGTTGCCTGTCTGCCATCTTGTCTTTCAGGTGAGATAGCGATCCGTGTTTTCAGAGCCTGCACTGAGCTGGGGATCCGCACCGTGGCCATCTACTCGGAGCAGGACACGGGGCAGATGCACAGGTACTAAACGCTGCTACATTAAGCCACAATGGGCCTGTAGTGCATTAAGTAAAGGAAGCGTAACTGGCAGATGTCTTACTAATCCGCGGAGCTGCCACTGCTGGGTATCGACCGTAAATTGCTAAAAGTTGATTAGAGCTAAGACCAATTAAAGGAAGCAAGGGAGCATTTTCTCTCTTCAGCGCTTTGGGCCGCTTCATTGTTGTGTTGGGTATTTAAGTGTTGACATAAATAAAGCTGTATTGGCATAGCAAAACATTCAGGTAATCGCACCACTTAGTTTACACTCACTAGCAACCTAATCAGGCTTTTTAATCCAGCCTGACTCTCTAATGTCTATGTTTCCTTTTGCTAAGTAATACATCTTGTTATAGGCCTGTGCTTCCACGTGTTTAGGTCTATTCTGCATTTAAATCGACTTCTTTCTCCTCACCCACACTTATTCTACCTGCTACATTGGCTTGTAACACTCACACTTGTCTTCACAGGCAGAAGGCAGATGAAGCCTATTTGATCGGAAAAGGCCTGCCTCCTGTTGCTGCGTACCTTCATATTCCTGATATCATCAGAGTGGCAAAGGTAAAGGGCACTCAGCACCGTTTGGTCATAAAAATGTATTATATTCTTAAAGGTGAAGGACATTTGAAATACTCAGCGCTTTGAAGAACAGATTAGTATTTTGTAAATGGTTCTGTTAGATACTTTTGGGAACACATTAAGGTGCTTGTAATGGGGAGTGCAAAGGTAGTATAAATGAATAAATTTGATAAAAATGTTTATAAAAACCTACAGAAAAAACACACTTGTAGTTTCGGATGTAGTTTTATCTACTTTAAGTCTTTAAGATTTTTTCGTTAAAATACCTCGATAATAAAAGTATTCCTTTTGATGCTTTGTCTCTACACTGTTCCCTCCATATGCCACTCATCAGTGACTGTACATCAGACTGTCTCCTCGTCCTCACATCTTCCAGGATGCATTGCCAGTTGTTCATTATCATTTTTCTGATCAGTCTTTCACGGTTTATAATTTTCTGCGTGGGCATGTGGTCAGTCAGCCAAGCCGGGGAACCTTCACCATCCAACTCATTTCTCAAAATCCGTCTGCCTATCTGGGAGCGGAGCCACCTCATGCCGCAAGGAGTGTGTGTGTGTCTGTGTGTGTGTGTGTGTGCGCTCATCTATTGCTTTTGCTGCTTATTCTCTGCATGTGTGCTTCTTGTTCACTCTGTGCAACACTCTATTACGGAGTGATCGAAATAACCATCCGTCTCTGTCCCACCACTGCAGTGTGTGTCCTCACAGTTAACTTGTCTAAACGTGTGCCAGTGTGTGTAGGTGCGTGATCTCACTTGTGTGGATGTGTGCGCCTCAGGGTGCTGTGTGTAAATGCTCTGTCCATACCTGTCAGAATCCATGTCTGTCAGTGTGAGGAGGTGGATGGCTATACCTGCCGATGCTTTACACATACTCTTGAAGCTGTGTGTGGCTCCATGCCTCCTCCTGGTCTGCCAGACACAGCTCCCTTAACAACGGGACAGCCCATAATTATAGTCCGCCTTGTATCCAAGAGCAGATGGCACATACTGATCCAGAGATGGCTCTATCTGTCAAGCTACTGTAACAGGGCTGTGTGTATGTCTGTGCATACAACTCAGCACTTTTCCTCTGACCCTCAATTTATGCACCTCGCTCCGACTCCTGCTGGAGCCCGTTGGCTGGATGATTATTAGGAAGATGTAACAAAGATAGTATTGGGCTGTGATCCCTTTTGCTCAAAGTCCTTTTCACTGCTGACAGTGTGTGCTAAAGCAGCCGTGCTTGTTGTGTGATTAGTCGTATCCCTCATTAAAGCTAAGTGTTAACCAGGGGATCCCTGTTTTACAGGGTTCCAGTTGAAATGTTGCTGCAGTGAATATTCCTGCCACATAATAAGACTTTCAGCAGAAAAGAAAACACATTTGTTTCATCTCTGTCAACAGGCAGGTAGCACAGAACTGTAAATATGCTCCATGTCTGTCTCTGTAGGACAACAATGTGGATGCTATCCACCCGGGCTATGGTTTCCTCTCGGAGCGAGCAGACTTTGCCCAAGCGTGCACCGATGCTGGGGTGATGTTTGTTGGGCCAACCCCAGAGACCGTTCGCAAAATGGGAGACAAGGTGGAGGCTCGGTCTCTGGCCATCACTGCAGGTATGGACCGGTCAATGACACAAACACTAGCAGGATGTTAGAAGTGTATTCAATAATAATAATCATTTATTAACCTCCCTTTAGGTGTACCGGTGGTCCCAGGAACAGATTCCCCCATCTCCAGCCTTCGAGAGGCACAGGCTTTTGCCAAGACATATGGCTTTCCCATTATCTTTAAAGCAGCCTACGGAGGCGGTGGCCGAGGCATGAGGGTGGTCAGAGAGTATGAGGTGAGTTGTGACACTGTTGGTTCTGATATTCATCCATATTCTGCTTGTATTCTATTAAAGTTAAAAGTGTGTAGTAAAGATAAGTTGTTTATCGTGCTGGCCTCTAATCACATTTTCACAAGGACTTGAATGTTTGTATTCTGTCAAACTAACAAAGCCTCAGAGTGATACTCTGAACTGAAAAACAAAGTTAAGATGGGAAGTTACCCTTCAAGGCACGTGAAATCATTTCTTTAAGATGAATGTGACATGATCAATTTTGAAATAAAGCAGAAACATCAAAAATCTTCCCTGGAACAGTGGTCTGTGAAGGGTGTGCGACCTTCTTAAGGCCTTTAGACACCGGGAAGTGACAAGTTGTCATCACTGTTTAATTCATGGGAGGCCTGGCGGCAGTGGTGCCACGACTGGAGGATGTGTGTGTGACCCCTCAGCTCCTTGTGACTCCTGAGTCTTCCATACATTTGGAGCAGGCAGCTGTTTGTTGTCCACTCTGATAGAAAGAGGAGCGATCTGTGGAGAGACTGAGGGATACAGGGCTGCCACATCTTCATCCTTCATCGAATGAAGTTTACAGATATTTGTGACAGTGACTTGTTGTTGTAAAGTCAATACTTGACCCTTAAATGCTATGCCATTTTGAATGAGCATTTATTTCTTACAACTCAACAGTCTCTTAACAGTTCTTTGTGATGAAAAATGCAACACATTTCTTGTTCAGTGATCTAAACAAAGATCTGTGTAGTCATTGAGACACACGTGTCAGCAATGCATCAGAACTATGACCTTTTCTACGTTGTACTCCAGTCTAATTAATTAGTTGTTGACATTTCCCACTATTCAGTTGAGTCTCTTGGGCTTCAACTCCAGCAGATGTGCAGACTGTAAAAATGTCTTTGTACTGTTGGCCCTAAACAACAATGTGTAATAATACTCCCTTATAGTCATACCTATGCTACATTAACAGTGTTAGTCAATGTAACTACTCTCATTGCCTTTGTGTTTACTAATAATCAAGTGCCATATTTAGTTGTGTGTGTTGACGGGACATCTTTCCCAAAGACAGAAGGCCTGTGTCAAAGCTCTAGTGACCGAACTGACCGAACTCATGTGAAACACAAATGCAGGCTGCTGACTCAGAGTTTGAAAAGGCTTCTCTCTCATCCATGAAAAAGGTATAACGTTGAATTGACAGCACTTGGCGCCTGCAATTTAGGATTCAGTGTTAAAACACAATTTTAGAAACATGGCTTCCTTGACTTCTGTCATTTTCTCCAACAACAACTACCATGATCTTTTGAGAATTAGAAATGCTTCATACTTTTCTTTATTTTAAAAAGTTATCTGTTACCAAAACCTAAACATAAATAAACATAACCATGTGTGATGTAAAGACTAAATGGCATGAGTCCTACACGTTGAGCTTTGTGTTTTGCCCTTTTTCATTTTGCCCTGGAGGCAGTGTCCTGCTGGGCCGTGTGGTTGACAGCTGAGGCTGGACTCTGAGGAGGGGCCACAGCAGTGACTCAGTCTTCTTAGTGTGGACTCTTTGACTGTGACTCTGACAAACACAGATTGAGTTGTGACCTTGACCTGCTTCAGCTTTGTTTCCTGTCGTCTTGTTAGAGTCATGTTCCCAAAGGGAGTGTAAACCGCTTTCTCCAAAGAAAATGCCATTAAAGAAGTGGTACATCAAGTGAAAATGATAAGAATGAAGAGGAGCCATTATACAATGAATACATTTCCTCTCCTCGTCCCAACAGTAACAACACAGACTTATGGATTTTTCTTTTGTTTGTCAGGAACTGGAGGAGAATTACCAGAGGGCCTACTCTGAAGCGCTGACGGCTTTTGGGAACGGAGCCCTGTTTATCGAGAAGTTTATTGAAAAGCCAAGGCACATTGAAGTACAGATCCTTGGTAAGAGCGCTATGAGACTCTTTGCATTTGACTTTAAGTACCTGTCCGTTTTTTGTTGGTGTGATCGAACTGGGTTCATTAAGACATAGCCCTTGCACTCAGAGCCCTGCGTAGGAGAGAACAGAGACAAATGAACAAGTGTGACTGAGAGCCATAGGCCAGAAGAGGGTCCCAGCCATTATTTCCACTCATTATAATGAATGTTAGTCTTCTCACAGTCGAAAGGATAAAGTTGAAAAACAGCTACAGATAACACACCTGTCTATCTGGTTTGTTCTTTACTTTGTGTTGTTTTTTTGGAGTCTGTTTGTGGCACTATTATTAATGACTGTCTCAAGGAATAGATAAGATTTAGATTTGACTTCCTTCAAACTACAGAATTAATTTATAAAGACTATACATTTTCATGGCTCCTCTCTCCATGGTTTTCACCTCTGATTGTCTCTCGTTGTTCTTCAGGTGATAAATACGGTAATGTCATCCACCTTTACGAGAGAGACTGCTCCATTCAACGGAGACACCAAAAGGTGACGTCCTCTTCACTGAAAAGATGCTCTATGTTCAATTAAGTGTTTATTTATTCATTCAGGTTTGCCTTCACTGCTTTTCTGCTGCATTATGTTAATTAGCTCAGGCCGGCGGCACGCACAAAGGTCATAAGAAAGAGTCCACCTGCGAGCAATCTCCTTTCCCTGGTGTCTGTGCCTTTTATTTGGGCTAAAAGACCAATTAAGCAGCATTAATAAATAAGGGGATTATGGCTATGATGATTAGACCTGCGATAGCCATGACCATCGTGGATATCCTGTGCAGCTGGGAGTAAGAGGATTAGCAATCAAAATTAACCACTGCTAATGCTCCGTGAATGGACTCCAGAGCTATGGTGGCCTGCTGTGCAATTGTCAAACAAATTAACTTAAATCATCAAAAGCTGGTGTTGATTTTTGTCTGGACTTTGTGTTTTAGAATTTGCTGTGTATTAATCATCTAATATAACAAATACTTTTATCAAAAAATCTGATTAACATGCATAATATTTAATTACTTAGCAAGCAGTTTTCAATCATGTATTTTCATCACTTTCCTCTTTTTAATCGAATTATAGTTCTAATCATATCAGTGGCTCTGTTCGTGTCAGAGCGGCTTCTCCTTTATTCTCTGGAATTTAATCTGCCTTTGCCCTTAATCTAAGATCTTTTTGAGTCTCAGAACTGAGAAAAGTGTCTCGCTCAAATAGATTTGGGATTTTGGGAGTCAATAACATATTTTTAGCTTTTTCTGCTTACTTGGAGATTTTTTCTTTTTGGGTAACACATTGTTTTTAACAGGATGCTGTTATTTTTCTGGGATATTTTGAATCGTTTGACAAAGTTTGGTGACACAAATCAGTCTGTAATAAAGCGAACCGCACTCACAGCAGCAGAGGCTCGTCCAAATAAAAGGAACTAAATGTTTGTTTATCTAAAATGACACAGACATAAAAAGATCTCTATTGTTGTGGATAGCTTTAACTTGTAAAATGAAATTGTTTTCTTTCAGTAGTGTTTCTGATGTATTTCTGCAGAGTCTCAGAAATACTTAAATCATTTATATCGTTTATATTTATGACTGTTGTTGCTACGGTGACTTTCTAAATCTAACCTTGTTGTTCTGAAGGTTGTGGAGATTGCACCAGCGTTTCAACTGGACCCTCATCTGAGAGACCGGCTGCACGCGGACGCTGTGAACCTCGCCAAAATGGTACACTTTTTCTATTTCTCACTAATAGCTCCAGTGTTTGTTTCTTTTCCTGATATTGTTTACTTTATGACTTAATGAGAGCTTTGCTAATATTAGATGTAGATGTCAACAACTGGAGCGGTGGTGCAAAGTTGTGTTCAGAATTTGGCGTCTAATCGGGAAAGTGCTCTCTAAGACTGTGGATGAGTTCTAGTTTGAATGCTCATGCCTGGGGTTGTATTTAGGAAGTCTGAGCAACTTCCCGGTGCCATTAATTTTTCTGTCTATAATTGGTCTGCAAAACAACTGGACTCTCCCCAGGAATGTTAATGCGGCGCCGTCTACCTGTGGTCCCAATAAAGAGCTGCCAAAATGGAAATGTTGTTTGCAAATAGTTGGAACGGGATGTCAACAGTCAAAGTAAGCTGCAGTTTTAGAAATGACTATTTGGACAGATTTTGATTGCATTGTTTGTCGATTACTGTCATCAGTTGAGTTTTGTTTAGCTCGAAAATGGGAAAAAAAACATGCTGCTTTCTGTATTAGTAGCTGTCGTTGTTGTTGTTGTTGGTGAAAAGTTTTTTCTCTGATCAAGGCACAGCTTAAAAGTCAAGCCTCATCTCTCAGGAGAGATTTAAAGTAATGGCCTTCTCAGGTAATGGCCCAGGTGAGGAATGGATAGATGCATTGAGGTAAGATGAGGATGGAGATGAACAGTGATTTGCTGTAGAAATGACCTTGATGATGGAGGAGTAGTCATACAAAATGGCTGTTGAAAGCTTACAGTATGACCTTGTTCAATACTAGTTTTGCTGTAGTAACAAAATGACAACACGTTTTAACTCTAAGAGGCTGACATATGGTAGTTTTTAGGTGCAACACTGAACTTATGGCTTACTTAGCGTGTTGTTGTTGGAGTATTCACTTAAAAA
The DNA here is from genome assembly GCA_036850595.1 of Rhyacichthys aspro. Taxonomy (NCBI): domain Eukaryota; kingdom Metazoa; phylum Chordata; class Actinopteri; order Gobiiformes; family Rhyacichthyidae; genus Rhyacichthys; species Rhyacichthys aspro. Next base: position 5,645,710 of record CM072165.1, read on the forward strand.
GACCAACAAGGACAAGGACCAAATAACAAGTTTCATTAAATTAATACGTACAATTCAGTAAGATTTTATTTTCTTTGTGCAATGTAGCAGTAAAATTCCCCATCCAAGGCTGAATTGTGTTGACATTAAACATACAAGAATGTTATTGACGTCTTTTATTTCCAGTTGAAATACAGTAGATTCCCTTCAGATGAAAGCTTGAGCTGCTGCTGTGTACATCTTCCTCAGATCAGTGCAGCCATAAGCTTCACACTAACACACACAGATTTGCTTTAGACCTGCAGCTTTTACACATTATCACCAGGGGTCCCACTTTCTCACTGACTCATCCTCCATTTTCTTGTTGCAGACTCCCCCGCAGTCTCACCCCTCCTCGCTGCCTCTTCCCTGTCGTATGTATAGGCTATGATTGCTTTTCACTTTGTGTCTGTCTTCACGGTGAAGGCTCTCACTTCAGAGCTAAGCCTGACTCTCACCGCGGGAAGTGAAACCTGCTTCCTTAGCAACGCCGAGGCTGAACTTTGGGACTTAGTTGGGTATTATTAATGTGTGTGTCGCTGTGTGTTTGTCTCACCGCACTGGCACATTTATTTTTAAGGTGCAGTGTGTGTCCTGTGAAATGGGAGTGAGATGCTGCTCGACTATTTAGGCCACTTGTGTTTGTGAGCAGTTACAGGTTATGTCAAGTGACCACTTGGCCCATGTTTGCTATTCTGGGAGCTGGCATTTGGAATCTAATTCTTGAGTCTTGTGGTAAAAGGAAGGTCTGCTCAGACATTTTAATGGTCCAGAGCATTTTCTACTCTAATTAGAACCTTTTCAATTTAATCAGCACCGTTATTGGAATGTAATTGCATAGTGTTTGAGACATTATACTGCTATTGTATCACGCTTGTGTGTGTATTGCACACATACACAGTTTCTCTGGCTCAACGCCCACACACCACACTCACACAATGAAAAACGTATTTTTATACTTTCCCTCTACTCTATATACAGTTTGTATCATTTCCTCTGATACTGGGACCTGGTATGTCTCAGTTGAGTGACATTAATATTAATAACACAATAGATTTCAGTCACTTCCAGATTAAAAGCTTGAGCACTTGATTTGTGAATCCTACAGCGAGCCATGATATTACCACATGAGCAGGACTAGAGGCTTTAGAGGTGGACTGACCGCTGTGTCATGAGGAGTATATATAGTTTAGAAATTACATCTAAAATGTAACATCCTTTTCTCCTACCAGCTCCACACACCTGTTATTTCTTTCTCTAGTTTTAATGGTGGCTCCACGGCGCTGCTGCAGTGTCCCTTCATCTCGCCGCCAGTTCCAGATGCACATCTTCCATTATCAGAAGCCTCCATCTGAGTCTTTCAGACAAACACTGATGTCTTTGAACTCCGTGCAGGCCATAGCATTTCCTGGTAGATTGTCCTCCAGAACAAAGTTGCCTTAGCAACACTGGAGGCTACGGGAAGTTAGTTGGTTTGGAAACAAGGGTTTTAGCTCCGAGTGCTATCTATCTAACGCCTGGAGGATAGGCACAGATCTCGTCAAATGGCCTGCTATGCACTAATGCTTTCTGTGACTCAAGCTGCTGGTTTTGTGTAGTCACTTGGAAATGGTTTGTGTTTGTCTGATTGTCTGGCTGCCATGTCTTTGTTGTGTTTTGTCTGTTTTTGTTGTGAAGAAATATGGCTGACATTCAACATATGCACTATCCGAGCCAGTCTTGATTAGTTTTATGAATGATGCATCTCTTTATAGCAGTGTGAGCTTTTTCTAATCACAGTGATTGGCCTGCTGATTGAGCACTTCATTGCTTGTTCTTTCATGCATGGACTATCATCTGATAATTTAGCTTTTAATACCTCTTCATTTCTGCCCACTTCATTTTTTTTAAGCAATTGCAGTTTTGTATCTGGATTTGATGGTGAAAAATGAACAATGAGCAGGCTCCATATCATTTAAAACAAGGGACCTTTTGTTCTAGATATGCCTTGTTTTTGGTCCTGTTGCTCTGGTAAAATTGACCCTATTCTTCAGCCACTTTTAAAATCCCCACACACAGTTTGGGTTTTTTCCAGTGGGTCTCTGAGCCGTCTTTATGTCGCAGTTTGGCAGAGATGATGATCCCTCTTTGCAGAGCGCTATATCATCGGTTTGGCAGTGTTTTCGCTGCTGCAGTGGTTTAAGGTAATGAGAAAATGGCTCCACGATTAAGCTTTTTGGGCCCCTGTAATGCTGTCCACTCTCGTAATGTCACTCATTCAAACCGGTGCCTCATGTATCGTGTGAAACGTGAAGGAGAGAATAATGTGGGATTCCGTGTCTCAGTTCACTGCCAGTGTTTTAGTTCGCTCACCTTAAGATGTTTGAGGGCAACAAAACCGTCCAATTAGCCCAACATTTGTCTCTCGACGTGCGAGGTACAGCAAGCAGGTCTGCGCTGACTTTTATTCCATTTTTGCTGACATTTTGTTTCGTGGCATAGAATTTTAACTTTCTGTCAAACACTTTTGTGCTGTTGTAATTAAGAATTCAGCCGCGGCACTTGTGTGGGTGATAAGTGTAGACAATAGAGATTCTGCAGATGACACGGTGGCACCTACTCAGATTGATAGTGTTTTTTAGCTGAGAAAGGAGGTAGGTGAGGTGTTTTTTTGGCTGAAATGAGCAGACTGCATTGAAGTTTTGCCAGGCAACAACTCCCGTCCTGTTGTGCTCTCTCACGGAGCAAGAGGGCAGGAAATTCAAATTTGCTGCTGTGTTTTAAGAGTGAGATGGAGAATGGGATGTAAGATTTCACATTTGTGTGAGTGGTAGCATCATTTGGGCTCTAGTGTTAGAGTATAGGGAAAAATAATTTGTTTGGTATGTTGCTCGTGATTGCCGGCTTGTTTTCCCACTTTCCCCTGAGAAAACCGCTACTCAAAGTACAAATATTGGACAACTCATCAACACTCTCTCTGTCGGCTCAATAACACAAGCCTGTGTTTATGTACAATATGGAGTCTAACCCATAGAGTCGTTTTCTTTTGAAAGAGAGATAATATTGTTAGCGCTGAGTCATCAACATGTGATTACTGGATGCTTATGTTTATTTGACAGGTGATTACTGCTCCTACATCAAATAGTGAGCGCTAATGTGACCTATACATATACATAGATTTGTTAGTAGCTGGTGTAATTGAGCCTTGACTAGTGTTTGACTCACAATGTCATTTAAAGCTCTATCAAAGTAAATGTTTATCCATCGATCTATACACCAGTAGCACAGAAACTCATTTCTTTTCTGAAGGGCAAGAATAATTGAGGAGTCTGCAAGGATGATATAACCTTAACTCATTGCCACATGGACATTTGTGTTTGTTTGCTGCACCAAGTCGTGGTGCGTTAGGCCGTCTGCGCTCTGTTTGTGTACACACAGCCATCAATCCACCAAGAGACCGCTAAACGTGGAATTAGTTCTGCTGTCAATCTCCATGACGACGGTGAGAGAGATGGCACAGTGTAGCTGAGACGAGTCGTGTCCTGACTGACAGACTCGCACCCAAACACCGAATCTCACTTCAGATCCGTGACTCTTCTCTCTCATCACGGACTCTGGACTTTTATTGTGACACTTTTTACCTTTTTATTGAAACTGAAATTTTAATACGCCACTCCGAAAACTATTTGAATAATTTCCCTTTTCTCAGAATCTGTGCCCTGTGTCCTGTTCACTTATTTATGGACCTCTTCTTATATTCTTTTACTGTTTCCTTTGATTTTTGAAACTGCTTTGTTGTGTTCGTCTCTTATTTTCGTGTAATCTCTCTGTGTTACTTTATTCTCTCTGTTCACCTTCATTTTCAATTCTCTTCTACAAAATCTAACAAATTCCCTTCTATCCCCTTCTTCTTCTGCTCTCACAATAAATCTGAGCATTAGCCGTTTAACCTGGAGTTTAATAACCAAGTTTAGACAATTATCAGTATTTTACAGAACATTTCTATCCACCCAACACAACTATAAACGCTTGCCCCAGTCCATCAGACGTCGAGGTGAGAATAAATGACACAACCATCAAAGAAACAATGTTCATTTATATTGAGAGACAGTGAGGCTTAAATGTGTTTAGCCTAACACTATAGATGAACTTTAGGCTGTACATGCAGTACAACAGCTGCCTTTATTGTTTGTGGTTATAGCAACAATAAAAGCATGAATTAAACTGTTACATTGCTTAGAAAATCTGTATACACACATGCATAGTCTTAGTTTTTCACCTTGGAGGGAGTTTTGTACACACTCCAATCACATTTTCAAGCTGCCTTGGTGTGGACGGGACATTGGTTTCCTTTGCAGCCACTTCAGGAGAGACAGATTCTGCGGTGGAGAGTGTAACGTGGAATACATTAAGTCTCGCTGGAGTCTCACATGTCAGGGTGACATTGGCGCTTGTGATTGCACGGCTACTGTTTCCAGCACCTTATGTGCCTTATGTTTGCCCAGTCCAAGTACATCCAGGCCCAGCAGTAAGTGAGATACTGAAAATGACCCATGTTTTGTGTTTATGATCAGCAGCACTGTGCATGGTGATGGTTGGATTTTCCTGAGGAGAGGAAAACTGAAGAGGGGATGGACAGTAAAGAACAAAGCAGAGATGGATGGACAGAGGAGGATTATATAGGAGGATGAGAGATGCAGAGAATGAGACAGGAAGAAGTGAGAGAAAGACAAAGGAGCGCTGGTATTGATTGTTTCCACCAGCTGGGGGAAAACTCGAGCCAACTGTGCTTTCTGAAATTAGAGCCGAGGAAGAGGTGGATGGTGGAGGAACAGAGAGGCAGCCTGGCAGCTATAACACTAAACAGTCAAAAGAGCACACTTGTGAATAATGAATGATCAAAGCAAGGTAACTACTCTGCTTCAGATTTAGAGCAGCTTAATGTCAGGTGGTTTACAAAAAGTAGAAAACTGCAGTTTCTAATTTATGCAAATGAGTTCCGAGTTAGTAATCAAAACATCTTGGCTGCCAAACTACTTCTAAATGAGCAAACAAATCAAACTGTCAACCCACAAAACAACACAGAAAACGTGGATTTTTTTGATTTAGTGGCTGTCTGTGTCTTACCTGTAGACTATTGGCACATTTCTGACATTTCTTTGCAGTAAACCAAAGCTATAAATAACAGTTTGGTTCGGTCTTGAGTTTGCACATGGCTTTGCTGTTGTGAAGGTGGGCTCAGTAGCGCAGCACAGTGGGAATCTGAGCCAGAGCGACTGAGCTTCTCCTCTAACCAAAGAACAAGGAGGAATGTTGGTGGTGTGTCTGCAGTATTTTATATTTGATGTAGAAACATGTAGAAATGCAGTGTGATAAGGACGAGAGAGAAAATGGCTGTTTATGATCAAGGACTACAAGACTTTTTAATGTTTTTTTTTCCATTGCTAGTGTTTTTATGTGTCATGTTGCTACACAGAGACACAGTGCAGTGTTGGATTACTGTCAGGCCATCTAATCCATTTTGTTTATTTCTAATTGAATAAACAAGTGACACTTTCCACTAAAAAGGCCTATGTCCCCAAACATTAGGAGCCGTGCTGGGTTAGACTTTGGCAGAAGCCTGTAAATTGCATTTGAGCTTTTAATGAATTCATCAGCGTCACATTGGGATGTTGATTCCCCTTCAGACTTCATTTTGCGACACTGTAAAGCGGACACTAACATCCTCCCTGTTTAACATCCTAATGGCGTACAGTAGATCTAAATGGGCCCGCTGTAACGCACGGCTGGCTCGTTTCCCTGTCAGCTCTACTCTCTGCGGACCAAAACAAGAAATGAGAAACTAGTTCTAAGCAAATATTAAATCAGCGTTTTGGTGGATGCAGTGAAAGTGTTATCTGTGATTTAGAAGAGAGCGTTACATCCGTCTCCGTCTGTCCTCGCGTAAAGCTGGACCATATATTGTCATCTTCCAGCGCTTTGAGAGAAAGTGCAGCGCTCCTAAATACAAACCCCTCACGATGGTCCCATTCTGCCTCGGCTCCTTCTGAAAACTTCCCTGAGCCTTAATGAAAGAGGAGTGGACACGCACACAGCTCGCTCCAACAAACTCCCTGACATCAGCAGTTTTAGTCTGTGTGCTGCTGCTGATTATGCACTCAGGATAATATGTCCACAACTGGATTTACTTTATTTTTTTTACACAGAGAGCATTGTTTTCCTGATTATTTCTCTCATCAATAGTCTGTTTGCATCTTTGGATCTCTTTTATGTCATTTGTTTCAATAGTGGCCACACATTTCCAGCTCTCAGCGCTTTATTCCGTTTGTCAAAGCAGTAACCCTCTCCTGGTTTGTTGTTTTCTATACTCTCCTCCATCTATAGTCTGAGGTTGTTTAGGGGATAGCATCATGTGCCTGCTGCATGTGTGAAGGGTGGGCTGCTTGAATTATACATGAAACTGAGTATGGGTTAGCAGTGTACCACGTGCATGGCTTTGGGTCCTACTTCAAGGGTCGTATGGAAAGTGGGAACATCTAAATATGAAGCGACAGTGTGTATTTGAATTATTTTAAGTCGATTGAAATGTAGAAATGGACCGAATCTAAGACAAAGTGCAAATGCAATTAGCCTGTTTCTTCACAGTTCCATTCAGTGTAGGTTGAACTTTTGTTTGTTTACTAAAACTCAGCTGCTACCTGTGCTGCATCTCAAAGCCCAAATGAATTATTAAATGTGTTGATATTGATTCCGGCCACAGCAGCCTGCACTACTTTAATTAGTTTCCATCATTGCTCTAAACGTGCAGCTGCATCCATCTCCAAACTTCCGTTTAACTCTACATACATTATACTCATCACAAAGAGACTGTGCTGCATCGATAAAAAAGTGTCAGTTGTTCTAATTGCTTGTTATTTCTAAATTGTGAGATAACAAGCTTTTTCTTGATCTGTAAGAAGAAATATTGTTGACTTTCAGCGCTTTATTTTAATTAAAGCATTATATTGTGGCACAGTTGCTATTGTTGTAGCAGCATATTAACGACCAATCATTAATGTATTATTGAACTATTGTGTCGAGCCTGAGAGAATAGCACATTTCTGCTGCAGCTTATTTTAATTAATGTGTTTTGTACTTTGAAGTGAAATAGTTTTCTGTTATTGATGGTACAATGCAGCAGTTTCCCCAAGGCCTCTTTGATTTGGAGTTGTTAATTGTTTAGCTGCACGTGATTTAAAATAGTTCCCACCTTCAAGCTGCATTCAGAAAGAAAAAACAAAAGCAATGTAAACATACATTGGCACAACCTACAAGTCTTTAAATGTACGGGCCCATGGGCACAGCTGGAACAACGGCTTTAAACACAGACACGTTGTAAGATTTGCACTGATCCAAATTTAAAGTGACACGTGTGTATTGCTGTATGTAAATGTACAAAACACTGTAAACCAACACTAGCCCATCACTTCTCTCCTCTCTGTCTCTCCTCACCTTCATCCCTCCCTCCCTCCTTCCCTCAGGCTGTGTCAAATGCTGCAGTGTGGCTTCTTCACACAAGCTACAGCCAAATCCTGCAAAACACACACGCTCGCACTCACAAAGCAGTGCGGGAACACGTGCAAACAGCAGTTTCGTAAAGTACAAACCCATTTCTGTTTGGGGTTGTTGTTGCAGAGTGAGAAGAGTGAGGCCTGAGAACGTGTCGGCGATTCGAGAACACGCCTCCGAACGCCAAACAATCATCTCTTTTTTTCTGTTTTCGTGACTGTGTGCGCGTTTGTCCAGCTGTGTGCGGCGCATGGCACGCTTTGATCATTAGGCAGCTGCATTCACTCCTCCTTCACATCATTTTCATAGACAACAAGCTCATTAGGCTTTCGTTAAGTGCTGACAGAGCAAGAGGGCGCGTAATGGCAGGGTTGAGACAAAAAGATGGAGGGACTATGGTGGATTTTATAAAATATTTGGGGAAAAGGGGTGAGCAGACAGAGCAGGGTGAACAGAGGAAGTGTCTGAGTCTGAGAAGATGTGAAAAGATTTAAGGAAAGTGTGTGCAGCAGGATGAAAGGAACGAAGACTTATCGTAAAACCTTTGACATTTTGACCTTCCCCTGAGTAATCACTTCAGCTCATGCAACTCTTTACACAGACTGAAGTTTGTATTTCATCAAATCACCGGCTCCATAACAATTAGTCTGAATTTAAAGACACGATAAAATCTTTTGTCAGAACCGAAACCACACAGACTGCATTCACACCATCCAGGCTCTGTGCCAGTCTGGGTCCTGAAGGTATATTGACCCGAGTTGGTTCCAGAGACAACACCAAGTCTCAGAAACCAACCCAGAGCCATGAACAGATCCAAAGGGTTAATGAAGGTTTGAGAATGGAGCCGGTACATTGCGTAGCGGCTGTAAAATGTAGGTTGGGGACTAGAGTGAGCAGAGAAAGAAAGGAAGGAAAGTGCAGTAATGGGGCAGAGAATCCGAAAGGCACTTAAAACTTTACCGTCTCGTATATTGTGTGAGTTACTGTGAAGGGTGAAGACGACGGCCGAAGTGAATGATAGACCCTCCAGATAATTGTTGAGGTGCCACTGTGAATCAATGTCCAGCAGCGTAGAAGGGAGCATTTCTTAAAGAGGCTTCAACGGCTGATTATTGGTGATGATGACCCCTTTGGAAAGTCCATCTTTTATTCAAAGTGCTAGTTATAGTTTCTGGAGCGTGATACGTTTTGACACATTAACACCAGCTGAGGTTTAAAACAAGAGAGAGAAGAGTAGAAAACGAGGACAGACGAAGGTATGGCTCGGCTACATATACTTCAACTTATTTACTTTCACTATACTCTGTGGGGCCATGAATGTGACAGCTCGGGTTACTTTGCTGACAGCAGAGCAGCGTATGGAAAGTACTTTTTGAACTGTGGCTTGTTGTTTTGGGATAAAACTTCCTTCCTTTGCTACATCAGAAGTTATCACCGCACTTTGCACTTTGGTATCTTTTTTTTTTTAATTAATTGATAGCAAACATCAGATTTTATGAGCCCACAGAGCGCCGTGTCCACACTTGGACAGTAAATCCCTGTTAGGTGTCTTCTGTGGCTGTATTGATTGAAAATCTGTCTGCATTGCCTTTCCCTCCTCCTCCATTTCTCAGGCCTGTGCGGTGAGTGGGCTTTATGGCTGCATCCCATTACGCCGCCGCCTGATGGCCTCACAGCTTCCATTCGCTTCAGAAGCTTCGATAGTAATGTGAGAACAATAGGAAGCATCAATAATGTATTTGTGCATCCACATCACACTGCTCTGCTCCGACTGCAGACACTGTACAGAACGGCCCCTGCGTTTGTTGTGGATAATAGGGGCCATCATGGTCGTTGTTTAGTGTAAATAAGTGCACCTAAAGTCACATTCTTCTTCTGCTGCTGCTTTTTACATTATTTTTAATCAATTTCAGGCTTGTTGACAGTTATATAAAGCCATAGCAAACATACACACGACGGGCAGGAGGCACCTCGTTGAACAGTTTTAAATCTAAGCCCAGCGCTGTCGTGTTTTCCGTGTTTCAAAGGGTTTTTGTTGCCTCTCTGACATTTTTGCTGAGCTCCAGTGACGACAGGCGCCGTGTGCGTGCAGCCGGATGCCGAAGCGTTTCTTGTGGACCGTCCTTTCATCACTCTTGCATCACACATCCAGTCATTATTCTGGCCCAGGCCTCGACCCATCAGGTTACCCCTCTGTAAACCGACAGGTGCTTTGATTTCGCTTGTAGCTCCTCTTTCACTCAGTCCACATCCACTTACTCGTCCCTTTGTCTCTGTAGGTTGTCCAGCCATCTGCCGTAGTGACCGTCTTCTCCCCTCAGCGCTCCTCTCGTTTTTTTTTTTTTACCCGTCCCTTCATGTGTCTCCTTTTGTGCCATCTGTCCGTCTTTGACCTCACAGCCTTCATCACTCCTGCCTGTTTTGAATTTCTTGTATCTTTATTTCTAAATTCTGGGGAGAAGAGTGAAAGCAATAAACAAGTGCAGCGTTCTCAGAGAAAGTACGGTTGGAAAAAAAAGGTAACTTTGTTGACTTGTAGTTGTGGGGAAGCAAAGAGAAGGATCAGAGAGCCGTGGACGAATGGAGCCTGCATGAAAGTGAAGAACACGCTTCAGAAGGCACTTGTTTATTTGTGGAATATGGATTTGTGCCTCTTTTAGAGCCAGTCTGATAGGATTTACTCTGCTTGGGTTTCTGTGTACATCCAGCTATATGTGAGTCACGTTATAGAAGGATTCCAGCAGTGTGAGCTCTGGGTCACAGCTCCTGTTTTACACAGCGAGAACCGATGAGTCAAACCTGAACCAATATGGCGTTAAGAAGAGTCCAATGAGATTGTCTTTTCATGTCTGCTGACGGGCCGCCGTTATGGGGCAGAAGACAGAGGGGAGAATGTGTTGGGAATGAACTCGACTGTGGGGTTAAGATGGTGGATTGATAAATGAGTGAAGGATTTTGCCTGGATCCGTTCTTTTCTGTGGGAAGGGTTTCAGTGTGTGGGAGCGTGTTGGACAGGAGGCCCGTGTTTTTATGCCGCTGAGTTCTGTGTTCCTCGGGGCACACATGTGATCTGCGCGCATTACTATACGGTGTTTTTTGGCGTGTACATTGTGTGTTGCGAGCGGATGGGTGAGCAGCGTTGCTTTGGCAGCTCCCTGCAGCAAAAGGATTAGAGAGGTGGCAGTGCTGAAATGGAGCTGATCTGTGTGTGCCTGCCTGCGTTATTCTCTGCTTGTATCAGCCACGAATCGGGCCGAGAGTTGTGTGCGTCGTGAGTGTGAAAAGGAATTGGATCAGATTACAGAGAATCTTGGCACCAGATTAACTTCAATCCCCAGAAGAGAGGAAAAGAATAAAAAGAAGAAAGCTGTGGTGAAAGGGAAGAACAGCAGTCATGTAGATGAGTGCAGGGAAGTGTCTTGTTATGTAACCACTGCCAGCTGTTTCCCTCTAAAGTTGCTTTGTGTAGCAGCTTTAGACATCAGCTTTGTTTTTCACATTCGTCCGCCCCCAAACACTCAGCCTCTATCTTCAGCTTGTGACATTTAGCGCTACTGTTGTGAAATGAAGGCCACATTTCCCATAAAGCCTCTCGCTCTCATAAAGGTGATGGCACTTATTCCCTTCTTCCCAACCCTCTTCTCTCTCCGTGAGCTGTATTCTCCGAGGCTACATAGAAAATTAAGGTGCAGTATTATTTTACATCTGTTTTCTTCTTGTTTCACCCAACAGCGACGCCTGAAGCTCTGCCAGACTCATTTTGTTGATAGAATGGCGTCATAAAGTGTTCTATTAAAAGATGAGCGCCCCTTGTTTTCGAGGCTTCACTCTGAGCGTAAGAGCACACGAGGATTTTCTGGGCCGCTCGCTGTGATCGTTTCTCTCGTCCATATCCTAAAGGGATCCCCTCGTAACTGCAGTCCATGTGGGAAATTAGGCCAAAAACCTGTCCTTTTAAAATGCTAATTATATGTTTAATGGTATTACCAAACCCTAGTGCAGGGTTTTTCTGGTGACTACTCATTACTTTGTAGTGCTAAAAACGTTTTAAACCTCTGAACCACTTCATGAATTTCATTTTTTGTAATTTGCTTTTATCTCATCAACCCAGTGTTATGCAGTAAATATGTGTGAAGCAGGTGGATAATAGCACTGGTGTTGATTGTGGCTCTGACAAAATTAAGTAAAGAGTTATTTAAAAACCTGATAGTTGGCTGGTTCTGAATGTCATCCTGCAGACAAACGACCTACCGCACTGCACCACACACACACATATATATACACACACACACACACATATATACACACATATACACACGCACACACAGACACGCACACACACACACTAATGTGAGCAGACAAGGCCATTTAACACGTCACTGCCATCGATTGGACAATTGATTTGTGTGTTCCCTGTGCACACATCACACACAGAGCAGAGGAACCCCATTACTCTTTACTGCCGGGACGTTTAGTGACACATCACACACTCTTGACCAATGTAAAAGTTTAAAATTTGGTAATGGCAAAAAAACATCCTGAATGTGATAACTGGTAATGGGCTCTAACTGCAAACACCCAGTGCAAAGATGAAATGTGGAAAAGGCCTTCTGAACGCTTCAGAGCCATTCACTCGAGCTGAAGGCAGTGCAGTGTATCGGGGGCATGCACCCTTCATGCCTGGGCAATAGCAATTTGTTAAATTGTCCGTCTGGATCACCCAGGATGTGAGCTGATGTGAGTCTGAGACAACAGAACAAGACAAGAAAGATTGTTATGGTTATCACAAGTCTAGAAATGTCTGCAGAAACTGCTTTAACATGTTCAAATAAAGATAAACTTGTCCAGAGTTGAGGCACCCTGCAGTCTTGGAACAAGCTTTCACCCAATGTCTTGATTTGCTATTCTGTTTTGCACTAAGACATCACTCAGTCGACAGCGCAGACACGTCAAGGCCAATCACAAAATGCTGTATCAAACGCTCTGTGACTTCTAAAGCCAAAGGAGATCACATTGGCAATACTGTTTCGCAACAGTCCGTACAACAGAAATCCCAGCATCACTGCGCTTAGGCAAAGAAGATAAAGATGAAACGAGGAGCGGCGCCAGCAGAAAACATGGCTGCGCACACAAAATACTGACAAAAAACTGTGCGTTACTGAGATTCTCTCACACATCTGCCAGCTGAGATCCTTTCAGGGCTGCACAAGACAAGTGAAGGCATTAGAAAGGAGCCCTCAGTTAAGACTACTGCTCAAAACTTAAACCCACACTTTCCTTTTTCTACTAAACAAAATACATGAAGTGTGAACAGTGTATCGTCCCAGCGACTTCTCAATTTAGAGATGTAGTCAAAGCTGGTTGTTCCTGCACGGTTTATAATCAATAAAGATCTGATTTAAATGAAAAATCTATTAGGGAAACTGCAACTGTGAAGACTGCTACATGATTTTTTCAGCGCTGTATCCTGATCTGTTTTCAGATAACATGCAATAGTGCTAAACGCTTTAGCTTGAATACCACTCAGTCTCCGAGGACCAACCAGTCCTGGACAATAAAAACAACTGGGTCTGCCTCGGTTCTCGCCTGTGCACACTGCAGACATAAATCTACTGTCTCATCTTAAGACTCACCTGCCTTATTATCCTCATAATCATCCTTCTGGAAGTAATTATTCCACACATCTGGCCGTGAAGGATGCCTTGGTCAGCAACACTGTTAATATATTCCCAGAAAAACACCCTCCCTGTCACCTGCTCAGTCACGACCCAGCGCTTGTCCATAATGAACACATGAGACAGAATTTACAGACTCATATGGACCAAAACATAGATCTTTATGTTTAGCTGAATTTAGCCGATCAATTCCAACATACTCTTGGTAATATTGGAGCTTGGAGCAATGATTCAAACGTGATTTATTAATATTCATTTCAATATTCTCCTACCTTCACTTCCCTGTGAGTCAGAAGAACCTGCTGTAACATCATTAAGGTGTTTCCCTCAGAGCGTTGCAGACTACACTCATGACCCGAAGCCCACTGTGGCCAAAGATACACCAGACGTCACAGGGAGAGTCTCAGCACATCAATTGTGAGGGAAAAACCGAATTCTCTTTGCAATCGGGGTCTTTACGGTGTGTCTGCTCCTCTCCATCTCGGTGAGAGATGAGTTATTTTTTTAACATTTCCGACTGCTGTGAATTCTTTTTTGGGGTGAATTTTCTGGCGCAGTGAGACGCTGTGGAGCTGAAGCAGTTGGGAAATCCCTGCCAAGTATCCTCATTGAATTTGAATCTTGACATTGTGTAAAAACACTGTAAAAGCAGGAGTGACAGTCCCTCCATCATCACTGCTCTCTTCTATTCACCATCCCTTTATCTAATGCACACTTCCCTCTTCTCTTCCCGCTTTCATTTTCTCTGTATTATCCATCTTCTCACACACTTTCCTTCTAGTCATAATTTGCATTTTGATCCACATTTTCGTGCTTCCTATCCGCTGGACTAGCAACTATCTGTCTATGTCAAATTCGATTCAACGGCCTGCTCTGGTGTACATTCATCAGTGCCTGGATCATTTAAGCACAGTACGGTTAGCAGCAGGGGGCTAAGTGCCTCCATAGATAAGTATGTTAAAAAGATTTGAGTCTAATAGTGACACAGCGACCTTTCCTTGTGCTGGTACAACCCACTGACTTGTCTGTCAGAGCTCATAAAATACTGTCCACTCAGTGTGGTTGCTACTCCAGTGACTCAGTGGGAGTGTGGAGAGCCACTGAGCTCAATATGGAGTGACATATCTGTGTGCATTTACAGTACGTCCTTGTGCAGACTGAAAACCACAGTCTATTACTGCACTTGTGCCACTCACTGTTCACTTTATTAATGAGCTCTTCAGCACGAGCTCCATGTATTCATCAATGTACGCACGTGTACCCTCACACACACACACACACACACACACACACACACACACACACACACACCAACGCACGCCCATGTGGAGTAATATATTTGGTCACTCTTGAAGAAGGTTAAGAGCAAGTTGACTCAGGCTGAAAATTAGCTGTTTATGTGGAAGTGTGCTCAAGGCAGAGCTGTACTGTATATATACATGTAATGTATGAGTTATGTGTGCATTCATGCGTAGTATTTATGCACACAGGCCTACAGTACAAGGCAGTCTCAGATGTGTGTAGGAGAGTGTGACTTTCTCTTTCGGGGTCATTGTTTTAATATTAATCACACTATTGTTTAATTTCCTCGAGGCTCAGTTTCATGTCAGCTACAAAACAAAACCGCAGAACTCTTGTAGGTTTTCTGTGTCAATATGTGTTTATGTCTGCTCTGCTGAGTCCCGGTGTGTGTGCGTTTGCAAGAGCCATGCCTAATGTAGTTGTTTTTGAAGTTTTTTCCCGGTGTGTGTGTATTGAGGTGTGTGAGATCCTTTTTAATGAGTCTCTGTGGTAAGTAACGGCAGGGAGCTACAGATGCCATAAATGGGACTAATTTCTCTCCACAGAGAAGAGCTGGGCCGATGTTTTTACACAATTGGTGTTTTACAAAAATATGGCTGGTATCAATCTCTGAGGTACCTGACTTCCAGTCTCATTATTGGTGTAATTGTTCATCAAACACAAAGCAGGCGACACACTGGACTTTCTGGTGTGATTTGAACAGCTGCAGTCTCAGCTCTAGTCACAAACTCTAAATACTTATATTTTCACATTCGTAGGGGGTTCTGCAGCTTTTTACATCTGTGCCTTGTTGGAGATTCATTTAACATTTCGCAGAGAATTCGTTGCGGACGTTGGATTGCCTGCAGCCTTCTAATTTTGTTTTGCTGTTGCTTTCTTCCAATATTTTGTTCACTTGAATTGATGCATTTTGTAATGTGGCAAAGCCTTGATTATAGGAATAATCAGTGTTGATGATCTGAGAAGTGTAAACTGGTCTGATTAGAGCAAATTTGGTTTGGGACGCCAATCAAAGAGCTTTGCTATAATCAACATCGGGCTTTGTTTTAACCAGGATAAACTTTATTTATATAGAATTTACACAGCAATTAAACTTGGCCTGGAGCTCCCACTGGGCAAAATGAAGCGATAGAATGAAGTATAGAGCATAACATAAAAAGAGTAGAACATAAAAACACGGTGGAAAGAGTTTGCAAAACAAACACAGCAGGTGTGTTAGCAGACTGCAGTGTGTGGTTAGAAGTTGCAATGGACCAGATTCTGATAAAGTTAACTGGTGCTGTCAATAAAAGATGTTATATAATAATGGATGTATTTATTATTATCTCTGATCCATATAAGCCTGGAGGCCAAATGCATTGTTTTTGCATTGTTTGATGTGGCCCTCCAGTGCATTTAGTTGGTGATATTTTTGGCACTAGCTTTTCATTTTATTAAGTTTTAGTTGGATTTGAATCAGATTAAATTGTTCATGAGACTCTTAAACCAGTTTTTGCTACAAAGATATATATAATCTGCACAAATCCAAATAAAACCAGTTAAAAATACATCTAAAATCTGTTCCATTCCACCTAAAACCTGCTCAAATCCAACTAAAACCAGTTCAAATACATATAAAACCAGTTCAAATCCACCTTTAACCTGTTCAAATCCAACTAAAACCAGTTCAAATACATATAAAACCAGTTCAAATCCACCTTTAACCTGTTCAAATCCAACTAAAACCAGTTCAAATACATATAAACCAATTCAAATCCACGTTAAACCTGTTCAAATCCAACTAAGATCAGTTCCCATAAACAGAGGAAAATAACAGTTAAAGGTGTCTACTACATAAAAGACCTGGGTTAATATCTGCCCCATTTCCTCTACTATTTTCATCATAGCTATTCAGGCTAAAAGGTGTTAAATATTAAATAAAATAATCTCATTTGTTTGATGCAGGGAAAGCAACATGTGACCTGATTTAAACTGTCCAGCGTCGTAGACTGATTGTGATTGTAATGGGGCTGTTTCGACAGAAGGACACTGATGAATGGATCCTTATCATGATGAGCTTTCAATGTAGCCTCCCTGATTAATGATCTCATTATTGCATTACAAGAAAATGATAAAAAATGCCCCCGGAAAACCTAAAGGCTACTCCTCTATGTAATTATATTTGCATTAGGGGAGAACAGGACGGCCTTTCTAAAGATAAGGAGTGTGTGTTTAAGTGCAGCATTGGAAACAGGAAGAAATGAAATGCAGTAATGTTTGTTTCTCTGCAGGTGGGCTACGAAAACGCTGGAACCGTGGAGTTTTTGGTGGACAAACACGGCAAACACTACTTCATCGAAGTCAACTCTCGGCTCCAGGTGGAACACACGGTCACCGAAGAAATCACAGAGTAAGTAGCTTTTTAAACGCGTTCGGGCGCTGTTTGTGCGTCTGAAAACCCGCTAAACAGACAGAGGAGAGGAAGAAAACGAGTGATAAAAAAGTAGGGAGATTTGGTCGAGTGGCGTCGTGGACAGAAATGGAAAGGATGAGCAGGTGGGATCAGTGAAGAGAGAAACTGAAAGATGAGGTCAGGAGTGTGAGGGAATGAAGGAGAGAGGAGAATGGAGGCAAGGACACTGTGAAATAAAAAAATATGATTCAGCTTCACTGGCGACCTGTGAGTGTGGGGCTCACGTCACGTGAGCCCCACACTCACAGGTCGCCAGTGAAGCTGAATCATATTTTGATTCACACAAAGCAGCAGAAACACATTTGTGAAACTTCACTCTGCAGCAGCGTATCCAATCTACAAACTGATATTTGATACCCGACGTAATTAGCTCAATTAGAGAGTTTACCGACAAACAAACGAGCGCTAATACAGGGGCACAATGCGGCATCGGAAAAAAAAACCCATAAAATAATTTTACCCGTTCCTATGGCAACCCAGCCCATAGGAGCAGCCCCGTGATTGACAAGTGTATTAGCCGCACACTCAAGGCTTTCTAGATTTCTGTCTTTCATCCTTCTGTCTTTGTGATTGTTACACAAAGGGGCTCTTTGATCAACTTGCTGTATTTGCATAGAGCACACTGCACAAAACCTACTCCAGAGATGTGAACAGAAAAAGGCGAGCAAACCCCAGTCTAAACAAAAAGACAACGTTGTTTTCCCACTACGTTAATTAATGCTTGTCAGTATAAACTGTCTTTTTTAAGAAGATCCTGTCACCGACTGTCTTTAATGCGTAGAAAGCGCAGCCTTTCATTAATTATCTGTAGTGTAAAAGCAACTGTGTGATTATAAATAGAGTCATGTGTCAGTGTAAAAGCCCCACTTCACTTTCACATTCATACATTGTCATCCACTTAATTAGCGTCTGGAGGTGCTGTGGTTATAGATAATCCGCTAACATCTGGCCTTCGTGGCACAAGTTGTTGTAGAACATGTCAACATGAGACTTTATGGATTTTTGTGACCTTTGAAATTCCTAAATTGACTCGGCTAAGCTTCTAATCAGGCTCAGTTATTGAAAAGATCAGTTTGTGTCTGCAGGGTCTTTAGCTGCACTCCAGTGTTTTGACATTGAAAAACAGTTTATTATATAATTAGCCATGTTTAAATAAAGGCTTTTTATGATTGTCACCTTTTGAGTGCCTCAGTTTTTCTGTTTTTTTACAAGATTGAAAAACAGTTACATGTTTCTAGATGTGATAATGACTCATTAATCCACTTTTCTGCAAACAATCAGACACATTATCATCTTTTTTAAAATAAAATGAATGCCTTTGTATGCTCTGACAGAGATTATGTAACCCAGCAAGTAGAACCTCCCTTTACATTTATCAAAGCGCATCAGCCTCTAAAATGAGTTGTCATACCGTAATGCTTTCCAGGACATAATGTAGGAAGAAGATGAGTTATTTATCTCTCATAAATATCACATTTCGTAGGGACGTAGCACATATCACTTGTAGAAAGTCTTTTCGATTACTGCTGTTGAATGCTGTGTCATATGTAATATATCTTGAAATAAAAAATATAAAAGTGGAAAAGGATGAATAGAAAACTTAGGCAGTGTCAGAGTCATTTTTACCTAGATACAGCTCCTCGAAGACGTCATGCTGCATTAGTCATGAACACTCAAGAAGAACCGTGACATGGGAGTGATCTTGACTCTTCATTTTGTATCAATAGACGTGACTTTAGTCTGCCTTTGTGCTGCTATTTCCTCTGCCTACTCTCTTTTTGTAATTTTAAATCCCTCATGCTTTTGTTCTCTTTTTATTAGTCACTGAAACAGACTGTACCTGCTTGCAGTGCACACAAGGACTCTCTTTTTGGTTTGACAGCGGCACTAGTTAATATCAATGAGTCGTTGTCCCAGAGAATGACTGTGCAGTTCTGAGCACATTTTCTCATTCCACAAAAACAGGCTTGTATCAGAGGATATATGACATTTTAGGGAATTGGGGTTGTTTGATTTGGCAGGAGTACAGTAATTATTCGATTCTGGCCGGCTTTGTGCATAATATGGTCCAATGATGAGGTTCCAGCTGTCATAAGCAACATAATTCATTCACACGGCTTTCATTTCAGGCAGCCACAGCTCAAGAATATGTCGGCAGAAAAGTGCACTAGGCTTTTCAATAAAAACGAGCAGCACATACGTCTAAATTCAAGGTAATGTTCACTTTACAAGGCGGCAGGTATTCCATTTAAGTGCAAATGACAAAAGTCAAAATGGTGTTGTGTTATATCCATTAGTCGTAGTGGTTTTCTGTTTCACTCGACAGCTCTCCCGATCTCAAAGTGAGCACATTTATTCTTGTTTTCTGTGTGTTTGATACAAGCCTTGTTACGAATAGAAACTTCAACTCTAAAGTTGCCTGATTTCCCAGCTCTCCTCCTGACCTTTCTGTTTATTACTCGGATCTCCTGTCTTTCATTAGTCATTCTCCTCTTTTTGCTCTAACTCGTCCAAACTCCGAGCTCTCGTCGAGGCTTTTTATCTTCGATACAGTATCTCCGTCGGTTTCTTTCTCTTCTTCCTGTGCGAGAAGTGGATTTTCTTATTTTTGCGGAGGAATCATTAGCCCAACTCTAGAGAGCCTACTGCTGGTTCGAAACAGCTTCTCAAGTCGCATAATCTCCTGCGTGCATCGAGTATGAGGATCATGATTGGGACACAGTGAGGGCTGAATGAAGATGAATGCGCCATGATGGCAGGTGGAGGAGCACCTGTGATACTGACACGCGGAGTTAATGGCTTCCTCGTCTTGTTTTCGCTCTAATCAGGGGGTCACCGGAACATATTTCTCTCTCTGATGTGCCGTTTGAACCCGCTGACCCTGATTTGGACGCTACCTGCAGCTTATTACACATCCACAGTCCACTATCAAAGTTCCCTCCCTCCCGTCCCCTCTCATCCTTCATTCCTCCCCCAGGCGCTCCTCTTCATTTGTCTGTCCTGAGCTGACTCGGCGCATCCGTCTCTCCATCCCTCTTTTCCTCTCTTCTCTCGTCACTGCCTCCCGTTCCCTTGTTCTCTCTCTTTGCCCTCCCTCCAGCCTCGTCACTCTCTCCCGCTCACTCCGTCACTCCCGCCACTCCTCCTCAGCGCCGCTCTCATCCGTCCCGTCTTTGTCATTTGCACTTTTCGCTCGCATTTGTCTTCCCTTCTCATTTCTTTCTCTTTGGCATCCATCTATCCTCCCGTGTCCCTGCTCTTGGCTTCTCTGTCCTTAACCTCACCTTTGCCTTATTTGCTTCATCTTTCTTTTCTTTAATGAACTTGTCCTTCCCTGGCCCTCTCTCCATCTGCCATCTCTTCATGCGCCGCCTTTCTCTGTCTCTCCATCACTGCCTTTTCTTAGCTCAGGCCCCAGACAGTGCGGCAAGCTGCGAAGTAATTGTATCACATTTTCAAAGGCAGCTACACACTTCACTTCATTAGGTTTAACCCTTTTTTAGAATGAAAAGCAACTGTAAAGTGGAACATATTCTTTCTTATGTTAGCGTCTTAATTAGAAAGTATAATTAGCGCTACAACTTTTGAGGAGCTGTCATTGTATTGGACATCATCACAGCAACAATTGAGCCCTTGGCCCAACACTGAATGGGTGTTATTTGGATTATCTAGCATTAGCTTAGCCAGGATTCCTTTTATTCTTTTATTGTACTCAAAAATAAGTCTCATCCCTGTTGATTCGAGGGGACTAAACGAATGGACACAGATTAAACTACCTCTGAATACAATTGGATAGACATATACCCAATCAGAATACAGTCAGTACCAGTATCTGCAGAATAAACAGTCAGAGAAACAAAACATCACATAAAGCAGAAACATTTAAGCTAAACAGTTTGAATTGGTCAGATAGGATCCATTTAGTTAAAAATAGGTCTGAATTGGAGGGGATTCCTGACCTACTGTGCCCGTGTGAATGGGTCTGGCTTAAGATTTCTTTTTTTTACGACATAATGACAATAAAATGCAGTGGTAATAAAAAGTTTGCTCTAGTTATTTTGCCTAATGTCCAATCAAAATGCTGGTTTGGAAGCGTCTATTGTCCGATGTTTTAAAGACAGATGTTTGTACAACAGACCTGGCCCTGTGCCTTATCTCCTCTTTTGAATTAACTTATCCATCTGTCATATCATTTAACGAAGTCTCTTTTATTGTGAGCAGTGGTTGGCTGTGAGCTTCATATTCAAATGTCCCTGCTGCGTAAACAAAAGAGATCAAAATTCACCTTCATGTTGTTTTAGAGGGTCAACTGTGCGGAATAGTGCGATTTAATTTCACTTTTCATTCAAATCCTTTATATTTTAGTCTCTTTCTCTATCGACTACTGCTGTTGAACAATCAAAACACTGTCCCAGTTCAGACAGACCAGAGCGGGCTGAACATAAGGCTAATGATGAGCAGAGGAACTACTACTATAAAGGTTTATAGAATCTTTAAATTTGAAGAGAGCTCTTATTGTTAATCCCTTTAATTGAAAGATAAAATGACATTGAGTAGAATTCATTAGCTTTTCGGTCATTTCATTGAAAAGCGCAGTAAAAGTGAAGTAGACATTACTCAGTGCGGCTTAAGCCACAGAGATGCCATGTTTCCTGTGCTGGGGCTCCTCTCCCTGTCACTGCGCCTCAGTCTCCCGTCACTGATACCGTTTCCAGTCGTGTGCTGCTCTCCCACCACCTCTTCCCTCACGCTGCTTTGATTATTTTGTCACATCTCTGGCTTTTCTACAACACTGGTGGTTTGACAAGGTGGCATCTTTTTGACAGGGAAGACATCCGCTCACTTTTCACCGCTCCCTTTGCTTCTTTCACTCTCAGCTGTAGTAATGGGCACGCACACGAGTGTCACAAGGAGGCGGAATACCACGATCTATAATCAGAACGGATGCTCCCACACAGACGCATAAGCCGTCCGATTGAAAAATGATGTCCAGAGGCACTGACACGCACACGGAAACGGGGAGAAAACACTGCATGGCAACATTATTCAAATATATATTCATCTGTCTTCCTGCGTTACACAATCCCTCACAACGGAGCCTATTCTCTCCAATGCCTCAGCAGAGTTTGTTTGTATCACGAGAAATATGAGATACATGCGAGATCCATTTTGTCTGGGAGGTAAAGTCTGCGTGTGTTCGTGTGTGAGATGCTCGTCTGTCTACAAAGCTATAAGCCGAGTGTTTGTGTGAGACGGGGAGCCCGCCTCTGCATTCAACTCAAGCTCTGCCTTTGAACTTCTCCTCTCAAGGTTCAATTTGTCCATAATTTAGCTGTAAACGATCTTTCCTTTGCACGCAGAGTGTGTTTCTGTCAGTGGCAGCGTGCGGCGCGTGAGCCAAAGTGCACGTCTGTCGAGGGACATGGCACATTGGGTTAGATTGGTGGACAGGGCTCTTTTGGACTCTAAAGTCATGTAATTATAGCCCTGGGCTCACGCTGTGTGGGGCGTGTGTGAGCGTATGGTTAAGAGGCAGCGAGGGATTGTGTGCCTGTTTGGATGAACACCACAAGAGTCCAGTGCCTTTGATAAGAGCTGTGTGTCTGTGAGGTACTGACTACTGCTGTGTATGTTTAGTATTACACATTTCTGGAAGGGCATATTCTTTACTTTCCATTTTATTACTATTCAGTTGTGTCCTCACTTGACCACATAAACTCAACATATCTGACGGCACCGGCGGAAAACCCTTTTATCAAGTCTTTACAGCATCCCTTGGCCCTTTTTATGCTCACTTTTTGTTCAGGAAAATTGCGCCAATGCCCCAATAACTCTTACAAAACAGGGCATAAAAACAAACTTCTAATTTGCAGCAACCAAAACATGTTTGTGGAGGCTCTCAGTCATCCAGGACATTTTCACGAAGAGGTTTTCCGACGTCCAGATGCCTTGTCAGACGACCAGAACATGTAATTCTTCAATGCTCTTCAGGGGATTGTATAAAAGTGTATAAAAAATAATCAAATGGGTGTAATATTGCTGCAGTAACACAACCTAAGTTCTTCTGTTGTGTTCTGTCTGTTGTTCACCAAGCTTTGCTTCAGTTTGATTGAGGTTTTTTAAGGACATGATATTTTGGATTAAAGCTACAGTTTTTTTTTTAACATCTTCATCCCAGCGTTTTGTTGCCAGTGTTGTTGTTTTTTGGCAAAAGAAAAGCATCTAAGAGCCACAGGAACAGACTCGATGAAAAATGGTCTCCTTTGCAAGATGGTGATATGTGCCTATGGATAATCAATGAACTATTGAAAACCAAATCTCTACAGTCACTAAACGAGCCGCCTGACATCCATTAGCTACAGCGTTAGCCACAGTAACGGTTAATCCCTGTTTTTAACCAGTGACAGTAAAACAATCAGCTCCTCCTCACGTAAACAAATAATAAAGCTAAGCGTGCACGCACTGATTGTGATTAAATGTCACATTCGAATCCTTTCAGGTTAAGGGCCGTGCTTAGAAGACAAGTATTGATTGCTTTAACAGTGTAATATTGATCACCAAAATGGCAGCGTTATTAAACAAACAGCATAATATCCATCACTCTGTCGGCCTCATATCCATAATTTACCACTGGAAGTTAATGGCTGATTGCAGCAGTAATGACACAGCATCTTTTTACTTGCTCTATCAAAGATTTGTTTATTATCGCCTCTGCTCCTTCGAGAGAGGGATTATGATGATTGTCATTGACCTTCTGTCTGTGTGGACTTAGTGGTGCTCCTGGACCAATACAGCTACTGTCAAGCTTTAGATAAAACCCTGTTGTGGCGAGTGAATGCAGTGCCAAATATCATAGACGACGTCCGACGTGCAATGAATCTAAAACAAATATTGTAAGAGTTCTCGTATTTCTTCTTTCTGTGCCCTGAATGTTGTGCTTTTTGCATGTGTCAGTAAAAAGACAAAGCCTCTGGTCCGTATATATAACTATGTGTTTGAGAGACTGCCTTCTTTATCTGCTCAGGTGAGTGTGTGCACATGCATTGATTTCTCAGCCCTCCAGAGGAAGTGAGCGTGTTACACCTGGCTGTTTGTCTGTTTAGGCTGGCTAATTAGTCTTAAATGACCGCTCTCCATCTTCATCAGGCTGAGAAAGAGTGACAAAGCGGGAGCAGGAGCGAGGAAGACGGAAAGAAACAATGGCTGGCATTAATTGACAGAAGGTTTGACAAACGAGTGGTGCAATTGGAGAGAGGCATCGGAACATGAGGTGAATTAAAAGAAGACCTGGCGCTGGTGCAGGAGGAAAGCACAGCAGACAAAGTTTGAGGCCTGCGGTGCACAGATATGTCTAACTCTATAGAGGATTTGTGCATTAATACATTTCACAGGGAAAAACGTGAGGCAGCTGCATTGTACTGCCTTTTCTCCATCCTTCATTTTGTCACTGAGCTTCCTTTGTTTTGTCTTTTTGCTCCACTTGTGATTCAGTCTTTTTATTCCCCACTATTTTGCCTTTCTCATTATCTTTTTTTTTAGCTTCCTTTCACTCGCCGGCTTGTTTCACACCGCATATAGAAGCGAGCATCCCCAGCTCGCTGCTCAGGCTTTGATTTTCTCTCACAATGTGGGAGTTGGAAGAGTTGTTGCAACATCAGCAATTATCCCCCCAATTTCCCACTCGCACGTTCCCAAGCCTTCTAACACTTGTTCATATTTCTAGGCACCCTGAGGTAGAGCAGAAATTCAACAAAAGGTTAACTAAAGGTTTTACTTACTACTGCTTTGCCGCAGAGTGAGTGAGTCGTTGCTGCCATATCCTCCTTTTCTTATTCCTATCTTTTCTCAACATTATTCTTTTAATATTTATCCTTTTAGCTCATGGCTTTATGAATCCCACATTTCCCTCGTCACTGTTTCTTTCCAGCATTATTTGGCCTCCAGCTCTGCTCTCATAAGGCAATGTGTGTTCACAAAATAACAATTGACAAGAAAATCATGCTGACTTGTACAGACATACCTGGACGCTCCATAATAAGCACCATAATGCTTGTGTGTGTTTGAGTAAATGGTGTATAATGGTGTTGACCTGAAGCAGCTAACCGTTACATTACAGTATGCTTTGATGTCAGCGTAAAATGTGTCTGAACGCACAAAAGAAGCAGCCTTTGATAATTGTGCCGTTTACGTGGCGCACTGTAACGCTCCAGTTGTTGTGAGCGAGCGCGCACGCCGACGGGCCGCGTTTGGTTCCGTGCGCACATCATAAAATAATTTTAAGGTGATTATAATTGTGCAGCGGAGCGTGTGCAGAGTGATTGAGAAGTACGCAGATGAATAAGAATGAGAGAGGGGTGTGTGTCTGTTTATGATAATACGGAAGTGGCTTATCGTAGTCATAATCACAGCTGTCATTGTTTTCTTCTGCTCTTTTACTGTTTAACGCACAGGACCAACCCAAAACTCTGAATTTAGGCTGATATTTTAGGACTTGACATGGAGCATAATGGCATGAGCCTCAAATGGAACCAACCTTTAACACATTCACACTATTCCAGAGTGTGTCTACTTTGTAAAAGGTGATAATTAGAGGAGATTTTGTTAAATTAGTTATGTGAGAACGCTTCATTTTATTAAGTTAACTTTTTTGTCTAATTACATTATGGAGTGATAATATTCATAATGATGATAACAGTTAGAAGGTTAGCTCTGTGTTTGCCACATTGAGTGGAATTAGCAACAGAAATCATGTTTCTTTTATTTTGAAAAGCAGTATATTTAAAACGATTGAATAAGAGATTGAGTTTCAGAGTCTGACCATGTAGTGATTCAGTTTGAGGCGCTGCCATTTCTCTCTGAGCCGTGGACGTCACCTGGCTGATGTATTAGCTTCTGTATGGACAGCTGTAAAAATGTTATGGATGTTCCTATGGAGATGACCTTTACATATGAATTAATGCATGCTTCCCGAGCCTCTGCACCACTGTATTCACACATGATCCTGAAAAGACTGTAGTCCATTACAACAGCAACACTATATAAACCCAAGGCAGGAATTAATAAAATCCTAATTTGCATGAATTAGCATGACCTAAATGATAAATTAAACTGTAATTTCCATACGTTCCGTCCAGTAATCCCTTTAGGATTAGTCCTAAGCCTTTTCCACAGGCTCTGGGCTCATCAACCAAGTTGTATCAAAGACGTGGGGAAAACCAGAGGATTCTGCATCAAAAGGAGGTTGAATTGTGAGTAAGGCCCTGGGACAGACATGCATCTGGGGACAGCAGCGAGCAGGGAGTGCTTCAGACTTCTCCCAAGATGAAATCCAAGTGTCTTGTGTCTTTTTAACAGCCTCAAATGTCTGCCACCGAACTGACAAAGCCAAAGCTGCTTAGATATGTCTGACAACTTTGTGCTCAACATGTCAGTTTAATTTCTCATGTTATTGTTCCATCATGAACTGGAAGGGATTTGTCAAGAGCAGATCCACTTTGTGTGACATGCTGCCGACTGCCTTCACTGGAAACATGCTGGAACCATTTGACGCGACCAATCACAAGTCATGTTTGTCAATATTGTTGGGTTGTCACTGCCTGCTCCTGTGACTCTCTCTGTGGATGCCAGCCTCCACAGCTTGCATTCAAATGATCCAGCAGCCAGTTAGGCGCAGTGCTGTGAGTGGAATATAATAGGCTGCAATGACAGATGAAATCCCTCCCAGTTAGACGTAAAGGAAGCTCTGCCGCTCGGACTCGCTGTCTCTCACGCAGCAGGCTCACCTATTGGTGCATCACGCTGGGAGCCCTGTCGAGGAGATCATTTGATTTAATAAGGCTTGCGCACAAATTGTGTCATGTGGCTGTGTCTGTGGCTGCCAGCGTCGAGAGGCTTCCCTCACATGCTAACATTATTGCACATATACATTCATACATCAAAGCAGCATCTCCAGTCTGCTCAGAGCGCTGGGTTTAATTAGGATGCCTTCCTGCTGGGCTGTTCGAAGTGGAGAGTTAGACCCGGGGACTGTTTCCCGCACAGGCCTGCTGCTCACTGCCTTTGTCTTCAACCTGGATGTGCACGTTCCAGCGGCGCAAACATGACGTGTCAGCTCTGCTCCTGTTTATCTTTACCCATCTGCTGTAAATATGTTCTTCACATGTAAAAGTCATTATTTGAGTCCTTGCGTGCATAAGAATACATAAGCATAGTCACAGAAAGCATGCTTTTCTCTTGATGTTCAAAAACACAAATAAATACAAGATTAAGAATAATATCAAGAGCTTATATATTGATAATGTACCATTTTAAAGGTGTGTTTAGGTGTTTTTCATGTCTGTTAGGCTTGAGGCAACTATTATTAGCTTAGAAATGAGGTGAGCCTTGAACGTGACGTGTTTGATGTGCTCTATTTATCCGCTGTTACCGTTTACTCTAAAAAGTGGCTTATACATTGGACTTGTTTGACTTGTGTGACAAAAATCAGCCATTGCACAGCAGAGTTGACTTATCCCTCGGCCTATTTGCCATTTGTCAGTGACTGTTCCCCTGCCGCCTTCCTCACCACTTACTTGTGCACTTGTGCTTCCTCAATATTTCTCTTTTCGTGCACCCTGCTTCCCTCATCCCTCTCTTTCATGTCATATTTATCGCACAGTATTTTTTTACTCGTTCTCAGCTGCACTGCCTCCTCATTGTTGCCTCCCGTTTCCTCTGGCTCCTCGTACACTGCAGTTATCACATCATCTGGGCCGCCCTGTGACTCTCATGATGTGTGTATGTTTGCTCCAAGTGTGTGTATGTGTGTGTGTGTTTAAGTGTAGTAGAAGCACACAGCCACTGAATGCCTCTGAATATGGGGGGTATTTATCTGTCTTTCCTCTGCCTTTCTCTCCATTTGTGACTTTGTGTGCAATTTTCCGAGTGAGAGAATTCGGATTGCGTTTTATCAGGCCCACGCGGCTTTTTGGATTTTTTTTTTTTCATTTGTTTGTGTTTATAGAGACCTGCGATTCATACGATCGCGGTTCTATCCCTGTGCTTTAATTCCAGCTGTTTTTAAAAGTTAGTGCTCTTATCACTGAGCAAATATTTGTAATTAAAGTTGAAAGTACTAAGACCTGGAACATCAAAGCCTGAAATGTTTGATTAGAACTTAGTATTTTTGGTGTTTACAGCTTAAAAGTCTTTTGAAAGAATTATTAAACTTGGGTAAAATTGAGTTTGAGGAAGTCCACTGTGACAGATCAGTCCAAAAGTTCCCGTTGATTACATTAATTATAGTTTGTTGTTGATTATCATTGACTAAAATTAAATTGAAAGTGATTAAAAGTGCTGTTGAGATGAGGATGTGTCCTCAAATAACACTAAACCTCAACAGCAACATGAATATTATCATATGCAGTGAAATACCGAGAGGAGCCCACAGTATAAATACATGCTGAAGTGGAGTGTAGGTGGATGAGTGCTTTTCCAGGGTTCACTCGGAGCTTGTGGGATTTTTATAGTTTTTTTTCAGTCGAATGTTTAGCCTCGTGGCTGTGTTTTGGGCTCCATTCAAAGCAGAACCTTTGATTGGAGCCCAGTGCTCTCAGTGAAGTGCAAAGGTCAGGTGGACACTTCAGTGCTTCTGTGCCTGACCTCACGAAAGCACGGATCAGAATCGCGTACAAAGATTAGTTTGGTTTAGAATCAGTTCAAGGGCTTTGGGTTTGTGTATTTTCAAACAGGGTCTGGGTTTGTGGAGCTGTAACACCGACATCAGGTCAGTATTATAGCTTAACCAAACAGATCCAGGTCTTTTGGTGCAGCTTTGAGCAAGACGTTCAAGACCACAATGAAACATTTCTCCACACTTTGAAATGTGAAATCTAACAGTGCTGCTTATTATCACATGCCAGTCAATGGTGATCTCACTATCAAAACCTCAGCAGCAGAGATGTTAGCGCTTTGTTCTCTTTCAGCAGGAACCGAGTCTTGCCAAAAACAACTACCATCTTACTGTTTACTGCCACAAAGAGCTTTCTCATATTATCCCATGTAAAATGCAGTGTTGAAGATGGCTGAGGCTGCCAAAGCTCTCAGCGATTCCTCTGTTTGTTTATGGTAATTGGGCATCACAGCTGATGTGACAAAGAGTTATTGATGTGAAAATGGCGTGTGCTGCAAAGAAAAAGTGTGCACTGTGTCTGTTTTTAAAGCCATGTTTATTCCTCTTGAACATCAGGACCAGGAGAAATATTCCTTCTGTACTTTCACCGTTTCCCATCTTCTTCTCGACCTTTCTCGTCTGCCTTCTGGTTGCCGTGCTCATTTAGCATTCCTCTCCTCGCTTCTCCATCTGCTTCATAACAAGGGAAGGAGGAATTAATTAATAGGCTGATAGTGAGGCCTGAGAAAATAGGAGGAAGAGGAAATGTAATCAGATAGTAGCCTGCTTTTGTTTGGCCTTATCTGCCTGGGTCTTTATACCACCCAGTGTCCTGTGGCCGTACCCTCCTTCTCTTATGTCCTGCTTCTGTTTATACACTCCACATTTTAAAAAGGACCTCATTTAGAGTCTCATCAAGTACGTCCTTTTAGATGCATAATATTTTCTTCATCTTATCCACATTTTGTAATCAGAGCCATTAAATATGTGACACAGGGATCCTTTAATGATGCTTCTTTCATTTTCTCCTCACCGATACAATGTGATTAATATTATTCCCCCTTTTCCCTCTCCACTGTGGCCCTCTCCAGCCGAGCTCTGTTTACATTTGCGTATCCAGCAGGCAGCATAGTTTTTTTGGCCTCCAGCTAAATTGATGTCAAAATGCCATCCTCATGCCACAATGATTCAAATTTCTTATTTCCTCCCCTCACTGCGTTGGTCTGTCTGTCCGTTTTCACCTCCCCTCGCCGGCTTCGCTCCTCGTCCTCCTCTGTTTGCTGTCTAAAAGCGTCTAATGAAATTCATACAAAACAAGATGGGAGGAGAAGATTCTGCCTCTTTTTTGCAGCGTCTCCGTTTGTTTTTCTTTCATATTCCCCCGCGCTCCATTTAGCCGCTCTTTATTGTCCCCTTCTATCTGTCCTTCACACTTCTTTCTCTCTGCGGACGCCATTCTTTGGGCCCTATTTTTCCATTGTGCCCCTTTTTCTTCTCTTGCATTTTTGAGCATTTTGTTTTTTTCCCCTCTGAACACATTTGCTGTTCCTCCAGTTATGTTTTTCAATACTTGTGTCTGCATACTTGGCAGACAGTGTACATTACCAAAATGGGAAATACATTTCTGCTTTGCTCTTTTTCCAGTGCCCTGCAGCCATCTTGAAAAATGTATTTACCGGAGATGAGGTTTGTGTGAACGCGCTGCAGAAACGCACACACACAGTGCATGGTAACACTGAATGCTCTAATGAAGTTATAAAATCACTTGAAAAGCAGTAAATGTTTTGCATTTCGAGGCCACATGTGGGAGGTGGGAGCGGGAGATGGAGACAATGGGAGATAAAAGACGTGAAGGAAGAGGACAGAGGAGAAAGAGAAAAGGCGTTAAGGGATGTGTCACTCTCAGGACTAGTCCAGATGTGGGCGGGCGTTTGGAAAACAGCCTTTTGCGAACTGCGTTTTAGGGCACTGAAAAACTGCGACGCCGTTGGTGTGTGTTCAGGGAGTTCGTGTCCCATTTAAAGCCACACTGCGCTGGTTTCGGCTGTTTCAAGTCACTGCGACACTTTAGCACTTTTGTTTGTTTTTGTTTACACGAGGTGATTGGTGCGATGCTATTTTTTCAGTTGGCACCAGGCCGGTTGGGGATGTGGATGGGACATAAAACCTGTGAGATGAACCCAGAGATGAGAACTGTGACCTACATACTGTACATGTGACTGGTCTCACCTCATACATCTGGCTCTTCTTTCTCAACACTCTTCTTTCTCAAATCCAAACCGACCCAACTCTGGTCTGTTCCCCGTCCTGAGTCATTCCCTCCCTCCCACTCCCTCCATTTGCCACGGACATCCCCGGCTCATTCCTGCCGTCCCACTCTGCCGTTTATCTGTCTGCTTCCTCCGTCCCCACGTCCCACCCCCTCCACTCCTGCCAGCTCTTTGCATTCTCTCCTCTGGTGCTTTTGAGCGCGGCCAAATCCCATCCCTTCCACGCTCCCACTTTTCAGTTTTTGGCCTGGAGCTTTTTTATCCTCTTCGTACTCCCACTCCCCCAGCATCCCCTCACTCGTGCTCATGTTTTGACTTGTTGATGTACAGCTGTCAGCTTCAGCGTCGCTCTATCTGGCCACTCTGCATCACAACGCTGGGCTTAATTTGCCTCCAATATCTTCCTTTATCTTATGGCTGAAACAAGCTGCTTCTCTCCCACTCTGTTCCTCCTTTGTCTCCCTGTCCTCAGTTTTTAGTTCTGGGCGCTCAGCCACCCCCTGCTCCCTCGCTAACAAGCTCTGAGTGAAAAGTCTGAAAATGATATGCAATTAGTACTTAGCCTGTACAGTTTTTCTGTGTGTGTGCCCACATGTGACAGACTGAGAGGCAGAATATGTGTGCTGTATGATAAAGCTTAATGTCCTCAGGCACTCGTCAGTGTTCGCTAATGTGTTTTCTGTGTACTGTGATAATCGTGGAAATGGTTCCTGCCCCGTGAGGTTAAACTTAGTGGGTTATTCTAAGTCCTATAGTCAACACAGTCAAAGGTCAGTACATTATACCTCCTCGCTCTGATCTCTCTCAGTCCAACCCCTGCAGAAATCAGCGCCGACAAGATAATTCATCTTAATACAATTACTTTTTAATGAAACCTTCATTGCTCTTTTGACTTGAGAAACGACCTGCTGTGATTCCATAATGATCTCCTTTTTTCAGCACAATGCCACTTTTTAATTTGAGTTCATATTTTTAGAAAGTGTTCCCCTTTTGTGGCCTAATATTCAACAGAATACATTTGTTGTGCCTGATGTAATTCATTGCACTGTTTAAGTAATGGCTGTAGTGTATTTATCTCAGAAGAGAATATATTTCTTCTACATTTCCCCGTGGTAAAGGGACAGCTGAAGTTTTGTTGACTTTAACTTTTAGTTTGCAGCTGTAATGTAAATTTCTACTGTAGCATGTCGTGGGTGAAGAAAATCCTATAATTGCTGCTGTTTATGCATAATGACTGGTGGTGTCTTTTACCCTTATTATACAGCAGTCTGGGAAAGTGAGCCTATGGCAGAATGTGATGAACACAAATGTGTGACAGCAGTGTGAGATTTTCAGAAAAGATGCATCTCTGCTTTACATTTTTCTGCTCTAACTTTAGATCTGCCTCAGATGTTGATGCTGTTATCGTTGAGTTAAGCTGCGTTCATGGCCAGGAGCCCAGGTGTTTGTTACATGCTGTAAAACTAAACATATTTATCTCATTAATAGAAACCAGGTTATGCATGTTGCTGCATTCAGTTGTTTATTAATACAGTCTTCTTTCTCAGTAAAATGTGCTTGGTTCTGGGCTCAGCCGTAGATCAAAGCGTTTCCCATCTTTGAAGATACTTGGAGGCGACCTGTAAAGTTCAGGCTGAGTTTAGTCTCTTGTCAGAACATCCACGACTTCTTAATGTTAGGTTTTAGCTCTAAAGTCTCCTATTTCCAAAACCGCTTGGCCAACTTCCGAGTGCCACTTTGACCTTCCTGTTTTTGTGGTTTCAAATGAATGTGTGTTTACAAATGTAACCTGTAGACTTCAGGGAAACAGAAGTGTGTGCAGATTTGATGATTTGACCTTTTGTAGCTTCCAAGGGGCTATATTTTCTTCATTTATTTTGGAAGAATATATATGCACTAAATAACCTACTGCCTGTGGAAAGTATACATAGAAATATAGTCAATACTTCTCAATAATTTGCACCACTGTGAGGACTTCTTCGTCCTTGTGATATGTATCTCTGTACGCTGGTGATTGTTGATTTCATCGGAGAATGTCAGTCAGAAGCCTCAATCAAGGTTGAAGCAGACAAGGACCAAATTTAAACTGACGCTCTTGGCACAAAGGTGAAGATTCAGAAACTATTTGAAAGAAGACAGGCAGCGAGACGACACATGTGGGGCTTCCCAGATTGTCAGAGATCAAATATAAACTTGGCAGCTCTGTGAAAGCAAAGTCGGTAAGTGAGTAAAGCAACGGCAAAGGCTGGCAAATAGTCAGAAGCATCAGGCAGAAAATAAAACGGGAATATTGGGCTCGGCAGCTTAAAGGATTTCTGCTCTTTTGCATCCTCAGAAACAATAAGTTTACACCTTTGACACATCAAATCCTCGAAGTTATGCAAAGAGCCTTGTGCCAGGAATCAGTGAAAAAGGTGAAGGCAGGTAAAGGTTTGTGTGGATTGGAGTCGAGGATGTTGTGGATGAGAAGAAGAGGAGATGATTGACATTCATTTGTAAATTGATTAACTGTGAGGGATAAACAGTATGTATATAGACACTTCATTTTTCAAGACCTTTTCTCGATTTCCGTTTTAGTTAAGTCCAAAGAAATGGTTTGTTTCTGTTTCTGTTTTTGGGTAATGCTCCAGTAAATCTCAAAATCAAATGAAAGGACGTGGGCCTCGGGGCACGTCCTGCGTTATTACCTGCCGTATGATTAAACCTGTAGCTCGCACCCAAAAAAATCATGTTTATGACTGTTATTTTTTCAGTGCTTACATGCCGCATATTCTTAAATAAATTTGTGTCTAATCGCTTTTTTAATTCACTCGAGAAAACCTGGGGCCAGGTAGTGTTCCAGTCGAGGAGCGCCGCTTGGATCCTGCGGCTCTGGTTGGAACATAATTAAATTCCCGTATGAAGTCTGCTGAGTAAACCATGCATGATGGGTACTAACATGACAGCAGGGCTACACTCTATATGGAGATGTTGCCTATGCACAAGGGTCACGCAAGAAGGAAATGGGTTTTTAAAGTCATATAAGGCAGGGATGAAGTGTGTGTACCAAGCTAACAGTCTTCTAAGCATAAAAAACGAAAATTCACACAGAACCATCAGCGCTCAGCTTCCAGGAGACAAGCTGAACGCAGATGTTTGTTGCTTTTTAACGACGCCTTCTCAAACTCCACTTTATAAACCAGTTGCTGCAGTATTTCTAGTTAACTCTGTTGTTCCGGTCGCTCACCCTCCACAGGAACAACCCGCTCGTCCTCTCCCGCTGCACTGTGGCCTTATTCTGGAAGTTGCTAATGATACCAGAGATTTGTATTGTGTAACTGGCTGCACTGAGGGACAGATGTTGCTGCAGGCGCTTTAATTTGTCTGAGTCAAATTAGTATACAATGAATTTTCGAAATCCTTCAGGGTCATCATTCAATCAGTGTGGCCTTATGTTTTCATAAAGCAAGGAAAAATAGGCCAAGTATAATTTATATAGAACAATTCTCTGTGTGTATATAAATGCAAAATATTGAACTTTTTATTGTTTGCCACTTAAATGTATTATTTGGAAAACAATAATTCGTCCGTCCCTAAGAGGCAAAAACACTAATATAGCATTTTAACATTTGGAGACTTTCAAGGGCCAATTATTTACTTCTTCTTGACCTGCAGACATACTTATTACAAAAACAAGAGAAACAATCGACCTTCGTGCTCCTAGAAACAGTGATTGGTTTTGGGCAGAAGAAATTAAATACACTGTGAATAAGCAAATGGCGGTTAAATTTAGCATCCGCTCTCTCAACATTCGACTCCTGGCCATGTTGCACACACAGAGGCAGATGGTAAATTGTACTTTTATATGAAGTGTACAGGGTGACAATTCCTCAGTGTCAGGACAAACCAGCTTTCTGATGAAACAATAAAGTCCTGGCAAAGTGACGGTAATCTCAGACGCGCCGCTCACGAAATTCATTCTTCCCTTTTATTATTTCAGGACACAAGTGGCACCATCTAATTTCAGTTATTAGATCAACATATTCATGCAGCTATATAAAAAACATTTCATTTGAGATCTGTTTTTTCCACCAACACGTTTCTCACAAGCCTCATGCATAATTGTCCTTCTGTTTTGGCCAGAATGTGGATAGCAGCTAATTGAGACATTAAGAGGGAGGAAGCCGAGGCTGTGTCCAAACCCTTGCTTGTTTGCTAATATGCCTTCTGTCTCATGTTCACCCTTCACGGCGAGAGGCTTCCCACTCGCCTGCTGAGGTTTCTGTCTGGCGCTGGGTGGCAAGCAGGCACACAGCCGTTTAAGGAAAACGCATCTCCAGTCTCATTCATCCACTTTGATTTAAAATAAAC
The DNA here is from genome assembly GCA_036850595.1 of Rhyacichthys aspro. Taxonomy (NCBI): domain Eukaryota; kingdom Metazoa; phylum Chordata; class Actinopteri; order Gobiiformes; family Rhyacichthyidae; genus Rhyacichthys; species Rhyacichthys aspro. Next base: position 5,680,954 of record CM072165.1, read on the forward strand.
CCAAACAAGAGAGTCGTTCAAACTTTGGCTCTGAGATTTCACGCTGCAGTCGGCAAGGTCATGAAGCAAGGCCCTTTCAGTCTCATTTGAGCCTCAACATTTAAATAAATGCATACAGATGAGCCACGTTGGTGTTAAGGGTGAGGGCTCCTATAAGGAAAAAGAAAGAAATTAACTTCTCTTCACTTCTGTCCATTTAAAATTTCTGTAATAGAGAATATAATTATTGTATAACATTTACATAATGTCCTGCCATTAGCATGGGGGAATGGTGCATGGGTTTATGACAGAGTGCTATTCATTAAATGGTGTAAAAATGTAATCACTGCCTGTGTCAGTGCGGCCAGAATGTGTATGAAGTGACCATCTCATGCATATTTCTCACATAAACGTGAGACCTGTATAATGGACCTGTTAATACTTACACTACACAGTCAATATTTATGTACTTTTAATGTTCATAGACCTTATAGTTATGACCTCAACATTCTTTTCTGCTCTAATAAAAAGAAATCTCACCTTTATTCACCCTAACCTTACAGTCAAGTTCAAAGATATTTTAATGTTTTTTTCTGTAAATTATCTTTCTGTCAGATGTTATGTTCTCGAAGTACCATCGAGAGCGATTCACACCGTGTTTATAGCTCGATTAACCTCCTCACCCCTTTATTTCTGTGTGGTTCCAGTGTGGACCTGGTGCACGCTCAGCTGCACGTGTGCGAGGGCCGCAGCCTGCCCGAGCTCGGCCTCAAACAGGACAAGATCCGAGTGAACGGTTGCGCAATCCAGTGCAGAGTGACCACGGAAGACCCGGCCCGAGGCTTCCAGCCCGACACGGGAAGAATCGAGGTAATGTCCGTCTCTGCGTGAGCGTTTTCACAGTCTGAGCTACACCACAGTGAGCTACACAGTCAGGGAGACCTAAAATGTTGGAGGAGTTATAGCTTCACTTCATAAAAACACTGTTGCTTGGCTAATTTTATGCTAATACTGGTTAATCTGATGGGTTAGGCTAATAAAGGTACGATAAAATCTCACAAGAAAATGTAAATGTAAAATGAAAGCAGCAGAGATCCACCAGAAGAATGGATCTTTACATCGATCCCTTCTTTGCCACGAGGCGTGAGTGTGATTTTAATGGATATTTATGTTTGATTGAGGCAGTGTTTGGTTCAGTCTTGAATAGTTAGTTGACGTGCTTTTCTGAATGTGTGAGAGTGATTTCCTCTGACAGCGTCCACACAAAGCCATGTAAAGGTCACTCCATGTGTATCCACAGAGTGCACCCAGCGTCTTGAGCATCTTTGCACTATGTATGCCACTGCTCATCACGTCTCCACAAATCTCTCTGAAGCTCAAGAGTTCAGATCCCCGGATGCCTTTCGCTGTCAGATCCTTTTGGCCTTCGCCCCATATTTTCTAAATTTCTCCTTCTATCGTTCTCTGAAGTGTTTTTCCCTGCCTCTCCATTCGTTTTTATAGGCTTTAACATCCCCACAAATTGCTTTTCAAATAATGACATATTGATAAAAGCCACTAAATTGAAATGGCAGATTTGAATACGAATAAAATGTTGAATGATTAAAATAAAAATAAAAAAGTGTTTAAAATAGCTTTGAAAGATTAAAGTGGCTTTGACCTCTGCAGAGTTTGGTAGGTAAAACCAAGCCTCAGGGCGCTCGACTGTTTGCAGTCTAGACACCGCTGAACATAACAGAAGAAATTAATTCCTGAGCGAGGCAGAGGAGCTGGAACACTGAGTAATAAAATGTGACACAGGCTGCCTTCACTTTTCTGTCAGAAGTGTGCAGTCAGCCGGCTGAGCAGTGCACCAAAGCTGACCAGGGAAGCTGATCAATGTTATGATATTATTTTCTGCGCGTCACGTCCACTGCAGTTGGAAACTATAAATTCTTGAACCCCAGCTGCCTCCTTGTCACGGATGCTGTGAATAAAATACTGCTTCTGCCGCGTGGGGCCTTACCGCCGCGGTTTCGGACTCTTCGGAGGTGATTGAATTGGACTTGCACCGGTGGCTTTCCAATCAAACAAATCATCTGAAATGAATAGAAGTGTTGTGCTGATTTATTCCTATTGGATTTCTGTCAATTAATTCATCTCCCAGGGGCAGTTGACTTAGTTTATTAGTGCTTTTTGTGCCTCACTGATCAGAGTTGGATTTACCTTCATGTTATCACCGTCTGCGAAAGCTTCGTCAAGGAATTTCGTTTTTTTAAAGCCTCTGAATCTTAAGTCTGTTGCTCTCCAGGGATGCACTGCCCAAAAAGCTGCTTATAAACGCTCACTGATAAACCTATTACACATACACTCGTGATTAAATTGTTTCTAACATTTTTCTACTGCAAACTGTCCAAAAGCAGTGGCCATGGAGCAGCTCCTGACCTTTCCACTTCAAGGACTTTTGCCTTGTTTTCACTCTGTATTTTTCTCCCTTTGGCTCTATTCTCATTCATCTCAATGTCTCTGCATTCGATTTTTCGCTCCCGCCTCACTTTTGAAGTAAAATAATGTGTATTTTTCCACCCTTTCCTTTTTATTCTTGTCATTTTCCCCTTCCTTTTTGAAGAGATGCACCTGTCCCCTACCTCGACCCATTACCATATAGCTCTCCTCTCTCTCTCATCTCTCGACCTGTTTGCCATCTCACATTCCCACCTCTGCTCTCCGTCTCCCTGTCTGCACCATTTAGTCATGCACCGGAGCTATAGACTGTGCAGACGCGCTGCCAGCTCCCCCATTACCATACAATATAAATGAAGCAAACACAATCAACACAGAGAAGTGGAGCAATGCCATGTTTGAGGCCAGATTAATAAATCATTAGCATACGGCAGCGCAAGGTTAGCGTGAGAGAGGCGCAGGGAAAGGTGAACGCCGCCGAGCTCAAAGTTCTCACGCTATGGGCTTTTTGGTGAGATATTTAGCATAATGAGCTCTGACGATTTATTTTACAGAGAGTTCAGACATGATATTGAAGTCTCTGGAGAGTTAGAAAGAAGCTGCTGTGGTTTGAAGTAAAAACGATGTCATTTACATGGCACCTGAAACAACCAGAGTATTTTGTTAAACAGGGAAATATAAATGACCTTCTCTGAGAGGTGTCTTTATTCACTTTTTGAGGAAAGTGTAAACCGACATGGGCTTCCTGTCTTGTTTTCTTGTCTCCATTGACTCTGGGGAAAAGTTGGAGAGACAAACTAATAGCAGACAGGAGAAAATGAGACAAGCGGCAAGAGAGAATCGCACATTAAATATAGCCTCACCTCGACCTCTGTAAAAGGTCTGACCCTCAGCAGCTGTGTCACGCTGCTATTGCTGCTCTGGGGCCGCTCTGTGACTGCTGTGTGCCGTTCACTGCAGAGCCCTCCGTTTTCTGTTCAATGACAACTAAATGTTTTCAAATTTATTTCAACCAATAAAAATAACTGAATTTTACTGCAGCTCAATAGAATTAGCCTCGATAGAAAGAAAAAGGTGAATTTTTGCTGCGTGCTGTCATGGCGTATCAGTAAAGAGATTACCGAGTGACTGTTACGATCCTTTCCATACTGCTCTGCCAATCGCGCCTCCTAGAAATGACTGTCTCATGTCAAATTTGCATTGACTTTGCTCGAAAGAAAGCAGCAGAATCACATTTTGAGCTCTCTGTTCTGTTAATGTCAGCTCTTTGAATGGAGCAGTATTCAAGCGTCGCAGTGAGAAACGTCTGGTGACATTTCAGCCGTGTCCAGCCTCGAGTTTCAGGGTTACGGGCGCAGTATTTCTTTTTCTTATGACTAATTTTATGGCCGCGAGCCAAGGAAATCATTTGCATTGCTCACACGTCATCAAGGCCAGGGCCATTTCACAATTTCACAGAAAGGTTTTCAAAAAGAACGCAACAACTGTGGCCTACAAAAAAACTCATACAACCCACTCTCTTTACTTAGTACAGCACAACATGTCACTGCACTGTGTCAATTACCTTCACCTTTTGTTACCTATTCATATTCACTGTTAGGTTTATTTTCCTGCGCTTTCAAAAGTAATCAGAAAAAAGCAAATAATTGTGAATTCTGTTTACTCTATTTTCTATGCAGTGAATGGAGACTGTTTGCAAAAGGAACAATGCCACAGTTATATGACATTATAGTTAAATGGAGACTAATGTTGACCTTCTGTAACATCAGTCTGAGTGTCATGTGTCAGTGGAGGGCTCTCAGACTGTTTACAACCGTTCATTTAGGTTAAATCTAGCCTAGAACAGACAGCTCACCTCTGTTTTTAGCAGGAATAGCTTTACAACAGCTCCATCAATATTTAAACCAAACCACTATTTTCCTCTCGCTTCAAAATGTGCGCCGCCTACAACTGACCACTTACTGGAGGTCAACTCTGGGTTCCAGTGTCATGCACTGCACTCTGTTTGCCCTCCCAAACATTTTCACACAGAGTGGGGTGAAAAATGTCCCAAATGAGCAAAGACTAATATCGGATTATACAGCGTTGAATGTGATGAATATAATTACAACCGTGTCATGCTTTCTACGCTTTTTATTGGATTTTAAGCTTGAGAACTAACTCAAAATATTAAAGAATTCATTGTGATTTGAGATAATTTATGAAATACTCCAGCTTCCAACACAGAGGAAAAGAAATGAAAGTATTTTATAATTGGCAGCGTTGCTTTTAAAGAGTGAAAGGTTGTGCGGAAAAATCAAATGTTGATATACAAACCTTTTGCGTTTGATAGTGCTGTTTTAAGCGCCTCTTTGATAGCTGTGTTTGTATGAGGTTGAGTGTTAAAGAGATGCAGGACCATGCCCTGGAGCACACACTATAGTATACAGGAAGAGCGGCAGCATTAATGCAAGGCGAGGGATGTGCGCTGAATAAGGAGCGATGAATGCCACAGCACAGCAGCCCTGGCTTCAGACACAGACAGACGGGAAGCGTTGGGGTAAAAAGATTCGTCAACGCTGCAGAGGGAGACTATTAAAGTGTCCCCTTGACATTTTGCATTTTAATCTACTTTTCTTGCGCAGGTGCTCGTCACGTTGGCCATATTCCCGAGGCTTTCCCTGGATCAGTGCAGCTTTGTGAGACTGATTCAAGGAGCTCTAGTGAAAAAGCCCTCCCTCCCTCCCACAGTGATAAGTGGATGATGAAGACCATTTACCCAAGTCTGAAATCACGTTACTGCGTCTAAAGTTGTTGTGCAGACAAACAGGCAGCAGCTGATTCCGTAGTTTACACTGTACAGGGAGCAGACGGAGTGTGTTTTGGTGCGACATTCATCTCCGTCTGCATCTGATAGCACCTACGAGGGAGCAGCCATCACTGTTGCTTTGTCTCGCCATCTATCCATCCATCTTCCTCCACAACTCTATCAGCTGATGCATCGCTCTGTCAGAAGTCCCTTATCAAGCTTCTTTTGACAGTTTTTCTTATCTTCTGCTTTCTCATTACAATATTTTGTCCCTCTAGGCTACATTACCTTAAATAATCCTCTCACTTCTTTTCCAGAGGTTCTCACAGACTACTCTTGTGTAACTAGGCTTGTATAACTCGTGACCTTCAATCGCATTATCAGGCTTCCCACGTGTCCTGGAAAACCTTGAGTGGCTTTCCAGACATGAAAAAGTCCTGGAGATGTGTTAAAATGACCCATTGTCCTCGTAACAATGTATATTTATATTGCCCTGGAAAATAGAAGTTTGATTATTATATTTTGCAGCATTCTAAAATACCTGCTGTATTTCCTTGGTTTCCTGGTCTCCTCACTCAGTCCCACTGCCAGTCTCTCCACAAAAGACGGCACGTAATAAGGCCACATCCTGCTGTTCCTCTCTCCACCCCGTGTTCCTATTATCCACCACCTCCTGTTCCTCAGCACCTCATTTTCTTCATTCCCTTTCTTCCCTCTGTCTCTCCGGCTCCTGTTCTATTCACTGGGCATTTTTGTACCCAAAGCAAACCCATGTAGCTCTGCAGGAAAGCTAAGCCTGGATCTGAACTTAAAGCCCACCCTTGAGGGAGCTCCACTTCGCTCTTCTCTCACCTCTTTCATTTGCTGTCAGCCCCAAATTTAAATATCAGGGGAAAAAAAGGGGATTTGAGTGCAATCTTCTAATCCAGGCTGTAAATCAGATGCATGTATGTGTCACGTCTGCCTGCGTGTCGTCACCGCCTTTTCCTGCCCGCTGTTTGTTTCTTTTATTAGAGCACATTTGCATGCGTCACACAACAAAATAATGATACGCTTTACTGTGTGTTTTCTCTAAAGAATAACATTGAGTGTGGAAATACAAGCCCTAATTAGAAGCCGTGGGTATGACTTTGCGCACATGTCACTGTAAACACTAACATTTGACGCTGCTGCATTGTGTTCTCCCAATTGACAGCGACTGCGGTGACTTTATCATACATTTTCCGCATTTTTATCACATATCTTCTCAAGCTGAACTTTTGTAAAACACGCGCACAGCTCCTACAAATGCAACTATGCCATGCCACTACGAGAAGGTGATAAACAATAAGCCTAAAGAAAAGACAGATACATAGACTTCATTATTCTAGTTGAGTTATTACATTTTACCACAGATTAAACTTTCTGTACAGTCCCCAAAGTTTACGACTGCGCTTCTGTGTCATGTGTCCTTCATCCATTTCTCCATTTTCTCTCGGTAAATTGATGACAGGTCCTCGTGAGTGATCGATTATTAGTCTGCCTCCAAATGTGCACCGGGGCCTTGTTGTCTCTGTTAACATTAAAGACCCCTGCCCAGGTGTTACACAGCACAACCCACAGCTGCAGGTGGTCCCGGCGCCCCCAACCTGTAACCAGACCCGCAGCGGTACAACATGTAATTTCCAAAGAGAGCACCTTTGCCCTTGAGAAGGTCACGCGTGGAAACCTCCAACGTGAGCAGACTCCGGTACAGTAGAGTAGTAGAGTAGTGAGGAGGTGTATGTGCAGCAGCTTGTCCAGTCGTTGTGGGACAGTCACATAATCTCTTGTCAGATCTCATTTACTTATCGCTGCAGAACAACGTATCCCTCTTTTGTAATTATAGAAGCAAATTAGCGCACTGATGTATAGAGTGTCATTTCTGCCTTTTTCCTCATTATCGCACCTTTCATTCACTTTCACCTCCATTTTGTAGTGTCTTCTCATTTCCAAGCAATTCTTTTTGTTCCTCTGCAGCTCCCTCTCTGCATGTCATTGCATTGTAATGTCATTAATCAATGCAGCTTGACATAAATCATTACAAACAATATATATGGAGTGAAATCATTACTAATAACATGAAGGCAGAATGATGAACCACAGACAGCAGCAGAATGTGCTGAGGTGCTGCCCATGATTGGATTGTCTTTTTAATTGTTTTGCTCTCAGTTCAGAGTAACTACACTGTACTTTTCATCCTTTTTCCTGCGGCACATTCAGAGCTCTCCAATTTGCACAACACTAAAATCTATTGCCATCCAACGGCCAAAGCTTATTGGAAATGGAGGAAACATGCGTGAGTGCACACCCTGAAATGCTCTGTCACACTCTCAATTTCCAGTTTAACTGCTCCCGGTTCAATGTGTTGTAAAGGAAATCCTAACTATTACTGGCAATCAATGCCATGGATTTTTGGGATCATTGCTGTTACCCAGGCTTTATTCACTTGAAGTGTTATAGACCTCCTGTCTGCAGGGAAAGTCGCAATGATTATCAATTTTTGTAATATTAGGCACAAGTTGAATAATTCTTGGAAAGAAATTGGTTTGTTGCAGCAGGGAATAGTAAATGATGCATTAGACAACAAGGTACAACAGAGAATAACGCAGAGCCAATCAGATTCATGACAACTTCTAGCTTTGTTACGAATCAAAACGAGAGAACGAGAGGCTGCAATATTCAAACATCCCTGTAAATCATATTTCAGCTTGACTTTTAAGTTTGTAGGACATGGCTGTGCAGTATGACTATGATTAGTAGTAAGGTCAAAGTTGTGTGTTTTAAAGCTGTTTTTGTTGTGATGCATTCAGTGACCTTATGATTTTCCTGCGATGCCCTTGAAAGAGTATAATTCTGCTGTGCATTTCAAAATGTACAGAAAATGCAATGTTGTGACCATTATGTGAACATGATCACACGGCCTTTGTGGCAGCGGTGGCTGAGTTCAAACACACTGCAGACACTGGATAAGATCACACCCAGATAAATGTCACATACTGCAGGAGACAGGGCAGAAACGTACACGTCTCTGGTGCAGGGGCAAAACAGACCTTATTAAAAGTGGTCTCAGTAGAGCTGTGAAAAATGTTAATGGCCAAAGGAAATCCACCTTAGTGTTACCAGAGGCACACATAACAGCATTTCTGACGACCTGAAGCCGCTCAGTGCACAGGAAGCTTTTAAAACTATAGTTTATACATATCATTTAGAACTTTAGAGAAAGATGGATACATATTGCACATACATTACATACATTTCTGCAAAAAGCTCTAACACTGCTAATCGAACCGCCATTTTGTTTTAGATGGCTTCCACAGGCCCAAGATCTTGCGTCGATATTGTCTGTAGCACAAGTCGATGCAGTTCCACAGTGACCTATGAAGAAATGAGTGCCATGTAGTAGTTGTTCCAGATACTGTACCTCTCCAGGAAGCCCCTCTCTCCTGATCCATTATGCACCTCAACAGCGCGGCGTAAAGTAATGGCTGTGCTTGTCTGTTCTGCGCCGTATCTCTTCGTCCTCCCATATCTTCCTCTCACCATTATCCCGACCCCCCACTTCCTGCTGTCACTATCAATTTCCCCCTCGTGCTCCAGCGTGGATGTTTATTTATGTGGTCAGGGCTTCATATATGCAGCTGGTACGGCATATGTGTGCGAACCTGTTTTTCCAGCTGAGAAACCCTCCTATACATCACCACTCCTCTGCTTTCACTTCCTCCATTGCCCACATCTTCATTTGATATTTTCCCAGTGCTGCTTTTCCTACCAGTTAATATTCTCTCCTTCTGTTGTCCTCATTTCTCTCTTTGCCCTGCACCTTTGTCTCATCACCACAGTTCGGAATTGTTTTTGCAGCTTCACCTCTCTACGTGTTTTCTTCCACCCCATTTTCATAGTCACCCACTGTCTTTTATTTTCCTCACATCCACATTTCTGGAGCTCTTCCCATTCTTCACATGGTTACTTTCATGTAATTTTTATGCTTGTTTTGTTGCTCTACCATCAAACCCCTCCCTTCTCTGTTTATAGTAGCGCTCCCATTGTTTTCCTTTGCATTTTCCCTTTTGCTCTCTGTGGAAATATTCTCTTATTTGTCAGAGCCTGGTCCCTCATTCCTCATGTTCCCCATCTCAAACTCGTTTACTTCGTAATCGGATTGCTCTTTCTCTCCACGCTTGTCTTTATATCCACCTGGTCCCTTGTCTCGTCTTCTTGCTCCAACACTACACTGTTTTCTCTTTTATTTCTTGGTCTTTTTCTCCTTTTACCCTCCTGTCCTCAACTCTCTTTTCTATAATCTTACCTTTCCAACAGCACTGCCTTCATACAGTAGAGTATTATGAGCTGAAATGAGTGCCCCTCATGTCTGCAGTTTGTGTGTCACTTCAGTCTGGTCCCTTGTACATTAGTGAAAGCTTGCCTCATTACGACTCAGCATGTTTTTACGCACAGTATGCAAAACGATTGGGCTTAATTTAGGTACAATCCTCTGCTGTGTGAGTGTAGGGAGACTAAATGTCCCAGAATTTAAACATTCAGACTTTTTTAGATGTTAAAATGGGATCTCTATGTGTTTTGAATTTACATAGTTCACAAACGGTACATTTGATGCAGTGGCGTAAATTAGTACATCTCCTCTAAGCGTTTATCAAAGTTGAAACAATAATGAGGATCAAATATGCCTCGAGAAAAACATTTCCAAATTCATTTTCTGATTTGAGGTACTGTCGGCGTAATTCAAAATTAACTTTACAAAAGTGGAACACTTGGAGTGCATTTTAAAATCTTCTGTGACAAATGATGCTAATTAATTGGTGTTGACATTATCACATTAAGCCAATGAAGATGTTTTTTCAGTTAGAGTGAAGAATGAAACATTTCCAGACACGGCTGTGCTCTGTGTTCATAAACAAGGCTGGAGAGGAGTGAGTGATGAGAGCGAATGTTTGTGATTAGTGAAACAATAATAGAGAGGACAACTTGGACTTAAAGTAAGATGGCGTTAAAGGGAAATGAGATTCATTCAGATGTAGCTCTGCTCATTTCTGTTGAGTCTAAGATACAGGACAAGTAGTGAAGTCACATCTGTAAATCATCTCACTGTGTGACTTTAGGTCTTTTATGTCATTTGGACTACATACAGGACAGATTATAACTCTATCAAGAATAGCACAGCTTATCACGTCTGCCACAGCGGTACTTTGTACCAATAAACTAACCCAGCTGACTCGATCAAAGTAATTTCTCCTGAGGCCCATTTTAGATTCTGTGACCCTCGGTTGCCAAGGCAGCACCGAGAACAGCCAGCCTAATCACAACACAAATCTGACCTCATTTTCTTAGGCAAAGTCACAACTTTTAATTGGTATTAGTGACAGCAGTCGCGCTTTCCCTCTGAGAGCGTGGCCACTCAGTTGGACTGGCAGACGAGCCATTCTCTGCATATTAATAGTAAGCAGCTCCAGTGAAGGAGGCCTTCCGGATTATTTTCACTGTTGGCCATTGTAATAGTCCCAGGTGTCCTCCAGCTGTCTCGCATTAGTGTGACAGGAGCTACAGCGCGCTTTGTTGCTGAAGCCAACAGACATATTAAGACACAATGCTCTGCCTTGTACATCAGTCGGTGGTCTTTCTCATGCCTCACCGGGGGAATGTGAGGGAATTAATTGAGCATAGTTGACATAGTTTATGAAGGAATCCTCGCACTGGACCAGGAGATGGAAATGTGGGAGAGATCGGCCAATGATTCCCAAGAAAACAGCTGACATTCCTAATATGTCTCACTTAGTTAAATTATGGAGATTGTACATATTAATTATGCATTGACTATAGCTGCTGTATATGCTGCTAATGAGCACAGCTGAGTGTTTGGCCCACACACCAAAGCAGTTGTCAATATATGGCATTCTCCTACTTAGAATAACTGGACTGATTACCATACAAGTTGTTAGAACATTTAATTTCATGAAACTAACTGTGCAACCTTCAGTTTTTTCATTTCTCGTTCTCATTTTTGCTTCTCCATCCTCCTCCTCGTCAGTCTTCTTTATTCATTCATTTTGTCCATTGCACTTCCTCTCTGCCCATCTTTATTCCAGCTCTCATCAGGTTTATTTTACACATTTTTGCATCACTTTTTTCTGTCCTTCCCTTGTCCTGACAGACAGTGTATGTCTAGGGGGCTTTAGCTTGTGTCCTACATAGCCGTGTTTTCACTAGCGCCTGTGTGTGTGTGTGTGATGCTCCAGTGCATTTTCTGGTTTAGTGATGCATCTGTATCTCTGTTAGGCCTCTTGTTTCTGTATCTGTATGTATGTCAGTATCTGCACGCCTCTGTGTGTGTGTGTGAGGGTGGTTTTATCAGCTCTCGCAGATGGCCCCAGCCTCTCATCCATCGTTCCAGTGAAATGAAGAGCCCTCGGAAGAGTGAAGGCAGAGAAGAAAGGAATGGACAGACCCACATAGAGCGGGAGAGTGAGGGGGCGATGATTAGGAGAAAGAATGAGAGAACGACTGGAGGGAGAGGTGGGAATGAGGAGAGGAGTGATGTCAGTAGAGAGCACCAGAAGGCTCCGCTGTCAGGTGTTGTGTCGGCCTGTAACGTGTGCACTCAAACCTATCAATACTTGGAGCGTATTTGGGGGTTTTCTCAATAAACACATCATTGGTCAGCCTCTACCCTGCGTGTTTCCCCGAGGTGCGGTCACATAGCCAGAGGTGTACGAGGCAGTTGGCTTGAATTAAAAAGAGCCGCTCTGTATCGCCGTGGGATACGCTGTGTTTATGATGCAGCGCTCGCAGGAGAGAAAACAAACAGATAAAAGAGAGAGTGAGGGACACAGAAGGAAAGGAAAACCTTGGAGAGAGGGGTGAAGGTAGCGAGGAAGAAAAGAGACAAAAACACTTAGAAAGATAAAGAAACGGTGTTCATTGAGTTTACACACCGAGAATTAAGGTAGATATGTCGACCCCAGAACCGAGGAGGTTTTGTTAAGAGCTTAAGGAGATCTGTGGTAGTGCTTTGACCTCAGGGGGTTCTCTTTTCTTATTTTCCGGCAGGTATTTTATTGTGTAAAAAAAGAAGGCATACACATAACCAAATGTACCACCATCAGATACCGGTTACACAGCTTTCCTATCCCCAGGAAGTGTGCTTATTTTTTAATAACCATACAGAAAAAGCTCATAACATTTAGTTTCATCTGTCAGCCTGATGATGGCTTTGCTCTCATCAACACTAATAGTGCTTTAAAAAATGTGATGGATGCTGCAAATACATGTCAACCTGGCAACTCAGCTCCATCACATCTGCAGCGAAGACTGTGACGTATGGCTCCAATATTTAAGTAGCTCTACATGCTTCTGTCAACAGGTCATTAGTCAAGAGAACAATGTAGACAGAGAGGAAAAAAACATCTTGTTTCTGATTGGATCTCCAAAACAACTTCGTATAATCACTGCAACAAGGGTCATTTGGCACAAAACAACTCCATTAAATGCAGCAGCGTTTGGATTTTTCCGTTTCTGTTAAAGTTGTTTATCTCTGGTGTTGTTTGGCTGATCTATAGAAGTATTAAGCGTTTATATTTGGTTACAGGGGGTTGGATCTGTCTGAGAAATGGCTGACTCATTTCTCAGACAGATCCAACCCCCTGTAACCAAATCTAAACACTAAATACATCTATAGATAGAAAGTACAGGTCAATTAGAAGGAAAATACAAACCAGGGACATATGCCACTTTTAAAAAATGTGTGAAAACGTAATAAGCAGCACAGGACACTTTACTTTGTTTGTTGTGTACATACACAGTTTGTGATCCTCTGTTGCTCCTGAGCTGAAACCCACCGTCTGTTTTGTTTACAGTCTGTATTTGAAGTCTCCCTCCCACACATAGACAAGAGTCTGGTTCCTCCAGGCAACAGCAAAACCATTGATCAGGCATTTTAATGTCAGACAAATAATGAACCATACTCGTTGACATCAGATAGGGGTGAGAAAGAAATCAATTAGCCGAGCTGTCGGTCAGCTGACATGTGGTCACTTCGACCGGTCAGGCATTTTTCAATCTTCAGCAGAAGTAAAGATTTTTGAGCTGTAATGATGCAAAGGTCTCAAGTTCACGAGACATTCTGTTAACTAGATAGAAAATCAACACTAACATAAACCGCACAGTCGACCGGAGGAGATAGCTGCAGGTTTATTTTGAGCCCTACAGCAGCGCCATTTGTTTGCCATCTTCATATTAACGTCATTATCTCCAATTCGCATTCCCGACTCCAGCTCTCCCTGGCAGCCCTGTCTGTATAATGCACTCGCTGCAGGCTCACAGGTTGCTAAGTGTCCATTCTTCATCAAACAGAGCTGTCTGCAAGTCTCTAACTCCTGTTTTGTTTTTGTCCTTCAGAAATTTTGAGAACTTTTAGGTTTTGTGTTTAAACTGATCTCTGTAAATGTATTTTTTATGACCCACTCTTGATAATACGTATAACTTCTACTTCCGCTGTGGCTAGGAAAATGTTGGAGGTGTTTTGGGGTGAACTGCTGTAGCCATAACTAAATATTTAGGTCAGCTGTGGAGGTCAGAAACTGGGCAGTGATAGCTGACCTGATGTTGGGTCACACTGCATCCTGCCAGGGCCAGGGCTGGAGCAGTGGTGCGTTATGAGCAATGTGCCATAATGACTTGGCCAGGGACAGTGCGGTTGACATCGCCTGCAATGAAGTCACTAAACTGGCAATGCCAGAGCGTTCAGACTGAGAGGACTATTGATCACTTAGCTGGGAAATGCCATCCAGATGCAGCTATTGAGACTGTCAATATGTTACATTCATATTGGCAAATCCACAGACCATCAGCACATTGGATGAGATTACTTTTTAATTGGCATCAGGATGTTTTGTGGTTTTCTAGTCTCTGTCTGGTCTGGCATCATGTGGTCAGGTCCAGTCAGACTTTAAATCCAGAGCCAGCTGTGAAAATGTGTTGCATTAAAGATGTATTTAACCCAAAGGCACATGCTTCTTTCTAAAAGAAATGCTCCAACATGGAGCCTGTGCCTCACTAACAAGGTGGGCCAGTGTATCACAGACACAGTGTCCCCTTTCCTTGCTCCTCTCCCCTTTTCTAAAACATCTTTGAAAGTAACGCAGCGGGGGGAACAGACCTTAGCTGTAGCTCTATACTTCAATAATTTTTCCTTTGACCTTTCATTTTCAGAATAAAGCAAAATCTCAGGACAGCAGAGTTCACACATTGCCATGTAAGCTGAAAGCTAGAGCAAAGTGGGCTGCATGGTACTTTGGTGTGCTCTGATACACAAGAGAGTGTTGAGAAAAGCCTTATCTCCAGCCCGGGTCCAGGCTGCTGTTAGGTCTAGCACTTTTCCTTTTTCACTCCAGTGGGCCTGAAGGTGTCATGGCCCTTAGTCTGAGACACTATTCATTTTGAGGACACTGTTAGACGTCCAGGTGATCCTCTTGTCTCATTTTACATAAATGACAGGGTGTGGATTGGGGTGACTCAGCAATGACACATGTCATTGCTCCCTCTGGTCCCATCACTATCATTATCCCATCATCCAGCTTTTCAGAGAGAATATATGTGGCTCACTTGTGGCTATGTTTTATGCTAAATAGCTGTGATGTGTAGGATGAGGTGTTTAGACATTGGACACATTAGTAAGGCCTCTGCTTGTTTATGTCGAAGCATTTCATAAGCCTTTTGAAAAGGGGTGAAAGCCTGAGTGTAATTAATGCCAGTCAAGTCGACACCTTGCTACGACAGCCACTTTCTTAGAGCCAGTCATAAATCTAGCATACGAGCTAGAGAGTGGCGAGGGTCAGCAGAGACCAGCAGGAAGAGCAGGGGAGGAACAAAAGCCGAAAAAGAGAGAGAGAGTACGGACAGCTTTCCTCTATTCTGCTTCTCTTCGCTGTGTTGCCATCTGCACAGAACACGATTAATCACTGGACGTCCCCAGACATGGCGAGCCAACTCAGTGACACTCAAAAGCCCGTGTGTAGACAGCACATGAGAATGTGTTAGTGTTTTTCATTCGCCGGCCAAGTAGTAGCCAGTATGTGCGTGTCTTTACTCGTCTGCAGCCATGTGTTTGTGAGTGTATTGAGAAGTGTGTTGGCATTTATGACACATCCTATTTGTTTACCAGTGCGCCGGTGGTGGTTATGGCCGGTCCCAGTGGCAGACAGGCATCGTTGATGGTGTTAATTAGCGACATGTCCCAAATGGTCCTCTGACTGTAGAGCAGGGAAAAGACAAAGACAAATAGTACTTGTGGTGCTATGGTGCGTATCTTGGAAGGAAGAAGGGATGATGTTGGCGTGAGAGAGATCCATACACTTAAAATGTATTGTGTCTTCCTGTTTAGTGTTGGCTTAATGCCAAAAATGAATCTTAATTAATCAATCCCTTGTTGCCTTGAGTCAAATACAAAAAACTTCAGACGTTAAGGTGTGAATGTGGCCTTAGTTACATTGATTAAACAACTGTGGTTGAAAATCCATACATAGACCAAAGTGACTTTTTTGCACTTTCGGTTTTACCCTCTAATTTCTCTCAACCACAGCAGATTGCAAGGCGGACGCAGTTAAAGGTCAAGTGTTCAATTTTGGGCTTTGAAGCTATAAATTCATGCACTGGTAACTCATGGTCTGTGCAGAAACAACTGCAGAGCTGTGAGACTAAAATGTGCCACTGTGAAGGCACTGTTTTTTTGGCCTGTTATGATTAACACTTGACCTACAACAAGGTCACAG
The DNA here is from genome assembly GCA_036850595.1 of Rhyacichthys aspro. Taxonomy (NCBI): domain Eukaryota; kingdom Metazoa; phylum Chordata; class Actinopteri; order Gobiiformes; family Rhyacichthyidae; genus Rhyacichthys; species Rhyacichthys aspro. The sequence goes on from CM072165.1 coordinate 5,696,965, forward strand.
GCTGCGGTGGGGATTATTTGATCCTGTAGCTGTGAGTAAGGCACATTTCCAAAAGGCTTTCAGTGTAAAGTAAGGTAATATTTTGCAGCGTACATTCACTGATATAAAGAAAAATAGGATATATGTCAGATATTGAAAAAGCTGAAGGTGGAAAAAAGAGTTAAAAGGAGGTGAGAAGAATGAGAGAAATGAACTGTGGGAAGGACTGAAAGTACGCACATATAAGAAGAGGCCATAAGAAGGCTAAGGGGATCAATGTATATAAAAATATAATAGGTAGGGGTGGGTGAAATGGACTGATGAGGAATGATATAAACTAAAGACACTGAATTAGTAAAAGGCAACGAAAGCAATCACAGCAGGTATGTGACAGAAGCAGGAGAAGATGACACTAACAAGGACAGAAGAGAGGGCTGTGAAGCAAAAGAGGAAGGAGAATGTGGGAAATATGCAAAACAGGCACAAGTGATCATGAAAAGGGTGGAGGGAAGTACTATCCAGCCTGATTGAGGAGACCTGAGGAATTAGGGCGGAGAAGGGCGCTTTCTTTTCAAACTAAAGCCCCATCTCGACTTTGAGAAGGTTGATTATAAGCTTTCCCTAAGATTACAGTCATCACAAGCTCAGAGACTGGGGGAACCCTTAATAGAAGCAATAAAAATGTCAAAATTGACGTCCTGGCAGTTTAAAGAAAGTCCAACAAAGCAACACAAGGCAAAAGAGCGGTGCCGTGATTGAGATGTGCGGTAAAAAAATGACAGGAGAGGAAGAAAAGAGAGAGAAAACGCCCGGACCGATGCAAAGTGTGGAGCAGGAGGCGGCGGCGTGATGAGGGATCGGGGTGCGAGTGTCAGAAGTGACGCGTGGCAGAACACTGACACCATTTCACCCACCGGCACCCAGGCTCCGGGAAGACGGGGAAGGATGGTAATGAGGATGATCTGCATCTTTTCGGAGAGCGACTACATGTCAGAGTGGATGTTTGTCATAATGTCAGGCTAATGCACGCGTTAACACATGCCATTTGTTTATTTTTCTTTCACAAAGCGGCGCAGGATTTTAGGACCTCCAGCCTGTTAGTGCTCCAGATAATATAGTACTAATATGTTTTAATCAGTCTAAGCCCCGCGGTGTCAATGAGTGCATTTACTTAGAGCGGTCCCAATATAAGAGGAATACTAATATTTAAAAGACCCTCGGGGTGTCTGAGACTAGCTCGGGTCCTAACTTAACTCTTGCATATTTTGTGGAGAAGCTGGCAATATGTGGCAATACAAAATCCAATCGTGAATCCAGCCCGGCTTCACTCATCCACAGGTTTGGTATTTTTTATCGTAGATGTATTTTATTGATTTTCTGAGTCTAAAGAAGTCAAATGTTCCTTTTCCAAATGTAGACCAGCATAGTGTCTTGTGTAGATGTGCTTTTTTTGCTGCTGTTCTGAGTTTTGTTCTGAGTGACTGATTTTTCCAAAGTTATGTCAGATCTAGAAAATGCCAGTGGGACTGTCATCTAAGTAGAATCATAGTAAACAACTGTATATGCTCAAAAGCACAAGTCCAAATTAAAGTGACGATACAGACCAAGTGAAAGATGTAGATGTAGTGATAAAAGAAAATAAGATCAAATGTAGAACCACCGAAGATGGACAGGTTTGACGCAGTTTAACTGGAACTATAAGTAATTCTGTGGCTGTACAGAGGTTATAGATGGATGCAGGCTTTAAACAATTCTAAAGGAATTCAATTATCAAGTTTAAAAAGGATTTAAGCTGGTTAGAAGTGAATTTGCAGAGGTTTAGAGTAGTGAAATAGACAATATAAGGTTTTGAACCAATTAAAACAGGTTATAGCCTATATATAGTGGTTACAGTAGGACCTTAACCTGTCAAACTGTCTTGACCATGTGCAAAAAGCCCTTAGCCTAGTCTTCAACCATATTTAATAATGATAGTCACTAATTTTCAATCATCTTACAGTCCCTGTTTGATTCATACCTGAAGCAGAGAAGTCCTAGCAGGAGCTCTTAGATGCTACAAGTACATTTAATTAGCTTCCACGCAGGGCTCCAGACATGTATTTAATTTAGATGTACTTTACATGGCGTGCAGTAGTATGTTTTCTGAAGATGGCCTCTGGCTGAGAGTCGCCTGGCGCTCACTCAGCCGCTCAGCGTGTCTGCGTAAGTGCACTAGCATGTTGTAAAGAGGCTAGCTCCCAGCGTTTAGAGGCCTGCTGCGTTCAGTCTGGATCCCCACATTACGCGACTATTGTCTTTTAATGAACCTGGTCTCCGGGGTGAAATAGACTCTATTTACTGCGTTTGGTCACTCATCTGGCTTTAAACGCGCTTTTAAAAGAAAATAAAGGCGCCGGCAGCTAAAATCAACAGTTTTAAAGCAACACAAGGACAGAGAGGGAAACACGGACAAAGACGGATTGATAATAGATAGTATGCAGGGCAAGAGGTAATGAGGACAACTGTGGAAGGGTGTAGGAATCCACAAAGGCCTTTCAAGTTCAATAGACATAACTTATAGCACAAATAATATAATGGTTTACATAAGGCGGCAGTGGAATCAATAGTTGGATAAAACAAATGGTTGGAGGTAATGATAAAGGCACTCTCAATGCTGCCAGGCCTCTGTATGTGGCACATCCAACTTGACTGTTTACTGGTTCGCAGGACGGGGAGCGATAATGAGGACAGTTGTTTGTAGAGGAATCACAGTGGAGCCGTTGGAAAGTAAGTCACATTTAAAAAAGCGCACACATCAACGGACGCCCTACTTGCCGGGTCTAGATTGTGTTTATTGGCGTCTCGCTGGACAACTAATTATCCGCTCCACTCCGACCCTCCCCGCACACTCGTACGTTTAGACTCGTGTTATTAGTTCGGAGCGGGGCACAAACCTCCCGACCGTCGGTGTAATGATGCAGGAGCAGGTTCCTCTTTGAAGTTTCAGGTGCTCCGCAGAGATACCTGGCCTGACTGACTGCACCCCGAGGCAGAGCGGAAGACCGAACCGCGCTGACCGTTTGGACGTATGATCTGCACTCTTACCCCCAGCTCGCTTTGCCCCAAAATCACACAGTTCTGGATCTTAAAAGTGGATTACACATTTCTCTGCTGCTTCGGTGTACAGTATACTCAAACAGGAGGTTTTAAACTACTACTTTTTCCGTCGTATGTTTGTAAAAATACATTGACGGGGTTTGTTTTAGTAGAGGAAGAGGGGCTGTGCTTGATGCATGATACATAAGTGCATTTGGTAGATCAAGGCTTGGCGTAATGATGAAAGGCTTTTTGTCCTTGTTAGAAAATAAAGAGATATGCGCACACTTGTTCACAAGGACGTGCCCACACGCATACACCATCAGAGGCTCATTCATTAGTTGTACTGATAAAAATGTCCCTCGCTAATTGACTTTGTTGTGTTAGCGAGACAAAAGATGATAGGCAAAATAAAAAAACCCAAAAAAAACTGGGGCATCAGTGTGTGTATTGTGTGCATATGTAAAGATAGTTAAAGTAAGATGAAATATACATTAGTACTGAGAGCGTAAGGCCAGGCTGAAGGTAAAAGGTCACGCCAAAAAGGATGTCTGACTGATGGGAGACTGTCAGAGGCTAAGTTCGAGGTGAATTAGAGGCAGTAGAGTGCAGTGAGAGGGAAGAGGATTATCACGGATAAAGATATACCTAAGGAGCTGTGGTGGTGTAGAAAAAGAAACTTCAAACGTGCAGGTGAAGCATAAAACCCAGGGATGAATAGCACGTAGCAAGATATGCAGACGATTCCTTCCTCACACAAGTCATTTTAGAAGTTAATTGCCCCCTAAAATATTTACACAAACATTTATTTCTTTCCCATTATCACAACTGTAAAAGTAAAGATTTAGAAGCAGGTTTGTTAAAAATAGATGTGCGATATTTCGGCATGGCCCAGATGATTCCCATTTGAGGCGGCGCCGAATCAGTTTCTCGCCTCTGAACTTTGCTCTGCGCTTCTCCCAGATGCCTCGTCCCACCGGGCACGCAGAGTTAATGAAGGGGAAGGCGAGCAGCTAAATAAACATTAAAATCATTTCCCCAAAAGTCAGCTAAATGTGTGCACAGCTACGCCAATTAAGCTCTCCCATATCTCGGAGTATCTGCTTTATTCATTTACACATTTCCTTATCTCAAGCTTTTCCTTTCCTTCTTACCTTTTATAACTTTCACCTCATTTGCCTCCAACTTTTCAAATGTTAACTAACACACTCTGTCATTTCCCAGCATTCTTCTTTTCCCCTCCGTCAACATTTCTCTGTTTCAGCGCCTGTCGTGAATTTTTCAGAGCCTTAGAGAAATACTAGTTTCTGCCAGCTCAGGTTGACTCCACAATAAAAGAGGTGAACTGTTTACGCCGTGAAAGGAGGTGAAGTGGGTGTGTGACACAGCTCTGGAGGAGGCTGAACGTGTGATTTTTGAGAACAGGATAAGAAACACAATCAGTGCCTATGCCAATGTGTAAGAGTGCAATGATGATGTTGTAAAGTCTTGTGTTTGCCTAAATACACATTATAGATGGACACATAACAGACTGAAGTGTTTGTTTCTCTCCAAAACCTTGCATTTATATTTGGCATTTCATTTGGGACTTGACTGTGGCTAAGCGTTGTGGAACATGATGAAGAGCATTTTGATCATGACTGATGAATTACTGGTAACTCATTTCAAAGATTATCAACCATCTGGCCCAAATTCACATCACTGATGTTCTTTAACACAAAAAAGCTCCATTTTGAATGCAGCATCTTACTAGATTTGAACACTTCAGTAATGAGCATTTAGAAACCTGCACTCAGCAGTTTTAATGCAGTAGATAATGATCCTAAAGCATATACATACAACTGTGCTGCAAAAGAAACGCATTCAGTGGCATTAGGGCAATTACCTTAATTACTCATCTGAAATACTGTTAATTCATCACATGTTTGATCAGATGTTAATTGAGCTTTACATTAAAAAGAATGTTAAACACTGCATTTTATTTGTTCTTCTAACACTAAAGCCCTTCTGCCATGTTGGACACAAGCACTGGACTCAAGTAGTTTTCATCATCTTTGAATGTTGCAGGGTTTTTATAATCTGTTTGGTATAACTACACACTTCTGGGATATAACAAAAAATAGTCTAAAGTGTTAGAAAAGAGAAGCTTTACCCATGCCCTACTGTTTAAAGCTGGATTAAATCTATGACAGATAATAGTAACACCCAAAATGATCTTTTTCTAACAGTCATTGTGTAGTACTGTGAAATGTACAACATATTTTCAACCATATTGACTACATTTACTCCTATTTAAGGATAGCAGTGCAATACAGAACCATGTAATGTTGACCTTTTCTTAAATGGATCCAATCATGGATACGAAGTAAGCTAAAGGCTCTCAAAAAAAAAGAGGAAAAAGACTGGCAGTAGCATGTATTGAGAACTAACAAGATGTTCCGAGGAAAGGAGATGCGACTAGGAGGCTAGGAAACTAGGAGGCTAGGAGCAGTGGAGGTGCACTGACCTACTTAATAGGAGGCGGCTGCCTTGTGTTAGGCTCCACACGGAGGAGGAAGAGCGTCGCAGAAAGCACTGGAGGGAGGAATGATTGGCACATGGCCATGTTAGATTGTCTGGCAGGCCATTTGCATTTGTGACCGAGATAGTATGTGGCCATGTTATTTAAAATCCACACACACAGCGCTCACTCAGATTGGATGTTCATTCCTTTCCATATTTTATTTTTCATCCTTCCATCTGTGTCCCTCATGCTGCTGTTTTTTTCTCTTCATTTGTTCCTGTCATTCTGTCAGCCTCCCTCCCTCGTCACCTCTTCCCTCCCTTTCTAATTGTATCACATTGGTATTACTTCTGCCTGCTTGGCTGAACAGCTACATCAGCGCTGTCCCGGAGGCCAAAACTGGCAGGTGCACGTTTGACTGACCACATGTCCCCAGCTCTGTCACTGTTAATGTTTCTGTGCTTAGTCTGTGTCTGAGAGAGGCTCCAGGAGCAGTACGCCTGCTAGACATTACCTCATTTCATCAAGGGAGTCAGTAATGTGCATGTTTTAGCATGCATTAGTACCCGGCCCCAGCCTCATGTTGGATTCTTTTGATTACATCTTTGATAATGACCAGCGCTCTCTGTATCAGATCAGGAGAATGATCATGGCTCTGTCTATGCAGAGTTTAACATTTAAAGTCTGAATAAAACACTAGATATGTTTTATTCTTTATCTTTGGCTTAAAAAGGTTCAAATGTACCTGGCTTTTATCTGGATCTGTGAAGTCATTATTTTTTTCCAGTGTCCTTCTCTCTGTTGTTTTAATGAAGTGTCATACTGGAAAGTGCAGTCACTGTTTAATGTTAGGTACAATACAGTTATGTCATTAAAATGCTATTACCGTATTTTTATCATGACATTTTTATTGAGTAGATTCCAGAAAGCAGCAGTTAAACAGTGATATCACATAGGTATGATTTCCCACATCTGAATGTCTAAAACCATTAACATCAACAGCTTTAGTTTAGACCATTTCCAGGTAATTACTCTAAATACGCTCCATATTCATGTGCACCTCGGGTTTTTATAGATACTTAGTGCACATGATGAGCAGATGATACCATCTGAATGTGTTGCGTTCCTTCCTTGGCGCATTAATTCCATGTGTGCTAATCACACTTCATGTTTGATACATGAATATTGATCACAAAGGCTGTGCTAATTAACCCAGGATCAGTGCGGCCAGACCGAGCATCAAATGACTTTTGTACACATTAGCATTGCGTTGTACATAATGTGATTAAAAAGGTGTTTAGTTGCTGATGTTTTCCCTGCATGTGGTGCAGAATTGTAGATGTACATCAGCATTTAGAGTCTTATTATGCAGAAGTGGTGAGGAACCGGTGTAGCCTGAGGAAATGTTAGCCAGTACAGAAGAGAAGGACTTGGCAGCAGCTCAAACTGAGAGATGGTTAAAACTTTTGGGTGTGCTAGAGGGGAGCGCCAGTGAGTAAAACTAAAAATAAAAATAGTAACTTAAAATAAACACGGGCACAAAAAACAAACCTTTGTACACAACAACTGTAAATAGTATTTCAGTACATTTTTTTCTATACTGCATTTTTTTTTACCTTTTTTTTTTTTAACCATTTTCAGTAGTTTGCTGTGATTTAGCAAAATAAGTGGTGAGCATTTGAAATTTTAGCTCAAAAATAGCATGTGAACAGGTAATACTAGAGTAATTATAGGTAATTACTATTTAGTTTATAAAAAATCCCAATATTTGCAGCAGTTATACATAAATGACTGTATTAATAATTCAATATGATTTGTTTTTTTAATTCTCATAACAGTAACGTGAAGCTTTTGTTTTGCGGTTATTTCATAGTTAAAAACAACAACAACATGTTAATGCACAGACTTAATTATCTGTAAACATGGTGGCAGCACCGTGTGGTTAATTAACAGGAATCCGAGCTGTGTAGGCTAATGCACTTGAACCAAGCTTCGTCTGAGGAAAGAGTAAGCAGGGCATCAGTCCCCAGTCTGTTTGATTAAGAGGTAGGTGCTTTACCAGGTGAGCTACACTGAGCACCCAGCAAACCACCAACTTCATTTACATAAATCAACTGTGCACTGCATTTGCTCACATGCTGTTCCTTTTTATCAGTTTCCCTGCTGCTTCACAAAACCAAGGCATCACAAATTACAGATATGGGTCATTTTTGACATAGTTTAAAATTAAAAACTTAAATGAATCCCAGTTAATTCCATTTATCACCCAGACCTCCACACCAGAAATGAAAACCAAACTTTAAAAGAGGTCTATCCAGTAGATGTCTAGATATCGGGACAGTACAGGAAGTAGTGCTAAAGGTTGTGTGTGGCCATCCAAACAAGCTCAGAGAACCAAACTCTCAGAGACCTAAAAAAAGACACTCCCCTTAAGTAATACATTTTTGATTGAGGCTCTTCGTGGATGTTGCCATGTTCTAGCTCACTCCCCCCTGACTCCTCCTAACACAGCCTCTCTTTAGACCGGAGACATCACTAACTGTCATCTGAACCATGTCTGCTCAGGCGTCCGTATCACGAGCGCACCGTTCCACACTGATGAAGGACAAAAAGAAAAAGCAGACGGGAGTGGTCTCCGTAGGACGAGGCGAACGTGAAGCGCATCATATGTTGGGGCCTTCACAGTCGCCACATCTCCCCAAACACAACGGCTATTATTATTTGTCTTCACTCTGCCTCATATCGACCAGATAAATCCAAACATTCCACACGGCAAAAGCATCACAAAGAGAAAAAACCTTCAGCCATACAACAGTAAGTGCTCTCTGACTGTGCACAGCCCACCCTTTTATGTCCACTCTGAACATTGTGTGATGACCAACGCCAATTGTGTCAAGGATAAAGGCAGCTCCACGAATCCGTTTCTTTGCCAGCTTTAGTCTATTGTGTCACTCTGATGGCAGCACCTATTCTGCACAATATATCATCCCGGCATTGACAATAGTCACATGACATGAAGGGAGTCACCCTCTATAGAGCAGCAAGTTGAGAAATATAGTGGTTCTTGGTGATTAACATGATCATCTATCTACAATAGCACTAAAGGAACAGTCTCTATAAAGATGTACTGGGATGTAGCTTGCCCATAAACCCATCCATTCATCAACTAAATCATTTCTAGGGATGGAATCAACAAATTCATCGCAAATCTGGCTGTAATTAATCACAATTAATCACACAACTTGTCAACTTTTAATAAACGCACTCAATCTTCGGTTTAATAGAAAGCAATTCACTTTATTTTGAATCATATTTTAATTTTTGTGAAGGGTAAGTTTTACAGAAAAGTATTAATTTTGCATTGTAAAACTGAGTCACAGTGACAGCCCAGTCTATGAATGCAAAAATGATTTGACAAATAACTTAAATGAGAAACCTTTATAAAATACAGTAACTTAAAGTGCATTACCAACACATTCACTTTGTGCTTCAGAACTTTCATTATTTAAGATGTAAATTTGTGCGAACTTTAGATCCGTACAGAATTTTTAAATCACGCATATTACTTTACTCTTTTCCAGGGAACCAGCTCTTAAAGCAGAAGTGTCCATTTAGCAGCGTGTATTTTTTCTTTTTTCACCACTAGCCGCTAGCCACAGGATATAAAAGTGAGGTGCCGTGGTGTGGAGGGGCATTATGTCAAATTAACAATTGCATTATTTCTTTTTTATGCACTGAACTGAGAAAATTAAGTTAACCAGCCCTAATCATTTCATTCATCTATCGAACACACACATTTTTCAATCGCAACCTTCAAAATATCCATGTAGCTGAAAACTGAAGACTGATCAGAAATAGTCAGTAATAATATTCTTCAAGTTCACATCTTGAAAAAATATCTTTGTCTACACTGTAATTTCATGGTCATTTTATCAATTGAAAGTCTCTAGGCTATAAAACACACAATTGCACCGCGGTGTATTCATTATTGCACGGGTATTTCTGTCCCTATAGTGGATCTTATAGAAACTGGAGCTCTACTGAAGCTAACTCTTGGCCCGTGGCTGTGAGCGGACCCTGATGTAAACCCGGATCTCCGGTGCCTCTGGTGTAGATGCCCCTGTGTGGAGCAGAACCGCTCTCCGTCCAAACGCGGGCAGGTTGTATATCATCTGTGTTGCGCGTCGGTTCGTCCGTCCCGCCTCCAAATCCCCAAACAGCTTGTAGTGCCGTCACAGACATCTGGTTACCTCTGGCTCTAATGGTCGCTCTGGTGTTTAATACTGCATGAGAGATAAGAGACTGTGTGTGTGCTCGGTGGGTGGGCTGCAGCAGGCATCCGGCCCGTGTACTTCTGCTGCTGTTATTCAGTGTTTGCCTTTTAGATCTGCGTTAATATTGACAGCAAATTTGAGTTTTAGGCATAATTTAGTCTAATTCTTTCATTTTTGTCGACTACATATCGTAAGAATTTAGTCGACTATATCTACAATAGATTTAGTCACTGAAATATAAAGGCTGATGCATTTTTTTCATTTTCAAACTACTATTAACCTGTTATGGCTGGTATTGAGGTCCAAAGTGTTAACATAGTTTGATATTTAAAAGCCGTAACAAATGTTTACGTCTGACATGACTTCAGCGACGTTCAAAAACCTGAGTTCTGATTGGATCTCTTCTCAACTCGTCCCATCTCCTCCTCCTTTTGATTGGATTTTTGTCTCTGTGTGTTCATTTTCATTTCATTCTTAATCGTTAACGAAAGTGTTGATACATTTAGTCAGAGTTTTTGTTCTCGTAAATTACTTTTTATTTCATTTTGTTTGATGAAATGAACACTGTTTCAGATCAAAGCTGGACAAAACAAACATTTTAGGGTGTGATTTTTAGCAGCTGGCCACTTAATGTTGTCTTTTTGCGTTATTTGAATAAAAAGGAAGGAATATACCAAGAGAAAGTGCATAAACTAGTGAAGAGGGGGGATGTGTGTAAAGGAGATAGCAGGTGATGACAAGGGAGGAAGATGCCGGGAAAAGTACAGGAGTAGAGAGAAAATTAGAGAGCACCGCGAGGAGGAGCGGTGTCGAGGCAGAATGGGTGATAATTGATAGAAAATTCAGAGAGCTGGAAAAGAGGGAACAAATGAAAAGGCAGAAAAGCCAGAGAGCTGCAGAGATCTTCTATTGCTCATTAGGGTCATTATACCTCCGTCTGGATCGCGCACACACTTCCACACACACTGAGGATTGAAAGGAGAAGCCAATTTAGCGGCGTATCAAAAAATCGAGGCTTTTGATGAAAAGGGCTCAAAAGAGGGTTGTGTGTGTGTCGCAGTGCGCTTTCTGCCGTAAAGTGTCAATTTGTGTGTGTCATAAATACGCTTTTTGTTATTGAGGGCACACAAACACTGAAGTGAAATGGCTCCGCTGGTGGTATGGCTCGCCAAAAGCTGATAAGGGTGAGATTAGCAGAGGGACAGTATCTGGCGAAGGGAAATAAACAGTAAAGTGAGAGCAAGGAATGAGGGGACAGCTTAAATGAAGTAGGAACCAAAAGGATAAATAAAACCAGGGAGGCCCCAGGGACAGAGAGCGGGAGAACAGGGAGAAGGAGATGGATAATGGTTGGGCCAGATGAAAAAATAAAACGCGTATTGAGACAGGAAATGAAGGTGAAATTGAAAGCATAGCAGCGAAATTGAAATAGAAGGAAGAGAGGTAAGAGCTGCTTGTAATTTGGATACCAGAGCATTGGATTGTAAGGCAAGCTCAGGACAAGCCGATGTCCACGGGGGTAGAAATAATGGACAGCAAAAGCCAGCAGGTCGGAGCTGTTCCAGTGCCGTGCCTTCAAACCCAAACTGAAAACGGTTTCACGACTGTATTCTACGAAAGAAATGCAAAGAATCTCCTTTTCTGGTTAATGGGGCCCAAATGTTGAAAGCTCTTCTGTCTCGTGACCTGTGGAGGACTTAAGAAACCTGCCAGTGACTTTTAATTAAAGCCAACCCAATACGCCTGGCTGTCCCTGTATCGGTCACCAGTCAGAGCAGCTGTGAATATTTGTCACCAGGCTCTCCGGCTCAGCCCTGACCTCCCTCGGGACCTCTGGGTAATGATTTAAGACAAAAGGGGAGCCGTTGGTGCGTCGCTGCTCCCGTGTGAGCCATATTGAAGCATTAGGAGATCCCCACAAAAAGCAGGATGAAATTGGTGTTCAATATCAAAGCAGATCAATGGCCAGCCTCCCTTGTTGATAACCAATAGTATGACTTGTGTGACCTTTGGGTGGTATTGGGCAGACGGTGACAAATGATCAACAGGATGCTGCCCTGGAGAGCTGGCCTTAACTTATATGTTTGGATGCATAGATTCCTATCACACTCTGGGCAGTAATCATGTTTTTGTCTTCTATTTTTGAGAGAAAACAATATTTGGATGACTAAATGCAGCTTGTACAGGCCCCAGAAGTGAGTTGACTCACTGTTAGGAGGTTTTTAGAGGACATTTATTTGCGTGGGCAGGTTTTGAATACAGCATCTTCAGAGGGTGGTGCTAAATTAGTCATTGTTAAAGTTCAGTTTTACCAAGTTCTCGTTTTTTTCTCATAATGCTTGTCATTTTACCACAAAAATAAGGGACAGTCGTGACGTTACAAGTGAGATAAATATGCATAAGTCGTGCTTGTGCTAACTTTGACTGACGGCTCTCTGTGTGTACCTTAGTCCTTGTTCTGCTCACTGTGCATTTGTCAAATACCATATTGTCATTTTTTTCAGTTTTCTATGTAGAATTAGTCCTGCTTTAATAGATTCATGCACAAGCTGCTCACTCGAACGAATGGGAAATATATCAGATGTGACCTGAACTATTTCTGACGCTCTGCTGCATTTGAAAGCTTTCGTTTAATCTAACTTTTTAAGAAACCACTAAAAAAACCACGAGGCCAGCTTTTTAGCATCCAGCAGATGTTACAGTTAAAAGATACAGATCGCATCCCGGTCTACAGAGACCCCCAGACGCCCAGTTCTGAAGGACACGAGTAATTAAATATAGGAGATGGCCAGATTTTTTTTTCCTGTCACTAAATTCCATGGGAGTCAACCCACTTACACATTTAGCCTCGAAGAAGAAAGAGAAACAAGACGCTTCGGAGACGAGTTGTAAAGTTTGCGGTATTTTTTCTGTGTCAGACAATCGCGAGTGATTCTCTTTACTTTTGGAAAGTTTGTGAATATTTGGGGCTGAACCTGAGTGAGACCTGTACAGGATCACAACGCTCCGGTTTCCCGGTGGAGCAGCTGAAGCGTATCGTTGCTCATCCATCTTCACCTTCAGCCTGATCCCGCTGCCCGCATTCATTCACTCAGCTCCGATTCAAACATTAACACAGCACTTAGGCTCTCTCCTCTCCTCCACTGCTCATGTTCTCCTGCCTCCATCCCACCCTCGCTGCCTCCGTGCCTTGTGCCTCCGTCGCTCTCCCACACTAATTGGTACACTATCAGTCGGAAAGTCAGATATTACTGTCACTTTCCGTCTTTCTGCTCGGTACGCAGAGCTGGCAGCCTACATGTGATGGTCTCGCCGGTTCCTCTCCGTACATTAGGCGCCGTCTCTTTCATCCCTGTGCGTAAACAAAACCTGACAGCTGAGAGGAAGATGTAAACTCAGGAGTTGAGGGAGAAGGTTTGGGGAGGTTGGGTGATAAATGAGAGGAGATGGATAGAAGGCAGGGAAGTGGAGAGAAAGATAAAATGAAGTAAATGGCTCAAAGAGTATCTTTAAGGGTTTTTTTTTTCAGTGTTATTACAACAACAAGCTAACTGTGAAATCTGGGCTCGGGTCCACTTAAGGAGCCCGAGGATTTGGACTATTACCACTTTACAGCTCCTGAATGGGCTTAGAAAGTAACAAGGATCTCGTTCAGCTGTCGGTGGAAAATCACATAAGACCAATAATTAAAGTTTTAGTTTTAACATTTTACTCTGTGCTTAATTAGTAAACAGTGTTACGTTTGGGCAGCATCATTGGTTCAGAACAAATCTGACCAGGCTTAGTCCAGTTTTAATTGCATGTTCCAGGCTTAAACACAGTTTGTCACAGATATTTACAGATGCTTTTGTGAAAGGCTAACTCACGAGCCTTTATTAAGCAACATCAGGCAAAAACAAGGTCGAAATTTGAAACCTTAAAGAAATTATTTTTTTTTAAAGATACTTTTTTGGGGTTTTTGGTCTTTATTTATCGAGGAATGACGTTGGGCAAATGGCCCGTCCTAGACTCGATCCCGGGTCACCCCTGTGCTCTACCTGAGCTGCCAGGGTGCCCTCCAGAAATGATTGTTTAAAGACATAAGCCAAATACTTGTAAATGCTGAATGCTAAAACCGTTGTGTTTGGGTGACATTAGGTGAGACTAGTGGTTGACAGAAATTTAATGAACTGAGAACCTTGTGTGAGCCAGTGGCAGAGGTTGATAAACAGACTTTCAGTACAGAACCATGTAATTAAACAGAGGATCTCATGCAAAATGAATATATTTTCCTGTAAACTGCAGGTTATCTTTTATGGAAATAATCAGAATAACTTTTTTTTTCTCTAATAAAGCATTGACAGTGATTTGTGTTTTTCCATTTGGACATTCGTTGTCCAGAAACCAATTACTGTGGACCAAATAAATAAGGTCTCTAGTCCAGAAGATAAAGATTGGGAGGTGTGTGTTCCCTCAAACTCACACATGAGGCTGCTTCATTAGTGGACCTGTGTGTTGGATACAACAATAGTGATAATGGTGAATTATGGCAGACAAAGGGCACGGAAGCAGCAAGGAATTAGTGAGAGTGTTGGCTGCATAATAGGATACTAAATCAGCTCATGTTCACTTCAGTGAGACTATTTCAGGGTTTTGTTAAATTATTAGTATGTGGCCATCGCGTGAGAGCGAGACAGGACGGAGCCAGGCTGTGACACTCGGGAAGACTGAGTGGAAAAGCGAGAGTTTCTTGTTGGACAGCGCCCTTGGCTGAAAGGAGCTGACACCTTGACTTGAATTATTAACATGCTACTTGGCTTTTCATTCAATTGTGCCTGTATCTTTGTGAGTGACTACCAGATCTTGAAGGCGGCGCTGGGCTGAGTCCTGTCTGGATAAAGACTCAGGCTCGTCTCTGCAGGGAGCTGCTGCGGCAGCACTCATCTTTAAGCCTTGAGGAAAAAATTAATATTCTTAATATTCCAAAAGCCAAGACACACACACAAAGGCGCTGCATAAACGTGCATTATCCCTCATTAGCACACAGTAGACAATAGGAAATATGAAAATGCTTCTGCAGAGCCCTAATGAGCTGAAAGTGTGAGAAGGCATTGTGTTTATTGGGGTTAATAGATAGAAATGGTCTAAAGCAGAGCAGAAAGTGGAGTTTACTTGAATATAAACATTAAGGCCATATAGGGCACTTCAAACTGTGTCCACAGTAAAACCCAAAGGAATTGAACTCTACTTTTTCCTATTTTGTTTTCCCCCTAAACCACTTCAGGGAGCGTGGTTCCAACAACAGTAGTTCCTCTGCACTAGTTTTGTTTATTCTCTCCACTACATATCCACATATGTATTTGTACATGTTTGGTTAGTCTTTTGACGTGAGTAGGATTAGATCTTTTACAGAGACGAATTGAGCAATACTGGCTCATATTTTAGCCTCTACCATGTTATCTTATTACGCTTGTGTAAAGGTTTGTGCCTGTTTGCTTTGCTGTGGATTTAGCCATTATATATATATTTATTTATTTATATATATTTATGCAAATATATACTGTTGAGCTACACTGAGGATGGGTCTGGGGTCATGTGTCTCATATCTCAGCGTTGGTCAAGTGGACTGTGGCATTTTAGCTGAAATGGAGTAGTGGCTTTGTTCACTGATCAAAGGGCAGTTTTAATGCTGAGGTCATGAAATGCATCTCACATTCACACCAGGTTACAGTGGCAGCCTGGAAACAACAGTAATCAGGGTTGTCACTTACCATCTGGCCTGTCCACAGACATACACCTCCAACACTTGTTGAATAAAACTGTGCTGTCACTCAAACTGAACGCTACCAGACTTCTAGATGAATTTAAGGCACGTTTTCACAGGAATAGACACAAAACAATTAGCTGAAGAGATGTATGTGATGAATACTGGTTATGATATCAGTCCCTGTGTCCTCAGCTGACCTGGACTCTAGAGTTGTGAGCTTGTTGGTTTGAAAACTTCACATCAAGTGCTAGGCATTAACATAGGCCAAGATGTCAGGGAACAGAAGTGCCTTTGAGCCAGTCACTGATCCATCCCCTCTCCTTTTTATCACTTCAAGTTGTTCTGGATAAAAGTCTTAGCCAGACGCCTAAACTGTGTGCTTATGCTGCAGATGTTACTTTAAAAATACTCTGGACTGTATGGTTTCATAGCATTGTCTTTCCCCTCCAGGGATCCAGCAGTTTGGTATTAAACAACAATTTGTAAAAGAATGGCTGTGCAGCCAGTGGACAGCCAGTCAGTCACTTTAACACAGCAGTCAACAGTAAAGGCAGCATCGCTCTTGTGTTTACGCTTAGCCTGCAGTGTTAAGGGGCGACGAGTTGAAAATATAGCTTGTTCACAGTAAGGAAAGATTTAATGAATAGAGCAAAGTAAACAGCGTGTAGATTTTCCCAGGGGGGTGGCAAATGCCTCAACTAGCGAGCGGAAACAAAACGCCTCAGAGCTGGAGCAGTAATGACGATGAGCTACAGTCGACAAGTGTAGTTCATCAAGACCAGTTCATTAACAGCAACAAGAAAAAACGCTGCTCAAGGTTTTGTCGAAGAAAGACGTCGACCACAAAGAACATATGATATCTATTAATAAAACACAAAACGAAAATAGTTTTATAATAGAATTGGCTGTGATATTTACAGTCTCTGTGCTGAGTGTGCTCTGCTTTTTCTGACATGAAAAGCTGTTAGAAATCCCATTAAAATGATCTAAATGAAAACTTGTGTGAGCCTGAGTGGTAAAGGTTAGCCGTACTAGATAACAAACTGTGGCCCTTTTTCTGAAAACAGGGTACTGTTAGTGCTTTGAAGTCACCATGCAGTTACTCATATATGTATGAGTGCAAGTCTAGGGCTTTTAGATGTACTTCAGTGACACTTGAAGTGCTGATGACCAGCCTGCAGCCCTAAAATCAAAGGGCTCAATGAAAATCACAATCTGGAAATTGGGGCTTAGAGAGTGGCGTGTTGCAGGTGAAGAGCTACATGCTGCGTGGGCTGCAGTTCTTGTGACAATTTAATCTCTCTGGCTTCTCATACATTTATGACTTCACACACCAGTCTCTTTTAACTTGGCCTCTCGTTTCTGTTGAAAAAGATCAGAAATCCATGTTACATAGGGATATGCTATGAATAAACCATACAGTAAAATATTAGATCAAAACTGAAAAATGTATGAATGTCCACTCAATGCACTCAGTTAAGGTCTTCTTGGTGCATTGATGCCAACACTAAAATAGATCTGATCTAAAATAGATTCCTTTCATTTGTAATGAGATTCTGCTTTGTGTTTTATTCATTCTAACTATGTGTTACACCCCAAGCCATCTCATGTTCCTGCAGCTGCGCCACATGTTTATGATTAACATCTGTATCATTTTACAACTAAAGCCTGTCCAACAAATATCAGCTGTCAGCTACTGTATGCTGATTTTAAATGAGGCCACTGCACATTTACTGTCTGTCTGAACAGCTTCATAGCATCAGTAGCAAAACATTGTTACAAATTATAATTTTGGCTGAGCGTCCTCCTCCCTGCCTTCAGGCTCCATATGTTGTATGTTGGGCGGTCGTCTTCCTTCTCTTCACATCTCATCTGCTCTAATGCCAAGTGCTGCAGAACCCTCCCTTTTATTTCCTCACTCATTTGCTCTCCTCTCGTGTTTCTTCTCTGCGATCGTACGTCTCCCTCTGGTCGTCTTCCAGCTGCAGGTTAACTTCACCCTCACCGTTTCAGACTCCGGATGTAATCTTGGTTATAGCTCCTGCATCATCACATTTACCCAAAACAAGTGCTTCAAATGGCCCCGAGAGACTAAAAATGAGCAAACAAAACCTAACTGAATGTCTTGGTGGTGGTTTTACTACATGGGTAGCTCCATTTCTTGCAGAAAAATACCCTGGCATCCACTCAGATTACCAGACCATGCAGAATTGGACAATAATGGGTCTAATGAACAAGTTTACTCTTAGTCTGACAAATTGTGCCAAAAGGTGCCAACTACAGCAACATCCGAAGCTTTACTATTCTCTGTATCTTCCGCTAAATGCTTGTTGCTGTTCCCTGCAGGTGTTCAGGAGCGGCGAGGGCATGGGTATCCGTCTGGACAGCGCGTCGGCCTTCCAGGGGGCCGTCATCTCGCCGCACTACGACTCGCTGCTGGTCAAAGTCATCGCGAGCGGCAAGGACCTGCACACGGCCGCCTCCAAGATGAGCCGAGCCCTGGCCGAGTTCAGAGTGCGAGGCGTCAAGGTAGGAACGCGCGGCTTCCAACGCTTCGCCTTGTTTTCCGTCTTAAGGTATTGATTTCGACTTTCCGGATGATAGATAGATGAAAGTTTCTGAATGACAGGGTTTGTTCAGTAGTTGAGGTGAGATGGAAGATATTTTCAGTCTGTCTTGAACATCAAAGTGCTCAGATGATGGAGGATCCTGTGCGGCTTCAAGACAAAAGGCTGTCATTAACTTTAGAATAAAATTGCGGAGTGAAATATGTGACTGTGGAATTTAGTTCTTAACGCAGGCTCTTATCTCCGTGACCATCTGCTCGGTTGATAATACTGCTCAGGAAAACTCTACCTCTGTGTTCGGCTCCAAATCTGCTTTAAGGTTCAAGGCTGTGGCTGTAGACGGATAATTATAAAGAATAAGAGCTGCATGGTGACCTAATGTACGTCTTATATAAGCTTCTCATGACTTTTGAAGATGGTTTTGTTTTTGTAATTGATGATTTAATGAAAGTGAAGCTTTTGCAGGGATCTAAACCCTAGACTCAGGTTTCATATTAGAGATACTGAACATTTAAAGCATATTTTAGATGAGATGACAGTGCTGAGTGTCAGAAGGGATAAATTACAATTCATAAAGTGCCGTGTATGAGAGCTCTTTCAATAAATGTTTTTGTATTGTCCTTCATAGCCGTTGTAAAAACATTGCAGCTTGGCCGGCCGCTCTTTTGAAGGACTAACAAAGGAGCGCGGGGTGATTAATGCGCCATTAGTACGTCATGTTACAGACAGTTGGTGCTGGAGTTATTCATAGCCGCGTAGTCTCAGTTACATACGTCTAATTTATGGCTGAGTTCAAGACAATGGCTCACTTAGCCTCAGTCTAAGTGCCTCTCGGCTAGTTTCCTCCCTCACTGTAAATGAAGTGGCGTTAAGTATCAACAGCGGCGATGGTAAAGGCAGTGTAAAGCAGGAATATATACATCAAAGAATGGTATTTGTGTTATTTTCTTTGCTGTTTTTGTTCTTTTGTCGGACGCTGTGATGAGAATGACGTAAAGGGCAGCGGTCATTTCTCCGTCTGGTTGGAATTGGCCGTGATGAGGTGAAATTGTAAGTCAAACTGGTGTTCTCGGCTCTAATTTGTCATTTAACTTGAGTGCTCTTTACAAAGTGTCAGTGCAGATTTAATAGATGAATTTTGCCTTCTGATGGAGCGGGGAAGTGCTAAATGTTTGCAGAGACTGATGGACTGTCCTTTGTCGTTCCACACGGGTTTATATCAGCGACTTTTCATCTCATATTGATGTAAAAACAGTAAACCGTGTTAAATTGCGTATGCATGCGCTTCCGAGCCTCTGTCGGTGTGTTTATTTAGGCTCACAGTTAAAACCTACAAGTGCTCGTGTCCTTGACTACACATTATCCTCCAGACAGTGACCTTCTCAGAGCAAACACAGACTTGCACTTTGGCTTCAGAGAGGAGCAAGTCGATCATTACTCAAGTTTAAAATGCCATTTCGTCTTTGGAAGAGTCTGAGCCACAGTCTTGGGAAGAGTGTTATCCCTTTCATCACTTTGTGTTTTAATATTACGACTTGAAAGTTGTTATCTAAAAGGTACAATTACAGTTTGTTTTTCAGCTCTATTGCCTGAATATTTAACTTGAGAAAAGAACCAGCATTGAGAGAAGCTTTTTGTCTTGATTAGAAAGTCGGGTTACATAAATACGAAAGCATCAACACATTAAGTAACCTTTTACGTTCCAGTGAAAAGCCGAACGCACCAAAGTTGGAGTTACTCAGTTGACTCTTGACAACGCGTCATTTCTGTGTCGCGTGGAATTATGTTTGACATTTCACAAAGCCCTGTTTATCTCCCACTGAGCGCACATTAGCGGGCGCGGATTTTAGCGCACGCCGAGGGAGGAGCGCCGAGAGTTAAGCGGGAAAATGTCACACGTCCGGCGGCGGCGGGGAGAGCCGGGGAGAGTGAAGGACGAGAACTCGGCGGGGAGCGAGGTGGGAGGCTGTGGAGAGATGGATAGAGGAGCACCGGGGGGAAGGCAAAAGGCCAATCAAGATGGAGGGAGTGCGGCGGAAATGACAAGTGGCCTGTGCACCAACGGGGGTCATGTTTGTGCCTGCACAAGATGGAAAATGTACAGTTTAAGCATTTTAATACACGCGACTAAAAGTGGCTTTGATTACAAATTATGAACGATTTAATTTGCGTGTTTGTATTCTGACTATTAAAGATCATTTTCAAAGGAGGCGCTTATCCCATCTTAATCCATAAAAGTTATGAGCAGTATAATGTTGATGGGATTTGAGGTTATAAATATTATGTTCTCAATTAATTAAGCCCCGTTGTCAAAACCGAAGTCGTACAAGGAAATGATTTATGTCTGAGCGGCTTCAAAGAGATCTGTGGAGTTTAAATTTATCATGATTGTGTTTTGAAGCTATTACCTGAAAGAGCTGCTTGAAAAACTCTTCTTTGGTTGTTATCCGTTTGTTTTGCAGTATACCATCAGTGAGGCACTAAAGGAGAAATAGCTGTTTACGTCAAATGGCTGCCGTGGTACTAAAGACACTGTACTCTGTCCGGTTTGGAGGAGCCTCTTACAGAGCGAGATATATGGACGAGTGTTTGTGAGAGTTTGTTTCTTCAGAAGTCATTTTTGCGACACTGGAGGCTTCGCTCAAGGCAGTCCACTTTCATTACAGCTCATCTTTGTAGTTGCTCTGCAGAGTTTGAGGTGACCCGAGGTTGTTAAACTCATCTGACTTTATATATGTGTGTGTGAGTGTGTGTGCTGAGGAAGATTCCCATCTGGAGAAAGTCTTTGAAGAGTCTTTGTAATGTTTCACTTGGTGCTGGCCTGGTCCCTATCTGCTGAGATGACTGCGTGTCCCTCTGTTCCTCTGCGCAGCTCACTGATAGAAATAAGATATCTCTTTGCTTTAAGTCTTGACTCATGGCTTCTGTCATACATGATTATCCACGGGTCACGCGCTCTCCTTGTAGCTTCCACCAGACAATTTCAACCGAAGGAGAAATTGTACTCAAAGATTTTAATTCCCCCTCCACCACCTGTACTTCTTGCATTAGATTTCTTACTCCAGAGCTTTAATATTCAAACTCACATGAATATTGCATGAATAATATCAGCAGTATATCTACATTAAACTGTAATTTATCTTAGGCGAGCGATTGGAGCAGAGTTTCTGTAAAAGCATCAGAGTTATAAGCCGTAACTGTATTGTGCAGTCAATGATTATTAAAGTGACTGGTGATTCATTATGAGAGAATAATGACAAAAATAAATCACTGCTGTCTTTCTCCTTCCTGTATAATGAGACATATTGAATCTGTGACAGTGATGCAGAGCCGAGATGTAACACAGACACTCGGACTTGTGAACACGCCTGTCCGCCTAAGCACTGTATTCCCAAGCCTTGTTCTGTCATGTCAAGCCTTTCATTTCTCACGGATTGTTTTTTTATTCCTCTCCAAACAACTCCCCCTCTCGTCCGTCTCTCTATTTGTGGAGAAACAGCCCCCCTCCCTTTGCCCCTTTGACCTCGGCCTCGTGAGCAAATACGTCTCATGTGCATCTCTTGTCTGTAGATCTCAGAGTTAACGGTTCACTGACTGACTTTTTTTTCTTTTTCCCCTTCTGCTTTTAAAAAATTGATCGACCTCCAGCCGGCTACATGAATATCACAGCTTCCTTTCTTCTTATTACAGTATGAAAGTTCAGAGTGCAGATGAGATGTGAGGAGAAAAATGCACAGAATAGTAAGAGCTATTCATCATAAAGCAAAAGACTACCATACTGCAAATGGTTTTTCAATGTTCACTTTCAAAAGGCAAAAATAAGGCTATTGATAAATCACTTGTTATTCAACATTAAGTGCACCTGAAACACGGCGTTAGGGGATTATCTGCCGTGTGACCGCGGTTTGGAGGAGGAGACAGGAGCACCTAGACGAGCCCTTTTATTGTTTTCTTTAAATACAAGGAATTTATATCTGAATATCACTTTAAGTGTCAAACATGCAGCCAGGGGGCTAAAACCGGCCCGCCAGAGGCTACAATCTGACCCGTGGAATAAATTTGGAAAAGTAAGAAATTCACTATTCCTAATTTGTAATAGTGGAACATAACATAACACTGAGACCCAGAACCGAACAGAAGATGGCAGCAATTACTCTTTAGCTGCCAAAATAGCATTAGCATCAAAGACATATTGTGTGGGCTTTTTCATTTTGGTTATAATTGTACTTCTTTGCCCTAAAATAAAGGGAAGAAATTTGAGTTGTTGTTATTTGTAGGAAATGTTGCGATAATTTTATTGGTCCAGCCCATTTCAGATCAAATCAGACTGTATGTGGCCCCTGAATTAAAATAAGTTTAACACCCCTGCTTTAAGGTCTTCAGCTTTTATTACAAATGTATGCCTTTACTGATTTGATTCACTTATATTTGCTCATTCTTCAATCTGATTATCTGTCCATCAATTCTGTTTTTCCCCGACTTGTTTCTTATTGATCTAGAGTCCTGGAATGAATCGTTGCTTCCTCTGTTCTGGCCTTAGCCTTTCATGAGCTTTGCATCATGTTTCAAGTCTGCAGTAGCCAAAACCACTGATCCCGGATCAGCCTGGCAGCCTTTTACAAAGACGAGAGCGAAGAGACAGGAAATCCACCTCATCTCTGACTTATCAGCGGGAGGAACGAGAGCTTTAGACACAGGCCATATCGCTCCCACAAACAACAACGTGCACCGGAGCAAAATGACACTAGTGTGTGTCTTGGGGGTGGGTGGGTTATCTGTCTATCTCTTCTTCATTTCACACCTCTAAACAACCACTTGCACGCTGCTTAATCACACCAACAGCCTTGTAATTACTCCGTGTGTGCATTAAGGCTTCGCCGGCCGCTTTGTCTGCGCTTGTGCGTGTTTGTACTGAAATTGTGTCGCAGGAAAACAAAGAATGAGACGCATTTTTGAAGAGTGAGTCCAGTGATGAACGATAACGAGGAAATGACAAGTACATTGTCTGTTTACCTCTTTCTCTGCTAAATGTCTGATGTAAATTAACAATATAAGGCCCGTTTTATCTCGCTGACAGCTTTACGCAGTCCTCGTCTGCACTTACATCGACAGTCAATTCACGCACTCGTTCATATCAGTTTTAATAAGTACTTTCCTCTGCCGTGATCGCAGACATTATTTTGTGCTCTGAAAGGTGGCCTCTTATTTGACAGCTTCCCTTAAATTGCTGTTTGTATTGTTGCATCCTACCAAAACATCAGAATTTCAAGCAGGTTGTTTAGACAGAAATAATGATTCTAATGTTAGGGGTGATTTTCCTGAACTTGAAGGCTTCTACGACTCGGCGAACAAAAAAGCAGGTGAGCACCGTGTTTATCCTTAAGTAAAAGCGAAGTTATTTTGGAGGGAAATGAGGTTGTCGAACGCTCTGCTTAACTCGCCGGGAAAACAGCGCCAGGTCAATGTAATCTGAAGCCCAAATCTTCTCTGTTGTCACCCACTACTCTCTTTCACAAAGTGTTTCCTTATCTTTTAGTTAAATGAGCTTCCCGAACGGTCCCCGTGTTAAGTTAATCACTGGCCAGTTTCAGAATCGGGCCACAGCATCCACACGAGTCCACACACAGCGAGTCGAGGCTGCGCGGTGTCAACTGGGACTTTGAAGTCTTAATCAGGATTAAACGGCTGGAAAATGGGCTGTGACTAAGCGAGAGGGAGAGGAGGACGAAGAGGAAGGGCCAGAGGAAGGCCAGAAGAGAGAAAAGTCTCAAACTAAGAGGAGCACAATGAAGTTACCTGTTCCTTGAGTTGTTTTTTAAAGCAAAGTTTCGACAAAAGTAAATGCAAATGGCGTCTTTCATCACCTACGCTCCTTCCTGTTCTCGGAAGATCATCGACTCAAAAGCTCCATTGTCACTTGGTGCTGTTTTGTTTTCACATTTAGCATCGCATACAGACAAAGCACTCCTCGCTCCTTTGGGTTTTTCCTATTTTTTACTCTTTTGTAATCAGAAAGATGTGTTCTTTTTGAGAAAAAACACAAAATCCCCCAAAAAGTCTGATGCCTCACATTTTTAAGTTTATTGCAAACTTTGGTGAATAAAAAGTCTAAGAAGAAGAAGAAGAGATGCAGATTTATCTTGATGATTTTCAGAGTTTTCTCACAGAAATAGTGGCATCATACGTCTCTGCTGCTACATGCTCCGATGACACGTATGGGCATGAAACACAGCGAAACTTCAAAGCAGTCGACATGGCATTTTGACAGCTGCTTCCTCTGTAGCTGATTGCTTCCTACTTTAAAAAAAACTCCCTCCCTTTCTAGTTTTCTTTTTAATCTATTTTCTATATTTGTCCATATGTTCTTTGTTGTCTGTCTCCTCCCTGTCGTGTCACTTCCTGCTCCGTCACCGTTCAGTCCTAATCACTAAACCCAGAGGCACACACCTCGGGTCCCTCCACAGAGCGGTGCGGGCGCCTGGGTGAATGTTAATTTGTGATCAGAGTGAAAAAAGCCAAGCGTGAGGCGGTGACCTTGTGAAGTTGTGAAATCTGATTAGTCGGAGTAGTGTACCTTCCTCGGAGACAGGAAGTGCGTCTGTGCATTTTAACTTTGGGTCAACTGTTGTTCACTCGAGTGCTTTATTACGGTGTTGCATATGTTATTCCAATAAAACAGCTTGTGCTACCGCTGCACATGCAACTATCTGAATCCACCGCCCCAATTTAGGTCGTGGTAGAGTAAGAATTGCGACCGTATTTGAGCGTGTGGGTGGAGGCAGTCGAGTGCAAATAAATAAAAAACAGTAAACACAATTAGGGCTTGGATTGAGAGTAGGCGGCAGCTCATTTTGTACGCGGTATTTGTGGAGGAAAAATACAGCAAAAAAACTAAAATGCTCCTTTCATTGGCTGCAGGATGGGCTGCCATTCACCCATTGAGTGTCTGATTAAAGATTAATGCTAATATAAACTGTATCACAGCATTTTTGACACGAGGAGCCAAAAGTGTAGAGCACTTAATAAAGTTCAGACCTCTGCTGTCACTTTCTGGCCGACCTCTACACCAATCTAGGTCGGCCAAAACACTTAATTACCCTATCTGGAAAAAGTCACAGCGGGGAGTTGGTTAGAGAAAGCAGAAGAGTCCAACAGTTAAAGGCAACACTAGGATGTGACTAGTGTTGAATACTTATCGATGTGTGGATTCAGAATGCACCAGCAGAGCTCCGAGGGGAGGTTTTAATTAAGGGCCGGCACACACTGATTAATTGATGTGTTCAGATTCACACGCAGACTCACAAAGAGCTTTAAGAGCGTATTCATTTTTCAAACACTCAAACGTGAATACAGCACAACTACAAGATGATTAACGCATTTCAAAAACAAGTTAAAGCATAAATAATTTGTACATTGAGTAAATGGCACTTGGAGCTCAGCGTCGTGTATACAAGGTCACTCTTGGAGATAGCGTTAATTGAAACTAAACAAATAGATCGCACGGCGGCTGATAATTGTTGCAATCATTCTCCTCACATTGGATTTTGAATGTTGACTCCCATTGTTTTTAATTAAAGGATTGTAAACAACACAGATTTCAAGTGGATACTTCATTTGAAATTATCCAAGACAAACAATAAATTGCGTCGCTTGTTGACAAGTATTTTCCTGACTCTTCCTGTTGCTCCTGTTGAAATATTATGGCTCTGTTTTTCAGGGCTCATCCCAGGGGCCACTGCTCTTTCCTCCCACATCCTGAACTCTAATTGAAGATTGCATATTGAACACAGAAGTGGGTTTCTCTTAAGCACGCCGCTTGGCCTGTGTGATTATTCCAGTCACACTCAAAAAGAGAATGAAATCCCCTCCGAACAGCGGAAGGCAACACTAGTTTATCGTCATGTGCAGTAAAACGTGATGGCTACACCTGCGAATGCATCTGCTTCTCCCGTGAACACCTCGGAGGCACATCCGATCCGTCATAGCTGCCGATCGCGCTCATTAAAAGCAAAGCAATCTTATTTTTCTACCTGTCGTTTACCGGGGAATACAGCAGCTCCGAGGACTTATTTTCCACCTCGCTCTGAAAAAAAAGCTGTAATGGTCTTTACGAGTTGCAGGGCTTATTTGACAGCTGCATTTGCTTGTTCCGGTTGCAACATCTGGAAACCCAGAAGCACTGACGGTGAAGTTCTTTTTTTTTTTTTTTTGTGGTTGAACTAGGCCCGAGGTGTACCTGCTCTGATATAAAATTCCATTATAAGGCTGCAGTCTCTGAGAAAGCGTCTGTTTTGCTCATGAGGCTAAATGATGCATGCTTTGCTAACCGTCGAGCACAGTTCATCAGTGCGTTCCCTAAAATCTCCCGCTATCCTCTGCGCCCACATGCTTCCCCCTCACTTCTCCAGATTGTGTAAAGTGCTGAGCTCCAGTGCAATCACCCTTTCTTCAAATGAAGCCGAGGATAACCACAGGCCACTGCACTGTAGCCATAAACACACCGGACAGTAAAAGGTGCTGGCCGCGTTCTCGTTTTAAAAGGAGCGTGTAATGTTCCCGCCTGTGAAAGTATCCCTTAATGGCTGTCCAGTTGAGGCATTTACTAAGGCCTTGTTGGGGCCCGGCGCTGCCAGGAGCCCGACCGAGGTGACATGTTTACAGCCGTCTTGGACAAACCCTTTTTCGGAGCGCTATTTTATCACAAAGTCTGCACTGCGATAAGATCGATATGGGTTGGAGCAAGAAGGAAGAAAGCAGGGTAAAAAGTGAGTTTGAAGGTGTGTTATTGCTCCTTCGAGGGCTGAGTTGTTTTACTAAGCTAAATGTAGCATCAAAAAAGAACTGAATAATTTGGTCCTTTTAGACACTTAAATATGCTTAAACGCTTCAGACCAGACTGGCTACTCATCATCTGATTTAAAATGCTCATCCTTTGGTTTAAACATTAGGACACCATCTCTAGGGACTAAAAATATTAAAAGTGATGTAGAGTATTTGCTGCAGGTCAGGAATACTGGTTGTTTAGCTCTGCTGGGCTTCCTACCATGTTAAAAGGTAATGTGACTCTGAAGCACGCAGTTTGCCTTGGAATAAGCAAATTATACTTTTGAGGGGATTCATACCTTTGGCCATGGTGAATCAGCACAAAAAGTAGACTTAACTTAAAAGCAGAAAACCCATTTCGCAAAAAAAACACCCCAAAACACTTTGCTGGGTCATCTTCCCCTTTCTCTACTTCTTTTCTAATTTGTTCTCAACTTAAAAAGAAAAAGTGCCTGTCTCTTTTTGAAACTGTTTTTAGAGTAATGTTAGCGATCTCGGACTTGAAGCTTATTCTGGCGCTGTCTGCTCTGTAAGAGGCTCTGGGTAAGAGCATCAGGTAAATGCCTGAAATACCAAATGAAAAATGTTCCAGAAAATGACTGTTATATCAAGTTTTTTTCACAGGAGCCGTCATGTAACTGTCGGTCAAAGAGCTAAAGCCAGCGGTACAGAGATAATTGGATAAGTACTAAGTGCTATCCTGTTAGTCGAGGGAAATAATTGAAATGGAGTGATATGATTTAATTAAACGAGCCTGTCTGGTAGCGGTGACATTGTCTGAATCCTCTGCAGCCTAAGACGGGGAAATGTTCTCACAGATGCTTGATATATTCATCAAGAATCAACTGTTCTGCCCCCAAACCAGAAAAACGCTGGTAAAATGCTTATCTGCCGATTGGATATACCACGCGCTGCCTCATCTCTCAACAAATCAAATCAGACATTTCTCCTTAAACTGCTTGAAAGAACGAGTCGGGCGCGATTTAGACAAACTCCAAAATGCACAATCTCTGCGTACATCACAGTCTGCTTCTGGGGATCGCCTCAGTGGGATTCTGAGTGACGGGAAACAACTGCAGACGAGAAAAGTGTAGCGCCAGACAATACCAAGAGTTACTGGATGAACTGTTTTGGGTTGCCTCTAATAGCTTGAGTCATAAACACATCAGTCACTTAGAAAATAGTGAAATGTAACATGGGATTGCAAACGGGAGCGCAGTTTAAGGAGAACAGAGAAAGTCCAAAAGGAAAGAGAAATGAGTTTGGGAGGGCTGTTTTAATGACTGATTGAGAACTAAAGTCTCCATTGGAATTCTAATGAGTTTAATTATGGCATGCCCTCAGCCAGGTGTTTTGGATCAGCTAATGTCTGGATTCATTAATTGTCAATTAAAACCAAATCAGGTGCAGGGCCCTAATCTTAGCCACTAAACTAACTCCACACACATTAGAAAGTGAAAGAACGCTTTGTTGTCTTTTGTGCCTTGATGGCTTTAAAATAAGGCTCTCTCTTTATACCCACTATTAAAGGACCACCGTGCCAGAGTTAAGGGGATCTATTAACACTGTAATTATATTTTCATTGGTGGATAATCACCTAAAAATAGCAGGGAGTTTTTGTCAGGCTGTCGAAACTGTTATTACAGGGAAAGCGGCTGTACCTGCACAAAGGAGGCTTCAGCCCGTCTTCATGAGCACTTGAGGATTCTATTAATTCTCAAGAGTATATCATAGAGTGAGTCAAACATACTTATGATATGGCATTTAACCTCACAGATGCCCTTTTGGTAGAAGACATCCTCTCATTTTTTCTTTTTGACATGGTTCAAACAAGATCAACTACTAAGAAGACCTTTATTTCTATCTTTTCAGTTATTTATACCTTTTAATGTGACTATAGCAGGGATGTAGTGTCCTTTTTGCACAAACAAATGCCCAGTTTGCACAGAAAAAAGTTTGTGCCAAAGTCAAAAGGAAGATTGAATCCATCCAACTCAGAACGGAGGCACTTTGCAAACGTTTACCGCAGTTCACACTTCGTATCAGCAGCATCTTAAAGGTTACAGTTAGCTCCCGTTGGCCTTGGAGCAGTAAATCTCATTATATCTACCTTGCTAACATCTGGTAGAGTAGATGAGAAGGCAGACACACATCCTTTTATTCATAATTCCTTCTTGTGATGCTTCCTTTGTGCGACGCCTTTAAAGCGACGTTTCAAAGCCGGCTTGTTAAACTTGGACAGCTTGTGGCGCATTTACAATTTGCTCAGGAGCCAAAGCGCCGCGGCCTCGCCTCAGATGTTTATTTGCGTGAGGAATATGTAAATGCGCGCGGTGACGTCCGCAGAGATGTCCGGGTTGTAAATGCCACGCGCGAACAGGGCCCGAGATAAGCCTGGGCGGTCGACTCCACGCGGCAAATGAAGATGGATTTAGGATGTGCTGCTCTTAAGTCAAACTGGCATTTCTTCTTATCTCTGCCTTTCTGTGATAAGATTGGGCTGGCAGTTTGCATATCATTTTGTAATGCAACCCCATGTCGTTGAAGGCTCGGGAGGGGCTGAGCGGAACAGGCAGCCGGAGAGAAAGAGGGAACGCGTAAACAGTGTTGATCGATAGTCAAGTGAGGGAGGATTGTTAAGAGAATGCCCACTTTTTATTCTCAGAGATTCAAGTAATAAGGTGTGTGTTTCGG
This sequence comes from Rhyacichthys aspro, assembly GCA_036850595.1. NCBI lineage: Eukaryota > Metazoa > Chordata > Actinopteri > Gobiiformes > Rhyacichthyidae > Rhyacichthys > Rhyacichthys aspro. The sequence continues at coordinate 5,726,626 of CM072165.1, forward strand.
TGCCTTTGTGTCCCAGAGTGTGTGTCCTCTCGAGTGAATAAGGAGATTTGTCTTTTAAGTCCGCTGTGAATTTGAGCTCAGTGCTGCTGCTGATGGAAACAAATGCTTTCAACTCCGAGTAAAAAGGAGTACGTGGGCTGTGACACCCCATGACGAGGACTAGAGACTGAGAATCTACACTCTTTACACACTTCTTATTTTTATTTTTTCCCCCATTCACTATCTAATCTCCGCATGCCTCGACCTTGTTATTCTCCATTCTCAAGGAAACTCCAAATACCAGACGTAAAATGCGAGAAGCTGCGGCTGTATCATCCGTTTACATCATTCTACCTCAACGATTTTCACTTTCATCGTTAAACTCCTTCCGACATTTAGCTACGCGCATTTTTTTTTTTCCTTTCAAAGTTTGCACCAGCTTCTTGAAGATAAGACAGATTGTTGCTGACTCCGTCGCTCAAGGGTCCGGCTTTTGTAATCCATATTCCCAGTCATTGTGGCATTTCAAATAAGACTTTTTGAAGCTTGTAGTGGACAGATCTTTTCCTTTTTTTTTTTTTTTCGTGGGAGATGCACACATTCGGACGCTTGTTGCATATCTAAAAGTTGGCAGAAACCCATTGGAAACAGCACGGTCCAACATCGTTTAACTTCCGCCGTACAAATGCCCTCCCATTGTTCCTCCCTTTGAGCCTCTTTAACTGTAAAATTAGGCCTTTAGGAATACAATAAGGGTCCCAGTGTAGTGCTGGACTGTGTAATGAAATTGGTCAAGCATTGATGTTTTTTTTTTTTCTTTTCTTTTGGAAGGAGCCGTGTCCCTTTGTTGGTGATACTGCTGGGCTTTATTCTATTTAAAACACACTCCAAACTCCTATAATGGTGACTGTGTGCGTGCAGATAAAGACGCCGTGCAATTAAACTGTCACCCTGCTGTTTTCCTTTCTTTTCCTATTCCCACTTTAATGTCCTGTCAATCTCAGCTCTTTGCAGCAGCGTGTAGCAGGTATTATTTATGATTTGGCCTCTTTCTTTTTTTTTTCTCTATTGTTTGGCACTTCGATGATTTATTCACCGTACTTGTTGGTGTCAGTTCACCTCCTGAAGTCAATCCACACTAAAAGACTTTTTTTTTTTTTTAAATAAATATTTGTATCCGCAGCCTCTGAGCATGTGATTGGCCATCTGTCTGGTCCGAGCCGGTTTAATTACATTCAAGCGGTAATGGCAGCGTTGAAATCTGGCAACCCCAAGTAGGCAGCAGGGACGGGGTCAGCGCCTTCTTGTTTTTTTTTGCTTTTGTAGGCGTTAAGCAGAGCTGCCAAGGAGACAGAGGTGATTGGCGCCATCCTTTTCCACTCAAGACCCTGCAGATGTTGGACGACCCATAGTTCACCATCCACCATTAATTACGCCGTCACCAGTCGAGCGAGCAGCAGGCGAAAGCATTGCTCTCCGCTGATAAATACATGACGGAAGTGTGTAGGTGGCTACAGCTGTCTTTTTAGGGCTAACACGTCCACTGAGTGATCACCTTGAGGCACATAGAGTTGTTAAAGGAGATAAATAAAACCTTATATCTTACTATCAGTACATTCACCAGATCCAGCCTTGACTTGTGTTCTCTGCTGCCGAGTAAACATTAAATTATTCATGTCTTGTGTGAGTGATGGCACACAATGGGACACTGATTAAACTTCAGCTTTTGAAAGACTAAAACAGGGGATGCATGGCAAGGTAAGTGACCCAAACCCGATTCAGTGAAATACCTTCGAGTGTTGTGTACGAGCGAATGGTGCAGTAAGTGTTTATTGTATGAAAAGAGGTTCGGCGCAGATACAAGAATTATCTCTTTGGCCGTTGACTCGAGCTGGCATCTCTGACAAATTATAGCTGCAGGCGGGTGCCATTTTATTTACAACACAAGCAGTCGACTGAAAAGTATTTGCGGTGAATTCAGTTAATGATCAGTGACTACGCATTCACTCACAAGATGAATTTCAGTATCACTCGCAGCATCGAGCATTAGACCCAGCAAACCAAACCTGACCCTCTCCTCTTTTTCTTCTGGGTTTAGCAAGTTCAAGTAAAGTGCTCCGAGCAATTATGAAAAATGTGGCAGGGTCTGACATCGCCAAATGCAGCATGAAAATCACACTGTCGAAGTCACGGAGAACAGCAGGGCCTCGCTACAGCCCGAGACTTTACAGATCTGTAACAACCACGTGCTACACTGCAGCTCAACGCAAAACTAACTGTGATACTAAGAAACAGAACTGCAGGGGTTTTATATACAGCCCTTGACCCGAGTGACAAATGACAGCAGCTAAATCTCTTCACAACAGGACAGCTTTTCCAAAAGTTTTCCAAAGTTCCTTTTTCTATGGTGTCTGAGCCCAAAGTTGTCCTCTGCACTGTTCTTTACTAGCATTTTTCTAGTTCTATAAATTAAAATATACTACATTTTGTATATTTTGCTCCAAAAAGCAGCACACTTTAATTTTTTTTTTGTCATTCTGCTTAATGTTGTGCATTGCTAGAGTTTGTTGATGAATGCATTCCACTGTAAACATTTTCATTAGTAGCTGACCACAGAGATGCATTTACTTATCAACCTCCAGCTGCTGCTTCTCATAGACTGCAACATTATTTGACTGAGAAATAATCCAACTGCGAGCCATGCCTCCAGCTTCAGAGCTAAACAACACTCTAAGGTCCGACTGTGCAGCGAGAGCAATACTCTGTGAATATTTCATCGTCTAATTTCTGGCGGTATTCGGCCTCTGGGCACGGTCAGACAAAGAGCAAGGTGAAATGGCTTACTGGCTGTCAACAGAAAAGCTCTCGCTGAAGGACCTTCTGTCAGCAGTTAGTCCCAATTATAGCCGGGCTGAGATCCCCTGTGGTGGGAAAGCGCCGCTGCCTCAGCTGAGTGCGCGCCACCAAATTGACTCCTGAAAAGTGTTGGTGTGAGGAACCTCTGTGACTGGGTGAGGCTTTTATCCCACTTTGGTTGCTCTTTGTGCTCTAATCATAAAGCACAAGTGCCAGGGGCGAAGTTGTAGGGCCAGCAGCTACTGTCATCTTTTATTAAGGTGTTTCATCTTGAGGTGTGTCGTTCAGTCCCTTTGTTCCCATCATAAGAAAACATGTAGCAGACTGGGTGTTAAAAGCACCCATGCAACTCTCATAGGTATTTAACCAAGGTAAATAGTGTTGATTCAGAGATGGCGAAGGATTTGTGAGGTCTTAGCCCATCACTAATTAAGCAAAAGCAAATCTTTAATGTAGCAGTCTGTGCGCCGGGCTTAGCTTGAGCCCTCGTATTTCTAGGAATAATTTAAGGAGAAATGACTGTGTAAGCTGCTTTATGGAAATGCTATTCGCGATAAACAAGCACAAACTGCTGAGGGTCTAAACCTTTCATTAATTCATCACAGCCTCTCAAATGTGATGTCTTTATCTTGGACCAGACGTCTCTCTGTCACTACTGATCACACATAATAACATCTCATTGTCCCTGTCTTTCAACTTCTTCCCTTCTTTTGCTATTCTTCTTGTTCCCTGTTGCTCGCTCTCTAGAAATGCGCAGAAAGACGGCTCCCCACCGCACGTCTCTCACTGTCACGCCACATACGTGCACCGGCGCTCAGATCTGCCTGCCTCCGCCAGTCAGCCAAGACACGAAGGAGCGTCCCGACACGAGAAGGGTTAGGAGATTCAGCCGGCTCCTTGTGATCACGCACGGACGACAAAAACACAGTACGAGCGAAGGCACATGATGAAAGCGGGCTGAGGGCTCCCGGGAAAGTGTAGAAAAGACGGGACAGTGGGTGGGATTTTTGAGACGTGTAATGATGAAGAGCGGAGGCCCTGTGGAGACGGCGAACAGAAAGGAGGGAAATGACAAAATCACATCTAGGAAAAAGTCTAATAAAGGCTTCGATTTAAAGCAGATATTGTAGAGAGGCGTAGTCAAGAGATGCAGTTTGAAGATCAAGACAAGAAGTTAGAGAAAGGAAAAAAGAGTGAGTGAAAAACAATGACCAAAAAGTAAAGACGAAAGATTTGTGTCAAAAAGATGGAATTCCTGCAAAGCCTGTATCCCTCGCTGTTCTTGTTAGGTTACACTGATAAATACTTTTACAAAGCTGGAGGTTGAAACGCTGGAGTAAAAAAGAAGCTGAAATTGGTTTGAGGCAGTGTTCTTTTACTCAGTTGCTGAATGAAAGACAGGAAATAAAAGAGGACAAAGGTGAAGGAGATGTAGACAAAAAACAAATGATGTTTTCAGTGAATTGAGCATCTAAATGAATGCTGAAAAATCTGCATTCTCAAATGGAAAATAAACAAATTAAGAAAAACGGTTACTTTTAATGAATTATCATACTATTTATTGTGTAGGCTGTAATTGGAGCCACAAAAAACAGACATATGAAGGCCAAAGATAAAATGCCAGACCGTATTTTTGGATGCAATAATGAAAGCACAGGAAAAAGTTTTAATATTGAAATGGCAGATGCTGTGGTCCAAATATAGTAAAAAAAAAAAAAAGAAGGATATTAAACTGGAGGATTGAAGCGCAAAGGACGCACAGAAAGAAGAAAGAAGTTAATATTCTTCAAAGTAAAGATGGCACCAGAAGTCATCAGTCCTATTGGAACAAAACAAGAGAAAGATGACCGCGGCGTAGCCATTAAAAGGTGAGCGTCAGGGGTCACCCACAAGTGAATATTAACGGCGAACAAAGGATTGAATGAGAAGTCAGTGGAGGTGAAGGACAGAGCAAATTAAACGGAGGGCCAAATTAAAGCTTGTGAAGAGAAGCCGCGAGCTAAACGATGCATGAAGGTAAAGCCCTCGATCATTTTAACACCTCCCCGAGACCTGCATCGTCTTCTCTTTCTCCTCCGTCTGCTCCACACAGGGGCGTAGCGTGGCATCCTCAAATTAACTGCTACCTCGGTGAAATTAAACACATCGCAGCGTCTTGGGGCTGCAGGTGCCTCGGATCGGAGCTGCAGATAGCGCTAATCAATAACCAGCACATTCCCCTGTCTCTGAGGCGTCACTTTTACCCAAATATGATACCCACTTCCCGCGAGCTGGTAATAAAAATATGGAAAAAAGTTGTTTTATTCACATTCTTTTCCATTCTTTTTGCAGCAGGTAGTCTTCCTCTCATTGCATCGACCGCTCCTCGTCTCCCAGCTCCTTGCTCTCGCCCGGCTACGATCAATCTCTCATCCACCGACCTCACTCTTCCACTTCTATCTCGACATCTCTCGACGCGCTTTCTCTGCCTCGACTCCGTGCCACGCTTCACTTGTATAAGCACCCGACACGTACAGCGGTAAAGCTCGTAATTGAGAAGCAGAAATAAGGGCTAGACGCCACCTCGGGATGTCTTTAACTGAGCTTTAAATGACGAAGCAACTGTACATCTCTTAAGGTGTGTTGTTGTTGTCGTCTCCGCACGTTTTAGCGTCGAATCCCCTGAGTCTCATTACTCAAACAGATGTGTCAGAGTGAGTATGGATTTTATACGTCAGATTCTAGACTCGGAATAGCAGCGGCTTTAAGAGATGTACAAAATGATTTATCACTTGGACCAAAGTTTTTGAGAACACTCTGAACGAACTGTACCTTAAGTTAAAATTCAAAAGAGACAGAATGTAATAGCACAGCTGTAGCGCGCAGACATCCAGATGACGTGCACATATGGTGGAAAAAGTCTCCATCAATTATCAAGACTGAGTATGGGGGAAGATGTGGAAATGCATTTTTAAAGTTAAGTTGTCTGCAGTAAATAAAATCTCATTGTTTAAAGTCTTCCAGTGTAATAAAATACACCACTATTTTGTTAATAGTACCGTAGCTGCACTGTTCTTAGATCCAGCCTACGCAGTACTTCCATCAGCCGCTCTCCGGTGCGTTTAGGTCATGTCAAAGTTCAGAACTGGTCCAACTGGTCTCCGGAGCATGACGCCCCACTGTTTGATGCATTGTGACTCAGCACTTGCTCAGCTCGCCGCGGGGATATGCATCATACCTTGATCATAACTGCAAATGTCAGAGGATGTTTGACTACAGGCAGCCGAGCTCCACAAACACATGCTCTGAGTGGAACGTGTCACAGCAGATGTGTGAAGTGAAGGTGCGTCTGTTCCCGATGTCTGCCGGAGTGTGCGCCGAGGCCTGTGTTACTCAGCACTTTTTAATTAGTCAAATTAGGCCAGCGTTTGGCCTGGGGCGCTCCGAGAAGGGAGGAGGTGTTCTTGCACCTCACGGTCTCCTTCACAGAGCCGACCAAACCTGCTTTTTAATGGTTACTTGATGATCAAATGATGACCCGCTAACCTAGTGTCCGGACACACCTCTGTGCGCACTGTCTTTGATTTAGGACGCCATCTTTTTTCTCATTTAAAGCCCCACAGCAGTAGATCCTTATTAACCCCTCACAAGCACACACAGGTTAAATGATTACTCCCTCTATAGACCATTTATTGCTTTGGCAGATGAAGTACTCACATGACAAATTGAGTCTTAGCACCGTGAGCACAAGCCGCTTTTATACTGCCTTTTTATTGTGGGATATTTCTCCACAATGAAAAGCTGCACAGAGAAAAAACAAAACACAAATAGCCTTTGTATAATATGCAATATTAATGCAGTTTCTCTATGTGCACTTAGTTTTTAGTTTTACCAAACACCGTTTTAGTGTTTCCTTTTTGCTCCATTTTGTAAGACCTTTTGTTGCATGTATAATAGAGACACTGGTCAGCTTTTTACAGAATGCTTGAATGAAATCACCGTCTTATTTCTTCGACATAAATGAGAGACAAACAGAGAGAGAGTGTTGCTTAGACAAATTCTTGCAACAATTCCAGAAATGAGCTACAGGAGCTTCAGAAGCTTGAATAAAGGCTTACGTACCCCTCGCTGAGTGCTAATTAAAATAAAATTCTCCTCCATTATTTCCTTTGCACAATAAGTCATCCCTCCGGTGAGTGCAGGTAGATGAAAACGTATCGGAGGGCATTGTCTGCGTTTGGCTTGCTGCCCCTCTCCTGCAGGGGGGGTGCTGTGTCCCGGGAGGAGAACCAGAGGCAATCCCACAACACACTGGTGAGATTAGGCACCACATTTATCTTGGGACCGCTGTGGGATCACCTACCTGCAGCTTCACAGCGTTATTAATGAGAGACTATGCTGTTTTCACCCGGAACAATGATGCTTTTGGTTTTATTGTTGACCTCTTGATCTTTTACTCTTATTTAAAGCTTTGTTGGTGCAGGAATGACAAGTCCTTTCTTTCTACTCAAAGGTTGTTCATTATGAAGATGATTAAAAATTCATTCTTGTGGTCGTTGATGACTCTTTCTCTGTTGCTTTGTTGTTGCTTTCATCTTTTTTGTTTGTTAGACATGAATTGCGTCCTTCACACCAAATGTATTTTCATCTGTCCTTGAATCTAATGGATCTGCCTCGTCTTCCTTTATTTACAGTTATTTCCTGACCCACTTCCTGTTTCTTGTTTATATGTTGTCTTTTTTAAATACTCCAGAAGGACTCGTTTACCTACTAATCAACCGGGCTGACTAACAAGTAAACAACTTCATACTCGGCACATCTAAATGCATGCTCTTTGATTCGGAGTTTGCCTTGGGCTCAAGATGTTTTCATCAGGTCTGAATCATGGTTTAATCCTACGTCATTTTCTCCAAATCTGACCTGAATTCCAGGGCCGGCAGTTGTATTTGTGGGCTTTCATTTCTGCGAATCCTCATCCTGGCTCTGTGTTGGGTTTTCAGAAATAAACGGCAATGACACAGACAAATAGAGATGTAATGTAAATTATTTTGGCACGTGATTCCATACACTTGTAAACACATAAACACATAAACATGACACACACAGCTCGTTTGTGTTAATGAGACGGTCTCTGCTCCATACATGTCATTTTTATTATTTATAACAAGTCCAGAGAACAATATCGACTTTGGCAAAACTAAATGAAAACAGAAAGCAACAACAGTAAAAGTCCTTATTATGAGTCTAACTGGCCCTGTTTTCTAGGCGTTTTCTGTGTTGCGTACTTGTTTGGGCTGTACGCTATGTGCTTGCCAGTCTGTCTTTTGTGCCTCGTGTGCTTACAGTAAGTTTTGATCTTGTTTTTGAGCTTCAACACATTTTGTTCTAATCATTTTTTTTGTCCTCAGGAATAAAAATCACACTTTTGTTTTATATTTCATCCTAACATCATTCCTCAAAGAACAGAAACACATGGTGCGACAAGTAACATCATTTTATATATATATTTACTATATATATGTATTTTCAAGTTTTCTCTTGATTTTTTTTCTCTTAGAAGTCAGAAGAGTCTGTAGTTTGTGCCAGTGGTCTGTTGTTGTATTTTACCAGGTCTTCCAAAGTTTCTGAACAGCATCTTTCTAAAAACATTCACCATTTGGTAATCCCTGTGGCATAATAGTCTGAAGTTGCTGAAATAAATGCATCTAAAATTTCAAATCCCCCACGATTGGTGCTTCCTAACCATGCTGCATCTGCAACTGAATTAAGGTTTTGGTGAAAATATCGTTAATCCTCCTCATGGCAGACCCCACAGTGTGTCGTTGGATGGATTCATTAGCAGCATGTCCAGAAAGCAGTTCCCCCTCACAAACATTCATATGAGTGTGCTTAAAAACACAACACACTTCCGGTGCCTGTGATTTGTCAATGCATGCACACTTTGCATCCGGGAACATCCGTCATTGGATTGGTTTGCCACAGCACACCTCCCGCCTCCTCGTTTTGTAATCCATATTGACTCTGTATTGTAATCCCAATGTCTTTCTTTTAATAATGTCTCTGCGCCACATGCTCGTTCCAGCTCCTATCGATTGATCATGTCCAATGCTCGCGGCTCTGTATTTATGCTCCTATAATCCACAGACACCACCAGCCAAAATCATTGTCCAACCACAGAGGACACATAAAAGTCACATTCATTGTATTTTGGAAAAAGAGTTTGAAAATGGCCGTCAGAAACAAGAACAATGAAAAACCGTCCGTATCTTTTATTGTTTTCCAAGAGGAATGCTTTCTTACTTGTATTGTTTTTTTGATCCGGTGTTGTGTGGGTTGGGCCTCGGGAGAGTGTTAGTCTGCTTCTATTAGTGCATCGGATTTACTGAGATTCACACTGATCTTCCAACCTCTCTGTCTGGGATGTATCACCTTGTTCTCCTGCTCGCTTGATGTGTTTTCCCCTTTTTTATTATGTCCCTTCCTCCTCTTATATCTACGTCTTGTTCTGTTGTTACCTGCCACGGCTGGAGTTTTGTTTTTGTCTCAATACTTTCCTGCTGTTTCCCAACAGTCCTGTCATAAAACTTGAAGACAGCCTTGAGTATTTAATACCCTTTCAAAAAACTCTGCTCTATAATATTTTCTTCTATTCTTTCCCATCAACATGTTGCTCCCCACACTAATTTTTCTGCCAGTCACCCTTTTGGTCAGTAAAAAGAGCCTTTTAAAACGCTCCACCTCACTTTAAGGTGCACTTTTTCACCTCTTTTTCATTTTTCTTGACTTCTCCCAAAGCAAATCAAGCAGCTATACAAGTGAGACTCCTGCCAATTGTACTCCCACTCCATCACTCTCTCTCCCTCTAAACACACCCTACCTTTGCTCATCTGTAATCACTTTATCTCCACATCCCCTGACTCCAACTTCATGCCCTTCCCAAATCAAGATCTCATTCAGACTTCCACTCATTTAAAAACTCTTTACTTTCTTTTTACTTTTCACCTAGACCACACTTTCCTCAAGCTCCTCAGTGCTCTTTCCATCCTTTGCTTTCTCCCGGCTCTTCTCTTTCACATTGTTCCCCTTCCCAGAGGTAATCCCAGTGTTGGAGTTGGAGTTAGTTGTGTTATAAGCATGAATATATCCCCGCTGGAACTCACAGCGTGCCCCAAACCCGTTGCCATTTTCACCGTCCTCACTTGTGGAAGATGTTGTGCTTGTGGTCGAGGCGCATTGCACCAACATTCCATGAAGAGACTGGCTCCGTCTTGTCCAGATCACGCTCAGCCGCTTGGCGTAACTCACTGCACCATAACGCTTGGCAACAGTGGCTGCAGCGTCACTAGCTAAAGCCACAGATGAGCCCATATCCAGTGAGTGGCGCCGTTTGCTAATGGCACCGCAGCCAGGACTGAGGGGGGATACTGGGCTCTGGTAAGCCTGAGACGAGTTCCATTTGTCCCTGACTCTGGGAGTCATTCTCCAGTCTAGCAGCTCAGAGTCTCTCAGGGGAGCTGCCAGTGAAAAACTGGCACGATTGGTCAGTTCACGTTCCAGTCGGGGCATGGGGCGTTCCCTGGAACGTGACTGACGGGGCAGGGTGGATGGGGGTGACGGGGAGTAGTAGAGAAGAGTTCTGTCACTTTCGGAGGCGTACGCTGGCACTTTCTCCAGCTTCCTCTGGCGCACCACCAGAGCCATCTCTCCCCCTGCCGTCGTGGATACTACACCTCCAGCAGACAGGAACTGCTCCAGGTTGACTTTAGGCTTGGGCCTGGGTTTTGGGGGGAGTTTAGGAGGCAAGGAGGAGGCAGATTCCACTACTTCCTTTTCACCGTCCTTGTCTTTGTCCCCTCCCTTTTTGGCTGGAAGCCCATTGGGCAGGACCACCATCATCATGTCCCCCGAGCCGTTAGATTGGTAGCATCCACTGCTGTTCCCCCCTTTGTCTCCACCACCTAGACCTCCACCCTGGCAGCAAGCCCCGCCTCCTGCTTCACTGTTGCCATTGTGGCATATGATGTGGTCGCCATGGTTGCACACACGATGGCGGACCATGAGCGCCACAGTGAACACAAGTAGAGTGACCACTACAATACCTCCAACTAAAATGGTTAGTGTCCCACCCAGGAAATGTGCTTGAAGAGAACGGCATGCCTGGTAAACATCCTTCGTGGAAAAGGTGGTGCAGCCCAGGACCTTTGTTGCTGCTAATGATGTGATTGTGTCATCAAAAATGGCCAGAACACACAAGTTATAATCCACTCCTGAAACCAAGTTCTTCAGCAGGAAGCGGTCACTGGTGGACGGTAGAATTCTAAAGAGGAAAAGAAGAATAGAAAAGAAGTGGTCAGCTAAATTAACATTCCCAAGGGATCTGAAAAGTTCTGGTCAAAATAAACTACCTTCAGAAGTCCACCTGCCAGATATATGCAACAATAGAAAATAAGGAAAATAGGATGAATATAACAAAAGAAGCAGTGGAAATGCAAGTAAAAGGATGGGTTGAAGCAGTGCAGGAGTGGATACTGCAGTAGGGAAAGGCAGAGAAAATGAGGCTATTGATGGAGAGTGCGCCCAGGGAACATGAAAAGAGAACTCTGTCTGCTCATTTGGAGTGCAGGGCTTGTGCGAATCCGTGCGTGCTCGGACTTGAATTCCTGCGAGAAACGAGCATCGGGCCATTTTGTGCGACCTCGCTTTTTAAAAAACGAGGCCATTTTGGGTTAAAGGCTGAGACTACGGTTTGGGGCGGGGCTTATTTTCATTTTTAGTTTTCGCATTGAGGCATTGCCGCAACACAAAGACAGAAAGTAGGGGATTTGTTTTTTGTATGGCTGCTAATGTGTTCACCTGTACTCGGTGCTCACTAAAGGTAATAAAGAGTGCTTTGAATGTGGCTCGTTTGAAGCTGACGACCAGCAGTTGGAACAAAAGGGGAACAATGAAAACAGTTGGTGATTAGTTGTTGTGCATTAAGTGGGATTTTCACTGTGAACCTGAAGCTGTACATTATATTGTATTGTGACGTTCTATATTAACTCCATTGTTCTCCCTTGTCATTGTGTCTGGCTTGTGTGGGAGCTCAAGTGTCTGTTCATATGACTTTGCCCTCCGCTGTCCACTCCTCTTGTGTGGGCACGAGTGTTTTTATGTTGCCACTGTTGGATATTTTGTCATCTTTTTTTTTTCCATTCTCTGCTGGCTTTCTCTCCCTCTCTCTGCCTTTTCATATCAAATCAAAAGACTTGTATTGTCTTCATGTTTTGCTGCTCCTCCTAGACTTGAGCTACATCCCACAAACGCCATCTCACTGCGGTGTGACTCAGACCTGGGGGAGCTGCTTCAAAAGGCCCCCGACCTCGGCTTTTTTAAATAGCGCTTTCAAAACACAAAAACCTAAGGATAGCAATAATTTAACACGCTCGCGTTTCCCTCACTTTGAATGGGATGTAATTAGCAGCCGTCAAATTGCACTGGTTCGAAATGAAATCACTGTAATTGACAGTTCTCATGAAGTAAAGTAGCTGTTTTAACATGGGATGATGTGGGTTTAATGCTTAGCTAGCTGGAAAACAAGAGTGGGCCTACTCAAGAAAAGCCTCAGAGGTTTGAACATCAGATATTGATCAGTAATTTACGCTGGCGCCACGGAAATGTACGTAAAAGTAAAAAAAAAAAAAAGTGTAGAACTGGTGATTGAATCTAAAAAGACATGGTACAGCACCTGAATGAGGGGAATAACATTTCTCTGGCGTATAACCACACTATCTGAACTCCTAATTTTTAACAAAAGCCCTGTATTATATGATAAGCTTCACAATGCACGGCCTGACACTTGCAGCACTGATGTAATCTAAATGGGACATAGGGCTTTCTCATTAAAATAAGCCTTATTCAATGGTCGTTAGGTCGCTATAGTTCACTTTCTATTGCTGTCCCAAATTTGCCAATTATCTCATTCACTGCGCTCAAGCGTCTTAGGGCCGGAGTGGGTGTTACCATGGCAAAGATTCATTATTTTACTCAGCAGTGCATTGCGACAGGTTAAATCAATTGGTAAAAGCAGACACTTTCTAAAATTGTACTTTTTTCACGAGAAGTCATCAACTTTTTCCCCCGAACTTCGTCACGTCTAGACAAAATGTCATGGGAAGTGCTATATTCTCCCAAAACTCAAATCTAAGTGATATGAAAAGGTTGATTAATGGGTCACTGTGGGGGAGCTGAGGTTTTGACACGTCAAGACAGTGGGTGCTCAGTCTGATTTGACGTAACATGTAAAAAGGGCTACTTCTGTTGGAGAATAAAAGGCCTTGGTGTTATTATAGGTTTATAAAGGGCTCATCCACAGCCTTTATGGGTCTGTCTAATTGATGGATCCCATAAGCATCGCTGAGGGGACTTGTGCACTAAAGGGCTGTTTCTCACTTGGAGCGGTTACATGTAAATTGCACAGCTCCCTTGAGTTAATGCATCTGTTGTGTCCTTTTCTTCCCCTTTTTCCCATGTGGCCCACTGCTTCTGTTTGATTAATATCAGTGACGGTGTGAATCGTAAACAGAACATGTATATCTAAGTCCCTTCCTTATGCTGTGAAGGAATTGTGCAGACCTCTATTGCCATTCAATACCCCTCCCCTTCTTTGTCTTTTCAGCACTTTTTTCAGTCCTCACCTCAATCTATCCTTCCTATTTTGTGTGCAACTGTCTTTGAGGACCAGATTTCCTTATCTCTTCGTATCCTCCGGCCGTTTCATTGATGTGTAATCGTCCGTCCATCCATTCTCTCCTCCCAAATCTGCCGCGGTGCACTTTCCTGGATCTCTTCCTGCACCTCTTCTGTGGCACCTTTTGACTTAGATTTGGAGTTATGCTTAGTCCTGTGAAACGTCCCCAGCTCCTCTTTGTCTCTCTGTGCCTGGCATTTCTCACTGCTCACTGCAAATCCTTGGGCGATTCTCATTTGGGCTCCACCTGACCTCCCTGCCTTTTTTCCATTCTGCACTCACTGTACTATGTCTCTATTAGCCTCAGCTATAACCGTGTGCCATTATTTAGCGTCCAAGGTCACTTCTTTCCTCTCTTTTGTTCCTCTTTGCTACTAATCATTCGCTCTTTAGCTGCTTCCGCTCCATCCTCTCTCCCTCCCACTTCTCTATCCTTTTTCGTCTTATATTTCGCTTCCTATATCACCACTTCCTTCCTTCTCCTCCTCCTTCCTCTATCGCTCCCTCCCCTTTGAGACCGTGAATCTCTCACTTGTTTTTTCCTCTCTAGCAGTGGCAGAAATAGGCGAGCAAACTCACTAAAATATACATGGAAGAGCGGGACACATTCACATGCATCTTTGATGTTCTTATTCGCTACTACTCGCTGCATAATGCATTTTTAACCATGTTTACACAGCCATTGTCACATGCCCATGCTAATACACAGGTGTACGGCGTGCCCAGCCTGGACATGTCCAATCTTAAACCCTCAGTGATTGTCTCATGAATATAAAGTGCACCTCATAAAACCTTGTATATATTGACGATCTTGTGCTACAGAGGCTTGACTAGACTGATTGTGCCAAAGTGGAAGCAGTGTTTTTCCTATTATGACGCCTCTATCCGCAGACACTGGTGCACTAGTGTCACCTTGCTCACCACAAGCATACTTATGTACGTTATGTGTGTCTGCTTCTAATTAAAGCCAGCGCACAGATGCAAGAGAAAGTGGGAGAAACAAGGGAGTGCTTTGTTAGAGCCGGTGACACAGAACGAGTAATTATTAGGAGGAGGAGGGGAGACGGGGAATAAGAAAAGTGAGGGATAAAGGAGCGGCAGAAGGCTCTGAAGTCGGGTGGTCTGACACGGCACAAGATCTCGGCGCGAAGAGGAAGAAGAGGCAGCGGAGAGGGAAAGAGAGATGGATGCGAGAGGAACAACAAAGCAATTATCTCCTCCTCCAGCTGACATGTATGCTGGCCTGCTTTCCTGCCTGTGTCATGTCTTTTGTTCGTTTAAACTCTCCTTCATTTTTGGTCTCGCTTCGTCAGGCTGTGAACTGTCTGGCTTCATTTTTGCCAAATCTGGTCTCGTGTTTGCTCTGATCTGCTTTCCCTCAGCCCGTCCCTTTTATTTGGCCTCATTTTGACCACGTTAGTATGACCTCTTTCTCTCGTCCAATTACGTGTCCATCACTCCCACTTCTATTTGCTCTAAGTACCTGTTTAAAGGTTGTGTTTACCTCCCCCCTCCGTCACTTTCTCCATTCCCGGACCCCAGAGTGTAATATCATTTGACATATGTATTGAGTGGTGACCCTCTCTGTCCTCCGCCCTTTCTCTTCGGCTGATGTGAGCTGACACGTGCATCGACATATTGTTTAACACTTAATTACATCTTCCCCTTGGGCTCCCTCCCCTTTCCCCATCTTCCTGGCTTCCATCTTTTAGCCGTTCTTCTTTTATGTGATTTTGTTTATGCATATGCGCCTAACACTCTGCTTATCTAACCCTGCCTCAGCACATGCTCTTATCTTGTTTCTTGTATTATTTCCTCTATTGGCTTATTTCAGGCTAAAATAAGCTACAGATATCCGTTTCATAAGCAGTCACACACTATACAGCCAAATGTTCGATAAACTTATGTCGTTTTTGTTTCTGTCCTATAAGAGAAGATTGTTTCTATGTGAAAAATAAAATAGACTGCAACATTTTGCTGGAGCACAATAAGCCGCTATGTTCCACTTCTATTTCCCTTCCCTTTTATGACTCATGCTCTCATCTGTCTGTTTCCCAGCATGCTTCATTCCCGTGGCTGTCAAACCCTAACCTTGTCCTTTTTAACAGTCTGTTCTCTTTTCTTAGACTCTTTCATTATTCTCATTATTTCTTAAACTCGGCATGATTCCCTCTCCTCCTCTCTGTTCCTGTGATGGTGGCCCTGCTCAACACTTTGAGTGCCCCGCGGGAAAGTCCATCCTGTTGTGACAAGGCAGAATTCTCAAAGCCCTTATATTCCTGCCTGGACTTTTCAAGAAACTAGAAAAGATCCAGAATGCACAAAAGCACAAATACATAGATTTTTATGGATGTGGCGGCATTTACAACTATGCTACACTACTACAGTCAGTTACGCCAAATGCTTCAAGCTGTGACACTAGACATTTTGAGTAAGTCATTAAGTCAATAGTCATTCACTTACAAAGAAAGCTGCCCCACAAAGGCTTTAGAGAAAGTCAAAGGTCTGTTTTTACTGCACACATTTGGTCGTTATGTATGTCGGATTGGTTGCACAGAGCCCTCAGCTATTACCTTCTTATTCATACAGTTATAATTATGTATCTGTTTGCTGTTTATTGGAGGAACTGGCTGAAAGCTGTGAATTGTACAGATGGCACAACAGAGGTCACCTGGTAAATGCTGCCTCATTAACATGAAAGACATTCTCGTTCATGTTCTTTGTCCTTCAGGTGGGCAAGGCCCATGTGTGGGCAAGAAAGAAATGGCAATTTAGTAATTGCTCTGGTTCAAGAACACCCTTTGAAAATACAGTTCATTCTTCTGCAGGGCTTCTCAGCATATTTAACGCCACCTCATATTAGTGGGACGCATGGAGATTCCAGTGTAACACCGTGCCACAGCTTCAGATAGACAGTCACTGTGTCGAGGGAGCTAAGGGTGACAGCGTGAGCAGTGCCAAGAGCACGCTGCATGGACGTCCCACCTGGCGCTGTCACAAAATGCCATCAACATTCGACACACCGAGCTAAAATGGAGGCTGGGGTGGTCTAGCATGTGTCTGACCTTCAAAGATGATTTTCTCTTTATGTAATAGAGCACCTTCCTTCTATCTGTAAAGCATGTATTATTTCCATCTCTGTTCATTTTTCTTTCCATTGTGTTCCCTTCTATTTGGCTCTGTCTGTTCCAGCTCAGTTGGGCTGCTGTGTTTCCTCTTCATGCCAATAGGTCACACACTGCCACAACAACAAAATATGACCACAGATCCCCGACAGCTCACATGAAATCTCTCGCTCTTTTAGGAATCATGAGACTCTTTCTGGAGCCTTCCTCTTCTTCTCCTCTCTGTCGCGGTGTGTTATTGCGGTCTGCACTGGCACACTCATATCATGATAGAAATCTATACTAGAAGTCCCTGGCTGCATTGTGGTATGCTTCCTTTTAAATGCCCCTTTCCATTTCCTCTTTATCTGTCCTCAGAGAATGATTTCCCTCCTTGCTCCCTCAAAGCCCTTTTCAATTCAGTTAAGGGTTTATATCTTAATTTCCGACTTTATGCTAACACCCTATCTCTCCCCTGAGACTGTTATCCCACCCTCTTTTGTTGACAGTGTGATTTCCTCAGAGTTTAGTCAAACTTCAGATTGCTTACTCACCCCTAGCATTCCCACATCTCTCCTGTGACGGCGTAGCCTGGGCTCTCTTATCTCGGCTGTTTCGCCTCTTTGTGTCTATCAGCGTTTTCTTGACTGAGGCTGCACAGCTGGGCCTTCACCTTTACTGATGCTGCCGTTCTATTATTTCTCTAAAGTTAGCTTCCTGCCACAAGGGACTTTGACTTGTGTCACCCCATTGTCTTCAAGAGGCAGCTGGGATTCCTACTTTAATCTATAGGAAATTTCGTTACAATATACAAGTATTTAGGAGTACTATCTCTGCCTCTGAGGTCTTCACAAGATTAATGCTAAACCTAGAGCTGACTAACAGCAGCATCTTTATTATTGCAGTTGTTTCCTTGGAGGAATTAAAGCATCTGATCACTGAGGGAGCTTGGATTTCATTCAGTGCATCCAAATCAATCATTTAATTAGTTCTCCGTGTGTAATTGCCGCAGATGCATCATGGGACAGTAGAGCTTCTGTGCACACGTTTGGAAGACGCAGTTTAGTCAGACACCTTTTGTTTCTATTCTTTGGTTAGTATGATGTCTACTTCTTCTACTACCTAATATCTGGAAACACCCTTTTTGTTTTTCCTAATTATGGAGATGGAAGCTGGCACATCCTTAGCCCCTTCATTTTATTTTATGATCTGTGTCCTTTCAGTGACCACCCACCAGGCCCACCCCTGTTCCCCCTCTCTCTTACTCTCTGTCAATTCCTCTGCTTTCACCCATCTCTCTTTCATCTCAATATATCCCTCGGTAATTTGGGTAGAGCCTATCTCCAATATTCTCCTCCTCCCTTAATCCTGCCTCTTCTCCTCCTGAAAATCTCTAAGGCCCCATTCCCATTTTAAAATTCCCCTTTTCTTCCCTTCTGGCTGCATCCATCACTCGAGCTATTAGTTTCTCCTCCCCATTTATCTTTTTTTCATTCCACCTTGCCTGCCATTCCCCTTTACTCTCAGTCAATCCTTATGATTATGCCATACCTACACAGATTTTTAGATTTCATTTTTCTATTTGTCTGTCATCTCTGTCCTATATCTGTCATAAGGTTGCCCCTTCAATACCATTTACAGCCTAATGCCGTCTTTAGAATACCTTTGGGAGAGCACATTCAATCTCTGCATTAGAGGAAAATAAATTCAAAAAGAGAGGGTTGCCACAAGGGCAGAGCTCCACAACCTCTTCTCACACATCTTTATCCCTCCTTCCTCTCACTGCTGTGGCCACTGTTCTGCTGCAAGCCCCACCACACTTATGGATTTTGATGCTTCTGCATTCACTGCATGTAAACTTTGAATGTATCTGGGCATAACTCATTCACAATGCAGAAGTGCTGTCTGTGTACTAAGCAGCTGAAATCAGACTTTACTCTGCAGCCTTTCTCCCAGTTCCTTCTCCATTTAGCCTTTACAACCAAAGTTTCTGTTAATAATGTACTTTACTTTTTATCTGCTCCACAGTGCAAAAGCAAAGTTGGGATCCATTACTTTTTTATGCAAATGTGAAGGTTTGTTTTACAGAAAGTGTTTACTTTAATTTGTTTCCTCGTCTAATCTTTCTGCCTCCCTTTAGCTCACATAAACACTAATATTCCTCTTTCACGCCTTTTGCTTGGCCCACAGCTGCGCTACACAAGTTGGCTCACTTGAATGCACAGAAACAGAGCAAAGATTGGAAGCACGCTTCCCTCAGTGTGAAAATGTGCTTTTTACCTCACTATTCTTTCCCAAAACACAAGCTCAACTAGACGCAGGGTGTGGTGCTTAAATAATTTGTGAGAACACATCCAACATCACAGGCCTTAACCTCATATATGCACTTAATAAATGTTGGATAATGTTTGTGCCTCTGGGAGGCTCTGGTGGGTAAACATAGGCAGTGAGAGAGCATGAAGATAACTCATTTTAAATGGGAAATGACATGCCTTGCTGCAGTTTGAATGTAACATTAAATACAAATGGCATCCCCATCAAAATCTTGTGTTAAATCATCAGACTTGTCCAACAGTGCCAGTACAAACCACTGTCTACACAAGCGTATCTTGTATTCCAAGTCAAGATTCCAGCCGTGGAAGCCCCCCCAAAGCCCCTTCCTTTCCCCTTTATTAACATTCATGCTCTTGTCCTGCTTATGCACCGACCACACACCTGTAGGACTCTGGTGTCACTCAGTGATGCAGATGAATTATTAACTACCTCCGCCCCTCAACCCTTTATCTGTCATCCCACTCATCCCTCCCCTGAGCACTTAACCTGTTTAGGTTCAAGGTGAACTGTTGCAATACCAGTGCTAAATATTTCAGTGCACTCAAACAGGATTTAAGATTTGAAGACACAGGACTAAAGCTGTGACAGCAAGGTTTTAAAAAATACCACTGAGAGCAAAGAAGACCTCTGAAATGGATCCATGTTTGTGTGTTTAGTAAAGTATCTGTGAAGTTGAACTGACCTGTAGATGAGGGTCTCGTCCACTGTGCAGTTGTACTGAATCTGGTACATCCAGACAACATACGTTCCAGACAAGCGACCCAAATCCCACCGGACCTGCGCCGACGTGGACGTGACTCCCTGAACGCCGACCCTCCTGCCCCCCTCGTCGTCCCCCTCGTCCTCCTCCATGCTCCCTCCGTCGGCCCTCTCAGCCTCCGCGGCCTTCGCCTCGTCTCCGTCTGTATCCTGCCCTGTGCTTTTTTTCTCCTCGTCCGCTTCCCCGCCGCGACCGCCCCCGTTGTTAATCCCTCCATTTTTCCCTGTGCTGATATCTGAGGAGCCGGGATCGGTCCGTAAAATCCCATTGGTCACGTTCCTGTTGTTTTTAGTGTTGACGTTGTTATTCCCTGTGTTCCCACCTGCTCCACCCCTGTGAGGTAAGGGGATTATTTTCAGGTCCACAGTGGCAGTGGCTTCGCCCGCTGCGTTTATAGCGATGCATGTGTACGCCCCGTCGTCCCGAGCAACCGTTACTAAGATATCCAAGGTCCCGTTGCTGAAGGAGCTCGTTCGGGACGTGTTGGCGATGATGCGGTCGTCCGGTGAGACCCAGTGGACCACTGGCTCGGGATCACCAATGGCACGGCATTTAAGTGTGGCCCGCTGCCCCTCCAACACCCACAGCTTGTGAGTGTGGCGCGTGATGAGAGGTGGCTCACAAGTAAACTCCTCCTCAGGAATGGACCAGAAATACCTGAAACACAAAGCATATGTTTGTTTTGTTTAGTGCTTGATAGATTCATGTTGAACATCAACCTAAAGATCTATGTGCTGTTCCTATCACATTAAGTCTGGAGTTAATTTAGAGACAAGGCTCTAAACATTTTTCTTGTTTACTACCCTGCAGAAAACAGTGCTAAGCAAAGAGTAATTAATGGTGACAGTGATGACAGATGACAGCAGCAGATGTTCAATTTTGTCCTAAATCCTTTGTTTATACTGAGTTCTTTTAAGTGTGTGTGAGGGAGATCAAAGTCTGAAAATCTCACAACTTAGTCCACTACAGAAGATCTGACTGCTTTGATGCCCACAAATGTTTGTCTACTCAACAAGGACCGCAGCAGAAGCTCTAGTGACAGGCCGTGATCTTCTAGTATAAACCAAAAAGACTTTACCTTCCAGCCAAGTGGACTGGTGTGGCACATGTCTCCATGTCGTCTCTACGGATAAGCCGTCGCAGCCATAGGAGTTCACAGTTGCAGTGAAGTGGGTTCCCACCAAAATTTAGGCTTATGACCGCATTGTAGGGCGTTGGGCTTATGGCACCTGTCTGAGACCTGGAAATGTCATATAAAAAAGGCACATTAAGAAAATAAAGTATAGTTCTGTGTCTGTTCTTGGTGTTCAAATAAACACCAAAGGTTCAACAACTTTAAAAGCCCGAAGCTGCTGAAACTATTTTGAAAGTGGTCCAAACCAAAGCTCGCTCTGACCTAAGATATGGGCAAAAGTGCTGTTGTAAGCATCTTGCAGACAGCCTATGCAGATTAAAAATGGAATAATTTGCAAGGATTAAGGCTTGAAGGGTACATTGTAAGGTCATTCTTGGGCAGAGACACTTTGTTTTGTAACAAACAGCAGAAAAATAGACTTACTGTGTATTTATAAGTAAATATGTAAAGCTATATTTTACAGCAGCCACATTACAGTAAACAGAAGATGTATAATTAAACATTGTCCATATAAAATGCATGAATCCTTGTGTAATGGTTATGAATGGTTATAAAATGGTATTTACATGTTGATTTGATTTGTTTTTGAGTTGTTGCAGACAATAGGAACAGGTGGCAGAGTACAGAATAACAGTAGATTAAAAAAAGTATACTATAAAAGAAAGAAAAGTTTCTGGCTGCGGTATCGTACTCTCCTGTGGCTTCCTGCAGAGATAAAAGCACAGGTGGATACATTTAACCAGCAGTGATTTGGAAAGCTCTTTCAGCCAATCACACAGAGCCAGATTGGAAAGGACTTTTAATGAAAAACAAAGCAGGTCCTTCAAGACCTACTGCAACTATGGGAGTACACAGAATTAAACATACAAAGATAATTGTCCACAGATTTTACTTTTGACAGAAAGCCTAATAGAAAAGCACATTTATCCCTCATTTCAGCTCTTTCCAGCATTTATCTGGCAGCAGCAGTCTCCACTTCTACCATTCAACACCTTCTCTGATCAATTTGTCACTCAGGAACTATGGAGCCCTGTAGCATTTGGCTGACAAAACTCACTTGTTCTGAGTCTGACTTCATTTACAGCATGCCACAGCTGGACTCTGAGATATTTCTGCCTTACTGGGAATGTGGTTGGCACCTCTGCAATGAGTCTGATTGTTTCTTTACCTTTTGTAATTGCCGTCCGTTTGACTTGCCAGTGGCCAGGTAGCACTTTGATCTAAGATAAAGTGCTTTTCTTTTTCATGACATCATCTCAAGCAAGCCACATATAAAAAACAACACTGTATTAAAGGTAGAAGGTGAGATTTGCGAATGCCAGGGATAATCCATATTACCTTTCCTAAAGTTTTCTAACTCACAAACACCTGAAGTGCTGAAGAGTTGGTTCCACTTACTGCACACATTTCCATAAATAATGAAATGCCTTCACAGCAGTACAGTGCTTTTTCCTGTGCTAGCGGCGCCGTTAAGAACCACTTGGTTGCTTCCCTGGCAGCGCTGTCTACCACAAAACCCACTAAGCCACTTCTAAGAGAAACATAACAAGGCCAGGCTTAAGCAGTACCTTGCAAAGAGGGGATCAGGCGGCAGGGTTCGCAGCCGGTTCGAGGTCATATCCAGCCTAGCCAGCTTATACAGCTCCCCGAAGACCCCTTCTGCTATGTGGTCTATCAAGTTATGGTCCAGGTTGAGAGTGTGCAGGCTGGCCATGTTCTGAATGGACTCCCATGGAACCCTGGAGCAATGAAGAAGAGCGACGTTCAGCAATTAGTGTTAGATGTGGAGTTTTAATAAATAGACTTGAAACAGTGAAGAATGGCAGTGTGAAGACAGATAAACCTTTTCGGTGGCAACCTTTGTGGATACATTTCAAAAGATTAGAACTGCTAACTATTAACAGAGTAAGATCCTTCTCTTCTTTTACAGCATGCTTCTCAGCGCAAATTAGTAAGAGTAAACCAAGACTAAGAAATGTCGATAACAATGACAGACAACAGCAGCAGATGCTTATTTTCTCTGTCAGTCCCCATTTCACTGGGTTTTACCAATTCCATCTGTGAGCAGCTGTCTTCTAGAAGTCACTCTTTTGTCGCACTCACAAACGGTTTTGAAGAAATTAGTCATAAGCAAAGACGTCAACTCACAAATATATCGAACAGCCATTCAATTGTGCAGCGCCGTTGAGGAGTCATACAGTCACGTAACTCCCCCATTCACGTAACTCCCCCATTCACGTTGACTGTAGATGAGGTATTTTGAACTATTAATGTGGTAAGAGTCAGTCAGGGAGCTGCTGGATCACATTGACCAAGTTCAAAATGTGAATGCTTGCTCTGATTTTAATCACACTATTGAAGAGAGGAAAACGCTGTGGGATATTAATAACGGCTACAGCAAACACCAGCAGATGGTCAGCCTCTTTATCTATACAGTGTCTCCTGACAATAGGCCTGCGAGGCGAAGCAGCACTGGGCTTAATGGCTTCATTAAATGGTGTTTGTGGTTTAGATTAGGCGAGAGACCAAAGTATGAAGCGGGATATTGTAAAAAAAAAAAATCTTTGTAATATACTAATACCTAATGTTCTCTGTCATCTCCGTTAATGATGTCAGTTTTAGTTTGGTCAAAGAAAAGTTGTAGTTACTGACCTTGGAACATGGTTAAAGGATCATCAATAATGGAACAAGTTTGCTGCAGTGAAAAGTATCAACTCTTTCAGTGGAGCAGGAGCTATGAGTGGTTCATAATAGTGTGTCTTCTTACTGGAAGGAGATGACCTTCACCTTCTCTAAACCACACTACATAAATATTGCTGCATCATATGTTTCCAATTGAGAGCCTATGTAATAGACACAGTGTACAGTCTTACTGTGAACGCAAACGGTAAAAATAGCACTCAGTAACCCATGAACACACAGGGCAAAGAGCAGCTCCTAATGTATGTACTAGTCTTTTCTTATGGCTTCAGGACTGTTGGAAAGAAGCCCAAGAGCTCCTGTCGAGGAGACAGATGAAACATTTTAATCACAAGTGACAGGCAAAAGCTGTTGAATCTATTAGTGGACGGGTTTATGAAGCAAAGCATAGGTGATTGCTTGTGAAATGGTAATGAATATTGTCATTGACCTGACTTAATATTTTGTCCAGAGACACAGACAAGGCCTATTAAATTGTCCTTAGCAAAAGATAAGTGGAGCACATTGTGACAGATATGTACAAGAGCTGTAGCATTCACACGACGCTGCACAATGGAGTCAGCTCTGGCCTGTCTTTCAACAATCGAAGTCAAAGAAAATTAGGACCTCATCAAAATTGATTCACTTTCAATTTTCTGAGCTTTTCATCCTCTCAGCCTCAGCAGTTTGTAATGGTTTCTCTTTACAGTGTTTGCTGACTCCAGCTCGTTCAAGGCACTTCTGCTATGACACATTTTTAGTTTCTTGTGGTTAGTGGTTTTTAAAGTTCCTTTTTTGTTTCAGTGTTCAACATAAAAAGATCAGTTACCTCTTGAGATTGTTGTAGGACAGATCAAGGTCCTCCAATGTAAGCAAGAAGTCATCAAAGGCTTGGGCTGAGACTTTAACAAGCTGGTTGTTGTTGACTATTAGGTGCTGCAGATTGACCAAACCTGCCAAGTCCCGTGGACCGAGTGTGGTCAGGCGATTACCTAGACACAAAATCAACAAGTTAATGTCAGCAGATTGACGTCTAAACATCACCGTGTTGTGAAACATGTTGGCGTTACCGTCCAGGTGCAGTGAGCGTAAACTCTCCAGGTCTGCAAAGGCCATCGGACGGATATGATGGATGGTGTTCCTGGACAGAGTCAGGTCAACCAAGCCGGTCATGTTGACGAAATCATTCCCCCCCACTTCTGTGATGAAGTTGTCGGCCAGCCGCAGCTCCACTGTGCGTCGGTCAACGTGCGGGGGCACGAAGAGGAGGCCCTTGTCGGCGCAGAGTGTGCTGAGCGACTCTGAGAGGTTCCGACAAACGCAGTGGAAGGGACAGGCGGAGACCATGCCCCACGTCTCCCCTGCTCCAATCAGAGAGGGCAGTAGGCAGCATGTGACCAGAGTGAGCCAATGAAACGCCGGGAAGGTGGCGGCGTCGGGAAGTGTTCTTTTTGTGGTCCGAGGGCAGGCGCAGTGGACGAGATGAGAGGAGGAAGTCAAGGATGAGATGAGGAGAGGAGGGTGGAGAGACAGAGAGAGGAGAGATGTAGGGGTGAGGGAGGGGGAGCGTTCTGCCCTTTGACCGGGATGGAGGTGTGTGTGGGGCGGGTGTTTTTGTCTGCAGGGGTGGAGGGGTGGGGGGACAGGCATGGTAGAACGCCTGACTGTCCACAGACCTGAGGAGAGACAAACACACAGAGTTTAGACTTTTTATGTTGGGCCAGGTATTGTTTCATAAGAGATGTCTGAAGTGTGATTTTGCCTTTGCTTTGCAGCCTTCCACCTACTTCGACTAGACTTAGCTGGAACAAGAGCTCGTCCTCCACATGAGCACTTTGTGTGGGCCAAGGCCTCTTTTTAAATAAGTACCACTCTGAAGTGATGTCCACTTGGTGCTACACAGCATCTAATGTCCTACTGAGCATGGCACATACAACAAATACAATTACCCTTTCCACAGACATTGTTAATACAGCCTTCTCACCGCTACTGCTCACTGCCTAGCAACAACATCCCAAAAGACTGAACACAGCTGGTCCCCATAGTAACAGTTACCTAGAAACCTGTGAGAGAGGATTAGACAAGTGTTACATCATAGAGCCCTTTCTTAAGACTCTGGGTCAGGGAATCAAATTGGGTCAGCAGCCTTTCAGCTTTTATGGCAGACTCGAGATGAGCGCCGAGTCCTCCTCGGTCTCCGCTCGCTGAGTACAAGAGTCCAATTGAAATGTCAGGTAAGCAGGAAGTCACACAAGTCCCCACTAAAAACATGTAGCGTGATGATAAGGTGTAGAGATGACTCACCGCGGCTGATTGGCATGCATAATAGTTGTCATGGCAACTGTAACCTAGATAGAGTGACAGTGTGTTGATAACAGTCGGCGGCGCGGTGACTGGAGAGAGCAGACAGGGACTGAGACGGTGACTCAGACAGAAACACGGAAAGATGGGAGTTTTTCTACGTGAAATAATCCGGAAACTTTGACGCTGACGCCGAGCCATAAGCTCAGTGATTTTATATTTATATTTATATATATATATATAAATATATCATAATGTATGCAATACAAGCCGGTACTTTGACAGGCCGACATAAGCGTGGATCACCGTGTATCATGTTGAATTGAGATGCTGATTCAAATTGCTGGCTCAATACTTTCCATTAGTGTGAAACTCTTATAGCTGCAGCAATAGGTGGCTCAAATAAAAGTATTTTACATTCTCCTGCCGACTCCACACTTTGCATTGGTCTTCTTCCAAATCATGTTTTTTGTATAAGGCCTGCTACAGTGTCCCATGTTTGAACCCTTCAGATTTCCTCAAAGATGAAGCTAGCATATAGAGTATAGATCTTTCCAAAGCAAAGAGAAGTATGAAAAAGTGTGCCTCTCAAACATAATGGGAATTTTACCCATGGGCGCATATGTCAAATGTCTTTTTAAAATGGCATGGAACATTAATCTGGGCTATAACTTCTAAAGTGAAAGACAGTTTGATGGGGCAGGTAGGTGAGCGCCCACAGTGACAGCCATCCCCCGGGGGAGTGATGCTCGGGGTTACCATGTAGGCATTCATTACATAAATGTGTAAAAATGCTGCTTAAGAAAGTGCCTACTCTGCGGCGGGGCCATGGAAAACGCTAGCGTCAGATGCTGTAGTAGAACAAGCAGGGCAGTCCAGCTCTGACTCGGGCAGCTCTCTCTGTACTCGGACTAATACTCTCTGCTCCCACATGCTTACTTTCCTGCTGAATGTCAATATGCTCACACGTCTACTGTTGCCTGGTCTGCACTTCTTCATTTGACCTTTATCGTTCTTTGCATTGTGCTTTCTCACTCTAGTAATAACTGCTTTGCTTTGACTGCCATTTCCACTTTCTAATTTTCACCCGTTCAGTTTTCTCTGTTAGTCCCACGCCACCCATACGTTCCCCCCTCCCGTTTCTCTGACTCTTGTTTGGCCCATCATTCCCCTACTATTTATCTCACTGCAGTGCTAACTCCTATCTTCCCTCATCCATCTCTCCATCTTTGCTCACCACATCTCTGCCTCTGGGTGCTCTGTAAATTTCTGCATTTCCCTTTCTTTATGTCTGGTTCCCTTTGCTCCTTTTCTTTGTGTCTTGTCTGCCCTTGAGGCAACCCGAGTACGACAATGTTATCAGTCACCGCACTGCCTCGCCACCTTCTTCCCTCCTTCCCTCCTTCCTCCCTCCTCTACCACCTCGTGTCTTTTTGTCTCGTCTCTCGATGGCTTGCTGACTCCGCTGCCCTCCATGTCTCCTTGTCACCACTGCCTTTAGTTTAGTCCCAAACGGTGCACTATTTGTTTCTTTAGATCTTCTCTCCATTTGTCTTCCTCTACCTCCGATTCCTCCTCTAGCACCTATTGCAGGGCGCATCTCATTTGCAACTAGACCCTGTGGTGTATCGCAGCTCCCCACACGAGTTGGGTGTAACCGATCTGTTCTCCTGCTGATCGATCTGACCCAGAGAGATGGATAACACCCTGTCCCGTTCGTTTACCCTCTTCCTCTTGCTCGTTATTTCTGTTTTAAAGCCATGTTTTTTCGGGGCTATCATTCTTCATGGCTTCCGTTAGTTTGAGTCTGGGTAATTGTTACACTATTTTAGTCATTCATTGCCCCGGTTGGATTTTACAGTGCAGTTTGGCTTCAATACATATAATTGTACTGATACTTTTTTGCTTAGTGGATGTGTTTCTATTTCTCGAATTACTAAGTCTGTTACTAGGAGCCAGCCGCTGATAGCTCATTAACATTTGTGAACTCTATTTGTGAGCTAACATTAGCATCTGTTGCTTTCTCAAGGATGCTTTAAATTTAAACGATCTGAGACAGGGACGGAAAAATGTTGAAGTCAGAGCCAAATACATTTTACAAACTACATTTTTTGCTGGTTACATTTCAGTATAACACAGCTGACATATGCATAAGACTCTCGTGTGAATTATTTTAGAGAATAGCTGATTCATTCTCTCTCCACCTGGTTTTTCATATCTGAGTCTGACATGAGTGGCTTGTCTGCAGTGAAAGGAAAGGAACAGAAACACACAAACAAGAGTCCTTTGAAGGCGTATAGATAGCTTCACTAAAATCCATGTTTTTGCACATAATTTGCACATTAGTATAAGTCGCACAGGGTTTCTTTCCCCTTTTTGTCATGAGTTGTTTTGTACTTATCTGTACCCGGCTCTTTAATGTGTTCTTGTGCTGCCTTTCCTCTCTGGGGATCAATAAAGTCTTATCTTACACACTATAGCCTTGCAGCCTGCTCTACGCATTTACTACCAGCAGCACATACTTTATATGGAAACATTACCCACTCTTGTTTTGTGTGTGGCATCATATGTGAAGCTGTCTGACATTTTTTGCACTTAAGAAGCTTTCACGTGCTTTTAAGACTGTTGAATTGTCAATAGGAGGGAAGACACACAGTAGCAGCTGCCTTTACACATACACCAAGCAGTGTGTATTACAGCAACACTGTCACAATAGGCACAATGTCTGCTTTGTGCTTTTTGGTAAAAGAAGTGGTGACAGGTACAGAGCAGAGGACAATGTGCTGAAATATCCCATGAGTGTTCAGTTCACCGTCGCATTGAGAAACTGTGTACGCTCAAAGGCATGGGTAATGTATGAGGGTTGTGGCAGCCATGTTTGTGTTTTGTATTGTGTTTTTTCCCCTCTATTTTGGGAAAAACTCTCACCACACAACCCTACACGACCCCGCACCCTCCGGAGAGTAAGAAACAGACGGGTGGAGAGAGCCAAACGAGAACATGAGCTAAAAGTGTCTGGAAGGAAGCGAGCCTTGTGTCGGAGCACGACTCGAAGCCTCACCCCAACTTTGAAAGTTTCTGTTTTAAACGCCCACTGTTGCCCCGGGAGGCCACGCTTTTCATGAGGCCTAAGATGGCAGCTACTAATGGCTTCCGAATGATACATTTTCATGAAAAGTCTTGTCCTGTGGAGCTTCTGAACTTGACCCACACCCATGCAATTAAGAGAAGCTCCAGGCACAGCTTAAGCACTAATGTCTCCTGATTTATTTTTTTCTTACATGGCAGTCCTATTGCACTTTTTTTCTCTTTTTGTCCTAGTTTAATTCACTGCCAACTATTCTAAATGCCAACCGTCATTAATATTCTCGCTTGCGTAAATCATCTGCATATTCCCCTATTTGTAGAAGAGTTTGCCTGCATGCACAAATGCCATTAGCCGTAATCGACTTAAATCGACTTAGGGAATGTTGCAGTGTTTATAAACAAGAGGATTTGTATTAGCTCTCAAAAGCCACTTATCATGAGCACAGTAATCCACACGTCTGATTGGAGTGTGGCTAGATGCACCACGAGGCTCGAGTCAGAACCGCAGACGTCGACTGTAGGTGTAGGATTTACAAGGTGATCATTTTGAAGCAGGAGTAACGAGAGTAGGCTGTTAAAGCATATTACTGATGAGATTTGTTGGTTTATCTGATCTCAAAGTACACAGTTGGCACAGATTCAGACGTAGCCTTTCATACAAATTGTTTCAGTGCACTCTTAGTCATAATCCGAGCTCTTGATATTAGGTGAGTGCTTGCATGCAGAAACAACGGCGACCATACCAAAACACTCTTCCCACACAGTCATAATTATAGGGAGGTCGACACATACACACACCCGCACTCTCCAGGCAAGGAACAAAAGAACGCCCACGTAGCATCTTCACGCGCCGGTTGTATGTACGCTAAGCCCACTTATCCTTTTGATAGTATCACTCGTCTGTCATTCCTCTGTCAGAT
Organism: Rhyacichthys aspro; assembly: GCA_036850595.1. Lineage (NCBI taxonomy): Eukaryota > Metazoa > Chordata > Actinopteri > Gobiiformes > Rhyacichthyidae > Rhyacichthys > Rhyacichthys aspro. The sequence goes on from CM072165.1 coordinate 5,756,489, forward strand.
TCGTCCTCCCGTGTAGAAAGCACAAACTGTTTCGGGTGCGAGGACAAACAGTAGCCGAAAATGGAAGAATATCGAGCAAGATGGAGGAGGATTCAAGCGGGAGGACGGTTCGGGGGAACAGGAGGCGGAAGTGTACCGATGTCTGTCGTTAAGCGGATGGGCAGAGAAATATGTAAAGGCGATAAACGGGTGAAGGCCGTCATCAGTCACTGTCAGAGAGAGGAATGAGGGAGGGAAGAGTGGATTTGATTTGAGGAAGGAGAGGGCCACGTTAAAAATGAATTTGTAAAGCATCATAATCACAAGACAGATGGACAGACAGGAGAGAGAACAAGAGGGAAAGATGGATGGAGGATGCACTTGAGAATAAGATTGCTTAAGATGTCAGAAGTTGAATTTTCAATGGACAAAAGCCACTAAAAATGATGATACGCACTTCTACAATTGCTGCCGGTTTGTCATCTTCGTTCAATTGTCACCGGCGTAAAATGACGGGAAAAAAAACAAGGCTGTAGCCATGACTACGGGTTCAACATCAGTCAGGCTCTTACCCAAGGCCATTACAGCCAATTCCTGTGTCTGTCAGCTGTGGCATTAAATAGTCATGTTATTATATGTTGCCATAGGACGAAGGCATGCTTCAAATGAGGCTCAGTCTTGATGGCTTTGGTTCTGCATTAGTTTCGGTGGGAAGTTCAGCACAAGCTAATCCAAGACTTATTGTCAAGTGTTCACCTCTTGAAAAGAAAAGATCTGCAAATGTCAGTCATTAAGTGCTCCACATGTCTTCCTTGTTCACTCTGTACAGTTGTGTATTTTCAGCTTTGGAGGCAGGGGGTATTGATGGGGAAAAAGCTAACAGAGCCCCTGAGGTAAATAGTTCTTTGCGGTGAATAGAAATAGTGTATTCTTTTTAAAATAAAAGAACTACAGTCTCCTCACAGCTGGGCTTCCAAATAATATGGTTCTTCTGAAATACAGTGTTCAACTAATTCCTCCCAAAGCTCGCTCTGGTGCTGGAGAAAAGAGCCAGTTTGTGTCTCAGCATTTGCATGCACAGCCCTCTCCCACTAAATCCTGTTGGAATCCATCCTATTTGGAAGATTTCAATAATTGTTTCTATTTCCAGAGCAGTGCACAGTCACATTTTTAACAATTTCTTATTTGGTGCTTTGTTTTTACCACCTTTGGAAGACTTTTAGCTCTGCATTGATTTAGGAATTAAAAGGGTTATGTAAAGGTCTTGCTTTGTCTCAGCAGTGCACATTACTGCAGAGGAGAACATAAAGTGTTGTTGCACCTTGTTTCCAATAGACAAACTTAGGCTATACATCTGAGTAGTGCTAGAGGCCAGAGCACCTTAAGTAAGTATATTAGATATAAACAAGGCAGTGCTTTAGCAAGGGCAAAACCTTTCTAATTATATTCAATGCTTCTGAGTGGCTTTTTCAAGGCTGCCACGTTTGAAATGATTCAGAAATGTCTTAATTGAACTGAAATGTGACAATCTCAGTGAAAAACCAATTTCCTCTGGTACTCCCTCGAGTTGAAGTGCACTTGTTCATCAGATGGCTGGAAGTGGTTGATATGCTGAAACCATAAGGCAGGGTTAACCCACTGTTCTGATTTACCACAGGCTGGAAACTAGTGAACCGTGAAGACTTGTGAAATGGTGGTCGAGAAAATCCCGAGCAGCCAACCATGGCATTAGGGGCGCCTCGCTGCCGTCCGCCTTGCCTTATGAGCGCAGTAAATTTTATACTCCGTGTCACAGCTAACATCTTTGCCCTCATCAGGATTCCACTTGGTTTTCCTGACCCCCGGTTGTATTGAATAAACTGTACTTTCCATATGTACCTAGACAGACAGACGGTTTCTTTAGTTGTGTAACCGTTAACTCTGTGGAAGCCCATTTCTGACTCTTTCTTGAGGATTTTGTCATTTTGTTTCGTCCCATTGGAAGCTTGCACCACTGCACAGTTTGGGGATTACATTTGTGGAGGTAAATTGAATTGGCGAACAAGAAAGGTGACAGTGATTATCTTTGGCAGATCATTGGGCAGAGGTAGTTCCAACTAGAGATCTAGCCATGATTCAGTATGAAGCTCTTATTCATTTTTAAGTTTAATGTGTATCCTTTATAAACTCTGGCTCAGCATTGTGTCTGTTATCAGGCAGCATCTCACCGCAGGTTTATTCAGTGTGAGTGTGGTATTGTATTAATGGTGCTTTAAGTTGTATTGCCGCCGAATCTATTTTTCCTGTAAACTCGGGCAGTAATTTTTTTATTCGATACATCTATAATAGTTTTACAGAGTGGTGCAGTTGAGCAGCTACGATGGTGGAAACAGCAAATGAGGGAAATAAAGCTCTGTCCTGCTGTAGCGGGGTGCCTTTTTACTTGAAGAGGAGTCATCTTTCATTGGTTGATAGCTGTCATATCGGTGCCAGAGAAGCAGCTCAATATTCCCTCTGTTTGATGCTTGCTTATTCCAGATGGCAAAAGCATGGTTGCATCTGATTAAATTGCATAGTGGCATGGCTTACGTTGGGAGCTAATAAAAGACTACATAATTAATAGCTGGCAATCTTTGTTTGTGCCACATGCTCATCTTTTAATGCAAATGCTATATTGTGCTGAAAGTAATGGCAGAATAAAGCTGGGTTCCTCTCCATACATCAAGCATTTCTTCACTCAGCACAGGGACCTTGATCAATCTCTACATTTCAACTGTGTGATGGATAATTTATGTTGATTTTAAACGTATGTATGCTCAACGTTACCGCCGCTTTTCGCCAGAGACTGCCGTGTCCCTTTAGGACTCGTGACACGGCCGCCTGAACTGAGTGAAACCACTCCACACAAAGCCTGTGATCCCTCCAGACGAGCTGCAGCACACTCACAAGCAGCTCTTTGCTTTGTGTCGCTAAATATATGCACCTAGTCTCTTTTCACAGGAACAATATGCACAGAACAGACGAGATGGAGAGGAACTTGGGCACAGCAATTCAATCCAGTCTAGAGTACAGCAACAATTATTATGAAGACATCAAATATAGGCAAATTCATTGATGTTATTCATAACTTGAAGAAAAATGGCGGCAATCACGCTATTGGACAAACATGAATAAATTCAGTAATCAGCCATGCAAAGCTGCTCGAGAAAGGCTCCTGGTGTGAAAAAAGTAGGTCAAGGTTTCAGTAAATTAAATCAGAAAGGTATATTTGATAGCACCCATTTTCACTGTTGTTTGTTTTACACCTCAAAGGGCTGAATAGAAACTAATGAACCTACTTGTACTGCCCCTTGAACCGTTTGAAAGGTAATAATAATTATATATGTGTCTAATATGCCATGGGTGGTTCGTGTGTCTGTGGCTGTAGTCCATTGAAACTCAAATAGAAACTCTACTCGACTTAAATGACTTTAATCCGCTTTTCTTTCACACACATTGTAGATCCCAAAGACAAACTCACAGCCCTACAAGGGTTTAAATAGTACTGCTTACACCCACACATTTGTCTTTGCATAACACTCACTCACGGGTGCTGCAAAATAACTGACCCGCCACTCACCCTTAATATAATGCGCTTGCAGTTTTCCCTTTCTCTCCATTCTTTCCTTCAGCTGGACTTGTTTACTCTCTGAACCCTCCTCCTTCTCAGGTCTGTCTATCCTGGATTAATCTTTTGTCCTTACACAGAACAGATTCTTTTCTCCTTCCTTTCTCTTGATTTTCTCATATTTCCGTCAGGGCCCCTTTCATCCTCTTCGTTCTTCAAAGTCTTCATGCCATACTTCCAATAGTTTGTTTGTGTTTGACATGTGCACCTGTGTTTACACAGCGGAGGCTAATCAGCTCAAGCTCACAAATCCACCGCAAACATTGGTCGACAAGCAACACACCAACACGCCGCTCGGGCAATATCAACATCTCCCGCCCAATCAGAACCACGCAGTGCCGATTGTATGGACCCTGATTGGTTGGAAATACACGCTGAAGCTCGACTGAGGTGTGTGAGTGTGTATAAGTGGTACTTTGGAAACCTGCTGAACTATCAAAGGGGAAAGCCTGAGTAAAGGAGAGATTAGCCTGATCAGCACTATGCATTCAGGGCACTAGGTCGGTGACACCAAACAGGCCACTTATTGGTGTTTTAATTGAATAATGCACTCAATTAGAACTGCAGTCAAGTATTTATTTCATATTTCTTTCAATTAAATGCTTTGTTTTGATGACAAGCCATACATGTAGTCCCAAGGCTCTTGGTTTCTTGGTTAATGCCTGCAAGTAACATTCATGTTTTCTCTTAATGAATCACTGACTTCACTGTAACACACCACACAAAGAGCTTTTCCCCTGATTAGATGCCTCCAATAAAGGCGAAACATCAACGCTTCCTAACGAGCCTTAAGGGGAAACTAGTTCTCCTTGACTTTGTTGATTACAGCGGCTCACGTTATAATGCTTAGCTGTGCTGATACAGGAACTCTGGCTCCACTGTCAGACTGAGATTGTGTTGTATGTCTAAGTAGAACCGAGTTCTTTTGCCGCTGTCAGCATCAGGCAGAAGACTTTCCCCTGATTCAGATGAACGTCTTTGACTGCTGCATCTGTTGAGGGTAGATGTAACACTAAAATGACTGAAATGTGAAGTGCACAGCTGTCACAGACGTTAGCTACATATAAAGTGGAAGACACATTGATGAGGAAACATGTTTAATTGATTGCAAATAATAATGTGTTTTTGGTGGTTGTCCAAACTCTGGGCTGTTTGTTTAGCTTCTGAAAGTAAATCCATCTTTTTACCATAGTTCTTTCACAAAATGAGATTATAAAGTTATCTAGAAAACTTAGAAAAGTACTTTCTGTAACTGCGTTCTCACTAAGCATTCCCAAAGATACTCCTTGATCTAACATTCAAGTGTGGTTTTACTGATCTGTATCGCTCTAAGAATAAAATAATCTTTTCCAGGTACTGTACAAGAGGATCTTGTGAAATTTAGTGCTCTTAAAAAGGTGTCTTTAAATCGTCTCTTAAACCTGCAGGTAGCCTGACCTCCATTTTATCTGCTCTTGTCTTTCTACTTTCCTCTCTGGCTCTGCCTGTACCCCCTGCCTCTCCAGTACCCCACCTAAAAATCCCTCCGTCTGTCTCCAGTGGTTGCCGTGGTTACAGTTTGTTCTGCTCATCAGTCGCCCGCTGTGCCTAAACAGACTGTCAACAGTTTAATTACTCATCCCCTCATCCCTCTATCTCTCCTTTCCTCCACTTCCTTCCATCCTTTCATGCCCGCCCTTTTCATCCTCCATGTTTGAGCGTAATTACTCATCCCTTTACATTCAATAACAGGACGCACATCCATCCCTCCTCCCTCGGCTTCGATCCAGCCATCCTCCTGCCTTCTTTATGAGCGCACTTTTTCTTTTTCCGACATTGTTATTCCACTATATTCCCTTATCCCCACTCCCTCTTATCATCCACCTCTCAAGTGTCATCCCTCGCCTTTTCATTCTTCATTACCAAGTCTCTCAGTGCCCTCCGAGTCTTCATCCCTATCTTAAACAGCCAGTCCTGTAATTACACCCCTTCATCACGCTATCACTCAACACCTCTCTGTCCATCATCTTACCACTGCGTCGTCCCGCTCTTGACACCGGCCTGATGTCTCATCCTTTCATCTTCCTTACCCTTTTTCTTTTTTCTCCGACGTCTCTCGCCAGCCTCTCACTTCTCTCTCACTGCACCATTTGTCATTCATCCATCCATCCACCCATCCATCTATGCATCCATCAAGTGCCACCTCCCTGACATTGACCGTGTCTCCCTTGTTTCATCCCTTGAAATCTTTCTCTTCTCGTCTTGACTGAAGGCTGGTTAACTCTGAAAGGTCTGCGCCCCACCTACACCTACCATCCATCATCATTTTGTCTTATTCTATTTTTACCCTAGCAACAGCCACTGACCTTAAGAGTTTTTTTTCTTTTTTTCTTAATTAATTGTTCTGTGTTTTCAATCCCGCTTCTGCCATTTTCCCCTCTTTCTCCATTCATTTGCCCGTCTGTTTGTTTTGGCCCGGGTCCCTACTTCCAACAGTGAGTGTCCCATCTGTTCCCATACTGTAGCCTCACAACAACAGACAATAGTAACAGCAAAACATACCATTCTAACAAGATAATTGAGATGTTATTCCTTTATTTCACCTTTCATCCTTCCTTTCCTTCTCTGTACACGCTACTGACACTTACCTGCTCTGTATTCTTATGACTATCAAGAGCAGACAAGCAAAGCCAATTATGGACTCCTCAGTTGGTTAATGGATATCAAACGGCCTTTTTGTTCCACTTTAAAAAGACTTTCAGAATTGCCGCCGCTGCTGCTGTTCAAAGTCAAAACCGCTGTAATCCCAGAAAGTAATGAGCCCTGTCTTGGTTATTTTAAAAAGCATATTGTTCATACAACTCCACGTGGTGTATTGTTTTTAGACAAATGCCTTTAGTCTCCGGGATAATGAATGTTGCTCCAAGGTAGAATTCCTCTGTTCTCCCAAGCCACGGTCCATAATTAGTGCTTCTTTTACACGCAGAAGCCCCACGGTACGCCCCTTTCTTACTTACACGTCTAAATAGCTCATTAGGGTCTCAGTGATCTCGCCGACTTTTTGGGGTCGTGGAAGACTAATTGTAGCCAATGGTGTAACCGGTTATCCAGTATGAGGCTGTGTAATGATGGCCATCTGTCATTCCTAATTATTCCCCGCTCATCAGTCCTACTATTTTTATCAGCCAGCAGCCCATCATCTTTTAACCTTTTTATCTCGCTGTCACATTCTTGTTTGACTGTCTTTTAATCAATCAGCTCTCCAGTTTCTTTATTTGTCTCACCGTCAGTTTTGACTCTCGAGGCCATTCATTCTGCCTTCTGTCAGTTCGCGTTGTACTTTATCCGGCCCGTTTACCCGTTATCTTTGTTATGCTCGATCTTCCTGCTAATCTCTCCTTATTTTCCCTGCTTCTTTCATTCGTCATTCTTTGTCATCCACCGCACCTCTGGCTGCTCAAATCCCTCCATCTGACCTCGCTGCACATCCCTCAGTCATGTGTCAAGCCCCGGGTTTTACTCCTCCCCCCAGACTCTCTCTGTTGCAGTCTCCATTTCGCTCTCATGGCCCCGTGATCCCCCCCATATATCCACTCGGTTGGTCTTATCCCCCGTGTCAGTGTGCCAAATCTGGACTGAGCTTACGTAAAAGGCCTCTAACCAAGGCTGATGCTGTCGCCCTGCATACAAAACAAACACAAGTGCGCCAAGGAAGGTGAGATTGTGCACAGATGAGGCCACGAAGGCAAGCACCTAGAGCTTGAACGTCAAACTTCATGTGCATGGGCCCACCAAACCATAAATACATTTTTCTCTGGCCTGTATGAAAGAAGTGGTAAAAAAAAACAATAGTCTTATACTTAAAAGATAAAAGAAGGCTATATAGCACTTCATATCGACAAGTTCCATTTATTAAAATAAAGCCAGATACCGATATTCTTGAATCAATGTGATTCTTATTCACTGATGTCCCTTTATCAATTCTCAATTTCACCTACAATGTGTTTGAAGTCTGTTAACAGTGAACTCTTGGTTTGCTAAAGGCTTGAAATGGAGAAATGGGGCAGATGTGTGTGTTCCCTGTTGTGTTTCTGTTACGAATGCACATCTCTATTATTTATAGGAGAGTCCTCAGTCCACTGAGTGCTGGCATTGATGTGCTCAATGATTCAGCTCTGGAGAGTCAACCATGTAAATATGGATTCACCTTACGGTCGAGAGCCAGTAACAGTATGTACGGAGGGAGAGACTGCATGGACGTTACCTGTTCCGTCTGTGCGGCTCTATAATCCAGATCAGCTCCACATGTTATCCCGGGATGTGTGTGTGTGCGCGTGTTAACCCTGCTCTAGCCTCAGGTGTTTCTCCTGCAGTCGAGAGGCTTTGTTAGCAGGGGTTGGTCGGCGTGCTCGTGCGCTGCTGACACCTCTCCTACTCCTTATCCACACACACACCCCACACACACATCAAAAGGATGCGATGTAGGTCAGGGCCAGGCTTCCAATCCCGTAAGATATCCTCTTAGGCTTCTATAGATGAAGAAAACCTGGAAAATCCCGAATTACTCGCTCAATCCTGGCACCGTATTCCGGAATGGAGACCTCAGTCGGACAAAAAATCCAAGAACCCACTTGAGTTGAAATCCGATTTATGGCTTCTTGATATGACTCCTTCATTCTTCTTGGAGTGGAGGAATCTGCAGCAGGATGCTCACCTTCTTTCAAACATTTCTTTCCCTCCTTCCTTGCTCATGGCCTGTTTTATCTCATAGGTTTTGTCTCCTATTTCCTCCTGCCTTCACTCCCATTCCCAAAGTTGCTTCCTGGGTGTGTCTCCAGGCCTCTTCTAACTCTAGCTGTGGTCAGTATTCTTCCACCGACCGTTCACTGATGACCTTGAGTGGGAGTCCAAATGGTGAAATCTGCAAAAAGAGAGAGTGTGATGGGACTGGACTTGACTCCCCTCCAGTCCATTATCACTTCCCCTTCCCCTCCGTCCCCTCCACCCTGACCTCCCCTTGAGTTTCCCGCACGCCGCCGCCACTCTTTCTCCGATGACATGTGTCTATCACGTTTCCCCCGCGGCTTCCCCTAAATCCCCATCTTTTCCTCGCGTTGCCGCCGCCACCCATCTCTTCTCTCCCCCCTCTCCTCGCTCCCACCTGTCTGTCAAAGGGGATCAATAGTTCTGAGACCCTCTTAAATCTCCCGGCAGGATTCACACAAAGGCACGGAGACAGACTGGGCGACCACGCACACATCCTCTAAGTAGCCGTGCAGCGGTCCCCTCCGGTTCAGCCTCTGCATCGCTCTAATGAAACAACAGGGCTATTGATTCTCGCCATGAATGTCAGCCAGTTCAAAAGTCCGCCCTCCTCCTCCTCCTTCTCTTTCCTTCTGTCAATCAAACTCCTATTGCCTTTACAAAGTCATTACCTGTACAAAATCTGCCACAGAATCACCTGCACCAAATCTTCCCTCGATCTTCTCCTGCGTGCTCACTTTGCTACTTCACAAGCCTCCCCACACACAGCGTGTCCAACCTTTTTTCTTCGACTCTCTCTCGTTCTTTCATCCTTATCTGCCGCGTCTTCCCTGCCCTATTGCCAGATGAAAAAGGTGGAATTACTTACCTTGTTTTCCGGTTCATTCCACTGCGACTCCCGCTACATCTCTCTTTTCTGGATCTCAGCTCTGTGCAGAAACACCCATCTCTGTTTCTTTCTCTTGCTCTCCTCCGGTCAGACGTTCCCTCGCTCTCGCCGTCGACAGCTGCCTGGGCTGTCGCTCTTCCGTCAGGCTGCGGGCTGATTGAATTTTAAGTCATGTTAATCCCACGAAACAGGTACTGAATGAAGGAGGGATGCGGCAAAAAGGAAGGGAGGGTGAATAACAGAATGCAGGGAATAAGCTGGCTTGTATTTTTAGAAATCCCTCCCTCCTTTCCTTTCCTTCAGGGAGATTCTCCACTTTCTTTTCCTCGACTTGTCCTGTCTGTCACTTCTTCTCCTCCTTTCCGTCCACTTCAAGGCATTTATATCCTCTCGCTTTTCTTCCTCTTCTTTTTTGTCCCCCCGTCTTTTCTCCGTGTGACAAAGTGCGCGCGTGTGATTCCCGAAGAGAAGCGTAAAGAAGAAGAAGAGGAGAGCGCGATCCGTCTCCGGCAGCGTCAAGCATCGGACTGCGAGAGAGAGAGAGAGAGAGAGAGAGAGAGAGAGAAGAGGAGAGGAGGGGTGTGGGAAAAGAGGGGAGGAGGAAGGGAATGAGGAAAGTGAAGGAGACAAGGAAGCTGCGAGACAGAAGGATGAGAGCAGTAATGAGAGGAATGATTAAACTGGAATTTCTCTTTTGTATAATGTGGAGATGGCTGAATTACTGGAGTACTTTATGACCCAGGAATCGCCTGTTTGTACCAGAAGCCATTAGCTCCTATAGAGTAGTGACAGAGGGATAATGTGTCTGTCTGTCAAAGTCACTGTGAGCTCAACAACAACCAATTCTTATCATATTACTTCCATTTGTGTGTTGACCCGTTGAACAAATGTATATGAGTCAGTGGAAAAAGACAGTTTACAGCCATCAATATCATATAAATCATAACAGTTAGCATGTTTGCTTTTGGTCATTAGATTAGTTAACATCAGGCTTTTATTCAGTCAACTATGAATAATGCATAACAATAATCTGCTATAATAATAAATATGACTAGAGTTGTAACAATTGCGCTGTTGACAATGTTTTGCAAAAGTTAGCATCATATTTTTTATATTGTCCTTGATTTCTATGCAGCACAGTCATTGACATATAAACAGAATGTGTCTTTTTAGCCTATTTTTGAATCACTGATTATTTGAGCTAATCTAAATATGGAAGTTGGATCCACATTTCTAATTTCAAGGTCAAAATGTAAAAATAAACATGCTTCACGCAACACGACCATGTTAAATACAACAGAAGATAAAAAAAGCCATTTCGAAGCTAAGCCAAGAACCGAAGAGGGTCATTTCTCCTTCTTTTAAACCTCCAAGTTGAACTTTTTTTTTCCAAAGATGAGAGTATTTTAGTTTGGGCCAAAGCGGATGTACGAAGGGATGGAGGAAGAGGACGAGATAAAAGTCAACTGGTATGACACGGTGAAGTGAAAGCTCTTAGCGCCTGGAGCGACTCTGGGTCAGTGTAAGATGAGAGGGGCAGAGGAGGGGAGGATGATTAGCAGAGAATGAGCACAAGGGCTTGAACAAGTGAGGAAGGAGAAGCGGGAGATGGAAGAGAAGGAGCTCGGGGATCTCTGTGGAGGGCGCAGGGAAGATAAAGTCAGGGACGGAGCGGATGGAGTGATCAGGATAGGAACAAGTTATTGCTGATACAACTTAAAACGCTGCTTGAGCACTAGACTTGCTGCTGGAAATAGCTGGTTTATGAATCTGTGTGTCAGTGTGTGTCCTATTACTCCAGCGCCACACACTGTATAACTCCAGAGCTATTGGATATCGGGATTACCCAACATTCATATAGAAAGTGGAAATGAAACATCACCGAGATGGCTTTGAGAGATGGTTGAAAAAAGCCAGCCGCGTATTTTGTTGTGTTATGGATGAACTGGTTTTTCATGTGTCTCAATTTCCACCCAGCAGTCAATTTTGTCCCTCATTCACTCCTCCATTTTCTAAATATTTCTCAATCTGCACCTCTTCTGTTGATGTCACTCTATTTCTCTACCTTGAATTTACTTTTATAGCCACAGCCTCTTCCCTTTTTACAGCCACTCAGTTTTTTCTCCTCTTTCCTGCCGTTGGCTTGTGTATTTTTAACCTACTAAGCCAGACCTCCCTCAAAGCAAGGTCCAGCAAGGAGAAGCCTGATCTATCATTTGAGCCAGTCCCGTTTACAGCGCCAGTCTTTATGGCTCGTTGATTCACAATTAATCAAACCTCTAGTGGTTTGGCACCCAGTCACCACAGCAGAGATGTGGGTGACCTTGGTGAGTGGAATAAACCAACGTGACCCACTGCTGTGTGATGGATGACATGTGTTCACTAATTAGAAAACACATCATTACCTGTTGGTTTACACACTGCTTATGTATATGGGCTGTTATTCAGGGCAGGTCATCAATAAATCTGCCGTCTCGCGTTAAAGATACTGCGTGAAAAAGTGACACCTCTGGCCATTACGTGAACTGCACGTTTGGACATTATTGTTGCCATGACTACATCAGTTCTAAATGTTTTTCAGGTGTGACGGGACAGATGTGCAGGGTGATTTTAGTTCATTTTAGTTCTGCTGCTCTTAATCAAAAACAGCGCCGACCTGCTCCGGAGCAGTCAGGACGAATTAGTCTTTAAAGTGAAACCGTTTGCTGGGAGTCGGCCTCCTGACCCAGGTCTGAACCAGGTCTGAACCAGGTCTGAACCAGTCTGCGGGCTGCTTCACCGGGCCTCCTCGCTGGTGGCTAACAAAACACACACACTGTCAAGTATTTGTGCATGATGGTGGGTCATAGTTTAAACTTTAGTGATGCTTCTGTTGGTGTAAAGGATACAGTAATTAAGGATCAGACACTGTACACAAACTGAGCCAAATGCTTTCTCACAAAATGTGGACATCTATTTTAAGTGTGTGACTGTCAGACTCACATCGAGCTTGTGAAGTAATTGCTAAATTAAACGAGAACTAAAACAAACTGTCACAGATTTACTCAGTGAGCATGAGTCTATATCCTCACACAAACTTAACACATGGACACACATGTATTTCACACAATGCGTTCACAGTCCACGAGCGCACATCCAGAGCAGCGTTCGACATCGGCTCGGCTGAATGACTGCACACTGTATACATTTAGTAAAATGACTGAAATGAGGACGCGTCCAACCACCCCGCGGTCGGACACATGACACAGGCACGTACACACGGGCTCTCAGCTGTGATGTCAGGGGTAAATGGGCGTGGAGGTTTAGATCGAAGGGCAGATCCCCCTCTATTTGTCTCAATCTAAGTCTAATGAGAGACAAGGACAGGACCAACACAACCCCGCCTTTTAATGCGGCTATCGAAGCTGTTTGCATGCCACTGTGCTTTTATTTATTTCCCCTGCATTAGGAACATTGTCTCTAAATGATTTTCCTGTTAGCACTGGCAGACCTTTTCCAGCCATGTGCCGCGGTCGATGAAGAAAAACGTGCTGGCCCTCATTTTTCAACATTACCGAGTACAAAACCTTGACAGATACACTCAGACGTACAGACGCAGAGTTGAAATGACTTTAAGGTTGGGTCGCTTCGGGGGAAAGATGACTTTAAAGTCGTTGTGTGTTTCTGTAGGAAAAACAAGCAGCAACAGATGTGGCTAAATACTGTCAATGGGCATTTAGAGGCATTCAGGTTGTGTCAATGTTGCACTCAAGGCTGGGGGATGCAAATGAAACGGTTTTCAATGACATTTACAGTGTTTGACACACACACACACTGCTGTCTCTTGGTAGAAAACCAATAATACAAAACCATGCATTTCACGTGTAGAGCATGTATATAATAACGATCATTTTACAGCTATTGATTTTAATTAAATGGTTATTACATATTGAACAGGTCTTTTAATTCCATTGTTTGTTTTCCTGGCATAACACTGTGCTTTACTCTGGTGGCTGTACTTGTTTGAACCCTGCACTTTGAAATGTTCTTTTTTATATATATATACGGGAGCTCTAACCTAGCAGAGCATGCACAAAGACGTTCTCCCAAAAGAAAGATGTGCCACTCGCTAAAATTGCACTTGAAGCACAAAAGTTTGTAGCCTAGAGAGTACTTGTCAAGACAGTGCCGGAGAAGCGCGGCTGACATCTTTGGCATCGAGCAGTTGGAATGCCATGTGCTGCACAAGACTCTCCAATTTCCAATAAAGTGTCAAGATTAAAGTGTTTACAGAGTGGTCTTAGAATTACTTTAAAGAAATGTCAGGCTTGCTGTGATGAAGCCCCATTTAAGAAGAGTCGGCGCATGTTGTTTACGCGAGCTCCACCCAAATACATCACTGCTTTAATCGTCTTACTTTGGGATTATCGGGAGTATACATAGCTAAAAGAACCTCTCCTCACAGCGGGACAGACTTGACTAGTCAAATGCAGGTGTAACTAACGCTGTTAATGAACGACCGTGTTCTGTTTAGCTCTGCCAGCGTCCCGGCGTTAATCGCGCTGTCGAGCTGGCATGAATCGCGACGGCAGAACCGAATGGAACGCGGCCATTTTTTGACTTGTGCTCTTCCTGCTGTTTGGACTCGTAAAAGGTCTGGTACTTTGAGAAGTAGCGCTGCCAGGAAGCAAATTCAACTCCACGGTCAGTGCACACGAGCTGCACACATACATGTAGCCTTCCCTTGTATTTATTAGCCCATACACCGCCTCACACTGTTATTTCTACATCCCAGGGATCAGTATTTTGTGCCTGACATATAAACAGAATTGATAATAAATCCACTGCTGCACATTGTGAGAACACTGATTAAAGAGCGTTAAATAAACCCAAAATGAAAGGCTATAAATACTGCCTGGAAAATTCCATGCAGCGTGATATGAGACTATGAAAACACTCATCTAAATACTGCATGATGTTCTGTGACAGTTATAGTAGAAGTGGATGTGTTTTTAAGCAGGGGATGTGTTAAACTGTGGTGTTTGTGAGTCACCTGCTTATTTTAGCCGCCGTTGCTTAATGTTTATTAGTGCACATATATGGATGAATCACTTTTGTCTCAGGCCGCGCTCGTCAATACACAGCGGCAATGCATTAGGCGAGATGCATTAGTTGGATAGTGCAGTATAAGGAAACCTGGACCATTATTACCGGGGCTAATGGAAATAAGCCTAATTGAATTTCTCTGTTTTTTTTCTTTCCTCTAAGACTTTGATCTTTAATAAGCTGCCTATGACTCCCTCAGTCGCCTTTTTTCACGGCTTTACCTTTTGTGGTCCGTCACCCGGTGGAACCCAGAGGTGATCACAAGCTAGAAAATGTTCATTAACAAGTCCTAAGCTAAAGTGTTACTGTTGTGTACGTGATGCAGAGAAGGGACACAACGGCTTTGTTATATCTAACTCAATATGTATGTAAGGCTTGGGGCTAAAATCAATGCATCAAATATCTTAGTTGAAGGATATTATAAATTCCAGATGGTTTTAATGTTTAAATGGTTGAAAAGTTAAAGCACTTCCAAATTTTTCTTTGATACAACGGAGTTAACACAGCACTGAAAGGAAGCTGCAGCGTTTTGTTACGTTTAATCCGTAATGAGATATATCTAGGTGCGATCCAACCCCGGGTCTGCACACACTGTGGGGTCTCCCAGCACGACGACAGAATTTCATGTTCCATTTCTGGGCTAAAAACTTTAATCTACGCTGGCAGGCTGTGAGCTCGTTCATTACAGCTACGCGCCCGGCTCGTGCTCGGCGGTTAACATTCACAACACATCGCCAAACCTGCAGTGGAGCCGCCGCTAGAGGAGATATTAAACCACACATCAAGTGTAAAATAAAGATGATGTCTCCCTCCTGACAGGTCAACAAGGATCCATTGAAATGAGGAAGAGTGGAGCAAATGAACCGCCATCAAAACCTTCTCACTTCAAAAGCGTCTGCCTGAAGCTCAACCACTGGCATCTCAAAATCGCCGCTCTAAATGATTCCAAATTAAATTCATCATTCTGCCAAAAGTTCACCGCCGGAAAATGTGCCCACGATAAAAGATAATCCATTTTTTTGTTTCCAGTTGGAGCTTTTATTCCTGCAGCGATGCTCTTTCAACATAAGTTACATAGCAGTTGAATCCTGAAATGATCAAAATAATGATTTCAGTGAATGTGTACTAAAAGAGTTTGGGGTATTGTCCTACTGTTTTGGCTGCGGCTCTGATTAAAGTTTCATCACAGAGGAGGAAAGAGACGACTGATACTGTAGCTGTACTTGTATCTGAGGTAGGCGCCCATGTTTCTGGGATTGTAATGGACATTATTGAGCTGGGATTCTGCAGCAAACCTAGAAATATGGAACACCTCCTGCCGCTTGTTGCCTCTCACCTCATCGTCTGTTTTTGTTGTTCATATATAGCTCTTTACTTAAATATAGGTGCGATTAGTCACACGTTCATGTGTAATTAACACTGAAGGACTCCACCTGCTAACTGAGCCGAGGCACACTGCGGGCTCCTAGCGCATTGCAAGTCATTGAATGCGTCACAGGCTTACTGCTTAAGAGCTCCCTGAATACCACTAAGTAGCGATCTGTTGAATTAAGCTTTCATCTGTGGGACCTGAGGAGTCTGAGAGGCTTTTTGGAGTCGGTTCTCATTTGTTGACACCAGATGAGTCACCGTCTTTGACATAATATATGACACATGCTAATTATGTAGCGTGAAGAATATATATTACCCCAGCTGGTGATGAAGTAGCCGTAAATGGAGAGGATACGTTGTGGGTGAGACTATCCGTCAGAGTGTAGCAGAGTTTAGAGGTGATGGGTCGTTTCGAGTAATCCCGGAAATGTTTAGGGTCTTTTAGGGTCGTTAAGGTCACTGATAGCATTTGAAACATTGAAGCTCCAGGAAGTGGTTCGAGTTGTAGCCTTATTTAAGCCCATTCAGTGCCTCTTACCTTGTTAAAACACTGCAACAACAATTATTCCCCTTCATTATGAGTTACTCAAACATGGACCAAATTATTTACTAAAAAACAGTTGACAAGTAATATTAGAGTCCATTGTATTGTCACGTTAAATACCCATAAAACACAATAAAATGTAATTTGTCTGAAAGTATTCTGTGGTAGAGAGGTTAGTGCACTGGGGAGTAACAGCAGGGGTAAAGTGCAAATGACCATCACTTTATTTAATAGTAGTACATGAACGATATATGACATGCATTTAAGATAAATTGATTTCTTTTACGGGACAGTAGCCTATTGAGTCTAATACATATTGATCAACTACCTAGAATATATCTGGCTGTGTGGCTGGAGGGCTTCATCTCACCATCACTAGCAGGAATCTTTTTGTTTGATCCTTGCAACACTCAATCAAAAGTAATAATCTTACTCAATCATTTAAACAACTCGACTGTTTATGCTTTTCTTCACTGGATTCATCGTTTCTTCTGATTTACTTTCACCGCTTTAAACTAGTATAACCCCCTAAACCCATGAGGATGCACATATAAGTGGCTGCTTAACACCCGAGTGCATAAGAAAAACTGTCAGTTTGTTCAAATCAAAACAAAATATGTTTCTGAGCTGCTGCTAAACTCTGTGCTTCGGAGACAGCTGCGGAGAGATAAATCAGCTGGCGCTCCCTTACTGTAAACGTACTGTCTGTGAAGCGTTGAAGCAAATTGGCAGGCTGTGAATGAGGATTATTTACTGTTTGTGTTTTAAAGTTGCTATCTGCTGCTAAACAGAGCAGTTACGCCGCAGATACAATATGTTGACAATAACCCAATAGCTGTGGGCTGCCTGGCGAGTTCAGCACCACGGACAGCGCCCGCACCGTCTTTGAAACTCAAACAAACGCTCGGAGACAGCACTTCAGCACCGCCTCGGCCCAAAACCGCTCCAATATCTGCAACTTTTCTTCCCCCCGCTGTTACTTTGTATATTTTTGTGAAGTCTCGGCGAAATCAATGAGTCTCGCCGCTTTCAATGTAACCACACGTCCACGCGAAGACACACCGAGCATCCACTCTGTCCTTGTCGATTTATTTATTCACTTCTAGGATCCTTTGTTACTTCGCAAATATCTCCGACCGCATTAACCGCCAGGTAAAAATTGCTCAGCCAAGGAGTAGCAATCCAAGTTATTACTGGAAGATCTCCAATTGGATTTTTCATTCGTGAGAGGGGAAAAAGGCCCGTGGCAAATGTCAAACACTGAATCGGCTTTAATTTTTTGCCACGGAGAGGAAGCGGTGTTATCTTTGTCGAATGTTCACAGCAATGCGTGAGCGTGTGAGAGTGGAAACACCTGAACTGCTTGTCCTTTAGCAGTAAAAGCGTTTCCAGGCTGTAGTTCAAGGCTGAAAAAACTGCTAAAATCGAACAAGGATAGAGGGAGTAGTAAATAATTGTTTTGCAGCAGAAATGGAGGGTGTTGCACATAGGGGTTTACTGTAAGCACATGAGTGGACTGTGGTCGTAGTTGTTTATGACACATCAGGGCACAATTATGCGTCGCCTTGACCTGCATGTTGTGTAAAGGGAGACAGTCAACGCAGATTGTTGCATTAATGCACTCAACTCCATATGAACCCTCTCCTCAGTTTACACTTGACTATACACTATTAACACTTTATCCACTGGTCAGCCTGTTTTATCCGTAGGCCACAGTTAACTCTTGAGTCCCTTGCGCTCAATATTAGCTCGACTGTATGCGTTTGCTGCTGCCTTTGTTGTTTGGCGCGCGGGTGTGTTTATTTTGGGTAAATCTGCAGCTGATACGAGCGCGAGAGCGGCTTTCGTGTCCCCGCCGCTGTGTGTCTGCGTGCGTCGGCGGCTCCTCGGGCTGCGCGTTGATCTTGTTTACGTGTCCGGGCCAGTGGTTAAGGCATGACGGATGGGGATAGGGGAGACAGAGGAGGAGAGGAGAGGAAAGACAAACGACCTGACAGCTCCCCTATTCAACTCCTAATCACTGAGGGAGCGCCGGGGATCACAGCAGCACAAGCGTCTCTACTGTGTGCAGGATTATTGGCTTGCTGTCCAGGGCAGAGTCTCCCATTTTTACAGTAGCTCCTGACGTGCATTTTCTCAACTCCTGCATTGGATGTTTTTGTAAATTAACATAAATAAAAGCCCATTCATTCTCGAACAGGAGACGACTGGACTTTGCTGCTGAAAGTCAGTGTAACCTCATCAAATTTCCTCAAATATTCATACACTAATTATGGGGAAATGTCACTAATGCGTAAGTGCATGTAATGGTGACATGACATTTTATAACCAAGATAAAAGGTCAAGAATGACAGCGTAATACTGAGCAAAACACATTTAAACATCAAATACTTATGTTTGTGTTATCTACTGTATCTGTATCTACTGTAAGTATCTCAGAATAACACTAATGCATTCATATTTTCACTATTCGCTGCTTTAAAAATGTCTCACTATTTTCCAGACCCAGAAACACTGCAGAGTTTGACCCTGACTCTGACCTTGTTATGAGTTCACATCGATGTGGAACTATATATAGTCCGAAATGATGAAGACCTTTATCTCTCTTCCTCTTCCTCTTCCTGATGGGAGACATGCAAAGCCACTCCAGTCGTGCCCCGGTCTGTCCTTTATTCATTCCCCTCTGATTTAAGAGCCACTCGGCCCATCCTGGACACTCGTGATGTGTGCATTTACACTGCCTACACATTTCTTGCACAATAAAAATAAGACTCAATACATGCACAGACAGATTGTAGATAACGAGAAAACATAAACTACCAGGTGCTATGTTTTTTTTTGTGTTTTTTTCTATCCTCGCTTAGACTCCCAGACAACGTTTTACTGCGAGGTGTAAATCATGCCTGTATTAATATTTGGATGCGGGATAACGACTGTGGCAGAAATATTGTCACTGCACAAGTGTGGAGATAAAATAGGAGCAGCTTTAGCTTCTTTAAGATAACACATTCTCGGGAACGATGTGCTCTAAGCTGGAGTTGTGATGTTTTGTAGTACTGCCAACAGTCTGGGACAACAGTGCTATAAAAGTGATCGCAACAAGTGCAATAATGACCGGCTGTGTGTTCACTAGCAATAAAAAGCAAGCTTTCTGATCATAAACTATAGGAAAAGGCATGTGTTATGAGGCAGATAAGTTAAACCCCTGTCTGCATGACATTTAATTAGCATCAAAGACTTAAATTGTTTGCCATCAGAAGGCGTGGGTGGATAAATTCTCATTCAGGGGTGTTTACTTTCCTTACACTGAGCACAAAGTAGCACACGTGTTGTTGTGTTTGGAGCCTGAGCAGCATTCGGAAGCAGGAGACGTTATAATCATTTGCAAGGAAATAGTGTGTGTGTGCTTTGCATGCTGTGTGCATTGCTCCTAGAGGCAGGCAGTCGTTCCAGAGCGTCCAAATCAGAGAAGGGCCTCTGTAGAGACTGAAAACTGAGCAGTGAAGTACACAATGAGCTCCAGTCCAGAATGTTTGTGCGTGTGTGTGTTTTTCGCATCATTAAGGGGAAACACTGAAAAAGACGGAGGCCTGTGTGTGTGCCGTAGCTACAGGCAGACAGAGCAGCCTGATAATGAACACATTGATCTGGTACAGCAGCCACACAGAGGACAAACCTCTCCCAATCGTCCCTGTCTTTCATTAACAACATGTCTGTCCATCATTTCCTGTCTCTGCCTCTCTACGTTTTTGTTTTTTTTTGCCTTTGATTAGATCTTCTACCTCCATTTGTGTGTTTACATGGAGTAGACACGAAATACCGCAATTTGAGGTGAACTTTTGTTTGCAAGTAACATTTAGCCACCACTTGGTGATCAATATAGCTGCCAGATTTGAAAAGATCATTGATTGCCAGGCCTATAAGATGATTCAAAAATAAAATCCTTGATTAGACCTACAGTAAATGTCATTTGAAAGTCACGCCTATATTTGGAATCTGTGAAATGGCATTTAATATCTTCTCTTGATGAAGCCCTGATCCAAAGTAAATGGGGATGGAGTATTTTTTACACTAAACACTAAATTGTCGTCCATTTAATTATATATTTTCTTGTGAAAGAAGTCGTGATTTGCACTCCTACACATTTGACACCTCTTTGTTGCTTAATGAAGTCGTAAACCTGTCCAGCCTGCCTGTGCACTCTGCTAACTATCCAAGAATTAAAGCTCAGATATGAAGCCAATAAAAGTGCACAGAGATGCTTATATTTTCGGTGTTTGAGAGGCACAAAGACGAGGAAAAGAGACGTCCGCTGGTTTTTGAAGTCTGTTTTGCGGCCACAGCATCGAAAGAAAGAGAATCCCTTTTCTTGCCGCGGTCCACAGCTTGTCGCCTCGGGCTTGGCAGTGCAGCACATGAAGCCGTACAGATCCCGGGGCTTTTCCTCTGTCTTCTCTCCAAACGCCCGCCACTTTGTGCGTGAATGTGTGTGTGTCTGTGTGTGTACTTCCCCAAAAAATGAAACCCCTCACTGGGATTTAACCCAATAAGTATCGACGGGGACTTATTGGCATCGACACCAAACGGAAGACTCCCATTTCCTCTCGTCAAAGATCAACTCGTCAATTACTCCTCGTCCGTTGCGTTTAGGCCGTTCTTTCTCAAGCCTGTATTAGCACTGCCCACATCGACCTGCACACACACCTCCCTTGGCCATAGCTCTGGTAATGAGGTGTATGTCTGTGGGCTTTGTTCCCTGCAGCACTACCTTTCTCCTAATTATGGGATTCCTGAGTGATTGTGGTGCCTCAATTATTGCAACCGTTCTGTGTTCGACTGTCAGCTAAACGCCTAAATTGCGCTTGTAAATTCTTGCCGTTCCTGTGTGTATGTTTCAAAGCTTCGCAGGAGATGTTTTAAAGGTCTGTTTTATTCCTCGGTAAAATGTTGGATGATGATTGGCAGCTTTTTAAACGCAGCTTCAATACACTGGGTCATATGCAAAGTAGCTTTCCACAGTTTACATTCCCTCACACTACGCACTTTCTGAAGACTTTAAACACGGATAAACACACATAAAGCAGCTCGACGAATATATTAACACGCGCCTTTCAACCATTCCTCCCAAATAACACTTTCCTTTCTTGGGAGTCGCGCTCTATTCATCCACCCCTTCTCCTTCCCGTCACTCCGTATCCTCTTTTACCCCAGTTGCCTCCGCCTCCTGCATCCGGCGAAAAGCTTCTACCCGTATTGTTCGAGTCATGCCTACGAGAGTGAAACATCAGCAACCAATCAAATAATGAAATTAACTCCGGCAATTACATCTCTTTTTTCCTCATTCACTCGCAGTTTCTGTCTGTGTCGAGAGCTTAATTGGCGAGATAATACTTTTGAGGCAAACAAACAGCGAAATAGAAATGGAATGTAATTATTTTGAGCAGTTGACTTGCTCTGTGTATGTTCGTGTGATTACATCTTGTTGTAGGTAGATGTGTGACTACAGTGGTTCATTTTAAAGTGATTATTTGACTGGGTGGGACTCACAGCGTGACTGATCTGTGTTTGCATCTTATATTTATGTCTGTATATGAATATGGTCGACGTAAAGGGTGTCTTATTAAATATCCGCCTTGTTTGACCTTTTGTCTCCTCAGACCAACATCCCATTCCTGCAGAATGTGTTCTCCAATCACCAGTTCCTTCATTCCACGGTGGACACGCAGTTTATTGATGAAAACCCGGACCTGTTTAACCTGAAACCAACACAGAACCGAGCCCAGAAACTACTGCACTACCTCGGTCAGTTATTTATTAAATTAATTAAGATGCTTTTTCACATTTTTGGTCACCATTTCATTCCAATTTGTTCCTACATGTATTTTTTTTTAAGTATATGTCATATTAACAAACAGAACTGATGATCGTGTGTTTCTGTGATTGGTTCTTCTTCTTCTTTCTCAGGTCATGTGATGGTAAATGGACCAACCACACCCATTCCTGTCAAAGCTAAGCCGTCGTCCACGGACCCTGTCATCCCTCCTGTTTCCATGGGTACGTCCAATGTGTCTCAAACTCTGTCTGTTGGCGCTGTAACATTTAGTGAGACCTATTTTCTCAGCGTTTAAGAAAGTCATTTATTTTGTAACTCCACTGCAGGATAAGCCACAGCGTCTAAATGGCCGTTATGTAACTTTTAATGATTTGTTGAATAATTTGTCAGGAAAAGCACAAACTGTTGATTTAAGGCTCTATTAAAACCAGAACATGAGTCAGACACTATAAATCACTGTACCTCTCACTATAATAATGTTCAGTGTTGTGTTTTGTTCATTTCTTCCGTTTGGACATCTGTGAAAAGGCACGACCACTGCCGCAGATAGATTCACATCTCCCCTGCGGCAGCCATGCTAAAAATGTAAACACTTGTGGAAGTGTAAGGGCACTTTGGATAAAAGCATGGAGCCAATGACAAATGGGCTGTCGAACAGTGTGATAGCTGTAGGCAGAAAGGCCTTCGTCTATGGCTCAGCGTAGCACTCAGGGAGGGGAAGGCTCAGGGCCCCGAGTGCTCTGCTGAGCTGTGAGTACAGCACTGAGAGGGCGCAGTTCATTGTTTGTCAAGGCACAAGTTCCCCACTCCTCGCCCCGCTCTGCACGAGCACTCCTGGAGTCGCACAAAAAGGCCAACAGCCAAGCAGCGCTCTGTGATGAGCTCTTTCAAACACTCAGTTCCTGGAGTGGAGCCCTTAAACACAACTATACAGTCTTAATGAGTTCTTGACGGCTCATATGTAGCTAAACAGCCCTGTTTCAACATGAACAATGCACTGTTTGAGCAAGAATAAACCTCCTCGAGTCTGCAGGTTGGACATATGTGACGCTTATGCAGGTTCTAATTACTATATTTTGAGAAGTGCACTAAACTTCCCAACATTATGTTCAATATAAATCACATTACAGCACAACACAAACTTCCTGTAAAACCACAAGCAGCTGCTGCCATCAGCATTAGATTTATCAAGTTCCACACAAACACATGCAATATGCCAGCCTGAATATCCCATATTAATCCTTAGTGTCTGGAAGCAATAATACATTCTTATAACATGTAAAGTCACAGTAGTCTTGTTGAGTTGCTGTTAGAGGTGTTCATTTCTCTAGATGTCTCTATTTTAAAGATATACATCTGGCTAAAGCTAGCTGGGAAACCTTAACTAAACACAAGCTTCATAAAACAGCTTTCTGCACTGTTTTCTGTGTGTTGTTTAAACAATAAGGTCCTGTTTTAAGTAAGTCATAAACTGATTGCCCTACAGCCCTACGTCGCGGCCTTTTGCTGTGGCTGTTTTGCAGTGATTGTCCTTTCTCCTGCGCTCCCAGGTTTATTTTTGTTAGCGATGCATAGCAGCATGAATATTCGCAGCTGCTCCTTTTGACAGCAACAAAACAGTCTGCTGTATCAATCTGACGTGTTTATCATCGCCCTGTTCTGCCTCAGCTCACCGTAATGCCAGTAAACACAGATTTCTAACAAAATAATGTGAATAATATGAATCATAATCAGGCTTAACTAATCTAATGTGACATCTAAAAAGCATGAACAGCGGAACGGAATAGAGTGGAATGGGTCGGCATAATCAGAGGTGTTTGTGTACTTCTCTTTACCCACCACTTGTCTACTTATGCAAATCTTGTGTTTAAAGCTGTCATGCACCACCATCTTGTCGCAGGGGTAAAATACACCACCGCCTAAGGGCACTAAATCACACTGTTTACGTATGGAGCGGTGGTGAGCAGGTAGTCTATAGGCAGCCGTCCTCTGTGTGCAGACCCCACTTACCTACTGTACTGATGAGATAGTTGTGCAGCACAGGCACGCACACAGCCATACCTAAAGCCTAGTAATGAGATTTGTAATGTGCTTATATCCCTTTTTTTCATTCAATGGAGGGATTGAGAGAAGAGAAGGATTAGGCCTGTATTATCACACTGTGTGGAGGGAGGGACAGGGCCGTGGAAGGAGAAAGAGGTTATGAAAGGAGAATATTCAGTTTGGTCGGCACATAATCCATACGTGGATATGGTCAGACTGTGATGAATGACTATAAAGACGGCAATGAATATTACAGGTAACTGTCAAAGTAAATCAACACGTCAAAAAAAAGAGAAGGCGGAAGTGCTGGGAGTAACCAGAGCCATTATTTTGTAATTAGGAAACGTCTGAATGAGAACGGTGAAGGCAGATTGCCAGTGGTGCAGAGATGGTGCAGAGGTCCACCTTGTTCCTATTATTATTGTCTGGATTTATTTAATGGAGGACGTGCAGAGGTTAATCACCAGCTGCCTCCGAGTGTGTGTTTGGAGGAATGACTAATAAAAATGACAGACTACTCCAGCGGCACGTGGTCATTGTTTGTGTGTGTTTTCATTGTCAGAGCCGGGCTCGAGCTGCACATACAACACGCAGCATCTGTTTCCAATCAGTTCGGGAAATTGATTTTAACCTAAAGGCACAAAAGGTCCATAATGTATTACAATTCATTTCTTGTATTTAGACTGTGAGTGTGACGCATGCTGTTTATGTAAAGTGCACAAAGATGGGCCAGTTCCTGCCACAGTGGAAAAATAAAGCTGAAAAATAGAAATGCTGGGAAAGGAAATGGAAGGCAATGAGTAGAGACATGTCTGACAGAATTCAGACAGTGCTTGTCATTACAGCTGCCAGTCTAGAGCTTGTTCTGTGTTACTTTCACTCTGTTACTGCTGGATTACGGCCTAGTCTTAAGTCGATATGGCATTAAAATACAGCTTGAGAGCAGACATTATACCCATTTAAGCATTCCAGCAGTTGCAGAGCGACGCTGCAGGAGTGTTTCCGGCCGCCGGGCGAACGGACAGCGAGTCAAATATTCAGCGTCTTGTAGCCGTGCACTTCTCGCGGAAATGTCGAGCCCCATTCCGTTACACGCGAGTCAGTCCAGGAAGGGTCCCATTATAAAGCTCAGAGAAGCGGCAGCACTTTAAGCGCAGGTAATTATAGGTGGAGTCAGCGCTTCTCATCCATTACACTTTTTGTCAAATTCAGCAAAATATCCTCTCACGGTCCACTGACTGTCGGTTCTGTGTGCACGCTCCCGGAGAGTGTTTATACATAGCACCAGTTCGGAAAGTGGGACAGATCCACACAAGAACAGACAGCTTGGAAAATACATTTGTGGTGCTGTTTGGATGTGATAGCTGCAATAGTTGATGAAAACTGATATTATGAACATGGACAGTTTATGAATAGTAAACTAGAGGAAGTGAGTTGGCTCCGTAAAAAAACTACTCCCACTGAGATCCAAAACATAGTCTAATAGTCGAACTCTAATTGGTTTCTATCCTTTTCTGTATAATTGTGCTTTTTAATGTATTTATTTGAACACACTTAGAGCCATTTTTTGCTCAAATGAGGTGAAAGATCTTAATTAATGTCAGGAGACAGCTCTGACAGAAGACATATAAAAAAGCATGTTAACTAGTGAACTAACAGGTCTGCTGCCTCTCACATGTACAAGGCTGCCATGATTGTAATACAGCTTTAATTAGGACTCTCACCAGAACGTGCCAATTAGAAGATGGTTAAATCGCGGAGATACAAGTCGTTTAACGTGTCGCAGGTAAGTGTCGGGGTCGGGGCACTGACACTGACACTGAGTTATTATTACACCAGCGTTGTTGCCCACACAGTTTAGTCACGGAGGGAATACCTGAGCGCCTTGACACTGGATATCAGCCGTTATTGTGGAGCTGGATGAGTCAAAGTGAGTGCGCACAGAGGACAAGGCGGCTCACAGAAGTCGAGGGAAAAGGTAGCGCCGGGGAAAGGAAGCAGGAAGCAGGAAGCAGGGAGTGGGCGAGGTGATTTCAATGCAGAGCGCCGAGCTTTTTTTGTGTAAGTGGGTCAGTTGTCAGGCTTGGAAACCACTCGGGACTCGCATCTCTTTACTACATTTTACATTCTACTCTGCGCTTTTAAGATGCGTGCGTTTCTGTCCAAAAACGCAGCGGTTTCCTGCAGAAAACTGTACATATGCTGGGGCAGAATAAACAGAAATAACAATAATTAAGATAAATAAAAAGGTTCAACAATGTAGTGCACTTCCACAATCTCGTGGAAAACAAGTCATAAATAATCGTTTTTTCTTAATTACGTAGGTTTTGTGGATCGTTGGGAGCCAAAATTGAAATAGAAATTTAAAATTCGATTAATTGCACAGCCCTTACAGGTGCACACATAATAATTGTGTATGAATAAACCGTGTACAATGCGATGTGACTCAGAGATCTCCATTAGTTCAAAGTGTGGTCATGAATTTGCTCCGGCCTGGCCTCTCTTAGCGTCTGTGAGCTTGAGCACCGCTAATTTGTCTTCCATGTTCTCGAGTGTGAACAAAATGTCTCTACATTGGGTGTCTAGCGAGTTAGTTTTTGCACACGCCGGCCTCGGAGACAATTATAGTCGAGATCATTTGTTTTCAGGGATGAGGTGCAACGATAAAAGGTCAAGAGCGGAGATTCAACAGATTCGCAGAGAGGGAGAAAGAGAGGAACAGAGGTTTTGGAGGACAACAACACACGCACATAGTTCCTCATTAACCAGTCTAATTGATTGATGATTGGAGTCAGCGCAGCGAAAATAGATCCCAATTCCAGTTCCAATATTTTAATGCCTCTGGTTGTGCGTGTGTTTAATTGCGAGAGAAGAAAGAGCCGAGCACAGAGGAGAGAGGATAGAAAGCATGGTTATAGCCTGCTTTGTTTTGTCAACCACTTAACTTTCACAAATAGAAAAGCAAGTTATTTATCTAGGGGATTCCTCTGCATTTATTTTTTGCTTTTTGTTTGGCTTTTCGCAGTGACATTTCAGTATATTGTTAGACATTATACAGAGCATTGGGAGCTAAACAGAGGTTCTCGATAAATGCCAAGTTTTACATCTTGTTCTGGGTCATTCCTGAAAGGTTTAACAACACTATGAATGGTCAGCGCAGCATGTGACTTCCATATCTACATCTTCAGATAAAACAGTGAGCTACAAACACGTGCGTTCATTTCATTCATACTGCCTCCACGTGCTTTAAAATAGAATATGAGCTTTAACTACGCCGCCGAGTTAAAAGCAGCTATTTTGATGCTTCATGAGTTTATGAGGCAATCTGACTCACGGGTAAGACTCAGAATTTAAAACCCTGTGAATTTATTTAGGTACCCTTGAACCTGGCAACCACACAAACACTGGCTTGGCTGGGATCTCTCTCTCTCTTTTTTTTTTCCTCTAAACAGTAATTGCAAAGAACTGTGTCTATATGACTCAGTGTCAGCAGGAGAAATCCATTTTCACAAATCGGTGGGTGGTGTGTCTAATAAGGTTGCCGCTGAGCTTATATTCGCGTATTCTGTTAGGCTTGATCTACTTGAGCGGACGCAGATAGGAAACGCAACAAGAGGAGACAGTGTCCAGCTCATTAGCGCAAGTTATGACGAGCGGCGCGCTTGTTAAAGGCGAGAACACGGGGCGAATAACATCTGTTTACCTGCTTCCTGGGCCTCTGCTTAAAGCTCAGTAAATCATTTATCTTAAGTGCAGTCAGGATGCAACAACACTCAATCCAAAATCCAAAAATGTGAGTTTTCTGCGCACATTCTAAGCTGAAGGTCGTCTCACCAAAGACCTTGTTGTATCCCACACACACCAGGATTATTTCATATTTTCTTTTTACCTCTGTGTCCTCCGATCAGGTGACCCTCCGATTGGTTTCCGCGACGTGCTGCTGCGCGACGGGCCCGAGGGCTTCGCCAAGGCCGTCCGCGCTCACCCCGGTCTGCTGCTAATGGACACCACCTTCAGGGACGCCCACCAGTCGCTCCTGGCGACGAGAGTGAGAACGCACGACCTGAAGAAGATCTCGCCGTTCGTCAGCCACAACTTCAGCAACCTCTTCAGCCTGGAGAACTGGGGAGGTCAGTGTCCCACTTCATTGTCCTGAATATGGATGACGATATCAACCAGGCATGTTCATTTTGACTAGACTAGACTCTAGACATCACTCCAACCACTCACACACAGTATTATAGTATTTAGAAGGTGTATTTTTAAAGGTTTTCTCTTTAAAAAATGGTGTTCATTCTCTTCTAAATCTCTGCCTTCGAAGACTTATTATAATAGGAAAGACTCAAATGCACTTGACTTGGTATCAGTCCTTAAACATCTTATTGTTTTGGCCTCAGTACACTCTAGTCTTTGTCATGACTTAAGTTTCTGAACATTGGGAACACGATTTTTTATGGAAAAATGAAAAATGACTATCCCTTTGTGGCCGAGCGCTAAAAATAGTGGCGCGTGTTAAATAAAACATACACTGGAGCCTCATACATCATAACTCCGATTTGTGCTTAGCTCAGCTCCCACTTTAAATGTTGTAAAGGAATTTGTGAAAGCCCAGCGTGGCTTTTTTAGGGTTAATTAGCGAGGACGTTCCTCTGATATTAGTCTCCTACATGCAGTCACGCCGGAGCGATGGGAGCGTCCCCCCGATGCTTATCATAATAATTAAAGTCTCTGCGCGCCGCTTCATTTTCCGCCGGTCTTAGCTCGCTGTACCTCTCCTTCTCTGCTGTAGATCCCCATCACGTCCCACTGATTGCAGCCTATTGTTTTCCTTTTGCTCGTTGTGAAAATCACTCGCTGAAAATTTCTCATTCCATACATCGGCGCCGCGCAAGTTCACTCAATAGACAATGATTGTACCTTTTGCTTGCTCTTGACTGAACAGAGAAAATCACATGTTATTGAAACTTCTTGAGGCATGAACAGTCCAATAGAGGTCCTGTATAATATGTAATTACTCTGAAAATTGGCTCGTGTTGGAACGGTTCGGCAATGAGACCAATTTTGAGCAGTGCTTGATAATCGTCCTACTTGAAGTACAATTGTTCCAAACTGGTTTTGAAGAGTTAATTCATTCGCTTGCATTTGAACACTTAGTGATAGTGATATGCCCAGTGAACCTCTTGAGGTTGAAACATTTAATTTAATGCTCAATTATAGCAAACGACTTGGTTTGATTGAGCCTATATTATCAAAGAGCTTGAGTTGATCATAGAGCTAAACACTGAAAGGTTTAGGTAGAGTTTCGGTTTCAGTCACTCGTCTGATTGGTGAACAAAGTGTTGAGAAATACAAGCAGGAGTCTCTTTGGTGCTGAAAAACCTTTCTTAGATTAAATTCCTCCTTTTAGTGATCACAGTGCAGCCGTTTGGAAAAAAGAAAGGTCTTGTATTTCATTACACAGAGAGAAGATCTCACATTAAGCGACTGTCTCCTCGTCTCATGTTTGAACAGATAAAAGCAAGAGCATAAGTAAACCACTGAGCAGTTATTTGAACAAAACAGGCTCGGACGCCTCCACACTCGTCTCACATTGGTGTATTATGTTTGTCTAAGTGACCGCAGTGAGATCTAAAGTGAGCTTAGTCATGTTTGAGCAGTTACATTCAGGGAAATAGACTTGTGGATGAATGTGTCGCTAGGCCATAACACGCTCATGTAAAATGGTCTTTACAATCATCCATAATCATGCACAACAGTCCCTCTGATGGTTTTACTTCTGGGGTTTTACAACCGGTTAAGGCTTCGAAACGGCAATAAATTTCTCTTGGAAAGCTCACGGCCAGACATCTCTATAGGATTTACTCATAAAGAGCACTGACTGTACTATCATTCAGGTTTGCTGCCTGTTTCTCTTGGCTCTGTCCATGCTACCGACCGTGAACATTGTGTTTCCTCTTCGTGGTGGGATATTAAACGTATCTCTTTCTTGAACTGAACTGGGATGTTTGGAGCATGAGTACTAATGTAGTGGCAAGAGGTCCTGTGGTGTTTATTCCTCCACAGAAAAGAGACCAAGTATTGTGTGTAGTAATGACTTATATTAGTACAACAATGGTCAAAAAACCCTAGAAACTCATAATACAAGGCAGCGGTTTGACCTCTGACCTGCAGCACCTGACGGCTGCTTTGTTAGTGCTTAAATAGTGGTGGTAAAGGACACAATAAGCAGTGCAGCGCCACACAGTGGTTGGAGGTAACCAGGCAGTTTGACTCCTACAACTAAAGAATTTCTCTTGAGGATTTATGAAGAACATAAATTAAACTGACTGCGCTGCATATTCAAAAAACCTGCAGAAAGGCTAATGTCTAGAGTAGTTGTTGTTCTTCAAATAGAGGAATAGAGAAATGTGGTAAATGCAAAAAGCTTTGTCTAAACATATTTGAACCATATGTTCCATATTGCATATAGTTTTAATCATATTCAAATCAATACTTGGGTATTTAGTAACATTTTGTATTAGTAGAAAATGTTTCCTTTGATCCAAACTGCCATAAACGCCAGTCTTTGAAGTAAGTGTGAAAGTGTTGAAGTCTTTACTAAAAGCTTTTTGAAGTTTAAACAGCAGTCTGTCTTTATGAAGACACTGACAGTGAATGTAGGCCAGTCTCTCTCTGTAATACAACAGCACCAGGAGTGCATTACTGAGCACAAGTAAAAACAAGAGAAAGGGAAGGTGAAACACTTTGTGACATAATGATTGTGGAACGGGCTGATGTTGAGAGCCCACGTTCATTTTTCTTTCTTAGTTAAGACGTGAGTGAGATTCACCGAGAAGGACTGAGATATTCTGTTAAATCCTCTTGAGGTTTATGGACATGATAGGCTTCAGAGTCGTTGTTTTTCTTAATTATTTAAACACTTAAATGGAGAATTCATTTTTAAAGAGGACAGCGCTCTGCCAGAGGACTGTAGCATTATCAGAAGTACGTTTGTTTGTGAGGACAACAAAGCACTTAAGCCCAATTCACACTCGTCTGCTGTAAACAGGGACTTCAAGTGATTTAGAAATGCATTAGCAGTGGTTAAGCAAAGTTTTGTTTGGATGCACTTGTTCTTAATGAAGTCTACACATCTTCATACACAACTGTTAGCCAAACCAAAGAAAAGTTGGGTCTAGATCTACACTGTCATCCATATATATCATAGAAGCTGAAATGGACAGATGCATAAGAAAAACAATTTACGAGGTGTAATAAATAACCATCATTCGTCTGCAGCTGATACGACCACAGTGGAATTTATCACTTGGCTTTGATAAAAACAGAGTTGGTGATATGTAGAGCATTATAAATCACAGATAAGGTGATCCCC
Organism: Rhyacichthys aspro; assembly: GCA_036850595.1. Classification (NCBI taxonomy): domain Eukaryota; kingdom Metazoa; phylum Chordata; class Actinopteri; order Gobiiformes; family Rhyacichthyidae; genus Rhyacichthys; species Rhyacichthys aspro. Next base: position 5,787,994 of record CM072165.1, read on the forward strand.
ACTGGATTAACGTCCCACACGTCCCACAGGACTCACGGGTGACGCTGGTCCTGTGTGAATAGAGCTTTGTAACGTCATGTAAAACCATTTCACCTCATGATTAACTTGTTCATGAGTCACTCCAAACTACAGCACAAAAGTTCAGCGCGAGTTCATTGTCAGCAGAGTCTTGTAGCCACTTCTTTTATACATGTGCTCATAAATCACTTAATGACCACTGGAGGAATACGGCGCGCTGCATAACAGGAGGTCCCTGTACAATGCAGTCTGAATACAACTCTGCTCGGATCACTTAGCAGCAGAATAAATCACTAAAGGGAGTTGACCGCGTGAGTATCGGATGCTGTTATCCTGACACATTGTCCCTATGCATGAATCTTTTTTTATACACAGAGGTCTTAGATAGGGAATATTGCTTTCACATGTTTCTGCTGCTCAGAGGCAGAATGAATCATTGAAGAGATTAAGCAAAAGCCCTTTGAGGATTAAGTCCCTTCCCATATAGTTCCACCGTGAAAGATACAGTAATATGAACTGGGCCACATAACGTATCTATACGCTTCCCTGTATCTTCTTCACACTATGTAAATTTATCTGATGGTCAGGCGGCAGATAGTTAATTACTGTGTGCGCTCGCGTTGGTGTGTGCGTCCCGTTCGGCCCCAGCAGCGCTATAATCAGTATTTGGTAAGTACTTCTGCATGTCTTCACTGAAAGCACGGGAAGCGTGAAGTTACCGGAACAAAGGCATATCAAGCAACCCAGAGCAATAACCCTGACTCACAGATGACATAAAAATTGATTCGGCAGGATAAACGGTTTGGTGCATCAGAGCCATAAAGCCAAACTGCTGATAACTGCTGAAATATGTGCGTGTGTTTATGGAAATCACCAATTTAAATTATAGATATGAATCATTTTAATTCATCAAGGGCTTCCCTTTATTGGCTTTACACGAGATACAACTTTATTCTACAGAAGTTTATGTTCCCATCAGGGCAAATTTGGAAGTAGAAGTGAAATCTTTTAACGTTATGAATGTTTCAAGTTTTTCCCTTGACACTCGGAGCTAACAAACTTGTTTATATTGACTTATGCCTCTAATTGACTCATCCATAACTAACGTACAGGAGAGACTACACCGGCTGAAATCCTTCTTTACCAGACGGATGAGCCTTCAGAAATTACATGGAGTCTTTAAGATTTCACTGGTGATCACAGGAGTGCATGAAAGCGGCTCGCCTGCATTTTTCCATCAGATTTATTTGAGCTCCTCGAGATGACAGATTGGAGGCTGCTTGTCTTTCCAAAAAGCAGCTGCAGAGGTTCCGCAGCCTAATGGCTCAATGTGAGGAACCAGCTGCCAGTCTTGGTTCATATTACCCAATTATCAGAGTAAACTGCAGCGTCCTAAATGAATCTGTCCTTGCATCATGTCCACGTCTCACTTTAAATGAAACGTTGGTGCTAATATGTTAGCTTAAGACCAATTTCATCTGGAAGACAGTGCTGCAAACAGAGCAAAATAGAACAAATAAGTATAACAAAAGGATTAGGAGGGTTTTTCCGGGGCATTCCTACTTCTTTCTGAGTGAAGAACATTGGAGTGTGCTTAGTATTCTCTCTGTGTCCAAATGTATGAGTGCTCGGAAAATGAAATTTAATGATGACAGTGTTGGATCAGCAGAAACCCACTGGAGGCTTCAATATTTCTGGCTGATATGATAAACGGGTATGAGATTCACTAATCTACTCCCCCAGAAAGGGAAATGAGAGATAGCTATCTGTCTTTTTCACTCTTCTGCTCAAACATTCTTACTTTAAAATGGAATGATGAAAGTCTTCGCTTGAACAATGAATATGCTGTGAGTCCGATGTTTTATTTGAGCACCCTTTAATGTGTATTCTGTGTATGTAAGTAATGAGATTAAAGAGAAATATTATTTTCTGCTCAAATTGAGATAAAAGTTGGGTTGTTGGGGGTTTGAGATGAAAGCTGACGGTGCGTTGTGTGTGTGCAGGTGCTACTTTTGACGTGGCCATGCGCTTCCTGTCAGAGTGTCCCTGGAAGAGACTGCAGGAGCTGAGAGCTTTGATCCCAAACGTCCCATTCCAGATGCTGCTGAGAGGAGCCAACGCCGTGGGCTACACCAACTACCCCGATAACGCCGTCTTCAAGTGAGCCCCGTCGCACACACGCTCACATCTATTATTAAACACGGCGTTAACATATTTAATGCCCACGTTTGCACCGTACGTCTAAACCCAGACACTGTGGCCAATCGTTTTATAGATGTCGTAAATACAGAGAGGTACAAACAAAGACTTGATATGTATTTGTTTTTCACAGCTTTATGCTTTTGAATGAATAATACTATCCACTTTATGTATGCATTATGAATCAGACTATTAGCGCATACAATACATTATCAGCAAAAGGAAAAAAACAACACCATTTTCCTACGTAGATCAGCTGCCGAACCACACTCGAAGCATTTCTTCATAAACAGTGTTTCTAAAGCCAGCTGCTGCTCCCGCGCCATTGTCTGTCACTGTCAAGCTATTTACAAAACATCCTAGGTCGTTTCTATGGGAACACGGCGGCTGACCATCAGCACCGAACATATTTGGTTTATAATCACTCACTTTCCAGACGTGACACTGCGGCGTTTAATCAAATTGTCTGTAATGATAAATGAGAAGCATAAATAACAATGTGTTGCGGCGTCTACTGAAATAAACTGTCAATGTAATCTTTTTACATCTGTGTTCAGTTCACAACACATCAGCAACACATTACGTACCGAGCTCTAGGGCTGAGCAATTAATCGAATTTTTAAATTTTAAATTCAATTTCAGCTCCCAATGTTCACATGTAATCAAGAAAAAACTTATTATTTATTTTTTTTATTTAAAGTGCACTACATTGTTGATCTTATTTATTTATCTGAACTAGTATTTCTGTTTATATTATTTATTTTAAGGAGAATTTACAGTTTTGTTCAGTAAATCCAACATATTTCTAGAGTCAATGAGTAATCGTGTGAAATAATTATGATTTCAATAATGACCAAAATAATTGTGATTTTTTTTTCCATAATTGAGCATCCCTAATAAGCCCTCCACTGTTCCTCCACTAAAGCCAAAAGGCTGTTTTAATTGCTCACATTACATTTTCAAGCCTAGTCTTTAAGTAGAAGTAGTCAGGCTTACTCCACTTTCATCCTAATGAAGCTCAAATTACTTTCTTAACAGGCTTCATTTTAAAGCTCATTTTTCCGGTCTACACGAGTTTGTTTCTAAATACGCTCGGACGCCTTCGTGACATCATCCGGCCACAAACGCCCCGCTCACACTTGATCAGGTGGGTCCGGCCGACGCGCTCGTGTTGCCTCGTGTGTGGACAAAGTGCGGAGATGCATCATTGATACAGACGAACAGCCGTAATGCATTTAGAGCTCGGAATAGCTCCCCCTACACTCTGCTCTTATCCAGACGGGATCGGGATGACGCGGAGGACTCACGTGTCTCTATAAGTGCACACATATCCCTCTGTCCCACACAATCACACTGTTTTTACCCAGCTCTTATCAGATCCTTGTTATTCTCTCCACTCTCTTTTATCCTTCCATGTTCATCCCTCTGTTCTCGACTATCTCTCCCTCTCCTCAGCCTCCTCCCTCGTCGCGGTGTCTCCCCTCTCACCGTCCCGTCGGGGAAGCGCCATCGGAAATTTACACACAATTGTGATTAATGGCTCTGATCTGTTTTCGCCCGGCTCGCTGCTCATCCTCCCTGCGCTCTCTCGTTCGCTCACCCCCTCGACATTTTTTCGCGGCGCAGCGGCCCGCGGCAAAGTGGCCCCAGCATCTTCATTAACACAATCAAATCAGAGCCTAATTTCATTTCGTATAATTGATTTCAACCGAATTTCACAGGTCACAGTACAGTAGCCGAGTAAAATATTCCGATACCTCCGATTCCCGCGGGATTTAATGGGTCGTGTGGCTGCTAAGTAGGGTTGTTTTGACAGAGAAACATTTGTATTTCAGATAACTCGGCTTACAGTTGGTTTTCATTTGTATGCATTATGTCGCTAACTGAACACCGGACACGCGGTCATGCAGCTGCTAATCCTCTCGTGGCTCTACATTAAGTTTATCTGTTTATTTGCCAAAACAAAAGCTTGCTGTGTATGTGAATAATGTATTTGGGGTAACACAGCTACAGCACACACTCAGCCCCGTTATGAAAAAGCTGATTAAGGCACCAGGGCCAAGGTAATAATAGAAAGGATTTAGCACTCACAACTCAGATAATGACGCCTGTGTACATTATTGTGAGCTCCTGCACGCTGCGTAAGCTTACTTTTTTATGGAAAATAGTCAGTAAATAATATTGTATTGACTCAGGTACAGAGATATTTATGACTGGTGATATGAAGATGGATCTAAACAGCTTATCCCAACCCAGATGTGGGATATTACGCAGAATATTCAGTGCGAGAAGACAAACTCATTATGAATGTGAGAGTTTATGTGATAATCTCAGCGTGTACTGAAATGAAAGGCTGTATCTGCTCCAGACTAACACAAATCCTCCTGCGGACTCTGCCAGGTTCTGTGAGGTGGCCAAGGAGAACGGCATGGACATCTTCCGCGTGTTCGACTCCCTGAACTACGTGCCCAACATGCTGCTGGGCATGGAGGCGGCTGGGGCGGCGGGGGGCGTCGTGGAGGCCGGCATCTCGTACACGGGCGACGTGTCCGACCCCATGAGGCAGAAGTACTCCCTGGAATACTACCTGAAACTGGCTGACGAGCTGGTCAAAGCTGGAACGCACATCCTCGCCATCAAGGTGCACAGATTGAAAAAAAACTGGAATTATTTCAGTCTAAAGTGGGAGGAAATGTGGTCAATCTTATGTAATTGTGTAAAGTAGACGTAATGTGTCTTATTCTGCACCACACCAGGACTTCTATCTGATATATACTCTCTAGGCTTCTATAGTAACTGAAAGTATTGCTGGGAAATGAATAAACACACTAACTCAAGTATATCCACAGGTGGTGCATTTAAAAAGCATGAAAATACATTTTCTAAATCCTACAAACCACCCCCTTAAAGGTTGAAGGCCTGAGAACGCAAATGTTCTTCATTAGCTTTTGTTTTGACAGGAATTGTAACAGCATTATCATTAATTTAGTGAAGCAGAAGCCTCTGATTTAACACAGCCCCCTCAGACGTTAATTGTTGATGTTTTTCGACCTGGACCTATTGGAGGAAGTTGTATACTGTAAGCCTCTTATCTAAATGAATAGACAGATAACGCCACAGTGAATGAATTTCTCTATTGAAGCGTGACAGAATATTTTCAAATGTAAAATGATAAACTGGTGCTCTACTGCAGAGTGAAGCGTCAGACGCAGCAGCGCTAATCACATAAAAGCCTGGCACGGCTAATGAGGTTAACTTTTAACAGAGGAAATCAGCACGCTTTGCAACTTCATAGAGCGCAATGATCACCAAAGACGCCACTGCTCGTCATCTAAGCCCACTCTTTCATTTCTGTTAATATCAATAAATCATCCGCACAAGAGCGAGGAACCACCAGTGTTTGCAGTTGTTTTGTTATGCTAATGAATTATCAATCCAAATTAAATTGTGTCTCACTGTTGAGCTATAAAATTTTTAACAAGTGAAATTATTGTAGCTGAATAACAACAAAGCTCTTCAAAAACAAATTTAATCAAATCTATCATGGGTTGGATTAGATTAGATCATTACATTTGAACTATGTAAGGCCATTTGGAGCCAATGAAGGACAATTAAGGGCTGTAAAGTCATATTATTTCTTATTATATGTGGCAATAATTTTGTAAATGGAGCCCTTGTAGTTCAAGTTTTATTTTCTACCAGATCGTTGTTAGTGCTTGTGAGCAGCTCTTTGCTCCCACTTTGTTGTGTTGTTTTTTACTCGTCCATATCCACCAAATTATCTGCACTTTGTGTTGTGTTCCAGCTCCGTGCCTCAGGCTTGTGCTGTGTATCCTCTCACTAATGAGGGTGAAGGCAGGTGCTCCCAATTAATCTTGTTTAACTTAGTTTACTAGTCCATTTCCAAAATGAAAATGTGATTCTCAAAGCCAGCAAACAACAACACCAGCCACATATTGTGATTAAAGCCAAACCTTAAAGTTCAATTCACCAGTTAGGTTTCAGAAATGGAGAATGATTTGCAATAAAAATGTTTTTTTTGTAAAAAATTGACAAGAAACATTTCACAAACTGTTCCCACGTCTTTTGTGTCCAGGACATGGCTGGTCTGCTGAAGCCAGAGCCCAGTAAGCTGCTGGTGGGAGCCCTCAGGGACCGCTTCCCTGACATCCCCATCCATGTGCACACCCATGACACCGCTGGAGCAGGAGTGGCGGCCATGTTGGCCTGTGCTGAAGCTGGAGCTGACGTCGTGGATGTAGCTGTGAGTATACGTACATCACTGTAAGCTGAAACAAAAGTCATTTTAGGTCTGCTTTTTAATGAAAAGTATTGAAAGCACCAAAGTCTTAACACTTTCAACAGCTTTTCTTGGTTGTGAGTCTTGATATGTCCAAGTGGTGCAGAGAACACTTGCAAAAATTAATTTTCTACTAGCTGCTCTTTGTAAAATGTCCCTTAAACCAAGATGGTAGTATTTTCAAGCAGGAACAGTCCCCTTACTGTATTCACTGATGCATGCTCCCAGCAACAACGCTTTCATTAAAACAACTGGCTCCTATTACAAGCCTGCTCTTGAGCACTGTACCACATAAAAGAGAAGAAGTGGCTGACCACCTGTTTGTTCTGGTTCCACCAGTTTATTTAGCCATAATCTTTTTCACTTTTCCAAGAAAAACAGTATTGAACCCCTCTTAAACACACAGCATTAGGACTCTGCCAAGTCAGGGTTTATATACAGAATAGTTTTTCTCTCAGTGAAAAATTGATCACTTCCTGTACACTTTTGACACGTCAGTCAATAAATGCTAATACAGTTTGGACCTAGTGGTGAGTCTCAATATTGATTTTTGGCAATATATCATCTTACCTTCTCTGGTGATGTGTTATCAACTCACTGGTGCCAGATATCGATACGTTATTAAAACATGCACTTGTGACTTTGACTTTGGGGACTCACTGTTTCATTTAAAGTGACACTTCCAAATGAAGAAGGTCAAAGAGAGTTAAACTGAGAGGTGCACTTAGCCTGTTATTCTATTTGAGATGTCAGTGTGTAAAAGAACAGTGAACAAAGGCATACTTTCTGATTTAACGCCTCTTTAGCCTGTCAGTATTTTAGTCTCTCGTTATTACTGCAGCCATATATTCACAAAAGTCTATTAAGGCCAGAGAATATGTCTCAGTAATGTGCTGTGTTTCAGGTGGACTCCATGGCCGGGATGACCTCTCAGCCGAGCATGGGAGCCATAGTGGCCTGCGCCAAGGGAACCAAGCTCGACACTGGTACGAGACATGCTACTTATCCTTTCAGTCGTACTAATTGTGACATATGCATGTGTGTGAGTTATTTCATCATTCTGCCTCATACTAATGAGCAGAAAAAGAAGAAATGGGCTCAGGATTACATGTTGTAGGGAACACTTTGAAATCTCCTCAGTAGAAATCCTGCTTTTATTAAATGATGTAGCTTTTAATGAGGCAGCCCATCTCTTAAATCCCCTGTCCTTTTGCAAAGTATTTCACTGAGTCCTCCTTTACATGTGGAGGAAATCGATGGGAATATCAATCAATTACAGAGTGCATCACTAATAGCAGCCGGAAGTCTGGGGACTGGTGCATTCTGCGCAATGACAACATACACAGATAATTATGTGAGAAGGAAGCATAAGTGAGGCGTACACAGTGAAAGTATCTTAGAGTTGTGTCCTCGTGAGTGAAGCAGTACACAGTGTATCATGTATCATCATGTGTTAGTGCAGCGGCCACAAAACAGGATTCAAACATGACGCTAACTCAGATCTGTCAAATACCGCTTGTTCTTTTCTGTCCAGAGAGAAAGTATAAATATAAAGGTGCACACAGCAATATTAGTCTGCTGCTGTAGTGCTTTCAATGTTATTAGATGTTTTATGTTTAGTTTGGCTATATTAGCAGGGCTTATTTCGATCCGTAATAGAATAGATAAGTAGGCAGTCAGTCACGTTAATGTCTTGTTAGTGCTTTCATTGCCGCTCCACTAATGTCTCCCCGCGCCATGTGACAGTAAACATCACATCTCTGTTGATGGTCTGGTGTTTACTTGGCTCATTGTTTTGCTACAATACTTAACGGTCACAGAGGGACAAATCTACCCTCCAAGAAGAAACTATTTCTGTAATAGTCCACGCGGCAACTGGGCCATTAAGGCATGCTGTGTGTTGAGTGAGATGTGTGGCCAGTGCTCTGAACAGTGGCTGGATCTATTCTGCTATGCTGCTCTGGACAAGAAACCTGAATACATACTGGAGCATAGAAGTATCAGTGAGAGAAAGTCTGTGTGTATGAGACTCAGTCCGGGTTAGTGACAGAATATCAATTCTTCTGCATTCAGTGCAGTGAGAAAGGCAGAGACAAGGTCGTTACTAGTGAGAGGTGTTTTCTGAAGTCTCAATATTCATGCGATGTGAAGGTGCTTCACCAGAGACTGTGATTGGGATGCAGCATGTCTCTCACACACACATGTGCACACTTTGTACTCTATCCCAGTGTGACCCAGAACATGCATTATGCATCCACACACCGACAAACTCGTTTCTACTTCCAGCATCTTTTACAGACACCAGCTCGCGTCGGCTTCCGCTCCTCGTCTCTGCTCCGTCTCTGGTCTGTTGTAATCAAACTGAGAGGTGCTCAGTACGGCTCCATACCTTCCTGACCTCAGTCTGTTACTGCTGGCCTCTCCTCTCTCTCCATGTGTGTTACAAAGCACTTAGTTCCTCCTCTTTCTCCACCCTACAACTTTTCCCATCAGCTCTGTCTTTCATCTCCTCCCTCTCACTCAGAAGTAAAGCAATTAACAACACTTAACTAAAGCTGTCTGCCAGCCACTGTATGGTTCAGTTTGATGCTGTAAGTCGGCAACACCAGCAAACGATAAGTTCTTTATGATATAACGTTAATCTGAATCCATCAGTTGTGTGATCTACAGCAGCAGCAAAAGAATAATAATGTTTCTGGTATTTTTTCCATTTTCAAGTGTTGCCCAATCAACAGACTTCAGTGTGATGGCTCTTCCTCTCTGGACCGCTGTGTTTATATCCCAATATTGAGCTATTTCACGGTGCCAAAAGTAAAATGGTATATTTTTGTAATTTTGTGTTTTGTCAACAGAAAAGCAAATAAAAGTATCATTTGCCAAAACACACTTTTTTTCATAGAAACAAGTCTTAATTCACACTGGCTTCTTTTTGTTTTACTCTTAGTCTGTCTCCAAGAAAACCACAAAGTTAGCACTCGTCTAATTCATGTGTCCTTAAAGCCCTACTTTATTAATTTAAACAACTCGGGCCGCGGCACGTACACAGTCGTATATATTCACACACACTCGTCCAGTTGAATGATGGCGTGCATTAAAGTGCACCTCTTGTTGCCGGCGTTTTTATTGATGAGCAATTTCCACCAAACAACAATGCAGCCATTTGAGATGAGCACAGTGGGCGCTCACACAAGAGACAAGGCATTGATTATTACACATGAACACAATGCTACACTCACAACTACTAAATATACAGTGACACAGCAATTCCCTTCCCTCATCATTAACATTCAGCGTCCCCTTCTCGGTTTGTATTGTCCTCACACACCTGTTCTGTTCTGTAGGGGGTTTACTGTCTGAATTTGGTCTTCCTGTTGACTCTGCTGCACGTCTGTTTGTCACATCCTTCGGTTTCTTTGTTGAAGCCACTTAATCTCGGCCAGGAAGCCATTTTAAACCCTGATCTGTGCACTCGCATGTCTGATTGATTTAGAAACCTGCTGCTGTTTAAGGAGAATGTGAGCCTAAAATAAAACCATCCTGCTGATTTATCACCAACAAACATCACAGTTTTAACAGAAATGAAACACTCTGGGATATCTTTGAGTTGTTTTTAAATGCTTCTAAAAACGACTTGTTCCCAAAAGTTTTCTGACACATGCCCTCACCTAACCACAAGGCCTGCGGTTCAAACCCAGTCCACAGCGTGTTGTCTGATAAATTACAAGCACTGCCCTGAACTGGAACGTACCTCTGTAATTGGAGCAAACTGAGAGATCCTATTTTCTCAAGTACATTTAAGTGCTGTTGTTGGGTTGTTAAAAACAGCCTTTCAGCTTCATGGCAAAAATATACTTTAAAAAGTGAAAATGTAATTGCACAGATTGGGATTAGTGTGTAATAACCTGAATATGAATCTTGTTTTTTTCAGTACAGTAGCTCAGAATGGACAAACTGCCTCTAAGTGTTAGCCCTGCGATGAACTGGAGATTCTCTTTTTTTTTTTTCCAATGGGCTCCTGCTCCTAAAGCCCTCTCGAAAGCAGCAGAAAATCAGTGAAGGAGAAAATTACCGTGAGTTTGAGGAGTATTGCTTTTGAAAGTTTGTGCGATACTTGATATTCATGCAGAGATGTCAAAGGTAGAGGCTGGATGCTCCCAGTGTGTCAGCCGGGAGAAGTTGTTTATCGACAGTCTGTGTGAGGGCAGAGTTCTTGTATTTTACTCCATATTTTTGTTTGTTGCATATTTGCCGAGGCCCGTGCTCGATAAAGGTTCGAGCGTTACGTGACAAATACGAGAGTGTGCTGCAACATCTCCTTGTAATATCAAGACTCATTTCACAAAGGAGGCCTAAATGAAAGCTACAGAAATGGGGTTCTCAAACAGAGAAGAAAATAGACCCTAATTACTGACTGGCGTGGCAGGCAGCTGAATTTTCCCAGCAACAACATGCACATTAATTTCACATTAATTTCACAGCTACACCATTTTGCCCGCCAAGATCACAGTGAAGGCACACAAACAGAGCACACGCACCCAACTGGAATCCTAAATTCTTGCCGCCTGTCACTCTGCGGCTGTCGGGAGCTAAGTTTGTCTCATTAACATAGTTGATTTTTGTCATCATTAGCCTCGCTCACCGTACTGCCATTTCTGTCCTGGGATTAAAGCAAGTTTGTTCTTTCAAAGTAATCAGCTTTAGCACCTTAACTGCCTGCAACAGAATGTATCACAGAGTTTTAATGAGGACAAGGCTGGCAAGTGCTGAGTGAATTACCGAGGCAATGCCGTTTTTGTTGCCGCTCTTAAACCGGTGCAGCCCGTGAAAGCGTTTCTGGCCTGCAACCCATTTTAGCTCCAGAATGTTTTCTCACTTCATGAAATTTTCAGAAATTGGAGTCTGAGATGGATTGTATTCTGTAGAAATGTCTCCTCTGACATTTCGGTTTCTCCTGCTGACTGGTTTTAAAAATGAACACGGTATTGTAACAGAAATGTATAAATATAACCCCAGTGCGGGACGGAGACCGGCCATTACTTGCCGGTTTTAAAAAAATCAGTACTCTGTCAGAATTGATAAGTTGCACAGCGTACTCGTGCACCCATTATCGTCCAGTAAATTCGGTAGCTGTCACACACATTGCAGCGCTGTATATCTCCGGGCCTCACACAGTAAGCCGCCACCGTCATTTACACCCTATATGCTGCAACTTTGACCAACATCTATACGATCCGGACGCCTGTGATGTATCCAGGTTGCTATTCTGTGTCACAGGAATCGCGCTGGAGAAGGTGTTCGACTACAGCGAGTACTGGGAGGTCGCCAGGGGCCTGTACGCTCCGTTCGACTGCACCGCCACCATGAAGTCTGGCAACGCCGACGTCTACGAGAACGAGATCCCAGGAGGACAGTACACCAACCTTCACTTCCAGGTGCACTCACAAACGCAGCCTTTTTATTGCTCCGCGCGAGGCATTGATTTGGAAGTCAAATATGATTTTTAAGCCCAAAGCTCTTTATCACTTTTAGCTCCAGTGAATGCAGGATTAGAGATGCTCTGCTTATGATACAATTTACAGCTAATATAACTCACACTGGGATCACTGATACTGCACATTTGCACCCAGTGTTATTTTATTATCTCGTATGAATCTTTAAAAAGCATTTAGATCAGGTTTTCCGTGATGTTCACATTCAGCAGTCACACTCTGTCCTGTTTATATCACGGCTCCAGTCGCAGCAAACTTCACTTCACACTTCTTCTGCTGGATGAGCAGTGTACATTTAAAAAAACTGCAAGTGTCACTAGCAAATTAGCGCATTAAATCACAGCTTTACGTAAAAATTGCTGAGATGTTTCTTAAAAGGCTATTTTTATTCTCATTGTACTCACTCACGTTGTTTTTCCGGCTGTGCTTCTTTTCAGGCGCACAGTATGGGACTGGGGAATAAGTTCAAGGAGGTGAAGAAGGCTTACACTGAAGCCAACAAACTACTCGGAGATCTCATTAAGGTAAGACATCAAATACAACATCACATGTCCCACTGGCTTTACGAGTGCTCTCTGCAACTCGAAGCTAACTGTGAATGTACAGCAGAGAGGAGTGAATATTTCTGCACTAGTCCTGGGGCTGCTGTTAATTTGGGCAGTAACTTCAGCTGTTGATTTCCTAAAGGCACTTTAATTGTAGTCATGAAAAAGGACTCCATTCACAATGAACAGTATCACTTTGAGCCCGAATCCTCTCTGGCCTGCCTTTTTGTTTTCATTAGCTTTCATTAATTCTCTTGTTTTCCTGCCCTTCATTATTTACTAAGAGAGTCATCCTTCTTTCAGTGGGCTCTCACTCACTCTAATTATTCTGTCCTCTGGTTTGCATTTTATGCCTTTGTTAAGCGGCCATCTTCTTTCCCTTTTTCCACCTTCTTCTTTCTCATTCCACACTGTGCACATTTATTCCCCAGCCATCTTTCTCATTTTGCTCTCTCGCTGTAGACATGCTCCCATGGATTCTCCATTAGCCTGACACCTCCTTCTCTATTTTTTTTTTTTTGTTTTGTGTTGGTTTTTTTTTTACTTTCTCCCTCAATTTTCCTTTTTTGGTCCGCTCTCCCTAATTTTCTCTCCCCTAACTCTGTTTTCCTCATCAATTCCTCTCCACCAGCTTCCCTCCCAATGCACCCTATCAATTCAATTAAGGTTTGGCGGGCTTCACTGCACAAGCCAATGTTGGCCTGATGCGCCGATGGGCCCTCGCCACTCCCTGTTGTATCCTGTTAACGCAACAATACCATGTCTCTTACTCTGTGGGCCTGTCGATGAGGGAGATAGAGATACTAAATCTGCACTAAGGCCACACAAACTCAGTTCAGACGAATTACAAGACTGAGTTACAAGTCTTTTACCACAACAAAAAGATATGTCTTGTACACAAACTGGTTAAAATCATCTTTCATGCTTAAAACTGGATCTAATCCTTGGACTTGACTCCACTCCTGCAGGACGGAGTGTAATGAAGGCATTTATCTGTTGAGTGCTAGTTCCTAATGTGTCTGCCGTCAGAGTTGGAGGTCAGTAAAGAGTGGCACACGTCTCGTTCCTAAAACACCCGCCATGAACACACTGTTACTCTGGATATGCAGCAGACTTGACCCTCTACTTTCATCACCCCTAGAGCACAGAGCACTAATGTTCAGACAGGAACAAGTGCAGGCGACACCGGGAGTGAAGGAAAGTGAATAGGCTCCATTAAAACACTTTGAAAAGGCAGTCCATTTGCAGTCAGAAATAGTCCAAATTTTCCTGAAAGGCGACTACTTGCTGCTGGCAGGTATTGATCTGAGGAGGCGGTTTATTTAAGGATAATGACAGCTGGGTTACACAAAGAGGATCCAACACATTGTCTCTATGCTGTCGGACAGTGACTGCCTGTGTGCTCCACATTGATGTTCTTATTACGTTTCGTAAGTCTTTTAAGGTGAGCCTGACTCAAATGGTGTGTATTTCCATATTTCTCAGCAGTAAATCCAATCTGCCACTGGTCAGAAGTATTTTTCACAGGTTTGTAGAGAGTTCTTGCTTATCTAAGGCTTAAATGCGATATTGGTTTTTTAGACGTGGGGAGTTTTTCCCATCAGTGAACTTGATTTAAAATGAATTAGTGTTGAAAAGCAGTACCGTTCCCTTCAGAGCAGAATACTAAAAAAATGAAGAGAGATATTGAAAAGTCTGCGTGCCCAAGGAGCCTTGGCAAAGGAGACAAACACAAACTGTTGTGTCTTGAGCGGCTGAGTGATAAACTAACAGAGCAGACAGGGACAAGGGACTCTTCTCTCTCAGACGACTCTCTGTTGTGCACCTGCCACCACTCTTCTTATCCTTCTCCTGGTCACATAGCACTGCCCTTGGACACAATCCTCCACCAACATTAAAACATCATCCACAAATAAGAAGTCATTTCATTCTGAAAGTCAGTTTTTGCTGGAGGACAAATTATCTGGAGCACTGCCTACAGGCTCTGTTTTAATAATGTAATCTCACAACTCAACGCACAAACGAAGTGATGTGTGCTTTTCATTTTCAAGTAATTGAGGTGTTTGCAAACTGTTCCCTAATTAAAAAGCTATGGCAGAATGGAAAATAGTATTTCTAGTGCACTTCATTACTAACATTGATCATTTTTGATTAAACAATATAGAGTGAACGTCTCAGGTTCTGGCAGCACCGAACCTAAATATGTATTTAGACTTGTCAATTCATTTGATTTACTTTAGTTTAGTACTGAATCTATACAATTGCTGTACAGTTGTTATTAAAGTCTGCAACTTTGACGTATGTAACACTTTATTGTGACACCTCCCCAGCTTCCTTTAACTCCATTAATTAAACTCGCTGTGTGTCATATTTCTTGGATAAGTCTATTCTGAAATCCTGACATTGTTTGCGTTACGTTCCATCTGTTCAGCCTCACCTGCCTCGACACAAACCTCTGTGTTTAGTGAAGTCAGTGTCTCTACTGTCACTGCTGTTGTTGGCCCGCCTCACGTCCACACAGCGGTGTTATTTCCAGGTGGAGCTGCTCTTGTATTGCCTGTGGGGCTGCAGATGTCTATTGCTCTAGTCTCTGCCGTCCCCTCGGCTCATCTGTCCATTCCTGCCATCCGTCGCCTCACTTGCTCCTGATGTCAGTCGCTCCATCATCCTGTCTAAGCTCTGTTTCTTTCCCTCTTGTTCGCCTGCCCTCCTCATTCGGATTCCTTCGTGTTACTGTAATCTGTCCATTGTCGCTCCTGTTCTCTGCTCGGCTCCTGTGCTGCATTCATGTGGTGTCGGGAACATTGGGGAAAACGTTTTTGTTGGAGTTTAAAAATGCATGAGAACACCTGCTTAAGGTAAAACAACAATTAAGAAACGTGGGTTAGAATTTGATGATTTTTTGGACCATTTATAATATGTCATTCCAATTTGTTAGAAAAGCCACTAAGAGATAAACTGTTTACATTATTTAACCTTTAAATCTATCATGTCAAATGCAATACAGTTACAATACAGTTGAATGAAAGAGTACGTGAGCTATGATTTAAATTGCGTATGATTTTCTCAGATAACATGTTTGATCATCGTTAGAAAAACAGACATTTGTAGTGCCATAAACCAGTGGAAGAGCCTGTTCTACAACTGCCCAGAAAGGACAAAAAGTGTGTCCATATTTCCTTTTTGAATATTCTTCAATGAACTAGATTTCATCGATTTTCACTGAGGGGCTGTTTACACAACAACGCATTTTGCTGAATCTGCAATTATTCTGTTGCAGATTAGCTTCTCTTTACACAACTCAAGTGTTATAACTTTTGAATCCGACCGAGGATGCTGCTCTGGTGCAAATTGTGAAGCCGGCGTCCTTTCTGAAAACAATGACAGCATAGAAAGAGAAGAGAAGCAGAAGTAGCACCTCCTACTGGTCTGGCATATGTACTTCATCGTTTTGGGTGGCTCCATGTGAACGTGGATCGTGTTGTAACGTCGTCCTGAGCTGCGTTTTCGTGTAAATCCCCCTGAAAAACAACCTGCAGAAGAAGGATAAATTGTAGTCTTTTATTTAGCCACTAGAGGCCTCCAATATCAACACACTCCAACTTTGATATTGAGTTTTTATAAAAGGACTTGCTGTTAATCTTTAACGCTGGTAATCAACTCTATTCATTAATTATTACGTCTGTGAACGGTAACCTAAACATTCCTTCAAAATAAACCTCTTCCTTGCTTTGGGAGCATCCAAAGAGCACTTCCTCCGTCGTCTCGTCCTCTGCTGACAGCTCCAGTGTTCGGTCTCACTCTCACTGTTGTGGCTGGACCATGTAATCCTCAGCCCATTAGGGGACTTCAGGTCTGGCTAGAGTTGCATTTCAAAACAAAATATCAGCAAAGTGGGCAGACGATGACACACGGGCTGCACTCACTGTGGAGTCTCGCAGACACCACTTATCCTGACATTAGCCAAAGCGAAAAAGATGGACAGAAGGCGGGGGATGCATGGAAAGTGGTAAGAATAGAAGCAGGCAGAGCACGGAGAGGCGTGGGTTTACTGTGCGTGGAGTGTGATAATATGAGCCAACATGAGAGCAGCGGCACAAGGTTAAATATGACTTTAAAGCAGCGAGGAGGGACACATGGAAAGATGAGTGGTGCTGCCTACTGAGCCGAGCCGATAACACAAACCAGCGTCTACAAGCACTTACGTAGCTGTGGCATATCAAAGGAGGAGAAAATAACATACTGTCTTCTGTAAAGTCTTTGTATGTCTTCAGCACAACTCCCAGGTGGCCTCAGATATGTTAGCACTGTTAAATGTCCACTCTGTGACTGGATGAGATCAAACATAACATTTCCCGCTTTTGACATGATTAAATACTTTCACACTCTGCTCTCAGAAACATGAAAATATATCCTTCTGTAATTTACCACACTCATAAGTTGCTGGAACTGCATGAAAATGGTTCTTGAAAGTGTTTGAAAAGAATGAAGTCATTGTAATCTGGGCAAAAACAAATACCACTTTGCCCTTTTCAAGTACTACGCTTGGTTTATTGCACCAACAAGCTCTGAAAAGCCTTTACCGCTGCATTAAAGGGTACTGCTTCAAATACTGAGCATTAGATCCAGTTAAAGGTGTTCTTTTGTAGCGACATTCGCCGCAGATTTAGTTTCACAGCCCACTGCTGATTTAGCTCATTGTGACTCTTCTCTTGAATCCAGAGGCAGGCTGCGTTGAGGGAAATGAAAGGCTCCTAAACGCGGCGTACATTACCGAGCACCAGCACCAAACAGGAGAAAGTTGGCAGGCAGCGAGTGAGCATAATTGAGGGTGTATCTGCTATAGAGCCAGATGTTCCCCTTAGGATGCAGAGTGGAACAGAGCAGAGCTAAAAATATCAGCTAAAGGTCAGTATGGAAGGTTTGGAATTAAGAAAGAAATAGGTAGCTGCTAAAATGAGAAACAGAAACTGAAAAACATCCTTTGAATGAAGATATTTCTCACAGATTTATCATTGTTTTACATTTTCAGTGCTTTTTTTGGCTGCTGACATTATATACTGATGTGTGTAAAAAGGATCAGATGGAGTTGGGTCCGTGGAAATTGGTTTTCCAGCCCAGCGCGACCAGGATGCCATTTACCACTGGAGTAGTGCTCCCATCCCTTTGGAAATAAGATTGTCCCTCTGTTGTGTAAGAAGAGGGAGTTGAAGGCGGCGATTCATCGGCACACATTGATAATAAGACTCCCGATGTCACCCCAGATCAAGAGAAGAGAAATGTTTGGGCTGGGGCAAAAAAAAAAAAAATGAGAGGGAGGTGATTTATGAAGAAAGGGTTTCGGAGTCAAGTGTTGGATTTGAGCGTGAACACAGAAGATAGTAGTTAGAAACGGAGCGAGGAGGGTGATCTATGAAGACAGATAATCGAGGGAAGAGCCACAATCCTTAAGAGCAGCCAGAGAAATGAGAAAAGTGGACTCAGGAGACGAGAGAGACAATGGTGGAGGGAACCTGGATTGAAGGGACAGCAGGAATGCACAGTCACACCGGCGTCTTGTGTTGTAGATAGATTTCAACTAAGTCAGCGGTGAGCCTTTGTGCCAGAGCTAGACCGAGTTAATGGCCTCTCCGGGGATTTGAGCAGTCCATTCAAATCTCTTAAGCTTCTCCGTAAACACTCATTCAGTTGAGGCTATGTATCATTATCTCGTCTGTTCACGAAACTGATCAAAGTGAGCTGTAGGTGCAGAGGGGAGGCGCACACTTTTTTGGCGGTGAACCCCTGTTTCTCAATGGAACTCCTGTGAAGTATTTGCAGACATCAGTGGGTCATTTCAGAAGAAGAGAGAGTCGGTGGGTG
The DNA here is from genome assembly GCA_036850595.1 of Rhyacichthys aspro. NCBI lineage: Eukaryota > Metazoa > Chordata > Actinopteri > Gobiiformes > Rhyacichthyidae > Rhyacichthys > Rhyacichthys aspro. The sequence goes on from CM072165.1 coordinate 5,806,407, forward strand.
AGGAACAGTTAGTGTTTCTAAAAAGCAGCTGTAACCGCCGGGATATAAAAGCTCTGGACTGTGAGCATCAGTTTGTTTTGATTATTTCCTCATTAAATTTAAAATGAAAACCCAGAGAGAAAAATAAATCACCCTGATGAAGGTACGTCAGAGTTTTCATTTAGTTGACTTTCAAAACGGCAACATCTTGATTAATCCAGCGCAGTATTTGGAGAATTTATCATCATTGCAGTATTAATGTTGCTCAAAGCTGTGTATTTATGTTTAAGACACTCCATTGCCATAGCATCTCAGTACATCTGGCCCATAGATGCAAGAGAAGGGATAATGAATGTTGCATTATGAGTATTTAGTAATTACATTGAGTTTAATATAATATTGAATGTGATTGATATATTAATATTGAAGCTCCCTTTCAAACCCGTCCATGGCAGGTGATGTGGAGGCTGGTTGTTAGTGCTGCTGTCTCCAGAGACTTATGACACTTGTTTAAACACATGGCGCTTGTTTAAAGACCACAGTAATCCCAGGGGCTCCCTTATCCACAGATGGGCCCAGACCCCAGGGGTTTGCCCCAGTCTCACTACACCCCTCGTACAAGAAAGCATGTCTGTGCTTTATGTCTCACTCGGGATAATTTGGCGTCCCTCGTCTCCAAACTAGATGTCAGCTTCTTTGTGAGAGAAGTCTTTGGGGAGCATCAACTTGATCTATATTTGTTCACAAGTTCTGGTTCTTCTTTTTCTCGCTGCCATCTGATATCAGCAAAGAGCACTAATTGCCACGGAAATAGGCATGTTGTAAAGTGCTGGGCCGCTCTTTCTTTCTGTGCAGCCATTCAGCTGTCAGTGTTTAACTTTACAGCTTCTCAGACGTTACTGGGGCTGCTGTTTTGCTGGGCCTAAACGTGAGAACAGAACATTTTAATTGTGCTCAGGTGCCTAACTCTATCACTTTATTATTGTATTTTTTAACCTCCAGAAGCAAGTATTACATAGTTTTTGGGGGTTGCACTGAAGACCCCTGACTCTGCACAGCCCCAGCCTCAGATAGACGTAAACTGACAGCCTTGGTAATAAAAGAGAGAAATGTGTGCAATTGATTTTTGGGTCTATGTCCTGTTCCCAGTCATAACTGCCCTCACTTATCACCATTATGATAATAGGGATCGCTATTAACATAATGATATGCCATTGTAAATAATGAAAGAATGAACATATGTGATTTTAATGAATGTTTATCTCATTCTCTTCTTCACTCTTTATTTTGAGGCTGTCACAGAAAAGACCTGCACATTTTGGTCCACGGCTGCCAACGCCAGTGATTAAAGATGCTGTATTGATGTAAACAGCTTTTCATTTTTCATTTTGCTCTCCCAGCCTCCTCTTTTCTCTGGGTCACTGTGAGATTAATGTTTGAAGACACTGTCTTCATTAGAAAAAAACACACTGTCACCACTTTTCTCTTTTTGTTAAATCATAGTTGATGTGCTTTTCCACCTGCTCTCAACACAGCAGGACTTCTGTGACAAAACTGTAAGACTGCACCATTTTTCTCTGACAACAGCAACAAGACACAGGATTACATAAGACTGAATATATTAAAATGCCTTTTGTATAATGGTGGACAGACAATAGTAATGTAATGTGATGCAAAGAAGCAGCTCCCTTGGTCCAGAGCAAACTAAGGATAATCTGTGTGCAGAGGATGTCCAGTGTCCTGCTGAGTCTGTGATGAAATACAAACACTGTAGCCTCAGTTAAAGTGGGCTGGTGGGAGCTAAAAGCTCACAGTTCTGCCCTTTTCTTTCTCAGGTGACTCCATCATCAAAGATTGTGGGCGACTTGGCGCAGTTCATGGTGCAGAACAACTTGACCAGGGCTGAGGTGGAGGAGAAAGCAGACGAGCTGTCCTTCCCTCTGTCTGTGGTGGAGTTCCTGCAGGGATACATCGGGATACCACACGGAGGATTCCCAGAGCCATTCAGATCTAAGGTACGCTGCTCTGCTGACAGATACATTTAAATATTTCATTTGACTTCTGAATAAGGGCAATATCACACAAAATATTATCAGGTTACATTATAAATAAAAATAACAGAGTATTGCAAGGAAGCAGTAGCAGTCTTTATTGACATCACATGGATTTGTCACAGAGAGTTGTGGAACTTGAGAAGGAAGCGGTAAAAAAAAAAAAAAAATCTAAACTGTGTATCCTGATGAACAGTACAATGTTACCCAGCCTTACTTCAAAGATACATTTTAATCCATTTGCACAAGGTTAATACAAACATTTGATACATGTAAATGTATTCAAAGTTTGCACACAGCACATTTTAAAGGGCGAAAGGGAAATTACTGCATATTCTGCAGAAAACTCTCCTGTACTGCTAAAACTGTCAGTCCACAAAACAGAAAAACTCATAACATTCACATTGTAGTCAGCACATAAGACTAGTGCAGTTACAACTGCACACACACACACACACACACACACACATTGCGTGGCTCCATGTGTCAGTTGCCAGTCCCCAGGAGGACACTGGTGACGGTGAAGAAAAGCGTGATATTGCTCTGTCTACTCCACTCGTCATCTCCTCTCAGCAGCACAACCTCAAGTCTCTTTGGGAGCAACCTCCTGAATGAACTCAAGCACGTTTTCCACATTATCTTTAAACTGTGCTGACAATGTAGCAGTGTCTGTAACAGAAAACACAACTGAGAGTTACTTACTGATGGTGGCCAACCTGAAAGGCTTCCCCCTACGGACACATGACTGCTCCGTTGGCTCTGAGTCGACTGGAGTCTGGAGTGAGACCTTTCCACTGGTTACATCACTCCACATCAGAAAACCTCAGCTAAGTCTGAAATATTAAAACTAGAATTTAATTAAAACTGCAGTCATTTGATGAGCAGTATTGGACTTGGCTCCTCTTTTGTGAATTTCATGTTTGATTTGATCTCTTTGTACAGTTAATAATGTGTTGTGTAGGTTATGAGCATTTTCATTTGTCTGTAGTTTTTGGCTCTTTCCATTAGTGGGAACGGAGCCCGTCACCATTTTTATCTGTTTGTCCTCTGTGCCTTCCCGTCTCCTTGCAGTGATGTTCACCGGACAGATTATATGATCAGTTGTTTGTCATTTTTGGCATTAGCGTCCCAGGCAGTCCTGGCCCTGGCAATCACTGTGATTCTTTTTGTTTTGACATCCCCAATGCCAGCCTCCCCACTGCTACTTCTCTATTAGTGTCTCTATTACAAGTGCAGCGTGTTGATCTATATTCTATAGAAGTCCATGCAGACAAACAGTATATCCTTCCTATTTCTGTGCATTTGCAGTTAGCTAAAGGACACCTAATATCCCTCTGTGTTTTTCATGATGATCAACCATTGTGTAGCATTCAAAAATTAATGAGCAGTGCGACAGAGCTGTGGCCCTGCATCACAGCGATCTAAGAAAACCCTCATCAGAAGCAGCCGGCAGTTAGCCCTTCAGCCAAAAAGTCCCAGTATTCCTCTGAGTCTCTTTCACAAAATGTGCTGCATGACAACAACGACAGCAGACAATGCAGCCGGAGAGACGCCGAGAGACACCTTTTTCATGCAGCTAACAAAGCTAAGCCATGTTTCTCCATCCTTTGCTAGTTTTCCAGTTCAGCTTGGGTCACAATCCCGTAGCTTTGTTAAAGTCGTGTGTTTTGATAGCTCCTGTAGGTTGGGAGTAAATCTGTCTGTGGCGTTCCCATTATTTAGCATCAGAGTAAGATGTTATTTCATATTTATTGTAAAAAAGCTGTTGATGAAGTGGTTCATCTTTCTTGTTTCAAATGCTTTGTTTTCCACTCTAACTGTATTTTCATGCGATCCAGTGAGAAGCCTATACATGTGCAGCAGCTTGAGTGTTTTTTTATGCATGGTAGATGTAATGTTTCTTTAATGGAGCTGTGATGCCATTAATTAGTCATTAAGGAGCTATACCTACAGAATATCACATGGTAGGTATGCACGCACCTCTCTAACTGAAAGGTGTGATTGAAGTGTCTCTTATCTAGCTTCTGTCACACTCGATTTAAGTGTAGTGTTTGTAGAAAAAAAGACAATGGACAGGAAAACAAAGGCCAGTGGTAATGCAGCATCTGATTATTAATATTCCACAATGGTCTGTCATAGAAAAGTAAAGGAGAGAAATTCAGGCACAATAACAAAAAGCAAGTGGGAGTGTGTTGACTGGTGCGAAAAAGGACGAGCAGAGAGCAAATAACCTTGAAGGAAGAGTTTGTCTTTCCTCCATTTGTTAATACAGGCACAGTCACTATCTGTCTGCGTCTCACACTTAAACAATCAAGCAGTTGAGGTGTAAGACATCCTCTGAGGACACCATGTAAATGAGCAAGTGTCTCCCGCTCGCACATACAAATGAGACGGCTATCTTTGAACTGTTAGCTCTGTGACTAATGGCATTGCAGTGGGGCCTTTGTCTGCAGATTTCCGTAAGGCGCACACACACATCCGCATCTGCTCGTACCTTTACACACAAGACGAGAACCCTCATTACAATACAACAGCACACAAGACGCACACGTGCACTAACGCTGGTACATTATTAATGAATAGACCATAAAATGTAGATACAGTAGTTACAGTTAATGGTATCACTTAGAATAGGTCTGCCTTAGGCTTTCTAAAGGCCTTGTTTTACATTATTAATCTGTCATTATTAGATACAATATTTATATGTCATTTTATCTTTTGTATTTGTTCTCTATTTGTAGACAAATTGTCAGAGGATTAAATTCCAACCTTTTAATTTTCATTAGATGAGATGTTTTTTGTGCAACACGTGCATGCTTCTGTTCATTATCAGACAGCATAAGGTTATATAGAGTAAAGTGCTAATGCCATAGATTAGTTCAGGTTGTGGTGCTTTTAGGTTCAAGTCACGTGGACATAAACACAAATGGAGCTAACACAAAGAGCTTCTCCAGTGACTTCTTCAGTTAGTGCACTGTGCTGGGGCTGTATGTGGTTAAATAGTTTACCACTGTCCCCCGTCCATTTGAGCACAAAAACAAAACTGTTCCTTATTTCAGTGTATCTTGATTATATCTCTGATAAGAAAATATTAGCTTTATGGAATCTGTGTTGACAACAGATAGAGACAGGTGTGAGGGCAATATTTACATCATCAGTCAAAGGTAATAGCAGCCTCCACGTTCTGCCTTTAAGTCTGCATCATTATTCTGCACCAAAACAAAGGTGTGTGACAAGCAGCAACACTGCAGTGTGCTTTGATGGCCTGTCACTGCTGAAGTGAGAGAGGAGTGTGAAACAGAAGGAACTTACATTTGCTGCATGTTACGACATAACTCCTACTTAAATGCAAGTATAGAAATAGCTTTGCTGTAACTTGCTGCCAATAATGTGATGGATCTTGGATAATCTCCACCTAATGTCACCTTGCTGAACTCAGGCAGTTTAACTGCACTACTCTGTACATCCTCGATGCTTCAGCTGCAGCAGAAAGGATCACACTGTCTTAACGCCAATAGAAACTTTAAATAATCAACACACTGGTTTTCTAACCTGCTAACTGGTTCTTGCTTGTCTCACACAGGTGCTGAAGTCTCTGCCTCGTATCGAGGGACGTCCCGGTGCTTCTCTTCCACCGATGGACTTCAAGGCCCTGGAGGAGGGGCTTCGAGCTGCACACGGTGATGACATCACGCCTGAGGATGTGATGTCAGCTGCTATGTATCCTAAAGTGTTCCAGGAGTTCAAGGACTTCACTTGTGAGTTGTGTGTTTAACACTTGTTACTGCAGTTATGTTTGTGCACTAACTAAGAACACAGCACTAATGTGTGTCTCTGTGCAGCGGTCTTTGGGCCTGTGGACTGCCTGAGCACCAGACTTTTCCTCGATGGTCCTAAAATCGCAGAGGAGTTTGAGGTATGCTTATCCTACATCAACTTATTAACAAACTGTACTGTTAACGGGAAAATGGATAATACAAATGTGATCTAAGCTTGGAGCAAACTATTTGCACTAATCCACTTAGCAGCAATAAATGGGCCTGATTGGTGCAGGGAGTATTGGTGTAATTGCATTTAGAGGAGACATTGTCATGAATGAAGGCTTTGTGTGTGACTGCAGATGGCTGTGTTTGATGTAGTTTGCTGCAGAGTCACAGTGAAGTGCTGATAACGCAGCGGGGAGGCTGCAGATATTAACTCTCTATCAAGGGAAGCACAAACAGCATTTCTGATCCCTGCGGCCATCAGATTGGCCTTCCCTCATACACTCTTCAGATTAATTTTGTCCTGTGATGTTTTACAGGAGGCTGGTGGAAGTCACCAGGGCCTCTGCCTCACACCAAAATGTAACATGCTGTTTTTGTTCTGCAACAAGGAGGCAGGGAATGAAATCCCATGATATATACTGCTATACTCTGTGATACAAGTGTGATGAACACTGTTGGCTGAGATAACGGCCTTTTCTTTGCATTAAATCCCATTTCAAACATTCCTGTAAATGAGTGAACAGAAACCATTATCTGTTATTGGCTCTTGTTTGGTGTTTAGATTGGAGTTAGTTTTTCTACTTCTTAGACTAAAGCAACAATCTGTACAGCTTTGTTCAGTTCAGTTGAGTATTAAAATATTGAATAAGTATCGCTGCCTTTGTAAATGCACAATGCTTAAAGTGTGTGCTGACATGAAAAAAGTCTATTTAATCTGATACTTGTTTAAAAAAAGGCTATTTTTAATGCCCCTTCTCCTAATTGATCACTCCTTGTTCTGCCAGGATTGGTTTAATTATCATTCTGACCCAAGTCATTCATTATAAATCATTTTTACGCTTCATATATTTCTTCTTCCACTTGTTCAATATTTTCAGCCCATTCTCTCTTTAGGCATAACACACATACAGATTTAAATGACAGTGATTCAGAGTGGCCAAAGGCATCTCGGTTTAATTACTGCTTCATTTCACTGCAGCAAAATGGTTCCAGACTGGTGTTAATTGATTTTTATATTACGAGGGACACAGAGAGCTCTATTATTTTGCTGCTGTGTTATCATCTGAGAATCACGGGCTGCATGGATTGTTCTAGTCCCGTATTGACCCCAGACCTACCAAGCCCGCCCTTAAGAGCATGATGTGTGTGCTGTTTAATCAGAGTGTATCATTAGCCCCGCCTTTGGACCACCAGCACCTCGACAGCTCTCCCACGTCTGGATTTGGTTGGAAGCTTCTGTTTTGTGCAGTTTTAAAGCTGTCTATAAACTATTTTTATTTATTTTTTTGTAAATATTGGATAGATTATTTCAATAATTGCCCAGACAGATAATAGTTGTTACTGTTTATTGAACTATGCGGTGATTTGGATGACTAATGAAAATAAACTTTCAGAAGGATATGACATAGCATTTGACGTAGATCATATTATGGTGGCAGTTGTGGCAGTAGGACGTGCAAGTTAAATATGTGGACAACATGCTGACCACAGGCCCAGTAAGTGTCAGAGAGTGCTCATTTAGTCAAACATATCACAAGAAAACAACTGGTGTGAGAAGTGCAGGAAAGCTGCGTGGGTGGAGCAGTGTCACAACCGCCAAGGAGCTAATTAATAGGTACTCAGAAGCACATTTTATTTTTGCATTCATGTAAATGAGTTTGCTGATTGCTTTGTGGAAGCCAGTGAGCAATGCAGTGCAACTGAAGAGCCCTGGTGACAAAAGCCATGTGAGCAGCTTGAGTCAGGGATGAGGCATTAATACCAAGGTTTAAGCTTTTGTCAGGTTTGTGTTATGAGTAAACATTTTTAAAACATAAAGTGTAGTAGCTCGTTGGCATGTTTACTGCAGATGACCATTGCAGCATGAGCCTGAGCACAGTAAAAGTTGGACCCAAAGCTGTTGGTGAGCGGTTGGCAGCCAGTGGTTTATACACACAGTGAAATCTGCCGGTAAATACTTTGAAGCACTAAATCCTTTTGAGCGGCCTGACACATCTGAAGCCTGAGTTGTTGATGTTGCAGACATGGATATGGAGGCCTTAACTGTAATCATTTGCTATTGTTTAGCACTTCTTTTCAAGCCTGTTGCAAATCCACAATAAGAGCTTCATCAGTGTGTCAGAACAGTCATTGTGTCCCTGACTACAAATAGATCATTAGTGGAAATGCTCCTCTTGAATGTCCCTGTGCATTTGTCCACATGGAGACGGCTCTGCTTTTTCTGTGGTCCAGCGGCACATTCATAGACGCTGACCTTAAGACTTGTGCTGATGACTCAGTCCACTATTAGTCATGTTTGACAGAGATCCAAACAGAAATTGTCACACACACAAGGCTGTCATCCTCTTGGTGTCAGTGCTAATGTGCACACACCAGGTGTAATCTCATTACTCTGTCACAGGCCCCACAAGTCATTAATAAACTCATGTCAGAAACACGATGGCAGACATAATGTGAACTGTGTTTCAGTCAGACACCATTACTTCAGACGACAGTACTATTTACAGTAGTGAGAAAGTATTTCATATGTTTGTCTTGTATATAACTGCTACTAAAAAGTGATGCATAAAGCTAAGATGAGCTTAAATCATGATTGTGCTTTCCCTTGATTACTATTAATGAACTATTGTTTTGCTTTTGTTGACTGCCCAACATCTTTCTGATGAATTTCACTGAAAGTCACACAAAACTAATTATAAGTATAGAATATAAAAAATGTTGTTTTGGCTGTATCCTTTCTTCTGTATCCATCAAAAATAACAAGGAGACTTTTTAGAAGTATTTTCTTCTTTATGTGGATGTACTTGTATTACTCAAATGTGTGTTATTTTCAATCAGCATAATGAATACATGGAGCTGCCCTTTGTTGTTAAGTTAGTTAACTTTGAGCTCTTGGCCAATAAGAGTAGGAGGAGTTGATTAAATGTGAAAGCAGCTATTTGAGCCCACTGTGAGTGGAGGCTTAAACAGTTGCATTAAACACGAGTGTGTCTCATCTCATCAGAGCAACTTATAAAGAGCAAGTAGAAATATACAGATGTGTGTCAATCCTCAGGTTCAGCATAAGATTCATAACTCTTGTGAGGCTCGTCATGTTTTTTGCAAATGCTGCCAGAGCCTGGTATAACAGCCCACACTGGAGGAAGGTCAGAGGTTAAGGAGCAAAAAATGAGGACATGGGATCAGTATATACCTGCCACAGAGTTGTTTTGGGAGGTTAGTGTGAATCTGTAGCAGACACAGTCACAAAATTGGAGAAAGAATGATGAGATGATGAGAGTCGAGGAAACAATGCCTGAGCAAAGACACACATAGTTGGCCATAGCCTGAAATATGAAGCATAAATGTACAGAGGATGACTGGCAGAAGGGAAGATTGAAATTCAAAAGACAGAAAGTTAGACAAATGGAAAAATTTACTTTGTGACCGGTGAGATGAGAGATTTGAAAAGAGGCGTGAGATAAATGAAGAAGTACAGTGGCCAGTGTCGAGGGAGAGCCAGCAGGACGACGTGGCTCTGAGCAGAATTGAAAGAAGGTACAAGGCTGTGTGGAACGTCTTTGTCTCTGCGGCGTTTTCACAGGTGGCAGGCACAGTGCCACGGTTTACAGTTCATACTACAGGCTTTTTATATCCCGCCGTCTGCTCCCTTCTCCCTCTGCAGCTCTCAGACTGTCACTCTGTGGAGAACACTGCCAGTAGAATTTCATGTTGGAAATGCTGTCTTGTGGAGCCGCTACATTCATGGCTTGTTTACTTTCAGGTGGCTAGTGAACCATGCTAATGCCTTCACAAACAGCTCTGAATTAAAAATTGTAGTTCATTGATTTCCCAGCTGTTTCTGGACATGTGTTGTTCACTGATTACACAGCTTTGAATGATCAACATGTAATTAAATATGGTTATAACTTGATCATTTTAGACTTTTAATATAGTCAAACCTTCCTTGGGAATTGCCCGTGCACAGTCCAGTCCACTGTTGAAAAGGATAAAAAAGAATTGCTGAGCCTGTCTCACTCCACCGACTTTACTCTCTAATTTCACCAGGCTTGGCAATCTGTTTTTATTGCTGTAGCTGGACTTGTGAACTAGTCAGCCATGTATTCATTTAAATTTTCAGACATAATCTCATTTCTCTGCCTCTGCCCCTGACTGTGCTGTGTTTTTCCGCAGGTGGAGCTGGAAAGAGGCAAGATCCTGCACATCAAGGCTCTGGCGCTGGGAGACCTGAACAAAGCTGGACAGAGGGAGGTCTTCTTTGAGCTCAATGGACAGCTGAGATCTGTGCTGGTCAAAGACACTGTCGCCATGAAGGTACAGCATGAGACTGAGACGAGCTGCTGGGAAGTTACTGGATTTAGATGAGTGCTAAAAGGGCTGGACTGAGACAGGGAGAAGACAGACTGAAAACCTCTTACATGATACATGAATTTTGGATTTAAGATGTATGTGTTCTCTTCCCAGGAAATGAAGTTCCATCCCAAGGCCCAGAAATCCATCAAGGGTCAGGTCGGGGCACCGATGCCTGGGAAAGTCCTGGAGGTCAAAGTGGAAGTTGGATCCAAGGTCAGTTCACTGTCAAACAAAATGCTCCTATTGAACTAGAAAAATGTTTATAGAAAGCAACATTTCTTTGAGCTCAGTTCTACCAAAACTACTAAAAGTACCAAGACATTTATGTTTTTATGCACAGGTTTAAAAGTATAACATATTGTGGTGTGTGTAAAGGACAGATTTCAATGAGCCCCTGTCATTCTTCAACAGATAAACACAAGTTAACTTGATCCTGAGCCAATGCTGTAGCTTTAGTTGTTCTCCAACAGGAATAAACCCTGCAGCTCCTGTGGAAATATTACCATTACAATGTCTGTTCAAATCACTTAGCCCATTGTTATTTGAATGTTTTATCTAATTGGATAAAGTACCTGCATGTTCTCGGGCCAAAATTGCACAAATAGATGTCCTTCAAATAGAACAGAGTTAAAGAGACCAAACATGAATTATTGGGCTGAAAGATTTATTATAACCACTGATGTGAGGTGGTTATTTGACATTCAGGAGATCAAGACACTTAAAAGTTGAGTCTTATCTTTTGTGAGAGGTCTTGTTAACCTTGTAGCTCAGGGCTTGTTCAGTGATGTGTACCACGAGTGCTGTTTCTAATGCTCTGTGAACTGTTTCTGTCTTCAATAAAGGTGGAGAAGGGTCAGCCGCTGTGTGTCCTCTCGGCCATGAAGATGGAGACTGTGGTCAACTCGCCGTTGTCTGGGACAGTTAAAGCTGTCCATGTGACAGCCGACGCCTCCCTGGAGGGAGATGACCTGATACTGGAGATTGAGGAGTAGAGCCGGAGGGCAGCGGGGGAGAGTAGTGGCAGTAGGGGCAAGTTGGACAATCTGATTGTGGGCAAATGAGGGGTCAGACAAACAAGCAGAAACTAGCAGTAGTCTTAATGAATCACACATTTATCTACAACAGTACTCATTTTGGCTTCATGTCTTAAACTTTGCAGTGAGATGGTTGGGGCTAAATGTCCTGTAAATGTAGAGCTGCTGCTCTGTGAATTTGTGAAGTGACATCTAATTGTGATTACATTCCAGTGCTAAACGTTAGATGTACTAGAATTAGATTTTTATGTTTGACAGTAAAATATTACGACTAACTACTGGCACAGTTTACAGGTGTATGTTCTTTATGTTGCCTGTGTTGTTGGGACGAGGTGAAACTGGATGAAATTGTAAATTTGAATTGTAAGTAGCACAGTTTAGACAATGGACAAAAAAATCCTAGTCATTTTTTCATAGAGTTTTAGTTTTCTAGCGTGGTCGCCTTTGCAAAGCAATCTGACATTTGTCACAATGCATTCTGGGAATGTCTGATCGATGCTAAAATGTAGACTCATTATTTTCTTTGGGAAAAGATAAGAGTCAAACTCTAAAGCTAAATAAGACATGATGATGCTAGTTTGTCCATCACACCAGCACAACAAATATACTTTAGGGTGGACACTGCCAAAACATGATTACACTGCACAAAGCTCTTCCCTACGCTACCATTACCAAACTCACACCTACATTTTAAACTGAATGCACGATGAGGACTCTTTTAAAAGCAGCACTGGGGCTAGCCGTACGGTCACATGGTCTGAAAGTAGCTTTGAGGCTTCTTTAGTGTCTCTTTAATCTGCTGTAGCTGTCACAGACGTTCCCACCCTGTCTTTTCAGAAAGAGCCACAGATTACTGAATGGTCTCATGTGAGGATTTTAATGCTAGGTGTAAATGGGATTACATGGTGCTCTAATGATGTCATGTGGTCTTATTTTCAGAGGCTCCACTCATTAATTTATGAATGAATTAATTCTCTATCAAATGATGTGAAATTAGCTGGACTAATCATAGACTCTGGAGACTTCCAGCAGCCCCAAGATTTATATTTCCTGTATTTGCATAAATGCATTTAAACATCTACAAGATAAGAGAGGACAGGTTGCTTTTAAAATGTAATACTTTAAATCTATCGAAAAATAATGCTGTTTTGATTCTGTAAGTGCAGAAAAAATGGTCAGCGTAGCCTGTGAACTTTTGTACAACGTCATCAGTAGTCTCCACAGTGTGTGTTAAAGTTCAGTTTAGAAACAATGAGACTCAAAGGTTCACAGGCTCCACTGCTAAAGATTCAAGCCAGCTGCCCTCGACTGTTACCAAAACAATGTCAAGACCGACCATGCTATGACTATGTCAATAAATATATCCGAAACATTTAGAAATACAACATTCAGAAACCTCCATGAGGTGAATCTGGGCCTAGACTCACAGCTACAATATAAAACAAGTATTGTATAGCTCATTTAAATACAGAGACACATAAGTGAAGTGTATGTTTGTACGTGACTGGACTGTTTCCTGCATTTTGGCTCCAATACCTCGGAAAGAGAGTCCCCTTTTGAACTATGCATCAATATTAAGCAACCATGCCACAGTTAATTACAGGCCTGGTGCGTCTCCTCTCTCGCACCAGCCCACTGCCTAAATCAATCTGGACGTGAAATCCTTTAAAAGAGACGGAGATAAAATGTGGGGAGGATCGTACAAATGAGTATTTTTGACAAGTTGTTGCACAATAATATAACGTTCACGCTTTTCCTTATTGGTTCTTCTTCTTTCTCCCTCCCTTCACTTGAAAATTTGCACATTTGAGATGATGGCACCAATTCATGCAATATTAGAATGTCTGTGTTAGCTTTGATACTAACAACTATGCTCATGGCAGTGGACTACTGTTGGGTGTCTAGAGAGAAGTAATAAATTGGAGGAAAAAGTATACACAGCTTGAAAATGTTATTTGTTTCAGAAAGAGGGCTATACCAGTGACCTATTCCTGAGCTCAGGCGATCTAGAGGTGAACTACCGCAGAGACTATGAAAATGGGGTCTGTGACATTTCTATTTTCTTTGTATTGCTTTCCTTTGTGTGTTTTTATGAAACCAACCAAACTGTTTATGAACACTTTACTAGGCTTGACCGCCTGCAGATTCAAAATGTCAAGTTTTCTTCTCTTTTCTTATCATTGTTTAATCCTAATTTTAACGGATCTAGTTGAATTTACTAATTCTTAGTTTACATTAAATATCCAGTAAATGTCTTGAGTTGGAGCAAATAATAAAGGGAAACAGTAGTTATGGGAATGGTAATTGTTGGCATTATGTCTGTACTTACAAATAAACACTATATAAATCCATGTTGTGTATTGCAAGTTTTGTTCAGAACAAACCTAACACGCCACAAAAAAGAGTGCAAGTGAAGGCCAGCTTAAAAGCTTTCAAATCACAAGGTCATCATAAGCTCTAACGATCCTGTCTGTCAAGGTCTTGCTACAAAGACATCAGCTCAGCGATAAATCAAGCACACTTGGCTTGTACATTTCAAATGAAGCTGTCAAACTGGTGCTTTTTCATAATGAGTCTAACTACTAATTTGATTTCATCAGAAAAGAGGACTATACAAGCCAAGAGCCTGCCAGATCTGGGCAAGTAAATCAATTAGACTGTAGTGTTGGACCAGAAGCAGCAGAACGCAGGAGTCTGGTTATTACCTGTGCTTCCTGTGGTCCCTGAATCCAGCCTTTCAATCTGGGAGTGTTCAAGGATTTGCGTTGTTCTGTGCTTTCAAACAAGTTATTTCCTGCGTAGTTGATGTGGATCTGAGCTGACATCCTGCTGTCTTTAAACAGGTCCCATAGATCTGATTAAATACTGATTAACCACACTAAATCAATCAAGTCTGTCGCTCAACTGGCATTATCGATCATCCGCCACTTTGGCTCTTGGCTGTGTGATCGGAGGGCTGGAGCGAGCGCGCTGTAGCTGCCACTCGTTGACATTTTCAAGCTCCTGTATGGATGTCCAACTGGTGCACAACTGGCTTGTCACTGGTTTGTAAAGTGGATTTACAGAAAGTGCCAGAGCAGTGCAGAAAGTCAAGCCACCAGAGAAAAACAGGGCAATGTGGAAGAATGATGACCCAATTGTCAGCTGACTTGAGTGACAGCTCTGATTAATCACAACATAATCAAATTTGCATAGAGACATGGAGGGTAACAGTCTCCCTGCTTCGACCTTGACTACTTCAATAAAGGCGTCTGTCACTGAAAGCTACTCCACACTACCAAGTCTGTATTTCATTCACTTTGTGAAAAGATACATTAACAACGCAATATGTTTCATGAAACACACATCTCTTTGGTTTTAGCATTAATCTAGAAATGCAGTCACAGTTTCCTAGTTCATTGAAAACAACATTTGTAAACTATTCATAAAAGGTTAAATTGATTCCAGATTTCTGAATTTATACAATTAGTTGAATGTATATCACAAATGATAACACCTCCTTTGATAAGGACTTTTAGTTTGAACACATTTAGGAGAACAGCTTAGTCAATTTCTACAGCAACAGGCAAAAGCTGAAGGAATTATGATTCCGTGGCCTGTCTTTATACAAGGGTAAACTAGAATAACAGAAAAATAATCCTAAAAGATGCTATTTGCCTTTTGTAGGCTTTGTGCTTAGCCCTACTTTCAGTTTAAATTATGGATATGGTCACTAACAGATGAGCCTGGGTGTGGTTCACAGCCTCAACATTTACTTTGCATTATTTCCTGTTTAAAGATTGCTTGTGGGGACAGTTTTGCAGCAGCCAGCTGCTTTCAGGGCATATCCACATAGAAATGTCGCTCATGGCATTTTGTGGGGCAACAGTGGGGCACACAATTTAGCCTTGTGACCAAAAAAATACCAGAGCAAGCCGTGTTCCTGCTTTTAGATCCAGCCTTTCATTAAAACCCCATTTCCAGACATGCAGCCATCACAAAGCCACAGGCAGGCTCACGAGTGATGAGTTAACAATTCACACATCAATTAACTGGACAGATCAATGGCACACACTGACCACACTGACAAATCCAATTTCAAATGAATGCATCAAATGATGGCCAGTAGCTAGTCACGACACGGATGGCTTCCTGTTGTTCCACTCCAGTCGATCTCTGTCACAGCCTTTGAAGCTGCAGCTAGTGACAACTAGCGCATGTGCGTGTGCTTGTGCTTGTACTGCCTTCGTGGAAGGAATCAGTCGTGTCAGAAACACTGCTCTTGGGCCCAGGTGTCAGACACAACACAATCTTCAGATGCACTAGAGCTGCCCCTGTTTGAACACAACAAGGCTTTAAACAGAGTGTGTTATTGTGCGCCATGTGCCAGTCTCAGAGTGTGACCTCTCCTCACCAGTGAGGGTTTACACGGCTCCAGCTGAATCAAAGCACTGCAGTAAACCAAGTGAGTCTGAGGAAGAGAGCGGCGCAGTCACAGAGCGACAGGGAGCAAACAGAGAAGTGACTACTGACAGGAATTAAGGAATTAGGGCGCCCAGACAGAGGAGCATCAAGAGGAAGGAGGAGGAACACACCAGTTTGTCCTTGTGTGACTGACACAGAGCCAATCATTAAACATGCTCTCCACACTAGAAAACAAACTCTACCTCTCCACTTTGACTTTTGTGATGTTCCCATGACAACAGTTCAAGGCCAAAAGGACCAGGCTCAGTTGGTTTGTTTCCTTGACCTCAGAAACATCACTACTTCTGTCCAGCAGTCCATATTTATACATGTTAAAGTGACTTATGCACATGCAGAGGTCAGACTGTCAAAAAGCTCGACCTGAGGCACAAACACAGCGTCTCCAATCAGGACCAGATCAGACCTGAGGCCACACAGCTTTATCTGAAAACATACCTCTGTTATCATCTCTAAGCAGCCAAAAACCACACACATTGGATCAATGCAGCCAGAGGCAGGTTTGGGGAGGCAGAGGAGGCATGCACACAAGCCACACTATAGAATAAAAGTGACTTTGATGATGTCATTTGTATGTCCTGGCACTCACTGTGTAAAGTCACACATCAAAACTATAAAGACATCAATGCATCAGAGCATTCTCTAGGAGTCAGTCAAGGCCTTTTTTCATCATCTTTTCAACCTGACGTTTAACAGAAGCTGTTCTGATGTACCACAATGTAAAACAGACTTAAATAAAACACACTCCTTAGACATGGCTCCGTATTCAGCTGCAGCTGCATAAAAGTTTACAACTGTTCTGTGAGACGTGTCGGAGAGAACCCTGAGAAATCAACAGCTCGAGTAGAAGCAGGTGAGGCTGGAGTGGAGCTGAGAGGACTGCAAATTACAACACTTATCACAGAGTAGCTCCAAGATGGCATCATCAGCCTCTCAGATGGATACAGGCATATGTAACCTATGAGCACTGCAGCTATATCACTGCTTCCTGAGGCTTTTTTGTTCTATCATAGCTGCATCTACCATTTATAAAAGGCAACAGAAAGTCAATATTACCTTGGAAAAGTAGTCAATGACTATTCACCCAGCACTTAGATTTATCAAGTCAATTTATCTGTAATAGCTTTTAACATTTCACAGATTTATAGTTGTACATTAGATGCCCAAAGGGGAAACTGCTGCTGCTGTGGAACCAAAGAAGTGGTAATTTAATTTAACACTTGCTCCCATTAGCAGCTACAACATCAAGCAACACCTAAACCAGAGTGAAAAAACTCATCCTGTGTACGTACTTTTTAAAAAATGCATCATTAACGAGTTTCTGATGTAGATACTACTCAAACTAACTTTTTTGACAGTTTTGAATATTGTTTACTAATGCATAATCTGATGAAATAAGGCCATTATGAGTCAGTGAGATGAATGAATGGTTTTAAGGAGTGGCGATCAGACGCAGCACTGTTTGCTCCAGTCACTGTAGAAAACACTGAGTCAGAGCTTTAGTCTTCAGTCCAGGCTGAGGATCAGACAGAGGCTTGCACTCAGCTCAGGGAGCAGTCTGGCTTGAAGGAAGTTCGAGGGTCAGAAACATAGCTAAGGGCCAAAGCGTGTAGTGCTTTTGAGTAAAAGGCAAAGATCTGTTTCCAGTGATGGGTAGTAATGGACAAAGCTGTGGAGCACTGTTCTGAACAAGCACACTCCTGAAGAAGAAAAGGCAGAAAAATACAAATGGTGCAAGTTGAGGGTCAAGACGTCCAAAACAGCAGCACAAACCCCCCTGCAATCTGTTTTCTGATTCTACTAGAGCTGTGAAATGCTGTCATGTCATTTCTCTAAAGACCTTATTGGCATGTTGCAGAAGGAGGCATGTTTCCAGCGGTTCTCTATACGTTTTGTCTTTGGCGCACAGCAGAGCTGAAACTGGCAAAAACACCTGTTCAGGTCAGAGTTAAAGTGTCATTTCACAGCCGTGCATTCGCTCAGAGAAACTGCTCTCAAACGTAACCGCCACTGGTTGCACTAAAAACAAGTAAATGCATGTTTGTTGTCAGTTCATGCGCCCAATTACCAACAATAACACATGCTCTCTACACATGGATGCTCATAGACTCTGGGAAATTAAATGCTCTCGTTAAGCTAACCTCATGACCCAGCAAATAAAGCAGTGGAGAGCAGAGCTGGGATCATGCATCAGCGTGCCATCATCATGGAGTGATCACACCAAACTAATGAAATAATCCACAGGGAGTCGAGGAGAAGAGAGACGTATCTCTTCTTTAGTTTGTGCAAAAATGAACAAAGACAAAAATCTACAGGATGCACTGCAGCTGCTCTAACACACACGTAAGACATATATCCACTAATTATCCACTAAGAGTCCATCTTTTTATCCACTCAAAAATCTAAAAGGCTATTTTTTATAAAGCTTTGGCTCCTCCCGAAGCCACGGCAGATTCTGAAATGATACTTTCAGACAGAAAAAGACCAATCTTTGCAGTGGACAGATCTGTGTGCCACTACATGTGACATCTACCTACTGTTCCATCAGGAACAAGTCCACACACAAAGGCCGCACTCATTCAACTCCACTGAAATACAGCTATTCACTGCACATTGTTAAAGCAAAGCTATTCATCCCTGTAATATTATAAAACTATTCAGCTTTATCCCTGAGTTTAGATGGACTAAGTAAAATGTGACATGGTCTCTCATGGGCTCTGTTACATTGAATTAATAATAAAAAGACTTAAATTCTATTTAACAGTTATTTCTTTCCAGGGAATGGCAGCTGACACCTGAAGGATGTTTTGTGTGTCATGTCAAGCTCCTCCAGTGCTGATTAAACCTTGAAAGGTTACAACTCAAAGTTGATTTCCTCAAGGCCTGAAGCTTTAGACTGCAAATATGGTTTGACAATAAATTCATATATACTCTTATCGCTTTTACAAACAGTTACTCAAACTGGGTTATTCAAGGACTTTCTCTCACATCAAAAAACCCACTGCTGTCCAAAACATTCATTTTAACTCAATAATAAAAAAGAAAATCAAGAGACAAATATTTGCCAAAAGCTTTAAATGTAAAGCTCCTTCCTGATTTTATTAGATGTACTAAATGCAAAACCTCAGTTTCATACTTGCAGCCTCATCCAATTAGATGTTAAGAAATGTACAGCTGAAGATGGCTCATAAAGACAGACTTTAGAGCAACAATAGATCTACTCTACTTCTTTCAAGTTAAAAAAACTAGCGTGTGGCTGTCTGTATAAATACAACTCCTCAGCTGTCAGTCTGTGGGGAGAGTGTCATGTTTATGAGAAATGATGGACCAATCAAAGCCTTTGTTCACCAGGTCTGTCTGGGTTCAAACACTACCAAAGACATATCTTAATAACTCATGAATCCCAGACAGAGAAACTGATCCGATAAATGCAACAACTGTCAAAACCAGACATCTGCAGAGCAAGAGGCCACAAGAGCTTAGGGCACTGAAGAAAGAGTACCAACCAGCCGTGTATTTACTCACGTCTGCATTTAACAGCCTTCATACATCAGCACAGACGTCAGCAGCGAAACAACCGACAGGAACGTACAATGTTTTCAAAAGAAAAACAGTGCACAGACGGCAGACTTAATGGCTTTGTGCCGAGGACGTCTTCATAAATTCTTCCAAACGGGCGTCTACCACAAACTCAATAACCCACGTTTAAGAAAGTTCCATTAAAATGCTGCAGCAAGTCTATTTCAAAGATGCTATTGAACCAAATAGGTGAGCAGCAAACAGCATCAATATTGAAGGAGTGCTGCCATGTTGGTATTTGACTGGTACTGTACCTCAGGGAGTCTGCCACTTTCCCCAAACAAAACATACTGGGCTAATGCTAACGAATTATTGAAGTGCTCTTTTTCTCTCACAGGCACTAAGTATTCTCTCCTTCTCGGAGGAATTGACTGAAAAATGTCACCGCTGCTGCTGCACAGTCGAAAACAAGACACAAAATGGACTTTTGTTTTTGCTGCTGGAGTCCAATAATAGTTTCTCAACATCACCGCTGATATGTTTCTCCTTTCTGGCCGACTTGATCTCTCCATCCACCTGCATAGAACACTCCAGTCCTGTTCCTCCTTTCATATCTGCAGAGGCGGTGTGTGTGTGTGTGTGTGTGTGTGTGGAGCGCCATTTCTGCGGCTTGATGAGGGAAACATGAGAGGCAGAGAGAGGCGAAGGAGACCACAATGGGAAGAGCGCGGGGCGAGGGATGAAGTGCGTGATTGATGATCAACACAAACATGAGAGGTCAGTGTGAGTGTAAAAGACAAAATGGAGACAGGAGGAAGATGGCTCCCCTTGTGGCCAGGCTTAGTTGTGTATCTGCTTCTATTTAATAATGCAATCTCTCTCAAAAACCTTTCAGCCACATTAGCTTCACACTCCACTGTCCTCGAATGCCTTTAAACCAATGTCCATTCTCACATCCCAAAGTATTCTGAGATTCTGTGTCCGAGCCACAAATTATTTAAGGGAATGGCCAGTTATGGGATAATAAAGGTTTTTCATGAATATCACAAAAGTAGTAGCGCAGTGCTTTATGCGACACACATAATTCTGCATTGACAACATTTTATTTTATCCTACCTTGCAGCTACCATGGATTTTTCACACCTACTATATAATGTTCACAATGGCAGCTATAAACTAATGCAGCTGTAAATAACAAACGCTCAGCAAAAACTGACATTTGACTGAAACTACAAATAAGAAGGCACTGTGCCGTAAATTTGTTGTTTTCCAATATTTAGTAGGGAATATCATTTTTTGGGGGAGAAAATGGTTGGTCAGGGAGTTTAAAAGACGCAGGTTTTGTCCAGAAATGCACTGCTCAGCTTCGAGAATAAATAGACAACAGCACAGTTTAAAACTCACTCATCGACACTGATTTACAATAATCTTTCCTGCCTCTTGTTTGGCCAGTGCCGAAGCTCAAAGACCACTTCAAGAAGGTGTTGTCCCATGTTTGGTGCCAGGGAAGATTAACAGAGCACAAACAAGTGCACCCAGTGGAAAAACAAACAGTTAGCCCGTCCCTCGTCTGAATGTGAGAGGATATAAAATAAAGCTCCTGAAATCCAGGCTGGATCCAGGCTCCGGACAGATTTCATGTATCTGAATGAAGCCAGTGTAGTGATGAGAATCCATGGTGCTGAAACAGGAGCAGCTTCTGTGAGCCACTGAGGCAGAAGTGATACTAAAGCTACTATTAAATTAAGGCTGCTGTAGGGATCCGTCGTGGGCATGGATACTTAAACGGTTTAAGCCTGTGACCCAGACTCTTAAAGCAGTGACCTGAAAGTCTCTTGGCATGTAGCAGGTCTCGGCTTCATTAAACCATACAGCCACTCTTGGCTTCTGGCCAGCCCTCAATATCCTCACATCTGTGGTGAAAAAGCAGGTGATGTGGTGTAAAGAGATTCATTTTTTTCCTGGCAGGTTCTATCAGTCTACGTCTGTATCGATTACAATTTATTTCAGAAAAGAAAATATCTTATCTGGACAGACTCAAATGCCAAGCTTTCACTCAAGGTTGTACTATGGATCCACTAACTGATTATACCGTTGAAACATTTATTTCAGCCTGTCACCCTTTTGGAAAGACATGAGCACACCTCTCACCACATGCTGTTATCCTTTGTATCAGGCCTGTTTGAACAGCTTGTGCCTGATGTGCGGCCCACTGGCAGCCGGATGCATTCACAACGGCTCAATGCCTAAAACAAAACACCAGTATGAAAACACGCAGTGGAAAACGCACACCTGTATTATATTACATTCTCCATTAGGTCTAAAAGAATAGATCAAACAGAGCCTGGCTTGGGGATCATGTATAGAAACATTTTAATTAAACTGATGAACATATGTTACATCTCCAGAGAAAAGACGATCAGACAAAGTTTCAGTAAATGGTCCAACTTTCCTGTTTTACTCAGGGATTTGTTTGTGTTTTGGACTTTTTATTTGACCTGGTTTTGCACTTGCGCCTCAAGGCGAGTGACTAACCCTTGATAAATGAGATGCAGGTCGGTTTAGGGCAGCTTTACTTCTCCTGACAGGCTGCTTGTTACAGTTGTCAGCCAGCTGAGGTAGTTTGACACCTGTAATCTGGGCTGCAGCGGCTTTCAGACGGTTTTGTTGGCAGGGCTCATACTGCCCAGCCAAGCACGAAGAGGAAAAGTGGAGACTGACTTGACCACTGGCTTGCATAAAAGTGGGATCACCAACTTAATACACAGCCTTGAGAGTTAGACCCCCTTAACAAACAACTATGGCTCATTTAAACAACATCAATTATAACCAAAAACTTACTTCAATTCAGGGTGTCTTATCTTTCATTTTGAAAAGTGAAAATGCACAGAGATTGACAGCTCTATAAAGCAGTGACTTTCCTGACTTTGTGATGATTTACATGTGTTCATATTACATAACGTGCCTATATCCTTGTGAGCCCTTCAGTTCCCTGCTGTGCAGAGGTTGGTTCAGATGGACTCTGTTCTGTTCTGTTCTTGGGAGCTGCTGGTTTGGTGAGGTCCAGTGCACTTGATGCTGTTAGGTTCAACCCTGTAGTGTGTCCAGCAGTATGCTCTATGTGTAACATAATTCAAGAGGCTTTCTGACTTATATGCACAAGCAATTATTTGCAAAGTTAATATTTATGTGTCTATGGGTTTAATGATCCACTGCTCTCCTCTGAATGTGAGTCTGGATGTGTGCCATTTAGCTCGCTGTCACTGTGTGTGGGTATGCACATATTTTTATGTAGCATTAATAAGCTCTGTAATGAAAGGGGACAGTTTCCCGTTGCCGTGGTAATGGAAGCAGTGGAGCGTTGCCAGGCGCGTCGACGGAACATAACTGTATTACTGTATCGTCGTGGAAACGCACACAGCAGACAGGGATGTTTGTGTTTGTGAGAGATGGACAGACGGATGGAGAAGGCCAAGTACGTGATCTCTGAGACACGCGTCAAAATAAAGGTGTGCACACATTTCTGATGGAGGGTCCTGTCTATAGAGCATGTGATGAACGGGGAGGAGCAGAGAGACGACAGGGGAGTGGTCATGTGATCCACCCCCTGAAGAGGGACACATGCAGATGGATGGATGGAGAGAGATGCAGCAGAGGACGGGGCCACTGACAGATGGATAGATCAAGCAGCAAGAATACAGTGAGACGACACTGGCACAGACTGAGATGATAAGCAGTGTGTCGACAGCGGCTTAATAAAGAAGTAGATGGAGAAGTAATTTAAGAGAGAAGAGGTCAGAACGGTCAATAAAAAAGAGATATACCCAATACACTCTGGTGAGGCTCAGAGAGGGCTCAGATGATTTTCTAATAACCTCACAGACAGGCTCTAAATGTAGTTATGCAGGAGACTCTCCAAAGTCTTCTTTTGTAAAGGAAGTTGTGAAGTGCTGTCAGTCTGTTGACAGTCAAAGGCACAGGGTCACATTTCATGTGTTTGCTCAACACAAGACAACACACAACAACAGAGAGGATATTTTAGAAACATCCTGCGTTTGGTGTCTCCTTCAGACACAGACACTATGCACATCTATAATGCATACGCCTTCTGATACTGTCCCCTCTTCCTTGATTTCATTTTTTTATATTATTCTTTCTTCTATATCTCTTTGACTTTTCAGACAATACACTATTTATCTGTACTTTATGAACTCAACAATTATTAAAAAACTATGCAAACGTGCACCATTTCTAAACAAGACAGTAAAAAAAGTCCCAGAATTGGAGTAAATAGTTGTAGAAGTAGTAGTAGTAGAAGTAGTAGTAGAAGTAGTATGTGGAGTTTCTGTGGATCCACAACCATCAGGGAAGGTTTTACTGTTCAAGAAAACCACAGGCATTACCCAAAAATTCAAAAAGCCCCCCACTTTTATAAGAGCAACCAAGGAAGGGAGAGCTTATGAAATATTCAACCATTATTTTTTCAAGCTGTGCAACAGAAACTGATGTGGCAATGATCAGACAAAATCCAAAGCAAACATATGAGGGATGGAGTTGCAACATGAATTTTGAAAATGCATAGGAATTCATTTTCAACAGTGCACAGCTGGCAGGTTAAATCAAAGTGGACCAGTGGGTCGAAGTCCAGCACATAAAACATGCTGTAGACCCCCGCTCTCCCATCACCAGTGGATTACTGCACCGAGCCTGGGCTGGGGGTCGGCCTGTGTGAGTGTGATGGAGGGGCTGGATGTGTCAGTGCATCTATCTGAGGATACACTGTGCATGTAATTGTACGTTTGTGCGTGATGGTACATGCCTCTGATGTTGAAGGCTGTGTGTACATGTAATCCTCTGAAGAACATGTGCCTGATGTTGCATGGCTCACATCTAACACTACAGCACACCTGCTTTTGGGCTCAACATATGCCTCATACACTGAATTATCTACGTGGACATGACCTACATCTCTTTACTCTTTTACACACGGCAGCCAAATAACACAGAAGACGCCTGAAGGATATCTATTTATTGTTTTTTACTATTCTAATTATTTCAGCTTCTCCCACTCAAAGGTGAGAGCTGTATTCTTACAGGAGAGAACAGGTGGATGTAACTGTCTGAATCATGAACACATATCCCATATCATCACAACACATGTGATCTTACTTCTTCAATTAAAATAACATGCTTCAAAACCAGCAGTGAGATCATTACAAGTAGATCAGCCCAAGAGAAGCCATGATGAAGCCATCTGGCTGTTGATTTAATGCTCTCCATTTAGGTGGCCAGTGCTGGAAGTAACAAGTGAGACAGAGTGGGAGGCTGCTCCTGAATAAGTACTTGTTAATGTCCTTTTCTAATGCTATATTTGTGGTGAAGCATGTAGTATTAAGTCTGTGTGTTTAATTCATTTGATCTGACAAGCTTTTCACTACTTAATGGTGGATTAGACTGAACAGGAGGCAAAACAGTAATCATACTCAGGTGCAGACCAACACAGCCACAGCCGCAGAGTCCCAAACAAGCTGTTGAGTGGTTTATTTGTGAAGAGCATGAGAACAGAGCTGAACCCTACCACCAGGCTGCAGTCCACACGTTTAAGCTTTTAGCCAGGTGGGATGCATGATGGGATGGAGCAGAGCACTACATGGGAACAGCTTGTTTAATACACATACACGCTGCAGATAACTGAGAACAAACCAAGGCCCATCGCTGCAGTTTCTCAAACAACGTCATGTCTGTATTATAATATAAGTTTCAGTGTAAAAACTCTCTTCCTCATGTGGCAGATGTCAGCAGAGGTACACTGAGCGAAGGTGAGTTAGACTCCCTCTCTGTATTACACAGAGTTGCACCAGCATAATTGAATATTACTGCAAGGTCAATTATTCATCAGTTTAGAAAACAGTTTTTGTGCATTGCAGCTCAGCTTCACAAAGTCATATTAATGTGAAATATCTGAGCAGTAAAGAAGAACGAAAACTAAAAAACTGCAGTCCAGCATAAGCTAAAAAACAGGCTTTCTGGAGGATTGGTATCAACTGGTACGAAGGTAGTTTCTGAGCTTTTGTCGACTACGGCACATTTCGGTGAGCTAGCAGTACTTTATTATTATGAATCTTGTAATGCATGTGTAAAAAGTTTTAATCTCGCCTCTATCTGCAGTGCAGCTTATCAAAGGGTTGAGGCTTTGAAGCAGCATGGTGCAATGTGGTGCCGCCTTCATCCACACACAGATGTAACAGGGAACATAAAACTTGAGCGGCGTTGGAGGCATTATTTCCATTTGACAACTTTTTCAGGTCATTTTAAGCCATGATACATTAAGCCTCCCTGAATCAGTGAGGCCTCGGGTGTGAGCCTTTAGCTCCTGTCGGTTTGTGTGCCCAGTGAGGAGTGGCTCCCTGTGGACACAGCCCCAGAGGCTCCCTCTCCACCTGCACTCAGCTCAGCAGCACACACAGGAAGAAAGACTGAGCGGGAGTAGACAGGGACACACTCCTGGACGGGGCACACGAGGACTACAGGAACAACAGCAGCGTTTATATCATCTGTATTCACCGTTTCATCACTGTGTTTGTCATCAGCCTTTTTTAAAACACATGCCTCTTCTAACCTATGTTCACTCAGCTCTTTTGTGTCCTATTTTGTTCAGATTTGCAGAAATCACACACATTGTGTCTCACTCTCTCCCCTCAGGTGCAGATGTAGCTCGTTTAGTTAATTACTGTCATTTCCGCTTGGTTAGTGCTCACGGAGCTCCACAAACATGTCCCACACTCAACACACACACACAGGGACTGAGTTAAATCACTCGTGCAACTAATGAACAATATTTGTACATATATGAACCACATAATCACTGTTGACAGCCATAACACGCAACAAAGTCCACTAGAGTTTTCTCACCTGTACTGATAACAAAACTTTAAATAAAAGGCTTGATAGCAGTGGTCAACAAGGCAAAAAGTAGGGTAATTAACAGGGCAATTATGCTGTAATTTGTTCCCTAGAAAAACTAAACAGACTTAAATCATTAGGTGATTATCCTAACATTTACAGAGTTAGAAATATCGCTAATACTTTTGCTTGATCACACACAGAGATCTGTGCACTTCTCCTCGGGGCAGTACTGAGGTGTTTTCTCTTGCAAATGTTCTGTGTGGGAGGCTTTTTAAAGAATAAATAAGTGTGGAGCAGTATTGGGCAGAAAATTTTAAAGACAGCAGAGGTAGATGACCAAAGCATGTGATCCCCCTCCTCCATGCATGGCTTCCACTGCCACTGCTCTGAACAAAACTGCCAGCTCTTCCCCGCTCCAGACCCCCTCATCACTCTTAAGCGAGTGTCAAAAGCCAAGCGTACACAGAGTATGTCCTTTAGTGTCTGAGCCAAGGTGACACATGTCTGATCCCTGTACAGCTATCCATCTTCTTATCCGTCTCACTCACCTCTCCCGGGCATTTAGCATTCAGCTGCTTTCCCCGGCAATATCTCCAAAAGCCCATGAATCAACACGACTGTCTTCTGCAATAACAGTCTAATACAAAATTCAAACTCCTACACAAAGGGGACGCACCACTGGTCCACAGCCTTCTCATTATCATAATAAAACAACTGTATACCAGATGCATTTGCAGTCAACACCCATAAATGCATCTGAAGCTCCCCAATAACACTCTCCAGATATTTTTTTCCGCTCATATCAGACTGTAATCACTCATTTGCTCTGAGCCAGTGAAATACAAAGGTGTTGTTAGATAAAACACATTTGATATTCATCCCTTGTATTTAAGAGAATCTCCAAATCATTCAAAGACATCAGAGGTTTGAGTCCAATTAGATCAAATAGTCTCTCAGGCTGTGTCTTAAAAGTTGTTATCTAGCATTCATTTCACCCGCCTGAATAGATAATCGAATCAATTAATACTGCAGGCATTGCTTTAACTGCAGAGGGTGGCAGACCTTGACAAAGAGAAAGCCGTCTCTTTTTTAGGGCTTTGTTCAAGGCTAAACTGAATTAAAATCCATTCAGCTTTCTCACAAGAATTTATAACAAGCAACTTCAGATTTTAGCTCCAAATATCCAAGTGAAAGCAACCAAGGTAGTGTGTTACAGGCTTTTTTTTTCACATGAGCCACACTCTGCTGCATATGGCACTAATGAAAACCCAAAGCAGCCGGCAGCGTCGTGTGTGAGAAAAAGGGACTCAATTTACAGTTGGTCTGTGCTGCTCCATTACAACTGAATTTAAAAAGCCCACTTGTGTAGCACTGGGCAAAAAAAAAAAAAAAGACTGTGCTCCCTTTCCTGCATCATTGATTGGTTAGAGCAGCACATCCTTTTCTCCTTGATGACTCCCCTATTTGCTATGCTTGAATACTAATGCCTTCAGTGTAAATTACAAACTGTCAAATCAATCACAAAGATACAAGCAAACAGCACAAACAGTGCAAATACAATAATTAAAAAAGACTGAGGAAGTAACTGCTGCCCAGATGCTCACTCCCTGTCGTTCCTCGAATTCAGTCGAACACTGATTGTATTTTAACAGACTGTAGTTGGTAGAATATTTCAGACAAACACTGCAGAATACCATCACGCACATCGATTTATGTCTGACGAAAGGCTGAGCAAAATAAAACGATCAAATAAAGTGAAAGAAAAATATCCAGCATCTTTCATTTGAGTGTTTTGATTGCTCCTGACTTCTTCCTGACTGCTCGAACTCAACAAATCCTACACAACGCAACATATTCTGAGAGTTTGTGCATCAGACTGTAGTTACAAAACACTATGTTAAATACAGTAGATACTTCCATAACCCACAGATGACAAACATCCAGTCAAGTTGAGCAGAGGCTTACCTGAAAATCCCTTCCAGATATTTGTTTGAGTCTTCTCCAACAACTTCTCTGTGAGTCACATCTCGTTCTGATCAGAGTCAGTCTCCGCAGCCCGGCTCCACATTGGCATCAGATCTCCCTCTGTTTGAAAGAGCGCAGTAAAAGTCAACTGGCTGTACTGTACACAAAATGAAAAGTCACTGTTAGAGGTGAAAAATCATCTTAGCCGTTTCCAGACTGCTTCATGTGCCAAGGGCTGCCAGTCCCACAGAAGCAGTCGAAGTAATGCCAAGAGGAACACGCATTTAATCTGCACCAAGCCCAATTAGGTCTTCATCCTCAATTAAATCAATAGTTAGCAACACCTCATACTGCTCCACTAAACATGCTTTTTTAAGACAGCTCAGGCCTGTCTTAACATATAAAACAGCAGAATAAACCTTGTATCATTTCAAAAGGGTTAGCTTCAAAATGCATAGAGTTATTCTCAAGGATCCCACCTATGAATACTCATGGAGCTCTCAGACGCGACCTCAGACCGGCTGCATCACTTCAACACACTCATCAAAGGATTATCTAGGATTATGTCTCCTGCAGTCGACGTGAAGCTATATGAGTCATTTCTCATGCTCAGCTACAGTACATGAATGTATGCATGAAAGTGCTGTCCTTGTCTATCTATGAGCTCAATTACATGTGCTATGTCATGGCCTGTGTGGCTCCTAAAATATTCATACACTGTAAATGGACATACAGTGGCACTTCATACAAGACAGTGTGTGCACAAGCCAAGACTGGAAAATTGACTGTTTAACACGCTGGAGTACAGATAAAACACTCTTGCTCAGTTACAGTAGAACTATATAACATCTCTTGACTGACAGGCATCAGATGTGTCTGTTTTGATGACATTTAGCCACTGCACTGACTGCCACCTTCCTCCTTTTGCCTTCCAGCTGAGTTGGCTATCCCTGCCATTTTATAGTCTTTTTATAGCTTTAACGACATCTCTAACCTTTCCTTGTCTTATTCTAAAAAAAAAAAGAGTCCGGTAGCATTTGAAAAATACCTTACAACGTACTTATTAGTGACTCAAATGGCACTTCAATACAACGATGTGTGCAGGAGGTTGGGCGTATTTACACACACCTTCCATTTCTGTCAATTTTACTATAATCATATTTTCTATAATCTTATTGATACTGTAGCAAGCAACAGGCCAAGTTAGGCATACAAATAATGGCCCATTAAAATTGAAGATTTATGTGCAAACTGTAAAACCCAGTAAGTAGCTCAAGGATTAGTTTGACAGTAACTATGGAAGGATGTAAACAGCACCAGGCAGCGGTCAGGAGTTCAGCCACAGAGAATTAAAGCCAACCAACACATTCTGATACTTTTCCAGCATGAACTAAATAAAATTATGTAGCTACAGCAGAAGGAGGACATAAATAAATAAATAATGCAAGGCCACCAGTTTCTTATGCCTTGGAACAACAAAAACACAAAGCCACAAGGTCATTTTAACGTGGCCTTGTGATAATTAATAAAAATATGTCATATTTTGTCAAAAGGGGAGTGAAGAGGCTCAGTTAATGGAGCTATAGAAGAAACTATGGCAGAGACTATTGTAATCAAGCATTACTTTATGATGGGAATAAACAATGAGATATTTTAAAAGGATTTATTTGGGGATTTTCTTCGTTATTTTGTCGTTCCCCCAAGTTAAGAACTCGTGGCCACGTAAAAATGTTATTACTGGCCTCCGTTTTCCCCATTTTCCTATCCATTAAGGTACTCGAGACCGTTTGTTTTCTTTTTGTCCTCTGCGGGCCTCCGTAGTGACCAGCTACATGTATTTATTTCCACTTTACGAGTCAAACAACAAAGAATAACTAAATGACACTCAAGAAAAACACGTCTCCTGCCCTTTTTTAAACTCATCTCTCCGTGTTAGCTAATTAAAGGGTGGCTAAACTCTTGGACACTCAGTTTGTAAAAGCAAAAATATCAAATTAGCCTAATTAGCTAATGCTACATATTTAACAAAAGCCCTGCAGGCAACTGAGCAAAAGAGCTAAACTACTGGCAGCTTTGGAAGAACACGCAGAAAAGCAAAAAGCAAAAACTAGAACTAGCCAAAGCATTAGCACTACTTCAACAACAACAAGCTAACTTACCTTAATGACGAACAAATGGGCTTGCATCATCCAAAACGACTAAACAGCTTTTATTTCCATTAAGCTATATGCATGTGTACATAAATACCATTACTATAACATTATTTCACTTTTAGACGAGTTTTATTTGCCATTTCGTGGACAGTGGCTTGCCCATTCATTAATTAGACTCAGGTGTGCCGGTCACGTGACACCTGTAATCCCTGTTACCTGCTTCTTTGGTAATAGATCAATAAAGTAACAGGAACATATTGTAAACTGAACCATTTCGTAGACCAACATAGTAAAGGCTTAAAATAAATCTAAAATGAATGGCTGTATCTGTTATAATATCATTGTGCCCGCCAAAAACTATTGTTTTGTATGATCATTGTAATCATCAGTAATAGCAGGCTATACAATGGATAATTTGATGAGCCATTCTAGCTCTGTTAGGTTCCCCCGGCTATAAAAGTTGGCCTTCAGTGCGTTGTCTGTCTTGTTTATCTGTCGGTGTCTGTTCTGTCTGCATGCCTGTCTAATTGTGTGTAAAAAAAATAAAATAAAATAAAAAAAGAAGACATCCACCTCGCCTTTTCTGTTCTCTGTCTGCACTTCTCTCTACCTGGGTGCAGTAATGAGGCTCTGGTATCACGGCAACACTGGGAATTAAAGCTGGAAATGTCTCGGTATTCTGTCGCATTTGTGTGTAAAGGAGACTGTGGAGGCATGGGCAGCATCAGAGTGTGTATGTAAAATTAATCGGAGTGTATGGGCTTATTATATACAAGCGTATGCACGTTTTTTTGCAATAGAAGAGGGAACATTTCGCCTAGATTAAGCATAATCAGCGAATACAGGCTTGCCAAGAGACAGTGGGAAAATGCATGATACAAGAAAAGCACAAAAGAAGCTGAGCAAGAGTATCAAGGAGGTGTGTGGATGATTGAGATTGTGTTTTGTGATTCGAGGGCCACATAGCTGTAGATCAAAAAGGATAAAACAGACAAACAAGTAGGAGGGGTGAAAAAGAACCACGTTATTTCCGAAAAGGGAAAGAGAATAAAAAGGGGGCAAGGGAAGAGGATGGGTGAGAGATAACACCACCAGACAAAACAAAGAGCATATGGAACGAGACGGAAACGTGAGAAAAGGGGACGGGAGGTGGGTGAGACAAACATGGAGATGGAGAGAGTGGGTACCCGCAGAAAAGGAGGGTAGGTGGTAAGGGGAGAGAATGAGCGCCGCTGCGAGCAAGTCTGGCTGCATGCTCATAACACATTATGGCTATTATTAGACGGAGAGGAGAGGTAGACTGTCGGAGCAGGGGATTGTGGGAGGAGTGAGGAAGGGTGCAGAATCGGTAGAGGAGAATGAGGATGAGACGAATTGCATGAACTCCTGCTCGTGCAAAATCGTGCAAAAAATAAAAAAAGACAGTTATGTAAAAGCAAGGCAAGCTGCAGCTCATAGTAGTAAGATTTACACAGTAGTTTGTCTAAGATGACTGATGTATTATGACTGCTTTGAAATACTACACTCTGGATTCTTTACTTTAAATGAAAATACAAAGAATGGAAATAGTAAGTAAGAGCTAAGTTTCTACGGTTGGAATCATTACGGCTGAAAAAAACACTACATCTGTCTAAGAATTCCAAGTCTCAGCAAGAAACAGACGTTCATTTAATTGGTTTCAAGCAGCAAACTTGTTTATGGTGTCCCAGATTTTCCCAAATTAATCACATCCTAGTGTCACACAGCAAATGATATGTTTGCAGTATTTCACAAATCTAAATGCAAAAAACATTTTATGAAACATCTAAGGAGAGTTGTCTTGAATCCTAATGACTTCAAACATGCATCTTGAGTTTAAAATGGCGTAACCCACCAAAGAACCTTCTGTGAAACACCTTTGGGTCTTGACCCACGTGAAGAAATCTATGTTTTTAATAACCTGCATTGTGTGTGGTATGTTTAGTCAAATACAATCAATCGTCTTAGTGCTTTATTCCTTCTATTGTAATTGATCATAATATCCATGTGTCATGACCCTGACTCAAAGGGTCACAGGCAATAACGACAAAGTAAAGTTTAAGTAAATAATCTAACCAAACTGGACTGAAATGAGCCAAATTGAACCAAATGATAGCTGTAAAGAAAACACTATTATATGAGGAGTGCATATTGGTGCTGTGGCAGTGTGTAAGTATATAGGCCAAACTAAATATAACTAAACTAAAGGCAGACCTTACAAACAAGCTGAACCATAAACACTCAACCAAACCCAAAGAAGAACAGACGGAGTGCTAATGGTGGTGAGACACAAACACCTGACCCAGAGACACCAACACAACATTATGACGCTGCTAAATGGACAAACCCAACACTGAGTCCAGACAAAATAGTGCATGAAACATATTCCAAAAGACAGAGCGTGCTGACGAGGAAGATCAGTGTGTTACTTCAGAGTGAGCCAAAGCATGTCCAGTTATGTCACTTCAGATTTGTTATGTATTCCTCACTTTCCCCTCCTTTCCCACTCTACGCCCCGCGATGGTTTCCTCCTTCCCCGTTTCACCTCATTCTTCGCTCCACTGGCTGCAGCCTCACTCAGCACGACGCTCCCCAGCAGGCTGCCACTGTGTGAGAGAGTGTGTGTGTGCTTTTACAAGTACGCTTCTCCGTGCTGTTCCATTTTACCTCTCTATCGCACCTCTTTGTCTCTTGTCCTGTCCAGAGCTGTCCACTATTCGGTGACTACAAGCTAATTTCACTGTGGGATGTCTTAATGTAGAAAACTGCAGACTGAACAAAAGTGAAGCAGCAAATACAGGTCGTTTTTGTGAGACCTAAAATGCTCCTCTTAGCCCCCACTTAGAAAGATTTCATTTAATAAGGATTGAATTCTTGTTTTCATCTAAAGCCCTTTACTAAGGCTCTGTGTGATGAATTTCAAACATACATCCCAGCTCCCACTGAGAGACTGAATTCTATAAATGACACCACTAACACAGGATACAGCTGGTGAGAATCTGACATATTCACACTCAGAAGCTCAAGTGTGAGTGCTACAGATCCAGGGCTCCAGAGCAGGGCTTAATTTTACCAATTATAAATGAGCTTTATTCAAATAAACTTTTCCAAATGTCTGCTAATCCGCTTTGTCTTTGGGGTATTTCTGAGAAATCAAGAGCTGTAGCCTTGATGTAGAGCTCTGCTGGGCTTTTCTCTGGCTTTAGTCTGAGAACTGATTCAAAATGAAGAGGCTTTATGGATCTACTGCACCACCAAGTGGCCAAAGTGTGTCCCAAACAGGAGGCATCATCATGCAAAGTTTGTTCTGTGAGTAGACTACAGCTCAGCCATGGGAATACTATCACCTTGTGTGGTTTTGCTGTGGCACACGAATTACAATAAATACATACAAATGGCTGAAATTCTGTATACTGGATTTGCATTGCTTGGATTTTTCTCTCTTCTCTATCCCACCAGAATGTTTTACATCCTCCTCTTTCCAATATATTTTCCCCACTTACACCCTTGTTCCAGGAGAAGGCGCTGGGCAAACAGCCGCAGGTGCAGCCAGGAGCCCAGTGAGTCAAAAACAACAAAACCAGATCGCTGCAAGAGCATCAAGCGTCGGGGAGACTGTCAACACAGGCTGCTGATAGACGGCGAGGAAAGCTGGAGAAGAAGGCATCTGCAAACACACACACACACACACACTTCTATCAGTGCCAGCATAGCAAACAGAAGCCCAGAGTGGCGTATTCTGCCATATTGGATGGCAGGGAGACAATAGTAGCTCTGTTCTCATGAAGCTGGAGGAAGACTGTGATCCTACGCAAATCCAAGACATCATTGGGGCCTAGTTTCAGCAGGTAAACT
The DNA here is from genome assembly GCA_036850595.1 of Rhyacichthys aspro. NCBI lineage: Eukaryota > Metazoa > Chordata > Actinopteri > Gobiiformes > Rhyacichthyidae > Rhyacichthys > Rhyacichthys aspro. Next base: position 5,840,687 of record CM072165.1, read on the forward strand.
ACAGGTTGGTGTTAGATGGCTCTGTTAGAAATGTCTGAGGTTAGATCTAGGCACAAAAACATCAACTCACACTAACAATTTGTCTGCATTTGACACAATAGCAACCACAATGTATGAATATCCACGACTTCCTGGTTGTAGTCTGTGAAAGCATAGGTCTAAAGCACACTTTTACTTGGAAAGCATCCATTAAGCCTTAGAGTAAAGTTTGCTGCCCTCTAGTGTTTGATTTAAAGCCTGAGACTAAAGGAATCACTGTTTTCCTTGTGTCAGGGATTGGAAGGTAATCTGACTTGAATATTTCTCTGCAGAGGATGCACTTATCCGTGATGGGCTTTGATCCATTGTTTCTCCTGACGTCAACAAACATGATGCAGAGAGAGTATTCCGTTTGATTATTTATAAGAAAAAACATGAAAACACCCCGAGGTACAGCTTGTAGACAGTCTCCTGGGAAGCACAACCCTCTAGTTAAATTGTTCTCCCTCCGTGCTCTTTACATAAATAGGGCAATGTGAGCTATTGCTGTGGGAACTTTGTTGTCATTGTAAGTTATAAATCACAGGCTGAAGGTATGGCTCAGATGTACAGCCGAGAGATAATGGCTTACTTTAAATGCAGCGTGTTGTTCGGCTCCCACAGCTCTCTGCCCTCCATCGGCATTTCCAATCTTTTGAGAATCTCACACTCGCACAAAGCCCTTGAAAAGATACAAAAATGACATATCATTTGGAAGATGATGGAATTTCTCCTTCAAACATCTGCAAAAACACATTCAGATAAGCCATTACACAAGCATTTTAAACTTTTACTTGAGGTACCTCGGCCTGCAAATGGTTCATTTCTATGTGACTGATGCATAGTAATGGCTGAAAAATGTCTAAATTGCCAAGACAAGGACTCACTGATGGCTCCCTACTGGGCCACGCTCATCGTACTCTGAATATGTGAATAAATAAAAGTCTCTCTGGCGGTGGATTATGCAGCAGAGGGACTAAGTAAAATGAATAAGACAAAATAAACACCTGTAAATCATGGTTCTTCTGCAGTAACATCTGGATATGATTGAGTTAAAAAGCCCACAAGTCCAGAGGTAGTATACCAAGCAGATTGACTTTATTTGTATCTTCCATGATAATTAATTGTCATCATCAAAGCCAGGCTCCTATCAGTTAACACAAGCTCTTCTACCATTCACTCACTCTTATAAACACATTATTTAAAACTGGCCAGTGACTACAGCCGTGACCTGGTGTGATATTGACAATCTCATTATCAGTTACATATTATGTAGCTTAAATATTGAGGACATTTTGCTCAAAAAGGTGCTTCAACAGAAAGCCCATTCCTGGCTTTACACATCACTGTGTAAGACAATAATGTATCGTATGTGACATTATTGTTCCATAGAGGCTGCATGTACATAACAACTACACTGTGACGACGATTCATTTGTTCGACAGCTCAAGTGTAATCCAGCAGCATTTAATGTTCAGTGAGTAAAGCAGAAACAACTGGAGTGATAGGTGAGTTGTTTCAGGCAGCTGCACCAGAAAAGCAAAGCCAGACTCAAAAAGAGATGAAGAGATCTCACACAAAGTGACCTTAAACTGTACATTTTTGTTCAAGTCAAATGTTCAGCTTCCAATTCTTTGCAGAAGTGAGTTTTTTAGATCAGAAAACTAAAGCACAAATGCAGCTGGACTTCACCTGACAGAGGTCAAACCAATTGAAGATGTTTTTTACAGTGTTTGGCATGACTATTCAACCCATCCAATGACCACAAGAGAAACAGTAACAGTACTGACGACAATACATTGGTCATATTGTTTTGTAAGTGTCAAGTATGAGCAAGAAAATAGTCATGTGATGTTGATTAAAAAGTCTACAGAGTAACTGTTTCTGACTAAAAACAAGGAAACCGATGGTGATCAGAGACTGGTTCCTCTGCAGTGTTTCATGTGGAGTGTGTGTCATATAGAGCAGCAAAGCCAGACAACAAGCTGAGCAGTACGACCAAAGGCTCACTTACAATTTGAATCCAAATTACAGAGCTTCAAGTCACTGGTCGAGCCCTCTTTGCGTGTATTTATAGCAACTAATGTGATATTTCCAGAAAGCAGACATATGGCCAATATTGCTTTGCAAAACATTCAGATACATATAGGATTCAAGGAGGTGGCATCTCATCAGATCCTCCTTTATGCTGCAGACTGGAGCTTTTACATTTTGCTTTCATTACATTGTCAACACTACTGAGGTTTCAAGTCCCAACCCCACAGACCCTGATGGTAACTATTAAATGAATAAGGCGTTGCTGCCCCCTAGTGCACAAAAACATCATTTCAACCTCAACTTAAAAGCATTAAACCCTGATCTAATCCAGAGTTTTGGACTTGTACAGCAGGTTTAAACATTTACCAACTTTTTTTTTTTTTTAATCTAGATTTACCCCCAAGAAACTCCAGTAATTTTCTTTTGTTTGTTCCTGAGAATTTGTGAATAAAACAGCACAGTCCATTGCCTCAAAACAAACTGCTACAAATTGTAGGGATTGCCATCTTATCAGTAAGTAAGGAGATAATGTGAAATTTGTCTGCTAGCAATTCTGCTTTTTTGCTTTGGAATGTAAATCGATGCGTAACAAAGCATGTGTGGCACAGGAATGCAGCATCAACTAAAATCCTGAGAACTAAAGTTGGCAACGTTGGACGCGAAGGCAACAGAGCATCGTTTCATGCTTCCAGCGTGGGTTGGACTCAGCGATTATGGTACTTACTCTAGTCTGAAATAAGCTCTTGGGTATATGCAGCTTCACTGTTGTGACTAAACATGCAACAGCACATTATACATGTGTATTAGTGTGAGACATCATGGGCATGTAGTTGGCACACCTGAAGCAGCTGAAGACACACTTTTGACACAATCGTAAAACAAGGAAATGCATATGAATTACATACATGTTCAAATTAGACATTTTACAAATCAAAGGGATGTTACAAATCCCTTCTTAAGCATGTAAACAGAAATATTAGATAAATAACAAGTGGAAAATTACAAACTGAAGTGTATTTGAATGTTTTGGTCTTCAGATTTTAGGTTGGAGCTCAGTGCTTGTGACCTAAAACCAAAAGAAATAAAAGAAAAGTTCAGTGCTTGTAATGATTTTGTCAAGAAGCCACAAGTGATGAAGAATAATAGCTGTAAAAATAAGTGTCTTTGTATCTCACATTGTTACTCCTTTGCCTTCAATTCTGAACTCAATCCTTTTATCCAGTCACTTAGAAACACTTGTCCTTGTTGTGGTTTGTTTCTTTAATTTCCTTCTGCCTGCTTCTCTTAACGCTTAGGTCGACCAGTAGAATCGGTGAATGTATGCCAGCGTGTGTGCGAGTACATGTGTCCTGTGCAGCAAACCAGGTCATCATCCCGCTCTACTTCTACAGATTTCTAGAGCGTTCCTCCTCCTGTTTCTGCTGCATCCAGGTTAGCTGCATGTGGGCGCCATTCAGTGTGCTTTTCAATGTCAAGTCAAGGTAGAGAACGGGGGGAGACCCTTCCAGCAGTGCAAAGTGGCTCGGTTGCCTTTTGTTGGGACTAGGTGTGGACCAAGTGCATGCATCAAAGCACTGCTGATTGTTACAGATGGTTTCTCTCTAGCGTCGTTGGTCAGGTTTATGTGGGGGAAAAAAAAGACTGTCCCTGCTGGTTAGCTGACAGTTCATGTCCAAGCGCTTGACTAAATGGATCTAAATGTTCATGAGTCACATTTTTGGGCCACACGCTTTGAGTAATGGCCCTCACATTTGCTACATTGGTTGCTATGAGTGGCTCCTGCACTGCGCCTACGATACGTGGCATGCACTCAATGCCAGCTAAGGTTAGACTTCTACAGTAAGGCAATGTTTCAGAGAGCACTGGTTCTCGTTTGCAGGTGACTCTTGAAGAAGAGGAGGTAGTGGTTCGGCCCTGTTGGTTTGAACTCTATTGCAGGCATTATTGATCATTATCTTTATGGATCACTGTCGAACTGTGGAGTCATCAGATATTTTGCTGCTTCTCTGAGGATGCTCATGATGGACAGCTATAGTACACAGCTCAGTTTTTCCCATGCAGTCCATTATAGGATGTAGATAATATTGGATAGTTTTCTAATGTATTTTTCCCTCAGAGAGCAGTTTACCTTTTGATACAAAGGATGTAAACTACCGCACTAACTACACAGACATAAACAGTAAAAACATACACACTAGACAACAGCCTGTGTTAGCAGTCCTCAGATCAGTTTTCTCACTCATTAAAGTAACGAGATGATTTGCTTTATGCCCAACGATGGCAAGGTTCAAATATTTATAAGTGTGGCGTCACAAAAGGAAATGTCAGGAGATGTTAAATGTGGAGTGAGCTGAAATGAAATTTGATCCTGAGTTCAGCATATTCTGTAACGTAGTGGTGCATCACTCTAAAGGCAGGAAGAAAAGGGAGGAGAACAGATGAGGCACTGAAAAAACAGGGATAAAAGATAATAATATAACTGTAATAATGGATACGCCATGTCTATTTTAATTCACATGAGATGATGAACAAATGTGCTGCACTTACAGTGCTACTCAGTAATGGTGTTAGCAGAAAAAATATCAATTGTAAGTTATCTTTAACCAGTGTTTTCAAAAAAAAAGGGCAATGGAAAATGCATTGACCTGCACTTCTTCAAAAGCTCCTCACGAGTATTGATGTGGAGCAGCGGGGAACCTAACAGCGAGGTGAGCAGTGAGACCTCATGAACAGACAGAGGGGGCAGTCAATAATCCTATACTGCTCTGTAATGTACTGTACCACTGTAATGTACTCAATAAACACAAATGTCATGGGGAGCTGTAAAAGAAAATGTGAATAATGTTGAGATCAGAGGGTTGCTACTCACAGGCTGCTAGTGCACCTCCTCGAGTCAGTATTTTTGGCAAGTTGGCTCTGTATCTTTTAAACTAGTTGAAAAGGATGAAGTAATCTCATTACTATCCTGTCTTATTGTCCATTGCGTCTCTGATGCACACACATTCTCATTTTCTTGCTCTGTGTACAGCTGCCTTTCTTTTGTTGTAGCACATTCAGTGCCCTTCTCAGATAAAACATTTATGAAGAAGAATCACTTAAAACCTCTGCCAATAATTAATCAATCAAATAAATCATGGACAAATCACAGCACTGTACTTATTACAAATAAAAACAAAATTATAGATAAATGGAAATGATAAATTAGAGTAAATGTAGAGCCAAACAATGTGTCTATAAAAGCTTATTGTTCTGTTGTACTTTGTAACTTGCTGTGGTTGTTGATGCACGAAACATTTATTTACCCAACAATAATTCTTTATCAAAAATATTTTTTCTGATCTGGGCTCTGAAACAGTACAACAGTCTGTTTCCACTGTATCCTGAGCTTCAAAACCCCACTTTTGAAATGAAGTTCCTCTCTGCATGCTGCATGTATCACCACTGCTCTTAGCTGCTCTCTTTCCACTTGTTTCTCCTCCAACCCATGTTCTTGCATAGATTTATCTGGAAATAGACATTCCTAAATGTTTTAGTCTTCCCTTTCTCCTTATCTGTCCTTTCATCTTCTTTTTTGAACCCCTGCTGCTCACATGTTTGAATCCACAGAAGACAAATCCCTTAATTTCACACTGCAGCTCGTCTCTTACACTATCAGCATGTTTTGACATCTCCTCGAACACTCGACACTACCTCTTTCAGGAAGATTTCCTTAAACCTTTTCCTTCCTATCTTACTGATGTGCAATTTATTTTATTGTCAACCAACTCTCTGCTGCACTGCACTCCCTTCATCCTCCTTTTATCCATCTCCATCTTTACTCCCTTATACACACTTCTTATCTGATCCATATTTCCTCTCAGTCTCGGCCCGTTCCCTCTTGCACTCGTTGCTGTTTTCTCTGCTCTCACATGTCGTCTCCTGCGTGGCAGCTCTCCTCCCCATGTATAATCAGAACTGGGAAGAAGAACGCCTCTTGGTAGGACGGGGGGCGCTCCCCCTCTCGTCTCTCTGAAACCCCCAGACTGTCCTGCTCTGCCTCTTCGTCCCTCTCTCGTCCCGCCCTTCCTCTGTTCTCTCTCATCCTCACTTCCTCTTCCTCCTGATGCTCCTCCTCTTCGTCTCCTTCTCCCTCCAGGACTCCTCTGGTCTCCTCGTTGTCCTGCCTCGAGCCTAAGCCCAAAAACCCTCCTCCTCCTCCCCCTCCTCCTCCTCCGCCGCCGCTCCCCCCTCCCCCGACACCTCCTCCACCGTCCTCTCTACTTCCTGCCAGTCCTCCTCCCATGCTCCTGGAGTGGAACAGGTTGTTCTGGCGTCCACTTCCCAGTCGCCCCAAAGAGAAGCCACTCCTACTGAGCACTAACCTGCCCCCTACGCCCGCGCCCCCCTGTCCCGCTGCTCTGATGCCTGCCACGGTGGCATTGAGGAGGGCTGTGGTGCCCATAGGGGCCCGGAGCCTGGAGGGAAGACTGGAGCTGGACGTACTCCTCCGACAGCGGGGGCAGCTCTGGAGGAGGTACGCCGAGTTGAAGACCACCGGCAAGGCCAGAGTCGGGGCGTTGTTGCCCTGGATGGGGGTGGGAACAGGCCCAGAGAGGGGGGTGGAGGCAGTTTGGTTAGTGGCCCCACTTGAGTCCAGGTCCATGAGGAGGGCCTCTGAGTAGCTGGGGACCATCTGTTGGTTACAGCGGATGTGCCACTCCAGTTCTGTCATGTCCACTGTGTTGACCCGAGAGATGGCTCTGTAGCTCGTCCCGTTCAGACCGATCCCGATCCCGAGTCCGCCCGGGTGGATCCCATTTTCAGTTTCAGTCCCGTCTCCTCGTCCGCCTCCCCCTAGCCCCCCTCCTCCACCGCCCACACCCACAGGGTCCTCGTCCTCCCCGAACAGCTTCTCCACGTGGTAGTGGACGTACGCGGTGCGGTACTCCGACACCACCCGCAGCGGCCAGGACAGCAGGAACGCCGAGGCCAGCCAGAACACCCTGTGTCTGGAAAACCAGGGCGGGTGGGCCGGGTCCGGGAAGGCCAGGATGTGCTCTCGGAAGTCCACGTTCTTCAGGTGCATCCCCTCCCTGGCCTCCATGTAGTCGTCCAGACCCTCGTTTTCACCAAAGAAGCGCGCTCGCTGAAAACAAAGCAATCTATGAGTAAATCTGTTCGTTTTACACTTAATAATTCTCCAATCTGTTTTGGATTGTGCATTTCTCATGTTTATTTACCTGAGTGAGGTAGGCAGCTTCAGCTCGTGCACTTGAGAAGCTGGACAAACACAAAATAGATAGTTCATTTTATATTATTATAATATATGTTTTGTCTGTTTCATGTTTAATCATTGGAGTCATTAAAGAAATCTCACAAGTTATGTTGAACTTTGTATAATGACAAAAACTTTATGATCCAAAAAGAAGAAAAGACAACAATAATTAAGCCTACATCTTTTAGTGCCGCCTAACTTTCTCTCATTTAAGATTGAGCCGAACCAATTGACCTGGCCTTCAGTCCAATAATTCCTCTGATTGGGTCCATTTGTTCTCACCTGAAACACTTGGTGAAGCGCAGGCGAACAGCAGGGTGCAGCTGCAGATCCAGCAGCTCCTTGGAAACGTCTTTGACTCCGTAGCGAGCGTAGTCGAACTCTGAGCTGGAGGCGTGAGTGTTCACCCGCTCGTGGTAAACCTGGAGAGAGGGGGGCCGCGACAGAGACAGAGTGAAGGGGCAGGGGGGACACGTAGGGAGTTTGGAAAAAGAGAGTCCAGTCAGTCGTGGATGTAGTACAAGCATAAATGTTTCATCTTCAAAAAGCATGGTTTCTAAATAGAATGATATTTTTCTTACTGCACACAGCTGTTTGCACACAGCTCCGCAATATTTCTCTACAGGAGAAATTAAAATTTGCATGGCAGTTATTATAAAAGCGTGCAAAATTATAAATAAAGTTGTTGCAGAAGTAAGTATAGAAAAGAAAAGTCTGATATGTTTTTGTCATTTGTGTTTCTGCTTGCTCTCACCTGTGTGGTTGTATATGCGTCTCCGTTGCGGTACCTGGTCACCTGTCTGGTCCTTCTCACGTAATGGTAACTGATGGCCTTCCACCAAATACACGGAGTGGCCTGCTGTAGTCGCTGCACTCGCTCATACACTTCCTGGAGAAAAGAAGAACAAACAAACACTCAATGGAAGAAAGAGCAGTTTTCATGGAAGACTGGAGAACTTTGTCTTTGTGTAATTTGTGTACTTTATTTTTACACACCTCAGACATGCTGCATAACAATTACAACATGTACAATTTAACGCTAATGGAAAAACTGATATCCAAACATACCCATGTGATAAAAATGTGATTCTATTCCTATTTGGGGACAAGCTACAAGAAGTGTTTGAGTTGTGTTAAGACGTTTCATTACAAGCAACTTTAAATATTAGTCAGGTTTAGTGTATTTGTATTTTTATTGTGCTAAATGACTTTGTAACTTAAATAAAGTTAGTGATATTCCTAATGAGAACACAGTGTTGGTGCCTTTAGCTCTCAGGAATAAAGTAAACTAAATGTGGACGGAGGCAGCGACTACAGAGAGTGAACAGTGTGTTCTTGGAATAACCAATAATGAGCAGAGAAGAGCTGAAGACTGAGAGATGGCCTTGGGGTCAGCTCATTTCCATACTGAGCAAGTACCTCCTGCTTCAACCACCAAATTGAAAGCAAAAAAGTGTGCTCTTCTTACAATATTTAAATAGACTGCATGAAATAAAGAGGGGTTTCATTATGCCTTATCTGTCCTCAACTGCAGCTCCGTGTGCAGGCGCTAACTCCATCCATGTAGCTATTTCTGCTCAACATCTCCCTGTCACAATCCTTTTGATACACAATAATAGTCGTCTGACTGAGGACTGTTGTTTCATACCTGGAACTCAGCGTGGGCCAACATGGCGGTTTTGGAGAAGCAGTGCCAGCACTCCACCAGGTAGACCACGTAGAGCATAGCCAGGAAGGCCAGGGGGATGTAGACGTAGCCGCTGGAGCAGGGACTCTCCAGGTGTAGGATGTCGTTGTAGTAGGCTGCTGAGGCGGCATCGTCGTCAGCGCCCAGAGGGATGGAGGAGGAGCCCAGGACGGGCACTCGGCACAGAGCACACCAGGCCAGAGTGGCGAAGCAGCCGTACATGAGCAGGGTCAGCAGCAGGCACTTCCAGTGAGACTCCCGACACAGAGACGAGGCCAGGGACTGCTGCACTGGCCTTTGCTGTCGACACAAGGGCAGAGGGCAGTCAGTTCACTAATGCTGACGTTAGAGCTGAGAAAACCCAACAAAACTGCCCCATTTGTGCTGCTCTTTGTGCAATTTAACATTACACTTTTTCCATTCAGAAGAAAAAAATACTAGTAGCATTTAACCCATTTCTTACCCACTTACTGTATTCCATCTTGAGATTAAAAGAAAGTATGGCAGCCTTTTTAATTTAGAGGTAAATCTGAAAATCCAAATGTATCTGAACCAAAGATTATTGTTTGATTAGTAGTAGTGTAATACTTTAATATATAATCCCCTGGTGAGTTTTTAATGATGTGAATTTGGCCGTTTGGTAAACTGTGCTATGTTTCAAATGTACGCTGAGGTCTTGACCAAAGGAATGCATTACTACGCCCCACAGCCATCAGCAGCCCATCACGGGATAAGTGCTGCATATTAGACACATACACACCGTGTTTGGGGCCTCTCTAAGTGCACACTCCACACAGCCTCACTTGCACTCTGCACATCATATTACAGCGCACTCAGAGACGCAGGCCAAACACACACAGAGACACACACAACCTCTCCGTCCTGTCTCTATTCACGTTCTCTACGTCGTAATGCCGCCAGAGGAGGCTGTGTGAATTATTTAGATGAGAACAGTGCTTCTAGACTGTTCTAAGCTACGCGACTCCTCTCCGACACCAGCAATTTGAGTGTGTGTCAACAGCAGAAAGGACACAGAGCGGATCAAGTGCGTTATAAATAAATGCCTGTGTAGTTTATGTTAAAGAGTGTGACAGATGACAAAAATGCTCGGATGACACGAATGTCCTCTGGTCCCGTGAGCCTGTCCCGTCAGCACATCACTCCCCTCGCGAGCCCCCCTCCGCTCTCTCCAAACGTCTCGCTGTCCAGTTCAATGCGGTCGTAATTTTCTATCCCCGAGCACATTCGGCAGGCACTGACACCCACTGCTGTCCCCTTTTCACTGCCGCACATAAAGGGCAAGTGATAAACGGCAGAGTGAAGGGCACTTTCACTCCAGCGGTCTACCCTCGGCCCCAAAACACTGTTGACGGCTAAAAATAACCCTTAGGCAAACTTTATCTACGATCCAATTTAGGAGAATAGTTTTCACTGTTCATTGTCTCCTTCTCTTCCTTATGTAATCATTTCTGTGGGTCTCCTCCTCCTCGTTTAACTCCTGTAAGTGAATTGACTTGGTGTAGATCCAGTGTAGAGACAGATAACTGAACCATGAACTTTTTATGAATGCAAGAACCTGAAAGAAATCACCGGTGACAGACTGTGCCTCTCTCCGGGGAACTCCGCTGACAAAATCCATCTTTTCTGTCTCCATCTTTAACACGTTTGTCTCTTGGCTCTTCAGTTCTCTGGTGCTTTTGCTCACACTTTCTGTCTCCCAAAATGGAACAGTAACAGTAAAACACAAGACACACTGTGCAAAAGCAGGTGTGAAATAAAAACTGCTCCCATCAGCGTCGCATCTGCCCAGGAGTGAGTCATTCTGAACTCTGCTGCTCCACGGCTCGCCTCATCACACGGTGGAACCATTAAAAGAAAGAGATAGTTTTTCGTGCTCTGGGCTGAAGACATTGTCAAATAAGTTCGTTTTGACAAGGTATTATCCTTAGAGCTGAGGTATATGATTCACCTGGGCTTCTATTCAGTTCAGAAACAGTAGAGAATTTCTGATATTTCACACAAACCTTTAGCCTTGAGCATTAAACTCCTCTAAGGATCAATTATGGATGCTTTCACGTAGTAATAAATGCATTTGCCAATCACCAGCACTGTTAAATACTGGCACAGGTCCCGCATCTTTACTGACTCACTGTCGGAGAGGCTTTCGGGGCTGAACTGAAGCAGCTGGTCCCTGTAACAATATCAGAGTTTGTCTCCAAAGTGACGTAAGAGTAAATGGTCTGATTAAAGAAAAGGTAGCACACTGTCACAAAAGCACTCGTGGAGAGCTGATCTGAGGCATAAGCAGCTTAGGATGCTCTGTCCGTGAAGTGGTGCTCAAGGCGATGGTGGCATTTGTTTATAATGTTCTAAACGCTTAGCTCGGCATGAATAGCAACATTTTACTCCGCTTTGGGCCATTTAACATATTCTCAGATGGTTGGAGCCAAGTTTGCTTTCGATAAAAATAGTAATTTGTCTGTTTTAAAAGTTACACGCCACTGTTTTTATATGAAACATATATCGGAGCTGTAGCCTGACCCATATTTCAGACTCTAGTCTTATAAATGTGTGCCGTCAGACCCAGAAGAAGAATGTGCTATTACTGAACATTTATCTCCCCAAATTCAACATTTGTTCGCCGAGGACATGTAATTTTTACTAATGGCTCCTTGTAATTGAAAATGTGTTTTTCCCTCTCCCATAGTGCCTTACTGATTCAGCTGGCTAGGTGCGACTGGAGCAGCTATAATTAGCACTGTGAGCATGTGGGTGGCAAATGAAGAGAGGAAGTGAGGAGAAGAGAAGAAGTGCAGTGGATGCCCGCATTACACAGAAAAGCGATGTGTCACTTCAGCACAGTTGTGGGTGCCATTCATTTTCCATGTCAGGTGTCTATTACAGATGCCACCGCAAATATTATTAACACTTGGTGCGTGGAATGCCTCAGCAAACATCCTCACGTGGATAAATTCTTGTTTACTCACCAACAAACAGTGGGAGAGACTGCGGGTTTATGGGAAATTAACACCTTACTAAGGAGCTTTACTTTACGTCGGGATAGTGTGTCATCTGGAGTCAGCAAAGAGTCTTCTGAATATGACACCGGCCCGGAGCCACATGGGCTGGAAGATAATAAAGATATGAGTGCGCAAATGTTTGAGAAAGGGAGAGTCAAGGAGAGAGAGAGAGAAAGGAGGATTAGGCTCGACTCCATGACGGGAAGCAGGAAGGAAACCAGGAGGAGAGAGGGAGAGAAATGGAGGCACATGCAGACTGAGTTTATTACATTACACTAGTCCAGAAGTAAACTACAGCAGTGGAAATAAGTAAAAGACCATTTCATATGTTCAGCTCTACAACTAAACATGCTCCAGGCCTTCAAATAACTGCTAAGTGATTGTCATTAGTTCGTTTAGACTTGTTAAGGCTAATTTATTGTATTTAAGGACCGAAAGCTGCAGACTTCTGCCAGTGAAAGATTAGACAAACAAACATATCAGCTATTTGAACCCAGAGATAAAACTAAATGCATTTATTTGAGGATTTGCTGATCTAGAGGAACATTGTTTAGTTTTCCTTCCCAATTTATTTCAACAATAGAAGATAATAGAGTATTATATGCAAACAGGCAGTGACAGGAATAATAAGCAGGCAGTAAACAGATGAACAATTCAATATGGATCCAATATGGATTTTTAATACAAGTCATTGTCTGGTTATTTGTACTTAAATTGTGTTTGGTTTTAAGTTCCTTGTTTGCATCCACGTTAGCATCACATGTGCTGTCAGCTCTGATGTTACCAAGGGCCATAGGGCAAATCATGTTAAGTAGTGCAATTATGAATGGTTGTGAGTGTGGAGAAAGCCCACATCCTGAGTTAACCATGGTTATTTTTACTTGCTAGCCGAGTTATGTAATCTTTTGCAATACAGTCTCAAATCTATTCGGTAGCTCTGCCTTTTTCATGAGGGTCTGGTGATAGATAAATAAATGATGGCGCCACTCACATGCTAAAGGTGCGCGTGATGGGCAGCAGCAGCAGGGTGGATTCAAGCATCATTATAACAGGAAGACTCCTTCACTAAACATTCAGCAAGTCATGTCTGTTTCCTGTGTGGAGAACGGGGCATGTGCACTAACCTTGGGGCAATACAACATATGCAACACATTTATAAAGACGCCAGGCAGGTGCTTCCCAGAGTAGTGACTGTAGGGCTCAGCTGTGATGTCACCCCACGCATTTTGGAGGTGTCTGCTTGAACACAGAGGTGACACTAAACACTCCATTTATTAATCCACTGAAATCAGACATTTAGAAAAGCCTACCCTGTCTTTAACCACTCAGTTCTCATTTTAATTTGGCCAAGGTCCTGTGTGCCCTTGCACCGTGAGGAGGCAAGGCGAGTGAAAACGTGACTATGTTTTGACAGCACGAGCCTCGTAGACGAGGCACTCTGCTGCATTTGGTATTTCACAGAGATGGATGGACGTTCAGGAAACACAAACCCACTTGACGACTGAATGTGTAATAAAAATATTAAAAAGACTGCTTTGGTCTTAAATGTACATTGGGATGAAGCGCACATAACCAAAGTGAACACCTGAAATGAATTAGGCTGGAGAGAATGTCCTTCCCTACCTGCTCTCGTCCTGACCCTTCTTCCAAAATGGGCTCTTCTGCGGCGGCCGTCTCCTCCTCCGTCTGCATCTTCCCTGTTGCCACTCCTTCCTTTCCGAGAACCGGGCTCAGGCAGCTCCCTCCCCGGCAGCGACCGAAGGCAGGGTCCTCCCCGGCGGAGCAGCGAGCTCGGTCACCCCATCCGCCGCAAGTCGCTATCCGATTTCACCATGGCGGGGCCTGCGGCAAACAAGCCCCGTGTTCTCTCGGTTCAGCGGCTCGTGGATCTGTTCACAGCCTCTTAGCGCTGCGCGTCTTTAAGCCGCTCCATCGCACTCTTCTCCCTCAAAGCCAAAGGAGCGTCCGCCGCCGATGCCGCTCTCCTTCCCGCTTCACACCGCGTCCATCGCCGCTGCTCTGGAGGCTCGGCGCGTGTGCAGGTGCACGTGCGCTCGCGTGCCCGAGAGCACAGGAAAATCACTAAATTTGCGTAAAAAGACCTTTAAACTGCAGTGTTCTGACTATAGTCCGGAGATAATGAGAGAAATCAATATCTGAGAAAGCCGCGAGATGTTTCAGTATTTGATTATTGAACTTTATTTGTCTGTGAGCACCTAGTCCTCCTGCTGACGTCACGCACCAACATCACCCGAGCACGCGCACAGGCACGACTCTCTCCGTTCATTTCTTACAGTAACACGCTGTGACTACAGAGTGTAGTAGTGACTTCACAAACAACACCTCCACAACACACTTGTTAAAACATTTAATACATATTTTATTTTTGTTTTTCCTCCAACGCTCTGATAAACATTTAAACAGTAAAGGTTTCTGAAGATTAACTGGTGAAGTTACTTGGTTGTTTTGGGAGCGGATTAGTTCCACTATAAGAGAGTTTAGATGTCCTGGAGCCTTTTTTGCCGTGTCCTCTCTCGTGGTCTTTGACCCAGGCGTCATATAGCTTCTCAGAAAGGATGGGTGAATTCAATTAAGGACCATAAAGTGTATGTTTCCCTCTTGAGGCTTAGCAGTAAAGACAATTTCATTAACACCATCTGTCACTGGTTTTAAACACTGTCCTTAGGTCTAACCTGGAACATCCTCTAATTCCAAAGACCACATGGAAGTCTGTGTTGAGATCTAAACTCTATAAACAAATACCAGTTCATTTGATGAAACCCAAGTAAACCGTGTTTAAGTTGTATAAAGGATATTAGCAGTGACAGGCAGGTAGAGGATTTCTGTTTCAGTGTGGATGATGATGTCCTGGGACAGGGACTTTTTGGTCTCTGCTTCTCCTGCTTGGACTGCACACATGGCGAACAACTGAACTTGGAGCTCAACATGCAAACCTGCAGCCACCTAGAACATAAAATTAATCTGCATTTGATTTCTGTTAATTTATACATTTGATAATCGCAAGAGCAATCAATGAAGACTCACAGGCCCAGGGTTGTAGACAACACGGAGGCCTGTAGAAGAAAGAGGCTGCTTCACATTGAACCTGAAAAAAATCAAATAGTTACAGGTAAACTTTGTCTTGAGAGTCGAAGATCCCCATAATATAGTTAATATTCATCCGTTCACCTGCACGTATCTACACCCACATTCTTCATCACCACAGTCACAGCTGAAGTTGTGCCCTCCTGCACCGCACCAAAGTCAACTCTGGGCGGATGAAGGTGGAAGCCCCTCATTGTAAAGTTTGGGTTGGTCAGAGAAATGGTGCGGCACTTTCTCCTCACCGGTTCTTCTACGGACAGAAACTGGTGGTTGGGCACACTGCTCGGTTTAGTTGTGTTGATACAAGTTGGAAGTCTGACTTTTGTCTTTCTGGGCTTTCCAGTCACATCTACGTGGACTGCTTTGTTCTGCGCAGATGCCTTCAAACCTCTGTCAGCTGGGGATGATTACACATGAAAATAGTCATTTATTGTACATTTTAAGCACACATCATAAACAAAACAAATATAAATACTCCCAATATTCTTAGGAGGTAAGCTTGCCCTTGTGTGCCTCTGTAAATACATGAAGAAATGGGACGGGTGTGATGTATTTTCTCGCTTGTTTGTTCTATAAATAGTATTTAGACCATGCCCTCCACTTTTTTCTGATGGATTATAAATAGTGGACTGAGGTTCATTATCTCCTTGCAATGTGTGTCATATTTCAGTATCTACAAAATGAACAAACCAGCAGTCTGATTTGGAGAAATACAAGGACTTTTTTCTTCAGGACCCTTTGCAGCCATTTTTCTTGCTGTATGGCTAAAACACAAAAAGTAAAATACAAAAATAGAAGTCTACTAGTGATAAATTTAAAAACAGTAAAACAGTTTTTCATAAAGCTACACGTGGGAAGGTACAGTTGCTTATAATATACTGTTTATTTACCTTTCTGGCTGGGAAGCTTTTGGGTTCAGGGGTCTTGGAGCTGTAGTCACAGAAAAACAACATGTTTTAACTCAATTCAAAATTGCGTCAGAACATACACTATTTTCATTTACACTCACAGTGAAATAATTTAGCCTTCTCTTGTGTATCTGGTGCTTCAGTATTGTGGGAGACTGGGGACACTGGACTCTTGGTGTTTGTTATTTGTTGATGTAGAAGACTCTGATACACACAGCACAACAAGACACTGAGGTTTACGACGGTAATGAACTACTGAAGACATCAATAACAGAGCATATACCTCATAAAGAGAAATATTCTCTAAATCAAAATAAGGAACGACTGTCTTTGTTTTCAAGGCTTCTCTGCACGCTTTCTCCTCACACAGCTCCTGTCTGAAATAAACATAAATGAATAACTGCTTGACATTTCATTTTTCAACCAAAGCTATAATATACTATGACTCAGTGTATGAAAAATATGCTTTACCTATACTGTGCAAGTCTCCCAGCCCATTTGGAATCCTTTCTAATGGCAAAACTAGATGGGAGTGAACGTTAAAGCATGTTGTAATATTTTTGAACATACATCTTAACACAACGTACTTATTGTGGCTAATCTCATTACCTCTCACTTGCTGCTGTAGTTGTGTCATCTGAGGAATCGGATTCAACTGGTCCAGCTCCAACTCCTTGGATGTAAAGGCTGCTTATATCTGTCATCGACAATCACAAATGATGTACTCTATTTGGCAAACGAAAGTTACACTAAAATGGAACACAAATTTATGAGCAGTCACTCACCAGAAGTTCTCTTTTCAGTGTTGGGTGATGAATCGTCCTCTTCTGCAAAAGACTTTTAAATGCATTTTATTTATGTTAAGTACACAGAAATATAAATATAAAAGCAGCCTTCTGCTCTGCTCTGCTCTGCTCACCAGGACTAGATTCAGCAGATCGCTGGCATGGACACTCTCCCTCTCAGAGCGAGGGTCTTTAATCTTCATCTGTTCAGAACGCTGCTCCCTCTCCATTAAACTTTCAATGTATTCCTATAGTCAAAGCCACAGCAGCCTTATTCTGTTAATTGCTTTTTTTAAGTATTGCCCCAGAAATAAACAATCTCTACCTTCAGCTGTTTGTCCAAAGTGGTTTTGAGTGGAGCTGTGAATGGTCTGTGCTGGAACAGTTCCCTCATCTCCAGGACTTTAGGGCAGCTTCTCACAGTTGGACGCTGTGTCACAGAACCGGACCTAGGAGTAAGTGTCAGGCACCGTCCGAGATCTGTGCCAAATGCGGGGCCAGGGGTCGGCTTCTGATTTGAGGCAAATAGGAGAGTAAGTGTCATGTCGGCTTGGGTTGTGTGTGTTATCAGTGCGTTTGGTCACCTGTACCTCTTCTCGAGGGAAGTCATGCCAGCTGCGGTTTCTGAGGTTTGGAGGAGTGATGTCTGGCTTTTGTTTCGCTAACAACCACTGAGACCAAATGCTCTCGGGGCAGGGCTTCAGGATGGTAATACCAAACTCATCTGTGATTGTAGCAAGGACAGACAAAAACAACAACAAATGCATTATTTGTGACATGTTAAAGTTGTTCATATAATTGAATTTCGAGAAACATTGTGGGGTTTTTTATTTTGTTGCATGCTAAGAAGTGCACCTTGTGATTCTGGCAATGGTTCCTTTATTATTGCAATGGTAGGATCTGAGTACGCCTGGAAGAGCAGCTCCTCTACCGTCTGAGAGTGTAGTAGTTCTGTTCCTGAGCCATTTTGATGTACAATAAAAAGCCTAGAAAACAAGATATTTACCTTGTTAGTAATGTTTAAGTAATATTAAAACTATATCTGTTGCTTTATTGTATCACCTTGGGATATGTTCAGTCTGTTTTACAATACTTCTAGCAATTTCTCTGTCTTCTTCATCCTCGTGCTCTTTTTCACCAAGTGTGCTTGGAGCAGGACTAAAGTTGAGGACAGTTATTGTCCCGTCTTCCATCACCTGCCACAAACAAAGTAAACCACACATAGGTCACAAAATGCTCAGAGAGAGAAAGTACTTAGTATTTTAATTTGTTGCATTTTTTAGAAGCACAAAACAAGCTGACACAAACTATCCCTGTGTCCCTGAGCTGCTCGTCTGAATCCTAAAATAGACGCCCAGTTTGACAAGACAACTGACAAGGGATGGGTCATCATTATTCAAGTGCTACTCCAGCAACAAATGTGGGGTTTTATTTTTATTTTGTTTGTAATATAAAACAAAAAAATATAAGTGTAATATTGACAGAGAGACCTCTATATTACATTATGATGTCTCATTCTATTGCAAAGATGTTTTATGAAGTCTTATTTGTTTGCGGTCCCATTCCTTGTATGAGATAATGCTGATCTCTCACTCTGGCACAATAAATTTTAATATGAGCTGACCTGAAAATGATTCCCATCAGGATCCGTGATGTCACAGGCCACATTATCTGTGTGACTCATGGTGTAACTTCCAGCTTGGTTGATGGGGGAGCCATCTTTTGGGCAGGGGGTCTCAAGGGAATCAGAATTATACACACATTTCCCATCACTTTGGATCTGCAGTAATCCTGCACTTGAAGGAAACACCTTGAACAACAGAGAATATTATGAGCTAAAGTCCTCCTCATGTTACAGTGGCAGTGTGTATTCACTTCTTCATAAGCCACACACCTGATAAGCCCCTTTATTGTTCCCAGTAATGACAGTACCATCTGCCAGAAAGACATGAGCTATCTGTTGCTCTGGATACATGACGACAGTGGCGCACCCTTCTTTTTCCACCAAAACAACTCTCTCTTTAGTTGATATATTCTCATTTTCACTTGTGCTGCTCTTTCTGCTCCCAACAGCTCTTTCCTTTCCACTTTTAAAAACAGTGGTCTCAGCTTGCTCCCTTTCAACACGCCCAACCACCAAATAAGGACTCTGTATACGACTTGTGTTATTGTTGTTGATTTCTTCTCCACTGTTCTCAATGAGGCTCTGTGCACAGTGAGGGACACAGACACACTCGGTGCAGCCACAGACACATTCAGCAGAAGATGACTTCAGGGTCCCACTCTGAGGCCGCTCCCCTGTAAAATGAGATACATATCCAGGGTAGGTAAATACCCAGTACAGATCTGTAGTCTGTATTCTGTCACTTCTGTAGATAGTATTGTGTTTCAGTGTGCCGGTCACCTCTGAGCAGGGACCTGGTGTCTTCGTAGAGGCTAGTGATCCTTGTACCATCTGCATGCTCCACTGTTATTGATCCATTTGGGTTCTGAACAGAAATCACTCCATCCTCTCGGGTCAGCATCACCTGACATTACAGAATCAAGGTTGACTTCACCTAAGACTCAGTCAAATGTAAATTGTATTTTTTACAGCAAAAAGAGCAAAAATATGAGACACATTTACCTCATGGGTTATTGGGTCTGTGGCTTTAAAAACTAGAAGAGGAGGGGTGGGCATACATTTGTGGGTAGTCCCCACAGTGCAAATACGGGCTCCAGATGGGGTTGTTGTTGTCCAAAACCCTCTCTCTTTTGCTCCATCATTCTCTGTGATTTGTTCTGTGTGGATACACACAACAATGACATGTTACTGAAACATAATTATGTTCATAACAAAGAATCTGACTTTCTTCTTGTACTGTTGTTGCAGTCTAACCTTTTGTGTCAACCCCAGCTACTTGAGTTGTATTTTTGTTTCCAGATGCAGCCACCCAGACCGGACCAGAATCCTGACTGAAACTGACTGATCCATCTGCAAACAGTACCTAGACACAGACAGCTAATTAATTCTATGCCTTCCTATTTTATCAGGTTGACCTTACTCGTTGATATGTGTGTATAATGAGTACCTCAGTGGACCCCTCCCTCATGCTGCGGACTACAGCTCCCTGACTCGTGACAAGGCGAGACAGTTCGTTACAAAGAGAGGGATCTGGAATCTGGCCCACATCCTCTTTACCGAGGAAAGGAAAGCTCTGTCTGACCAACATACCCAGCTCCTCTGATGACACAAAATGCAATTAATTAAGACAATAAACAAGAAAATCATTTGATGTATGATGTCTGTCCTTGTACACAACTAATTGAATAGTTAACCTCAGTCTACAGGCCACATGCAGGCACTGACCTTGTGTATCCTCACACAGAAACTGCAGCAGTAGACCATTGGGGACACATATGTTGAGGCTGTTAAATGAGCTGGAGGGGAGCACCACCTGGCCTTTACACACCTTAGCGCAAATAAACACATAGTCATTTTAGACAATTGGTTATTGTTTCCCTATATTTTTATATCTGATATTCACTGCTTTCTTATTTTATGTTTTGAGTGAGACCTGAGGCTCCGAGAGTCTAGATGGATTAGATGGACATGTTGGTTTGTGGTTCAATAAATCCGTCTGTGTTTCCTCAGAGCGCTGAGTTCCCAAGTTAAGAGTAGAAGCCTCTGGGGATTGATTTAATGTTTCCTGGGGATTCTCTGTAAAATTACCAGCTGTTAATACTGTCTATAACGCATTCATGAAGGATATATGTAAATACTGCACCAATGTATCGTCCTGTAGGGCCATAGAAACTGTATGACAGGCGGATTCCACTATCAAACACAGCAGTGAGGGAGCCATGCTTCACTTTAGTTATTCCTGCAGAAACTGACATAGAAAAGGAGGCAGCCACACCGTCTATTTAAGTATAACAGGGTCACTACAGAAACATACAGTGTTAGGTTCAAAAATGATGGGAGACATTTACCTTTGTTTTCTTCCTTGTGCCCTTCTTTGAGAGTTTGGAGAGAAGGTCCTGACGGCTCTTCAAAAATGTGGTTAACATGTGTGTAGAAGTGATGTCCATCCTTCTTAACGGCAACTTTCATTAAACTGGAACCTACAGTAAACACGCATCTATGTGTGTCATTTATTTTTTTTATTTGTGTATTTCAAAGCTTCTGAAACCTCTTAAACTTCCACTTTTTATACCTTCAACATAACTGTCTCTCTCTACGATGATGCACCCTCCGTCTGAGGGGTACAGGTACTGAAGATTACCTGATACGTGAATCAACTTCCCATCCATATCGTAACCTCTAAACCCCTGCACATTAAACACATTCATTTCACTGTAACATACAACATCACAGTTGCTACAAACCCAACCAAAAGCAAAACAGTACTTCAAGTATGTGTGTGTGGCTTACATTAAAATGTTCCTCTGTTTGGTCACGTTCCTTGTTGTCGTTCGTTTTAGTGTTGATGGACCCTGTGGGAGTCTTGGTTGAGCTGCACGCTGTGTCCGCTCTACCCTTCTTTGCACTTTGAGGGGTTTTGTTCTGACCTTTCTTGTTGTCTATTGCAGCAGTGTCCTCCTTTCCCTGTTTGCCTTTCTGCGTATTGTCTTTCTTGGCTTTCTTGGCCAACTCCTCTTCTTTTAGACGTTCCTGCTCTATCTTCCATGCCTGTAACAAAACATCTGAGTTAAAATGTGTTTAATGACAGAATTAGTGTCACTTTTGCTTACTGACTTTGAGGGATTCTTTTCTGATCACTGGCTCCAACTCTGGCTTGTTCTCTGCTGGACTTGCTCCGTCCTCCACTACATAAACAAATAACATGTTGGGTTTAAATGATGAATATTCTTTTGAATCACTTTTTGCGTTAGCAGCCGGAGTACCGTGTGGGGGGTTAACCGGGCTAACATTTTGTTGCCTTTTCATTGCCTCTCTCTTTGACTCCTCTTCATTTGTCCAGTCAGAAATTTTATCTGCAACATTTTCAAGATACTTCCTGGAAGAAAAATAGAAAAGGTGTAGGAAATGTTAGCTGTCTGCAGAAACACAACAAAGTATCTGTATTTCTAAAAAAAAAAAATAGAAGCAAAGAAATCTCACCTGAACTTGATGGTAGTGTGAAGAGCTACATCCCAGGACTCGCTGCACTGACGACGATGATTCATGGGATTATGACAATAAAGATAAAGAATGTTGTTACTACTTCCTCTAAAAGTGTCCAAACAGGTGTATTCTTCAGAGGCTAACTGGAGGACCTGCACATAAAAAATAATATCTTTAGACTTTCAGAATGTTGAAATCAAATAAAAAACACATTTGACAAATTAGCAAATGTCACCTGTGGAAATGTAGTAGCACTGTGATGTTCAGTGTAGTTCCAGTCAAACAGAGATCTCAGTCGGTAATTCTGAATGTCAGATAACTCAAGATGGATGCAAGCTTCCTTGTTGACCTTCATTATAAGAGCAAAATAGGCAAATAGAAAAGAAAAATAGCACACATACATATCAAGACAATTAAAAATAATATTGTACCTCTGTGTGACCAGGATCTTCAGTAAGAAATGTCGGACCTAGTTGATCAAAACAATAGCAAAAATTACATTTTAAATGTCTGATGCCGTATCAGATTACACCTTTAATTTGTTGTTGCAGAGATTTGTTAAGTTGATTAAATGGCAGACCTTGGTGCTGCAGGTTCCAAAGCTGCTGTTTAGCAAAAGATACTGGGTCGTCCCAGGGAACTGCAGATGGTGTCAGTTGTTGTGCTGATTCTAATGACTCCAGTGGTTCAGCAGCTTTTTGTAGCACACCTTTACAGTCCAGCTTGGTCAGTGGCATACTCTCAAACACACTCTGATGAAACAAACGCTCAACCTCTGGCCAAGACACAACATCTGTGGGACATGATCGATTACATAGCTTGTGAAGTTAAAAACTTGACAACAGTAAGTGTAAAAATATCTGGAATGACAACCATTAGTGCAGTAGTATTGTAGCTGCTGTTTGATGGCCATCCAGCAGGAGCTGTTTCTCTGCTGAGCTACAGATTGGATCAGGTCACACACTGGAGTCATCTTCAGCATGTTCATCTCCACCTCTGCAGAATTAAATCCCTCCCCGGCCTAAGAAGAAAACATTACACCACATATAAACTAAAAATCTCACTTCTGGAAAAAATAACAATGAACACTAATTACATGTGTGTTTCTCAAGCGTAGCGCCCTATGATCATGATGTCTGACAACCAGAGGCTCTCCAGACTTCTTCTCTTGTCTTCCAAACTTTTCCAAAAGTTTCTAAAAAAGACAAAATCATTTTAAATGTGCAGTCAGGATTTGGTATGGCAACATTTTATCCTTAATGTGACTATAGCACCATCTGCTGGACATATATGTAAGTGTCACCCTACACATTGTACATAATGATAAATATAGATGGCAACCAACAAAAATGTAATAATGTTGTCTGTATATGAGATTTTCAATAATTTTGATTACCTGTGGTTCCTGGAATAACAAACTTTCATTATTTTACAAAGTATGATTGCCTCTGCCCCCTAAGCCCCTCCCCCTTCAGACCCTGTGGCTTGTAAACAGCGGTTATACATCCCCCTCCCGCACTGCATTCCCAGATCAGCTTACTGGCTGCAGTGAGCGTCTTTCTACTGTGACAAACAGCTCCTGCCCGTTAGCAGTGCTGCTGCTCGGTGAATGTGTGTCTAGGCCTGCCTCCTGACATTTGAGAAGGACTGGTACGTGCTGCTGCAGAACAGACCACGCTGCAAAAAAGGGAATGCTGCATTGGCCGGGAATCGAACCCGGGCCTCCCGCGTGGCAGGCGAGAATTCTACCACTGAACCACCAATGCTACACTTCCCTAAACACTCCATATTACCCACAAGTCCTTGCTGCAAGGGGTACACTGTTGTTACCTTCTTGTCTTCCTTGTTGTGTACTATTGTCAGCAAACTGTTTAGCAAGTGGCTTTTATCCTTTTCTGTGTGAACTAAAGGAAGAAAGCTTTGGAGCATGCAGCTGACCAACTGCTGGTCTAAGCTGGGACCAGTGTAAGAACTGGGTTCCTCTGCCACATCAGGAAGAACAGAGACAGGATGGTCAGAGGAAAAAACAACCTACAAATACAAATACATATGGCAAATCTGTAATATTTAACTGATGAGTTAGACAATATCACAAAATAAATATATACAAACCTGCTCCAACATACAGTGCAACACAAGAGGCACAGAGCAAGCTTCAGGAGGAACCATGTCTAATAGTTTGTTATAGTAACACATGTCCACATCTGTAGAGGAAACCTTGGTTTCTATTTACGAAGGAAAGAGTAGGGTTTAACATCATAAAGCATCAGGAAATATTAAGAAACAGAAAAGCAAGTGTTTTTTTACCTTGTGTTGGTAAACTTTCTTCCTGGACTGGCTTCTTTTTAGAGCGAGGAAGAGGGGCTGACACAACTCGCTAAACAAAAAGTGATATTTAAGAGCTTTATTTCAAAGCCCTGACTTGCACAAATGCAAACTTTTTTGTTAGACACTGTTGTAAATGTTTACCTCTGCAGGCTGTGCATCCACACTCAGGTTTGGCACATTGATGATTTTTATGTTGTCTAGGTAGTGCTGGTGCTGTCTACGCCAGTCCAAACTGTCATAGATGAGACAGGCTATGCCTTCAAAGATACTGCTTCCAAATGTTAGCTGCACATAGACACCACCAACAATAATAATAACTTGAACCAAATCAAGGTAAAGCCATATAACATCAAAATATTCAGCTCACCATGGCTTCTGGGTCTTGTTTGTTGACAGAAGGGATACCAACAGTGTAGCTGAGCTCCGCTACATCATGGAGCTTTGAGTTTAGTGGGCCACTGTCCAAATAAGGACGAAGACCTGCCCAAAAGTGATCTAACTTCAGTTCCTGAGCAGCCAGTCTCTTTGCACAGTCATCCTCTAGTTCTGGAGCAAGCAAGGAACATACATTAACACACATATGACATACATAAAATGTATATTTTTAGAAACAAAAAATGGTTAACTAAAATGCACTACCTGCATCTTTATCATCTTTATTGGCAGCTGTGTTTTCACTTTGCTTGTTGCTCTCAGTGCTGTGTTCCCCCTGTTGCCCTTTGGTGTGGTGCAACAGTTTAATGACATTGGCCACTTGTATGCCTATAGAATCAAGGGCTCCTATCAAATGTGGCTGGTAAAATCCCAGCAACAGGATGTAGTGCTGGGGACCATCATCAGGCTCATCATCTTCAGCCACAAACACAAAGCAAAAGGTCACTGACAACTTAAAGTCAAAGAATCAGTCTTATTTGTAGAATGACCTGTAAACTTTTACATCTTCCTATGATGGTTATTTGGCTGTACTCGTACCTATGTAGTTAGGAGGCTCAACATCATCTCTCCGTTTTAGCTTAGTTTTTTTCTCCAGTGTAGGGGAAGGTGGATTCTTTGCCTTTTTGTCTTTACCTCCTCCTTTTTCTTTTCCAGCAGACCAAGGAACAGCATTTGCTCTCTCATCCACAGGTTTAACCTTTAAAAACACACACCCACATTGCTCAAAAATGTCACTATGAGTTATTTGACTAAATGTTCAGATGTTAAAACTACACACATCACAGTCACACACAGTTATTCATTCCAAAAATAGATATCATGCTTTTATTGAATTTTGAATTGAAGAAAAACGTGCCTGCTCTGTTCGCCTTCTTTGCAGATCATTACTTTTGATTTGCAGCAACTGAAACTTAACTAGTTTTGCCAGAAGATCACAGGGAATCTTTTCCCCCGCGTCCAGCAGCACTTTTGCCGGTTCTGTAACCTGCACACAAAAACATAACCATCAGAAGAAAGGCTAATGAAATATGAGCACATTTTTTTCATCAGAATGGGCTGGTCTAGCATTATCGACTGAAGCTTACCTCAGAGAACATGGGGACATTATCTCGTTTCTTATTTTTGGGGTTTCCAAATTCGTGGATCTGTAATGTTTGTAACAGTCAACATGAAAGAAGGTTATAAAGATATAAGCATGTAAATTAGAAATCTTTGCATTCTGGCAAACAACATAACAGCTTAATATTTAGACTACCTTTGCTTGGGTGTCATCCCAGGTTAACACTGTAAAGAGTTTGCGCAGAGGTTTCTGTACAGCCAAAGCAAGAGCCTGGATCAGCGTCTCATCTTCTGGACTGGTCTCAACTACCAGAGACACACAGGCCCTCCATGAATCCTGAATGGGAAAAGATGAACATATTTAAGTCAGCCACCACATTTACAATACTTTTACTAGTTGAATTAATGGATGAGTTATAAACCAAGCCAATAACTTAAAAACTAATACTACACAATGGATCAAACAAACTCAAAATCATGGTTAGTGCCTTTTATAAACTTCACCACTAGATGTCATCCTTTCAAAATATGCTTAAAAATGTAATGAAATTAGTGGAATTCACCACTTAAAAGAAATACTAATAAAGCTGTATTGAATTGAAGGCACGTGGGGATTTTTTTGTTAAATGACATTAAAATTAGTCTCATCTAAGTTTACATTTATTCATTTACAACCATCATCAAACGTCATATTAAGCCCCACTAAAATAAACTCTTACTGAGGGGACATCTAGTATGGGTGCATATACTTTATTTTTTCTTTTATCACATAAAACTTACACATTATTCTGTCTGCTAGCGAGCTAAGCTAAATAAGAGCTAACAGGTAAAAGTTAACGCGCTATGCTAGCTTAGTGGTTAGCTGTTAACTGTGCAGTGCAAAAGCATGACAATAAATGATATGAATTACTTTGTACAATAAGATTTAAGTCATTAAGTGGAAATATAAAGTACAAAGAAGAGACCTAACCTCTTCAAACAGTTCTTTAGTCAGAGCTGCCTCCCAGTTCTTGTTGCCTGAGGTCGCATCACTTTTTTTGGCTGAACCCTTCGCTGGCTTTGGTGCCATTTTTTAACTAAGTAACATTTTATTATTCAAAAACATAAGTATTTTAAAATCCCAAAGGCACAGAGGTAGGTTTAGTTCGCCCTGTGAGTTGTGTTAATCTGCACAGCCTTGGTTTGTGCACGGTTGTCCTGGCAACAGCGGGACACACAAACAGGCTGCAACGAAATATACATAAAACACATATATTTACAATTATATTTAAGAGAGGTTTGTGGAAGGCAATGATTTATGAAAAGTGGGTAATATTACACATGCCTTGAAGTGATAATAATACTGTATACACCTGGCAGCCACAAATTAATTTCAGATCATGTTGTGTTATACTGTTTCTCCACTAGATGGCGGTGTTGTGATTAGTCTGTGAAACTTAGGCAATAAAGTGAAGTCATTCCGAGCAAATTTGGATGGGACAGGGCCTTTTCTTTTCAGACGTCCTTAAAATGAAGCCCACAAATGTATGTGATCCCTCGAAGAATATTTAAATGTGTTGCTCTCATATCTTCTGATTGTAATCAACCAGCAAGATCACCAGTAATTATCTGAGGAAAAGTCATGAAAGCTTAAACATGGATGGTTCTGCTTGTTTGATGAGCAAAGAGGAACACTACTGTGACATTTCCAGGTCAATTGAGACATTTTTCCTGATCAAATGGATTTAGAGACTTAGAATAAAAGTAATAACAAACAAGATTTCAAACGTTGACCACTCTAAGAGAGATTTATTTTAAAATGTAATTACACTGGAGCAATAATCTTCAGAATATCAATACTGAGAAGTGGAGACAGCGTAGTTGTGCACTTACTGGCAACATAATCATGAGAGGATGAGATGTGAAGAGGGTGATTTACCTCCCACACTCACTCAAACAACTGGATCAGTTACAGGTCTTATAATGATCATTTGTGTTCTTTTTAATGGGACTTACATTTGCCTCGCATGCATTTAAATAGAAAAAAAGGGATTTCATTCAAATTGTGCTGTATACTTGCAAAACAAACTACTTATTCAAGTTGAACCACTATCTTAAAGATGTTTTAGCCAGGAGACCACATTCTGAGTTCACCATAAAAAGCTGACACAGCTGTCTGACGCCAGAGAAATCCACATTCAAAGCCAGCAGCGTCCTATGAAGGTCATCCCAAGAGAGACAAATACAACAGGGACAGTGGTAACACTCCTGTGGTGCTGCTGCATATAGCATAGCAACATCTCAAAATACCTCTTATTTTAAGGAATACACTGTTGCTGTTAAACATGTGCATCATGTCACTGGGATATTTTCTTACAGCAGATGGAAAAGGTTTTTTAAATCTATCTAATAATATATCTCCAGGTTAATATATTCTGACAGAAAGTGCTCACTGTCTGATATAATACCAAATAAACAAGTCAAAATATTATTGTATAGCTACAAAACTGGGAATAAAATGCTACACAGTGTACTTGGAAAGACACCTCCAGTACTTCTCATACTGTTCCGCCGAGGCATGTGTCCACAGTGGCATCTCTTTAAATCAAGTGCTGACATCAGTGTTATGAAAGATCACTTAAATTAAATATTGCACTGAGTTTTAATATCCACAAATCATGTTATGAAAGCTAGTCCCAGGCTGCTATTACGTGTTATGCTTTATTTATGAGGCTTTTAGTTGTTGTCTCCTGCTGAATTGGTAAGAAAAAACGACTTCTGAAGCTTTTTGAAATGACTAACCTGAGTGTCTGTTAGGATCAGAGTTATTACACAACAGAGAACTCATGATAGAAGTTATGTTTACTTCTATCGTAAACACACAGAGAGATAAACATATTTGGATCACAGAAGTCATAGTCCCCGAGTGGCATTCATACAATCTATCACCAAGTTGATCAGATATCCTTGTTCCCAGAAAGAGGTTGAATCCCAGGTCAAAAAGGAAACATGGAAAGAAGCCCAGTCGAACCACAAACGGGCCTCAGTGACAACCTGTGGATGAAGAGAAGTGACACAGACATGGTAGGCTGTTTGTAGGCTGTGTGGGCAAAAACAATGTGGGATCAATTTGATCAGAGTGATAGATGTTGCAGCTGCTGTGGGAGATATATCACCTACATGTTTAAACTACACTATGTTTCAAAACACTGTGCAGTCACTGAAACCACACTCTGCACTCATTGGGATGAATCATGTTGACACGGAGGGTCTCAAGTACCACCAGTAGATTCATGAGCTTCGGCAAAGCCAAGCTAGCGCCATAAAAATCCCTTTAGTACTTTTCCATGTCAAGTTACAGTGTTACAAGTTGATATCTTTTACGACGCTGATGAAAATTCAGCTCAGTGTTGCAGGAAGCAAAGGGTTAAGTACTGAAAAAAATGTATTTTAAAATGATAGCTGGTTATGTAGATACACAAGAGAAAGCCTGATGAGTTGGTGACATGACACCAAGTAAATGATCACTGCTGCTTTGTCCCTTCACAATCAAAGTGATGCCTCTTGCACAAGATCATGTGCCTCTGCCATCAACCTACTGCAACTATGTCACCCTTTCTGCTTCTGGATGAATGACTGGATTGTGTAAATAAACTGTACAATCACCTCTAACGAGGACAGGTCATTTGTTTTTTAATTATTACCTAAAACAATGCTGGATTTTATTTGATTTTGAGCTTAAGTAAAAACATATTATGAAAGTGTTATTTGTATGGTTAAAGACAAAGTACTATGGAGACATGTCCATTGAAGACAGTGAGAAATGCCACACAAACTGTTGAGCTTCACACGTTCAGTTCACCACTTACACAAAGTTCATATTCTTCTTTACAGATGAAGATCCCTGCATTTAAGAAATGTCAGAATCTACTTTATTTTCAAGTTACTGTTTCAAGCTGTAATGGAGTGAGGACGATAAAGCCTCGTCATGTTTATGAGGACAAAGCATTACAAGTCACACTGTGCACTGTAGTGGAAACACAACAGGCTTTTCATGGCACTACAATACACACAAGAACTGTGTATGACTGAGCAAAAATTCACCAGGAACACATTAATCACTCTTTAGAGGTTCATTTAAAATATTTTATTGTCCAGAAGACAAAAACTGGTTTCCTGTCAAAAAGTTTGAAACTAAGTCACCAAAACAAATAACTTGCACATCCAATGAGAATTTACATAAAGCCGTATGTTTCACATTTGGGTAAACTTTTTGAACGATCTTAAAAGGTCCTAATGAAAAGAAGCTGGGGTATAAAAATAATAAAAGTGATACTCTGCGTACACATAAGCAATCTAAGGAGAAAGTGTTAAGAGATTTAAGGCATCCACATTCCCTTCAGTGACAGCAGCACTGTCACAAGACATTCAGGGACTTGTCTCAAAACATTCTCAGCCCTAAATACAGCTACATATGGCCCCAACGACTGCATACAGTCAGTTTTTCAAGAACAGGTGTGCTTTCACAATCACGTATCTAAAACGATCATCTACAAAGTGGCAAGTGTTTTCAAAGAGTACCCACAAAATATACATCCCAAGCCTGGTTTTACATTCAGCTGCAAAATGTACCAGTTAATTGTGCACTGATAACCATCAAAAGTCAATACAATTTGTTGATATAAATGCATAAATGCACATTCACCAAACTCAGAAATGTCATGTTTATGCATAAGCCTTTCACTTTACAACTCCAGCTCCAAACTGAATACATAGGAACTGACAGGCTGACGAACCACATTGTACAAAAACACTGTAGAAAATGTGACACTAAGGTGTCATTTACTTTGGGGTAAGTGCACTCTGGATATAGCCCTTATCCTTCCCATAATTCAGCACTCTTCAATCACGGTACCAGCCGAGGAGGAGTACAGTTTTTTCTTGACGAGCCGGAAACCTGGACTTAACTTAAGTGCGTGTCTAAATGTTGGTGCAAAGCAGGTTCCCATGAAGAGGAAGTCCCGCAGGCTTGGCCAGGCAGTGCCATCCTGCTTAAACACAAGAGTCAGCTCAAACGTGGGCACCACCGAGGCGTCATACACAATGCGATCCAGTCGCTTACAGCCTTTGTCCAACTCGAGGTGGATGTAGAGGACACAGCCTCGCAGGCCACAAGGCTCACAGGAGGCGAGTCGTAGAACTTCGCGAGCTATTCTCCGTGTGAGCCTCTCTGGTACAAGAACAGACGAACAGTGGAGCGTCGTCTTCTTGGCACGTGACAGACAGTTCTCAAACATCTTGGCCAGCTGTTGACAAGTCCTGTCCTCAGCCACAACTGCAGTCCTCTCAGGCTCAGCCAAGCAGTGGTCCCAAAAGTCAAGCTCTGGCCAAACGACAATATATTTTATTATCTCAGCTTGCAACATTTTATCATCTGTAAAATTCAAATGCATATTAGTTTATCTTCTGAGCATACGTATAGGTCCTATAGCATTCTGATTATGACCATGTCAGACATAACCACAGACAGTTAATTCCAATTATAAAAATAGGTGATGCACTGTACAAACAGAGCATTTTCTACCCTTAAGGGTTAAGATTCCTTCATTATGATATTGCATTAGCCTATCGTCATCTTTTGAATGTGGTTACAATAATGACTGGATGTTTTCAAGCTACTTTTGTGCAGAGGCTAAAGAGATGACTTCATCCCATGTTGCCTCCCCGCCCCCTCCTGCCTCCGCTGCTGCAGCCATGCACCACACAGGCATAAACAAGCACTCCACTGGAAATATCCAGCAGCTCAGAAGTGCAAAAATAAAAACAAATCTATTAAACTACATAAAACACGCTAACCTTTCTCAATGCACGCATGGTCATAGCGTCGGTCCACGAGCTCCGAAATGCACTCGCCGTTTTTGTTTTTTAATGTGCTTGTGGCGACCATGGTGGCAGTCTATTTCTCCAGAAGTGGGTTGTTTTTCTGTCTTTTTCGATAAGCTGCCTGTGAAGGAAACACAAACACCGTCTAAGCCGAAATTCAAAAAAGGCATGTGGCCCATTAAATACGTGACGACGTAACTACTTCAAAGACACCAACGCTTCAAACGCAGTCTTTAGCAAAACAACTTTTACTTCTGTTCACGCCCACAGTACCATGAACAAGCACACCAAGGCAATTTTATTCCATTTGTACTTACCTTAAATATTATTTAGTGCAAAATACTTTAGTTTAGACGATTTTTCCATAAATAAATGTACACACACACGTCGTCTCTCGCACAGTTAAAACAGACACACAAACACTCTGCACCTCTGTTAACTTCAGAGGATCATTTATACACTCCTCTCTCAGCTGACCACAGGCTCGGGCCAATCAGCGCGCGCCTCCACCAGGGCTCGAGCTCGCTTCTTATTGGCTGTGAAGTGACTTTAAATTAAATAATTGACCAATTCAGGGCGAGCAGACGTGTGTTGCTACATAGCTTAGCCGAGTAACCTTTGATATTTGGAAAAAAACGGATGTCAGTAAGTAAAATTAAGTATCAAAAATGTCACTAAAGGAAAATGTGGGCTAGTATACATTAATAAATGTTAGGGACAAACTTCTTAGAAAGTACGGGCTTCCTCAAAGACAATATAAGCACAGTGGGACAACTTTTAGTGGCACCATTCAAGATTAGACACGATCTCATTTTACATGTTATATTTATAGGTCTTTTGTCTGAAGATAACATTGCCTCTGCAGATTTAGCTGGTGAAAAAGCACGGTCATGCAGCAGGTACAAACAATATGTACGAGAAGGAGATAACACAAAATCATAGTCTGCAATTATTTTTCAATTCAGAGAAACAGTAGCTGTATATAGAGAAAGATAAAACTATTTTGGAAATAGTTAACAGAGAAAACTTTAATGTGGCCATTATAAACAGTATCAGGCTGCAACAAGTGACAACCCTTTATCTCCCACAGCAATGTAATAATCTGCAAATAATGTTTCTCAGATGGATGGCAAACAAACCACGAATCTTGGAGTCTTTTATGTAAGCTGTGAGGAAGGGCTCTACCCATTTGAACGAGCCAAACTGTCTCCTCTTACTGTAGGTGTATGTGACTGTATACTTCTGGCACCGACAACACTGAAAACACTTGTCAGACTCACTGGTGCTTTATTCCACTCACACAAACTCTCAGCAGAAATTTTCTCCCAGTAACCGGATCCGGCCCTCTTACCCCCAGCAGCTCCGCTTGGACGAGGGTAATGGAATCTAGTGAACGAGAGAGTGCTTTTCTCCAGTCACATGGAGAGAAGCAGATACAGTATCCCTCAGAAAGAGTCACATGTTTAGACTGGTATTACCGCTTTTGTGGAGGCATACTAGGATACTGACAAGCCTCGTGTGCAACTTTTTTTTGTTTAGACTGTATAAAAAGCAGAAATAGCAGCATTCATATCGCTTAAGGGTTACGTTTGATCATATTGTGCGAGTAGGTTTGTTTGGCGGTATTTTCATGTCACGAGACAAGATATTGAATAAAGAATCATGCAGAAAACATGGCTATAATGCTTTATGTGTTTTTTCTTTTTACAGTTTTGGTAGAAGCACACGAGGAAAGAAAAAAGCCTGAGTGACAGCCAAAGAAGGAGGTAAATTTACAATAATAATAACAAAAACATGTTACATAATATAATAATATCACATGATCTGAGTGGGGAAAAGGCAGCATATTATTTTAGTTTCAAATGCGTAGATTATTCACCTTTACATGATCCCAGAGCCTCTCCTTCTGTCCAGGTGTTATTTAATCTGCTCAGCATACTTTCATAAGATGCAATTTCAGCCACAGCACCGGCCCATTCCTTCATCTGAGGAGCATTTGGCGTCTTCCAATGTTTTAAGATAATTCGACAGATTGTTATTATACCCACAGAGATTACAGAGAAATCAAACATTTCTAACAAACAGAGTTCTGGAGAAACAAAAAATCTAAAACCTGGATCCAGAGGGAATAAAAAAACACAGAAAAAACAAATTTTTCTACTTTTAATGTTTAGGAGAGTATGTTTTTTCCATTATTACGCTTTTAAGGTAAAATAAGTCTCACTCTATAAGGACAATGTTGTCATTTAATAATTAATACTAAAGATAAATGTTTGTTCCATGTTGTCAACTGAGTAAATATAAGATCTATGCTACTCCAGGTCAGTCTCTGCGTTACTATGACCCATTTCTAACCACCACAGTATACATAGCATGTGCATGTGTATAGCTTTAATCAGGTCTTGACCTACATTTATGTCAGTCACCGTATGAGGCCCCTTGGCTTTATAAGAAAGATAAGACCTTTTAGACTCACAAGCTCTTATTTTCCTCTTCTCATAAAAACTTAACAAGCAATAATAAACACGAAGGACAAATCGACACAGATGCTTTTTTTTTTGTTGTAACCACTAACCATTAAACTTCTTCTTCTTTTGACCTTTTGTTGCCCTTTCCAAAGTGCAGCAAGTTGTGAATTTATTCTCTTCGGCGAGTCTGGTTTCCCTGAATGAAGCAGAAGATAAAACGTGTTGTGTTTCATGTTACTAATCCAGAGCGGTTCAGATGAGCCTCCGTTGTGCCCCATCGGGAGGTTCTGGTATGAGGCCTGGCACCGGTCTAAGGCCAGTCCAACATTCTGCTCGTCGCTCGCCTATGCATCTGCCATGAAATTTAACAACGGGAGCCTTTTGCTGAGTCGCACCTTTTCACCAGAGGAGATAGTAAACCGCATGTGCATGAGGATTGCTTCGCAGAGCTCTTTTGCAGATGGCACAGTTAGGAAACGTGCAAAGTACAAAAAGGAGAGTATAGGGTCATCCCATACTCTATAAATAAGTATATCACACATGTAACAACTGCTACAGTAGTTTTGGATTGATTTTTCATACAAATTAACTATAACCTTAGCTTTATAGTCCTTTTACTGCATCGGCAAAGACTGAAAATGACCTTTAATGAATATTGGGTTAGGAATGACCCTATGATAAACATGAGTTGGCTTTTTTTTTTTTTTATAGCTGCTTATGTTTCATTTTGGCTGTGATGTTTCAGGTTTCAAGATAGGACACCCACAAAAATG
This sequence comes from Rhyacichthys aspro, assembly GCA_036850595.1. Classification (NCBI taxonomy): domain Eukaryota; kingdom Metazoa; phylum Chordata; class Actinopteri; order Gobiiformes; family Rhyacichthyidae; genus Rhyacichthys; species Rhyacichthys aspro. The sequence continues at coordinate 5,875,533 of CM072165.1, forward strand.
ACACAGGCTTCAATGACTCAAATTTTAACAGAAAGCATTTTTTATCTGAGGAATCGTCTCTGAAAAAAGTAGACTGTTGTTATCCAGGCTTTATTATCAAGGATTTAAAGCTTTGTCCAATCACATCCTCACACAGAGAGAGGTCATGAGTAGGGGACGCTCCCATTGGCTGCACCATTTGTCAACATTGAATTAATGAAAGGAAACTTTACAGGCGCATATAGCTCTCTGTGCAACTGCAGCAACAGCAGCGCCATCTTTATTTAAAAGTAGAGACGTTAAAGACGGCAAATTTGGACGAAAGACCATTTCTTCTGAAACTGTAGGGTCATTTTAGTATATTTAGTACAAATATAACTCTGATGGGTTCCAGTATTGGCCTTTTTTCTTTATTTTAGATGCAGTCCCTGGGGCAGGAAGGTTTCTGTCCAGATGAGGGTATAGACATGATTCTAGAGATCTCGTGTCAAATTGATTTAAAGAACAAATATTTTTTGGCTAAAAGTTGCACAGGATGGTGTTAATGTGCTGCCAAATTTGGATGTTAACTAATTTAAGTATAATACATCAAACTAGACACTGCTCAACATTCATATGACTTATTTTTAGTGGAAAAGTGACAATATTTTAATGTCAAATATCAGTAACAGTAAAAGAGAAAGTGCTATAAAGAGGCAGTAATACTAGGGTTGCAAAAGGCCTCACTTGTCATACAGTCTGACTCACAGGCCGCAGCTGGTGGGACGTTATCTGGTGTTTGTGTGCATGAGATGGGCCCACTGCAGCCCTGCTTACTGCCCCAGTGGCAGAACCTTGTCTCGGTTTACAGCGTAGGAGGCCAATCTCTTCGCACAGCTTCCAAACAAAACAGCTCCACTTGAGACATTAAGAAAAGAGTTGAGTGACACTGTTTGTTGTGGAGTCTGTTAAATTGTAGGTCAAGCTGCAGAGTGATTTATTTTTGTTTTTTTTACACAACCAGCTAATATCTCACTCCACTGTAAGGTCACTCATCAAACCACTCTGCAATAAACACTCTCTTATGAATCTGTGTGGACAAACAGGGCGCTCCCATGTTTTGAGTTGACAACGTGCTCCCTCTAGTGGTGAACCCCTGCATAGCTCCTTTAACAGAGTAAATAAGACATTGAAGTTGAAGTTATTTAATTGCATAGATGAGTAAATCTGTGTCTTCTCCGGGAACACCAACATAAAACACATTTACAGATGAAACAGCAGATGCATAAGTGAATATTATTGTGCTCGGATCGGAAAAATAACAAAAATGTACAACACTATTTCAAATGTGACATGAACAGTGATTTATTACACCCAATATGTGTCTCTTCTGAGGTTATACTGTACAAAGGCCATAAGAAATATTTTAAATCCAGCTCTAAATCATGTAATCTGAGAAATATATGTATAAAAAAAACGTTCATATTAAAAAACAGGGAAAGTAAAAACACAATCAAAGACTCCTAAACGTTTGGTCCAGACCTTTTAGTGAGTGGGCAGCCGCTGTGACTCATCCACTGGCTCCGAACTCCGGTTTTATCTGGCAGCAGCTGGAAGATACAGAACAATGGAGGCAGCAGATGAATACACGCATAAAGTCACATCTGTGTGAGCGGAGAGCAAAAACACACGCCTCCAACACGCTAAGATGAAAAGTATGGTGGCATGGTATTATGTTTTATTAAAAGGGAAAACATGCTGCTTTTTAAGTCCAATGAAATTTCTCTGAGCTGGTAAAAATCAGTCATGTGCATTTTAGTGTGACATCCTGTGCAATTAAGTAACACCACTGCTCGACCAATCGCAATAAAGTCCAACCAATCAGATCGGGCTTTGCTTTGGGGGTGGGGTTTAAAGGAGTGACAGCTACAACAAACCATTTATTTCAATAAAGCTGTGGGCTATAGAGAAACATAAAAGATTATCCTAAAAAATTGGATTCGTGCTTGAATAAAATACAAATTAACAAAGAAATCCTACAGTTTGCAGTAACATAAACTGTTTTCTTCTCTGCAGAATTCCTAAAGCATGACTCCATTTCCCTCAAAGCCCTCAGTCATGGAGGCCTGGCCGTGTGGAGGAAGGAAGGCCTGCACGTTTATTTATGAGTTGGTCTAAAGGGTGAGCGGGTACAGTGTGTACAAATCACACATGACACATGTCGTGGATGTGCGCATGTTTTCACCTCGACAACATACCAAGACAACATAGCGTCTGGGCCACATTGACATTTACTGGCTGCACAATAGCCAGCGTGCAAAATAATCAGTGTTTATGTTAGGAAGCCCGTATCTTTCGAGCCCGGCTGCTTGTTGGAGGGTGGGAACTCAATCACAGGAAACACCTTCGGCCGCTCGGCAAGGCCCCATAAGCCCGTACTGCACAATGAGATATTAAAAGCCAGCTTACTTCCCTGGAATTATTGGGAGACTGTGTCTACTTTACCGAGCCGCGCAGGAATTTGAAAACAGAAGGAACTTGGAAGGAACTCTCGCAGGAAATAGATGGAAAGGCAGCTCACCGTTTTCTTCTGCGCCTGATGACTTGACTCCCAGGAGCATGACTCCATCTTTGGTGCTCTCAGGCCGGCTCTGGAACGAGGCGCTGCACAAAAAACACACAGATGACCTCCACATTCAGACGCTCCACAGACGAAATTCAATCATTTTTAAACACTAAACTTACTTCTCAGTCCCAGTGTCAATTGTCTCTGTTGAACATAAACAAGAACATATGTGTCAACACTGCGTATCTAATTACTCTCAGTCAGAGCTTTATACAGTCTCTGATTCAGTCCATTTATTAAAAGCTAGTTCTTGTGTTTACCTGTGTGATCGGCGACCTTCTTGCACTTGAACCTGAGGACCATGGCGGCAGCAGCTGCGATCAGGAGGGCAGGCAACACGATCCACCACAGCCTTTTGTCTGCAGCAAACAAATCAGTCACTGTCATTTACTTTTTTTTTTCATTTTAACCTAAATAATCCGTTCATCACATTGAGATTACCTGACTTATGAATTACTTTCTCATAAGTGCCAGACTGGGAACCTTTTAAAACAGCATTGTTTCAATTTAGTTTGACCTTTTTTTATTTTCTTCTATTTAAAATTAAGTGAGACTTCATTATAACTTGCCTGTGCCTTTCTCATCTGCTGTTTCTTCTTTTGCAATTTCAGTCTTCTGTGTGATCTTATCTAATGAAGAAAGTGAGCAGTTATTTCATTGTTTGGATTCAACGTCTCTTTCCAATGTCCTATTATTTGTGTTAAATGCAAATTGAATTCATGAGCTTTGGAAAATTAAAAATGAAAGCTCATGCATTACCTGCCATCAAGGACATTAAAGAGAGAGAGATTTTTTTTGCTAAATTTGAGTAAACATTTTATAAAAACTGTAGGCTATGAATAATCCAGAATGATTTACCTGTAATTGGAGTAGGTGTAGCTGAAAAATATAAAAAATACTCAGTGTTTTAACTGTATTGCATTGATATATCATGTACCAAAACATTCCTCTTCTTCTTACATTTGTTCATCACTATCTCTTCTTCTGATTGGTTCCCTTTGCTCGGAGTGTTTGGAGATCTCGGCTGCAGCGTTTCGTTTGTGGACGGTTCTCTTAAAGCTGACACAAAACAGACCCATCGTCATGACCCAGAGTACAACACTAGTTTTCTATAGTAACGCTTTACGAATAGAGGCCTTACTTTCATTGACTTTCTCCTCTGGGGCCGGTGTAGTCTTCACTTGAGGCACAGGTGCTTTGGTTGTGGGAGCTGCTTTCTCTACAGGAAGCTGAGGCGTGGTGTTTCCTGAGACGAAGAGAAGAAGAGTCTAGAGAAGAAGAAGAAGAAGATACTTTTCTCATTTAGTCAGTTTTACTTACCACCGTCGGGGGCTTTTGTCGCCGCCGGACTCTGTGGAGCAGGTCTCTCAGGTGTCCCAGGTGCTGTTGTTGGAGCTGCAGCTGTGGGTGGGATTGCTCGGACCTGCGTTGCTTAAATACAAAGATGTCAATAAGGTGTGTGTGCTAATGGCTACGACGACGACAACGCGCTCAACTCACTTGGGGTCGGTTTTTCAGGCGCCACAGTTGTTTTTGTCGTTGTTGCTGCTTGCTCTGCTTCATCTGATGACACTGTGGAGGTAGAAAAATCAGAGAAATCAAAACTCAAGCTTGGCTGACGGGATCATAGGGGGCTTATTTGTAGGATTCCTGTTTGGCACATGTTGAAAGTGTAGAGTCTGAGACAAAGGCGTGTCAGACGGAGGATAGTGTTGGTTCAGGGGGATATCCTCTGAGCCAGTGTGAAGGTGCATCCTGTCCCAGACACTATTGTTGTCCTCTGACCAGGACGGTGATGTTTCCTGTCTTCACTGCTGTCACAGGCCCATACATTCATCTATATTACAATTTTAACAGGTTATATAAATGGTACAAGGTTTAAACTGGATGTGAACAGGTTTTAGATGCATTTAAATCAGGTTCATTTTATTTGTTCATAAAATCTTAAGCCAGTTTCTGTATATAATCTGTACAAATCCAAATAAAACCTGTTTAAATCCAATTAAAAACTGCTCAAATCCATCTAAAAACAGATCAAATCCAATTAAAACCTGCTCAAATCCATCTAAAACCAGTTCAAATCCAATTACAACCTGCTCAAATCCATCTAAAAACAGATCAAATCCAATTAAAACCTGCTCAAATCCATCTAAAAACAGTTCAAATCCAATTAAAACCTGCTCAAATCCATCTAAAACCAGTTCAAATCCAATTACAACCTGCTCAAATCCAAATAAAACCTGTTCAAATCCTTCTAAATCCTACTTAAATCCATCTAAAAATAGTTTAGATCCATCGAAACCTTGTTCAAATCCAACTAAAACCTGTTTCAATAAATGGAGGAAGATAATGCTAAAGATAACTTATGTAAGACTCAAATGAAGAGAAAAACTCACATTGAAAATTCAATGAAAGCGTCTCAAAAGTCACCATCTTCGGCCCCTGAAAGGATTCTTATTAAATACCCCCTCACTTCTTTGAGTCTGACACCTCTGATCTCTGTAACGTTGCAGATTCTTGTGCTCAATCATTCATCAAACCAATGTCTGCAGTCACAGGCATCTGCAGAACACACCACATAAAACCATTTTCTTCAGTGTTTCCTTCAGATGTTTACAGCTGATTAGTTGCCAGTCGGGGCATTTTTTAGCCTCGGGACAATGATGTGTTGTCTCTGTGAGAAGAAGCAGGGAGGGGGCACTTTGGTTCCCACTGCCTATCTCCACTATCTGCCCGGAGCAGCGCAGTTAAAAGTTATTTAGCTCCGCAGGAAAAACAAACAAACGGAGAGACGCCCTCTTGTTCCTTTTCTTAATACCAGGAGACACTGACATTTTGGGGATAGAAAATCAAAATAGAATTGGACAATACTGTCAGACCTGCATCGGTTTTCATTGTACGTGTTTGAATGGTGCTTTTTATAAAGGTAGGGCACACACCCTCACACACACACACATCCTGTTGGGACTTCAGGGACTAAATGAAATGTCTCTGAAACGCGTTAAAAACAAGACAGAAACATCTTGTCTCTTTCTGGATAAACAGATACTCGCTGTTTGAGTGGATGCCCCTGGGGTTAGATTCAAAGTGTGATTGTCTTTTGAAGAACACTCTGATCTCTATCTTCGCAAATACCAAAACAAAACATACATGACACACACCGCAAATAATCAGACTCTACAAGGACACTGCCAAACACTTGATATCACTGCTGGATGAGAGTTTGAATGGAGTCTTACCCGGCGTGAAGACGAGTAGGAGCAGGACGAAGACTCTGACGGACTTCTTCATGGTCATTCTGTGGCTGCGATCCCTCGGACTTCTCCCTCCGACTCCAACCAAACCAGAGTGACCAGTGGAAAAGGTGTCCGGGCTCGGGTACTGCGCTGCCGATGCTTATTTTGGCGCTTCCTCTAGATAAAGAAGAGGAGGAAATACACTGGCTTCCCTTTCTGACGTAAAGTGGGAGGCTGCGGCCCAGACTGGGACAAGGAGGGCGAAAAAAACCTCAGATCTTAACAAGAATCTTTTATATGCATTTGGATGTATGTGACCTTTGAAGCCCTGGGATGAGTGACATGTAAATGATAGACTTAACTTCTGAGGTGAAAAAGTCATGATTAAATGTGACATAAATAATAAATAATATGGAGTAACTTGGTGGTTTGTCTGGTAACGTTCATAAGAATCATTTCAGGGGACTGGTGACTTTTGAGAAGCTTTTATTACATTTTGAATGTGAGTTTTTATCTTCATTTGAGTCTTACATAAGTTATCTTTAACATTATTTTCCTCTGTTTATGGAAACAGGTTTTAGATGGATTTGAACAAGCTTTAGATGGATTTAAACCAGTTTTAGATGGATTTGAACAAGCTTTAGATGGATTTAAACCAGTTTTAGATGGGAATTAATGGATTAAAAGTTTAGATGGATTTGAAAGGTTAGGATTGAAAGGTTTTATTGGATTGAAATGGGAAGGGTGAAATGGTTGAAGGAGGATGAGGTGATTGAGTTGGATTGAACTGATGGATTTGAGTTATTTGGATTTGAACTGGTTTTAGATGAATTTGAACAGGTTTTATTTGGATTTGAACATGTTTTATTTGGATTTGAACTGGTTTTAGATGAATTTGAACTGGTTTTATTTGGATTGAAACATGTTTTATTTGGATTTGAACTGGTTTTAGATGAATTTGAACAGGTTTTATTTGGATTTGAACATGTTTTATTTGGATTTGAACTGGTTTTAGATGAATTTGAACAGGTTTTATTTGGATTTGAACATGTTTTATTTGGATTTGAACTGGTTTTAGATGAATTTGAACTGGTTTTATTTGGATTTGAACATGTTTTATTTGGATTTGAACTGGTTTTGATGAATTTGAACAGGTTTTATTTGTATTTGAACAGTTTTTTGGATTTGAATTTTAATTTGAATTTTATTGAATTTGAACAGTTTTATTTGGATTGAACTGGTTTAATAATGAGTTTATGGATTGAAAGTTTAGATGAATTTGAACAGGTTTATTTGGATTTGAACATGTTTATTTGGATTTGAACTGGTTTTAGATGATTTGAAAGTTATGATTGAAATGTTTTTTGGATTTGAATGGTTTAGATATTGAACTGGTTATTGGATGAAAAGTTTTATTGGATTTGAACTGGTTTGAATTGAATATTGGATTTGAAAGTTTTATTTGGATTGAACTGGTAGTGGATTTGAACATTTTATTTGGATTTGAACATGTTTTATTTGGATTTGAACTGGTTTTAGATATTGAAGGTTTATTTGTATTGAACATGTTTTATTTGGATTTGAATGTTAGATATTGAATTTTTATTTGGATTGAATTAAATTTGGATTGAATGTTTTAATAATTGAAAGTTATTTGGATTGAAGTATTTAACTGGTTTTAGATGAATTTGAACTGGTTTTATTTGGATTTGAACATGTTTTATTTGGATTTGAACTGGTTTTAGATGAATTTGAACTGGTTTTATTTGGATTTGAACATGTTTTATTTGGATTTGAACTGGTTTTAGATGAATTTGAACTGGTTTTATTTGGATTTGAACTGGTTTTAGATAAATTTGAAAAGGTTTTATTTGGATTTGAACATGTTTTATTTGGATTTGAATTGGTTTTAGATGAATTTGAAAAGGTTTTATTTGGATTTGAACATGTTTTATTTGGATTTGAACTGGTTTTAGATTAATTTGAACAGGTTTTATTTGGATTGGAACATGTTTTATTTGGATTTGAACTGGTTTTAGATGAATTTGAACTGGTTTTATTTGGATTTGAACTGGTTTTAGATTAATTTGAACTGGTTTTATTTGGATTTGAACATGTTTTATTTGGATTTGAACAGATTTTAGATGAATTTGAACATGTTTTATTTGGATTTGAACTGGTTTTATTTGGATTTGAACATGTTTTATTTGGATTTGAACATGTTTTATTTGGATTTGAACTGGTTTTAGATGAATTTGAACATGTTTTATTTGGATTTAAACAGGTTTTAGATGAATTTGAACATGTTTTATTTGGATTTGAACATGTTTTATTTGGATTTGAACTGGTTTTAGATGAATTTGAAACAGATTTTAGATGTATCCTGTTCCAGTACCAAAAACATGACCTGTTAAATATATTGAAGGGCCACATTAAACATTCCAAAGGGCTGCCTTGAGTTTGACATGTGGGGCATAAAATAGTACCAATATTGACCCCTGTGGTACATCTAAGAGTCATTTTAACCTAGATTATACTTCACTGGATACTAGAAGACAAACTGACTTTGAGTAATCACTAGAAATGTATTCGTAGACATAGTCCCGCCCACAAAGTCACACGGATTTTCGAAAAGTCCCTGAAAACTGTTTTAGGAAATAGCTTCTTATGCATGAAAACAGGAAATATGTTAATCAAATATCCACACAATGCAAAGCCGTTTCTGATTGGTGTCTTGTGTCACATGCTTGCATTTATTAAACACGGATTTCAAAACATAAACTGCAATGTTGGGAAAAAGCTGGCAAAGAACCAGCTGGAGACAATTGAAAATCCCAGCCCTGAAGCGTTTATGCAACAGCGCTGATTAAAAACATGACGTGCGTAGGTAACTGACCCGTAGAGTCTAACTGTGACCTCTAACTCTAATGTCTTTTATTTATTTGTGTATGTAAAACTCTACTGAATATTCCCACAGAGACTACAAACCTTCCTCGCTGTTTGTTAGCTTTCATAAAAAAACAAAACAAAACAGGATGCTGGCGTTTACTTCCTTTCATTGGAGCATTGTGTGTGATTTTTCATTGAACTGGTTGAAAGACAGTGACAAGAAAATAGTCAAACTGCAACAGGAGGCTTATTTACCAAATATTTTTAAAGATCTGTCTCGTGCTAACTCTAGAAAGTCCAAATGGCCCGCAGGAAGGGGTTTGTGTACAGGCTTCGCGGCAGATGCAGCTAATCCGACCCTCCCTGTCTCCCGGATCACACTGAACCGGGCCCCAAAGATTTAGACCCCAAACTCCCACATACAGAGAGTGTCACCACCAGCGTCCCACTCCAGGCTTATTTGGATTTTATTAATGGGCTTGTGACCCATTCATATAAGCTGGGGGTGGACACTTTCTGATCAGCCCCATCCCACAAACCCACTTTTTGGTACAATGGAATAAATGTAAATTGGGCTCGCCGTATCTCAGCCCCAAAGAGGTCTAGGGAGTCAGGACTTGCACCCCGGTCTAAGTCTCAGGGCCCTCTCACAGGATGCCGAGTTTCAAAAAGATCAGACAAACTCAAAAATTGTCCTCAAAAAAACCATAAGGAGTACCCCTTATGGTTTTTTTGTGCCAAAAAAAAAAGTTTTGCTGATTTTCTCGATACTCTGCATCCTGTGAGAGGGCCCTGAGACTTAGACAGGAGCGCAGGTTTGGTGGTCCTAGACCCTCCCAGAGCTGAGAAACAGAGGTCTTATTTGACATTTATTCCATTGTACCAAATAGTAGGTTTGCAGACAGTGGAATTTTGGGACGGGACTTGGGGGGTCCTGCTGAGTTCAGCTAAATATGTTTCATCAGGAAATTTTGACAGGAAAGGTTCAAAACACCACGTCCACGAACCCACTATCCCATTAAATAAGCCTGAAGTGGGATCATTGCATGGTATTCAATGGGCTGGACACGTTAAATGAAGGTCCTGTCATGATAAAAACTCTGTTACTGCACTCAGCATGTCCACGAACCCACTATCTGTGTTTATAGATGTCAATTCTCCCATTTAATATCATTTTTTGTTGATTAAAACACTTTAACCGTACTAAGCACACTCAACTGGACACATTTATAAAACTTGGAGCAAACTTGGCTTCACTCTTGGATTTTAATTAATGAAGTTATTCAGGTCAGTGAGAAGGAAACACCTTTTGTTTGGTGAACTTCCTACCTATGAACTTTGCAGACTTTTATCCAGTTAAAGAATCTCCACAAAAACAGACAAAACAGTGACAATCTTTAAACCCATCATTCACTGCTAAGAAATACGATAAAGCACTAAAACACTGCATTATTGTTTGAGTTTGATTTATAAATATGAGGGTGCTTTCCTTTATTGTGACAGTAAAACACATACCATCACGTAGCAAGAAATGCCCGAGGGATTATGTGTGTTATGCATTTGATTTTATTGGGCACGGTTTCATATTCATGGAGACGGACCGTGGGACAGTCGCACACAGACACACACATACAGCAGGAGAGGGTTCGTGTCGAGTTGAAATTCATGCACATTTTTATTGAACAGTTATATAAAATACTTTTCATAGTTGCAAGTGCATGCCTCATTTGCCAACAGTTCTGAAGTTAAATTACAAAAGCAAGGCTTCATGTCGTGTAGTGAATTACTTGGGCACTTAAGCAGTTCTTAAAAAAGATCTAAGTATTTTTTTTTTTTGTTTCGTCTTAAAGTATTGAGCAGTATCAAACCTGTAACTGATATACAAAGCAGATTTCCAAATAATAAGAAGAATCAAATGACATTTTCTGTGGCACATTTACAAAACAGAACAGAACTGATCTTTTTTTTGTTTCTTTTCTTTTTTTTTTTTTTTTTTTAACCTGGTATATGACACAAACAGCTAATCATGCATTTTTGAGATCCACATGTAACCACACACCTCACAAGAATTGTCAAACATGCTTAATTGGACTGTGTGCACTTACAAGCGCTGGTTAAAAATAAGATTTATCATCCATCTCGAGTTAAATGCTTCAATTACAAAAGAAGTCGAAGGCATAGAGCATCATGGTGGTAATTTAAAGTACGCAGGTTTACAGTTCCAGTATATGTTCACTAAAGCGCAATATAGTTCAAAACAGGCCTCCACAGCCAAGGTATTCAGATCTTCTATTTCTGTTGTTTGATTTTTATAAAACATGCATAGGCAGACACTTTTTTGTACTATTTTTTACACAATATAGGTTCTCTATTTTTTTTACTTTGTTCGCAATACTTAAAAAGAGAAAAATTAACACTCATTTCCAGCAAGCCACAATAAATCTACCCCCCTCCCTTTGAAAAGAGACAAAAATAAACATATTTGCAAATGATAGATAGGTAAATGTAAATTCCAGTTATGAAACTCAAGAAAATAGGTATTCATTACCGAGTTATTTAGCCATTATACAGAAAAATCAGGTCAAAGCACACACCAAAAGAACCTGAGGTAAGCATAATATGTACAAAACCATAAAACGTTCCATTATTTGGCATTTTGACAACATTGCAACATTCTTTTTAAGACTGCCTAATTAATTTCAGAGCTATTTTATAAGAGTAGCAAAAAAAGTTATCAATAAATAGTCCTTATTTAGTTTGTACACCCTTATATGTTAAAAACATTATCTCATGTCTGTCCTTTTAGTGCTGTATTTTTGTAAACGTACAATAGTTAGTAAGAAGTTACACAACTTTCCATTTTGTTGTAAATGAGCAAGGGTCTTTGAAGAAACAAAAGAATGAGCTTTAAGATGGTACTGTCCCTCTCTCTGTCGTTCTGTCTCAAACTGTGGTGTGTTGTCGGGTCAAACCCAGTAAAGGCCTGACCCTTTAGAAATGTGAACCGGTAATAACTTAGCAGACTGACTAGAACTAATATTTTGAAGGCATATCCAAAGACTAGCGAGTGAGATGTCCCCCCAGAGCGAGCGCTCCACGGCTGTGTGGAGGCGGGCCGCGATGGGGCGGGGGCCGGGGCGGCGGCGGGCCACACTGAGCTCCGGGCCGTCTTCACTGGATGTTGCTGCCGCTGCTGGTGCTGCCCTTGGCGTCTGTGCCGTTGGTCTCCGATGACAGGGCCTTGTTGAGGGAGTTGAGGCTGGCGTCTGAGGGCAGGGCGTCCCGGCGAGGGGGCATCCTCTCATTGATGCGGTCCAGCCCTTTGGCCTCCTCAAAGCTGGAGATCTTATGCTGTGGTGAGAAGCCCTTGATGGCTGTTGACACGTGAGAGAAAAAGCAGACGGTCATATTTGATTGATTAGTCTCGTCTTTGGGTTTTGACTTTCATGGAAACAAGGGGCTGCTGGGAAACTGCTTTTTATGTGACCATTAAGGCTTTTTATAGAGGGCTGCTGCTGGATAGTTGACCAAAACAAAAAAGTCCAAAGCATAAATAAAACAAAGAAACTTCATGACATACGTTGGTTTGTGGAGACTTTTTAAGTGTAATTCCACCTGGTTTATCTAGATTGTAAAGCCTGTTCTAACTTAAGCATCACAAATGAACTGATGCTGTCAGAGCTGGTATGGAGTGAGGTTATGAGCAGCTAATAACAGTGAACTGACACAATTCTTACTATTATGTATTACTTGATTCATTCTTTCATAACAACCATTTACAAAGCCATACTTTCCATCTAACCAATGTTGTCAGAAAATCTTAAAACAAAATAAAAGCTTCAAAAGATTTCTGTCGTTGATTGAATAAGACAAAAGAACTGAACATTTAACTGAACCCATCTTGTTTACAGGAGGCAACAATGCATTTTATTTAACAAGATTAACACATTAAACACAACTACTTTGAACCAAAGGACGACACGTGAAGACTACCATGGGTCTAAGAATAAAACGTCTATACAAAAGGGTTTGAAACCCTTCTAAGTCTACAGTGGGTATCCTGGCCTTAGGGTCAGCAGGTTTTCACTTTGCCTTGTCGACACTAATCGTGGCTAAACACACATGGGAGCAGCCTTTACCAATCTACTAATGATGTGAGCCTTTTGAAAACTTACTAAAAAGGCACAAGGCAAAACACCTGAGGACCCCAAAAGTCCAGACAAACCCAGCACATCACAGATTAAAAAGCCAAAAAAGGGGAGAATGAATAATAAAAAGGACAAAGGAACAAGGAGGGGGATAAACACTAGAGTGAAGCCCACCAAGACATTCACTTCCACAAACTAGGACCACGTTGAGACCGAGCCCACGTACAGAGACACTACAGAGGTACTGGGGGTGCTAACGACTTGTTATGTCTGCTTGGAGCATGCAGCAAATAAGGGTCACTGGAGGTTATGAGGGGTGGAGGTCACAATGTGGAATCTGACTCCAGTCCCGTCCAAATCGCTGGAGTTCAATCGACTGGGAAACTTAACAGCACAAACTCTTCTTCTATGGTTTTTTTTTTTTTTTAGAGGAACGAATTGTGGAGAGTTGGGGGTGTGTTGCTGCATAGCACAGGTCAGACACAGGTTATTAGCAGCTCACAGGAAAGAACACGACACAGCAGGGCCACAGAGGATCCACATGGAGAGAGAAGCAGAGAGGAGTCTCGACACTAGGATGGACTGTCCTCGATGGGGCTAAAGAGGAAGTACCGGACAATCCCAACGTAAATAGCAGCTGGCACACCACTATTTAGCTCGCAGTTGAGGTTGTTCTTGCGCCACTGGCAATGAAGTCATTTTGGGGTAAGATAATTCAATTTGTAGCATTTCTCTACCAATTCGAAAGTCTACGGATGGACTGGAGTTACTGGTAGAACTGCAACAACAATGCACAACTGCTTCGGTCATTTCAAAGGGGAAATGCCATCAGGTGGTTTCATAGCAAGACTGCTGTGTTGTGTGAGAGCAGAGCAGGAGGCACACTGCCATCGAGTCACATTCAATCACTGAGTGGTACACATGGAATATAGGATGTGTGTTGTGTTTTCACATTAAGATATGATTTTATCCCAAAACGTCTCTGGAATACTTTCAGAAATGTGTTTGTATGAGTTTATTTCCTACAGTGACCTACAGTGGTGTCAAATAATAAGAATGCTTTTAGAGGCCAAAGGAGATAAAATTTTGAAAGTGAGACTTCATCTTCATTTGTGAACAGGGTTTACTCAGATTTGAACAGGTTTTAGTTGGATTTGAACAGAATTTAATTGGATTTGAACAGGTTTTAGTCAGATTTGAACAGGTTGTAGTCCGATTTGAACAGGTTTAAGTTGGATTTGAACAGGTTGTAGTCCAATTTGAATAGGTTTAAGTTGGATTTGAACAGAGTTTAATTGGATTTGAACAGCTTTTAGTCGGATTTGAACAGCTTTTAGTTGAATTTGAACAGGTTTTAGTTGGATTTGAACAGGTTTGAGTCTGATCTGAACAGGTTTTAGTTGGATTTGAAAAGGTTTTATTTGCATTTTAACAGATTTTAGTTGGATTTGAACAGTGTTTAGTTGGATTTGAACAGCTTTTAGTCAGATTTGACAGCTTTTAGTCAGTTTTGAACAGGTTTTAGTCAGATTTGAACAGGTTTTAGTCAGATTTGAACAGGTTTTAGTCAGATTTGAACAGCTTTTAGTTGGATTTGAACAGTTTTTAGTTGGATTTGAACAGGTTGTAGTAGGTTAATCTTTGTAGCAAAAATAAAATCCATCTAAAACCTGTTCAAACCTTGTGCCAAAAATGTAAACTACTAAATGTATCAAAGGGCCACATAGAACGTTGACTTTCACGTTTGTTTTGATCCATTTTTTGTCTGCCATGTCTGCGTCTCTAAACTAAAGCTGAGTGATGTGTCGAAGCGTGTCATATTTTGTTTATCCGTCTGTCTCTCTGCCCTCACTCAAAAGCACAGCGTGACCCTCGTGACCGTAAAAATCTCGACTATGAAATCCATTCCCCTTTAAAACATATGTGAGCACAGCTTTCCCTTCCTTACTTACTGTTGCTCTGTTAATACTAAGCCACATATTCGGTTAGCCCAAACACCCAACACACTCTACTCAAGCACCAGCGAGATGGATGGAAAAAAAAAAAAAAGAAGAGAAAAACCAGCGGAGCCCCCCTGTCTATTGCTATGGAAAGCAACAGAAGAGGGTGGCCAGACCCATTTACCTTTTTCAGCCTCAATAGCTTCAATAGTAGCTGAAGAGAAAAAGAGGGGGGTTGCAAAACGAATGAGAGAAGTGAGCAGAGGAGTTCATTTTGTCCCAGGAACAAGTCAATGAGCAGCAAAGACAAAGCCGATGGTTGGACAACAACAAGTTAAATCTCCACAGTTTACGACAAAGGATATTAGTGAACGAAGAGGGGAGGTGTCTGTAGTAAATGGTGGACAGAAAGAAACATGGAGTGGACGGTGGAAATACAACACGTGACTTCTCTCACATAAAAGCAGATGGAAAATTCAGTTTTATGGTCGGGACAATCTACACCGGACACAGAGAGTAGCTAGAGGTACATCTTTAAAGTCGTGATGCTAAAAGAGCTGGGTTTATGGAGAATGTGTTCATGAAATACCTTTGGAATATTACATAAGTAGATGGAGTAGAAGATGGAGCAAAAGCAAATGAGAAAAACAAAACGGCATGTGATCCGACTGATGTTGCAGAAGGAATCTCTCAACGTCACTCTATCTCCGCAGAGGCTCTCTTTAGTCTCTTATGTGCATTAGAATAGAATAAAGATAGGAATATATTGGAAAAATGGCTTTATAAAGTATTTGAGAGCTTTAGTTTTGGGAAATATTCATTCCACAATTAGTATTTGTGCATTTTTGTGTAAGAACCTATGAGAGAAGAGTGAAGTTATTTCGATTTCTGCTTTTTGTGAACGAAAAAGAGGCAGCACTGAGCCCCTTTTTGTTCACAGTTGGTTGTGTCGATTCCAATTCATCTTTCTGAATGATCCACAGTGGAAATCTACTCTTTTTGTTTTCTTTTTTTAATAAACAATGTGGGCATTTTGTCAAGAGTGCAGATCCATTTTGAAATGTTTGTCAACCTTTCCACTTTCTCGCTGCAGCGTCTTGTCAAAACTCATTTAGCGAGTGTTTGGAATTCAACATGAGCGAGTGAACTGAGCTCGAAATTTGTCTCATGGGAAAAAAAACAAAAAAAAAACAAAAAAAAAAAAACACCACAAAAGAATACTTGCACAACCGATTTCACCTGCAGTTTCTAGGGAGAGAGGAGAAAGAAAAACATACAGGAATTGAGATCAAACCAGCGGGATACAGAAAGAGACGGGACGGGAAATGTAAGACGGCAAGAGGAAGGACAAGTGGATGAGAATTTGGATTATTTTCGATTTGGGAATGTGATTTGAGGTGGATTTACAGAGAAAATAATGGACTTGTAATAATGAATAAACTGGAAGTACAGGATTAAACAGAGTGCCTTTTGAAAACACTTACTCTATGGAAAAAGACAGGGGACTAAACTCTGACTCGGCACTTTACTGGAACTACTGCAGCGTAAGGAGAATGTGAATCTCTTCTGGGGGGCCACAGATGGGAGGGGGCTCTTCGAATACAGCGACAGTCTTACCGTTTTCTAACTTCTCCTTGCCACCGGACAGCACTCCGCTCGGTAGCATTCCCGTCGGGGTCAGTCCCTTCAGCGTCAGCACGCTCTCGCTCTCCTCTCTGCAACGACACAGGGTTACTCTCAACAACATCAGTTTATTCTGATCCAGCCAAGAAGAAGAAGATTAAAATACCCACTAAAAATCATCCCTTGTTAAAGTGGTGTTAAACTCAAAGTGGTATAGTTAATAAGAATCCTCTCAGGGGCCGAAGATGGTGACATTTAGAAAGCTTTTATTACATTTTGAATGTTACATAAGTCTTACATAAGTTGTCTTTTAACATTAGTTTCCTCCTTTTATGATTTGAACAGGTTTATTAAGATTTGAACAGGTTTTAGATGGATTTGAACAGATTTGAGATAGATTTGAACAGGTTTTAGATGGATTTGAACATGTTTTAGATGGATTTGAACATGTTTTAGATGGATATGAACAGGTTTTAGATGGATTTGAACAGGTTTTAGATGGATTTGAACAGGTTTATTCAGATTTGAACATGTTTTAGATGGATTTGAACAGGTTTTAGATGGATTTGAACAGGTTTATTCAGATTTGAACATGTTTTAGATGGATTTGAACAGGTTTTAGATGGATTTGAACAGGTTTATTCAGATTTGAACAGGTTTTAGATGGATTTGAACAGGTTTTAGATGGATCTGAATTGGTTTTAATTGGATTTGAACAGGTTTATTCAGATTTGAACATGTTTTAGATGGACCTGAACAGGTTTTAGATGGATTTGAACATGTTTTAGATGGATATGAACATGTTTTAGATGGATTTGAACAGGTTTTAGATGGATTTGAACAGGTTTTAGATGGATTTGAACAGGTTTTAGATGGATCTGAATTGGTTTTAATTGGATTTGAACAGGTATTAGTCAGATTTGAACAGGTTTTAGTTGGATTTCAAAAGGTTTCAGTTTAATTTCAAAAGGTTTTAGTTGGATTTTAACAGGTTTTAGTTGAATATGAATATGTTTTAGGTGGATTTTTTGCAAGTTTTATTTATCTTTGTAGCAAAAATCAAATCCAACAAAACCTAGTGCCAAAAATATCACCTTCTAAAAATATTCAAAGGCCATTTGGCCCCTGGGCCTTGAGTTTGACATGTGTGATTTAAAGAATTGCATGAATCTTTGGACTAAATATAAGCACATTGTTGTTGTTAAAATGTTTTGAAGCTTTATTAGGATAAATTAACTAAAAGAAATTCGGTTATACACACTTACAAAAGGTTTCTAAGTATATTAAGTTGGAATAGATGAAGATAAAAATGTAAATGTTAGCTTAACATTTAAATTAATACCTTTCATTGTGTTTCCAGGACAACGAATGGTACTTTTATTTCATATAGCTCCCCACACAACGCCACAAATAGACTATGACTGATTTAGCGGTGGAATAAACTTACTGTGGACAATCACTGCATTGAAAGTTTTTCTTGGCAGTTTTTCGAAAAGATTTATAGTCGAGCAACACCTTCCCCCAAAGCAGGACGTCCTGTGTACACATACCTGAGCACAGAGAATACCCTGGCCATCTTCCCAATGGCACGGATCTTGTTGCGGATGACCTCCTTGCGGGCAGAAGCCGTGGCACCTGGAGAGGTCAGAGGTCGAACGCAGTCACACAAACTGAGACTCATAAATAACGCCCTGTGGAAGTGTCTGCCTTATCTCTGTGGAGTGTTTTTTTAACCTAATTGAGGCAAAACATGTTCCTGGACACAATGCAAAGACGTTTTTTTTTGGTTATTGAAGTTTGAAATCTCATGTCAAACAGCAGAGTTCGATTTTATTAACACATCACAGCAACTGGCAGAGTAAATCCCAGCATTCACTGCGCTCATGCCGCCTGTTATGACACCCACATGTTAACCTTTTGTCATATATATCCTATCACGGCACACGCTATCTGCATGTGAAGGGCTGTTCCTGTGTTGTGCCCGGGTTGGGGTTTTCCTCCAGTGGAAAGTATAGCTTGCTTTTGAACAGAGGCTTTTGCAGAACAACAGAATAATGACCCCCGGGGATCTGAGGTGGAAAATGAGTGAGTGGAGAATGAGGCATGGAAATGAAGTTGATGTGATGCTGAGAGGTTGGGTAAAAGAGACAGAGCAGAGACAGGCACGCTACGGCCAGAAATACCACAAAATATTATCAGTCATAATCCAACTTCTTCTACGGCACTGAGTGAAAGTTTTAGATGTGTGTGAAGATATGCAGTAAAGTGATAATACTGTCAACAATTACAATTTACATTTAAAACGTTTTTTATTAATCTACAAAATGGAAAAGTAAGTGAAGAGATGAAAAGCCTCAATTTAAGAGTGATCCCAGAACAAGGATGTGATCCCAACATCATGGAGTCGGCCTGGTCCTGTCTGGGATTACATGGTCTGGTTTAGTCCAGTTTGGCCTGGTTTGACTGGGATTACATGGTCTGGTTTAGTCCAGTTTGGCCTGGTTTGACTGGGATTACATGGTCTGGTTTAGTCCAGTTTGGTCTGGTTTGTCTGGGATTACATGGTCTGGTTTAGTCCAGTTTGGTCTGGTTCTGTCTGGGATTACATGGTCTGGTTTAGTCCAGTTTGGTCTGGTCTTGTCTGGGATTACATGGTCTGGTTTAGTCCAGTTTGGTCTGGTTTGTCTGGGATACATGGTTTGGCCTGGTTTGTCTGGGATTACATGGTCTGGTTTAGTCCAATTTGGTCTGGTTTTGTCTGGGATTACATGGTCTGGTTTAGTCCAGTTTGGCCTGGTTCTGTCTGGGATTACATGGTCTGGTTTAGTCCAGTTTGGCCTGGTTTGTCTGGGATTCTTCAAATGTTTGATCAAAACGCATCCAGATCCTAGAAACTAGAACTGTTGCTGTTTTGAGGCAAAGTCAAACCAAATATTGATTTGATTTAGACTTGTCTTCTGTTCTTTCACTTTGTATTTTGTAAAAAAATCACTACACCTTATAGTTTACTTTACTTTTTATTTCCACACCTGCCTAAAACTTGTGCACAGTACTGTTTATCTAAACCACACAAGTCCTGAATTCATGCCAGATTAAACTAAACTGCTCCTACGATGACTATACAGAATATTTGTCTATGTAATGTTGCAGCTTTTCAGTATTGACTATTACCAGACTGTTGTGCCACGCGTCCGTCCCAGCTCAGAGGATTATACTTGGCCTACCAGGCTGGAGAAACTGGACTATAAACCCACAGGAGGCGGACTTTCCTCTATCTCTCTTGGTCCCGACAAGACACATACACCACATCGTCTTTTTCCTTGGTTCTAGCTCCGAGTGAGGAAACTCAGCTCCTTAGTTTAGTTATTCTCTCCTTCGTTGCTGGGCTCCCCATCTCTCTCTTTTGGTTATTTTGTGAGTACCTTTTTGTGTTAAATAAATCATTGTTTTAAGCTGTTGTCCATTTTTTATGTTAAGTGTCCCTCTTATACCCAAGACAGACATTACTGACAATTTTATTTCCACATCTTGCAGGGTTCCAATTGTTTTTTTTATATTTTTCCACGACATGATCTAAATATTTCTGTAATAGTTCACTAATTTATTCTTATTCCAGCATTTTCGTTACAGAAGTTTTATGTCAGGCCTTCAGTGCTGACAATATGGTTGCCTTTTTTATCACCATCACAAACATGTTTTGTCACTCACTGTAATTATAAATAAATACAACTTTATCTGGTTGGGTTCACAGATGTTGAACAGCACACCAATGTTGTGCAATTAAGGCATTTTTAAACGGTTGAACACACTGTATCTCATGCTCTTACCATCTATCATTTTCCTTTAAAACACCGGATCAATAGTGAGAGTGTTAGCAAGTGCTTTTAAACAACTGTGTTAGTGACAGACAGCAGAGAGACAGCAGAGAGCAAGCAATCGGAATCGGTATCTGTCCTTGGACATGCCACTACGGCTAATGTTTGTACCTTTTTTAGGGGGATATATTAGCTGTCCTTCTCATGAAACACCCCCAGAAGAGAAGACAAGAGAAAGGACAGAAAGATCAGTGGATGGCTGCAGAATGAAAGAGGAGGCAGGTGGAGAAATAAGAGGCAACAAAGCACCACACGAGTAAGAGGAAAAAAAAAAACAAAAAAACTTGAACACAAAACTCTGGAAAACATAGAAAAGAGAAATTAGATGAAGCAAACAAAGGAAGTGACATGAAAAAGAATAGCATGTGTAAAAAAATAGCTGAACATTTAAAAGGGATTGCAAGATTAAAAGTGCACAGAACAGAAAATTATGAGTAAAAATGCAGGAAGAAATGACTGAAAACTACAAAGATATGGGCAAATGTGGGAGCAGGGATTTATCAAATTGTGGTTGTGTGAATATGAAACGATGAGATTCTAGCTGTTTTTTCCGGGGATTGTGATCTCTTAGTGTTTGTTTAAAGTGTTCCTGACACTCCGCCCCTGGGTGCTGTTTACAGAGCTGGACTGTGTGCATCAGTACACACAAAGACACAAAGAGGAGACGCTGAGGTCATTTCCTGTTTAGCAGCGAGGGGCGAGGCAGCCTGAGGAAACTGGTCATCTCACTGTAGATAAGCTTCACGCCAAGATTAACCCAAGAACTGACTGATTATATGACTATTCAAAGCATGACGGTCTTCATTTTACGGAAATGTTTAGATGACATTCACTAAATAATGCCTTAGTCAAAAAATAGAAACAAGTGAAGAGAATGTGTTGTGTTTGATGAAGCTCGCCCTCTAGTGGACAAGATACAGACTGCATTGAGAGCTGCTGACGGTTGGTGACTTGTTGCTGTTTCTTACCGTCCAGCTCCTCGTCAGTCGTCAGTTCATCGTTGGAGCAGATGCTCAATACGTTCACTAACATCTCAGTCACTGCAAAACACACACAAAATATATTTAAACGATGACTTCATGAACACTCAAAAAACAACTAAAGAGTGATTCGCTGTAACTTACATTTGCGTTGTGTGGAGGTGAATATTCAGGAAAAACTGATCACTTTCTAAGGTATCATTTATCCTCTGATGGGATATTAAAAGCACTCAGACAACTCTCCTCAGTTTAATCAATTTCAGCAGTTCATTTATCCAACTTCACTTTTTTAGGAAGCTGAATAATTTATCACATTGCAGTGTATCATTATAAATGTTTAAGTGCTTTGCTACTTCTACATTTCTTGAGGCTAGACCATTTCCGTTATTGACTCATGAAGGTGAACGTTCATTACAAATGCAGTGAAGTCATCTGTTTTCAGACTGAACCTGGCCTGTGTGAGAGTGTGTGTTCTCACCCTTCTCTCCGACAAACGGCAGGGACCAGGTGAAGACGTCCATGAAGTTGGGCAGCCAGTAAGGGTGAGGTGAGCAGTTGAACTGTCGGATGTTCATGACGTTGTTCTCGTACTTCAGCACTGCCGCTGTGGAGAGGAATATATGTGGATATGTTGACAAGTGTACAGGCAGATGGGTTCACATTTTATAATGCATAAATCAACACGTTTGTCACTGTTCCCTGTGAAGAAAATCACTTTCAACATGAGCTTTTTTGTAATTATACTTTAGCTGATGTTCTGCTCCAGCAACTGCCTACATGTTGTTCCCCACCGAGCCTCTGCAACACTACCACACAGATCCAGTCCCATTTATTTTAGCCTGAAGGCCAACAAACCTCAGTGATACGCTTTTAATTTTCATGAAACTGTTTTATTAAGCAGGTTTATTGAACCACAGCCTAAGGGAGCCTGTGTTTCTAAACATTATATCCCTATGTTTTCATGATATTAAAAACGAACACGCTGCATAATAAGGGCTTTGTGCTAAGGTTCTCAGTTCTCAGTTAGTTTTTGTTAGTAATAATTAGTTCTGTGTGTACTGTGTCTATGCAATACTGATGTTTACTTTGCCAAAAAAGAAAGTGGTGAGAAGTGGGAGATATTAAAACTGAAGCTTGTTGGTGTTGACAGTGAGAAACCCTCCAAAATAAAATGTCTTTCTAATTTCTCAGTCTCTCTTCGATAGCAGCACTAATGGAGCAATGCGGTTCACAAAGTGAGATGTGCAAATTAACACTTGAAAACTGCACAAGCATCAAAAAGAGCTACAGTTTGTGGAGAAAAAAAAAAAAAATCAATCCCACGTTTTCCCCCTGTTTAGGACATTTCCTCTGTGTATTGATTATGCCCTCAAACTGGAAAACCTGTGTCATTTACAGGATTAAACATCCCAGAAACACATGGCTCAGCATTTGGGGCTTAGCACTTTTCATTAGTTAACACGCAAGCATCAATTACTGGAAGGGGAAGGCAGGGGGACATTTCAGAGAGGCTGTGACGGCGAAGGTAATGACGGGCAACAGTTGGGACCGCAATAAACACTGTAATGTGAATACAGTCATTAGTAAATGCAACAGGCCATTTCACATGAACGAGAGGCACGAGGGACATGTGAGAGGCAACTTAGAACTCCACCGGAATAGTTTTAAAGTGATTCAAAAATGTTCCTCACACAGTTTCCATTAGTGCTTCATTATTTTATGTGGTTATAGTGTCATTTAAAACAAATACTCCCCCAAAACGCATTCAAAAACAAAATACAGCTCATCTATCAACCCTGTGACATGAACAAGTCTTTTCTTAGAGCCACGGAGAACACGTCCTTCTTCATAATCACATGCTCGCCGTGCGCTATAGTAACCAGCGTCCAAACACTGACCACAGCATGCCACATGTGACCTCAGCCATGATTAAGGCGCTGTCTACGTGGGCGCAAAGGAAAACATGAGAGTGGCCAAACACAAATACCTCCCCGCTGTATATAGAGGTTGGAGGCTATCCTGAACATGCCCCACAGGCGGGTGGCCCAAATCTGGGGGGAAAGCGGACACCGCGGCTGGGTCACCGCGGGGGACTTTCCTGCTTCGGCATCTCTCGGGGGTCGGGAATAGCAAGTCATCAAACCTGGCATCCCGAGCAGCTCTAGCCTCGGTGGCGACACAAATCGGGTCAGAAAACTTCCTGCTGCGTCGGGTTTGCCTCAGCATGTGTGTGAAAGCACCGAGGCGTGATAATGCTAATGCACTGTATAGAGCAGTTACTGTGCAATCAAAGTAGGCCTTAAGTGTTCCACATCCACTCTGCCACCTCTTTATTCCCGCCTCCTCCGACCGTACACAAACAGAGAAACACTGGCACGCAGGATTACCAACATCGATATTAAAATGATCACAAAGTCCAGGAAGATGTTGCTCTGACGTACTCTCCTCAGACAAGGTAGTGGGGGTTTATGAGTGAGCGTTGGCGTGCATAAAAGCCATTGCATGCGTGGGCAGCCGTTGCATAAACATCACATACTGCATAAACACGGTCGAGGCACTTGATTGAATGCAGCCATGGAAAGCCAGGAGGGAAAAAAGGCAGAGCGGGGGAGAAGGTCAGCTCCCCTACTGTCGCTCCCTCAAATATGATTCCCTTTAAAGGAACACCCGACAACCACCCTCTGTGCAAAACAAAACATTCGCCTAGGAGCTCATAAAGTCCCTTTTCTATAGTGTATAAAGAGCTTAACATAAGACACACGTGAGCAGCACTTTGTTATTAATACGAGACAATAAAAATGAAAAAAACACAACATTTCTGGGAGATCATGGAGTGTTATTTGTAACTCAACGCCGCATGTCCGCCACTAGGGGTCCTCGCTGCTCTGGGGCTGCTGTACAGGGTAGCTGAGGCCATTGCTGCTGGCATGGTAACACAGATATGAAGAGGCGGCGCCCGCTCATTCATTATTCATAAGGGAGTGCCTCCAGCCGGTTTCCCCGGTAACGAGTGGATGGGCTTCTCTGTGATCAGGGGGAGATTCCCAGTGTCCTGCCCCGGTGCTAAGTGCTGACTCCGGATCTGTCTTCAAGGTCTCGAGCATCAGGTTCCACTGGGTTAGTATTCCACACCACACACTTGCGCCTCCCGCTCGGCTACATTTAGTGCCCCGCTTCGATTTCATATCTGACATGTGCGAACGGCGGGGATCTAGAGGGATCTTTGTACCGCTCGGTGGATTAGACATGTTTAATCTTAATAACAAGTACAGTGGAAAGCTTGTAGTGAAAACCAAATTAATTTTTTGTGTATAGTCAACAAGGCATCTTCACAGCTCTTCTGCTTAAATAAAAACAGAAATGGAATCGATTAACATGTTTACTGCAGTCTTGCCTAGTTTATCTCCTGTCCCATGTGATCAATTTACTAAAATCAGCATCATTCACGTGTATGAAAATTTGGACGCAGGTAACTTTTGTCTTGTTTAATGCGGTATAAAAGTTTCCAGACTGCACCATGTTTACAGGGAACCCCAGAGCCGACCCGTGCAATAGCAGATGGGTGGGCATCTGCAGCCTGGGACAGTTTTCTCTCTGGCACACACCACGAGGGGGAAAAATGAAATCCCTGCTGCGCTGCCATCATCATTGCCTTAGCTTCCATCCTGCTATTTATTCCAGCGACAAGGCCAGGAGCCAATCATACCACTCCCTTTTTCCCTTCAGATCGACACTAGAGTTCCAATCAGGACACAATTTAGAGCGAAAGAATCCTTGTCGAGTTTCTATCGTCGCATTGCCTCCGCTGCTAAAAATGAATTTTTGTTCCAGCTTGATCAGGAAGGCTCATTGCAAAACAAGCAGATTTTTGCGTTACATAATGTTTAACAGGTGTAAGATGGCTCTACACTGAATAATACTTCACTGTCTTGAAAATAAAAAGATTGCACCAACAAGCAGCGGTAGCATCAGTGTCATTTAGCTGTTATTCTATCCAAAACACCACAACCATTAGGATTCAGTTGTTGGTTTTCTGGACCAGTCAATAATGATGCAGTAGAAAACATTCCACTAATACAAAACCGCAAGCAATCTCCAAAGAGCGTTACTGCCAACTCTCCCCTCCTCCTCCTCTCAGTCCACTCCACACACTGCAGTCGCTTCTAGAACGAGAGCCGCCAGAGCTCAAATAGTGAAAACTGCTAAATCACCACCGCTGTGTTTTCATTTACTGCGGCTTTTCTGACAGCCCACCTGTGTGTCTGCCATTTCTCTTATTTCACCGAGACAGTGCAGAGGTCTGTGCTTTGATAGACAGCGCATCAGCTCGTCTCGACTTGACAACAGGTAATTTATAGCTACAAGTTTGTTTGGCATCTAGAGGAAGAGTTTCCAAGTGTTCTTTTCAAGCAGAGATGTGCTCATTTTTTCATTGGCCTCGTTGGTTAATCTGGCCAGTTCCCATCACCAGATTGATGGGTCCTGCTGATGCCTCCACCCTCCCTTTTAAGATTTATGTGGCCACTCGACCAGCCATCAATCACGAGGCATGCTCAGTGAAGCTCCGAGCCCAGGCAAAAAGCACAGGGGAGGGCAATTCATTACTGGGGCTTTGCTTGTTACCACTGAACCCCACCCACATCAACACAACTGGTTAGCAGCATGCATTTAATCTGATTGTTTGTGGAAAATACCTTAAGCAGGAAACGTATAATGACATAATCAGTACTTGTTGAGGCTTTAAATGAAAAGTGACAGGACGACTAGCTTCAGGGAGGCCTCTCAGCTCTGGGTTACTATTATTTCAAAGCCAAATCTTACCGCTTAAAAATAGATTGAGAGACAAATGTGGCTCATTTCGACGCAGACAGTGACAGATGAGACAAAAGAAGCACACGCTTACGGCAGATAAGATCTAGTATCTTTGTGGGAAAATCAAACAAACACTTCCACAGCATCCATTTCACTGACCACATAAGTATCAAGTGAAGTGTGACATTTAATCTAAATTGATGATTGACTGAAAAAGGTTTATAATGCCCTCTCCAAGTGCATGACACCACTTTGGTACTGTTGTTGAGTAATATGGTTGATTAGTTGGCACACAACACAGGCTCTCTATAAAAAGACATAATAAGCGGATTTCCAGGTGATTGTAAAGAAACTGGCCACGTGCCTCATCCTCTCTTAGTGATTATGATTTTTTTTTTTTTCCTTTTCGATGAACTCTAGCCATCTTTTTCCTGTGAGATGGGGTTGGAAGAGAGCCACATGTCCCACCCATGTAAACAAAGGAGTAAAATTGTGAAACAGCTTTACAGGCACATTCCCATCCACAATGTTCTACTTTATCACATGTAAAAGAAACAATCGTGTTTGTAAAAAGTACAGTCCTCTCTCTTGTGCACTGTGCTAACACAAGCCGAAGTAAGAGTATCTCGCTGTGGCATTTGATCAAAGGACAATTGCGAAACAGCAGTGCCACCGCTCACTCCTTCTTCCCCTTTCCTTTTTCTGTGGCTTGCCCACTGACGCCGCCCCCGTCCGAACGCGCTCCCACCGCCAAAGCAGATTCGCTCTGTTCTCCGGGGGAAAGAAGTGCTGACTCACAAACACAAAGGCAAGCCTATCACGCCGTGTGGGCACTCTGGTTCAGCGAGAGGGGCCAAGTGAACCAGAACCAGGCCACTTCAGTTCTGACGGGCTCCATCGCTCACTCCGTGTGGTCGGAGAGTGTCCTGTCTGCGGCCAACTGCACTCTGATACACGGCGGATCAATGTTTATGGCACGGAAGCAACAGCGCTGTGTCTAGTTTTTCGAAGATCTCGCTGCACGGTATTCATCCACACTCTCTGCGTACCTTTGTTGTTGTAGACGTCTAGGTAGTTGGGAGCTGAGAAGATGGTGATAAGAGACGGGAAGCCAGTGGTCTGACTCTTTCTGTACATACGATATCTGATGAGAGAGAGAAAAAAAAATGACAGAAGTTACGACATTTCACTCAACGATTGCACGCTGACATTAAACCTCTGGGATATGATTAGCGTTACGTCATTTTCAGAGCTTGTCAATTCATGCGGGAACATTTCCATGGCCTCGAGGGAGTGAATCCCAGTGTTATGGGTGAAACACAGCCTCAGGTAGTCCATCATCACTCCGGGTTGTTGTTGTGTGGACGAAATGGATGATAGCGCACGGTGGCAGCCATTGTGATTTATCTGTGGCACCAAACTTTTTTAAGGAGGTGTCCAATGATACATAAATACAGAGAAGTGTGATTAAATGTTGTTTAGAGTCGACGTGGGACAGCCGCGCCATCGGAGACCTGGCGAGGCGTCCCATGTGACCGCACTGTGGGAGTACCATCGTAAACAACAGTGTATTGTGCCTCCCACCGCCTCAACCTTGCTTAGAGCGAGATCAGCATGGCTCAACACCCACCTGCCCGTTTAAAATCTCAAGCTTTAAAAAAAGGCATTGTTTTTGTTTCCCTCATGAATCCAGTTTGTGATAAAAACAAGATGTAAGTCTAAATGTGTGGTGTCAACGCCATTTCATGTCTTGGATTAAGATGACTTCTCTCAAAGTTCAAACTGCAACCTGTGGGGAAGCTTTTTATTTCATACCTCTGCTCTGAATCACTCGGCTGTGTGACAGTGTAATGGGAAGAAGAAAAAGAAAAAAAAAAAAACGCCAAAATGTCACCATACTCACCCTGCATCCTGTGCTTCATGAGCCCGGATGATAGATAATAAGTTATTGTGTTGTAGAAAGTCACAGACTGCAGGGTAGCTGTGGAACAAAGAGAAAAGCATTTGGTTTAGTCACACATCAAGAGAAATCGCAGTCAGATCATGAAGTGCGATCAATAGAAATAACTAAATAAGTCGAGGCGGTTATCGATTGTGCCGAGAGAAACGGTGGATACACAAACCTCACTCAAAGCTAAAATTGTTCTCAAAGAAAATGTTTCATAAAATGTGCTTTGCTGTAAGCTTTCAAAGTTGAAGCAGCAGTAAAAACACTACTCATAAGTGCTTGGCTGTGCATGGTTCTCCTCGAATAGTGGGTTTTTATTTAGAAAGAAACTCCAAAAATGATTCATAGTAGAGTACTTTTTAAGGGAAAGTGCACAAATGGAGCACACTTATACTCAAACAGGTTTATTCAGACTTTAAGACCAAAACCAACCAACAATAAAACTACAGCAAAGGTTTCTCTCTCTAGTACCAGTGTGGATGTTTTCTTTAAAGTTTTTTTTGTAAATGATCATTTGACAGAAAAAAAACCCATGAACATTTGGTGAAAAACATGATTAAATCCAAATTGATTTCATGTGAAGCTGTGTAATAAAATGACATCTCACAGGGAATGAATGACACCGCTGGAGTGCATCTGAAACACTCAAAGAATGTGGGAGGACTTTAAAACAGCAACACGAGCTGAATTCATGGGTTAGGTTTGGTTTTAGTCTGCAGTGTTTAACAGGAATAAGCTTTACAGTTACAGGTGTTAAAGAATTAAACCTAAACCTCACACTCTGCTAATAAGTCTCAATTATTTTACAGCACAGAGTTCAAGAAAGAATGCTTTACTTTTAGCTCAGAGTTGTGTAAATCAGAATTGAAAAGTGAACACCAACACACGGCTAACTTAATAAAAGTATACATTTTTTAGAGCGGCATGTTAGGATTTTAAAAGGCATGGGAACAGTAGCAGTGATTTTTTTCTTTAGAGAGGAAGAAATTGTGAATAAATGTTTTATTTTTCACTCGATTTCCTGCAACAGATGTAGACGTAAGCCATATGGAGCTGTTCACTGGGCAAAATACGTTTTGGCCTGGTTTGTTTTTTGAGAAGTTTTGACTTTGGAGCATTTGCCATCTGTTCAACAACAGGCCACAGATGTTAATGGATTCAAGGAAGGACATGAAAAGCTGTGCATGAAATGACTCTATGGTGTGCAATCGCAAACCCTTTGCATGTTCAATATGTCTAGGTTTGTTGATACTTCTTTGCAGCTGAGCCAAGCCAACATGACCATTTGAAAATAGTGTAATTTCATGCATGAGTTGGGTTTGTAAAAGTGTTACAAGCATGCCTGGGGTCTCAGAGAGAAATAATTGGTCGCTGCAAGACATAAGCAACCGACAGGCTGACAGTTTTTGGGGAGGGGCCTTGAGAAATGGCTCCGTCTCAGCCGGGCTTAAACGGTCTCATAAATCCTGGATGCCGGTGTGATGCCAATTAGCGACCATCTCCTGGGCAGATGAAGAGGACGACACTGATGCAGAAAGGCTCCAGAGGAATGTGAACCAAATGACAGAAGGTTAACTGTGAGGCTGGTACAGGTTCACAGCAGTCCACTCAGCTGACACACAGAGAAAGCCTACATACTTAACATTTCTTTCTCTTCAGATGTGCAGCTTCATAAAAAATAGAAACTAGAAAACAACTGTGCTGGAAAATGATGTATGGACTTAATGTGAATGTGCAAGTTTATGTACAAAAACAAAGAAATAAAAGACGTACAAGGAGCCTGGAGACATTCCTAACTTCTTGTGCCTTCTTGCCCCAGAAGCACAAAGGGCAAGTAAGCATCGCTCAGTCCATAATGAGCAGAGGGAGCTCCGAAGCCATTTAGACACAGGGCCCTGCCTCGTGGTAATGGGCCAGTTCATTACATTTTGTGACAGTGTGAGCTGCTTACTCAATTTAAGGTAACACAGATTACATAAATACTGGCCACGGTCTGAGGAGAAGTCTCAGGCCGACTCTGAAGCACACCATGTTCTAAGTGTTGGTCTCCCACTCATCTGGAGAACAACAACCGCTGAGAAATGGAGATTTGGCAGAAATCTTTCAGGATTTATCAGCTCCATGAGTGATACAATAAATGTGTTGCTGTACTTTGTGTTTGTGTCAGTACGTTGTCCACTACCAAACCTGACCATTCATCCAAATATTCGGTTTATTAGAAATAACTGGTTTCCAGGCTATGAGTGATTTTTTCCACCAGATCGCTCTGAAAACAATCATCACTACATGTAAACTCTAAATAGCCTAAGATCACTGCTTAATCACAGAAAAAGATGAGGTCTAATCTAGTATTTGATCTGAATGGATATTTATGCTAACTTGAATGAACTATTACAGACACAGTCAGGTTTGACAGGAAAGCCTCACCTGTAGAAATAGGAACAGCCTCGAACTGTGTTGTGTGTGAAATGCTCTTGGCTCTTCTCGTTCCCAAAATCCTCCAGAGGGTCGGACCAGAGCAGATCGCACATGGGCCCGTACGCTGGAGGCTCTTTGAATCTGTCTAACTGTGGAAATAATGAAGATGACACTTGTCAGGCCACGTGACTGGAACAAATACTGAGAAATACTTGGCTTCTTCCATGAGAGGTACATTAGTGGCTTCTGCTATAATTAAATCCGAACTTTAACAAACATGCACACTCAAGGGAGTATAATTCCTATTCAAAGTAGGGAGCAGTAAAGATTTAGGGATTCACAGTGAGGCTGGAGGATGTGTCAGAACGAGCACTCATATTTCATAACGGCACCTGGGAGACATTCAATGGCAAGACATTAAAAAAGTCGATGGCGGCCATTCTTTTGGAGCGATGAACATAAATGACTTTGCTTGCTGCCAAGTGGAGCTCTTTCTCAAACAAAAGCTTGTGGATTACAGGATGGCCAGCCCGATGGACACCTCAATAGAGCAAATTCTATTATGCATGCCCTCTGATTGCAACCACAAAATCCATTTGGAATTGTTCAATTAGTCTGAAAGCGGGATCCGACCCCTCAACGTTTTTAATCAGATCGAAGACCAGCAGCCTTTTGCAAGGCCCTGTATCTAAATCTTGAAAGGTATTTGAGGCAGATGTGTGAGAATTGCTTCACGAATATCCACCAAGGTTGTTATTTTCACAGCACGACAGACTGAAACAAGCCCAGCTTTTTTTATTAACTTTAAATGAACACTGAAAAACAGCCGGTGGATGGGGATCCTCTGGTTTTCAGCAAATGATCAGTATTTTTATTTTTAACACCATTAATGGCCACCTGCAGTTACAAACACACACAACAGAGTCAGACACTGCTTTATGAAATTGAAGAAACGGTCACATACTTTCCTGATGTCGTCAAGATTTGTGATTTCTGGAGACAGTCCACCGTGTACACACAGGAACTGCTGGTTCATAAGTGCAGCCAGAGGAAGGCAGTCGAAGGCGTCCATACATGCGTCATACACCCTCTCTGAATACTTAATTCTACCTGTCATGTGGGAAAAGGGCAGGGTCAGATACTATGCCAAGTTAAACAACAGTGTTCTCATACACTGGGCCAGTGTGCTGCTACAGGACGGAAAGGCTGAAAAAAGCAGCCAAAAACATCCCAAACGCATTTAAACAGAACAATTTCACAAGGTTTTTTCCCTTCTACTTTTCCTGAATCCAAACAAAACAGTTCTGACATGTGTAAATATCAAGGAGGGCAAAAATCTGACTGAAACCTGCAGCAACCCAGAGGGCAGTCTGCAGTAAGTGTTCGAGGTTAGTGACAGCTCTCAATGGATAATAATGAAAGGCTTTTAGAGAGACTAACTCAATTCCCCTTTAGTGCAGACAAAATGTCACAGACTTCATTTGTGTGAAAAATCAAAGCCGGAAGAAGAAAGCAAAGCATTACTTACATTCTTGCTTAAATGTGAAATACTCTGTTAAATGTCTACATTCATGATTCCCACGGAGCAAAAACAGTGTTTTTGGGTAAAGGATCTTTAAGGCCCACAAGTACAGCACACACTGAAACACAAAAACATCAAAGATTTTTAAAGGCACAGGAAACATCAACCACCAAGTCCTGACACCAGCAGTCTAACTTCTAATCAAACATTCATGGGGTACGTTTTGTAGCGTGTGGAGATGACAGAGCTTCAGGAGACAGGCACAGCACACCCCATTAAAATATGTTTTATTAATAAAAGTGTAATGTTTCAGCACATAAGATGACTGGGGGTATATCAAAGAAAGTTTCAAGTCCTAGATTTAATGCTAATCCTTGTGTTGATATCAAAAAACAGTCTCTACATAACCCTTAGCTACACTGTGACATTTCGATGAAGGCTACAGTTGAAGTTATTATAAAAAAAAAAGCCTATTACCTCTCCAATATTTGCAGCCTGATTTAATCTACGTTCAAAGAAAGCTATTAATAAACACAGCTTGGTTGGGCACATGGCACGTGTCACACTCGGTTAGGCTCTTTTGTGAGAACAGAAACAAAACAGCGGACTCACTTCAATACTGAAATACCCTCTGTCGACGTAGTCCCCCAGGAAAAGGTAGCGCGTGGATGCTGGTGATCCTCCCACTTCAAACAGTTTCATCAGGTCAAAGAACTGCCCATGGATGTCTCCGCACACTGAAGGGAGAAGGAGGAGAAGAAAAGCACATCAGGTTATCAGCCATTTCTGCTATTTTTACAGCTGAGAAACTACAGATGAAAGCCTCCTCAACACGATGAGAGCCAATTTGCTTCATGCCATTTTTTTTTCATCGCACGCATGTCATTGTGAGAAAGAGAAATGTGTGACAGCATAGGAGGTCTAAAACACAGGATATGTCTTACTTTATATTCACTACAGGCAGCTTATTATTTTATATTTACTTTACTGCTTACTATTGCCTTGTTTATCAATGACAGGGAGCAGTATGTGCAATAAAAATGGCAATAAATAATGATATAATTTACGTTACAACCGTCACTGATGATCATAACACTTCTGTTTTTTTTTACTTTATTACACCATAGTCTTTATTAATAAAAAAACAAACTATATTTTGACAGGAAGAAACAATTGAGCTCTCTTTTGCAATGGTTCCCTGTAGACAATAGTATAAAAGTACAATAATACACACAAAAAGAAACAACAAAGGTATACAAAATGCATACAATCAAAATAAATAAATAAATGAAAACAATAAACAAATTAAAACATTAAAATAATCACACCATTTTAATCTAAAAGTGATTCAAAAAGTTGCACAGATAGAAACTGACATAACTAAAATTTTAAAGTGATGTTTTTAAAATGGTAATTTATTTAAAGTGGCTTCATAAATAAAATGCAGGCATGCATATAGATGATGTCTGCATAATCAAGAACAGATTAAAACGTAGCTTGTACAGGTTTTGACCTATTTTCCCGAGTCAGACACAGCTTATTCCTGTAAAAAAAGAATTAATTTTAATTTCTTCTTCAACATGTGTTTTAAAAAGCCAACGGTTTTAATCTTGTTTCTTTTTATGGTTTTAATTGTTAAATCAAGAGAGTTATCATTTATTATGGAATAATGGAAAAAGGATTTGAAAATATAGTATTTATAATATTAATAATGATGGGTAATAGATGGGTCAAATCATTACATTAGGAATCATTCTCATCTGAATTCTGATTTGGTCGTCCACAATTATGACAACCAGTTAATATAATGACTATTGTGCTGCAGTCTGTTGTATTATTTCACAATAATTGTATACTAATGTGGTAATTTAAGCAGATGTAAACACACAAGTCACAGGCCACTTCATGTATTATGGAAGAAAACTGAGGAAAAATCAATTCAAACTCACTCCTGTTAATTAGTAAATGCATGTTTTAATGATTTAAATATAACATTATGATGGCTACCCACATTGTGTCAACATAAACATCACAAATAGCAACTGCCTCCATAAGTTGTTCATATTTCAGCGCTCGCTTCTTAATAACTAACGAGGAAATGCATCATGAGAAGTGGCCGGAGCCTACATTTTTCATGCTTTTCACCACATCCTCTCTCAAACACGGTTCCTCGCCAAGTGCACTAAAAGTTCACGGGCTCAAACTACTGGAGCGCTCTCAGCTGTAACCATTTCTGCGCACACATCTGGCTTTTTATAGTAATTATGAACAGATAATTGCTAACAACCTACATCTGACTTCAGCATTACATCATCTGATCGTTTTAAGTATAAGCTTTGGGATTGTGTAAAATAAACGCGTTGGGGTTTTTTTGGGATGCACCTATTCACAAATCACTCAACCTGGATTGGTTTTCGACGGCCTTACGTGACCCGATGACTCCCCTAAGAGCTGGAAAGGGCAAAGGTCAATGCGGTTAGCTGCATTTAACTAACAGCTCCATGTGGAACTGCCTGATTAAAGAGCTTTGGGTCAATTTCACTGAACCTCGAAAGGTTGGTTCAAAGGGTCACGTGGCTCAATCTGCATTCATTTAAGCATTCAAGATACAGTCATGTTCATAATAATAGCTATGTGTTTAAAAAAGGAGAGTAAAGCTCAAAATCCTTATAGTAGCTCTTATTTTCATTCAAAAGCATTGGCGACACTGCACAGTCTATTCCAAATCAAAACATGAACAAAAATGATCAAATTTGTTATTCCTTTACAGAAAATGAAGATAAGGGAATAAAAACTCATACATTTACTGTTTAACTGAATGAATTCTTTAGATTTAGCTTCACTGTGAATCACTGAACTAATATTTCATTGTATAACCACTGGTTTTGAGAAGCTGACACATCTGTGTAGCGTGGAGTCGACCAGCTTCTGGCTCCTGTGAACAGCCCGGGACCACTGGACTATTCCTCTGAATTTCTTGGCTTTGCCTCAGAAACAGCATTTTTAATGTCACCCACAAGTTTTCTATTGGATTAAGGACCGAGGATTGTGCAGAACACTCCATAACCTCAGTCTTGTTGGTCTGGAACCAATATGCAGCTCATTTACTGCTGTGTTTGGGATCGTTGTCTTGTTGAAACACACATTTCAAGGGCATTTTCTCTTCGGCAAAGTGACTTCTTCAAGTATTTTCTCGTATTCAAATTGATCCATGATCCCTGGTCTGTGATAAATGGACCCAACACCAAAGTATAAGAAACATCACCAGATCATGAAGGAATATTCTGAGCTTTACTCACTGCTATTATTATGAACATAACCCTTATGATATGAGATGTGTAGGTTGAATTGTGTGGTTAGACATCGCTGAACACCAAGTATGATTAAAAAGTAATTAATGCAAAGAGTGGTTGGATTTTTCATGTCTGTCTTCAAGCATCTCCAGCTCGGTAAACAAGCCTGAAAATCCGCATTAGCCGCCCCGGCGCTGTCATAAACAAAGATAGCCATCAGCCGCATTAACTGTGAACACTATCGCAGTGACGGCGGCGATAAGCGTGGCATGTCTGATTCATCACGTCGTCGAGCATTCAGCCAATTAAGTAATTAACAACGAGGCGATTAGAGCGAAATGTGATTTGAAAAGAGACACCGGCTTTCTTTCTTTTTTTTTTAAGGGCATGGATGTTTATCGTTTTATGAAGCAGCAACAAGCACAATAAGAGTCAGTGAAAGAAAGAAAGAAAAAAAAAAGTCTTTCAAAGAGATACCCAATTAGCGGGAGCTGGAGGACAGCGCTGGAGAGCAATTATCTCAAGTTACGAGTCTCGTGAGACAGCTCGGCGAATCCACTCCGCTTGACTGTATCGTAAACCTCTGCTTTAGCATTTGTCTTTTATTAAACCCACACTGTGTGACTGTTTAAATACGCAGCAGGGACATGGCTTCAAAAAAACAGCCTTGTTATACGTGTCCGATGTCTAAAGACGTCATTACTAACTCCGGCAATCAGGACGCCGCTACGACACCTCGTGATCCTGACTGAATACAAAAATAAACAAAATAAGTCGAAAAGCAGCTCAAATTTTATTTACCGACTTTCACCGAGTGTCCTTGGAAAGCTGGCTTGCGGTAACCTTCAACTCTTCTTTTAAAAACATCAGACTATTGCACCGACGTTGCCTTATTTTAAAATTCCAACAAAGAGTCAGAGAGCGCTTTATAGTTTCATTTGATTTAATGTCATGCCATTTTCAGCAAAAACAGGAGGAGAAGCTTTGTTTTCAGTGGTCTGTCTACGCTTTTTTAAAGGTTTTTCCTGACATTTTTTCTCAAATGAAGGATTTTAATTTCACTTTAATTTTCAACAACAGTTCGTGTCTGATATTCACATTTTCTCATCTCATTCCGTCATCCTTGAGAAGCAACCAATTGAAAATGTTACTTTAGATTAAGACAGCAGCTTAAAAAGAGCTTTCTTCCAGCATCAATAAGGTTGATCCAGGTTGGTTATTGCTATGGAAACATCTCATTGGCAGCACATTCTTTTAACAATGCCATCTTATGTCACCGAGAAGAGAAAAAAATATATATCTAAAGCTGCTGCTGACCTGATAAAGCCCTCTAAGAGTATCTCCAATAGCAACAATGCAGTGCACCCTTTGTGCGGCTTCACAAAGAGTGACGCAAGAGGTAAAGGCTTTTGTTGAGAGGCGTTCACATGCGACTACGCTCATTCAAATACGGTTACTGTGGAAATCCAGTGTTTACAACCAGTCAGTACTGTTTAAAGATGACCACTATTCAATGTTCGAGCGCAGCAGGGGGGCATCCAGCCGGGGACCACCTTTAACACATGTCAAACGTGCTACATGTCGGCGGCCCGCTGCGTCACCTGACCTTTTGGACGGCTGTCACTTGGCGAGGACGAGAAGTGCGAGCTGATACGGCAAAGGTAACACTTTCATCGACGGCCAAAAACATCTAAAGTGACAGCCAGCGCGAACCGTAGTCACCTGAGCTGCCCGAGCGCGTCCACGTTCAGTAAATCTCTCACACACCTCTCCTTTATCACCTCAAACACAGGATCCTGCCACGCTGTGCTCGGCTACACCTCCAGCGAGAACGCCCCCCGCCTCCCCTTCCTCTTGTCACACAACACGCAAGAACGAGGTGAGAAGCGAAGCCCACATAAGAAGAGAAGGTGGGAGTACATTATCTGGAGCGAGAAACAGTCTGTGCTGGCCATCTCCGGTTTGTGCGCTCAAGTGATCTCCCCTCAGCGGCATATCAGCGGGCAGCAGCTACTGAGTGGGCAGCGGGCATTACACAACCTGGCTTCAGAACCTACACAGGCCACTCCGACGGGATCCACTGAGAGACGGATCCACTGTGAGGCCTCTTTTGGTTGAAACGCTTCATGACGCAGGGTTCTTACACATTTTTTAAGTTCAAATTCCAGCATTTTCAAGGTTTTGTTTCATGTTTTTTAAGCACTAACATGTTGACATACATAAATACCGAATGTTTTTACCTATTGTGGCATAAAAAAAGACTGTTTAAATTGTTGAATACTTCAAAAAAGAAACTTGTGTGATCAAAAATACATTATTTATTGGATGAAGTGTCTCTTTAAGTTTGGTCGATATCTCAAAAATGAGCTTACAGTCAGATTTTCTTTGGGTGTGGGACCAAATCTTTAAACTATCCCAAACATGACAGATGTGCCACTTTATTCTCCACATGTGATCCACGTTTTAGCCATAATTTGTACTTTTCCTCTTCAAACCAGCGATCATTGAAACAGCAACCTCCTGCATGTTTTTATCTCCGATCTGGTCCATCAGAGGCGCACATCCAAAAACTCTGGCAGATTACTCTATCCCTGTTGTTTTCAAAACGCAAAAACAATTTTTTTCTTGGAGGGAAATTACTCAGTGAGATTTATTTTGAATTTAAGGTTAATTATTAAAGCAACACAATCAGAATTTCAAGCACTGTCGAGCACTTTATCCAAAATTCAAGGACTTTTACAACCTTGAAGACACTAGATTAAAATTCAAGTATTTTCATGGATTTCAAGCCCCCGTAGGAACCCTGATAACAATATCTTATCGCTTTCTAATCACCAGTTATTGAGGCTGAAGTGGAGAAAGCCTCTAGCATTAGGTATATGTCAACATTTGCTCCTTCAGACGCCTGGAGTGATACAGTCTGATTTATAGGTCTAGTGCTCATAGATCTATAAGAATTGTGTGTTTTTTTTTTC
The DNA here is from genome assembly GCA_036850595.1 of Rhyacichthys aspro. Taxonomy (NCBI): domain Eukaryota; kingdom Metazoa; phylum Chordata; class Actinopteri; order Gobiiformes; family Rhyacichthyidae; genus Rhyacichthys; species Rhyacichthys aspro. Next base: position 5,913,776 of record CM072165.1, read on the forward strand.
TCTTTGTGAGGCGATTGCATAAGGAGCCGCTCAAAGGGTCTAATGGTCTCGCACACAGCAAACATTCTCACACATTAAACCCGCATCTGCCGCCCGCATCAAGGACACGCCACCACCTCACTGAGGCGGAGTCAGGAAATTCCTCCGCTAAGGTCTTTACGCAGAGAATACAAAGAACCTGAAGCACGTACTTATCGAAGCAACTGATTAAAATACATGAACTGTTGACACAAGAGAAATCTGATTACTGTTATTATACATAGTGGAGCGACAATATTACAAAAGCATGCATTATTTTCTGCTGAATTTCCCCTTGGCTGTAGAAAAAGCCTTTAAATGAATGAATGAAAGGCCTTGCACATGGAAAATCATACTATTACTGCTGTTCACCGTCCTTTACTATGTCTATTTTACACATGCTTGCTGACTCTGCAGTAGATTTATCAAATAGTGTGCGATAGAAACCTACTCTGATTCTCTCCTGAAGCTAAGGACTATTTTGTTGACACAGGGAAATTGAATATTTAATAACCAAGTTGTAATATCCTTTCATTACAGTAATTAATCACACCTCATAACAGGCTTTACTTCATCTTTTACACAAAATAATGGTTCTCACATCACTTTTCCTTTTACCCCTTGTTTCTTAGCCTTATTCTGGTTTTTAGTGAGTTCATTGCTCTAGTCCAGAAACGTCCAAAGTCTGGCCCGGGAACATCATGGGACAGGGTAAGATTTTATGCAGCCCACAGCTTCAGTGATAAACATTATTGTTGATGGCCAGCAGCTTTATACAAACAGGTTTAAAAGACAATCTCTCTTCGAATTTGTTCAAATCCAACTAAAACCTGTCGGAAAATCCATCTAAAACTCGTTCAAATCTGGCTTAAATGGGTATAAATCGAACTAAAAGCATTTCAAAACCATCTAAAACCTGTTCAAATTCAACTAAAATATGTTCAAATTTGATTAAAACCTGTTCAATTTCGATTAAAACCTATTCAAATTCGACTAAAACCTACTCAAATCCGACTAAAACCTACTCAAATCCAACTAAAGCCTATATTTGTAGAATAAGAATAAAATCAGAAGAGTCTGTTGGACCTTGGAAATGTCCTTTGTAAATATGGCCCTCCTCTGGACACCGTTGTTCTGTTCTGCTGTTGTTGATGACTAGAGGTGGGCGGGGCCCGATAACTGATCAATGATTGTGAATGATGATCGGTAGCTTCAAGTCTCACTCTCCTTGACATTCTCCAGCAACAAACCCGTCCAAGTGAAACCATAAGTAAGAAGTGAATTATAATCAGACTTCTTGCTCGATTAGTCATGGAAAAAAACAACAGATTCTGCGGTTTTACTAAAGTATTTCAATGTGCAGCCAATGTTTTATGATAAAAAATGAATTCGGGGCAAAGCAGAAACATATTTAACATGTGCTGCCTCATGCTACAAACTGAACAGTCCTTGTGCAGGAATGGTGTGAAAGCTCGCTGTTGCCTGGTGATGAAGCTGCACAAACTCTATTGACGGCTGACTTGTGTGAAGGCCACGGGAGCAGCTTGTACTCTGTGGCCTAAGCCAGCTGCCCCTCCCTCCACCAAAAACCCCACCTGCCATCTGCCTCGACCAGGAAGTGACTGAGCGAGTGTGAGAAGCAGGCAGAGTGAGAAAGGCAGAGATAGCTGACATGTCGTGGCGCTTTGCATCTATGATAAATATTTACATACTAATTTGTTGACCATGTGTTATGTTGAAACTGGAGTGTGCTCGGTGGCGGAGGAAGAGAGGAAGAGAGGAAGAGGGAGGGGGAAACAGCCTGAGCATGACACAGAAAGATAAAAAACATGGCAGAGAAGAGAGAGAGAAGGGAGCCAAACAAAAGAAATGTTTGTGGCGAATGGTGTGAGTTGAAGAGCGCGCACGAGAGGGAAACACAGCGAGCGCGGCAAGAGAAATCCAGGTTTGAAAAGGGCGTCTGAGTGGGAGAGGGGTAGAGTTGAGACAGGGGTGTTGAGTGGGAGGGGAAGAGCTGCTCCGCTGTGTACACACCACGGTCTGTGCAGTGGGCTGTTTCTATGTAACACAACAAAAGAAGCAGGTTTACTGGTCCATCCAGATACGAGCCGGGCTGTCACCGAGCTGCCCACAGTGTACAACATAATCTGAACGCGGCGCTAAAGAATACACAAATAGGCATTTTTGGTTTGTAAAAGAGAGACTGCATGTGGATAAATGCAGCTAGGATTGTTCTGGTGACATTCTCCTCCAGGTTGACAAAAGATATGGGTGTGTGTGTAAAACAGAATAAGGAAGAAAGCTCTTTTATTCTACACTTCCTCAAAGTACACAAGACATCCGCTAATGACAGAAGCCCATTACGTAAGGTTAAACAAATAGGATTTTATTTACTGGCCATATCCATAATCCACCTGAAGATCAAGTGATATTGTTGGTATAAAAATAGAGTTAAATAGGTCTATAAAGCTTTTTCTTATTATTAATTCTCCACAAACAATAATAAAAGATCCATGCTTTCGACTGAATTCATCATTTTAACTGAGTACAATGTGTCTGTGGGATAGATTTAGAGAATGATCCTCAAATGATGGGTTGCCATAGATGCGTTAAGGGGGTCTCTGCCTCTGATTACAGCATCAAAGGAGCCTAATCAGAAAGTCTAATTGAGGGACTGGCCACTTGACCAGGAAGAAAGACAACAATAGACACATTGGATGTGTGCATATGCATCACTGAGCCTCCTACTACTGTGTTGTCCTTCACAGAAACAGACATGAATGAGCTCAACTACTTGGTCTACGGCGGGCTGCTGATAGAAGAAGTGCTGCTGTGAAAAAAAAGGAAATCTTGTGGAAAATCTTGGCATCCATAAACAAGCTGCAGAATGTTCTGCTTTAATGCAGCTTGTGTTTGGACTATTTACCTATTTATTTGCTTAAAGCAAGTAAAAGGTTAGGAGGTGTTTTTTAAGCAAGAGTCCTCTGTGATCCACTGTCATCTCATTAGCGGCACAAATTGGCAAATGCAAGCGTCTTTGTTTCTTAAAATACACTGCTATGGCTAGCTCCATGATCCATGTAAGGCTTGAAGGCACAATGACTCACTTAATTAAGAAAATTAACTTTTCATTCTGCTGCAAGAAAAACACTCTTTGAACGTGTGTTTCTAACAACCCACACAAATTTACAAGTTGTCTTTGAATCAAATGTCTAAGGCTCAGATGTCCACTAGCATTCTAGTTTCTGACAGATGCAGCTATAAACAGGGCAGGAAATTAGCATTTAGATGTGGAAGAATAATGTTATGAGTTGTCATGTCTGCCTCAAGGCTCAGAGTTACTGAAACCGGACCAACATTTTGTTTAAACAGAAGACGCCAGTTATGTGAAAGTCATTATTATTCTTTACCTTGGGTACAGAAAAACTAAACTATAGGAAGAATAATGTACTATTCAATGCCTGCCACGTATAAAAATGAGTAGTTTGTCAGTTAGAGTGAGTACACGGTCAGGTGGGTTTTGTGACCTATTATCGAGGGCTGAGAATAGATGACCTGTCCTTACCTGTCACAGGTGCTTCAATGTCCAGCAGGTTCTTCTCTGAACGCAAGATGGCGGCGCCCTCTCCGATGAGTCTCAGAGCCACAGCCTCCTCCACACGGCCCTCCTTCGTTAGGTGAGCTTTCAGCACATCCACTTTGGGCTTTCCGTCGCTGTCAAACACCTCTTTAGCCGTCAGCCGGTGACTGGGGGGGAACGGGACGGCTGCAAGTGAGAGGAGAAAAATCTATTACAGCTGATATACTTTTCATATTTAAAGAGCTTTCATAGGTCTTTCATTGACAAAGAGCTTAGGAGGATGCACAGTTAATTCCACATCACTGAGCAAACGGCATTTAAGCTGTTTGATTAGCAGGTACTTTGTACCTTCCAGGGAGCAACTCCCTGCAGGAGCCAGACTCACTGCTCAGCCCTCCCTCAGAGACAATTTACCACATAGCTGCTATGATCTGGGAATTATTCCTCTTCAATATTTATAACAAACCAGAGTTTCCTAGTTCTCATCAATGTACAAAGAAAACTCAGATACAGGATTATTAAAAAAAAGATTGATGCAAAAACATGCATGCATGCATCTTCAATCTATATTTAAAGTAAAACAGCTACATTAAGAAGCTTTAGGGCAGTATGGAAATGAAAACAGTCATGTTATTTTGATAATTATCCTCAAATAAAGGACAGCTAGCTTTTCACCACAATTCACTGAGCTCTAGCAGTTTCATATACTGTCCATATATATGTTGCATTCAAAAGCCTAAATAATGTTTGTATGCATTTCAATTTAAAACACTGACTTTGTAATCTAATCAGAGTGTAGACAATAGACCAGGCACCATTTCTATGCAAACAGCACAACAGCTCTTTACATGGACATGAAATGAAAGGGTTGTTTCAGCTGGATCTTTTAAAAAGGACCATATGTCACTGCCATATAAGCCGCTGACATTAAATGGATAAAAAAGGAACTTGTCTGAAGTGAAACTATTATTAAACGTTCTTTCAGTGGCCAGTGCTTTGTTAAGATTTTTTTCCTTTGATCGGTGGATGACACATTATAACCCACTACGCAGGTACAAGAAAGACCACATCCTGAGTGTTTTTCATCTGAGCTGCTTCACTGCAAAATTCAGTCCAGAATATGTTTTAAATGGACATCACTTGCAGACTCTGCACATTGCATACCAGTCTGACTAAGTTGTTAAGCCAGTGGCCAGTAATGTTCAGCTGGAGCCTGTAAGTGTGTGGATGTCAACATCCATCCTTCCCAAAGGTGACATCAGCTGTAATGAGAGCAGCACTTTATCTGTGCCACACTGCACTCACAGACAGACGATACTTTCTCTCAACAGCAGTATTTAAAACTTTCTAACAGGTGGATTTTCAACATGCACCAGACCAGACGTGTTGAGTTGTACTGAATATTTACTTATTATAGTTTGAAAATCTAACATGTCAAAGGGTAAGCCATTTGCTGCTCTGCTTGTTTGAGCTTGCACAATTTCTGACATTCCTAAAATCTATTAGTTTGTAGTTTGCAGACTGTTTATTCTGCCATTGACTGCTGAATCATTCATGGTACATCATACTGATATCACCACCACAATGAACAAACAAACTCTTACAATGTTAGTGTCAGTGTTTTCTCTTCAGGATTTAGGGGCTTTCAGAAATCTCCATCCCAGATAGAGTTACTCCAGGCCCCAGGTTGGCCTCCTCTACAGCACCTGCTATGCAACTCTAGCCTGAGGCCAGGGCCTTGGGGCTTTGGGCTTGAACAAGGACACCAGTCTGGGCCCTGAGGTGTTGGACACATACAGCAGGAACATTCATGTGAACCAGTCTGGAGACATTTTGCACCTTGACAGAAAGACAGGTCAGAACTTTAAACAGACAGCCACAGCTTGGGAATGAGAGAATTATTCTACTGCATATATTTCATGGCTTCTAAACTCTGAATGAATGACTAGAATCGAATAAACTTGCGGTTCTTAACACAGTTTCATACTGTGTTATCTAATTAGGCTGTTTGACATGTAAACCCCAGGGTAGTCTACCGCCAACACACTTTCTGAAAACAAAATGACACAGCCACGAAACAAACCACAAATTATGATTATTCCTCACCTTTATGGCAGCTAGTTCCCCTGATAATGCTCATAAACAGAAACACAGCTCTTGACGAAGTTTTGTTTGATTATTTATAACTTTCATAACTTGCAATGTTATGGATGTTTAAGTTATGAACCTTATCCAACAGTCTGTAGCTGCTTCATATAAAGGGAACTGTTCTGCCTTTATGGCTTTGGAAATGATGCAGCTTTGAAAACATCAATAAGCAGCAAAGCAGTTGAAACCGACACTTCTTTGCGACAGGTGATGGGCAAAAACACAGACTAGGGGTTATTGAAACAGAAATCTGACACTTTACACACAACGTCACCAGCTTTAGTCGAGCTAACATGGCTGACATAACGCTGCAACTTTTCACTGCAACGCTCAAAAACAGTTTTATCAAATATCAGAAAATATCAGAAACCTTGCAGCATAAATGTTGAGATTTATAAGAAAATAGAACCTACGTCAACCATGTCAGCCTTTACAACCCTTAATTTCCACATCATCTTTTCAAACTACCATAATAGTAGAGCTGAGATTGCCACATCTGCGTCCACTGAGGTAACATTAACACCGGACGTGGCGCTCGAAAATTCAAATACAAGAGAGAATAACATACGCCATGTGAAAGCTGTGGTTGTTGGCGCTTTGGCAACCTCTCAACACATCTTCTTCCATTTCCTAGTCATGACAATGGAAACAGTGTGAACTTTCCCCTTGTGGAATTTCTAACAACCCTCTTATTAACGAGAGTAACACCCGGCTCTGCCAAAACATTACACGGCACATTGTAATGAGAGGTTGTACACTGTAAAGTAAAAGGCGTTGCTCCTGTGACAAAAATGTAATATTTCCAAAATGGGGCCAAAGATTAACACTTCATCATTAAAAAGAGTGAAAGTGTGATTTTTTTCCCGTCGAGAAGAACAGAAAGACTCTTCTGCCTAAATCCCCGGTACACTCCCACAAAGAAATCTGTGAAACCATGTTCTTCTATGCGTCCTTTTATACAGAGCATACACTGACCCGAAGCTATTTGCCTGAAACTCCAGGCTGACTGAAAAATGTTATCCATTAGTCGGTCGCTTTTGCCTTCATTAATTTTACCACTTCTCCGTTCGCTCCTGTTATGTAACAAGAAAACGTACTGCCGGCTCACATTTACCATGAGAGGAAAATGAAAAGAGTGAGAGGAGACGGTTGGTACAGAATTCAAAAGTCTTGCTTTAACTTTCTACGGTAATTTGTCTAAGGTTAGTATTCTAATTTCCAGGCTACAAATGAAAGTCATCCATCAGACACTGGATTTGAAGACTGATCGAGGACTAAACTCAGAGAGCCTCTAGGCCAACTTTTTGAAAATTTAAAAGGCTGTTTTGTATTGGACTTGGATGTTTATGGCAACATTTAAAAACTAGCTTTCACTGTGGTTATTCTAGAGCGAGAATAATAATAACAGATTTGAGGAGACGCTTGTGTGCTCTTTGAGAAATGGGCACAGGGCATCAGAGGCAGCGGGAAAATGGGCAGCTTGAAATGTTCAGGTTGGTGTGGTTCACAGCTAAACTCTCTCTGTGGAATGAGACAGCAGGAGGCTCACAGACGTACGGCGCTGGGCAGATCAGCTTAATTGGAGAAAGCGAGACAGGCTGTTGCAGCGCTCACTGAGCAGCCGCGCTGGATTCATTTAGGGAGGAACACAGAGTGCAAGCGGGAGTCTGGCCTGATCTGGCAGCTCAGATGTCTACGATTCCTCAACACCGCTTTCCTTCCTGGCCAAGTGTCAGAAAGGTGAGCGTGCAGCTGGAAGCACAAACAACAAAAACACTGCCAGTCATTAGGGAATATAATACAGACTATAACTACTACTACACATACTCTATTCACTTACATTTACATGGATAACCTGACTCGACTGTTTCTTGCAGCTTGCTGAAGTCAGGTGCAATCAGGTCAATGTGTATAATAATACGTGCATATTTCCAAAAAGGTTTATGTAGCAGAAGGGCTTTTAATTAAAGAAATGTTCAATATCGAACTTTACTGCTACACCTGACATCAACGGGAGCAGTATTTTTATCAACGCTGCTGCAATATCTACTGCTAACATTGATTGAGCTTGCCCCAGACAGTCATGAAGTGCAAGCCATTTGATATGAGCTGCCTCTGAACGAAAAAATATGAAGTCAGCCTTGTGTGAGTTACTGGGACCGTGGCCAATGAACAGGCATTGATAAAACAAATGAATTCCTTTAATAAAGTCATTAGGACAAAGCACAAGAGAGGCAAGCCTCTGTGATAAATTCCTCCACTTCTGAATAGTGCAGTGCACAGCATCTTTCCATCAGATACTAAATTGACCCCAAGAAATCGCTGACAGTGCATGATGGTGCATATATTGCAGCGTGGGCGTGACTCGACTTGTCACTGCCCCTGTCAAAGCCCCTTCCACCGGACAACGGCATTTTTAACCCTCCCTCAAGACGCAGCATGAAGAGTGGAAACCTCAGCATGACTAAAACCAAGACAGAACAAGGCCTTGACAACTAAGTGCCTTTTCAAAAAAGAGAAGCTTTTATGCATAGTGGAGCACAATGTGTGATCTAAAGTGCAATTTTGATGAATAACAGCAGTCACTGTTCCTTCACCGTGTTTAAAGGCAGTTCTTAGGGACATTTTTTTCAAAGTAAGGTAAGTATCCAGCGTGCAGCACAGGGAGCATCTCTGTGGAACACAAAAAGAGGAAAATCTCAAACAGATCATAAATATGGCAGAAGGTGAGCAACAGGAACAGGGTAAAACAGGGCCCAACACTATCTACTGTTATATATAGCATACAAAGAAATACCCAAAGGCGCACGGGCAAATACGTGCTACGACAGTAATGTTACACTGAAAACACGGTGTAAAAACAGAGCGTACATAAGAGAGAGGAGTGATGAGTCTCAACTCAACTGGAAGCCTTTTGGCAGTGAAGCACTCGCGGTGTTTGTTGTATGTGTAAAAGACAACTGCCAAGTGTTGAAGAGGGCACCAAGAGTGAGCAAGTACTGCGCTTATGGTGGGAGTTTGTTAATTAAATTACACAATGACATTGAATTAGAGCGAGTTATGTTTAGATGCTCAGGAAGAGCGCGGGCGTCTTCTGTAGGTGACATGAGAAGAAGGCCACGCTCTGCATCAGGAAGCGACTTCACTTCAAATGTCAGCCCGGAGCAGTTCATTGGTTCATTATGACGCTTCCACGTAGTCCATTCACGAGCTGATTACCTGACATGCATAATGCAGCAGATGATTGAGATCATATGGCCATTTTTGCCTCGAACAAAAAAAGTGCAGCAGCTGAACCATGATATTCACGTGGCAATAAATTATTTGCAATATTGTACGCCTCCAAGAATGGATACAGTATTATCATGTATGTGTCAGGTTTGAGATGGGTTTTTGCACGACTAAACCTCCCCCCACCAGCATCTAGGGAAGACCATACCGCTGTCAATCAATAATTCATAAATCTACACCCTGTAGAAATGATATGTTCCTTACATACGATTAACAGAGGCTAAATTCAGCACATAGACGCCTCCAGTGCACATTGCAGACCATCTAATATAGCAGGATTAAAGCAATATATGAAAAGACTGCCATCTTAAATTTGAGCTTATTCTTGGCCAAAGACATATTAAAACTCAAACTAATGTTGGATTAATCCTTACTTTAATAAATTCCCTCTGTGAATAACGCTTAGAAAAAAGGCTTTAGTACATTTTTAATAATGAAAAAACCGCAGACGGCAAATATGCCCAGCAATACTGAACTGTTCTCCGTGAGCTGCCACAGAGTCCGCACACCTCGGTGGAGCTTTAGCCATGAGATCTAACATCAATTAAAAACACCACAATGAAGTTCAGTCTATTGAATGTGGACTTTCATTCGCGGACATCGTGGAGATTCAAAAGGCCTGCAGGCTTGAAGGCCAACAGTGAAAAGCTCGCTCTGTGCCTTAGTGCATTAGTAAGGATACAAGGTGCCTCTGAACAAAAAGCTTAGCCAAGTGTAGGTTTGAAGCACGAAAGCACTTGAATCTGTCAATTATCAGTGTGGCGTGTACGGGAACGGAGCGGTTACTTCTGCGGTTGTGACGGGAAGGAGACTCAACACCAACACAGGAAAAAAGACAGGAACAACGAGCGTTCAGCTGCGTGAGAGAAAATAAAGATGCAAACAAGGACTGAGCACAACTGTCAAGAAAAGTGCAGAGGGCATGCATCAAATATTTAGATTTATATTGTAAAACTATAGCAACGTGACTGAGCTCTACATATTTAATCATTTGGGCAAAAATACAACCAATAGCACATTCAATTCAGACGCCCCAGACACTTTCACATTAAATATTTATACTCATATAGTATTAATCAGTAATAATAATGATAATAACAAATGTGGCTGTATTAAAATCATCAATAGCCTTTAATATTTCATTACAAACTGAAATGGTTTCCTTTTATGACCGTTTGACAAATAACCATAGCACTTGCAGCGCTTTGTTTGTACTCTCTGTCCCCCATTCAAGGCCACTATTAATTGGCGCTCTAATAACTTTGATTTATTTCTGCCGTTGGGTTTTTTTTTCTTGCACTTTAAAGAGCAGCTGATCTTCATCCGTCGCACTGATTCAAGCTTTTACATCGCATCAACAAACAGGGAATATATTAGATAAAAGTGAGTAAAAGGGGTTGCCAGGGAAACAGTGCTGTGGAGTCTCAGTGTTAATCTTTCATCCGTCAAAATACTGGGTTAAAAAATGAGTTACAGATTCTGAAACGGAGCCGGAGCACATAAACCGCTGTATAGTAAACACAAACAATGGCGCAACGATGCCCCTGACAGCTGTTGAGCGCAATGACACGAGGTTGTAAGTGATGACAGCTATCTACAGTGTCGTAATTATAGAGACAGACAGGTCATACACTAAACAAGCCAATGATACACCCAAGACCTGCATCCGTCCTGTCATGGCTGTCAGGGTTATCAAAGGGCATCAAACTCAGGCAGAAAATAGCCCCCAGCGCTGTTTCAGAAACACGGGCAATAGCAACACGAGAATGAGTGACAAGCCGGTGCTAATCCGGCTCAGATTTTAGATGAGAAATGCAGAAAGCGTCGGCAACAGCAGGTGAAGTGAACGCACCGTTGCTCAGACAGTCCCTGATTAATTAGCGAGGTTAGGGCTGAAGCGTGGGAGGCTGGCGTGGGTGAAAGAACGCTACCACGGATGGATGTAGGCATGTAGATTGATAGAGAGGAGTAGGCGGCGGAAGTTTTGGTGGGTATTTTTTGTTGTGTGTGAAGGGATGCCCCCGTTTCTGGTGGTGGATGGGTGTGTGGCGAGCCGTCAATGCAGCAGCCGATCAATGACACAGTGAGGGGCCGCCGGGGACCGGGATCACGGCTGGCAAATGACTACAGTGATTTGGAAGCTGGGCCGAGGGGAGGGCATGAGTCAGGGCGGAGTGGGAAATCAATGAAATAAAAACGCATCAGCAGTCGCAGCGAAAAACGCAAGAGGAGGAGAAGAAAAAGCACCTGTCAGTCCATCACAAACCATCAAAAGCCTGACTCACTGTCCGCTAACGGCTCGTCCCGGCAGATCTCCACTGAATTATACGTCGAGGCCTGATGACAGTCAGTGAATTTACTGCAAAATCCATTAAGGATGCTCCGCTTGTGAAATTCTGGGCCAGTACTGAGGACTTAAATAACTATTTGGCTGGTGGCCGATGCTGACTTTGTCTTTCTAACTGCAAGCTCACTAAATGGTAGAGAGCTAACTAACTCACACAAAAGGGATGTTTTCGCTGGAGTGGCACAGTACGGGTCGGGTCAGCGGCTTTTAGAGGTTTTTTTCATTGTCAAAAGAGGTACAGAGCGCATCATGGTGGCTTTGGCTCTAGTTGTGAGGTAATACGTGGAGCTAAACACTGCATCCTGTTGATCGTACACAAGAAAATCCTCACAAAATAAGAGCGAAAAGGGAAAGAGAAATAGGCAATGATCTCATAAATACCACAAGTTCTGTTCTGAGAGCTAAATGTTGTAGGTTTTTCAAATAAAACTTGCAACAGGTGTTATTTCTTTCCTAAATAAAAACATATCCACATATCCAAGTTGTTTCTCTATCCACGTAGAGAAGGAACTTACGTAGAATTTCTATTGAACTGTGCAATACCAACCTGAGCCACAGCAGAGCTCTAAATGAAACATAAATCAACTATTACTCCGCAGATTGTTTACCTACTACTTTTAAGTACAATTTGTGCTTCAGCTGAACTCGGAGCAGAAATATTCAAACAGAAGTGAACTCAGATGCCGTGTCTAAGCCGTCACATTATCAAGGAGCTACAAGACAAAGATCAGGCTTTGTAATCAGCGAGTTTCATCTTGTTTGCTGATAGGCCCGTGGCATATAAAAAAAAATCCCTAAATCAATACAAGTCGATTTTGGCATCACAAAAAGCATTAGTATTAAAACTACTGGCAGATACAGCATTAACTCTGAAGCAGAAAGAGCAGAGTTGCTTTCAGACCATAAGATTAGTGATTATTTTGACGTTGTGGTATATTATGTTGTTTTTTCAGTATAAAGATTACACGTTCCAACACAAAAATGAAAGAAAAAGAAACGAAGAAAGCAGATTTTCCGGTTGGCACAGACATTAACGCTGTCTGCCATTTCCTTAAAAGCCACTGTGACAGGCCCTGAAGAAGACATTCCCTTCTAGCTTTGCTGTACCGATGCCTGCCCCCCTCCTTCCTCCTCCTCTTCCTCCTCCTCCTCCACAATGCCGTGACACAGGATTAGCTTTCATTAGAGAAGGCGCTGTAATCAGCTTTGGAGCGTGGAGCAGTGACGGAACAATGAAAGGATCTGGAAGAGAGGGTGCTGTGGGTGCACGCTTTTATGTGTCCAAACGGTTTGGAACCTGTGCGCCACAACAGTGAGACATTTTAATAGCCGTGCTTATCTGAGTCCTGCTGTAAGAGATGTCCATTACAGCAGACTAAACGCACTGCTGTCAGGTGTCATTACTGGGCTTTGATAAACCAATCCACCTCATGGGCAATTCATGTTAACTTGTATGACAGTTTTGATATTTACATAAATAACCAAGATGCTTTAAGGCGCAGAGTAAAACTAGAAAATGTACATGCACAAGAGTAACGGGAAAACAATAACCCAAAATAGTCTGCTAAATTTGATTTGTCATCCACAAGAAATAGAAATTAGTTGTGAGCAAATGTTCAGTCATCATTTATCACTCTCAAATGTTGCTTGACAACTACAACAAATTTCCAAATTTAGCTATGATTTGGTTTCAGTAATCCTTGATGGCCCAGGAAACTGTACTTTCCGGAAGCTTATTTCTCTAAATCGAAGCCAAGTGGCAAGAATATTTCCTTCTCTTTCCGTCTTTGTTGATTCATAATAGTGATTTAATTGCTCAAAGAGAGGTGCAATAATAGCCAGTTGATTACTCACAGCACTGATGGTGATGAGTTCCCTTTTTTAGCGCTGGTAAAAAACTAAAAGGTCAAAGACTAGGTGGTTTTGTTTGAATAGCAGCCTAGGTGAAAACTAAGCCTTGTACTTGCACAAATAATCCTTTGTGTAAATACTCCAGTATATTTTCAACTGGCACTTGTACCGGGAAGGACTGACGAAACAGGTCTGTGGAGAACATATGTCCCCACAAGCCCCGGAGAGCTCCACCAATGTCCAGACGGCCTCTTTACAAAGTGCTCTTGTAGCTGGCTTGTCCTGAGTGTGCACTGACATGTCGACGAGCTGCTGGACAAGCTCAGTTCAGTTCAATAGGGCTGCTGCTCTAAAAGCCCAACGTTTGACTTCAAAAGTGTAACCTTATACCTAATGAGCCTATGATAAAACCTATACAATAAGTAAAATCTAATGCAGGCCACCAGAAACAATACAAAGCTTTGTGCAATCCCTGCTGAGGTCATTTAAGCTTGTATATCTAAACATTTGGATAGAATAAATAGAAAAAATAAAGTTTGTAACTGTTCAATTGACTGTCAAATTTGATATTTTATGACATATATATGATCAAACAAATCATTGAAAGTCAAAATTCTAGTCTGTAATATTTTTAATGGCAATGAGTTTAGATGATAGAAAATGTAATAAATCAATAACTATGTAGCTGTGTTCCAGAAAGTCCGACTGACTACTGTTTTCTGTACTCATTCACAGCTTGCCTCTGAGATAATATGCCTCAACAGGCGTGATCGCACCTCCCAAGGAGGGCTCGTTGGCAGCCGAGATGTTGGCATTTCTAGAATGCAATCACTCGATGCATACAGAGGGGATGAGGACCGGTCTATATTTGCACCACACTTTGGTAAACTGGGCATAGCAGACCCAAGTCTGACCCAAATAAAAAAGGAGCTTGAACTGTAGATAACACTCCTCATCATTAATTAACCTCACCTTATTCCTCTCAGCCGGAAGGTTACCCGCTTGATTTGAAAGTGAGTGCTGCCCAGCTATTATCACAGTGGCCTGCAGACCAGGGCAAACCCTTCCAAATATACAAGAATAGCTCCATCACATATGTGAAATGACATTCCTCTTTGGTGTGTCAAAAGGGCAAGGGTGGTTTGGAGCTAGCAAACAAGCTTGGAATGGACTTGATCTGCTTATTTCACATAAATGAGGCTACACGCTGCAAAAAACATCATTAGCGCATAAAGTGAAGTGAGGTGTTCATTTCTGGCAAACTGATTGTGGTTTTCAGGAGACAGGTGGTGAGGCAATGGGATGGCACAGCCAGACATCTCCTCCCACCTCTTGCCAAGACAACAAGGCCCCTAAGAGTTCCCCTCCACTGCCATGGCCATTTTCCCTTCCCTACACCCTCCTCTCAAACCTATGTCTGTATCCAGGCCATGACTGTGTGGGTGTGGTGGGTTCTCCTGCCAGCTGGGACGCATGACTGCCAGAAAAGAAAAAATGGCATGGCGCTAGAGCAGGAGGGCAATAAAGAAAGAGAATAGGTATTCTGACTCAGCACGGGATATAACTCCACAGTGGCCACACGCGCACATAAAACACACCCTGGTCTCATTCCCAGCCCCCTCCATGGGAGCTCTATATATCAGGAGAAGCTGTGACGGAGTCCCTGAAGTAGCTGCTATTATGCAACCCTTCTGGGCTAAAAGTGACTGTAAAGTAAATCATCCTTCTCCGCCGCCAGCCTGACCTCCATATTGCAGAGAAAGCACTTTCAAAATTCACAAGTGGAGTATTACGCCGAAGGCACCATCTGTGCAGGCTTTACTAGCAGCCCTCAGATTAAAGGCAGTTAAAGCATAATATTTGAAAGCCATCTCTGCAGTCAGCACCCAATCAAAGATAGACGGCTATAGTATGAGCAGGGGCTAGTGTACGGGTCAAGTGATGGCGTGCTGCCCTGGTCAAGCCCTTTGTTCCCTCAGATCCACCACAGGGCAGCAGGGGTCATGTGTCCTTGACAATCAGGTCAGTGAAGAAGACCAGGAGCAGGGGCGCTTGACATCTTGACTGCCTGAGGGGAGTTCGGACTCCCAGACGGTCCTCCTTTGCCTCCTGCACTGTGCACCAACTGTAAATCTTTTTCTATTACTGACCAGCTGCTGCTCATTCCTTCATATATTTTACCTTTAGAAAGTCTCAAGAACATCCATACTCTGTTTACTCACAGCTATCCACGGCTCTGCAGATGGGATAATTGTTTAGCCTGTGTAAAGCAGAGTACATACGAAGAATAAACAAAACTGTGGTTAGTAATATATTAACTTTTTGTGCAAATAGATATCTCATGCATTGCTGCAGGATAATAAATACACCGCTCAGTAGACACCATCTGTCGTCCCTGCCCTCCAAACTTCTGACTGCTAAACAAACAGTTCTGAACAAGTGTTTGAACGAGCCTAAAACTACTGTAAGAAAATATTCTCTTATTGCTGTGTTATGGCTTGAGAGAATATGCATAAAGTTTGGCACATAGAGAGTGATTGCTATCTAGGCGTGGGCTCAAAACCACTTGGAGATCCACTTTCTGCTGGCCGACTGTCTGATTTGAACCTCGATTTGACCGCCCTCAAGGCTTGCCACATTCCTCCAGGGGGATCAGATTACGTTCTATACAGGGAGCCCAGCCCGAAGCCTTATGGGTGTTTTGGTCTTACAACACGAGTCCGACACAGATCAGCGACAGAATAAGCCAGTTTGTGTGTAAAAAAGGAATGAAAAGAATTGTGGTATGAATGGCAGACGGGTGGCCTAGCAGTTGCATTATAGTTGTTGTTGAGTGCAGAACAGAGGCAGAGACAAGAGGCATGTTGGAGTACATGACAGAGATAGAAAATAGTTCAGCCGGTGGAGAAAAAAATAATGTACAGTATGTCTTACACTTTTCCAGGACAGAAAGCGAGACAGTGCAGACTGTGGAGCGAGAAGAGCAAGGCCTCAGTAGAGTAGCTGTCAGAGGCACTGTATTCTTTAGTATTCTTGAGAGCTTATGTGTCATGGGCGAGGGCCCTTCCCAAACTTGTGCTGCACTGTTTCTCACAACAATCTCTGTGGATTCTGTGGGGGTTGGGTTTCTATTAAATGATTGCATGATATAGAAAGCTGCTACAGAAGAGATAATGAGTGTGTATGTGAGAAACTGGAGTGTACCAACAGTTTAAGTGAAACCACAACGTGAGGGGATATTAGCTTGGTGTAACCAGATTTCACACTTCGGTGATTTGGTTTTCATCAGCATAAAATTCTGTGGGAAAAGAAGGTGCTTTTTCTTCGTCAAGAATGAGATGACATTCCAAGGAGTCAAAAAAACCGGCGCATGTACAGACATGCTTTCACAACAATGACAGCTAACTAGAGCATCAACGGAGAGCAGCGTACAGAGAGACAAGATCTCTGCGTGTGCAATCAATAAAGCAAAGCGCGACTGTTCATAAACGGCAGGCCCACTTCACAGAAAAAAAAAGACGGAGCACTTATGGTCTCGGAGCCCTCCCCCTACGTCTAATAGGCAGCAGGAGGACATTAAAGATCAGATGATTGGTCATAGTAATGTATGGATCCCCGGTGGTGTTTGGACAGACACAAAATCAATCTGGGCCATGGGACACACTAGCCTCTCCGCAATCTGGCTAACGGCAGCGCAGTGTGAGCTAAGACTGATGAGATATCAGTTTGCAGTGTGTTGCTTTGGCCTGGCAACTGCGCTGGCCTACACCGAGCGGGCGGTGCTTTCAGGGGGTGTGTCCATCTAAGTTTAAACAAGAAAAATTGACCTTGTGATTATCAGTTGGATATTCTCTTGAAGCAAACTGCTGCGGATCAACTGAGATTAATATTATTATACCTGGTGGTCTGACTGAGCGTACTGAACTGAAAGGGAAAAAAATCCTCAGCTAAATGTGTGTCTACCCCGCACCTCTCACACAACACACACACCTCAGTCACGACTCTGGTCAGCCTCTGCACTGTGTGTGTTTTGAGTGAGTGGGTCAGGCAGCGGCCCTCCTCCCTCCCCTCTCCACGTGGGCGGGAGTGACTTAGCAGACTGCCATCAGCACAAGAGGAAAACTTAACCCTTTGCTGCACAGTTGACTCCTGTCACACATCATCGACAAGAAGTTAGAGCCCGAACACGACTTTACAATCGCACCATTACAATTAACTGATACTTGAAAACACCAAAGAGAAAAACTGAACCACTTTCAGCATTACACACGGTTGTAGAGGAGTAGCTTGGAGAGAAACTGCCCTGGCATTATCCTCTATACTTTATTAAATGAAGAGGAGGGTTGGCTTAGTGTTATTTTAACAACAGAGTAGATCCCGTGCAATTAAACAGAATAATACACACGCAACAATAATGCCTCTCCCTTCTTGCAGTGGAAAAGAATAATAACAATATGTCCGCTCGTCTTGTCACTCGTGCTAATTTTACAAAGCCATTCTGTGTAAGGTCAGTTCTGGATTGAGTTGACAGACTGTTATCCTTCACTAGACACCAAATTCACTACCACCGTGTGCAATAAGAGGGTTAATTTTCAGCCAGGTGGTCTATAATTAAAGCATGTGAATGAGAGTAAATAAACCTTGAGGCCTCGACTCACCTCCAGCTGTATTTGTATAGCTGGAGTCTCGTGTCCATGCGCCGCTGGGTACTTTAGCTTGTCAGTAATGACACCTGAAAGTAAGGAAAGTCCTCCCAGGGTTGTCATTTGACGCAGCAGGATCAACAGTGAACGAACAACGTGGCATATACTGTCTTTATTTACCCATCTGTACTGTAATTAGGACTTTCCCCAATTAAGCTGTTTTTACTTCATTTGCTTAATGGACCTGGGAATTAAGTCATTGTTCCAAGACTGAAAGCAGAACCTGAGATTAGCCCTTGCATTGCAAAGCTCTTTTTCTGTTAGCTGTAAAAACACTTAGTCACATAACGCAACTTAGACGATTGAAAAACACAATTGCTCTTATTCGTGTTACCCTGCTGCCTCTTGAAATAACACTTGATTAAATCCATTGATTTGTCTGCCAATAATAAGGAACTGTGTATACAACATGATCCCTGTCCTCTACTCAACGTTGGAAATGAACAAGCAGTAAATAAAAAGGTGAGGAAGTGAGGTCAAGCTTCAGAACAGCAAACACCTGACAGACCTGAACACATGGCACAGAGGATCAGTGCCTTCGACTCCACTTAAACAGTCTCTTGGTTTGTTGTGAGAAGCTGTAATCTCTTAAAGCCACAGGAAAATGTCAAGCTGTATTCTGAAAGTTAAAGCCAGACCCTGGCACGACGTCGTCTGTGTTTCAGCAATCAACTGCTTCAAAATTAAAAACAAACCCACTAGTGAAACGCAGCACTGCACTGAAAAACATTGTGGTTGCAAATATCTAACTAGAACAATCCGGCCAAACCGGGTGATTCCCAGGAATTAAGGTGCAGTGGTTTAAGAAAGAGAAACTCTTTACAGATTGTAAACCCTTCCTTAATTCTGCCAAATGAACAACTGCACAATATGTTTACAATTATCTGCATTAAATAATTGTTACTTCAATGCAAGTATCTACCCTACAAAAGTGGACCTGGACATTATGCCACAATCCTTCAAAACCAACGTCTGCCATAGCTCAGGAGAACAGCTTGTATGTTTCTGTCATTTTGTGTACATTTCAGAGACACATGCCCACATATTAGAAATGAAAAATCTGCATATTCATCAGTTCTTTATAGGAACAGGTCACATTTGCATCAAATGTGTTGCGTGTATGTGAGTGGGTGCTCTCAACAAGTACAGATGCAAGCGTGATACAAGTGAAGAGGCAATCTCCACTAGACAGTTCCCATGACATATTGTGCATCCTTGTCATGTTATTGCCCTCATGTACATGCGTTCATTCTTCGAGCTGACACGAGTTACAACATCCCTCCCCCTGCAGTGACTTTTCTCTGTTTACTAATCTACCATTTGCAGGCAGGCCACAGATGGCTTTACTCACTTCACCCGTATTTAAATACGAACAGCCGCCTGGCACAGTGCACGAGTGTGCATCAATGTTTGCATCTGTCACACAACAACGTGCCAGGGCCTGCCCCAGCCCACAAACATAAGCCTCCCATTTAGCATAAAAGTGTGTTTTAATCACGTATGGAACACCATCAAACGAAATATTAAGTCTTACAACACTTTCTCTTGAAGTGGTTGTGTGTTGGCATCTATGGGCTGGGGTTGAATCTATTGAAAACATAAACAATGTCAGAAACAAAGCTAGAGTTGACACACATGCCACAGATGTGTAGTAAAGGACTTATTTGAATCTGTTTTGTGTCATTCTTAAGAACACACAACGAAAGAGAAAAGCAAACAGAAATGTACCACAACAAGGTCACAGAGTGGTATTAATGCAGTTTTAGTGTGCAAACAGTGACAAACAAATCAAAGGCTGCCAGAATACTGCATCACATTTTCATAGGCCCACTTCACAAAGTGCCCATTGTTCTGCTGACCAATCACTCAGAGACATCACAGCAGAGGCTAAAACCATTAGATTTATCTGCACGGATAATGTCTCTGCAAAATGCTGGCTTCTAGAAAATAATCGAAAGTCTGAAATAGTGGTCTGTATCAGGGCTGCATTTATACCCACTTGTTCATCCTCTGCTCCCCACAGCCACTTTCATTCGCTTTCACTCAGCAGCCTGCCTACTCCTACACACACTCCTTCCACGCACAAGTACCAGCCAGCTCAAATTGGTACTGTCACTACCATTACTGCTGGATTATGCTTTCCATTTTAAGAGAAAGTCTTCAGTGTTTTGTAAAATGTCAACTAACTCAAATACCCCTGTGATTTTTTTAAGTCAAGGCAGATTTATTTGCCGTACTTCATGACTTCAATAATAAGACTCACAACAGCAACTATTTACTTGTATTTTTCTGCAAAAAGAAGTACAACTGATAATTGCACTGCAAATGTGTATTGATTGTAAATATTAATAATAGGTCTCATGTACCAATAATAGGTATCCAACAGATTCTAATTTAGTGGTTTGGTTTAATTAAATTGAGTCATCGTTAAACTAATGATTCACACGCCCATAAACATTTGCTCTCTGTTTTTGCTAAAATGTATTTGGCAACAAGACGAGAACAGATGCTTTTTGTTTATGATTTATTAGTAAGAAAATTAAAGGAATGATCTAACGGTGACCCACATTAGTGCATGTTTACAAGACTGTGTTTACTGCGGCCCCCACAAAACCCTGCAGCTTCAGTTCCTGTCCGTGCTGTGCCCCCTGAGTCGGAGCAGAGGTGAGGAAGCACATTTTTCTCCTGTGTGAGCCCTGTGTGTAGGCCATTTGCTCCCAGTTCAGTGGGTTAGCCTCTCCTCCCCCACTCAGACAGCGCTGGGTGCTCAGCGTGTAGTTACATGTGTTGGAGACACTCTATTGATTGATTTGTGACTGTGCTGCGACCGGCTCCACAGAGGGATCTAATGACACACAACTCGGTTCCGAATGGCTTTTGTTAGCCGCTGTCGCTCATGAAAGGACCATGTGTCGGTGTCTACCAAGCATGGAAAAGAAAATACTCATGGTTTGTTTACAGAGAGGCTGATTTTTACCAAACACCACAGGGCAGCGTTATGATCTACGGCTCACACATGCCACTGTGGATCCACGCAATCAACAGTGGTATTTCTGGTTCTCTGCAGAAATTGCCTTTTGTGCTCCATGATCTAGAATAAAACAGTCTCACGTTTGTTATGCACCTTGAAAAGAGCTGTGATGGTTGCAGTAAAGCTCAGTCAGTATAGCAACAAACAGCTAATGGAAAGCTTTATGAACCTACAATGTAATTAAAACACTCCTAAATCCCACTAACTGTATTCTTAATCTTAGGAAGTATCTAAAAAGGCCAAGGTAGGTATTGAGACCTTGCATCCATTTGTTCACATGAATTAGCAAGAGCAGCAGCTAATGCATGGAGTCAGATTACAACCTCAGAGCAGAGCCGCCTTTATCCCCCTATATGGAGCTTAATCTGACCAAATCCACTGCTTTGCCGTGCCCTAAATCCACAACAGAGCCTAATTCCTCCTTAATCTAATGAGCGGTAAAGGTGCACTTACGCAGGTTCACAGTACCACAGACTGTGCACATCACTGCACAGGTAGCACAGAGATCCCTCACTACGCTATGATGCAACATGCTCCAAAACCACCGACAGCTGTGCGTTAAGGAAGAGTAGGCAGCAACATAAATGTCGGGCTTTGATTGCGTGTCTGCTCATCTACTTGTCACTTCTAGTTTGTTCTGTAGACAACAATTCCAGGTCGACTGGCTCGAGGAGACGGCTGTCTGAAGATCCAGAGACAGACTGTAGTTAAGCCGCTAACACCGTGAGATGACAGTAGGTAGCATCATGGAAGACCTATCAATTATGTCAAACTGATTAACTATGTGCAGTGTGTTAGAAAGTTGTAAAGAGCAAACTTACAGAGGGAAAAAAGATTCCTAAATGATCCTAAATGTATTATGCTTTTGAGGAAGAAAATGCAAAACAGCTATGGTGACTCAACAGGTATTTAACAAAGTAGTTCACATGCTTTAACAATAAATGTTAAGCTGTACAACGAAAAAGAACAGCATTTAAAGATATGCTCTTTCTCGTGACTATTATTGTGAATAATAATTGAGCTTAAGCCGTCAGATGCACAAGAACATTATGTAACAAAAACAAATCAAGGATTGAGCAACTTGGGAAGTTCTTTTGTGCGCTGATTTGTCAAAATGAGTCTGTCATAGTGTTTACTTCAAGAGCAAATAAAGCTAACAAAAAAAGTACACGTTAAAAACCTGAGATAATCTGGGTAAAAATGTGAGTTTCAGATCTCTGGACAGTTGTGAGGAAGAATTAGAGGGAACCACATGAACAAAAGCAGAACCATATGCAGGTAATCACACGTAAGGCGAGGATCAAGTATGTGGCATTACTTAATGTTCTGTTCTATAAATGACTCTGCTCTCCAGCTGGGATCAGTGGCTGGCATCGCGCCGCTCTCTACACCACTGTGTCTCCGACCTACGCCGTCTGAGCACGGGGGCCGCGCCTCAAAAGTCAAATGTCAGATGTTATCCATCCCCGCTTGTAGAGACAGACCCCGCGCACCGCTGGGGGCTCGGGGCCCCGGGGACAGAAAAACACCATTTCCCAGCTTGCCTCGCTCTGAACAACAGCAGCTGGCACGACAGGACAATGACGGCTGTATTACCTGCCTTTGCATTTCATTTGAGAGTAACAAGGGTAAGCCTTGATATTCATTACTGTTCAGTGTACAGCAATTACAGAGGTCAAGTTTCATTCAAGGAGTGATTATATTAGCAATATTGACAATAATGAAAATGATTAATTAAAGTGATACAGCATGCTAATTAATTAAACCACTGCACAATCCAAAGGAAGACCAGATTTGTCAAAAGGAAATGTTCTGGTTAGTAGAATGAGTTGGATTCTCTGAAAATTGAGTCAAGCTAATCACAACAGCAACAAAACAAGTCCGTTTATAATGTAAATAACTCATATATTCTGATTTATTTAGGCAGCAGTGCAAACATGACAAAAAATATGCAACGCCGCTGCCTCAGCTGATTAAACTCTTATGAGTAATTACTATGCAGCAGTTGCTTTCAGGAGCATTACAGTAATGCATTTTGAAAACAGGTGGATGCAAAGCACTTATGATAAGTTGGACTGATACCTTGTCGCAGGGCAAACAAGGCTGCAGCTGAAAACAAATTACTTCACACATTTAGCCTGCAGTTATTTTGGATTTGTGCTTTGTACACAGCTGCCATCTCTGTTGTCATAATACTGATGCATTACCAAAACAGTGGCTTCTCAAAAGTTGATGAATGGACGCGGCGAATTAGTCCGATGAGGTTTTAGAGAATTAGAATCTCCAAGATTCCCTGACAGCAGCTATTGAGCAATCAATACGCTTTAACCTGACGAGCAAAGCAGACCTCATTTACGAACTGCAGAGAAGGGAATAAAGTAATGAGACATCCACAATAATGACATTTCCTCGGTCACGTGACAAGACAAAAGCAGCTTCAGACTCATAAAACACAAGCAGCCAAGTCTCCCAGTGATACAGTTAAATCTTTTCCACATGCACACTTTTCATATGTATTTTTCATTACCCTTTAAGTTCCTCCTGGAGATAGTAGTAAATTACGTGAAATATTTATTACAAAAGCATACTTTGACACATAACCTTCTTTTCAGAGTGCATTTGATATTGCCCCAAAATAATTTAAGGACATTATTCCAATCATCAACACAGTGATAAGCTCAGGAGTACAGTGCTGAAGCCCAGTCTTTAATAAAGTGGAGAGTCACTGATTCCAACACTGCAGCGCTCTCTTCGTGCCCACAAATTCTAAATGTTTAATGCTGATGATCTAATCATTTCAGCTGGCTAAACCCTAGCAACTACGGCTGCATAAAATTACTCAACAATTCCCTCCTGAGTTTGTGCATGCTGTGATCTGCGCACATGCCTGTTGTGATGCAGCCTGCTGGAGCCGGATAATGGTTGCAACTGGTGCTGGATCAAAACCAAGTGGAGCAAAAAACAAAGAAACACTCTGTCATCTTAAGTTAACGACAGGTGACATAAGAAAACAGGACTTCACTGACACAAAGGCTTTTATCTAAAAAAATAAATATATGTAATCCTCCAGTGTGTACAGTTCTCTGAGATTATCAGTCACCAGGAGATGACATGAAACTGGGCAGGCCACATTACTTCTGTTGCAAAGGGGTAGGTCGACTCGATTATGATCTTTATTGCATTGTTATGGTAGACTGCAAAGGTGGAATGTCAGACCTGTAAACACACCACCCCATATGGCATGAATACTCCAAGAATGTATGCTCCCAAAACACAGGCTACACCGAATACTATTATGCAATTGTGTAAAAGGGAGCCTTGGTTTTAAAAAAAAATGCTTGGTGATGCATGCAAAATGAGGGAAAATCGCCCTTGGGTTGAATGCAACGATTGTGCAATATCTGCACAGTACTGTACAGCTGTGAATAAAAAAAAAAGCCCATGCATCTGCCACACTTCTGCCGTATTCGCAGCTCTTAATGAAAACAGTGAACACAGACAACAGGCTAGACCACGTCTCACAGAGAAAATGACAAATATTGCAGGCTAAATTCTTCTCTTTGGTCCACAAACTGGAGTTACCCTCACTTCCTAGTTTAGTGCTGCTGTCAAAGATCGGCTAACACCCTTCTTCCTCTATAGCAGCAACAATTCCGACTACATTTGGGGTCTGCTGCTGCTACGACTGGGAATTCTTCAAGTCTGCGAGGTCCGATGGAGATTGCCGTGGTCGCGTCTCCTTTTACTGAGACTGAAGGAGTACACAAAATGTACACTTACATTTCACCACCCTGTCCGTCGTAGATAACTTCGGTTCATCATTCGGCTTGTTTTCGGACATTTCCAGTGTGATATAATATTGAGACGAAGCAGAAATGAGTCGAAAACGGACCCTGCGGTGCTCCGGCCGAACAACTCTTTGAGTGTATCCGAGAAAAGAGACCGCAGTGATCTCACTCGGACCTATCAGCGGCCAAAAATACTCGCAACAGGGTTACAATTTCACTGCTGCTGCTGGAGGAGCTGCTCTGTCTGATTTACTGTTACTCTGTATCAAGTTGTCTGAGCGCAGTGCGCACTCAAACCTGCTGCGCACCAAAGCCCGCCCACAACTCACTGCGCCGCGCTCTCATTGGTCAAGAACCACAGGCTCCTTCACGAGTGTGTACACTTTTATCAAAGGGCTGTTCCTGTGCTGCTCTGGGCTTGTATCAATAGCTGGATGAATAAGTTAGACGAAGCTAGTGCTGCTATTGGGTCAGTGAACCGGAGAAAAATGAATCCACTTAAAATCAATGAAGCTTTATATTCACAATTGCGCATAAAAACAAATATGTAACTAGAATAATCTGCACAAAATCACTTTCCACATGATTACTTTTGTTCATAAATATAACCCTCTACAGGAACAATGGATAAAAAAAATCAATCATATTACTGGCAATCTATTGAAATATAAGTTTCTGTATGTAAACCAAATCTCAACGCTACATTTACCAAATATTGTTCTTTTATTCCAAAAGTTTAACAAACCCTATTACTTGACCACATTAGAAGAAACCTTTTCTCTAGCGCCACCCTCAGTAAAGAGAAAAAAACATAACACATAACATAATTCTTTATCCAAACCACACTTCCATAAAATTGTCATACTAAAGTCAGTTTCCTAAGATAAACCTTTCAGTTTCATGACCCTGTAATTATAACTTTGGCACCATCCTCAGGACAAAATGCTCAGCTGATGATGCTGATGGATACATATTGTTGTAGGAATATTCATATAATCTCTGGCAGCAGCAGGATTTAGGACAAACCACAAATGAGTAGTTATTACTGTAGGCTTTTACTAGTTACAAGTATTTGTTGAAATCTATCCTAATATCTACAAATACAGGAAAAAGGCCACATGACCACTTGAGCCAAAGTGTTCTTTATCATTATTTATGGTGTTTTTTGCAATTATTTTAACAGAGTGAAGATTTTCATCAATTCCACAAAAGGAATCTCACATAATTTCATGTTCATGCGCAGGAAATGTGTGAACGTGAGCACATCGGGAACACAGTGATCTTTGGTGAGTCACAGAGTATGACACTGGCCATTTGCATGAACAAAAACCTCAGCTTTCACCTGCTCATTTGTGCTTCGAGTTATCCCCCTTTGGCTCAGAGGAAATAAATGATGGCAAGGAGCTATTAGCGCGACGCCGGTGTGGTATGAGTCAGTTGTTTGGCAGGTGGAGACGGTTAATGAAGCTGTGAATTTTACATTTCTCTCAGCGAGGGACTGTGACTGAGTGTGTGTGTGGTGGCAGTGCGGGTCAGAACATCTCACATCCTTTTTATCTTTGCCTGTAGTGGAGACATTTACACCAGATCATTAGCTTTAACATGCCTCAGGTTCTACTCCGCTCGGCGCCCATGGCTCTGCAGACTTAATTAAACCTGGGTCATTCGAGTTGGTGACTCAACTTTTTCACTTCCTGGCACTCACTTTCACAACGTCCCTTGTGTTTGGGGCTTGAACTTTGAATACAGGTTAGTATTAATTGCTATCAATTAAATATAACACCTATATTTTCCATTGTTTATCATTAATTGTGAGTTATATAAAAAGTTCCATCTGGTTTTCCACAAGAAGAACAGGAAGCTCTGCTCTTATCTAGGCTCCTCCTGACAATAGCAGAGTTGTTCTCCGCTCTAAAGCAATACCTGCAGATAAATCGCACTAAAGCCATGAACCACGCAGGTAGCAGCTCCTTTGCTCTTCTTTATTTCTTTATTGCTAGTTTATTTTTAGTTTTATGATCATTGGTAGCGCATTAAGAAAGATACAGCTCAATAGATGTTGCTTCACATTGGTTTTGTTTTTATTTTATCTGCTTTTAGACCGTTATAATAATAAGTAATTCAAAATTTTGGTTATTCTTAGTCACGATGCCATGGCAACAAGAACAGGAGAGTTATTATAATGATATTGGTTGACTTTGTTTGATATAACAGACAATAATATGAATACTTGTGACTTTCAGCTGAAGAACTGCTGATCATCTTTGAGAAGGAAGCAGAGCAATGGGCCACGTACCTGTGCTCAGTTTTTAAAGGCTCCATCTCTGCCGAGGGAATCTGCTGCTACGACATCGGCACAGTGTCGAGTCGACGGGACGACTTTCTCAGGCTGGGTCAGTACAGCTGTAAGCTCCTGATCCTGTCCAAGGGCATGCTGGAGGGGCTGTGTCAGATGCGGCGCTTCTTCCTGGCCCGCGTGTTGAGTCCGGCTGCCCGTGTGGTGGTGCTGCTCTGTGGGGTGGACAGCCTCACGCCACTGCTGGAGCTCGTGCCCTTAAACGGGGACGAATGTCTGCAGATTTCAAGTGAACAGGAGGCTGATGAGTACCTGTCTGCTGTGACAGATATTGTGAGAAAAGGTGAGGATAAATATGTAGAAAGTGTTTAATTTAAATATGGCCACCAAAAACAGTTTGAACTAAGTCTTTGTTTAATATATGACTCACTTTTAGTAAAAACGCAGTTCCTTTTAAAGTGAATCTAAGTCTATTCTCTTTTATTTGATGCCAGTATTTGATGAGACACTGGGAATTCAGGGTTAAAAATGTCCTCTTCTGAGGAAAATGTTTCATAGTCTTGCTTTTTCCTCCATAAATTTGTGGAGCCAAAATGCTCATTATTTGTGAGAGTGCCAAAGCTGCGGCCGGAAAACCCTGTTTACCGATTTCTTTCTGCAGAATTGTGCACACAGAAGATTGACATTCAATATATTTTATCACCAGCTGCAGTGCCATCTCTGGCAAAACAGTGTGGGTCTACATGTCCTCATCTGCCCTGCCAATTATTCTCTGTCTGCCGTCCTGTTTTTCCTAATTGCCCTATTTGTATAAAATCACAGAGCCGAGGAGGGGGCTTGTATTTATACAGGTGTGCGCAGGAGGAACATCTGATGCAAATCGCTAGTCTTTCCTTTTTTGCCGCGTCTGATTAAAATTGTGAGCCATGCAAATTCAAGTGCACTCTGCATCACTTTATTGCACTGATACAGTGGAGTGGTTCATGCCAGGGACACACTAACAGTTACATTTTAACCCACAAGTACCTTCCCTATTCATACACGGAGCTGCTTTTGTTTGGCACACGCAGCAGACATTTTTAGATCATGTCCACTTCAAGGCTCGACTAGTTGCTTTACATGTCAGGTTAAATGTCCGATCTTTTATAGGTTTATCAGTCCCAGTGTCAAATGTCAGCCCACTGACTCGTAAATCATCAGGAGCAGAACTAAAGATGGAACAAATGGAGTCAGCTGCAGGCCACAGTGTTGAATCTGCTGTTGTGCTTGTTCCTTCCAGAGTTCCCTGTGGGGTGAGGCTCTAATCTCATCTCCTGTAGCCATTTTATAGTAACTATTGCTCAACAGTAATTTACCAGTCTGTCTCTTTTACAGAGCTCTATGGAGGTGTTTCTTCTTTTAAGAAATGAAAGCGCTGCCACTGTCAGTGAAGTGGAGTTCTCCAAAGATAATGAGATGTTTAAAGTGAAGCCCACTCACTGGACTGACAGCATTTTATGTGTCAAGGCCCCAGGTCAGCAAAATAATAACAACACACTCATAAAGCAAGTCTTAGTGTTATTGTCTTGACATTTTCTGTTACAGATTTCCCAGAAGGCAGTGTAAAAGTGACTGTATTTAGTAATGGAGTTGCATGGAACAAGACAGAGCTAGTGTACTACAGCAACATGGAGGAGATCAAGTGCCTTCTGTCAAAAGTGGCCAATCCTGTCCAATTCATGTGTCAGGTACAGACAAGAAAGTAACTGTGAACATGGAGTCAATGTTAAACTTTTTGATTACAGTCGTGCTCACAAAACGCACTGTTGTCATGGTAACAGCGCTAAAGGGGTTAGTTTGTTGTCAAAATGATGAAGCATAAATAAGTTAAGCATAGATTTACTTTGTGAGTTTTCAAATTGGTTTAAAGAAGCTGTGATTAAATTGTTGTTAAATTGTGTAGTTTATTTCTTCAGTTTTTGATAAAAGTGGGTCGCAACTAAAAGTTCAATGAAAATTTTGGGTCCAAACATGAGACCAGAAAGAAACAGTCAAAGAACATACAAAGAACAAGCTACAAATTCAAGTACATTCAATGGCTGCTCATTTCTTTCTCAGCAATAATAAAAAAACACTGCTCAGGCACAATAAATGTTAGGTTATCAAGGGACCCAGGATTATGTAACACAATTATAGAAATTAGTTAATTGGCGGTCCCTAAATGTGGCGCTTAGCCATTACAAAGAAAATAAAAGATAAATTAAATCAGTAGCCCTCAGCTCACCTCGGATTTATCTTTTATTTAGCTATAAACACTTTGATTTGATTCTGTTTCTTTTGCTGAAGAGGCAAGTATGAGTAATCCCAAAAGAAGATTTAGCATTTTAAACCGATAATAAAAACAGTACTGTTTTATGTTAGTTATTTCCTTCCTATAAAGCATAGCATCAAAGTGTGACTGTAAACTGACTGTGTGGACGGCAGGCTCTTCGGGTTTCCTCTGTGGACAAACTGGATCAGACGCTGTCGTCCATTCTACTGAGAGGAATGCCCAGTGGAGGATTTCAGGGGCTACCGTGGAAAGGCACACCTGAAATAGGTACAGCATGCAGGGATGCTTACTTTCAACAGCACATAAAAAAACATCTACTGAAAAAACACTGTGAAACTTATGTGGTTAAGCAACTACAGAAACAAAGAAAGGCTGGACAGTTAAAAAAAAAGAATCCATGCTTGATCCATTTTGATTAAAGCTGAATGTGTGTATGATGTGTTTAATATGCACTGGTCTCAGTTAGAGCACATTACTTCTGTGGAACGTACATTATCTACTATGAGAGCCCTCCATTATTTCTTGGCTCATTATGTGGCAGATTGATGGCTTCATCAGCTCCTGAGATTGATCCTTAATTCTACTAAAAAGGGCACAAGGAAATGTTTCCACGACAAACAGGTCAATAAGTGCCTCCGAGCCTCTTTGTTTCCTTCCACAGCTCCGTTAGATCGCTCATATTGCATTAGGGCAACTTCAAATGATCACCTGGGAGGAAGGAAGTGTGGAGTAATGTGCAAATATGTACCTGCCCATTACGAGCTCTAACAGTACTTTGTAAGCAGCGTCCATTTCAATCATGTTAACTGATTTATTTTCCAAATCATTGTGTGCAGAGGCCCATCATTCAGAAGTGCCCACACTACTCCACTTTGCTGCTCAGTATGGATTAAAGAACTTGTCCAGTGTGCTGCTGCAGTGTCCTGGTGCTGAGCGAGCCGTGCTAACAACCAACTGTCATGGACACACACCCATACAGATCGCAAGAAATAATGGACACAAAGAGCTACACGTCTTATTGAAAGAAACACTGGTAACTGAATCTAAAATATCAATCTTCTTTACAATCTATAATATCTTTAATGTCTTTGTATTATCAGGATAGCCTTCACATTTATTAGTTTAGCATCGATCCTTCAAATGCTAAAGGATATTTTACGTAGTATTATCTGTTATTGATCAGACCTACAACAAAGGCATTCCTCAAAATCAATATGTGATGACAGGTTTCATGTCCAGTGATTTGTGAGCTAATTAAAACCACACAAGGGCATTATCAGTCTTTTAGGGCAGACTGACTAGAATGATATTGGATAATTTTGAACACGTGATGACGTGAGGAAAACAACACAACACACCTTAAGACTCTGATAGCCCTGAGATGCAGTGTTGTAGCCAGGAATGCCTTTACTAACACCAACACTGAGCCAGAGTAAGAGGAGCTACATCAATAATGGAACGTATGGAGAGCAATGAAAGGTGGGAGTGTGACCTGGATCAGGGTCAGCCTTAGCCCCCACCTTAACCCCTGCCTTCACATACACACACTGCATACTAAGTGGGAGGAGATGGCAACCCCCTTCTTCTCATCCTGAATAGTGACTGTAAGGTTTCTAATGGAACACCCCCACAGAGACTAAAGAGCTGTTTGTTCATGCATGCACTGTGGCTAGCCAGCAGCTCGTCTGCATACACTCACACAATTAATGCAGCCACTAATGTTGAGATTTTCCAGCATAATGGTTACTATTTCTCATGTTAATATGAAGAGGTCTTCCGTTGCTCAACCTTCCATTTTCTGCTTTACTTAGAGAAACACAAGAGCATCCACTCACTGGCTAATGACTAGCAATCTAAAAGTAATAGATCCCTTGCATGCATACACATCAATTTATTTGATAAACCTAGAGGACACTAGCTTTATAATGTTCTTTCCGATGCTAATTTCATTAGGTGCTAAGGACATTGTTAATGTGAGACACCCAATAGTAGAGCCAAACAGCACATACAACATCCTTTGTGTGTGTCCTGTAAATGTGTAAACTAATAATGTAAATCTACTCACTCATAAAACAAATGAGTCTTTGTAATGTTACAAAGAAAGCCCCTCCTTCGACACAATCAATAATGTTGATGTCATGTTTCAATAATACACACTTTCTCTAGTGTAGGTTTTTCACATAAAAATAAAAGTGCAATAAAATGGACATACATATGATTTCAGCAACAACCACAAATAATTATTAACTATTCATTAACTAGTCATGAAAAATGTGATTTGTGAATAATAGCCTAATTAGTGCTCTACAGTCATAAACATATGCATTTTAAAAAAGCAGTGAAGTGATTGCCCTTTGCCCATTGTCCACTTACTGTACATCTTACTTTACAAGCCTCACTCGCCTTTATTAGGTTACCCGTGTCTGTATTAAAGTAGCTGCCTGGCTGGGCACTATAAGTGCAAATATATATATAGTCCATAATAATTGAAAAGAGCTGGTTCTTTTATAGCATTTAGCAGCTGTTAAATTAAATCAGTTTGCAATAGGCAGCGTAGTATTGCTCATTTATTCAGTGAAATAATCATAGCTGTTAGTTTCCTTCTTCTCATGAAGTATGACTTAAAACTTTCTCTGATGTCTGAGTTCAACCTATAGAGAATTCTTCCTCCAGGGAAATTTAGACACTCAACAGCTGTTGCAAATGTATTTATCCCCGTAGCAACAGCGCTAATAGAGAGTGACTGGCAATGGCGGGGCGCTTTGAGCAGGCTGCTGTAGTGAGTGCTCGGCGTGAGCCAGCGGTGAGTGCAGTGAGCTGACAGGGGTGCAGTAGAGTCAAACAGAGGTCTCCCCACTGGGATTCAACCTATAGCTGCTGAACAGGTTCGACATGCATAAGCAACTGACATTTCTTTATGGATTTCTTGAAAGGGTGATTAAATCCATGTTGACAGCTAAAAACTATACTGCTCTAGGGTCTAGGTGCTGGGGAAGTGTGTGAGTGATCACAATATGGTGGGCCTTAGCTTGGGTTCTTTTTTTCTTTAGCTCTTTCATTAACTCATTTGCGTCTGCCCCCACCTTCAATTAATCAAGCCATGATGCATCAGTGATTTGGGCGTCAAGAGTAGCAGCACTATCAATAAATTCTAGATAGATGGGTCCCCAGCTTCATGCGCAGCCTGAATCACTCACAGGCCTGCGTCAGATCCACTAGTCTGCCCTGGCACCACACTTCTTTGTTAATTAGCTGTGAACTGCTCCAGAGGGGAAAGCTGAATTATTCACGAAGAGCATAACTAGAATACAAATATAGAAATGGCTCTGCTCTTATTCAGTGTTTACTTCTTCAGACTGCAATATTGTGCCTCCTCCTCACAGTAATTACCATCACAAACACATATTGTTCTTATTTAATATTTTAATAGTGGGTCATAAATTTGGCTCAGAGTGACAAAGGCACTTCTACTAATATTGTTCTTCTGTAAACATGTTTCTAAATGTCTCTCTAAAGACTACAGAAACAAATGCATCCCTGCTCCTTAGTATAGTGTGGACCTATTCAAAGATTTGTTGATTTCACAGAAGATCTTTTGCATTTGTTCAGTCTCTAACTGTACATTCATTAGGAGCAAAGTCCAAAGATTTGCCTGCCATTTGAATATTTCTACAGTAAACACAGCATTTGCATCAGGCCTGCTAAAGAAATAGAACATTTTATCTTAGGTTTTAGTCTGTCTCTGTGTTCACTGTGACCTCCCTAGCACTTGTTCTACAAAACAGCAAATATCAAATCTGAATATGGAGTTCTGCTGTTTAGTCACACTTCAACACAAAGGACTGTCAGCACAACTGCACAGTTTGAGCCTTTTCATATGACTTTAGCGAATGTTTGGTTTCATTTTAAAAGAAACTACACAGCTAACACTCCCCTGAGTAAATACAGTTTGAAAGAAGTGTGAAATGTTCAGTTTGCCTGTTGAGCTGACCCATCTCCCAGTGCAAACAATAAGTTGGACTCCATGGCACTTAAGTGACAAGGTTCAGAGTGCTTCGACAAAGCTCTATGCTAAAGGAAGGGCAGCGTGAACACTGGCAGCAGAGCCAGGCCTCACTCAGGTTGTAAAGAAACCATTAGAGCGGCCGAGAACAGATTTACGCTCCTCGTCCTGCGCTAGGCTAGATTCAGTTGAGATTAGCTCTGCCTGCTGTTTTCAGTGAAGTACTGCTGCTTGCATTGCGGTGGTGAAAGTGAATTTGAGCGGAATGCCTGGAGCTCCTGCAGCTTCAGACATCTGTAAAATGATTTAGCATCCGTGGTTAGTAAATAAATACCCCCAACCCCCACCACACCAATTGGTGAAAGACTATAGCTGAAAATACCAGGCAGCACAGCATCCTACTATTATAATTTAATGTTCATGCTGTGCTGGTAATTATCCCGTCCCTTCTACCTGTTGGGCCTGTTATGAACCTCTACTGTTAAGTAATGCATTCACGGCAGCCAATAAGTCATTTCAGTACAAGGAACAGTGTAATGTGGTAATTGAGTCATACATGGTTGTGTTGCTTAGAAACTGCACACAGAGCATGGCCTGTTATATGAGAGATATCTTAATCAAAGTGAGCTGCATCTCTTCCAAACCAAAATGAGGAATATGACTGGCAAACAGATCTGAGCATGATTTGTGAGAGAATGCAATACACCACCTTATTTCAAAATGTACTGAATGTAAGCTTCAGACACTGGGCAAAGATTTACTCCTTTGTGGCAATAATCTATTTAGCTACAAAATACAATACAGCTGAGCAGCTATTTTCACATTCATTCAAATAGAGGGATTCTTTGATGTGAAACATATTCTGCCAATGTGGAATAATATAATAAGAAAGAGTAGACGGCCAGATGGCATTGTTCTATTTACTTCTTCAATAATTCATGTGATGCAGGTTATGTGTGTTACTGTGCAGTATATTCATTCAGAAAATATGAACATAATACGTTGATGATTACATTATTTTGAATTCTGTGTCGAACAGTGAGTAAATACAAAATAATATCTGTTTGCAAGTATCTAGACATACTTTAGATACCAAAGTATGTCAAAAATAATGGCGTGTGAATACATTAAGAATCAGAAAAATGTGCTGAATGATTATCCTTGTTTGAATCTAATTACTGATAGCAGTCTAGAAATCACACAAAGCGTGCTGAATTGCTCACCAAATGATATGTTTGGACTGAAAGGGGAAGATGTCTGATTTCATAATTACCCTGATCATCCCCTGTACTGTATGTCCCTCAGCATGTTATTAGCAAACAGGCCGACTCTGCAGCTTTGACGTTAAAGAGGAAACTGTTTTGGATGTAGCCAGCCGTCTGGGTTGAAGAACATCTTTCTCATTTCTATCATTCCTTCAAATTGCTTCTCCATGAGCAGAGCCGTACCATACGCTGCGTGAATGTTCATTTCACTGATACGATATAGACGCGGATCTCAGATTATGAATATGTCATGGTACGTGTTTGTTTTATGGCTTGGAGAAGAGCGATATAAATAAGCTAAATGCATGAAACAGAACACACTGGACTGAGGAAAGAGATGAATTCAACAAAATCCCAAACCTAAGATTTCCCTAAAATACTGTTAGTGTCATTATAATTTGGAGGATTTGTAAGAAAATCTGTTTCTGCTCTGTTGTTGTAGAGAATATTCAACCCAGGGGAAGACAATGGTGACACCAGTGTGTATGAAATGATGTGCGCTGCAGGTAAGTGACAGACTAATGGGAAGTAGACAGAGGACAAAGAAAAGCAGTAATGAAATTGGTTTTTTTTTTCCTTGTGGATCATTTTGCTGGGTTGCCGCTCATTTAACTAGCTCCTCACGCTGATAGGCAAAATGTGAAGTGCCGCTTCAGAAAACAGCATGAACTTCCAAGCAGAAAAGTGGTAAACACTTTGTTCACAGGGAGCGCTTCCACTGCAAACATCCAGAAAGAGCAGCAAGAAGAGGATGAAGAGGAGGAGGAAGAGGATCCCTATGCTGCACTGAGGGTTAGCGATGAATATGACACCATTGTGACCTCAACACAACACACCGTGGTCATCGCCAACCGCCCCCCAGCTCCCACACCACGGCCCGAATCCACCAGTGTGAATGAGGACAGAACTCCATACATCGCTAAAGGTAACTGATGTGATGCGAGGTAAAAGCACTTACTCATGTGTGAAGGGGAGTTTAGGAGCTGACGTGGGAGGGAGGAAGAGCCTGGAATGCACCATTGTCAGTGGAGAGCTGAAAACAGCAGAGAGAGAGGAGAAAGTGCCGTTTGTTTTGATCCCATTAACCACAAGAACACGGCTCGTTCTGTGCTGCAAAACAAACAAAACGCGAGAGAAAGTCAAAAGACCCATTTGGCTGGCTCGAGAGGCTACAGTTCTGTTCAATTTCCGCAGTATGAATATTTTATGAGATTGAAACATCCAAAAATGACTGGTATTATTAAGAGCTATAAATCATTAAAAGCCCCTTTTCATCTCGCAAATGTAAACATGCTCATAAACTGTACATTTGCGATCACGTTCTCCCCACAGACGATATCAAACATATCGTTAATTAACCACACGCAAAATGTTATGTTTATTGAGCAACAGGCCTCCCGTGTGAGTTTCCCAGCGGGACACAAGAAATTGAGTGCACCAGTGGACTCACCCAATCCACTCCACTCTTTGCATCCCAGCAGTCCCCACGGTAACAGAGAGGGAAACTACGGGGCTGCCATCTGCAACCAATCTTGGCCAGAGCGAGGCCAAGTCAACCAGAATAAGTCATTACACATGTTTTCCATCGTCCTTGTCCCCAGAGCGCACAAAGAGAAAAAGGGAGAGGGATTTTGAGGTTTCCATCTATTGAGACAGTGCAGCTTCAAACCACACAAGGATCACATTTTGCTGCTCACTCCCACTGCCGCAGAGAGAGATGTGCGAGGAGAGATGAGGCTTGGTGAAGGATTAGGAGAGGAGCCAGTCAGAAGAGAACACAACACAAGTGGAAATAATGAGTCTGAAATGGTAAAATATGAACACATTTTAATCCTATAGTGGGGAATTATACACTATGGAACAGTTGAAGGCAAAGCAATGTAACAGAGCTACAGTGATAACACTACTCCACACTTGAGATTTGATTACGAAGTGAGCAATAACGCAACAGAAGGAGAAGCTGTGGCTGAACACTGAGGTGAAAAAGAGGAGCGCTGTCATGGAGAAAATAGTAAGAGGAGGGATTATCTTCCAGGGTGTGGATGTTGAATTTTAATCCAGTCTCGGTTAGAGAACAGCATTTCCACAGAATCAGACTTACATATACATAGTGAAGTCTTTCATTTGGTGCTTACTTTCTTTCATACTGAGCGTCCACAAAAGCTCTAAATTACAAATTAGTGTG
The DNA here is from genome assembly GCA_036850595.1 of Rhyacichthys aspro. NCBI lineage: Eukaryota > Metazoa > Chordata > Actinopteri > Gobiiformes > Rhyacichthyidae > Rhyacichthys > Rhyacichthys aspro. Next base: position 5,950,593 of record CM072165.1, read on the forward strand.
TCTTTCCTGATTGGAGTAGGATTAGGATATTTACTGTTTTTAAAAAATACTACACTAGGATTTGCTTTTTTCATGCTGGCCACCAAAGGGCTGTTTATAAATAAATGGAAGGCGCCATCTTCTGGCAAAAACTGCATTATGCAAAATGGGAACTGTTTTTAATAACTTGTATTGTATTGTATTGTCTCCGAGAGAGGTAAAATCTTCTGTAGATTTGTGTTCATCTCTCCAGCAGAGTTCACAGACTGTGTTAATGTGCCGTTCACAGTGTTACAGCAAAAGAAGAAGCAGTCCAACTCTGATTTGTACTCCCTTCCCACTAAACAAGGTGAGTGTCACACACAAATGACAGATCTATTGTAGATAGATAGACAGAAATTATAATCTGGCCACATTTGGACAAAACTGAAAGTCATAATCCTAAACAGGATGAGTTGAGATGTAAATGTAATGATTTTATGATACTGTTCCAAAAGTACCATGAATAATGAGTGTGTGATTTGATTTCTTGGGTAGAAAAAACTCAAAAATACTAAAAAGCAATTATGAGAAACAGGTAGCATCTTTATGCACAGATGGCAGTGACTAAGATTATCAAAATGAATTGGTAAAGTAACGATCAATGGCACCGAGCGCGCACCGAGGGGTATTTGTCTGCTTTAGTGAACTGCTAGAGACACTGAATGACAGGTTCATCGATCACCAGAGTCAGCTACAAAAACCATCCTCATGAGTCAGTGACATTAAAGATGAGCTGGAGGAAAACACATCAAATCAAATGAACAACATTAAAACTGAACAAAACGACAATGCTTTCATTCTCGTTTTGTTCAGTTTTAATATTGTTCATTTCAGTCCACGATAGAACTCTAAAAAGGTAGTAATTATCAATATCTATAGCCTTTGATATGCTTTGGTTCACTAATGTTTACGATTTTCAAACTATCCTAAATGCTCTTCTTGTCAGCCCAAGGGCAAGAGGACATGTCTTCAACCTACGATACCTTTGTGGCCAACCAGATACCGGGGCTCCAGCAGCTCACCCTGCTCCCACAGAGGGTGAGGGCGGGTTCACTCACCGTGGAGGAAGCCCTGGAGCGCCTCCATGACTGGCAGCGGGTTCAGAAGGGCATGAACGCTATCCAGCAGGCAAGACTATCACACACACCAGGATCACGCTCGACAGCCAATAAACTGGAGATGAAACCCAAGGCACTGCACAGCCATCTGCTCCTCGTGCATTAACAGCCTGTAAAAAAAAAAAAGAGAGGGATGAATTCACAAAAGAGCGTGTTGATACAAGAAAACATATTGAAGAAAGTGGCATTTTGTGAAATAAGAGATGGTGTTGAGATTTTGGCAGAGCCCACGGAGAGAAGTACTGAGGAAGATGATGTTGACTGTAAATCTCTTGAATGGGACACTTGTATTGTCAGTAAAGTAATTGTGAGTGTGTATCTGTGATATAGGCCACACATGTCCAACTCAAGGACCGGGGGCCAAATGCGGTCCTTTGCAATGTTTATCTGGCCCTTCAATACATTCAGAAGGTGATAGGTGGCACTAGGTTTTAGATGGATTTGAACAGGTTTTAGATGATACCAAAACCTGTTCAAATTAATGTTCAAATTTATATAAAACCTGTTCAACTAAAACCTGTTGAAATCCAATTTAAACATGTTCAAATTTATATAAAACCTGTACAAATCCATTTAAACCTCTTCAGATCGAACTAAAACATGTTCAAATCCATCTAAAACCTGTTCAAATCCAACTAAAAGTTGTTCAAATCCAACTAAAACCTGTTCAAATCCGACTAAAACCTGTTCAAATCCGACTAAAACCTGTTCAAATCTGACTAAAACTTGTTCAAATCCAATTTAAACCTGTTTAAATTTATGTAATGCCTGTTCAGATCTATTTAAAACCTGCTCAAATCCAACTAAAACCTGTTCATATCCAGCTACAACCTGTTCAAATCCATCTAAAACCTGTTCAAATCCAGCTACAACCTGTTTGAATCTGACAAAAACCTGTCAAAAACCAACTGGAACCTGTTCAAATCCATCTAAAACCTGTTTAAATCCAACTAAAACCAGTTTCCATAAAAGGAGGAAATTCATGTTAAAGATAACTTCTGCAAAACTTAAATGAACTGTGCAGGCTTTAGATCCCTCAAATACACATATTTAAAATTGCTGTATTATTTAAGTGTAAGATATAGTTTTTGTGAGTAAACAAGCCACGGAACATACTTAAATGCAAATAAAAGAGCAGTCATGACAGAAATAATTCCAAATAAATGATCCTCTGTGTGATCTCTGTTCAAATAATCACTGTTGCCTATTTAAATAAATCATTAGCTGGTGTCTGTGATTTGTTGAAGGCTTGCTTGTGCTGCCCTCCAGTGGCCAAATGTAAATAACACCGCCTCATTAAGAACATAAAGCTCCCACATTTTCCATGTCACAGAGGCTTAAGTCGTATAAAATAATAACAATCTCATCACACAAAGGCACCAAAGAGTGAAGAAAAGAAAAAAAGACAAAAAGTAACAACATTAGTCTTTTGCTGTGTTTTTTTTTTGTGGTGCACATATTTTCCACTGAACCTCCATGAAGGTATGAAAGATTTATGACCAAACTCCAAAGGCACAATTTGTTTCTTTTGTCAGCACGGTGAACTCATAACAGCACGTGACAATTTATGGAAATCTCCTGAGATGAAAATAAATGAGTGCTGAGTGTACCTACTGCTGGTATCCTATTAATGCTATGATCTTCCACAGGATAAGTTGAGTCAGCTGAGAGCCAGTATCATCAACCACCGAGTCAACGACAGTGTCTATGGTAAATACTCTTTTGTCTCGATATGTGGGTTAACCTTTGCTGTCAGAAAGCTCCAGGAACTTCAACAGAACGCCGCATAATGTGGCGCAGTCGGGGTTAGGTGCCCTTATAAACGACTTCATTTAACTGTATACTGTAAATGGCTTAGGGAACTTTTCTCTCCCCGCAGATAAGATCAACATCGTTCATCACACGCCAAGTGAGTCTTTAAAACTTATCTGGGTGTGCGCAGAGGAAACGTGTGTGTTTGCATGCCTTTGTAGTTCCTCCAGTCCCGGTTGTGGAGCTGGTAGGGAATTAATCCTCTGGGAAGTGTTATTTAATCAAATCCCCAGTGCCGTGTTTTATGTAGCAAGTTTCAGAAGCACTAAATGGGAGTCTTTTGTTTCTTTATACGCCACAACTCTCTGCTCAGCTGTACATTTTGAATAATTTTCCCCTTAGGTGCCGTGGGGAATGAAAACAGAAGAAAGAGCCAACCAGAGAAGTCCGATTTTTACAGCAAGCCCCTTAAAGGACATCATGTAGGTTTTCTTTATGGATACTATATAATAAACGGCTATTCCATATGTTATAGTTATGTGTTCAAATCATTAGTGTAATATACCATCTGCTTTACAGGCTAATTTCTTTTGGAAAGCTGACAAACGTTAAAGGTAAGCCCAAAACCACCTTTTTAATTCAACAGCTACTTTAAAAAACACATTTATTTGGACTTCTTTTCTACATTTACAGGCCCTGAGATAGATCAAGCTGAGCTGGGGATTAACTACTCTTCTTTTTTTTATTGTATTTTTGTTTTTAAAATCTAACCGAAACCTGGCTTTGTTATAAAATAATGTAATATAAACATAATTAACTGCATATTAGAATATTCATTACATTAAAATGAGCTTGGATAGTGTCATAAACCTGACAACAAATAAACAATAAGTGGTGAAACAACAAAGAAGGACAAATGAATGAATTATTGAATGAATTATTGAATTAATATTTTAGGTTTTGAAAGAAAATGGACATCCAATCATTGTATATATGTTGACTATATTAATAACTGTATTATTCACTTATTTAACCTGTAAATGCTTGGATTTTAAAAATAAAGTTGAAATAAAAACACAGTACTTTCACGTTCATTAGCCTCAGGATGGAGTTAACCAGTCTCGTCCACTAGAGGGAGCTTTACCTCTAAGTATCTCCACTTCTCTTGCTCTCTGTGGGTGAGGGAAGAAGAGACATCTGGCAAGCACAGAGGCACCTGCTGACCTCCTGATGGTCCGGGAAGACAAGCTATGGGAAAATAGATCCATACATGTTTATGAATGTAAAAGGAAAGCTAAAGCACTTTATGTAGTAGGCAAGAGGTGAGAGGTCATCGCTCTGCTCCTCAGCGTTCCTACTGCTCTAAACACAGTGCATGTTTTTGATTCCAGTTTGCATAAGCCAAGAAATATCAGGGTGAATATATTAAAACATGTACAAGCTGAGTTAAAGAAACAGCAACAAGCGCTCTCCTGTGTTAAAAAAGCTGTACATCATTTTAATAAATAACAAAAGGCCCCTTTATTATGGCACCCTTTTAAGTTCTGAATATACTTGTCAAAAATCTGAATTTGCTGCGATTTACAAAAGTATTCAGGGGTTGGCACCGACTGCACACAGGCCGCCTCGCGCTCACAGATACCAGTTTGTTGGTACAGCGCGGCCTGTGCCTGAATGAATGAATAAGAGCTGCATGGGGAATTCAGTGAATGCATGGCTAAATCCAAGCCCAGTCTTGAAAACCCAGGCAGAGGCTAGAGATGTGTGCCAACAAAGCAGCTGGGTACACGGCGGGCACATTTTTCTGTTCAATCATGCTCTTTGTGAATAATATGTATTAATGCCGTCCCTACTTAGACCTGCCAGTTAGCCTTTGGAGATGATCCGGCTTCAGGACCCCATGGCATTTGAGGCATATGTTTGCCTGTCACCTGCTGTGTATATTTCTGTCAGCGTGTCAGGCATGGCCACTGTGATAGGCCTCGATTCATCTCCTATGCAAATATGTGAGAGCCGCCCGCCACAAGGAATGATTCCCCGGTCACACGAGAGACGAGCAGATCGAGAACTTCAGTGGCATGTGACTCCCACGCCGAGCTTGCTTCTATATGTGGGCAGCGCTGCATCAAAGAGCGGGGATCAAACACGCTCAGCTCTTCAAATGCATACTGTACACAAGTCAAAAGGGAGAAAACACTTATTACTTTATTTTTCAATGCATTATTTACACGTGTACGATTGAAGATGTAATTACGACGTTATTTTTCACCAGTTTGTATGATTCTTTCTTGTCCTGTCTTTAGCGGTGACTTACAAAGTGAATCTGATTAAAGTTAGAATATGTAATGCTATGATGTCTTCAAATATTAAAACACTTGGTAATGATTTGTGTACTTACATGAAAGACTGTGAATATCCTAAACCAGGGGTCATCAACTAAATTTTCTCATTATTTCACAGGTGCTGAGGCGGGCCAGACTTTCAAACTAAAATATATAGTTAAATAAATAAATACCTTCACTTTTTCTTATTATTTGATTTGATTTCTTCACAGTTACATATATTTTCTTGTTTTTCTTTTTGGAATGAAAACTTGAAAAAAACTCATCAAAACAACAGCTTGTGGAAAAAATGTGTTTGATGTTTGAAAATGATTTGTCTCGTGAGACAATAAAACAAAGAAATGAACAAAGAGAACAACTAATTGTCCTCATTCTTAAATGTAGACAGAATACGTCACAAACAACAGAGGAAGACTTATATTAGTGTTGCATCATCGGATATGAGATGTAAATATCTGTACAGAGGATTAAAGGTTGTCATTACGGATAAATGAGCTCAATTTCAGTCGTTTTTGAGTCATTTTAAGATTTATGTTTCAACTCTACCTATTTCTCTTGAAGACATCCTGAAGATACAGAGTTGATCAGGTTGTACATTACCGTGAACCTGTGTCAAGTCAACACAAGTGGGATGTTCCTCTGTAACAGGGTCTTCTTGTCGTTGGAAGAAAGACCAGGTACTGCTTGTTCTGCAAACAATTCAAATAAAACGACACACAAAATAAAACACTGCTATACTAACAATATTTGACAGATTTTAATCTCTTGTTGTTTTTTGCTGCAGGTAAAAAAGCAGCGTATTTGATGTATTTAATGGTCCTTTTTATTACATGTAGTCACACAAAGAAGTTCAACTTAAGCCTCAAAGTAACAACTTCACAATGGATTTGCTCCCTCCCTCTCTATTCCAGCAGCAGGTTTGGTCAGATAACCAGAAGAAGACAGGATTATACAGTCAACGCATCAATAATATTGTTATGACACAGCTCTTAACTGGCCGTGTCTTCCACCGATTGATAAAATGAAAAGCCAAGCTGTTGCCTCAGTCACTGCTGCTGGGCAAATACTCCTGGGAGTCCAACACAGGGATAAGTTATCAGGGATAACTAGTCCGCTGAAAGAGCTCGCGTAAACATAACCATTCATAACTTCTGCTCGGGCATACACATAGACACATGCACGCACACACACACACACGCCCCTCCTTGCCCAGTCCTCTCTCTGGCCCCAGGATTAGGGCAGAGGATTGTGCACAGCTGCTCCCCAACATCCCCGATAAAAATCAGGCAATTTCACAGTCAGTGGCATTCTTTCATCCCCTAATCCACAACTAACATACAGTATACGGATGAACCTCACCGCGATGGGAACAAGCTGTTCCGAGCTGACCCCCCTCGGTCGATGTGGACACCTACGACCGGCTACAGAGACACCACTCAGCTCTGGGGCGCTGTCTCCGGTCCACTTTGTGATTTCGACCCAGACCAGCAGTGTACATTTAGAAACAGACCAAGTGCTTACAGGTTGTTTAATATAATGAGTTGTATCGGAGAATGAGATGATGGTTCCACTGATATGAAAGTCTGACGATATCACATTGACAGTTTATTGTAGATATAACTTAAAATGCTTTTAATTTTTCAGTAAATTAGACATGGGCAAATGTTTGGGTTCTTATAATAGTTAAATAATGTGGTTTAATAGAACATACAAAAGCAATTCTTCCAAAAAAAGGAACTGAATCACTTTCTGTTCTTGTCTCATCAGCTTTTTTTTTTTACATGAATGCTGCATTAGTATTAATGATTTTATTACTGCAGTTATCATTTTAAAACTGCAGTTTACCTTAAAAGCAGTTTTCTCGTTCCTTGATTCATTTTGTATGATTAAATCAGGGCTCAACAGTCTGGTTTGTGAAACAATTGACCAGTATGAATATATTTTGGTCAGACCTGTTCATATAAATGTTGATGTTGATGATTCCCTATTGATATCTTCACACAGGTTTTGTATCATATGCTTAAATGATATATTATGGAGTATTTTTCAAGGTAATGCAGCATGTAGCATCTCAAAGAAATCCCATTTTTACTCGAACAGCTAATTACTCAACATGACCCCGACAGCTATAGTTTTGGAGCCTAAAGTAATGTATGTACCCAGTCACAGCACACTCTAATTCTTCATATTTGTTTTTCTCTGAAGTGATTCACTTTGCCCATTCGCTCTAACCCCAACCTCCATTTGCAGAGTGATTCTTCACCCAAGTTCAAACAGGGGACAAAAAGGTACTTCACAGCAAAAAAAAAAAAAGAAGAAGAAGAAGAGAATCAAGAGAGAGAGAGAGAAAAAAAGTATGAATCAAAAGGCAAGGAAATGGAATTCACTGTACAAACGTCGGGGGAATTTCAATGTCCGCCGAGGCACAGTGGAGCTCTGTTCGGCGTTGGCGGGCCGCGGGGTGAAAAGAGCAGCACCACAGCAGGGTACATCTATTCTGACAAGTCCTTACACACACTCAAAAGGCTGAGCAAGCTCTATTTGTTTAAGAGGCAATAGAGTGGCTGAAGGATGCTACACAATCAATTTATAGCTTTACTTTTGGAGGACTAATAAAGTGCTTCCTGTTGTGGAAAGATTTATCAAGCAGCGAATATTCATTTACCTTCTGAATACACATTTAGATATAGACTAAACTCCATGAAAAGGCGACATTGAAGCCATGGGAAAGGCACAGTTAACTAGTGATGAATGATGACTTCAGAAAGCCATGGTCGCCTCCCCTCCTTTAATTCTGATTTATGCACAGAGTTAAGCGCTTCTCTGACAGAGGGCACCGTGTTTTTTTTCCTGCTCTGCTTTGAAACGCTTAATGGATGTACAGTAGATAATTAGAACAAAGTCGTCTCCGGTTTGATCTCCAAAGTGAATTTCTGTTTTTCCTGAGCCTCCCTAAAAAGAAAGGTCAGAGGTCAAAGTGTGGGGTGCATGCACACCCATGGGAATCAGAGAGAAGTGCTCAACGAGAAGACGCCTAATTAATTTATGGGTTGTTAGTGATTTTAGAGTGTAATGCAAAGGCCCCTCTTTATGTAATAATATTTGGGATTACTATAACTCAGCATTAGTCGGGACGGTAAAAGGTTTTTCAAGATATTCAAATACTTCTGTTATACTTCTGGTGGATTTTATTTTACTGATTTGTATAGTAATGATGGTGAAAGGTGTGCATTTTACAGGAGTTCACCTACATTTTTACAGCTACAGGTCAAATATTCCAAAAAGGCACAGAAAATCTAATTCATAAAGCTCTCCTAATTGTCATTCACCTTCCTAATTCAATTGTTTTTATGCAGAATCAGTTCGAAGGCTATATTCATAGACTGACCATATACAATACATAGTGAACATTTTTCTAGTAAGAATATTAAAATGTATAGAAAACCTTTAAACAATGTAAAATAAAATAAATCCTTATAATACAGCCAATGGGTCAACCAAGAGGAGATGGTGATTTGAATGAGTGGGAGGCTGGACACGAGGAGCCCTGATGGTATTTGTTTTGCATATTATTTTTTACAGGTTAGATTTGATTGACTCTTGAGTAATAAATCTATACTGAAATACAAAAATATTTACAAGAAAAAAAATCCAAGTCCCAGAAGACTCTGATATGACATACTGCAGTGTGGGTATAGCGTCTAAATGGGAATTGTTTACTGCAGAAAAAGCATATTGTGAGACATGCAAAGAAAATGTATTCCTCTCCCTCGTATTTGTGTTGTACGGTTTGTTGTTGTGTTGTGTTTTTCTTTTATAATGCAGATAAGAAGTCTGTTTGAACTCAGTCGGGTCTGCTAAACTGTAACAAAAAACAAAGAGGAAACGCACCCTGAAAACAGAGCCATTCAGTTGTTTATCTCAGACAACAACATGACAAAGATAGACGTGTTAGTTGTGACAGTTGCTGCGTCACTGGCTCCCCACACAGTGCTACGTTTGGACGGCACCATCCATCTCGTCTTTAATGATGGAGAGAGAGGGGCTCTGGCTCTGATTGATGTGAGTGAGGGGCTGAACCAGTGCGGTCTCCGCAGAGCAGCGCCTCGGCCCGGCATCTGCTAAAGGCCACAGGTATACCCTATCCTGTGCCCTCGCCCCGCACTCGCCTATTTGATCGGGGGCCAGGAGTGACCCCGCGGAGCCTGCCAAGCGCCCCCCGTCCGCGAGGCCCCGGGCTCCGGACTCAGGGGCCCGACAGTGACTCCTACGCATTCGGAGGCTTTGGGAAGATTAATAGGCCTCCACAGTGGAGTGTCTTTGTGCGGCTGCGCCCAGGCGTGTTCAAGCTGTTGGGTTTGCAGGGGACCAAAGGAGCAGCAGCTAATTCCTCCGCAGGTCAGTTTGTCTGTTGCTACTCTGTGTTCTCAATGACTCCGAAAAGGTCACGTTCCCTTCACAAACAGAGCCAACTCACAGTGAGGCGGACATCTTGAGATCCCGGCGCATGAATTGATTCGGTTGGGAAATGTTCAAAAAATGGCCCAAATCTGTGCCTGGATCTGGCCTTAAAGCTCCTTTTTGCACACATTAACCCGCTCGAATCACAGCTGAACAATCAGACATGCATCCACACAACGCTGTTTACCACCAGTTTAGTTTGGATTATGGATTAATGCTCAAATGAATGACAGCAAACATGCAAATGCACATATCATATTTACACAGCCGCTTTCTGCAGGGGGTGCTAATCATGCACAAATACATGGGTCACCACAGCAAGCAGCGAGCAGCTCTGTGGCTTTGTCTGCAAACTTGCCGAGTTTAGAAAGGAAGCAGCTTATTCTCTCACACACCTGCTGTACAATTCCAAGCCAAGAATTTCTCACAATATACTTTGAACTTTTTGCACATTCAAAAAATTATAGTTTTTGGATTTTATGCAAAGGCTTTTGGCCTGAAACCATTTTAATGATTTTTCTTCTCACTTGGTTGCAGGTGAAGGCCTTTGATTCTCGTCATGTCACGCCTCCAATAGTGCAACCACCAATAACACACACTCTTTCACCCACACTTGCACACACACCCCAAGCTGCTCCAGGTGCCAGGGTGTGAGGGGATCAGCCAATCACAGCTCTTGTCTGGAGCTGGATGGTGGCCATGGCATTATTAAAAGCTACGGGTGAGCTTTGCTGCTCGCCTCTTCTGCACTCACGACACTTTCTGAAAATAAAAGAACAACAACACAACGCTGCGGAGGAAATATGTGTGAGTTTCCGATGAATTACTGCAACTATCACGTTTGCTGTCATAAGAAGGAGTTGATCGGGAATCAATTTATGGGTTATCCCAACATGATTGATGTCTGTATCTTGCTGCTTTCTGTGTCCGATTAACATTTTCACTGTTATTATTTCCATAAACATCATTATCCGATGGAGGCATACTATTTCCACACTCAGGACTACTGGGAGAGCTCAAGTGCCTTTGATGAGATGAGATCACATTTTAGAGGGAGCTGCGTGCTCTTTGCCTGTAGCCAAAAACAGCCTAATTGTGTTTTGTCCCATATGTGAATTATTATTAACGACGATTCATTTACCACACTTCCTTTGCCAATTTCCTAAATTAAAAAAATACCATGTTGAGATTTACAGCGAGTCCCCCACCCTCCCCGAGTTTTTTAGCGCCGGCTTCCAGCATCACCATGGCAACTTCCAATCAGCTCAGATGCTAGAGCCTGCCGGCCGTGTGTTTGGCGCGAGGCTCTGAGAGGCGCAGGTGGAGCACATATGGAACAATGGCCTAGCGAGAAAAAAAAAAAACAAAACACCCTGCCCGCCTGTATGTGCCAGCAGTGCCCATTTTAATCCCAGCGTTACCTTCTAGTGCTCTCTGATGGAGACGTTCTGCTGCAATCACAGCCTCAGACTGCTGCTGGTCCCGTGCCAGCCTTCACTTGACAAGGCCCTATCCAGTCCGCTTTATAAAACAGTGTCTGTGCTTCACCAGCTCTTCATTATATGGTGCGACTGTCACAGAACGTCCTTCACTTAAACACTACTGACCTTCAAGAGAGATGGCTTCTACTTAATCATGTTCACTGGTGGCTACTAACCGAAGGAAAATGAATCCCTTGTTTATAATCAAGAGGTGGCCAAGTGCAGAAAACTATGGGCCGTTATGTAAAACTAGTAATTTTAATAGATAGAAACCACAGAAATCATAAAAACCTGACCCCCACGTTAAGCAATAAATTGTGAACTCTTCAGGCTGCTATTTGTCAGAAAGTTGGACAATCCGGAATTACACTAGTTTGCAGTGTTGGGTGTTCAGCCTTGTTAGTTTGATCGTTATAACCAGCAATCAGTATCAGTACATCTGTATCTAGAGGTGTCTAAAGGGCTGTAATGTACAATTATATTTATAATTTTATTAAAAAAGATGCCATTTGCCCCAAATCTTGCAACGTAAACTTTTTCAGTTACCCTATGTCAATAACAACGCCAGCTGATGATGACTTTTGTGCCTCCTATGGCTAGTAATTGGGCTAGTAATGTTATGGAAATCACTAGCATGTGCAGTAAATAAATCAATCATCCAAGGGGCCTTATCTATCACTGCACATTTAAGCAGTCAGCTCCTATGTAGGTTAATTAAAGCACAATGGCCGAGGAGAGAGGCTGGCACCCGTCCTGCTTATGTTTAAGCCTCCTCCTAGGCCCGCTGGGCTGCAGCGCTCTGCAGCCAGATGAAATTTGCCCATTTGAAACCACCCCCATCCCCAGCTGAATACATAAATCATCTGTTAGGGCCTTAGCTCCGACCCCAAATTCCATGAACAATGGTGTTTGTCCGCAAAATACCCAACATAATTGCTGGATAGTCTTCAAAGCAAACATCGTGTTTCTTTTGCACTTATCTAGGGGCATATAGCACAGATTTTTTTTGTGAGTCAGTTCAGCTGGTTTTGGAACAAATCAATTAAGATGTTGTGCCACATCCAGCGCGGATAGAGGATAAAATGTGCCACAGCTGATTTGCTTTAATGTTTGGTCTGAGCTGGGAGATAAGAATGAGTGGCATCTGTTCAAGAAGGGGAAAACCAAAGATTATAAAGTTTCAGGGAGGTATATTTCTGAAAGGACACAAGGTCAAACCACAGCATTCAAACCTGCTTTGAATCATTTTATCCACTATGAAGTGAGCTTTCTTGCACGGATCAATCACAAAATGATATAGTCAGCACCAGTGTCATTGCAGTCTCTGTGAGGATGACGCCGGCTCCTGCATGTCCTTGTGGCCCTCGCCTGTCACTGATAACAACTGTATCTCATTATCCTTGTTGTGGGGGCCACGGAGGTATAGCGTATATCGTAAACACCATCCTCCCTATGCCTCCACAAAGGGCTGCACACCCACAAAAGGCGCTCTCGAAGGCTTGAAACCAAGCCAACAGCTCTATTCATGTTGCCATGTACGGCAGATGTCTGCGTTAGCCTATGGAGGGTATACATGTACGTATGTTCAGCACACAGGCGAGCACACAACACAAGTCAGTCTGAAGCCATCTGCACTCTGAGGAGAGGTATGATGTGTTGGCATCAGATGCAGGATGATTTTGGAAATCATCTCATAAATGTGCTGAATGACTAACAGAGACGTCACCAGCACCATGCTGTTGTATGGAGGTAAACAAGGCATACACTGACGTCACTGAGCTTATATTTTGCTGGTGGCATTGCAAACAAATACCAGTTACCAAACAGTTAATACTTATGTTGATTATTGATAAACATGACTGCCATTTTGTTTTTTATTTGTCTGTCAGGAGGTGCTTGGCCGAACAATAGAAGTTTACTGGAGAAAGTGAGGAATCTCATCCAGGCGTGAAGGTTTGCTTTACAAAGCCTGGTCCCTGTTGACTGTAAACACAACATACTAAGCCATGTTCAGAGTCAAAGGGTCATTTGTCTTTTTAAGGGAGTCCATCTACAGATTGTTGCATTACACCAAATTTGTAAATGAATGCATAAAGTCGGGTCCTGCACTTCTACTGCTACTGCTACTACTACTGCTACTACTACTACTACTGCTACTACTACTACTACTGCTACTACTACTACGACGACGACGACGACGACGACGACTATTTCTAAACAAATCTAAATTTAGAGTGATGACGATAACATTGTGAAAATCTGATTCAGAATAGCATCAGCATTTGATTCAGAATATCACAACCCTTTCTTTTCCTTTTTGCCATTTGTATGTAAATTAAATTTAATGTAAATTAAAAAAATATGATCAGAAACATACAGTATAAAAATATACAAATATACAAAGCATATCGTGATTGCTAATAAACTGTGCATTGTATAACCCGTCATTAGCCTTTTAAAACATTATAAATACAGCTAATCACTATCATATATGTTCCAACTTTTCAAAATGCATGCACTGTGAGCCCAGTATGGTGATAGATATTGTATTTCCATACTCATGCCAATAGAGTCACATTAATATTGGGGCATAATGTATCCCAGCATGCATGAGATAACAGGCATTGAACTATAGTAGGGGCCTAGGCTCCATGTAAAAGTGCACAGTCTTTAATCGCAGCAGGGCACAGAGTGGTCACTCGGTCTAACCTGGAGCAGGAAATTCGAGCAGCAAGGAGGAAACTCACACAGAGAGGCTTCTGCTGCTTTATGAAAAGTGAACCTACAAAGCACACGTGTTTTAATCATACCTTCATTCAATTTGACAGCAATATTAACCATAAACCCTAAGAACAATGTTAGCAAATTCATATTGTGAAGTTGCAATTGAAGACAACAATAGTGTCATAATAAGTGTGCAGTCAAACATCTCTATCGACAATCTGAGGCTTTATTTAAAAAACAGCCAAATCAATCATTACTGAGTGTGGCACTCCTGCTTTCATTAGAAAATCATATAGATTAAATGTTAATCATAGCGAACTCTATACTAGTGGGCTTCTGCCAAGATGACAGATGGACCATTAATGAGAATAACGAGGGGATCTTAGTCTATACACGGATATGGAGATGCAACAACAAGCATAACACCACACTTGGCTTCCAAAAACTGTTATTTAGACTGAAATAGAGAGATAATCAGCATGCATATGCAGGATTGCTTCTTTTTTAAAGTCAAAGAGTAGGTGTAAAAAACATGTGAGATCACTGCTGTGCGGATGAGGATGTGTTTTAAGATGTTTTCATATCGGCCGCTGCCACAAGAGACTGAGGGAAATTGGTGGTAACACCTGTCACACACATTCAGCATCAGATATTAGCATGCCTCCTTTTTACTGGTCTGTGAACGATGAATAATTACTCTTGTTTAAAAATCTGCCTATTAGTGCTAACCTGGTTATATTGGACATCTGTCTTGCAAACCTTGACTGATATAATTGGCTGCCACCATTCTGTACTTCAGTCTATAGTGAGGCACACTGGCGTGACAGGCCATCTCGAGGCGTTGGCGCCGCTCGCTGTGATTTGGTGACATACAAGAGAGTCAAATGGAATTGTACAAGATGAAAGTTGCGACAAAAAACACAACACATATGTCCATGTGCGGTGCTCAGTGGCATGTTAGTCTGATAACATATGTTTGGAGCTCAGGAGGCTTTGGGCAGGAGGGAATAGTGCTGCGTTTGAAGTCAACTGCCACATTAAGCAGAGACGCGGCGCGGCGTTGTGTGGAGATGCTCTCTTGTTCAAAGGGATGGAAGGAACCGCTCCGGGGAGCGTCCAAACATCAAGAGCTGACCCCGGTGCTGTTTCCCCCGCTACCTTCTGCCATGCGTCCCGCCGCCGTATGCTGCGATTCCCAAAGACCGGCAGGCCTGTGCCATCTGGCCTCACTTCGGATTCCCCGGACACATATTGGGATTCCAAACTATGCCACCTCCCAGTCTCTCCATTCCCCTCTGGGTCGTGGCTGCATCCCTGCTTCATCCCTGCTTCATCCCTGCTTGAGTGTTGGCTCAAGTGGAAGGGGTCTGCGCTCCCAGTGATCCCAGTTGCCCTTTTCTACTTTAATCCCCTTGTGATGGGATACAGCGTGAGCCTTTTAAATACAGAGTGAAGCGCTCAATAGTGTGAAGATGAAGAAGAAAGACATTCATCTACAGTTGTCTGGGTGCTTGGCTCATTATGTGACCTTCTACACAGAGATTTATATTAAACAAGCAAAAGGTACCTTTCAGCGTTCACAAAACCACCAACCAACTTAATAGTGTCTCATTTAGTATTGTTATCTGATACAACAGTGAGGGATGGGGTTTTATTAAAATGATAATTATATTTTGTGGACATCGGCAGGTAGTGTTTATTAGGTAAAGACTTTGTTATTCAAATGTTATTTTCTGTTTTTGCCATTGTGGGGATATTTTCTGTATCACAAATTATTGTATTACAGTGTATCAGCTGCTGCAGAATTACACTATTGAGGTTGTATGGTGGTTGTAATGCATCTTGAGCTACATTTCTGTCACGTTTTCTTTTTTCACAGAGTGTATTATAAATTTGTTTATAGACAGAAAAAGAGAAAGGGAACAGTGGTGGGCTGTACAGTATGTTATGCAGCGCAGCCATGGATTTCACAGTCCTATTGTGTGCCTCTTTCTTTTCCTCATCTACGTGCATGGTCTCAGTGGGGAACTCAATTCCCCAATAACTGGGGAATGAAAGTTGGACAGCACCACTGCTGAGAACCATAAAGGAAGCAGCAGAGTGAGTGTCCATTCAGTGTGCCCGGGCCCCGTCCCACCATATACCAGATGGACACCGCGCGTCACAGAGGTTGACATCTCAAGACAGCCGCCTGGCCAGCTTGGAGAAGATGAAAGTTAGCAGGGAGACGGAAGGCAGGTTGTGTCAAACGGAGACAGATCTGATCAACAACTGCACTGAGATGAAATCAAAGTGGTTGAAGCATGTGGCGTGAGGCATCTGGTATTCTGACAAACAGAAGCTAGCAGAGCTGCCAATGCTTTTCAATCCTCCCCCACTCAGCAGTGTGGGGCTACTGGGAATACTACTGGTTTGGGCTTTAAACCCACAAGAGGTGTGTTGTCTGACTGCTCTGTCCTGAGGGTTTTGACTTAGGGACATGGATCATCAGTGGACTGTAGATAAAATAAAATGAAGAAGACATAACACAGATACGTACTAAAAGCACTTGATAAATTCTGTATGTTGCCTTTTTAGTAATGCTCCCTTGTATTTTTAGCTAAACAGCAGCTTATTTATTCAAAGTAGTAAATCAATAGGAAAGGTCACATCAGGAATTTCTGCCTGCTGGAAAGACGCCAGTGCATCTGCTTAAATCTTGGAGCACTTTCCTTATCTGTGCAGGAAGCCAAGATCTGATAACCCACTTTTAAAATGCTCCTTTGGTTTGATTTACATCAGTAAATATTGCATTTTCATTTAGTGATACTGGATTTTTACAAAAAGCAAATTAAACAGTAGGTGTAATGTCGGTTTAGAGGCTGTGGAGCAACATTGTGCATGGCATATCTGTGTACATCTGGACGTCAAGTGTAAAGAACTGTCAAGCCCTCCTGGCATTGATTTTACATTTCATACTACTTCCTGCAAAGAGAGCTGTGAGCATCTGATCCCCTAATCTCCCAATGCCAGCTTTCACTCAATGTCATCTGCCAATGAGCTGCAACCAGGCGCCCATCCTGCCTCTGGCACCGCCACTGCACCCATCCAGCTTGTTCGCACTAATACCCGCCGTTGCTAGGCTACGACAAGAGGAATCAAATTTAGGTGGCTTCCACAGCTGCGCGGTGCTGTTGTGCACCGAGGGATGGACATGGCAGCGTTCCCAGTATGCACCTGGATGGAATCAAACAGGAAGAAGTGGAGAAGTCTAATCTACTAGGTACAGAGGTGGCTGCCTGCCCAGCACTTGTCTTAAAAGTATGTCCGGAAATAAGAGAAAACCTCATTTCACGTTCACATCTTTGAAGGAGACTTTTGAAACTCACTAGCCAAATGCTAACAGACACTTGAAGTTTTGGGGTTTTATTTGAAAAGAGTTTTTAAGCCACAGAAGATTATAAAAAAAAGCCACTGAATTTCTATACATACAATATCAGCTGGTTTTTGAACTTTTACTTATTGTGCTGTGATCTGAACACCCTCACATCTACAAAACAACAGTTTTTGAAACAATTGGCTGCAAATGCTCTTCCTTAGATGCCAAAAAGAAAAAAAGCATAAAGGGCTCCTTCACAACTGACATCCTGTAACTTTGTAATCAGTGAACCACGCTGCTTGCACATTGTTAATATCAGAGGGTTCACACAACTGTAACATCATCTTAACAACAAAAGAAGAAAACGGCTTGGGTGCCAAAAGCTGAAGTATTAAGATCTTTGGAAAGACGCCAGGCTGACATTAACGTGACATAGTCATCAATAAGCTGAATTATATTGTTTGGTTTGAGGAAAACACATCTCAAGTGCCAAGTTATGGTCAATAAAGAGCATATACACATAAGATCCCCGCAGAAATAGATGTAAACCAAAGTATTTTAGTAACGTATTGAAGGCTAGATGCACTCCACTCAAACTAATTACCACGGAGTTCCTTGTAAAGGCCAACATCCCTCAAGTCTTGTATTTAACTACAGAGGAAAACTCAAATTGAAACCAATCAGTCAAAGTGTTTTTTTACTCTTTCTTGGCATTTTTGGCAAGCTTTTCGCGTGTGACTTCAAAGATGGACTTAACCGGTGGGTGGAGAGCAGGCTGTCAGTGCACGCGCTAATAAATGCACACATACACTTTAATTTGAAAACAAGCCAAGTTCTTCTGACTTTGGATCCATCCTACAGAAAACATACTCTACCACACTAAACCTACACACAGCATCGAGGCCAATCTTCTGATTCTGAAATTTTGTAAAGATATCCCAAAAGTACAAATATATAAATGAAATAAATCATGTCCCTCCTCTAGCTCCTCCTTGCCACTCTGAGCCAAAAACAGATGCCGGTGCCACCATGTTGCCAGCTCTCCCAATGGCAGAGAAGATGCTAGGAGCTGCCAAAAGAAAATCCAGTCTCTGTCGGTGGAAGAGGCTCAGGCAACATTCAAGTGCATCCACTCGAGAAATAAAACCTAAATATTAATGCGGGTATGTACGAAATATTTGGCACCACCACGGAAAAAGGCAGAGGTTTCTTTTTGTAACCTTCATCTACAGGTAGAAGGTGAGCAGTGTCCTTTCCGTGATCTTTCCTACTTGGCAGCAGGAGTGGGTTGTTTTTAGCTGGGACGCTGATGTGGAGATGCCACGAGAAAAAGTGTGTAAAATAATGGGTTTGATACTAGACGTGAACCTGAAAATGACTCTAGTGTCACGAAGACCTTAACAATACTAGTACAGTTTATGTGTAATTAATTTACAAAGATGATTTAAGGGCTTCAGAGAGAAATCACCTGCAGTGAGAGCCTGAATCAAGGTCATCCAGAAGTGGGCTTCCAAGATGTGTCTTTTTGCCAACGAGACAGCAGGAGTTCAGGTAGCAGGTGAGTTCTTGCTGCTGGAAGTTTGGAATTTGAAAAAGATAATTGTAGGTCAGGAAAATGCACATATATTGTTGCATATATTATATCGCAATATTATTATAGCTGTCCCAGTGTAGATTTGTGGAGAGTTTGAAAAATATAAATAATATAAGTCATTATTGTTACAGCAGTTAAAATGAAGTACTATAAGTTGAAAAATATAAAAACTGTGTGTGTCATTTTAGACAGCACAAAATGTAGAAACTGAGATGACAGGGTTACACTGATTAAAAAAATTAACATGTATCTAAAGAACTAGGAAGATAAAGGCGGGAACTGAAGTGCTTTAAAAATGGAAAAATTAAAAGTAGATTAAAGTCACTCAGTACTGTTTGAAGGATTGAAACATAACGTATAATGCTGCTCAAAGGCTCATGAAATCAAACAGCTATATATATTGCCTGTGGGAACAGGCATATCTCAGGACCTACACACTTGTGCCTCTCACACACGCAGTCTCACGCCCCATGTGAACACTCATCTTTAACGAGGGGAGAGCTGAAACCATGCGTGATTGTTTTAGAGAGGCTGCCCTAAAGGCACGTTATCGCTCAATGTGGGGCTGCTTCTCCCAGTCATACGTCCCTCTCTTGTTGATTGTGCGGCGTAGATCAGCAGCAACAAAGGCATCATTAGTGGGGCTTTGGTCCCCACTAGGCCTGGGCTAATTATGAATGGGGGGCCCGGCAATAATTCAAGGGCCCATCAGTTGCAGCTTAAAACTGAAGAGAGAACTTCACAGATTCAGTGGTGACGTCCCATCTGCCTCCGTCTCCCAACCACCTGCCTGAAGATCTGACCCACGTCAACCACAACGATGAAGCACCATTACGCACAAGAGAGAGGCAGCGGAAGCATATGGGATTTATACATTGTTATAATGAATGGCGTGCAGTGGTCATAAAACAAGAGAATCGCTTGGTTAGTGCACAATGGCCTGACTGGAAAACTGGTTAACGAATGGTAATTTCCAGCATCTACAGCTTAATTAACTCCATTCACTGGTGTGCTGAGGGAAAAACAGGTTTTACTATGTCAGAAGCTGAAGACACATGTAAATGCTTAATTAAAATGTAATTTATGGAGAACCGTGCGCATAAAAGAGCACAGATGTATGTTTCCAATGGCATCTTACCTTCTATATATTGCATACATAAACTTATTGATGGAAAAATGAGAGTAATTACACATTCTATGTCATGCATTCAGCTGTGCACCAGTGCTTTTGTACCACGCTGATTACTGTACTTGTACTTGTGTAATTGTTGAGAAGACTGACATTAAGGCGATGATTACTTCCGCCAGAAGAGGGCAGTATCCATTTTCTTAATCACATCTCAAGTGATTTCCCTCTTGGCCAAAGCATGCACAAGAACTGCTCCAATACCAAAGCCACACAAGAGGGACTTTGAAAGTAAACAAACGAGCCCGATGGGATGATCAGTACTCCACCATCAACTCTTTTCCCATGGAAGCAGCGGGTAATATCAACACAGACCACACATTTTATTTATGTCTCAATATTTGAATCCAGTTGCTGATGAGGCTTTGATTTATAATGGCTTTTACATTTTGTTGCTTTGAATCTAAAGCGTAGTGAAGATGAGATGGAAATGTATCTTTGGAAGTATCTTCGGAGTTGTGAGGAGCCACTGTTACACACATTATTTATAGATGCACTTTATTGTATCAGGTTAGATGGTGTAGAACAACTAATTTGAAAACTGAGCCATTTGGATAAACAATACTCATAAAGTATTGATGAAATCATCAGGTAAAATGTTAACGAATGATATGATCAAGAATTTAGATGATGATTTACAAAAGCAAATATAAATTGATAGTGATTTTTTTCAGTTTTAGGGGGAACATCATGAACCAATGTGTATATCTAAGGTATTAGCAGTCCACTCAGGTCACTCGTTAAAATGCAAGCCTTAATTTGGGCCTCCGCACATGGACGTCCTGTCTGAATGGAGCAGCTAATTTGAAAATAATCTAGAGTGGCACGCAGCTTTTGTCAGCGATGACATCACCCTGTGGATTACTCACACGGCTCGAAAAGAAGGGTTCCCAACATTAGCTTCACTACGAGTTATGAGTATAGCCTTGGGGCAATGAACCCTTCCTCTTTTGTTTTCTTTATCCCCCAAAATTCTTGGATGGATAAAGAGTGCTTGATTCAGTTTTCTGATTGCCTCCATAATGCGTTCAAGTGAATACACAGGCCAGATCTATGAAGAATGCCTTTGGTTATAGGACATTTGTTCATATTAGTGGTTTATAATGTAGTGGTGAGTGTGGTGAGGACATGCCTACCGTCTCAATAGCAGAAGCAGCCAGGGTCTGATTGTGAGGAAAAGGGGAGTCACAGAAACACAAGCTGGTTTTGATCTGGATTCAATGGCCTGGAATAACCGGCCCCTGAAGAGCTCTTGTGTCAAATGGTATCTGTGACAGGGAACAGAGAAGCGGGATAAACATGCTGCATTTAACATGTGGACATAACACCTCCCCTTTTACACCATCTGGACGAAAAACAACCGCATCTTCAGCCTCAAAAAGGAGATCTTGTTCAAATGCTCAAGTCCTGAAGCGGAAAACGGCAACTACAGCCTTAAAATGTCTTGTTTTAACAACGAGCAGCGAAGCCCGAGTTGGCCGACTCCCCCTTTTCCCTTTGAATCGTCCTCTGCTTTGTAATGTGAGGGTTTTTGGAGTCAGGTCAAAAGGCCCTTTCAACCCAAGGCCTCACCTACTTCCTAATGAATTCCCAGGGTCCATCAACCTGCAGGCGCTCCCATACAAGCTAACCAATGATTACACCTTGAGGGGGAGAGGGGGCGGGCTGAAGGAGGAGGAGGAGGAGAGGCTGGTGGGCAAGAGCATCCCTGGTACACACAAACACGGCTCGACTAGCACCACTACCACCCCCCAGATTGGAGGCAGGTGCAGCAGCAAATCAAGCCTCATTAGCTGCACCTTCTGCTAGTGTATACCGTGGACAGATGGAAGCTCGCCCTCACATGTTACCTCACATCAGATGGCGGTTGGAGGAGGGTGGCTAGGGGGTAACGGGGAGGTACTCTTGCCCCCTTCTGCCGGCATTACTTCCTCCGAGTTACAAGATGCCCCTAAGCGAACATCGAGCACCAGGATGCTCCTTAACCTCAGTCCTCCAGGCAACTAGTAGTTTCCAGAGACTATCTGACATGGGATCAGTCGGAACGAGGCTTAAGGTGGGATGAGATTTTTACGGCTCTAATAATACATAATATCATACTTTCACAGAATACAGTATTACATAATAATAATAAGTTAGACTGATAAATGACAGTAAATAACAGTACCACAGAAAAGGAACATTTGTTTTTCCATCTGTTCAAATAAATCCTATGAGTGAATGAATCAAATGAAGAAGTAAATACATATATAAAAGTATAAAGGTACATGAGGCAATACTCAAAGGCTACACTCTAAATAAAAACTCAATGTTATTTTCTGAACCGTAAAAGATGCAAGATGAATTTAACCTTTAACCTAATTCCACATTTTTATAAAGTCAAAAACATCAATATGCTTCCAAGTCATTTCAGGATATAGCATTGAGTAATATTTTTGTAGCTTGATGGTGATCTAATTTAGACACATGCCTCCTAAATTACAGTCTCTGAAATAAATAAAGCTGTAAACATCATATCTAAATGACGTGCCATATATTAGAGCAGTCAAGTCAAGTGTGAGAGCTATCATAACCGTTCCTGGATACCCCAGTCCACCTTGATATACTGCCGCAACCCCCGGGGTAAACATTTCCTTGTCAGGCCTGTCCCTGGTTAGAGGTAC
Source organism: Rhyacichthys aspro (assembly GCA_036850595.1). Lineage (NCBI taxonomy): Eukaryota > Metazoa > Chordata > Actinopteri > Gobiiformes > Rhyacichthyidae > Rhyacichthys > Rhyacichthys aspro. Next base: position 5,973,293 of record CM072165.1, read on the forward strand.
ATTCCATGCTCAAGAAGAAGTTCAAGGCCCACAGAGGCCCCAGTGACTGCATTTCTGCCGAATGTATGTAAAAAGAGCCGAGAGCATGTAAGTGTGAGAGTGCGTGTGGCATATGATATGTCAAACCACACTATGGGGCCACAGGTAGGTGACAAGAGCCCGGACAGCAGGGTATCACATGGCCCCCTTGTCCTCGTGGCTCTGACACAAGATCCCCGACAGCTAATTGAGGCAACAGTGCAATTCATTGGTGCAGGGCCCAGTGTCAACACCTTCCTTGAAGGTACCGGCGGATTTATTCCCATCACGCCACAGACACGGGCGAAAAAAAGCGTCAAGGGGGAGGCCACGTGCAAATTGATGCTGTCGGGGTGATAGGAAATATTACACACGTGCTTTTCAACACACAGAAAAGCTGTCAGAAGTAAATGGGTTTAGGATGGTGGAATTTCCTGAGACCTCATGGGTGTCTTGGGTCTAATTCAGGGAAACATCTGTTAACGAAGATGCCCACTTGAGGACAGACACCAATCCATTATTCAACACCCTTTTTTTTTTTACGTGGAATTTACTTTCATTCCATATTATCAAACACATTTCAATTCATCTAAATTTGGGGTTTAACTGGGGCCTTTGCTAAACCACCTTAAAGACTTTTAACCTCTATCTGGCTGTTTTTCAGCTCCTAAAAAAAAGGCAAGGTTTAAATTTAATTTTAAAATGTATTACCACTGAATAAAAATCTAACAAATATACTGACAGATGTTAAGACAGCCACTGCAATTACTTTACTAAACCTATTAAATTTGAAGATAGAAAATATGAATGGAAATATAAAGAGGTCCTCAATTACATAACACTGATGGGATATGCACTTTAAATCAACAGTAAAATATGTTATTTCATCTTTTTTATTGAAAGATATGTTGCTATGGCTTTAAAACTAGATGACACCGGGCTACATAAACTAAATGAGGCGTCAACTCCAGAAACTTATTCAGCAAAAAGTCCAAGGAGAAAGAAGTCACCAGCCTGGGAACATCGATTGAAAATTGCAATGCATTAACACCTCAGGTGGCCTTTAAGTGCTTTATCCAGATAATGAGGTCAGGCACAGTTTTATGACTCCAATAAGTGGTGTTTTGGCATGTCATAACGTGCAATGAATCAAAACTATATATTCTTAAATTTCGACAAAGGTGTGTGACAAATTTTAGGTTTCATCGAATTGGGGTGGGGATAGGGAAATTCTTAAAAGGGTGTTGGTGGCGCTGCAGGAAGAATGAGGGCAGTGGTACAATGAGTACTTTGTGCAGACTTGCTTTGCAGAGGGAGGGGTCACTGCGGTGGGAAAGGACTGCCGCATTAATGGATTGAACTTAAGTAGCTGGCTTGGAAATATGTTGAGTGCTAAAGTTTTGGGGCCGTCCACTTTAGAAACCACAGCGATTGTTTACTCCTTAAATCAGTGCTACAGAAGAAGAGGCCTGAAGAGGAATATAATGTGATTTACAGTAATGGAGTAAATGTTGGTAAAATATCTATACAAACCAATTTACAGTGACAGCCGAGAGATGCCATGATATCATTTCAGGTTAAGGTCAAAATATGAGAGAACCTGAACCAGTTTCTGTAGTTGAAATGTTATGTTTATGTCCGTGTGTAACTGAGCTGCATCCATAACAGCATCTATTTCAGTCAAGCCACTTCTCTTAAAACTGGGAGCTAATGAAGAGAAACACATATGGGACATTTTTTCCCTCCGTCTCATCCTTCGATCGGCACCCAGATCCATACACCATATGGGAAAGTGTGGATAAGAAGATCCTAAAGCTCCGTTTCTCTCCCCATGCAGCCCTGGAATCAAAGAAGGCTCCCTCTCTTGTCCTGTGCGCTCCCATGGGCACATAAAAGTGAAGGTTACACTCGCAGCCCTTTTTAATGACGGGCCTTTTGAGTTTCATTTAGAGGGAAATCTTCATTGTTAATCCGCTGCTTGTTGCCAGGTTTGAACACACCGCACCATATGTCGAACGCTGCCTCACTACCTTACATCTGAACCAAGGATTTCAGATTTGTCATTTTGAAACGCTTCACAACTAGACAGCCTGTTATAGGTAAGCTTCTACACTTTTTCATTGTCGTAAAAAACAGTCCAATGCAGAAAAGCAATACGCCTTAAAGGTAAAAAAAAAAAGTGTTTAAATATAACACAGATGAGGAGGATGTGAGATCCTGTTCGCTGGTGTCATAATGTCTGTTTTAGCTAAAAGGCTTTGATCTAAAAGTGCTCACATTGTCTAAAACCAACCACATTCACGTTGTGTCAGCCTCACTTCAGACACACAAACATTGTTTAGCCGAGGCGGGTCACGGAGCCGAAATGCAGAGGGGAGAGTTCTCGCTCAATCACGGGCCGTATGCATCGGCCAAGATGAAGTCTGGAAGCCATTAACGTGAGTATAGCGGGGCTCGAAAAGCTGAAAGTACAGTAAATGTTAAGCAGGTGAGGCATTCAAAAAGTATAATGATGTGATTTTACTCATCAAGCCTCTAGAATCAAAAGAAGCAAGATTTTGTGAGAAATAAATTTAGAACAAGGCAGTAATTTTTTGCGAACTTGTTGAAGGGATATAATTATTAGTGGCTATTGTATTAAGCAACCTGCTGTGTGGGTTTTAGAGCCTGTTGTGAGGAATTATTGTGGCTTAATGTTAATGCTCACTGTAGATGAGCATAAAAAGTTTGCGTTGAGTGAGTTTATTAGTATTTAATTAGTATTGCATTATTACTACTAGTTAATTTTTGTGCACAAATGTCTTTGCAGTACAGAGAGGTCATAGGTCGCTTTGGTGACCCAGCTCAGGGGCAATCAGTGAGCTAATTCACATAATTCACATAATTCACATGAATGCGCTGCTTGTTTCTTGTTCTTGAGGTTAACCATGAGCCGGAAGTTTACAGATACCAGCCGAGCCTAACGCCACTCTGCACAGAACTAAAGTAGCTACCCCCAACATAAACAATTATTCCAGCTCGTATTTTCACAGGTGGGAGTTCAATATGAAGGTGCCACACTCTATACATTGCCCCATTCATCACATAATTAGATTTTCATGAAGTAGATTGCCTCCTCATTGGCTGTCACTTCAACTCTCTGCCGTCAAATAGAGAAGCTCCTCCTGCTTCCATCAGCCCATCTTTACTCTGCATACCTGCCAACACAGCTATACAGAAATTACCCTAATCATCAAGGTAATTAACATCAATAATTATTGACAGAGCAATGGAAGTGTGCGTGAAGGCGGCTTTGACGGACAAAAGAGTTTGTTTCACTGTGAATCACTCGCATGCCAGCTTCCTGAATGAGGCATTGTTTCGGTTGTTAAAAAGTGTACGGTGCGAAGTATAGGAGCGGAGTTGACGTCATGTATCGCTAATGTGGAATGCCAACCAGCAACAGCAGGTGAACCCTTTCCACACAAACACGCACACAGACACACACTGCAGCCCTGCCACCCCCTCCATCTCTCCCCTGTTTGCCAGGAGTGCACCTGCAGCTTATTATCCAAGCCTTTAGGTTTATAATGTAGCGCAGGTGCCAAAGTGCCACAGCACCATTGTAACACAAACAACAGGCAGCAAAATGGGCACACACACTTACAGATGTGCAATGATTAATTAATACTACGAGGGGTAAATTGTAAACACTGCACTGTCCTTGTGTTGGAAAACACTCGGCACATATGGGATAAGTCAGATGAAAGCAGAACAAGGCTTATAGAAGAAAATATATGTGTATCTGAACCACTGTTGACCTTTTTGTGTCAAGATTATTTTAAGTTCAGCTAACTTCATTATTTTTATTTGATAAGCAATCATAGGCATAACACTAGAGTTTCCTTTTAGCCTCCCGCAGCCCTATATTTTTGTTACATACACTATTTGATTTATGCAGTATGACTTGTGATATAAATTGAAAAGGAGGCCAGAAAAAAATTGCGGTTGTATAACTTGCTGTAGTTATCTAGAGCAAAGGTTATTCATGATATTATTATATTCATTCATTATACTCAGGATCCATTCTACATATGAATAAACTTAAGACATAATGACATTACATGATGATCTGGATGACTGACAATGTAAGGAATAGTTTGTATGTAGACCTGGATCCATGGACCTGTCCTTTAAAGATAAACACTTCAAGGCTAAATGTAATGAAAATCCTTTATATTATGCCGTTAAAGATTAAATAAATTGTGCTGCAGAGTCATATCCTTTAACAGAGATTATAGACATAGATTCAATTACCCTTTTTCAAGCAGCAGCTGTGTTTTGATAGGACAGGTCTTATGAGACAATAGGATGTAAAAACTTTTGAAATAAAGGTAATGTAGCCTGGTCTAGAGGGTAATCAGGGCAAATTGCAGTAAATTATCTTTTATTCTCCCTGGGGAGAAGCTGCATTTAACCCATCCCAGTATCGTGGAGCAGTGGGCTGCCACTGTGCATCACCTGGGGAGCAAACCCCAGATCTAAGCCAGTGCCTTGGTCAAGGGCACTGACAGGGGAATTAACCTAATATACATGTTCTAATGGAGGGGGAAACCAGAGCGACGAGGGAGCGCCGTGAGTGGAACGAGCCAACTCCACATGGAAAGACCCTGCAGTGGATCAGTGATGTGACAGAGTTACCACAAAGCCACTATGCTACGCTATGGGAACCGGGATCTTATAGATATTTTCCCTACCACTGTCATTCCCTAACTAACCAATGCCACAACCTAATTTAAACATTTTCTATGGGCGACCTAAAGCCTTAACCACACATAAAGAAGCAAAATTCTTTAGTACAAATGATAAAACTGTAAAATGTACAGTGTCCTTATTATGTGACTGTGCTGCAGTGCGTTCATACATGCGGACTTTCTTTATACTAATACGGTACATGTCCTGAGTCATAAAAATACCATCACTTTTTTAAATAAAGCAGCGCTGGTCTGTGTTTTACCCACTTTATCTGGTGATGATTTTGTGCTCTGAATTGATGGGAAACCGCAGGGTGCTCGAGGCGGGCTGAGACACTGACCACAGGCACCCGGATCCAGACTTTAGTGACAGACCTTGTGGTGACATCTGCTTTTACTCAGGCAGAGCACTTCAGCACTTAATAAAGCATGTAATCACGCTGTTGTACGTCCATGTGCAGACAAAGCAATGGAGTGCAAGGCCGGCGCTCATATTTTGGTCTGTTTTTGCTTATCCTCTAATGTTGGTTTATCAGCAACTGTACAAGAGGGCTTTAAATAAAACCAGACAGACCTTTATGATTGATCACAGGTAGTTAGCGCACAAGTAAGAAAGCCATTTACAACTGTAAAGGTGTCGCTCTTGTTTCCTGTACACACCTGTGTGCAATTTACAAGTGAACAGGAAGAGGTAACATTTTTGATCCTGTAGCCATGTGGAGCTGTAACAAAAGCAGCTTTTGTGGAAGACATGACAGCTCTCTTACAGTTTGTGATCCCTTATCCTAAAATTATAAAGATCTTTCATTTTCTGCAACAAATTTTCAGCCTCCACAAGCGTTTGCAGAGAAAGTCTAGAGTGAAACTCACTCTAAGCGTGTTCTCTGCATCTCTTCTCATATTTCAGCTAAACTGCCTCCGCGCCAGGGCCAAGGAATGCATCAAGCGCCATAAATCAGAGGCTTGATAGGAACTTGGCGGCCGGACAACAGCGCAGAGAGCTGTAGCCACAGTACAGTAAAGATGTTTTAAGGTGAACATTACCATCTTGGTAAGGAAGAAGGGGAGGGGAACTTTGATTCAGGAGGAGTTTTGTCCAAATGACAGAGCAATGAAAGGCCTTCTCACCTCCTTCAGCCGGTTCACATTCCTCTACTTGTGAATCACTATGATCACCACGGCCTCAGAAGTCTGGCGCTGTCTTCAATTTTATTTATATGTATTTTGGACACAAGAAACGGGTCATCTGTGGTGAGGAGTGTGCGCAGGTGGGTTTGTTCTGAAAAAAAAAAGAAAAAACTGTTCATGTAATAGAGGCAGCCGGCATTGTGTTTGTATGTGCCAGGTTTGTTTGTCACATCTCCGCCTGTCTGCGCCTTATGCAAATGGGCAGGGGGCTGGGAGGGGACGGTTCCATGGGAAACTACTGGTGCTAATCCAGCATGTTGAACAGGGGAGGAGAGGAGCACTTTTCAATAAAGCACCCCCACCCCTCTGTCAAGTCATACAAACATACACATGAACACTAGATTGTACTTATGCTATATGTATGTACCACAAACGATTCATCCCAAACATACAAAGATGTCCGCATGAGTTTTCTGCGTCTCACACACCAACACCTGTTTCCAAACAGACATGCTTTAATATGTGAACAAATCCCACGATCTTAAGACCCACTCTCAATCCGTAGGGTGTAATACGAGGGTGCTTTGAATGAGATAACAACAAGCCTCAGTGTGATCGGGCCTGTACTACCACGTCAACTCAGCCTAATAACACGCTACAGCCGCAGTCCATGGGTTAGACTATGAAATTTATGCAAATGCGTGTGGGAATACACAGAGCTCAAAGTGCTATTTAAGACTAGTGTGCTTCAGACAGCCCTCTTTTTATTCCCAGAGCTCTCTTCAAGTGCATTTTTGCAAACAGACGCAGGCTTTCTACAGTGAATGAAGGACAGAGTCAAATATTTGTCTACTAGAGCCTTAAAGATGTACTGAACTCTTCAATATGTTTCTATTAGCAGGACTTTTCCCAGATTAAATGTACAAATCAAGTATTTTAAGTCTTTAAACTGCAAAGTTATACAGGTCTGAGGCCCAAGTGCTGCTGTTATCTCTGGCCTTTAAAAACAAACAAACTACAAAGTATTTGCAGGTCTTGGTGTAATTTTTGGGACAATTTGGATTTATTTTAACGACGAAAAGAGTGTTGAACATTGCAAATTAAGTCAATATTGCACTGATGCCATTGTCTTTCTATTATCAGCTATACTCTATGTGACTTACTTACTTTAAACAATATGAAAAACAAAATCTAACAATTTTAAACCCATATTTAAGATCAAGTTTAGCAAAAAATTGTTTAACTTCATGCCATTATAATACATACTATACAGCATATTCCTACTGCTAATGTACATAAAGTTTGCATGAGTAAATACATATATACATAGCATTCTAATTCCTTCTTCCACTCCTTTTCTTTCGTAATTTAGTTTCAGACCCTCTCAGAAAAGGGCCCTTTGCCTAGCAGTATAAATATAGATGTCTTATGATCCTTATGTCTCTTCTTGTTTTAAATATGGCTGAAGTCACATTTAGGTGAAGCACACCTGACTGACATGATTTACCTGGAACCTCTTCACCTGGTATTTGTGATTGTATTTCTCTGTATTGAAGTCATGATCCCTGCATTGTCCATATAAATTCTTCCTGTAGTCATAAACCAATCAAATTCTGCCTTAATGACTTCCCCCTTAAGTGCATTAGACTTTGATGTCACAAGAGGATCAGATTAATTCATTACCTGATTCCACCAGCACAAGATGAATATTATATCCCTCCCATAAAACTTGGGGATGTGACAGAGTTCTTTGTGCTAGCGTTGGCTCGTGTCCAGCGACGGCCCAGTCCAGCCTCTGCACTCAGGTTTGTGTGAGGGTACGTGCTGTGCTTTTCCCCTCTCTGTTCCATCCTCTCTTTATGGAGGACCACGAGGCGCCGTTACCTCTTCGTGAGTACGAAAAAAAAAGAGGACAAACACAGAGGCAATCAACAAATCTCCTTTACTTGAGCCCTGCGAAACATAATAGGGCCAAATCATCGTCTATTTAGCTTCGTCAAATCACTGACAGCAGGCCTTGATAAAAGAGAGTGGAAAATATGTAGGGTACAAGACGCTGCCAAGACCCTCACCGACTACAGCCCCTATTGAAGCCAGATGTTGACTCAACTGGCCAATTTTGATAAATGGCATAATGATTACCATTATAGATCGGGTAATTTTATATCAGCGTGCCACATTGTTGGTCCTTTTTAATGATAGCCAAATGAAGTCTGGTTTGTGCCCGAGGCCAGGTGGGCTTCACTGAGACTGGTTTGCAACATGCAGTGCCTCAGTCTACCTTTAGGAGGAGGGCAACCCCCACAGTGGACTTGTCTAGGCTTGTGGGCATCGGTGCCAGTTGTCAACAAGTGTCCAACTGTGCCCTGAGCCCATCACACAGCCCCCTAATGAGACTTAATTGTCGACTTATCCTGACTTTTGCCTCTTCCAATGTCCTCAATCCCATTAGGACAGCTTACTAGATCAGACCACTTCATACGTGACACAGTGACCCAGATGGATGTTACCTTGTATGACCCTGCAGAGTCCCAGCAGACTCACTCCACTTCGGTCCAAACACCGTCTCCCATTCCTCAGGGATTGAGGTATTACAGTAGATTAGCTGGAGAATTACCACAAAGGGGCATGGGTATGCAGGGTCATGGGATCGCTCCAGGACACGAACACTAATGTTTGCTTTCAGGAAAGGCTGTCACAGACACACTTCTGAGAATCAAAGAAATCCAATTAGTTTAATACTTAAGTTAAATAGTACTCTGATCTGACACTGTCCCCATCCAACCCCAGCAGCAGTCACTAACCTTGTTTTGCACTCTTAGCCTAATTTAGAAAGGTGATCCAAATGTAGCTACATGTCTGCTCCAAGGATCACAGGAGCTTACTTTACCTACATGAGTATTTATTATAATTTAGAACATCTCTACTGCAATGTCTGTAAACCATCTTGGAAACAGAAACCAGCAGAAATGACAGGCTTCATTTGTCAAATGGCAGATAACTAAGTATAGCTACAGCACATGTTTTATACATGGAAACAGACATTTGTAGTAGGTTACAGAGTGTATTTTCTTGCTAACCAGTGAAGTACAAAACGCGTTTACCTATTTTTAGCATCTATTTCTAGCCATATTTAGATTAACTTCATTAGCAAGCTAAAGCTTTAGCATTAGCTACCAAACATGGAGTAAACGAGCAAAGCTACATTTACCTTAATCCTATATTTGACCTGTAGCCTTACTTTAAAAGGCTATTGACTTTATATTTCAGAGAATGTATGAAGGTTTTATATAACTTTGACTAGCTAACCTTAGCTTTTCTTATTAGCATACAACAACCTCTCACCTCGAAAGTAGGAGCCTTTGACACAGCTACTTCCTTTAACGTTATGCTACTCTCCCAAAAAAATACGATACTCATTCTGAAACATGAAGGAAAGGAAAAAAGTATGTTAAGTACAAAAAAGAAATCACACATTTTTGTAGCATAGCTCATTTTATTGTTTAAACAGTTTTGCATAGGAAATATATCCACTTCCAGTAATTGACTGCAGTAAAAACAGCTGCTAGCAGTATAGGCTGGATATAACAGTAACAATCACAAAAAGTTGAGCCATTATTTACATTAATTTTAATCTTGTGGCAATTTTAGCCCCTGCACCAAATGTAACCAGCTTGAAGGCATTGCCCAATGCTTGGCGTTTCTAAAATTAATAAAAGAAGGGATATCAAGGCCTTCACTATACAGTTCACATTGGACACCTGTGGCTCCTAAACTGTAAATGAAAAGATAAAACGAAAAGATTTCCAAAAAGTCCTCTAAAACGTACATTCAGATACATACATAGACCTTTGCACACACTTGCAGTGTATCTACAATCACTACTGGAGACTGTTTACATATTGTTTTGTTGGTGTTGTTGTTGTTGTTCATATCCACCTTGCATCATTAAATACAAATGTGTGCGCAGAGGGAAGTAAAAGTGCCACAAGACCCAAAAAAGAAATCAGCCCTGCAGAGAAAAAGGGTGACTTATCTATTAAAAAAAATTATTTCCACCTTTCACTGCGCTGTAGTAGCACTAAACCCCTTCTCAATCCCCTTCAACAGAAATACAATTTTAAGCAAGCTTGATGTGGGCATTGTGCGCAGACACTGTTTTCAAAATAAATCACAAAACATCAAAAACTAATCATAAAGAGCAAATTTTCCAGATGAGTTTGCCACATTCGGTTCTGTGTGATGCTGTTTTTTCTTGTCACATATGAAAGTTAAGTATCACATTTTACAATTATATACAACAGACACTTGGACAGCTTGAACAGGCACTGCATTGCTATCTTTTTTGTCTTCTTTTGGTGAATGTTACATCCCGTAAAAATGCTGGTTTTCATGTTTAGAACAACCTGATGCCAAGTGACTAGCAGCTAGCCAAAGTATGGAACAAGTGTGAGTGTATTGCTCATGTACAGTGAAAATGAAAATGAAAAAAAAAAAAAAAAAAAGCAATTTAAAGTCTGCACGTAGACGTTCTTTTCATACATATTGCATGAGTGCCACAGGTCCTCCTTGCATAAAGTCGTCCTGTTCAATGTTATAATACTTTCAAAAAAATAAGGTTGTCATGAGTTGAATCTGACATAATAAGGCTCTTGAAGCTGCTGATTGGTGGAACACTGATTCAAAGTTTCAGGAGCCTTTTTCGACATTCGCACCTGCGTAGTATGCTTGATACATCACTACCAGCTGGAAGGTACAGTACCCTATTCCCAAGCACCTGCAATCAAAGTCATGTGATCAAATCAGGCTTACGGAAAGTGCAAAATCAGCATTTACTGATCATTTTGAGCGATATTTTTTTTTAAGACCAATCAGGCTCAACATTGGCCAGTCACATCTGAAATTAGGTGTAGCACCAGTCAAGTTGCAATAGTTTTGAAGAAATTAAAAAGTGAATTTAAAAAAAAAAAAAAGAAATATTCATTGAGGACGTTTGTCACTGCAGTTTTTACCCTGCTTCTCGTTTTTTTTAAGGTCAGGTGCAATCTGGGGCCTTTCTACTGGTTAAGTGACGTCACCTCCCAGCTGCTACAAGAACACACTCACACCACAATCTTGTTGGACAAGAATTCATCACACCCATTTCCAAAAAAAATTAAAAATAAACAAAATGAGAAAAAAAAAAATCACATCACTCGCTATGGCCACACTAATGAAAGAACAACGATTCAAATACTTATGAAGTGTTTCCCACATGGAAATATCTAAGCACTAGGTTCAGAAATAATAACATCAATAATAAAAAAGCCTTCATTGTTGTTGTTTTTTATATTTATGGATCTCTATAAGTTTCCCCCTTTTTGACTTTACAAATACAACACTTTAGATTCTATTAATTAGGGAAATCTGGAGAGTTCTAACTCAAATCCAGCCTCCGACAACACAAAAAAAAATTTCCAAAAATGGAATTGACTCATTTTCCCCAGAATTGAAGATTTACAAATAAGGGCTTAAGAGAAGAGCTCTCGTGAAAGTTTACAGTGTACAAACTCCTGTCCTTTATGGCAGGCTTTTTTCAATAGAAAGACCCTCATCTTCTGTCATCGTGTAGTGTCAGAGGCACTCAAGCACACGTCCGGCTCACACACACATGCACAGTACACTCAAGCTGCCAAAGCAGAGTTCAGCCCCACAGACTACTGCTATCAATCAGGATATTTACCTTTATGTACAGTCTCCTATTCAAATAAACACCAACAGCACAGTGACCCTGACACGTTATCACAAACATACCCGTTCACAAACACACTTGGGGACAATGCACTTCAGTGGGGTCTCCAATGGCCAAAGGCTGCAAAGCACTTACAAGTTTTCCACAAGAAAAAAAAAAAAAGAATTAAAAAAAAAAAAAAAAAAAAAGACAGTGCACATAGAACGGGGTGACTTTTCAATTGTTTTTCTGCATAAGAAACTCTGGGTGAAGACGGAGAGATTAAGCTTGACTTGAGGATTATTTTTTACTTCCTGCTTCTTAGCCCTCTGATAGCACTGGAGAGCCGCCGCCAACTCTCCGAGGGGGAAACGTTTCTTTCACGATTGTAGGGAAAGAGTGCAAAAAGATGTCAAGAAAAGTTTATTTTTCACATTTAACTTGATCATGATTGATATAGTAAATAATGCCCTGCAGTACGCCTGAGAGATTATTCTTGAAACACTGTACGGGGGAGAAGATGATTGCCTATGTGCTATGTTTAAGTGCTATATTTTTCCTCTAATGGGTTCTATTTAAGCATCTAATGGACTTCCAGGAAACAGTGGTTAAAACACCATGCTTCTTTGTCCCGTATTTACTTCAACTAGCTCTCTAACCATTCTTGCTGGGGAAGGATTTGACATACAGTATGTGCATATCATATATACATTTATACAAATCTAATACTTATAAAATACTTTCTAAAGGCTTGCCTGAGCCTGTCTGTAGCTGATTTGGACGAGGCTCATGAGCATTAGTCGGTGTGTGATTGTTGCGCAGATCACAGGCCACTTCACTGATGTGTTTAAGGCATCTACTTGGGAAATTGCATTCACTAGAAATTGAACGGCGTGGCATTCGATAGAATTTGCAACAAGCGCATCCATCCTTATGTAGGGAACAGAGAGGGACTCTAGGCAAAACAAACAAATATAATAAAATGATTCTCAAAATGATTGTCGTGCTCAAGTCAAGCCGTCTCTCCTGTGAAATAATGAGCTTAGTCAATGTTGCAAGCTAGCACCCCAGGTGGAAAGTTGAAAGGAAGAGTCACAGTAGACCAATCAGTGACTTTGCAGCCATAGTAAGACCAAGGGTGCATTTTTAACAATTAATAATAATAAAAAAATCCCTCCCAAATTCAAAATACACTGGAACATGACTTGCCATCATTCGGTAGGCTGATTTGCTAGAGACGAAAAAAAAAAAGACCTTGTCATACACTGCATAGAAAGCAGTCCCCACTTTGGTCAATAAAAAAGGAAATCACCCACGACAACAACAACATCATCAACAACAACAACGACAAACAACAATATCAACAAAATAAATGCATTACAATATTGTCTATCTCCAAACTAGCCTCTAATAATTGACGCATCTATAAGCACTACCTACATAGGCAAAACTTGGTATTGCATAATTTTCATAATTCTGAATTCCACCCTCCACAATAGTAACTGGAAGATGAACAAAATGAGCATTGAAAATAAAAGGAAAAACAAAAAGATGACAGGTTATTAGAAAAACCACCAAAATACTGAAAAAATGCTGGTTGATTACAAACTTTAAAACGGCAACTATACACAGCCTTGATATGCAATGTAACTGTGAGATAGAGTAGTACATGAAGTTAAAAATCAACAATTTTATTCAGAGTACAAAACAATTCTTATCATAAAAATGTTAATTTTTTCTATAATGATAAATGCAGCAAAAACAAGTGTAGTGATGTCTCTATATTCAAAGGCAAGGCACGTAATGTGGACTATATGTCATCGTGCAAATTAAGAGATATTGGAGAGATTTCCTTGTATAAATACGTCAGGATTGGAGAGGCAATGGCTGTGAACATGCCGTGCACAATTCTAGATTTCAGGGATTTGCCACCACCTGGATTCATAATCATTTCAGTTTTACAACCTCTTCCTGTAGGGTTAACCTTGCACAAACTGCAGCTTTACACATAAGCCTACTGTACATTTGCATGAATTGTCAATGATTAATACTTTGCATTCCATATTATATTCTGTAAACATAAGCTTTAAAAGCTGATGGCCAATGCATATGCTTTTGATCTTATCGTAGCATTGAAAGTGAAGTCATTTTTTACACACTATGTGTTTCATTTCTTTACTGTTTGAAATTTTCCTCAAAAAATAAATAAAATCTCCCCATTATGATGGGAAGTATTAAAAAAGAAGTGCTGCTTTAGCTCAGCGCTGAACAGGTAGCTTAGTGCTCGCCTTCAACTGCCTTGATGTTTTCTCTTTTAAGGACACGGACATGTGACTGAAATTCAATTTGTATGTTTTCTTAAACATTTTACTCATAAAACCATTTAATAATTATCCCCCTTCCTTTAGAGTCTTAGGGCTGACAGACTGATAGCTTCCCTTCAAATATTCAATTGCACTTGCCTCTATTCCTTATGCTCTGCTTTTAAGTCCTTTTGAAAAGGAGTTACAAATTCTTTAATAGGGGTCCAATCTCAGGCCTAGCATTTAGTGTTTTTTGAAAACCGCATAAAGAGTTCTCAACTCTTTCCGTGTTTACATTAATTATTGAAGTAAGTAGCAGTAAAGAATAAACAAGTCAACACATTTGTCTGAACAAAGAGTCGTATCACAGTAAACTGAAATCAAACGGAAGAAGAAACACTCTGAATTCACAACTTTTTTGTTCCTATGGTGTACACAGTGAAACATTTGACGTGGGAGAGCCTCTTTTTAAGAGTTTAGAGTCTCGTAGCATCCACCAGCCAGAGGTTGTACATAAACAGACCCCTTCGCTTGTGTGTGTGTGTGTGTGTTTCAATAAACATCCCTCAACACGGAAAATAGTCGCCTCTAAGAGACTAGAGTGTCATGCAATAAAACATTAAGGCATCTATACATCACAGTATTTGAATGGATTTGAAAGTTCTGCAAACACAACAACTGACTGGTGGCTGGTGGAAGTGTGGACTGGGCAAGAAGACAGCAGACCTGAAGCGTTTCTTTTTTCCTCCCTTCTGCTCCAACTCTCGTCTTCGCGGCCAGTGTCCATTACAGGGAGGTGCGGGAGAATCTCGGGTCTGGGGGAGATGAGGAGCAGGACGAGGAGGGGGAGTGGAGATTTTGCAGCGTGTGTGCTGCTTGCTGGTTTCATCCATGGCTGAGGACACCTGTAGTGCGAGCTGTGCACCACCGAACCCCCCCCCAGCCCACCTGTCCACCTCTCGAGGGGGGGGTCAAGATCCTGCCTCTGTGAGTTCAGTTCCCTGTTTCAGCGGGGACCAGAGGCTCACCAATGATGTTTATGCTGTAGTTCTGGTGGACATTTGTTGGCAGAATCGGAGTCCCGTTCGACACTTGGAATGGAACTAAGCTCGCCCAGGTACCAGGACTACGGAAACAAGAGAAGACAGAAAAAAAAGGACGATTAGTTCAATGATGAGTCAAATTTGTGCATTTAAAAATATCCCTTTAATAGATATTTCTGTTAATGGCTAGCATCACTTTCTTATTTTAAAATTAATTTGGATAAACCGATGTGATTCCACTCGATTCCCAGAGATCACGTGAGACGCAGATTCTCGGCCGTATAGAAAAGCATAAAGAGTGGTGGAGATTGTAGATGGGGTGATGGTGGTAGTAAGGGGGTTGTGATGGGTATAAAAAAAAAAAAAAAAAAAAAAAGGAGGAGGGAGGATGGTGGGATTGTGTGTGTGGAGTGGGGTTGGTGGGGGGGTCCCTACACAAAGCTGTCCCATCCCTATTCATCTCACGCTAATGGCAAAACAACACAGTGATTGTTCCTGTGGAGCAACGGTGCTAACTGAAAACGCGAGCGCGAACAAACAGCATGTTGTTCCCGAGGGGTGCTGCGCTACGTAGATGTCAGATAATTAGCCCCCCCTCCTCCTCCGCTGCGGTCTCCCCCCTCCAAAGGCCCCCAGTGTGCACTCATCTAAGGCCGCCACCACTACCCCCTACCCTCTCTCTTTTGCAAATTGCGTCTGGGAATACCTGTCGCACTCTAACCATCTCATTCAACAATAAACTATTAAGAGCGAAGATAAAAACACAAGCTTGACTTTAGTTTTTCTAAAGTTTGTCTGTCTGCATTTTACAAGAGCAAACTCAAGTCACATCTCTGGTTAAAACTGACTTTCTAATATAGAATAAAAGTCAAACATTGGGCGAGTTTGGTTGCATTTCAGTGTGCAAAGAGTTAAGATCAACCTCAAGTCTAATCCTCTCGAGCAGCTTTTTTTTCTTGTGTGGCCCATCCTCACACTCCTCACCCTCCCTCCGTCTCTCTTTCACCCTGCCAAAAATCATCGGACAGGAAACGGGGGATTAAGTTTTTCCTACCTTCCTGAACAAAGAGCGCACAGAGCGGCCGAGGGCGGCACATTTCTCTTTACCCATTCTTCCTCCCCACGTCTCTCTGTTTTATGAAAGTCCTCGCAGGTAATGGCTTACATTACGGGGACCACACAGACACAAAAGCGCACTCGCGGGGCCTTTTGTAACCGCCACGGCCGCGGGATCGCTTTTAATCTTGTTAAAATCGATGGCTGTCAGTCCAAATCTACATCTTATAACTTAAAGCACCGCCAGGCCAGACTTTAAAGCAAAAAGCTCTGTCCTATCAGTAAAAATCGCAAAGTAGGATGCCCCATCACTATTAATTAAGACTTGCAGATGTCAAAATATCTAAAGCAATATGAAAAACTTGTTTTTTAGTTCTGTATTTGAACATTAAGGGGGGGCTTTATTAGCTGGTTTGGGATTTCATTAATTAAGTGTTTTATTAAGTGAAATAAAATTCTCAAAATGCAAAAATGCTAACTAAGATCTTTAGATATAGCCTAATTATAAACTGTTTGTAAAGTTATTTAAAGTGTAAAGCAATATTGCTAATCTGCTAACTTTCTATTTTGTAATTTTGGTGTGATGTACTTTTTTAAAGGTATATGTTGAGATGTGAGCTTCCCATTTTCTCACATAGAAAAAGTAACAAGCAAAACAATTGTAAAGTGCAGTTTAATATGAATTTGTGTATTTTACTCACATCAAAATAAGATGCTAATTGAGCTATCAAGCAGAAGACTTCAGAGTCTCATTTTGTCCTTATTTGACATCTCTGATCTAGCGCATTGCTCCACCAAGCAGCTTTGGACGTGACTGAAAACATGACCTCCATCAGTGGATTTCCTTAGGTAACCTTCAAGATGGCCTCCTCCTGGCCTCTGTCCCTGTCCAGCTCCCAAACCTCACTAATTCTACTCCCTGCAAGCACAGGCCGGGCATACAGCGTGCTTGGTTTAAGGATTAGCTCCCTAAATTAGATTATCTAATGGCATCTTAATGGATTGCTGACCCATTTCCTGCACAATGGCAACATGCGAGTCTGGCAGCGTTTTAATTTGGGGGTAGCACTGAGGAGGCATAGCGCAGCGTTAAAGGGCAGGCAAGATAAAAGAGAAGTCCGACTGATTCCATCTTTACATTGAGCGGTTTTGTGTGAATAATGCTTCAAATAAGAAAATCGTGTAATTGAATCACAATCCCATTTTGTAACAGAATAAAGCAATGAAGTAAATGCAGTAGGGCTCTTTCTATGAGACGTTTTTACTGTATGTTCATATGGAGAGCTGCTGTAGGGGACATTCTTCTCTGCTACCTCCACTGGCCTATTAGGGGCCTGTTTAAGGGCTTGTGCTGTGTGCATGTGTGTTTTGTAAAGTTTGTAACATCAGTCGGTGCAAAAAGAGCTGCACACACTTTCACACACGTACGCACACACGCAGATGCTAGACACTTCCAGGGAAAGAGGAAGAGGGAGACGTAACAGGAAAAGGCTTAACTCAGCTCGCTGGCTCTGCTGAGGTGATACGGTTCAGGTTTTTCCTTCCAGGGGGAGGGAGATAGAGGCAAAGAAAGAGGATAAGGAAAGAGGCACGGGGCTTTGTGTAACTTTAAGTTAAGGAGAGTAAAGCGTGACTTCCAGTCAGACAAAGCTCAGCTTGTTAAATAGTACACTAAGAAGTTCACGTGGCTTTAAAGCTGACCTGAAATGACTTCTTTTACCTAAACTGGTTTGACCTGATGTCTGTTAATTGCTTTAGTCAGACGTTGTTGCACTTTTTTTTTTCATCAGTGTCAAAAGCAATGATACATCAATTTCAGATAAAGTTGACTTACCAAAGCACAACATTACAGTACAATCATATGTAAGGTGAAATGGATTAAAGACAATCAGACAGAAGGGTGACATGAATCTATGTTTGCATATGAGACAGAGATACATGGCATGAAAGAATGAAAAGGTTACCTTTGCCAAGTAATCCCCAAAGTGTCGTCAGTGGCACTGGGGCCATAATGCCTGCCGTTTTGAGTCACGCTCCAGTCACACTTCCTCAGCTGTCAATTGAAACCTAGCAGTCAGATCACTGGGCCAAGACAACTTCCACTTCAGATTACACTACAACTCAACAGTGTACAAAAAGCATGCAGAAGAGCCTGGAGTAGTCCTAGCGAACTTAACAGTGAATGGAATCAAAACATGTATGACAATTAAATAAAAGCTATGAACAAAACAGACAGAAAGAAAAAGACATGCAGTCACGGTTAGTTGAAGCGGCTAACCTGGAAATTAAAAAAACAGTTAGAAGTTAGTTGGTTAGAAAATGTGAGTGCTTGTGCAGGTCAGCGGTGAGTGGCTACTGTGTTGTTGTTAGCCAGTGAAGCCATGCAATCCACTGGATGCATGCACCCTGTCGATAATCACTGCTTCACTGTAAGTGCACTTTCAGATGCAGGACGCATGCCCTGGACCATACACAGTTTTTTTTTCATTAGCTAACTGTTTTTTATTGATTAGGGGCCAAAAGTACAATGAAGTTAAAGCACACATGCACACACACTCGTACATAAGAAAAACCTTTCCCTTGCTCTTAAGAAACCTACAGATTACAAATGACTGCAACAAAAAAAGCCACCCTATACAAACCCTGTCCTCCTTTACATGCATTATGCGAGCGCACGTGTCGGCAATCCAGCTGAGAGCTAGCCCCGCCAATACCAACCTAACCTTGCCCTGTGGTCAACACATTCATTTAGTAATGCATCGGGGGTAAAACTGCACTGTTAGCACTCTGTGCGCGGTGGCAGGCAGACTTTTTTTTTTGCAGAGGCTCTTAAGAGGGACTTAATCAGATATAGCTGAATATTCAACACCATTTGCAGCGGTCAAGATTGTGATTCTTTTAACTGCAAGCACCTGCGAGAACACATCAGGGAACGATGATGGCTGCCTACTTAAGCCATACTTAAATTCAATGATGTGATTGTGCTTAGAAAATGTGAAGAAGTGGCAAGAAAAGTAAAGCTGTACTGTGATTTATTAGTCTTCATTTATCAATCGTAGTAGTTGCCTATTAAAA
The DNA here is from genome assembly GCA_036850595.1 of Rhyacichthys aspro. Lineage (NCBI taxonomy): Eukaryota > Metazoa > Chordata > Actinopteri > Gobiiformes > Rhyacichthyidae > Rhyacichthys > Rhyacichthys aspro. Next base: position 5,992,359 of record CM072165.1, read on the forward strand.
GTGAATGGGAAACAATGCTCCCTGTTCTGTCCAGTGTCTTTTTTTTATCTGGCCGGATGGGAGACTAAAGCCCCATGCCGCTCCCGCGCTCTTCCAGCATGACAAAAGCTTGGAGAGAATGCACAGGCTGGGCCAGACGCTCTGTGCCACCGCTCCTCGAGGGGCTCGCCATCTGTCCGCTGGCACCGGCACATCAGAGTGGCACAGGCAGTGGGAAAAGGGGAACGTAGCCGGGAACGTTAGCAAACAGATGCGGGCAGATTGTGGATTAGGATTCTTCCTTAGATAATACCAAATGACATCTGATCAGGGATCTTTCCCTGTGGAATGCTAGATGGTGGCATTCCCTCGAGGGGTTAACCAAGGCGAGAGATGAATGGACGGGTTTCACACATTCGCTGCCTGGGAATCATAGAGCAGGTGTGAGAGTGTGTGTTTTTTCCAGTTTTGAAGCTTACTGTGTGAGTGTGAGTCTGGGGGATTTTCTGTTTTACTGGTGCAACATCTGAAAATAGGCAGTGCTCAAAGAAGCAAGTCATTAGCTGACCGTTCTAGTCACTCCTTTGGTGTTTGCTTCTATAAAACAAACCAGACACTAAACCTTCTCCAGTGCGGACCACACTAAACCTTTGCATTGGAGAGTCTCATGCATCTCTCAGCTACCAGAACAACTAAAAGTGTCAGTAAGCCTCGCAGATCCCATACAATAAACAACACATCCTGGTGCTAGGACAATGGCAGAGTATTCAAAGAGGGTGTTTACTCCTGAGGGGTTTGGCTCGGAGTCGGGCTGCTACGCCAGGCCAGATCTGACGATGCTAAATCATACCTCAAAAACAAAAACAAGCGTGACAAGCAGAAGCATGATGAATCAGTGTGAATACTAGCCTGGTTCCTTAAACCAACAAGGACATTTATTCATCGTGATAAAGCATGTAGCAACCATCGAAAGATGTATAAATCCTTTATGTTTACTGTCTTTCACATGACTTTTTCCAAACTGAACAAGCCCAGAGGTGCCTCCATTTTACAGAAATCCAATTCCTGATAATGACAAACAAAAAGAGTAGTAAATTTTAAGTTTTTACTATTAATATCTGGATAATTTGCACTTCAAATGTGGAACAAAAAGGCCTTGTATTCTCTGGAGGCATGCATTGGATATAATTCAGCAGATCATGCTGCTATGCACAGACTGCGGCTGTCTTGTGTAGTCACTTTGTGCCTCACTGAAAGAAGTAGCAGAGCTACTAGAAAATGTGGAAGACAAACTGTGCGACATCAGCCAAGTGAATCCTCCTTCTCCTCCTCCCGAGAGGAATGACAAACTCCTTTTTGCTTTCCCATTTTTGAGGAAAAATGGGGAAAAGAAAAGCCAAAAGAGAAAAAAATAAAGAGAAATTGAAAGAGAAAGAGGGGCAAGGAAACAGAGGGCAGCTTTGTCATTTTTTACTAAGCATTTAAAAAAGCGAGGAGCTGAGGAGAAACCCAGCGATCATTATGTAGCCGCGTGCAGATGCATTCAATTAGTTGTGGTTGGAAAAGCCTTGGCCTCGGACCAGCACTTTCAATAAGATGGGGCGGGAGGAGGGGGTGGTTGGGCACTTTCTCCCCCGTTCGACAACACCGCAACTTTCCTAACCTCACAAACACACACATACATTCATACATATATATATATATATATATACTCGATAGCAGGGAGGCCACATCTGTCCTAGGACTGCTGCTGTGGCAACCGCCTGACGCCAACGCCGAATATTGGACTTGTGTACTTAAAATGAAGGCCTGACTGCATGCGGTATAAGTGTGTGTGTGTGTGTGTGTGTGTGAATGTGTGTGAATGTGCGTCTGTGAGTCATTTCTGATGGTAATGTCTAAAGGAAATAGAGTTGAGCACATTACACTCTTAAAGACACCCACATGTCCCATTCGTCTTGTGAGCTGTGGCCGCACAGTGACAGTGCATTTCCTGACACCTTTATTTCTTTCTTTTAAATGACCTTCACTTCAAATTATTTGTCATGGCTCAACAGAGAAAATTTAGGAAAAATGTCTAATTAAACAACTACGTGCTAATTATAAGCTAGACGTGTTGATTTTAAGCTTGTTTTGGGGCTGATGTGTGGGGAAGAAAAAGACAGAAATGAAAAGATAAGAGGAGCAGGTGAATGTTGGAGAGGGGGGAAAGAGTTTGTGCTGGGGGGTCTCACCTGTTGCTGGTGGAGGAAGGCAGGATCTCTGGGGCTCAGGCCTACAAAGCGATTAGCCGTCGGGGTGCCAGGGGCTGAGTAGCCTGGGTTACAGAGCATCATTTCAGAGATTTCAATGTCAGACCTTTCTTTTTTTTCTAGTTGGCAGTATTTGAAGGTGTGTCGCGTGTGGCTCACCTTCTGTGGATGTGGTGATAGGCTTGGTGTCAGGCATGGAGAGCGAGACGGGTCGCACTGCGCCGTGGTGTGGGGAGGGAGCCAGGACCGGGGTAAAGTGGCCTGGGACCTTTCCAACCACCTGACCACTGCTGTTCGGCTGCAGGAGGGGCAGAAAATCAACAAATAAACATAGAGCAGAGAGAAATGGTTGCCAGTTTATGAATATAGTTCCCTACTTCTTTCCAGGACATTAACAATGACAGTAAAGCTAGTTAAATCATAGGCTACTTGTTCATTTTAGGTCATTTTTCACATTTTTTCACAATCAAATATCATTAATGTAGGTTTATTTTTGCATAGGTTGTTGTTATTTCTGAGCAAAATCATAACCCCACATTTATCTTTTCATATTATTCACACATAACGCAGCTATTTCACAAAGTAATATTATTAGTTTACCTTTATTTTAGTTCACAGAGTGGTTTGGATGAATTAAAAATGTTCAAGGATTTTTTTAGTTTTCCAAGACTCACAGGAATAATTAATCAAATAAGATTTCTGTATCATTTAATAAAACAAAAAAAGAAAAATGTAGAAAATGAATACTCTTTTTTATGTTGCAAAACACGCAATTGTTTAGTCTGCCACCAAAACTTGATGCCGTTCTGTATAAAAGGAGCGACTGTGTCCAGCGTCTAATGTTTACAAGCTCTTGTTCGCTTGTAAATGTGCAGTCGGGCAGATCTCAATAAACTATTACAAGCATGTAACAAACTTCACTCTTCTAAACTGATTTACACCAAACAAACTCCAATGTCCAGTGACACCCTGCCTTTGGGGGGCTTAACTTTTTTTTTTTTGCCTTTCACACACCTCAAATGAACAACAAAAGGAGACTGGACAGCTTACACTTAATGCTCCAGCTGAAGAAAAGATTTTTAGTCGCTGCTCTGTCACAGTTATTACTTAAACTCAGGGGGGCACGGGCAACAATAGATCCTCAGTCACCGACGATGGATTTCCTACATGATTTTAAACAATGATTTTAATGGCGCTCATAAATGGAATTTAGGAGGAGCCGGGCGTGAAAAGGGAAAGCGTCGGTGCGAGCCTCTACAATGGCGTGAATGTGAGAGTGTAAGGAGCAGGAGAGGCAAAGGGACTTTATATATAGAGAGGGAAATAAAGAAAGCTAGTGGGAGCTACTCTTTCAGACGGCTGGAGTCTGTCTGGGCCGTTCATTTTCAGGGCCGCCCTAAGTTCAAAACTCAAACAGGCCTTTTTGGAAGAGAATTGTGTCCACAGGGTTCCCTCCGATGTGAATAGAATCTTTAATTAGAGTGTAATATAATCTGCGTTAAAGCAAGCATAAAAACATTCTGGCACTCGTCCATGGGATTATAAGCGCTGTGTTATTTGCTGAGCCGCCCCTTCATCCCCCTCCGCTCTCCAACTGGTCTTCTCTCTTCCCTACCGGACCCCACCTCGCTATAGTAGCCCCCGCTTCTCGGCTTTCTCCAGCACCCCAGCAGAGGGCCAGTTAATTCTGCACAAGAGCCGGGCCCCGGCAACGGCAAATATTTACAACCTTTATCATTCCCCGCGGTTTCCCTCTAGAGTAACAGATCCCCCTCCTCATCTCCCCTCACCCCGAGCTCCCTGCTCTGGAGATGGAGCCGTCTACGAGGCCTTTGTTTACAGTGAGAACAGTGGGGATATAAAACTCACATAAATATCACACTGCTCTCTCATCTATAGAGACGCCTGCTCCGGCTCTGGCTCCCTCTTCAGCCGCACTGTGGACCCAGATTGTGTTTTAAAATAAGCCCCGGGCTGCGTGATTTACTACAATGTCTCGATACAGTGGGGTCCATCACGTGTGACCGCCAGTGCAATACTTGGGTTGACTTTTTTACAACGTCAATGGGTTGATGACTACAAATATAAGGCTGGGAATGAAGCGTAACCCTTGCCATTAGCATTTTATTAAACCAAGAATATACACTTTTCACAAGAAGAGGTTGGGAAAGTCAAATGAAAAGCAGTGTACTTCAACTAGAACTGACTTTACAGCTAATTATTCTAATGATTTAATAATTACAGGTCTGTCTCTAACCAATATGTTACTCCACATCAAAGGAAAAGTTATGTCCATGTAGAGCTTCTCGTGCCAAAATGGTTTTAGGGTAGGAACAAGTAAACGCATTCAAGTGCTTCATTTTGAGTTGGTACAATTCCAGCTTTATTCCTTTAATTTGATTGTTAGCAAAAGTTACAGATGCTCCAACTTTCAGAATAAAACAAGAAAATTGCAACATATTCTACTGAGTTAATTTTTTTATTTATTGATGAGATACAAAAGTTTAAGGCAAACTCACACTAAATATTAACAATTAGCGTTTGTCGCTGACCCAAATGGACCCTACCACTCATTAGTCTCTGACCACGAGCTAAAACAAATGGGGAACTGGAGAGGAAGTTTGGTTGAAAAGCACCAGCCGCTTTTATGGAAGTATTTTGGCTTACAGAAGCAGTGATGCTCTTTGCCAAGCCTTCATCGGGAGCCAACCGGTACATTAAACAACCTCATTTCCTTTTTAAAACCACTTAAACACGACACCTGCTTTTGTTTTGTAAGCCATTCAAGTAATATATTTTTACATCTTAAAAATTGCAGCGCTAGCTTCCTACTTTTCATTTCACCATTCTATAATTTGGCAGCGTGTTGAATAAATCAGCGAGCTATTTGTAGTTGTTTCTATAATAAGGGACATGACCAGGAGCAGGTTTGAAAATAAAGGAGGATAGTTCCCTGACTGTCAATGCAACATAGCAGTAATGAATAAATGAAAAACACATGCTGTAATTTATCTTATCTTTAATCTCTTGAGGTCGGATGGGAGCAGAGCCCAACGAGATAACAATGAACTTACTTGAGGCCATGAAAGTCGTGCCAAAAGCGGCCGTCGAGCGGACTGATTGCCCTCTTCAGAAGACAAAAAGAAGTAGCCAAAAAGAGAGAGCGTACTGACCTGGCTGCTCTGCGGGCTGGACGGGTCGTACGACGGCACGTAGCTCTTGAGGGGATCTGCGGGGTTGAGGTGCGGCGGGTAGCGGATGGTGGGGTGTGAGAAGTAGGGTGACGGCGCCGGGGGCAAGATGGCAGAGGCTGAGAACTGCAGGGGCGAGTGCGGAGGGGGGCTCCTCGTCGATATAACTGCAGCACAAAGAAGAGATAGAGCCGCGAGTGTGTTAAGTAAAGCGATCACCATCGATCTGCGAGGCTAAATTGAGTATTGAGATGGATTTCTTCAGCTGCTTAGCTAAGGAAAAGTCCATCCAGACCTAAGTGGGTGGTTAGAGCGTGTGCGGTGCGGGGCGGTGACTCACCACTGTGTCCTACACCTGTTAGGCCCGGGTGATGGGGCTGAGGGAAAGTGCTGAGTCGTGGTGAAGAGTCCTGCGGAGAGGTGGGGCTGAACAGCGGCTTCTCCGGCTTCTTCATGGTGGGAGAGGACATGTCTGCTGGTAATGAGCACAAACACAAACACAAGGTCAAGAAATATGGAACAGAATTTGCATATCACACTTAACTAAACATAAACTATAACCTTAATGTGTGTCGGTGCGTTAAGTAGAGTATGAGATTCACTTTAGAAGCACAAAGGTGTGTTTGTCATACACCTTAGCTTTTGTGGTTTAAGATATAATAAGGTATAGGATGTAAAAGTAAATAGAATCTGTACATGTTGTGGAGTTTTCTTCATTGTCTACTGCACAACAATAAGCATTTCCCCTGTAGAATACTGTAGTTCAAAATAATCTCTATTGAGCAGAAAGGCAACATATTATAACTTTTTGTTTCTCATGGGAGACAGAAATATAAAAAAGTGTGGAATAGTTGGTGCCAAAAATGAATTATGGTTGAAATTAGTCAGAATTTGATCTGCATGGGATTAGTATTATCCAGGGGCTTCTGTCTTCAGGAAGCGCTGTAAACAATGACAAATGTACTTAGCAAATTACAAACATGGCAAATGTGGTATGTCAAAATCACTGATGATCTGTGGAATTATTACAAATCACTCGGCATCTCAAGTCTTGTGGAAAGACAACTTTTTTTCCCCTGTCGGAGCACCCAATAAAATCCAGTGAACTAACGCCGGCCCTTCAAATAGGATTTAGGAATTTCAAGACCCTCACGTAATCTTAAATTGAATTTTACACAGTGGCATCTGCTCGCCTCGGCCTTACAGCGCCTGACAAGCAACTGTAATTCCCCATGAATAATCCTGAAGGCTCAGCCCCCAACATGAAATATGTTTACTAAATTCGACTTTATAAACTAAAAGTACGCACAAAACTACTACAACAAGTTGCTCATTATTGCTGCTCTACATTTTCTTGAGCAATGTTCTGCTGTCATGGATGTGTGGTTTTCAATTTTCCATGGTAAGACGCAGTGTCTGAAGGGAACGTGATAACAAATAGATGCGAAAAGCAATGGCCTGTGTTTGCTTCCCCTATGAACATTCATCAAGTGCTTTTCTGGTCTGCCACAGATTCCTGGGGTCCATAACGTTCAAATTCATCCATCTTATTCCTTCATAATACATACTTTTTTTCCCGCTGTTTTTTAAGTCCATATAGCTCCCTCTTCTTTTCCTACTACAAGGAAGGATCCACCCAAGGAACAGGAAAAATCACTTATCTCAGGAGAAGAGGGTGACAAAGGTGGCTGGAATTCAGGGGATTTCCCAGTTTGAGGTTGCAAGAGGATACAGGCTTAAGTGCTTTAATTTTTGTATCAGAGGAGAAACGATGTAGGACCATTGATATTGTTCTAAAATGTTTCCATGTGAAAACATTCCCAGCCTTTTCTGCCCTTCTCGTGCTAATTAAGTCCTCCAGAGAATCGACTGAACTGCTCGGGAAATTAAACCGGACAATTAATTACAAGAATCTAAGCACTGCTCAAAAAGTCTGCTTGCATTTAAATGTACACAATGTCAAGAAAAACACACTTGTACAATTGTGTAGTAGTTTCCCACAGCGGCTTTCTTTCACTACATTGTGAGGTTTCGTCGAATGACAACCATGTGCTAGAAATGACCGCTTGGCACTTAACGCGGCCTCATATGGGTTTAATATCACCCCACTTTTCATTTATTCTCTTCTGACAGAATAATGGCTGTCTTTGGAGAGTTTCCTACCCACTGCTTTCCCTTTCTCCTCACCCCAAGTGTCTACGTTTATGCGGAACAATACGCTCAGGCCGTGTGCAAGGGGACTGGGCTGAAATTTCAGCGCACACCCACTGTGGCCTGTGGTTATCCCACCACCACTGCTGCGTCTCCAGTGTGTCATCTGGTGTTTTCCTCTTTCACTCTTCCCGCTTATTACATTCAAATAAAAAGGGACCAAAAACTTGAACCAAATTTGCTGATGAAAAGCTGGTATTTCCGGTGGTTTTTCTCCATTGCTGTCTGTGATTCTTGAGGCTAGTGCAGGCGCTGGAGTGTGCAAAGAAGTCAGCAGAGAGTGAGAATGATCCGGAAACATGGGACACTGAGGCCTTAATTAAAAGGGCGACAACTCCGCTCTGCACCAGGAGACAACGTAATGAGACATGCAAGCTGTCCCGTGAGGACCCTGCTCTCTCTTGAATGCGGCCCCGACCTTTTCTTTTTCCTGACCCCTTCAGACCTATCTGTGAGCCTATTAGGTAAGCTTTAATTCCCCTTTGACCAGTCCTGTGCACTAATGACAAATTCCTTTCAGTCAGCTGTGTAGTCAGTTTTCAACTGGCCCGAGAAAGTCGATGAAACACGAAGACAAACAGCGCAGGTGATGAAGTTTTCAGTCAAAAAATCCCCAGGTGTTTAGTCAGAACAGCGTGTTCTAATGACAAAACTCTTCAGTGAGAGTCCAGTGTTTCCTTTGTGTACATGACAGGTGTGAGCGAATACAGATTTGCATTCAAACTATGGTTCAAAAGTGCTCAAACATTTATATGACTGGAGATGCCTGGAGCTATCTCTGTCATGGTATGTATTTTAAAAGGGTTGAACAGGTTCATATGCGCAGAAACCAGATGCGGTTCACACGCAGTGAAAAGGGTGGCGGCGCTCAAGCACAGACGACTCTATACAGTCCTCAGAAGGGAGCCTTAATGTATTTGCATAAGAGGAGGTTTTAGTAAACACATTGATTGAGTTACTTAGTCAAACAGGGATGTGACTGCTTTCAAGTGTATCCACGTGTAACACACCTCCCACAGGTAACAGGAGTTCAAATAAAACAGGTAAATCACCTCCGTCCCTGTCGTGCCAGTTTGCCCGGCTGCTGGCTGGTGAGCTCGGTGATGAGTAGAAGTCGGGGCCGGTCGGACTGGTGTCCATGTTCTCCTCCATGTTGACAGTTTTAGGCCTTTTGCTGTAGAACACATGAAAAAACATTTGTAAGGAAAGAAGATGAGGTCTATTAAAGCTCCAAATATCATGTTCTGGGTCAGAGCCCTTGACATGACTCATTTCTGTAGTTATAAATACAACCAAGAAAAAACACTAAGATGCTATGAGGTTAGAGAGAATTGGCCTTAATAAAAATTTGCTGCAAAAGCTTTTTTGTGCCTTTGGAAGTTGCACTGACCTGCCAGGAGGGGAGGACAAGGAGCGGTGCAGCCCCACGCTGGAGTTCAGATCGTGATAGTAAGGTTGGCTGGGCATGTCGGCCATGGAGAAGTTTACTGCTGCGCCGTGGGTGATGGGCACTGCAGAGGACACAGGGAATAAAGACAGAGGAGACAGTTGAGCTGTAATCACAGTAAGAGAATGAGTTCAATGTCAGCACTATTGTAAGATTGAGCACTGCGAGTTCCCAAGCAGTGAAGGATGAGCAATTAATTGTAGGAAAGCTTGACTGACTGTTATTGACGCTTTGCGTTTAGAGGCCCTGTGTATCAAATTAAGCGTTCCCTATTCACAGGTTAACTGCCTGACCATCAAGGCATATCTGCTGAGCACTCTGATTAACAAGTCACTGATGCCCACAACATTATAGCTGCGGGCAAGAAACTTTTGAACAACCTGCAAGAGCACTTTTTATCTTTTATTATCTGATTGTGTACGACTGGAGATCCAATCCAATTGTGTAAGTAATTCTCCTTTAACACTACCATCTGAGTTCTGTAAAATCAATAGATTTAGCAACAAAGCTAATAAAATACATGAATCTAAAAAGCACCCTTTCTAGTATCTGGCTCTTTCAGACAGATTTAAAGTTGGCACCAGTCTGAAAAACTAATGAAAAGTCTAACTTCAAAAAAGCAAGAAAAAACACAATCTAGTTAATGAATTAGTTTCTGTTTTTTTTAACCCCCTACAATGTCACCAAATGTGGTATCTTTAAAAATGAACATGATCTTTTAGCATCTTTTATGTAAGAAATTTGCATATGATCAAAGCTATGTTAAAGACAAGTGTGTAAACATTTAGAATTGTCATATCATCTTTGTGCGTGTTTATTTAATTTATGATGCTTCGCTATTTTCTTATCATAAGGACTAAGCTGAGCCAGGCTTTTCTACAGGTCGCTGTCACACTCTGCTGTCTCAGATTGTGATTTACTGTCGGAGAGGTGTTATTTTTCTCATTGCGGTCCAGGTGAGGGATATTGTTTCGAAAGCGGGAGCCCAGTGTTTACAGAACAAAGGGAGTTCAGCGCCCGTCCTCACACTCTGTGTCTGGGTGTCTCTGCAGTGTGCGGCCTGCGCGGCAGCCTGCAGCTTCGGCGCTTGCTCGGTTTGGAGTTGATGAGAGGATGGAGTGTGTGGCGCCGTCTGTTGTGGTCTGAGGTTCACCACTGGCACGATCCATCGGCCAGCCTCCACCCTGGCAGCCCACTGCAGCCCTGGCAGCGGCCCCTACCCATGGCTACCACAACGCACTGCTTGTGGAGGAATGCATCCGGCCTGACGATGCTCAATACAAACCATTGTTGTTTTTTCATTCATGACTGAGGATACCCCCAACCATCACTCACACTGCGTTTTTTTTCTCTTTTGGCTCGCCACATCATTTGTGATGCCACTTGGCTGCTTTGCCAATCATCTCATAATAATGTGGGCTTTGACTTCTACACACAATGATGCTGCAAAAAGACCGCTTCCTGCAAAAATTCTATGGCTATTATGTCAACAGTTTCATTTGCCCCTCAAGTCCACATTCACTGTTGACATAATATTTTTAAACATGCAGCCCAGTCTCCTGTTGCATTAATGAGCACCCTCGTCCAAATGGTGGTCAGCCTTGAACTGCGTGGCTGCCTTTGATGGACTTCAAAGAACGTCTCAACAGCCTGGAAAGTCAAAAGAGAGAGGCGCTGATGGACAAGCGGCCGCTTAGATATCTTCCCAGGGAGTGACCGGCTGACTGACTGACAATTCCTGTGCGTCCGCCGACCTTTTTAAAATTCCAGCTCCCAACTTCAGTCGGCTTTAGTGAAACCAGGCCCGGTCACATGAGAGCGTCACACCAGCACAACGGCCATCTGCTCAGGGGGCAAACTAAACACTAAACAAAAACAACCATCTTTCAAAGGATATTCATACTCTAAGATGGTTTGCCTTTTAGAGCAGGATGTACAAGTTCCTAAAACATGGATAGTCTCAGGACGTACATTAATTAAACTTTTTATTCTTGCACTTCTCTCAATGTTTTAAAACACTTATACGTTTTTCAGCTTCTCTGGAGACGGCCTTGACTCACTAAAAAGGAATGAAATGCCATATGACAAACAAACAACTCTTAAACACAGGTTTTGAATGAGCTCTTTGTGCATCACAGTCATGTTTGCAATAATCTACAAGGCAATACAGGTAAACGGTGCCTCAGGGTGCCCTCAGAGAACAACCTTAAACGGCTCTGCAGAAACATGTCTATACAAAAAGCACACAGGCTCATACAGACGGCAGCACAGGTGAGCACTCTGTTATTGCAAAGCAGACTTGCCAAACTGGATTTGCTGCAATAGTGTTAGAGAGGTAAAAGGTTTCAGTTAATCCTCGAGGTTCCTAGAAACTGTACGTTATGGAACTCATCGCGTCAAATGAGGCTGAATGTAATGTCTTTGTACACAAAGGTGTCATTTACATTGACGCGCCTGCTTCGTTAGGATTGTAGTTAAGGACATGACCCCATAACTTCTCTCATACCTAAAGCCGAGGTAATAATCACTGCTAAGTCAAAGAATAACTGTGTCTAAATTAGCCAATGACTTACTTCTGGACACCCGCACCAGTTCTGTGACACTGAAGACTCCTGATTTGATGAAGCTGTCTTCCAAGTAAACTGCAAAACAAAGAAAATCATTAACTATTAGAATATTAAAAATAAATAAAAATATAACATAAACATATTTACATAAAAATGTCCTATTCTTTGTACAGATTAGCCTAAAATGTCCTCAGTGAGTTCCTTTTACAACAATGACATTTCAACAAACAACAAACTATTGCAGAATATAAGATAACTGTATAAATATAATTCCTGCCACTGACCGAAAGCAACAACGGTTACTGTACTGTTGTTAAAAGTCAGGTAGATGGGGATGAACACGAGTAACACAAGGTAAACTTTGCCGCTCTTAGAAGAAAGAACTAAAGCCGTGCCTAATACCATCAAATATAATTTGAACCTGTTTTTATGACTTAATCAGTCATTAACAGTGGCACTGCTGTTTGTTTCCCAGTGAGTAAACTCTTAGTAAATGTGGTTACAAGCGAGGTTATTTGTCTGTTTACTTGAACTTTATTTTTGGACAGTATAAATTCATCTAAATTTTGTTAATATGAATTCTTATATAAGTGACGGGAAATGTAATACATTCTACCCGGGCTAATCAGAAGCTGTCAGTCAACCAAAACACCCAGACAAGTTATTGACACCCAAATGACTCTGGCTCTGCTTTGATGCGATGCCAAGGCCACTGAGAGTGTGCCAGAAAGATAGGCGGCTCGATTGGCACCTACAAAAGTCTAACGCCTCCAGTGAGCCAACGGCTTTAGCGGGGAACTATGCCACTGCTGAGGGCCTCCCAGGCCTGAGTCATTGGCTCACTAGCATGTTTTCCTTGGCACTCGTATCAGCAGAACCTGCTCTTGAGGTAGAAAAGTAATTATACTTCTCAAACTATTTTCATTCCAGCATTGTGACGACACAGCGCAGGTCAGTCTGAGAAAATAACAGCGCTGTCAGAGAGGATTCTCCGCGGCTTGGTCCGCTGGCTCACCCTGATGCTCCGGTGTGAGCTAAAGGCAAAATCTGCTTCAACATATTCGCTCTGGGCTTTAACTGTCTATCTCTATACAGTGTGTGTCATGACAAAGTAAACGTAGTCCAATGTCATTTAAATCAAAATTCAACCGGAAGAAAAAATCATACCATAGTTTTCTTTTTTATTCTTTGAATTTGTGCAAATTGGTTTAAATGAAACTGCACACCCAATTATTACCAATAATTACAAATTATTTATTACAACAAACCATTACAAGTCTTCATCATTTATCATGTCATTATTTGTGAGACTATATAAGTCAAATTATTAGACATTTTACAAAATTACAATTTGAAGAAAAATGCTACTATAATAAATATTTGAATACATTTAGAATTTAAGCACTATTTATGAGGACAGATGAGTCGTTAGTGTTGACTGTAAAATGCAAAACAGTGTTATGTCACTCCTTCAAGTCACATGTTCAATAATTGTGCAACTCATTCCAGTATCAGGCTCATCGTTATGTGTTTAGAGCCAGGCTGAGAAAGCTCTACTTTCACACTATCGCTGTCTATTGCTATTATTAATCACCAGGGACAAGCTTAAACTATTAATGTACGCAACAACGGTTCACACGTGAGTCAGAGGGTTCATTTCAACGTGGTTTAAACCAGGTAAGTCTACGATCGCTCGTACTGTACATGAACAATGGAGTGATGACAGGAGGGAGGAGGGAGGATGACTGACACTGTACATACCTGGAAGAGGGTTCTTGCCTGGCTCATTGTTACTGGGACTTCCTGACTGCTGTGAGTCTGCAAACACACAGAGAAGAGATAAGAGTGGGGGTTAGTACAGTATAGGAAGAGGACAACGACATACCATCCACACTGACACACTGTCTTTGTAGTAACGCGAGTAAAGGTCAAGGATCCCAAGAGGAATTCTCTTTGATGCACATTTGCTTGATATTTGTTGCTCACACCTTGAGCAGTAGGATAATAGAACTGCATTTTATCTTTAATTAAACATCTTGCTTGACGTCTTAATGTTTTTCTTATCTGGCTGTGAAGGCGCACACACAGTTTTGTTTACACAGTATTATCATTAATGGGAAGGCAAACTTTGGAAAAGGCGTAGTGTCTGACACGGGATAGCATAAAAGTTTTTAACGGGAGACCTAAGTGTAATTTTTCAAAGAGGCTGGGGGTGTGTCGAGGGGGGCATGGAGAAATGTGTTCGGTCCTGCTGTGCAAGGTACGAGCGCAGTACAAAAAAAAGTGAAGAGAGGACAGGAGGGGCGGGGAACTACAAGGAAACATGAGTGGAATTCTTTCCACGACTCCGGTGCGCGAGGTTTTGGTATGGGACGACCGGGACTGACGTGTTTCACCTCGCTGGGGAGGGGAATCTGCCATCCCCTGGAGGCTTTATGCATTTAAAATTGTGAAATATCTAAATTAATGACATAAATCTCGTGGTGGTTGTGGTGGAAGACAAACCAAATCTTGGGCAGGCCTCAAAACCATACAAGGAACTTCAGCCCGATTCTAGTGGACCTGTGTAATGATTGAAACCAGTCTGAGCCCACACATGCCCTCAGACAGCGGGGCCCAATGAGAACCAGGAGTCAGATTATCATCTCTGCCTTAAAACACAAACTAGACAAGAAGCAAGAGACAGTGAACTCAGATACCCTCGGCCTGCAACAACAGCCCTTTTCCTGCTCTGAGTTGTGTTACAGCGGCAACGGTCGGAGAGAGGGAAAAAACCAGGGGGTGAAAGAAGGGGAAAAAAAAGCTGGAAGATTTATCCCTTTCTTGTTCTCTAGCTGTGTCTCTCTCCCTCTCTGCTTGTTCCCCCTCTCCTAAATTTGACTATTAAACAGCGCTGCAAAAACAGAATGTTCTTGGCCGGAGCTCAACGATGACAAAGTAGGGAGGGAGCAGGACCATACGTTAAGCGGGAAAAAAATCCCCCTTTTTTCAGTGAGTGTAGCCCTAAAAACACCAGAAGTGCATAAGATATATGTAAGTCTCATAATGTATGTCGGGCCTACTTCCGGAAAGCATAAAAACATAGCAATGCCCCTCAGGTTTTAAGAGACTGCTATAGAAAAAGATTTAAAATCATTTATGTGTTTCTATTGAAACTGTTTGTATGGCCTCAGCAAAACAGTCCCCGTTGCTTGGCTTGCAGTAAGGAACAAGTCTCTTTAGTTGCTCCCGACACACACACACACACTGGTGTTGTAAAGCGGCTTTTGTGGCCAAGCAGAGTTTTGTGTGGACTTGGCACAGTACATGTCTATAAAGTGATTGCGGGGAGCTCAGCGGCCTTGTCTCTCCGTCTTCCCCCGCCCCTCCATGCCACTTTCAGAGTCATCCATCAGTCTAGTTACAACTGCCAACTCCACGCCCGCTGCAAAGACACACAGACGGAGAGAAAGACTGCAGAAAAGGGGGAGAGGAAGAGGAAGGTAAATGTAGCAAGAAGCAGAGTAAGGGGGAACAGAAGAGGTGGAGGTGGGTGCTTTGTTTTAAATCCGATCAGAGTTTGTGTTTTTGTTTTGCTTTTTTTTTCCTTCTTCAAGGGCTGAACAGGCAACCATGACAAAAAGAGCAGATGGTCTTGGCAATTAGAGATCCCAGGCAGCATCTTCCAGCATGAGGCCCCCACTGTAGCACCAGGAGAGACCACCTGGATGACTCAAGGTGGGATGCTAGCATATGGCACATCTGCCGCGCCCGCGCCCGAGCTGGATACACTCCCCTATTGCATTACATTTTACCTTTGACCCAAGAAGGGCAGCCCTATGCTCCTGCTTCCTCCGGGCAAATATGTTTCAAAATTGAGCTTTCTAAACTTTGGCTGAATATATTTCAAATTGTAACATACTGTATTTTTATTTTAGTTTAAAGTTTAAGCTTTTTTTTATCAACAGGTTTTTAAAATTTAAGTCTAGACTGCAAAAGTTTACATTATCAAGGATAATTCTTGAAATAGAGCAGAAAAGGGCAGTGTGGAGAAGAATAGGGCCTAGTAGGAGCATGAGGCCTCAAATCTGTGTCTAAAAGGTGTTCTGTGCAGAAGCCCGGCCAATCCGATAGTCTTCAAATAAACAGTAGTGTAACCTGTAAATAAACAGTTGCGGTCGAGGAGGCCGGGCTTTGCCCTGGGAGCTTGGCAGGGCTCGATCTCAGGGCCCGACACACACACGCGCGCCCACACGTACA
Organism: Rhyacichthys aspro; assembly: GCA_036850595.1. Classification (NCBI taxonomy): domain Eukaryota; kingdom Metazoa; phylum Chordata; class Actinopteri; order Gobiiformes; family Rhyacichthyidae; genus Rhyacichthys; species Rhyacichthys aspro. The sequence goes on from CM072165.1 coordinate 6,008,245, forward strand.
CACAAGGACCTTTCCAAAAACAACATTTCTTGGCACCCTCTGTCCCTGCCACTTGTTTAAATAAACAAACCGATTCATGAAGGAAGCACGTATGAATCAGATTATCTACTGTTACTCAGCAAAAAGGAAAAAATAGCAGAGGCGGCTTGTGGCTATTGGATGTGTCCATGAGTTCTAACACCTTCTTGTCCGGTGGGATACTTATCATACCACTGTAACGATTAGGGCAATTAGGGGTAATGGCAACAGAAATCTGGCTCCGCAAGAAAGTTTCTCAGTGCTTGTGAGGTTTCTCCACGCCCATGTGTGCTACCCGCCTGGATTTTATAATCACTAAAACACTCGCACACTCTCCCGAACCCACCCCTCTCATTTTTTGGCATGATACCCACTCCATTCCCACTAAATACTAGAATACGCATGCACATACACAACGCAGTGTGGATTAAATTAGCCACATAGTTTGGGAAACTATCCTTTTTTTGACGTCGGTGGCGCACGTTCCTAACCCACAAACACTTGCAGACACGTACAGATATCCCCCACAAAATAACAGTGCGCACGCGCGACACGCACACCCTGCAGATGCATACCGCTGTCGACATTTCAGGAGGAGAAGCCTGTCTGGCAGCCATTTTATGCCGAGCGGGGTTCTGCGCACATGTATAGCACTCTGGCTGCCAGAGGCATGGGTCCTGAGCCAAGACGCATTTCAGCAGCCTGGGGAGGCAAGGGAGGGGAGGGGGTGTGGAGGAGAGGTGGACTCCCAGAAAAGTAGGAAAACAGAGAGAGGGAGAGGGGCAGAAAATATCGACCTAATTACGGCGCAGCTCCGATGCGTAATGTTTCGACAATACAGCTGCTCCTGAGTAAATATTTGATGTGGCCAAGCAGACTTTCTGCTCAGTGTCCTCCTCCTTTTCTTTCCTGTCGGCCGCGGGAGCTTCTTGGAAACCAAATCTAAGTGTGTTTGTGTGCAGCACAGGCCATGACAGTGCCTGTGCTTGAGCCTGTGTGCAATATGTGTGTACTTTGTCCCGTGTCCTCCTCTGCTCCTGGTTTCTATCATTCACAGCTTTGCAGATGACCTCACACCGCTCGGGCTGGCTTCCAACCGCCGGCAGAACCTGCTCCAGTCTCCAAATCTCTTTCTTTCTTCTGCTCACTATCTGTCTATCTTTGTCCCACTGCCTGCAACACTATCCCGACTCTATTGTATCTTTTTATACCCGCCTCTGCGTATATCAGTTATTGGATATCTATGACAATATTGTCAGTAAAAAGTGCAAATTATATCTTTTAGGATTCCTTGTCTCCATATGTCTCTTTTCACACTTCTCCTTTCCTGTACTTCTCCATCTGCGTTCTCCTTTTTGCCGCCTTTTTACCTCTCTCTCTCTTCCCTACCTCTTTGTCTCTCTATCTCTCTCTTCTCTCCCTCCCTCGCGCTTTGTTGTCTAAACAAAGTGGCCTTTATCAGGATGAGCCGCAACCCAAACAAGCCAAACAAAAGATATGGGCGAGGAAATCTGCCCGCTGAAGAGGGGAGGATCTTATCGTGCCAGCCATTGTGTGCCAGCCTGCCAACTGCCGATGCCCCCCGCCGCCATCACTGCCGACCCCTCCCCACAAACACAGAGACACTAAATTTTGGCATCTAAGCCCCCTGGCTGGACTCTTGTGTGGTATTCTGGAAAAGGTTGGCACCCGACCTGGCCCAAAGGATATTGATATTAATGCTGAGGGTGTTCAGAAGGAACGGGGTGCCATGTTGAGCATGGGTAAATAAAGAGAGTACTTCACTGTTTGACTACTTTACTTTTGTGTTCATTACATTCTTAGTCTGATTAATTATTTTTAAGGCTTTAGCAGCCAGTAATGGATAGCCTTACATTGCTTTGACAAACTATGCTTCCCCGGTGGTGTCTGTACACTGGGTGACACTGTAATGATTATCTCATAATTGGAACAAGGCGAGTATTTCTTATTGGCTTCGAGGAGCACCTGGTAATCCGGATAGCCACCCTATCGAATGTCGGCCTGTGACGGGGGAATGCAGGTACAGTAGGATGAGTTACACAAGCACACAAACACACGCAGACGCACACAATTGCATGAAAAAAAGAGGAGAAAGGCCAAGAGAAAGTGAGAGGGGCAAAGTTGAAACGTCTGAGAGAACAATGGCATTTTGCCTGCTTTTCTGTAAGACAGACACCACAGACTTATTCAGAAGAGGAGGAGGGAACACACACGCACTGTAAGGTATTGTTCTGGTTTGGGCTGGGATCCCACTTGGTCCATAAGTCTCAAGTCCTGACAGTATCCTGACAATCCTGTGCACTGTGTTTCTACCTTGGTGTGTGTTCATTGATGAGCGGTGTTTGTTTCTGATTGGTGCATACTAATGTCACTCAAGAGGGGACCCTCTTTTCCACTATGCCTTTGCCTTGGTAAACTCTCACGACAGTGAAAAGAAGAAAGCGTTTTAAGCCATCCGCGAGGACAACAGGCTGCTCATTGAGGTCACCAAACAGTGTGGACAGGGAGAGAGTACATTCAGTAGCGAGCGGGCCTTGAACAAGGGGCTGAATGGCCTGATGGATCATTAGCTACACCGCCATGTTCCTACTTCTCAGTTTAGGGCACGAAGGATTCAGGCTTTTAGGCAATGCTTCTAAAATATGGACAAACAATACATCCATGTTTTACACAAACGTTGCAGATAAAGGCATGTTAATGGTTAATTGGTTGTAACAATAAAGCAACTTTTATAGTTTTATATGTTTGGGCAAGAGCCCAAGTAGGTTTAGTGAATGACAGCGGGACTTCATATAAATATATACAGTGTATAAATATATAAATATTGAAAGTTTACAAAAATGTTTTACTCAGTGATGAACCAAAACGACTTCTCCTTCTTCTCAATCTGATAAAAAATGATAATTTAACCTTAGGACTCAAAAGCAACTGTTGTTTTGGGGCTCAAAACTTGGTCACCCATATTTAATGTAATGGATTTTCTGTCCTTGAACATGGAAAGGGCCTTAACTTGTGTCATGTCACTCTCAAACATTATCTATGTCCACCCTTAGGAAAACTGTAAAAGTAAAAATTGCTAAATTTTTCTCAGACTTGGTTGGATGTAGTTATAAAATTTAATCCTCAGATAAAACAACTTTCTCACTTTCTAATTGTTCCAAAAAGTTTACCCAGCATGCATTCAAACAACCCCAAGTGAGAGTCACCAGGCTGGCCTGCATTCACACGCGCTGACATACATGCACAGACAAACATGGGCACGCACCCAGCGTCCCGCAGCGAGCTGATCTGTGCTGTACATGTGCGATGCAGTCAGCGGCCGAGCGGCAGACAAACTACACAACACAGAGCGACACAGTGGCTCATCTGTCCCATGAAAAATGAGCAGGCTGGCCTCCAGTCAGCACTGCGCCCCACTTAACGCTCCCACCTCCTCCCACTCGCTCATGGTTTGTCCTTTTCTCACAAAGTGGCCTTTCCTTTCACTTTTTGACTAAATTTCTCCTTAATCTGTAACTTATTTATCCGTTCTGTTGTTCTGACTTTATTTAGCTAAGTTTTAACAGCAGTCATCAGTTCGCCTGCAACACACTCATCTGGTGCTATCGGCACTGATTAGTGGTGAAAATCATCAACGATAACTCATTTAGTCCAAACTGAAAAGAACTGAGCTATTTTGATAAATTAACATCACTTAATATAGAAAAACCAAATAATTCTGGCTTCTCAAATGTGAAGATTTGCAGATTTTATCATCGTCTTGAGTCTCGTCTCGACTAAGCTGTGTGTATTCTCTGGATTTTTAAATGCTTGTCCAAAACATAAAACTTGGGGGAAAGTTTGGCCACTGGGAGCTTTTTATAGGCAGAATTTAGACAATTAATTGAAGTACAAATAATCAAATAAAAAAACAAAAAACAAGCCAGATTGAATGGGAAAAAGAGTCTCTTTGGATGAAGCGCTAACATTGTTTACACTTATAAAAGCAGCATGGATTAGCTGATTTTCTGAAAGTGTGGTCTCATCATTCACGAGTTTAATCAGCGTCAAGTCTAGTCTGTGAGAAAAAAAGAACTTTGCATCTGCGCTGAAACAATAGGACCCATCAATGGCCAACCTCGGCATCTTTTTGGTATGCACCAAACAAACAATTAGCTTTGTTTTGGCGTAATTGACTGGCAGGACCGGGTGGCATTTACATTCGCCCGCTGTTGCCACCCTGCCATTCGGTGGGCCTGAAGAAAAAAGAAAAGGTTCATACGAGGGTGGAAGGTTGGCCACATCTCTGTGGTTCGAAGACACTGCTTTTTTTCCACAGTGGCAAACTTCCAAGCAGGTTTTTTTAAATACACGGCTGTGGAGGAAGAGAGGAGGGAGGCTGCAGTGAGGACGAGACTATAGATTTAATTATGCATGCATGTTTTCTCATTCATTGTAGTGGTGGGAAGGGGAGAGAGGGTAAGGGGTGTTTGGTGGGAGGGTTGGGGGGACAGACCAATGACATTCCGTTGTTGTAGTCCTCCCACACACACACACAAACACACACACAAGGAGCAGTCTGGGAGCGAGCCGCTATAGGCTAATGAGGTGACACTCACCGTCTGGAGACTAGCCAAAACAGTCCATTAACTCCTAGCCAGTAGTTAAGAGGAGAAGAAGGAGAAAGGTGGCGGCGGGGAGGGTGGGGTGAGGGAGAAAGGGGGCATGCGGGTGAGGTGGGCGGCTAGCCGGCGGGTTTGTGGGCGGAGCATGTGAGAGTGGCCGAAAAAAGCCCAGAGAGTCTGAAGTCTTTCAGGATGTGAAGGTGGGGGGTATTTCTACAGTTTTGTAGTTGTGAATGAATCAGCGGGGTGGCTCGTACGGAGAGGGGGGGGCAGTGCACGAGCGTTCACTGTTGGCGATTGTACTTTGTGGAGGCAACTCTTGAGGAAAAGTACGAGTGTGTGCGTGAAGTGGCGGTGGCGGGGTGGGTATCGGACGCAGCAAAAGAGGGGACAAGGGAGATAGATCCAAAACCCCCCAGTCAGGCAGACAGACCTTTGACAGAGGAGCTCTGTGATTCGCCTCTTTCATCTTCAGAACCCCCCTATCCACTCGGATAATTATGAGACAAATGCAGCGGACCCCTGCTGCTTGAGTGGCAATGGGCATGGGAGGCCAGAAACACAGTGAGAGAGAGTTCAAACCTGCACGTCTCGACTGGTCCGGAGAGGGGGGGGCACAGGGAATGAGAGATGGAGGGGGTGTTCAGGGCTCTGGGAAATTCCCCGCTCTCCCTAGAGATGCGAGTTGGCCCACAGATCATAGTTCAGGGACAGCTCGGTGGCGATACTCACGAGCTTAACTGCTTTTAGCCTCCAACTTCCTTTGAACCTCATTATACAAGAGCTCTCTCTGTTCAAATGTGGCATTGTGGTGGAATCAAACACACCTTTCTGAATATTATCTAACATACTCTTGGTTTGCAGCTTGAAGAATTTACAGAGTTCACAAAATATTAAACAATTTCCTTGGGTTCTGGTGAGCACTGATAAGGTGGCAGACTTACAAACTCCACTGTTACCTACATCTTTATCTCACACCAGCCATGCTAATACCCCGAAAGCCCTCGCCCTGACGCATAAGATCAATTGAGTTTGACTTCAAACTCCTAAAAATCTATTTGGAAATCTGTCAAATATAAAACTTATTGATTGATTAAGTAAGACATGAAAGTTTAAAAAGTTACTGATGTTAGCTTCTTGTATCCTTCCTATTTCCAAATCCCATTCACATTATTTTGACTCAAGCCTGTGTCATGTTGTGTGTCTGAGGCCTCTGCCAGTGATGTGTCAGTGATTGTCAGCACTTGCAGCAGCGTCAGGCCTCAGCCAAGAGGAGTTCCCGCTGGCAAGTGCATCAGGCCAGGCCAGGGCGACTGGGTGCTCCCTCAGCAGGGCAAAATGGCTCCCCTCCAGCTGGGCGAGAGGCCACCGAGGATCCCTGCCACCCATCGCCACTGTTTGCACTCCCTGAGGCCTGCCAAGCGAGCAGCAATACACAAACACCCACACACACCTTAAAACTGTGGCCGCGAAAAGGAATTATCCGATCATAGAATGCCACCACATCTAAGACCAGATCTTGGCCCAAAACAGACAAAGAAAACAAAGCGCACAGTCATTCAGACGATTTTGCTGGCACTGCTTCCCTGGAACGGGACATAGGGTGGAGAAGGAGGGGGAACGAACCACAGAGTTTAATGTGTCATTACAAGCATAAAAACAGACTACTGACATTGCCAACAGATGTCGAGCCAGTTTATTTTTACCATTACAACTCCAGTAGGGAATGAAACGGCAGGTGCAAATGAGTAGTCTTACAGATTTCTTCTTTACTATCCGAGCTCTGGTACTGCTGCATCATCATTTCTGCTGATCTGTTGCTCGTACTTGCATCATGTTTTAGGTACTATTTGGGTCTTCGAAATGTCCTGTTTTTAAGCAAGAATAAGCTTGAAAACTAAGGCCGCTTTCACACAAGCTTTAACGATAAATTAAAGTATCGTTCACTTGATTGTCTAGGACAGTAACTTCCTTTAAGGTGAAGAACATTCTTTAGGGATCTTTAATCTAATCATGCCGACCAAATTCCTAACTCCCCCTTCTAAATAGCGTCATAAAATAGCTCAGGTGAGACACTTAAATGCTTTGTGTTGTGTGTTGTTCACAGGCCAATGGGCTGTGGGGCTTGTTGGTGGTTAAAAAGCCGACTGCCTGCCGCATGGCCAGTAAAATCCCTTCTTCGCTGTTAATGAGCCTAGAGACGGGGCTCGCAGAGGCACCCAGTCAGAGCTGGACCGAATCAAAGCATCTGTGGGGGTCGAAGCTCAGGGGTAAAGGGGTTTGTCGAGGGAGTGGGTTTGGGTGTCTCTTCTGGCACAAGACCAGCACGCAACGCTTTAACAAAGGAAGCTAAAGGAGCGATTTCATAAAACGCCGTACAAGGAAGCGACTATAGAATCTAGGCGCTCGTTTACATATTCACATGCAGAGTAGTGTATTAAAGAAACAGCATCATAAAACGGATTCTCACATAATTCAAGAGGGAGTGACAACGGCTGTGCCCACCACAAGGTCAGAGAGTTGGCAGACATCCAGAGACAGCGGAGCTCCTCTGCTCCTCAAGGGCCCTCCAACCGTCTGGAGATACCCAGCTAACATCAGCCGAGGTGCACAGCATCTTTTCACTTTGTGGTTGTAGGTCCCACATGCCCCATTCCAACATAAACATCCCAGCGCTTAATACAGTCAACAGAGCGTCACTTACCACAACAAAGCACCATATAATCACGGCAAAATATCTCTTACAGGAGATCAGAATGTGAAACTAATCTAGGTTTAACTGCTATTCCCTTCGCCTTACCACAAGCATAGGGTTTAGAAACCATACTTAAGTGCATGCTAAGCGCGATATTCACAGCCAGAGAGAGAGAGTGAAAAGTCTATTCCACATTCCTGGCAAAAACACAGAGAGCAAATCTGTTCTGTGCTACTAAGGCCTGCTGGGGCAGCCCCCTCTGCCACTGCAGCAATAACAACATGTGGTTTGGCTGCACAGCGCCAGTTTACAGTGGGAAGACGAGAGGCGCTAAATTAATTTCAGATTCTGTTGTTTGAAAGCCATAAACAATGTTGGAGCAAACTTTGTCTTTCAGAATAGAGGCCACAGCTTGGTCACATTGTTCAAAGGCATTACATCAGTTGCTGCTCATGATTTTAAGGATATTCAATTATGAACAGCTCACTGTTAGATTGAAAGGACTCACTATGAAGTCATCCAAAATGAGGTTGTATAGAACAAATGAAATGGTGGTGTGCTATTAGGGTGCACGCTGTGTCCTCAGGCATGGCAAGCCTGATCCTCCTTCGCTATTAAGGCCGTGAATGTAAAGAGTCTTTGTTTTTGAATTATTACTGGATTATTGCCAGTTGCGAGGATGATACTCAGAACAAAGGGATATGTCATCAGGCCTCACCTGCAGGTTTCAGTTTGTTTAAATATTGTGGTCTTGTGATTACATATTTGCTCTGGTCAAATTAAGGAGGGGAGGCTTTCAGTTAAAGCGTGTTTAAGTCGTCCTTACTGAGCTGCTTCAGCCTTTCCCACGAGGCTCCCAAACCATAATCTCTTGAAATATTTGCACAGATGACGGCAGCACTCGGCTGTTTTGACATGGAGAGGCATGAACGAGATCGAGCAGTCAATTTTTCCATCTTTTCTCTGTTCAGGAACAGGAATTCCCCTTTTGCCGCTATATTCCCTGTAACCCACCCACGCGCACGACTCCCACCAACCCGTATAACCCTCCCGGCACTGCTTCCTCCACTTCCTCAGCCTGCTACGATTTGTCCACTCAGGGCCACACCGCGGGAGCCTTTACACCCCTCCTCACAGCCAGCTCCCACTGCCTCCACTTTCCACTCACCCAAGCATGTTGTTTTCACTTTATCAGGGATGCCAAAAGATCATTCGCTAAGATCAGGGGTAGGTGAGAGGGCAAACAAGGCTGGGGTAAATATTGGACAAGGGTAGTTACAGTTCTGCTCTAGTTCAGCTCTGCAGGGCTAGCAGAGCAGGACTAGTCTGGCTGTTTTATTTATGTTTAATGCTTCTGGCATCACTGAGCTTCAAGCAAAAAACTCTACAAATCCCATTTGATTTCAGAGCTTTGACTGCAACTTAAATGCATCTCCCACACTCTAACAATTCTCGCTCAGGTTCATGACAACTGGCAGCACACATGCATTTTCTTTTGCCGTCAAATCTATGATTACATTTGCCTCGGGGAGACTTTCCACTGCCCATGTTTTCTAAATCTTACCCTTGACTGGCAACCATAAACGTAGCCAATATAAAGCTAAGAATGCTATGGATAATTTCATGTTAAAGGCTATTTTGAGTCATGAAAACATCTTATATCTAGTAAATGTAGATGTAGAATGTAGAAACATTGCAGTTAAATTACAGCTGCACTTATTTAGGTGCAAAACCCTTTCAAAAGCCATAAAATGTAATCTCCTGGTACTAGCCACAGGGTTGCATCATGGGAACTGGAGTCAGTATCAAAAGGCCACCATTATAATCCCTGTACTTCCACGTATCTACACATATTTACGTCTCCGCTCAGATATTTCAGTCCCAGGGGCCTGCTTCAGTGTGTCTGTTAAAAACTATCGCCTTGCTGAAACTACTTGTTGCAAACTCCAGAGGTTGGCAGCTCTGCAGAAACACTTCCCATTTGTGGTGCGGCGCTTGGTCCAAGCCACTTGAACTTGGCAGGGCTTACCTGGAACAGCCTACCCGTAGGACTGCCACAGACACTTCCACTCAGCCAAGACAAGAGGCCTCAACAGTTAAAACAGCTGATGTCAGCCACACCTCCAGAACTCAGGTGTTAATCATGAAAGAAGGAGAGATTTGTCACCTATTTCCTGTTAAATCAGTTGAACGGATTGTGTTTCAATTAACTAAAAAACATTTTTAATTACTCAAGCATAAATGTCAAGTGTTTTGGCAGAATCTTCAGCATTGCACAAGAGAAGCTTTTGGTAAAAGGTTGTCTGAGTTCAGTACATACAGTGCTGAGGCTACAGTACCTTCACAAAGACAGAATTGTGCATACAAGGTGACTTTTTTATCAATTGCAAGAGAATTACACAGATCGTATGACACCATATGGAATTCTTTTTACACATAATGTATTTCCTTTGCAGGCGCTGTGAAAGGCGAGGCCTACAGGGAGTCCTCTTTAGGAGGAGAGGGGAGAAAAAAAACGCTGTATGTATGGTGAGGAGGGACGGGGGGTGGGGGTCGAGGGGTTTAGCGGGGCGGTCCAAGCACGCTCAGCGAAAATATGCCTCATGCACTCGTTGAACTTGGGGCCTGCGCGGGCTTCTCTCAAGGTTATAGGAGAGGCCTGTGCGCAGAGGAGCAGGAGAAGGAAACCAGCAGCAGCCGTCGAAACGCAACAAGCTTCAAACTGGACTGGGTTTTGGGCTTATTTTACTTTCTGTTTCTTAATAAAAATGCTAATATGTAAATGTTTGCAGCAGTAACCTTTACACTGATTTAGCCTAACTTTCTTACTTAGACTATAGCTGCTCCTGAGCCTACTGTTGAGTGTCTGTTGCTCAGATAACACGAGCAGCAAGTGATCGCCTTTGACACCAGGCTTCCTTCCCTCCTTGGAGCCTGCCGGGACTAGAGCCATGTATCCGCTGCCGCACCCCAGAGCACTCGAACACACAAAGGTAGGAAGCGGCCAACGGAGCAGGGCACATTGTGACGAGGCCACTAAATCACCTCTCATTTTATCAACTGCTAGTCCTGTATGTTTTGTAGGGAAGCATAAGTCCCAGTAAAGTTTTTATCTGAAAATAAGTGCTGACTCACACACAAAATGGGATCATATCTAGAAAACTGTAATGTATAATGTATATCTATCTAAAAACAGGAGCAAAAGATCAAGCAAAAGATATAATCATGAAATTTACATGAAAAGTTGTCATGTCCCGGTTAATGACAGGGCCAGGAGTGTCTACATGCCTCAGCGCTCTGACAACTTGCCTTTGACTTCACCCTGACACGAAGAGGTCAAAGGTCAATAGGTAGTAAACACTGTCTGAATGAATTGGTCACTTTGCCTTTCCTCAAGAATTAGCAGACCATTAGCACCTCATAAAACGTCCACTTCTCTGCTTTACAACAGATTAGACCTCCTTTCCTACAAAGAGCCGAGTCAAAAGACCGGATTGTCTATCTTAAGACCCTGTTGAACTCTATGGGTTCCAGAGTAAATAAAAGAGGAATTATATCTGCATACCCTACACCAATAAAGAGACACTACTTTGATATAAGCTTAGACCAAATTGTGTTTCTTCTAAGCTATTTTCCCCCAAATAACAAATTAACATGAGATGAAGCGGGTCATTCTTGAGTCTTGATTAAAAGGGCCTTAGCTTTGCCCAAGTGGCCAAGCAGCAGACTGCAAGTTCAGCTGGTGCACTCAAAGACTTATCATTCAACTTTAGTAAACAAGAAGAGGAGGAGGGAAAATAGCCTCATCCAAATATAATAAAGGGAGCATCAAAGCAGCTACTGGAGAGAATCAGTCGGAGTATTAGAAGCCACTTGGGGTTGTGAACGTGATGGCTTAGATGTCACTGGAGAACATCTTCATGGACGGAGAGCGGCAAACAAATTAAGGGGGATGAGCTTGTAGTTGGTGGATTAATCTTAGATTTATGGAAGCCGATGAGGAGCACAAGGAGACAAGTCGGAGCAGTGAGAAGCTCCAAAAAAAGCAACATTATTTTATTAAATACTCAGTATAAGCATGTGGTGCTGTTTGGTCATAAAGTTATTCCAAAGAGTACTGTGCATTAGAAACTGGTTTAACTTGACAGATTACCTCTTATTAAAAAAGTTTACAGACCTTGGTAACTGTACAGTCTGTTCTATAAACTTCATGGAAGAGGATATTGTGTGTCCTGACAGCAGGTTATGTGTGATGAGTGGTAGCCCTGCGGCAAGCAGTCACTCACATTAGCACGAGGGGTGTGGTGCAGAATGCAACATGTTGACGTTATTGTTGGGAACATTTTGCAGATGTTTAAAAGGAATAAGCGTATTTGTAAACCTTCATCAGAAGGAACAATCCTTCATAATGTTGTTGATTATTTCAACATTTTAGTTTCATTCCTGGCGGCAAGGTTTAAGACTGCAAAGTGGCCCAAGACACTCTGCAACCCAAATGTGAGATGATGGGAAATGCACATGTTAAGGCTATATTTAGTCCAGTACAGTTTTCCTGTGACACATTTACTGCAAAGGACCTCAAGAGTGATAACACGCACAAACCGCTGAGGAGAGTGACAGCAATACATGGAGCCACAGGAGAAACAGGCCAATTAATGCCAGGATTCCCACTCGAGCTCAGCCCTGTGTATAATCCCACAACCTACTTCATAGGGAGGAATGTTTCCCCTTTTGTGCTGATGTGTGGATCATTAATCACATTTCATATCAAATGCCTATCCCTTAACACAAATGCTCTATCCAAAAAACGCACAGCGCACCAAATGTGAAGTACAGCTCTTCAGTGAAGAGTAAACTTTCCACAATCAATTATCAAGAGACTGATGTAGAAGAACTGGTTAAAAGGTGCATTTGAAAACATTTTAAGACAAAAGCATCTAGGAGTAAGTATTTGCACCAATATAAGAAGCCGGCCCGCCAACATCATTAAAATGAAAATAGTAAAGGATAGGACAGACCAAACTTCAATTTAGTTGATGTCACTTAAAGCCGGGCTCTCAAAATTCTCGCTCAGCACGCAGAACTGGCACTTGAGACATGAAAGGGCAGCTGCAACGTTTGGTTTACATTATATCTTAGTGGTTTCCACATTGTGGCCAGGGGATAAGCATCAGGAGAGGTTTATCTCTGTCACAGTGCTCTATGGAATATGTAAACACTATGTGTAATCAGTACTGCAGTGAAATGGACTGTAGGGGGTGTGTGGGAAAGTAAAGTGCTTTAGGAATAAGCCGCCATCTTACTTCTTGAGCTTGAGTAAAGATAAGACAAGGGAGGCAACGCGGCAAAACCTCTCTGCTTAAATGCTGGGTCTTTACACAGTGTTAGGAGTGGGACAACTTTGTAAACCAATGGGCAGATGAATTTTTAAAGTAAAGCCCATGTAAGTTAGGTGTTAGGTTTCCTTCTGTTGTCTTGGCTTAACTGTGTCAGTGTCTTTGTACTCATGATCCACCCTGTGAGACAACGCCGCTCCTTTCGTTTTTAGCCGTTTGAGCCCCACTCCCATCTGAAGCCTGAGTTTTAATATGGTGTCCAATCAAAAGTGATTAAGCATCATGGAGCACAAACAATGCCGGCCCTTAAATCTCTGTGAACCCTCTTTCACTGCGGCGAATGAAAGAGCACTCTGTCTGCGGCAGCAGATGACAGACGCGCTTGAAGATAAGTCTTCTCCATGAGCCCTTATCCGACGAACACCCGCCGTCCCACCAAAGAAAGAATGAAATAAATAGATTACAAGACACACAAGGGAACAGAGAGAAATGGATCCCACCTTTGCTGCTAAGAGTGTAACCTACAATAGCATCAATGAGGAAGTGGTGGGTGTATTTTTCTTGACTGTGTTTTCTGTGCCTAAGATACATACACTTTGCGCCACCACACAAGAAGAGTGGTCATGAACTTCTGTGAACATAGTAAGTATGCAGAGTATTATATTAGGACATCCATAAAATACACCAACTTTATGGGTAAAAAGTAAACTTAGAGAAACTGCCAGCAACCACTAGGCTTGATGTATGTCATATGCAAACAATATCCTCAACTAATGCATGGGATGCTTTATATTATTCTCTTTTAACTGTGGCTTTTAAAAGCTTAGAGAGTAATATTTCAATCTACAATAACATGGTGTTGGACAAAGGTTTCATCATTAATATAACATGATCAGGAGACACTGTTGCCTACAAATAATAATAGCACATGTAATGCAATCTTACAACTGGTGCGCTTCCAGCAACCACAAATAAACTCCAATAAAGAAAATACTGTTAAAACTTTAGCTTCCGAAAACATCATCCTCAAGCAGAATTAAGAACCCATAACTATCATAAGGCATGTAATACCCACTTATGCAGACACTTGCAAACTTGAAAGACATCAGTGAGAGGTCATAAAAGGGAGGAGCTGGCGCTATGACAACAAGACATTAGCCGTCTGCAGCCTGCCGCCGTCAACAAGTCAGCATGAGCACTACCATCTGACTGGGCTTTCCTTACACTGGCCCATATACCCAAGCCAAAACTAGCTATTGCTGCTGCTGTTTCTGGCTCCTGCTTTCAATTTGACTAGAGTGGGCCAAGTAATGGCTTCAGCATTTTGCGGTCTGCCGACACATATGGTCCGTGTAGTGATCTGGTTCTGTCCCCGTCGACTATTTGGGGACAAGTGGAGAGATGTGGCAGAAGAGAGACACAAGCATAGCTCTAGGGGCTGGCTACAGTTACAGAGGCCGTGTTATGGCTGTCCTGAGAATTGGCCACGCCGCAATCAGTACATAACCACAGAGATAGGAATCCAGAAAAAAGGAAAATATCAAATAAAAAGCGTTGAAGCCATAAACTCCTGAGCTTGAATAATATAGATACCAGTTCATATAATTTGCTATTTTAAAAGGCGCTTTATTAACTGGATGGCTAAATCCTGAGCTTTTTTCTTAAGTTTGGCATGAAGGACTGCATTAAGAATTAAACCCAGACTTTCCAGCTAATAAGGGGTAGCTTGTTTATAATTCCCCCCGACTTTATTAGCCAAATGCCTAAAGATACAGTAAAACAACAAGACTACTTACTAACAAGCACATTAACCTTCTCTTTATCACTGACGTCACCATTATTGCGTGTAGTTAGCCTACCGCCGCTGCCCCTATCTGGCTGCGTGACCTAGATTAAAGGTTATTTGCACAAGCTCCTTCGGCTCGCCCTTGTTGGGTTTCCTTATCTGGGTTTGTCTGGACAAATCTTGGACACAAAGCGCCCATTTTGTGCTCCTCTCTGGAGATCCTGTTACAGAGTTCCAGACACGACGCGGTCCACCAAGCGGTGCCTTTGGGAGCATGACGTTCTTGCGGGACGGCAATGATTAGCTGCTTCCACTACCTCTAGCATACGATACATGTGCCGTGCTATTACGTCACCGAGCAGGCTTTTGTGCAGTGATGATGGGGTAAAATGATCAGCAAGAGGGTTAAATGATGTCATGCAAGGGCAATTCAAAATCCCTTACTTAAGAAAACATATCCAATATGGTTTCAGAACTCACTTTAGGTTCTGATTGCTTCAATGCTTGCGTTATTGCTGCGGGGCCTTTCTCCCTGTTGCAACGTAAATGTACCTGTAGATGTTTATATTAAATTTTGAATACATTTAAGAGTTTAAAATACAATAGTACCAATGCACAAAGAACAACTAGGAGGCCATGCCAAAGAAAAAGAGGGAGAGAAAGGAGTAGTGTTCGCTGACCTCATTCTGACAACAGGCCCGAGAAGAGCCTTTCACTGTAACCGTTTCGCAATAGCGCTGTTGTTTATACAGGTGCTGGGTGAGTCGAGCGAGATATGGAGTGAGCGTGCATTTTGCAACACCTCATTATGAATACTAAACACATGCAGCATGTCAAATCACAGACGCGCTCAGACGCAAGTGCTCCATCCCTGCTTCAGAGTGTGGCTTGAGTTTTAGTTGTGACATTTTTTTAGGCTGCAGCCAATTTCTTCTTCTATGTTTAACTTTCAAAGTCAAGTTCTTCAACACGTTCCAAGTGCTGTCAAACACTAGTATCCTCGGGTAGCGTCCAGTGAGTGCTCGCCTCCTGGAACGGAGGCCTCTGGTTGGCTCGTGTGCTTGGCTGTGGGGCAGTCTCATGCAACAACATCCACTTGGCCAGAGTTCAGCCCCGTGCACAGCTACAATACCCAAAGGTGGCTGTCCAGGCCATTGTTTATGCAACAAAACATTACTGCCAGGTTAAAGGGAAAAGAGCAAGACGGTGGACGATTATTCAGGACTCATGGCTGAAAATGTTACTGTACAACTACAGCAGATTGTTTCCAATTATATTATCATCACCACAAAAAGCCTGCTGATATATTTATATTGTTTTGCAGCTGCTGTAAATGGTTTACACTTCTAATAATATGAGCCTAGCACAGAAAATAAATGTGCCATCCAACTAAAGCCAAACTTAAACAAAATGAATTCCCACGTTGTTACCGATGACTGAAACAGGCTCACGTCCAAGTTAATGTAGCGACTATCTTATTTTCCTGTTAACCATTGAGGCAAACCAAATGCTTTAAATTTAAGAGCGAAGAGAGAAAAAATTCCTCACAACAGCTGTTTGGTAAACATACCAAAGTAATTGTTCCAAATGCCTTACTTTAACAGAGATTAAATGCAATTAGTGGCTGTTTATCTAACCACAACCAGTCTCTGTGCCAAAAAGAAAAGTCTCTGTCATTGTTTTGAGCGCAGAAGCATTACAGCTGGGAATACGCAGACTGTTTTCATACACCGCTTCCTTATGTACAGGAAGGAACTTTTAGACACAAACAAAGTGTATGTTCAGAGCTCAGAGAGACCATAGGGATAGAAAAAAACAGTTGGTTGGCTAAGGCTAAGGGTCTTCTGAGGTGAATATGAGGAATTTAGGTCAGTGCAGCCGAGACGTTTAACCAGCTCAAGCCGTTGCAGTGGAAATAGCACGGGAGGCCAGTGCGAGGGGAAACCAGTGCGTCACAGCTCCCCGGCCTGAGTCCAGGCTAACTCCCTCTCCGCGCCCCCCTCCGACGCAAACAAGAGCCATAACTTCCCTAATGATCCCGGATCATGTACGCCTCACACACGTTCCACCAATAAGGAGCGCTTCCTCTTCACCTTTGACCTTTAAGTGGGTGTGCCTCCGCCTTACTGGAAAGGAAGTCCAGAGCATGATATTAACACACTGTAAGTGCCAAATAATCATGTAGGAAATCTGACAAAAATCCAACTTTAAGACTTGACAAATCTCTCAGTATTTGCTCAATCTTGATAATCTGATACTCTCCTGCCTTTATTCCCCTCAAGTCCAGTGCTGCACACACACACACACACACATTGTAAACAGTCTTTATTGAGACGTGAGTGCTTGTATAAACATAGACGAGCCCTATTGAGGGTCCGGGGCTGGGTCGGACAATAAGAGGGGGAAAGTTGCTGGATGTTCCTCACAGACGGTGTGTACAAAATCCAATTATCAGAGCCACGGCATTAACATTCCAGCAGTCTGGCAGGTGACGGCTCCGTCTTTTTAACCCCCCTCCCCTTTTCTACACCGCACCGCCAGCATGGGACAGAGTCGCCCGGCAGCACCTCAACAATACATAGCCCTCTTCAGCTACTCCCCCCTTTTAAGATCCCCCAAGTATTGAGACATATATAGTGGCGAGAAGGCAAAGAGAAGCGAGTGGGGGCGAGTAGGGGGGGTCCACAAGTAGCGACACTAGTCTTTTCTTCAGGAGATCAGCGCGACCGGCCTAGCAGGCAGTATCAGTCAATGGGGCATTCTTCTCCTCTGTGTCTCAGGGTGAGAATATGTTGATCGCTGATAACGCTGCTTTGATTGCCATAATGGGGAAAGCACTTTTTTGTTTTTGAGCGTTTGCCTCTGAACAGTGGGAGCTTTGTCAGCCTTAGGTGATGTTGATGGCATACAAAACGGCCAATAAAATGAGAGTTTAACAGTAAAACAAAAGCAATACTGCAGTGCTAGGGCTAACAGTGCAAAGGATTCAAATAACGTCTTGCGGCGACAAAAGGCAACACAGCAAATTCAGATCGCGAAACACATGGGTAATAGACTTCTATATTGTATCGCGCAAGTCCCTGAGGTACAATGCGTCGTCAACAGTTCTTATTCTCTGTTTTACATTCTGTATATATAGTTGGTCTCATGCTGGGATGTGGTGTACGTGATAGGGTGCATGTGACACGCAAAGCCTTCTCCCGTCTGGTGTCCTGTCCTGTTCCCTTGTCAGGTCCTATATATAAACATACATCTGACCCCCGTTCTGCTCTTTCCATCATCTCATCCTGTCATAGAGAAGGATAGGAGGCAGAAAGTACAGACGAGTTCATTCATTTTCATCAGTTCAATCAAATATTATCAAGAGAATGTTGCTCTTTTTTTTCCTCCACAAAATCACTATCTAAAAACTGTTTTAAAATATGTATAATTCTCTTTTTTGTTTCTGTTTCACTTGATCGGTTGTCTGTTTAACTGTAACTCCAGTGCCCCCTCCCAAAAATGAACATTGCCTTTATTTCTCCTCTTTTCAGAGTGTTGCTGTCCCCCTCTGCGAATAGATATTAGTTAAGTGTCTTGTGGTTTCCTCCAGACTCACCAGAAGGCCTGCGCTTGGTTAATTATTTTTGGATGGCAGATTAAAAAAAAAAAGTTGGTTCTTTCTTTTTCTTTTTTTATGAGCTTAGCAGCGGTTTGCCATTCATAAAAGTTGGCACTGGTTTCACTCTGCCTGCCAGAGATCACACCCCAACCATTTTCATTTTCCTTCTTCCATTTGTTTCATTCATGTCATAGATTTGGCAGGGGACTGTATCGCTTTCCTGATGGCCGTCGACCCTTCAACACCCTCCTTTGAGGCTTGAACTCCCGTTTGTGGCTTTGTTTCCCACCGGAGTGGAGAAAATGTCAAAACAACAGTTCACACTGGTTTGCATCCAAGAGACTATTTCTTGGATTAATAAATTTAAATAAAACTAAAACTAATGTTAGGATGCAACGACAAGTTATGCTCCGTTGACATGGTTTTGGATAGAAACGTTAACGTACAATACACTTTATTAAAACATTTTAGGAAAGTTTTATGGTTTGCCTTTGCATGTGAATAGTTACTTTGGAATAAATTCAAAGTTTACATGAGGAGTTAAGTTAAGACGGTTGGCTCACGTTCCCCCGCTTTTACATATATTATCATATGAGAGTGGGGAGGCAAATGCACTCTGCCTCCACACTTTAAGTGCATTACACAGTGCATTCAGATAGGCCCCAAGAAACAGCAGTTTATCATCAACTACTGGAAATATGCCCACTGACAGGATCACTATATGACACACACATTCACGCACACGGCTCCCACCCACCGGTTCACAAACCACTTTGCTAAATCTATCAAGTGCAGCTGCATCTATGTTAATGCATATGCCCACAAGCAGGATACATATGAGCTCATGAGTTAGTCCAACCACTCGAAAGTACATTTAACCTATAGACGCAACGCCTTCTCTCGTGGATTCCAACCAATCCTGGAGAACGCTAAAGTGACAAATAAAAGCCAAGAGTCCCAACATGGAGACAAACACGATGGCTACCGTGTATGTGGCGCTCACCACGTTCCCATCTGAATGGAGTTAGAGTCTGGCGAGCAGGATTGCAGGGAGAAGAGTCTCCTGGGGCGGTTGGCTCAGCAAGCCAGGACCCGAGGATGGCTGCACCGTGGATTAGGGCCCCACAGTGGTCCATTGTTAATTGGGCGCCATGTGTGAAAGCTACAGAGAGATTAGTTTGTACAGCTGCTGCCATTTGTCATAACTGCCCTTAACAAGACACACATGGCAACCCAAGTTACAGCCAGAGGTTTTACAGAAAAGGGGGAGAAAAAATGTCTGCCGAGCGTCTAATAGTTTGTGAAACAGACCTGCGTAAGTAAATGAAGATGTTCTTGGGAAACACCATGCAGACTCAGCTGGGATCCCATAAGAGATGATGAGTTTTGAGCATTACTCATTCAGCCATCTGCAGGTCAACCAGGGTCATTATCATAACTGCTTAAAAAGCTACGTCAAACCAATAGAAATCCCAGACTACAGGTTGCAAACAGTTCTGGGAAAACAACAAGGAACGACTGGCTATTACATCATGGGCCTATTAGGCAGAGCTCAAATTAAACATAGTCTGCGTTTTATTAGGCAAACATGAATCAGACTTTACAGAGATAACAACACAGTTGGTGATTGTTGAGGCCCAATGACCTCTTGTCTCCCCAATTTCCTTGGCTATGTAAAGCTTAAAAGAGGCATGCCCAAGTTATTTTTTGGTAAGAATCCACAGTGTAATTGTGGGTTGTAGGTCTGTGCACATGTTGGAGACCTAATTACAATCTTTACTAAATCTAAAGCAAGCTTTTAAAACACTCTCACTTTCAATTTTTTTGCCGACACGGGCTGTAGTACTCTGTTGTTATTCACTGCGGTTCATTGGATCTAAATACAGGCTTTCGGGCTTAAATGCAGGTGAGCATGCACAGTAAAAGACATTTTTGAATGTATTTCTTTACTAGCGTTATAAGAGTTTGCATCCACCAACGAGGAACCGCTTTCTTAAGAGTATGAGCTAAAATACCAGCTGGAGCCCTTTGCCTGCACAAAGAAAGAGGGCCAATTTAAGAAGAATTCAAGCTATCTGGAGCCAGATCATATAGGCTTTCAGTAGGCACCATGGTAACAAGGCCTGTTCCTGCCCAGTAAAAATAACGGGCTTCATTAACCATGCTGTTAATGCTGCAGCAGGCTTTAATCAATCCAAACAGCACTGCCCTCGCATGTCCGCACACTTAGTTGCATAGGGGCCCGACTATTTCATCATTTCTAACTATACCGAGTCAGCATTTTCAGTAAAAAATAGCTTTTTATTTTGGTGAAACACAAGACCCGCAGTAATAAGGAAGGTTTCATTCAAATAAATACTTCATCCTGCTGTCTCGCAAAGTCTAAAAAAAACAACATTCTTTTTGGCGCTACAGTCTACTTCCTCACCATAAACAAGCACTTCTATTGTTCTTTTAATAATATATAGTCTCTATTGCTTCCAAAATTGGCGTCATTTTGAAAAGTGAACCTGACATATGTGAGGGAGGAGTAAATGTGCTTTGGCTATCTTTGACAACTCAATGGGGTGCTGATGAATCCGTCCCAAGCAGGCCATTCCCAAGCCCCAGACACCATATCCCCTCTTTGACCCTCTGCACCGACATTAAAAAGAAATGCTCTAGGGATTCACCCCCCCTCCCAAACAACAGCAACATGCCCACCCAAAAGTACATTTTGCACAACACTGCGATGGCCAGTCTTTTTTTTGCCCCCCGTCCTCCTCAGGTCTTGTCGAGCTGTCATCGTGATGGGCCTTACTGTACGGCCAGACAAAAGAAGAGACAACCATCACTCTGGGCCACTGATCGGCCCTGTCTGGACTGAAAAGACTTTGATGGGGCAAAGCAGGGTGGGGGGCACTGCACAGAGAAGTTAGTGTCTCCTGGGCAACCACACTGATTGTCTGTCCCTGCCTCAAGTTCCCCATCACACCCCTACCCACTACCTCTTTTCATTTTTTTCTTCCCTTCATTGGTTGTTCACAAGGCCCCTTCCTGGGTTAAGAGGACTGGCTTTCTGCAAAAAAAGTCTTAGTCTGGCACTTGAGGGGTGCCTTTCTTCTGGCTGACTTGAGAAAATAAAAGGTCAAAAAACATCTTTACGTGAACTTCCTTTTCTACCTTGAGGGTCCAACCACCTGGTCCGGTTAACACCACTAGGGTTAGGGCTCTATCCAGTCCTGTATAAAACACACTGTCTATTTAAGGACAAGAGCAAAGAGGAGATGGTTAGAGAAGCTCTGGCAGACGGGAAAGGCTTTTGTAAAGCAGGACAGTGAGGTACAGTGTAGTGCCTGGGATAGGGGGTGAATGTACCCATTTGTCTTCATTTGGTATGACCAGAAGACGGAGTGGGGGTGGGGGAATCTATCCAGGAGGAGTGGGAGGTGCCGGTCCTCCAGTCAAGTGGCCTCGGGGGGATTTGAAATGCTTTTGGGGTCCTCTCCAAAAGCCTGGGAAAGTGTGGTGAAGTCGAGATCTTAACCATCGACTAAGGACACAAACTGCAGCCCTTCACTGTGTGTTAACTACAAATGGAAAACTAAGTCTCCTGCTGAAACCGACAAGAAAATCCCCCTCAACCTAATGTCCGTGGCTTAGCCAAAGAAAAACCCTGTCCCATTTTCAGAAGGATGCAACAGGGCAAACTGTGACACAGGCAAATTAAGTACAGTGTTGCAGACAGAAAGCAGGAGTTGTAAATTTAGCACAAAAAGCAAGCATCCACATTTGTTGGTGCCCTCTGCACGGAGTAGCCTTGTTTCCATGGAGATTTATGTACACATGGCACACAAAAGAGAGCTAAGGAGGTAACACGGCCTGTTTAAGCCTTGAGGTATTTGCCGGAGCAAAACCCCGCTGCTAATAACACAAGCTTCATACAGAGCCAGGCAACTGCGCCCAGGTTAGTATTTGAGAAAGAGCAAGAGGGAAAAAAAGCACAGAGAAGTCAGATGAAGATACAAAACGGTCAAGAATATACCAAAAAGAGATGAGGGGATACATAAAAGAAGACAGAAAAGATGGAAGAAAAAAGAAGACATGCAAGGAGCACACAACAAAACAAAGAAAGCAAGAAGCCGCTAGAAAGAAAGAACACTGCAAACATAAATAGCTTGCGGGTTAAGAGAAAAAGGATCGGGAAGACATTTAGTGGGAAGCGGAAATCAATAAGGCAAGCGGTGTAGCTGGGAGGGAGTTCTAAGTGGATTAGATTGAGAGAATGTGTTCGATAGGTTATGGCTCTGGGAGAGAGGTAGCCAGACACCGCAGGCTCTATTGCATACTAATAAGGAAGTCAGGATGGAAGCTAAGCACAGGGTTGCATAGTTCACTCTGAAGACTTTTTCTATATGGCTTCGGAGTCATCTTCTAAGGTCTTTCCCAGGATTTGCCTTTAACAGTTTTTAGTTTATTTGCTGTTGCCCCCTAAAAAATACTGAATTTATGCAAACACACCATCAAAAAAAAAAAACAACAACACAGAGACAAACTTAATATTTATATTAACCAATTAGACAACAAAATGAGGAGAGCAAACAGGAGTGTCCTTAACGCTGTCTGCTTACTGCAAGTTTTGTTTCACACTTCTGGCCTAAACCCAGCCGCCCTTTCTCTGGCCAAGTGCCTGGGCCTGGGACAGCTGTCATGGTAGGAGTCTCGGGCTTGAGGGAAAGCCAGGGAGCACAAAAAGAAAAGAGAAGGCGAGAAGGACCGAGAAGGGGAGAGAGAGTCATTTGGCCAAGCAGCGTGCCGCGGGGGTGATTCCTGATGGCAGAGGAGGATAAGGGGATTGAAGGAGGGAGGGATGGATGTTGTGCTTAGTCACCAGACCACCACTGTGACCCAGAAGGTCAGGCCTCCGCACTGGCCGCCTGACCAGAGCCCCCGAGGCAGCCGGCCGGAAAACAAGATGCAAAAAAATCGACCCCACGCAGCATGTTAAGCAGGCGATGTCCAACACTGAAAACAGGACCAGTCAGACTATCCTGTGTGAAGGTTCGGAAGGGGTTAGGAGGTGTGCCTACTCCCCCTCACTTAGGCCACTGAACCAAGGGACCACCAGCTACACCAGTAAGAGCTGTGGGTGAGTGGAGACTAACAGTTGCCAAGAGACCACCGGTGATCCTGCCGCGGCCGTGGTTTGACCTCGATTGACGGGGTCAATGAGGGGGGCCTATGAGCAAGCACCGCCACCCCCCTAGGCAAAAAGTCTTCCTCCTCCACGTGCCCTGGGCCTGCGACGGCGGGTTTCCACTGATCTGCTTTGCTCAATTAAACTTCAGAGGACACCCCGCCACATCCCTCGGCAAAGGTCACAACCCCCGGGCCAAAGGTTAAGTCTGGCACTCGTAAAACAAGGTGTCCATTAACAAGGCAGCATGTATTGGGAAGGTAATCCATCCATTTCCACAAACTATCATGACAGTGTGAAAAAAAGTTACGTCAGGGGATGTGGGGGGAGTCAAGGTAATGATGTTTTATGGCCGTGTTAACTTTCAGCTTGAGAGTAATGGGAAAGCTGCTTGACCTTGACTTCTTTACTCTACCAGTGGATAACCCCAGCTATTCTCATCACTGGTTACAGTGAATGGAAAAGTCTATGGATATTTTTACCACTTATTATTTTACTTACTCTTACGTACACTCACATAGCTACTGCAACTGTATTTTAGATTAAGTCAGATTAATTAAATTAGAGATATACCTTTTCTGTAAACTAAAATGTCTTTGGTATAATATGTATTCATTATTGACATAACATAAATACAATGAACTCATTCCGATGTTTTTAAGGAAATACTAATATGCTGCTTCACAAATCCAAAAGGCCTACACCTCTCAAACATGCCTTAACACGACGGTTATCCACATGCCTTGTTACAACTATTCCATCAGGTCGTCAAACTGGATATGTAAAATATGAACCCAGGTGGAAAGAGGAAAGGTTTTTAGAAAAACAAAAAACAAACAGTTGCCGTTTTAGAAGTTGATTATTTTTTAAAAAGTGTCAGTAAGTACAACGGCCGTGTGAGAGAGCAAAAGCAGGGCCCTGTATTGAACACAGGCTGCCAGTTGGCACAATGGATGCCACAACCCCCACTCCCTGCCCCCAGCCTACTTCCCAGCGGGCATTCATCTGGGCATGCACATGGGTGCTATAGCCCTGCCTGGCTAAACGCGTCTGTGCCCCGGAACAAGGGGGCTGAGAGACCTCTCTGAATTCACACAGCACTCTCGCTGCCAACCTGACGACCTTTTTCAGGCAGCAACCCACCAGAATCTTAAACAAATACACTGTGAACGTATTGATTTTTTACACAAAAAATAACAAAAAAGTAGTGTTGTAAATAGTAGGAACATTTTTTTGTTACTCAATTACCTAACACTGAGGCACTGTTCATCTGCCAGAAAAGACAACGGAGAGTACAATATTAAAAACACAGAGCAGCCTCATTTTTCGCGCTTCGCACCAACGCTACAATCTGTTTCAGCCAAAGCCGTTTGCTAGTTTCTTTGTGTTTGATTGTATGTTTGTTTGTTTCATGCAGTTGCAGCAGAACAAAGGCATCGGCTTCCATTCTGCCACTGTCAAAAAACTTTCCAATGTGCCCACTGCATTGCGGATGCCAACCAACGAATCAAAGGCATGCTGCAAGCAGACAAAGAGGGTTTGATGCCAACCTCCAAACCTCTAACAACCATTACTGGTGATTTGCCTGCCTCCCTGGCACAGTGCAAAACAAAATGGCGGCGCGCCGCACGCTACCACAATATGGCTGCATTGTCTCGAGACGGGCACTGCTTGGTAACTAAGAAAAGGAAAAGATGCCTTCGCTGCAAAAAACAAAACAAGAGAAAAGCACGGCTGTTTCTATGATCCCTGTAAAAGAATGTTATTTTGTATTTGCCAAAGTTTCAAGCAACAGAAATTTTGTGGACGGCGGTAAATAATCGCTCTAATCCGTAATGCATTGCTGGATCAGGACAAATTCATTCGCCAGCAGAAAAGACCAGAACGTTTAGTTTATTTCAAATAATGGAGTTTATCTACATTTTATTAATTTCTTTCAACACTTTATATTTCCCACAATGGACCCATTTCTCTAAAGGAACAGCTGGTAAAGTCTGAATATATTTTGTGCAAAAATGGCACTAATGTATCATTTTAATGTTTTATTATAAAAAGTGAAGACTCATTTAGAAGTTTGTGATAAACAGAGGAACATGCAGTGGATGCAAAGTACAAAAGCAGTGGCATCCCACAAAAGACACAAAAGAGGGTCTGATGCCAAGCCCGGTGCCAGTGGCAACCATTATTGTCTCTGTGCGGTGCCTTCTGCTTTCCCTGGCACTTATCAAACACAAAATGGCGCTCAGGGTTTCATGATAATGAGCTAGCTATACATGACTTTTTTTTTTTTAATTATTATTATTGTGGACGGTTGTTCTCATTTGCTTCAATGCACATGGTCCAAGTGAATTTTAACTATATTAAAACACACTGACTTTTTTTAAAGGAAATATTTAGATTTCAAAAAAATTACTAATATTACAATAATTAGGGTTTTCTTTAAGACATTGTGTTCATATTAAAATAAGAAACCTTTTGATCATTGTATTCTGTATTTAAAATAACATTTAGGAAATGTTAAATTACATTTATCTAATTTCAGTTAATGCACACCCTTGTCAAACATCTACTAAGAATAAAAAAATATATGTAAATATAATTTTCAACAAGCCCTGAGGATAGTTTTCACATTGTACTAAATGAATATTGACAGATGAATGTATTCTGAATATATTGCCATAAAAAACAAAAAAGGTTTCTAGTTAATCGTAAACAATGATACTTGCATGAATAGCAACAGCCATGTAAAATAACAAAAAGAGTGTCTTTTAAATGTGGTTATTTTACAAAAAACAGTATCATTTGTCTAAAAATAACTGCAACCCAATTTAAACTTTTTTAAGTAAAATGTAAAAATTTTACCAGAAAGTATTTTTTGAATGTCTCAATGTATGTTGTGAAAATGACTCAGTTGTGAAGAGACGTGAAGAAATACAGCTTATTTCTGTAAAAGTCACAACTTAATATCCTGAACTGAGTGTCCTGGTTGTGTGTGTGCAGTGTGTATGAGATATTACACGTCTAACAAAATGATTAATTATGAAGCAATATTTTATCAAGACTGAACTTGATCATGAGCAGTCTACAAGCTGCTGCTGGATTCAAGAAAGTCTTACATTTTGTTTTTTTATGGCACTTTACAATATAGATGCGAATGATTTGCAGTCTTCGTAATATTATGAAGACTTTCCATTCCTCGTGTTTATTTGTCTGGCGACTGTTGTTGTATTCTCGGCCAGTATAAGCGGGACTGCCAAAAAGTAACACATGTGACCCTTGACCTTGCCAAGCCATCATTCACACATGCACATTAGCTCACACACACAGTAAAACAAACACTCTGTGGGCTGAAACCTACCTTGGTCCTGGACATAGTATGCTAGAAACAAGTCCAGCTCCTTGACCGATACTGTTATGTGGTGTGGCTGGACACAAAGTGCTGGGTTGGTGCAATGTGGAGACTTGACGAGGCGCTCGCCGTCTGTACTTTCCAAGGGGATGCCTTTGAAGAGGATGACCATCACCAGGTCCAGACGCCAAACTTTGTCAGCCTGCCGCAAGCAGTCGATCCGGCGGATTTTGCCCTTCTGGTCCGGGTTGGATAGCACACAGCATGGATGCTTCTTGCCCGTCACACTGAGGACAAAGTCCTCTCGGTACTCCTGCCGAATGTCCTTACGGAGCTTGGCCAGCAGCCTGGATGCCCATTTCTGTTTAACCTCGGGCTTCTCACTCAGAAGCTCATCCTTCACCGCACGCTCCTCATCCTTGGACATCCGTTTCTCGTGCTTCTTGAAGTACTTGCGTTTTCTGGCCTGGAGGTTGAACCATGTGTAGGCAATGGCACGGACGTGAGGAAGAAGTGCCTCAATGAAGGGATGAAATTCATCCTAAAGCATGCAATTGACAGAAGAAAAGAGAAAAAAGGGACATTATTAACAGAAATCTAGAAACAAATACAGATCTAATCGTGTACTAATTATAGGTTGAGGGGGACTTAGATTTTTAGTTGTGTTTTCTTTACAACTGGTCACGTCATAAAAGCTTTACTTATTGTTTCTCTACATGTCACCAGTAGTTTTACCATCCTCTATGTATCTGGCTGTACTTCAGCTATGACAAGGAAATTCCACTGTTTATATCAGCTGCCAGCAGTACAATAGCCGCCAGCCCGCTCACTGAATGCACTCGCATCTCCGCTCTCATTTCCCGAGCATGCTCTGAGCGGGACGCCCGTGTGCTGCTGCTCCTACAGAGAGCATGCGCCCCTCACACATGCATTTCGCTTATCAAACTATCCACATTCCAGCTTCAACTTATCCCACGTTCGAGACTCAAGATAATCTGGAAGTGGTCACAAAAATAGGACGCTGAATCCTATTTACTGGCTCACACGTTTAATGCATAAAGCTGCTTTCACATCGAAATACAATAAGGCAAAGCGGAGTGGTGGCATTTCAGGTGAAAATAAGAAAGGAATTTCCAAAGGTTAAGTTAGGACTCAATTAAAGGCTTGTGTCAAATCTTTTTAAGGTTTGAGGTTAATCCGAGGAAGGGAACTGGCTCATCTTCATTCCAAATGTTCAGCTTAGTTAGTGTCATTAGACCTTGGAGACTTTTTTCCATCAGTCATCTGATAATTTTTTAATTGCATTAATAGTTATTTTCAGACAAAATACTAAAGGTTTTGGGTTTTGGTCAGTTTTGTGAAGATTATTAAATAGAGTTTTCTACATTAGGTGTCTTCTAAGACTAAATAATGTGCAAAGTGCAATCAGTATAAAGCTATATAAAATCTAAATCATACTACATTCATTTAATATTTACTTACATTTTAATTTAAAGCTGTTCTTTTTAGCATTTATCAAATACACGCATACACTTTAACCCACTTGATGTAATTCTACACAGAGTTTAAAACTACATTTACATTTCTAGCAGGCCGACAGTTCATTGGCCTGGAGGCTTTCACAAACACTTTGATACAAACAAATGTAAGTCAGCTTTGAATGCTTGTTTTTTGGAGTTGTTCGAACGGACCGAGTGCGATGGTGGATTTAGAAGTCAACAGAAATTATAGCAGCCACACGTGAGAAGTAGCAACATAAACTTATCTTTGGTTTAAGTCATTAAAATGTCACATTTAATAAGCACAAACAACCCCCTTCGGAGCAGGATTTAGAGGAGTTTGACGTATATTGTTCTTTAACGGAGGCAAGTGAGCTTTAGGAAACCACAGAGAACCACTCCATATCTCTGACTGACTCCTCTCATAAGCCACATCACTGCTGTGCACTTCAGAGCCACTAACTTCAACTCTGCTCTAGAAACTGAAAAGTAACACCCTTCTCCACAACTAAATCAGATTTCACGTAACCTTTACACATTATTTTTAAACAAATTATTTTGACTTTTCAGACAACATTAACAGTTAATTCTTGGAGATTAAAAAAACTCACCAATGTAATGAATGAATTAAATTAAGCTGAACTGTTAACCCCAGCTCCACTTTTCTTTCTTTCTCAAAAACACTTGAATTATCCTGATAATTTTTTTTTTTTTTTTCACTCAGACCAAAAGCCAAATGCTGTAAAGATAAATGACTTGGCCAGGCCCCTATATGCAGTGCACTTCAGCTGGGGCCATAAAAGCACAATCCTCTTAAGTACAAACTAAACCACATCTCAGTCAATCACTTACTTATGCCAAGTAAAATATAAACAGTAAAACTGAGTCAGCCAAAAACAGTCAGCTACACTACACACTCACACCAACCGCTGAATCCTATCATTTGTTTGATCTCTTTTTTTCTGTGAAAGTGGCTTTATCTTCTTCCAGCTTTGCTTCCCTTAAGTACAGCGGGATTTTTTTATTTTTTGTTTTTTATTCTAAATCAAAAATATACACGTGGATAAAACACAAACACGAGGGACACGAGGTTTGCTGTGTGTGTGTGTGTGTGTGTGTGTAAGAACGCAGATAAGTCCTTAAAAGTGAGGGTGAATGAGCATACCTTTACTGTTTCGCATCATCAATTAGCGCAAAAAGCATCTTTACGCACCAGTTTTACGCACAGGACTATTTTATGATTTGTAGAAATGACTCGTTAAAGTAATCAATTTTAAAATGCATCATAATTGTCATAAAAGCATTTGCAGCGCTTTTAAATTAATTTAGTTACACCGTAAACTTTTCATTCATAAATAAAAGTATAGATGAGTGGTTTAAATTATACAAGTGACTACGCACAAAACTCTTCTACTCTCTGGACACTTTCTACCTTGTCAATTTGTTCCCAAAAAGCAAGCATGCCAAAAAAATTTTAAAATTTAAAAAAAGAAGAAGAAGATAGAAATACCTGAGTAAGACAAATTGGAGAATACATGACGAGACGGCTACGTTCAGACTCGTTAAAGTACTTCTTGTATTGATCCCTCTCTGATCACTTTATCGCGCC
The DNA here is from genome assembly GCA_036850595.1 of Rhyacichthys aspro. Taxonomy (NCBI): domain Eukaryota; kingdom Metazoa; phylum Chordata; class Actinopteri; order Gobiiformes; family Rhyacichthyidae; genus Rhyacichthys; species Rhyacichthys aspro. Next base: position 6,037,939 of record CM072165.1, read on the forward strand.
ATTCCAGGACTAGAGTGCACCGTGCAAGAGTGTGGAGCTATCCGCGTATAAGAGCAAGAGGGAGGAAAAAAAAGAGATTATCCAAGAGCATCCGTGAGTTTTTTTTTTTTTCTTCCAAAGATTGTCGTCTCCGCAGAGAAAGGGAGAAGCGGTTCGCGGATGTAACACAGCTCGCGGTCGCCGGTGCAAACGCTGCGTCCTCCTGTGTTACGTACGGGCTCGCCGCGCGTCTCGCTGGAGTGATACGTCGCTCATAAAAGCATGGCGAAGCGCTTCAGAGGGCGCCGAGTGTGCTGCGATGTTCACCCCTTCGCTTTAGACTAAGTTGATATGAAGTCAACCGGTGCACCTTGGGTCCTGCGCGATTCCAGCAAATCAGACCCAACTTTTTTTTTTTTTTTCCTTCTTCTTTTTTTTTTTCACCCACGTAATTACACAGTCACACTCCTCCTCCTCCTCCTCCTGCTGCTGCTGCTTCTCCGAGTACACACACATACATAAAAGCCCTATCCACTGTCCTGTGCCTTCTTCATTTTGGAAACAGACTATTCATTCACTCCTGACGCCATTTAAGAAATTCTTTTACAAACTTAGATACAATAACATTTCCCTCAGTGTCAACAAACTCATTTAGCCCAGTTTAACCCCGCTCGGTGTCTTTGCAATGAAAAAACTTCACTTTCCCAGAAAAAGACTTCAATATAAAATGCTGTAATGTATTAGTGTACAAGAACTGATCCATTATAGCGTGTAGCAGCATTTACAACGTGACTAATGACAAATGGAGCTAATATTCACTCTAATCGTGTTTTGTTTTTCCAAGACAGCGCTGACAACTGTTCCCAACCTTGACACCACATCCATAAATCAAGTATTTTAATTTTAAATGTGAGAATTGAACTGGACAACTTTTATTTGGGTGAAAACAGTGAAGCTCCACCGTAACGTAACTACTTGATTGTTGCGAGACGTTCACGTACAGTGCGATTAGTCAAATTATTGGGGAATGGGAATGTTAACACGGGCTACTGGAGGAATATGAGCCAAGTTTAGTACAAATGTGGCCCGAAAGTGTCAGTGTTGTGGTCCGCTTTAAGTTAACTCACTTCTGCTGCACTTTTCTTTTTTTTTCAACAGTCGCACGGACAGGACAGTAATGTAAGACAGTGTATCACAAACAGCGTTATCACAGCATTGGAAAAAAAACACAATATTACTCCATGTTCACGTACCATTGCACTGTACTGCATGGATTATTAGGGAATCCTGGAGCCTGGTTGAAACACACAAGCCGGTAGCTTCACATTTCTCACGTTCAACTTTGTGCTTTGGATGGTTTTCTCTTGCAGTGCTCGCAACAAAAAAAAAAAAAGTCAACACCGGAAGACAATTCTTGGCAGATAGCGGTGAAAAGAAGTTAGGAGCACCTCGCGTTTTTTCTCTTTTTTCTTGTCTTCCTTCCTCTTCCCCAGTCTTAGTTTTTGGATGGTTTTTGGGGTTGTTCAGTGGAGTTGAACGTGATCCAGAAGAGGCTGAGTTTTCGGCGCAGGGCTGGTCTCCGCCTTCACTTTCACTGTCTGACTGTGCGCCGCCTCCAGCTCGCAGCACTACCGCGGACTCACGACAGTCAGCAGCAGCAGTTCCGCTTCGCCCTTTCTCAATAAAAGCCCGGTCGACATCGCGATTAAGAAATAACAAGATTCACGCAAAAACACGCTTGAACAGATAGTCCTACCTGCTAATTATATGATTAAAACACATGAGCCTAAAATATGATGTTATTATGATAATTCATAATTACACTACTTTAGTTTTTAGTGAATCTCATCAACCAACAAATCTGTGTTAGAAATTTTGCCCATTGGGTTGAAGAATAGGTTTAAAATGTATTAAAAGTGCCAATAAAATATTGTTTTTATGTTCCGTATTTATTGCAATGAAGTCATAGGCCTATTTTAAGCACCTATTTTGAGCTCATGAGACTTCACATTAAAATGAGACGCCGTTATTTCAGTATCTTGGACGATTAAATACGTACTTTCAGCAATAGAAGACATTGTGTGGCAAAAAAAAGTTGAGTGATAAGGCTTTATGCAACCTTTTATTTTGGAGTAAATAAAATATGAATAATTTAGTATCTTTAGCTTTTGATATGATACCCTTTTTTAAGTTAAGAGCAGAGTGAAATTTATTTTGACAATACTGTTTTCATCATTATTCGTTATTGTTTCAATAATATCATGTTCCTAAAATGCCATCAAAACCAAAAACGTTGAACTTGACCCCTTTAATGTGTCATTTTGAAAGCCCAAATCTCCCGTTTCCTGATCAACACCTATCTGTTTTCATGTAACTTAACACACCTCAGTTTTGTAATAGTGAGCCTATTCTTGCTTCTCATTGGCCAGAAGCAGTGGCCCCGGGACTCTGTACCCTGGGCCCCTCACTTCCGCTCTTTTGACGCACTGGTCAGCTGCACACACCGGACAGTCGACCTGAGCTGCTCTGGAGCCCGGGGGAAACCAGTGCAACCCTGTTATAACCGCTCTGCGACGTAGTGTATTAGAGGTTAATATTATTTATTTCATACACATCTTATTACTGCATTAATCAGAATAATCCACGCACAAACTGCTGTTATTTATCCTTATGCATTTTGCTCTGGCAGCTACACTTGTTAAAGTACGAGTCACATGCCTTTAATTGGTAGTCAGTCAGGCAAAAAATATTTCACTTCCTCCACATTACGTTTACAATGTGGAATGACATTAACGCAGACTGTTCTTGCTGCAGCCAAGAATGTCAGATGTGCTCTGTCTGTCGAGTAAACTACACAAACAGTCACCATTAATCAATATTCTCCTCATTATAATGATCAATAAGCACTTCAGAAAGAGCTTTAATGGGATTCTGATGAGCCCATACAGTGGCAAGGTTAAAGGTTATGCAAGGTTAAAGATGATCACAAAAACATCCAATAATTTGTCTGAATAATCTCAAAATATTTAGTTTGGTATAAAGCAAAGGCAGAAATGTAAAATAAGTTATTTATTCCTGTTACATGTTTTGAGTTTTTTCTGCAATGGTGATGAAGTACCATAATACGAAATACCACAGCATCCTAACCAGATACACACATCCTCTCCACTCTCATTACTTCAGCATTATATCATGTCAGTGCAAGGGAGCACATGGCTTTGGCTCCCTCAATTTGAGCCTTCTCAATGTGGACCTACCACCCCCATGTGGCTACAAACCAAACTCCTCAGAGCTCACCCAGGACCCATCAGAGAATGAGGGGAGCAAATACAACCAGTAACAATGTGCACGACTAAGTAGCTATGCTAGTACCTTCGTGTAAATACATAAGGTGCGGTGAAACGTTAAAGAAAAGGTCAATATGTTGATGTTTTTACATGTGTCATTTTTTATGTATAGCAGCACCTTATCTCCTATGATGAAACCAAAAGAAGGTGCCATATAGTGCTCCTGTATATGTATGAATGAAAGATGTCATTTATTTAAGCAAAAAAAGAAGGGAGAGGGGTCATTATTAAAAATTATAGCAACAAAACAATGTTTGAAAAGAGGCGAGAAAATAAATAAATGTATTGATGTATTTTCAAAGAATGGCAAAGGGTCCAAAGAAACCACGTTGCATGAAATTGATGCATACATACTGAATTATTATATTTTTCTTGCAGGGGCTGTTAAAAAAAGGGGGTTTACCAGCCTTTTGGCCTTGTCTGAAATGTGATTTGTAACATGGGAATGAAATATGCAAAGACTCGGAGGTACTTTCTGTGATAACTAAACCATAAAAAGTGTCACAGTCCGTACATTCATCCTGATAAGCTACAACAAAGAGATGATAAGCAGTAACTCCATATAACCTCTCTGCTATGATTTACAGTGAAGACTAGAAGTGATTTAAGAATATGAACAGCGTCATAAAAAGTGAATATCGTATGACTAAGTACTTGAGGATACTTCTATAACGTCTTTACCTAATGATACACCATTTCCCATGAGCTTTACATAACATTTATCATGACAATAGCTCTCTGACCTTTTACATTCCCTCATATTCTCACTTTTAATTAAGAGCTACTCCTGTTTACCTGCCATACTGAGATTCTATACAGCATTCACTCACTGATGCACATGGCCTGAGAACCGAGCGTTTCTTTGAGTTCATATGCACCGAAGCGCCCAGACAAACTGCTACTTAAACTCAGGCACAATAAAGGCTCGCCTGTAGTGGGACAAGTAAATAAATATTCAGAAAAGAAATGTCAGCCTGGGTTGCCTCTTCAGCATGGGAAAAGCGCGGGCCGGACAAGGGCTCTTTGTCTAATACTATCAAATTAACACTGCACAGAGAGGTGCACTTGAGGAACGCTCAACCGCTGCTTGCTTTAGCCTTTTATCTCGGACTCTCGGGTGTTTTTTTAAGGGGAGTCTCATATTCACATTCATCCTTCAAAATGCCAGAGTGTGGTAAGTATAACACTAATCAAATTAAGAGGAGTTGCATTTGGGGTTTAAGGGAAACGGCACGTTCTGGTGGAAAGAAAACAAGACTTTAAAATGACGTCACAACATTTTTAAACATACAAATACAATCATTTATATTTTGGTAGATAATTGTGTCAGATTTGTAGTGATTACGTATGAGACAATGCAACATGGAACTGAAAAGCAGTACAAAAAGAGCGTTGTCTTACCATCCACCAGGTCCTGGCCGTCATGTCATAACAAAGCTGCCATTTGACAGTCCTCTCAGTCAGTTTTCTGGACATGTCTCTCTTCTTCTGTCCCAATAGATGGATGCACACAGCCTGGTAAGACCCCTAATCAGGCGGGCATCAGTGGAGGCATGCTGAGCCACATGTAGGCCAGTCCTGGGCAACGGTGCATTATGGGACACACAACACACAACAGCTTGACCAGTGATTTGAACCTTATTGTGGTAATTACAAGATCCATGACCTGCAACTATAACCACCCCCCTCCTACAGAGAGTGACCCCCTCCTTCCTCTGCCCCTTGGACCTCCCATCTTTTAAACTAATGCAAATATAGCCTGAATGGAAAGGACCTCCAGCTATATTAAATGTTATTATACTTGCAGTAAAATGTGTGACATTGAGCCGAAGCATTACTGAAATATTAAGATGCTAGCGTTTTGTCGAAAGGATTACCACAATATTGTCATTCAAAGTGGCACAAATCCTAATCTTAAAGCCAATAGTGGAGGCTTTATGTCCTTAGTGTCAGAGCTTTCCACAAGAACCTTTGGGCGACCCAGCTGTATTTTGATACATAAATTAAGACGGTTGGCGTGTCCATGTCAAATGTTATCCGAATGCCCGTTTGAAAAGACCTTTTCTGCCCCTGCCACATTCCAATCCTCCACACTGAGGCCGCTCGGTGGCAGCTGGATTTCCCCAAGGGGACGGTGGGTGGACTTGGCAACCGTAACTTAGCATTAGTTCACAACAAATACATGAGGTGAACATGCAGTGCAGATAAATAAATAAAAAACAAAAAACATTAACACGGCAGGCTTGTTTTTGTGAATTCATCTTAAAACATGGCTGCCTGATTTCCGTATAAGTACCTGTTGACATTTGACCTTTCTGGTGCACCTGACTTTATTAAAACACTAATTAGGAGCTGGCCAGTTAATTGGTTCATAAACATAACAGGGTCATTATGATGGGAAATGTCAGCTAATTACACTAAAGAGGCAAACGAATATCACTCTGAGGGAATGAAGTCTTCTTAAATTTCCTGTGGGATTAATAATGTATTAGTTAAACAGGCAGCAAAGAGCCCTGAGGTATTGGTCTTAAATATGGACCCTGGTGTTCGAACTGAACAGTAGTATTTGATTGACACTGCTGTCGAACAAGTGACTGTAGTTGTTTTAGGGAAAGGAAAGTCACTCAGGGTTGAGCTGTTGCACACACACCAGCGTCATGAGCCCCTTATTGATTTTGAGAGTAAAATCGATAAATATTATCGCCTTGATTGGATTAGCCGTTTCAAGTTCAACTTTTAATTGGATTTCTACTTTCTACAATGAGAGCTTATTTGAAAATCAATAGGACCAATCAATACAGTTAGTGTTCGGAAAGTTTGTGTATGGAGCTGCAAATGGAGGAACACAGCAGGCAACCTCCACTAGACACTTACTTATAAAAAACGGCTCAAAAATCACAGAGACCTAATGTTTTTGTTACTTTTTTTCCACTAAAAATGTGGATCATTATAATATCTGAAACAAAATGTATGGGGTGTTTACTGAATCACTGGTTGCACAGTTAGCTGAGCCTTACAGGAAATATGATCCATATGGTTAGCAAATTGCACATTCAAAGTAATTAGTGGACAGACAGTAAACTCTGTGTTGCCTTCTCAGACTTAATCCTTGCCTTGGCTTGATGAAATAGCAAGTGGCACGCCAAGCCACGCACTAACTCCCATCCTAGACAGCACAGGTACACGGAGATGTATCCGAGAGCGTATTTATGTTTATTAGGCATGTGGCTAATTATTTCCTTTGTTCAGCCAGATGTCATACACTGTAAAAGTAGCAGGTGGCCTCTTATTTAATTAGTACAGTTGACCAGCCATAATTTGAGATTATAAGCCTGTTTAACCCTGTCTGACCGAAGACCCGCGTTGTGTGATGTTGGATGGCTCAATTTTAAAGCCCCAAGTCACAAACTAACAAATAGCATTTTTACAGGAAAGACCTTTTTAAAGAGGAACAAGAGATTTGTCATTTATATTTCAGTGTACAGGCAGCAACATGGGACTGACAGTAGGTGAAAATACCCAAAACAAGACTATCTATTCATATCCCTAGTTAACATGTGTATATCTGTGTAGATCTCTGTCATTCTTACCTATTTAACTGCACCGTCTCCAGCTCATTTTCTAAACAAGTCTCAGATGACCTGTCTGTCTGTGGACAAATGAGCCTCCTGGTAAGGCAATCCTGACTCGATTAGGGGTCGCCTAAGGACAGAGTGTGCACAGTATATGAAGAACATGTAACCATTTTGGACAATACAGATAGATTATGTTCACGGATCATGCACTCATTACACACGCCTCACTGAGACTTAAGAACTTCTCGGGACAATGAGCATTTGGTGTAACATGAGTGAACGAGCCTGTTGACAGACTTGTATTGTCACACCATAAAGAAAAATGCAACGAGAAATGGAACGTTGAGACAGGGAGACTTTGATGCTTGTTGTGTGTAGATGGTAGATATCATGCACGAGTGTTGGCGTATAATAACCTTCCAAGGCTAACGCACACAAGAGGCTCATTGTTCATTTGGACAGACGATAGCTACAGTGACTAAAGCCATAAAGCCACTCCCTTCAAGTCTCCCAGTCTCATTGTACAGAAATCTATTCTTGCTTTGCTGAAAAAAGAAAAGGAACTAGCTCGAATATGCACAATCTATTTTATTAGACTCTGAATATAGAACTTTTATGTCCACGATAACAGTTTGACCATGGCAATTTATCATACAAACAAAATATGATTACGTATACTTACTGTGTAATCATTTACTTAAAAAAAGCACAAACTTGCAGCATTTTATATGAATATGAATAAAACAGCAAGGGACCAAATGCATAGCCCTGGTGGTTGCCTGTGTTAGTTAGCATAATCTCTATTATAATAAACTAGCTTTGAGGTGTTGATGTGAAAAAGCTGCTGTAAAGTCATATACAGCAGCCACAGTAGTAGTAGTGATTGTGTGTTTTTAAAAGCACCAACAAATGTGCACAGATAAAAAGAAAATAAAAAGTAAACTGTAATCTCACCTTTCAGTACTATGTCTCTTTAGTGGCAGCATTATGTATTTGCACATCCCAAAAAAAAAAACATATCTCACAAATAAAAAGTAAAATAAAATCACATATCCCATGAAAAAAATCACACATCCCAAAAATAATAATAAAAAAATCACATAAAAACAGCATTGTTATTAATACCTATAAAACCCAGTGAATAAATCACTCATTTAAATAACAAAAGGACATACTTCCATTCAAACGTACCACTAAAGCACTAGGCTGCAGTGTGCTAGAATGAACAGTGCATAATATTAAAAACCACTATCTGCTGATACTTGGTGAAACATGCATTGACTGGATGCTTATTAACTATTGCAAAGATTCTCATTGTCTTTGGCTTGAGACAAAAAAAATGACACTATTGTGAAAAATGGGATAAAATAAGACCTACAGGCACTTTTACCTACTCGGAAGTGTTTCATACAGGTTTAGCTAAAAGATGGCCAAGTATACGTCTTGTACATTTATATATAACTATATTTAAAGCCACACTCAAAATCTATAGTGTATCTAGAACAGCTAACACTAACATTATCAGCACAAATTCTATCATCCTTAGAATATAAATGGATATTAGGTAATAGCTTTCAGTGTGATTTGTGCCAAAGGACAGTAAGTGCATGTGTAAGTGTTAAGCCTAAAGGGTTTTAATCTTAAGATTCCTAGTGGAAGCTATCCAAATTTAACAACTTTCATAAAATATCACTTTATAAAGACAATATTCCGACAGCAATGCAGGAAAACATTCAAAAATCAACCAATGATTGAAACTTAACGCAGTGCAGTGTCCACATTCTTATTGCAGTCACAGGTAATTTCCAAACTTACCTCCCATATAAAAAAAAAATCATGATTTTGATAACACAAGATAAAAACAGCTCATGCGCCACAAATAAAAATAGAGTTAAAAGAAACAAGGCACCAACTTTGGTCTTTTTCCATAGACACTGGAGTAACCCTAGTTCTGTCTGTAGCTGATTAAAGGTCAGTAGTAAAGGCTCTTTATTAACGTAACCTGAGTGAGCGCTTCTTTTGCCAGCTGCTTTTTCAGTGAAGACTTCCATGCAAGTACCAGTCGAATGGTTTTCCAAAGAATGCCAAGATTCACAGTGTGTAAAATCCCAACAGTTTCCTGTCATTTCCAGTGGTTTCTTGACCCTGTTTGCTGCCAGCTTTTTGTAGTCAGGCCTTAAGGAGAAAGCCGAGAAGCAAAGAAAAAAGCAAAACAGTTCGAAGTATCCTTGAATGAATTAGGATGGCTGCACAAAAGAAGGAGATATATTGAATCCATTTCTTCTTGGTATAGTTTTTCACATAGCTCCTGTACAGGTGATTGTATAAAGCACCGCAGACCTATACATGGCTGCGGAAATGGTGTCCAGATTGAAGTGACTGCCTGCTTCGGAGCGGAATCAACCACAGGAGTTTCCATCGAGTACCACAAACCTCCGTTAGTGCCCGCTGCCAGTTTTTCTTTGAGGTTAATCTGCAAAGAAAGAAATGCATTTTTAAGCTAATTTCATGAAATACAATAAAAAGGATTGGTTTAATTGACTCACATGTCATTTGAGAACTGAGACATTTTCTCAATGGTTGTAGTATCCTGAAAAACAAAGTATAATGAGTGGTTTGTGACTCTACAAACAGACTAATCCTGTCCTCTCTCTGGCAGCCTTTCATTGATCTGGGCATTACTGCTATTGATTGATGAATTTTGTATACTGTGTCATATTTTTGTGTCTGGAAAAAAAAGGGTTTTATCTTCCAACCCTTTTTCGATCAATCTTTTATAGCGTACTCACTGAAAGGATTCCTGTCATTTGAGTGTAAAACAAACTGGTCATGCCACCAAACATGACCACACCCATGAGCGCCGAAACACGTAGGAGAGCCAGTTCGTGACGTGTTGTAAATTTCTCCTACCAGAGAAGAAAGAAGTACTTAATTACTTCAGTCAGTTAGGGCTATTATTTCTTTATTTTGCAGTAGAATGTACCTGATCAAGTCCTGTCAGTGGCTGGAAGTAATAGTATTGGCAGAAGTCCAGCACCAGTGTGAACAAACTAAGAACCTGAGCATAGAAACAAAGCTGCAGGAAGAGCCAATGGTTGTCTTCTCCCACACAATTATTAATCCTAGAAAGAGGGAATTTTAATGAGACCAGTTACATAAGTTACACCAACAAACAACTATAAAAGTCTCAAAAAAAAAGTTTCTTACCAAGGACAGTGGTGGTCCATCCTGCGAACACAATGGCCACAACGACTGCAGTGATGAGACCTTTTTGGTCTCATTAAGTTACACTTATTGCACAACTCCCAGTGTTCTCTCTCTGAGACAAAAGACAAAAAAACAGTTAGTAACTACTTATATAACTTATATTTATACCAATATACTCATCACAATATTGTGAAGCATGGCTTTGTTTGGTTCCATACCCGAATGAGGTATATGGGGGTCTGAAGGAAGACGACCAGGATCTGCTGTGGAAGCTCTAAAAAGGGCTGCAATACACAGTGCTGATGCAATGTAATAACCTGAAGGAAATTTTAGATTTAGTTCAAGAGTAAAACAACAATTTACCATGATTTAAAAAAACTCAGCATCCTTACAAACAACTATGGCCCACGGTATGTGTCCTTCGTTGTAATGTGGAAGCAGAACTAGTTTAGGAATAAAAAAAGAGTTGTAGAGCCAGATCCCAAACACCACACTGATGCACAGCCAACCCATGGGGTCCACCACAAAGTGCAGTCGTAGCTTCATGGCTGCTGGGACTAGGACAAATCAGACATATGTACAAATTAACAACATATGACATATGTACAAATTAACAACATGTGCTCTGATACGTGTGTTTTTTTCTGAGCAAGAGAAATATATTAAGCAATGCTGACAAGATTTAATTCTTTTGAGCCAGTGCTATGACACAGGTATCCCAGAACTAACTTAACAGTACTACTATATGCTTGCATGTTCATACATATAAATTATCGTGTTAAAAAACCCCAAACCCTTTACATTTCATAACATTGCCCGCTCCTTCATTCATTCCAGTGATAACTATTATGGGCTTGGCTCTTGACAGACTGTGTTAGCAAACATTAGCGGCATAACCTTTATTTTTCATCTCCGTTTGTATGCTATCATTATCGGGTTGGCCTGAGTGTAGCTTTAGTTACAAATTCATAGTCGATATTGAATTATACCTACTCTTTTTGTCCCACTGTCCTCTTCAGCGCACGTAGGACTGGAGCTACTTCCTTGTGTGGGTTGGACAGGACAAGTGTTATGTTAGCCGTGATCTAAACCCCATTTCCGGTACGCTATATATAAAAAATAACAAATACAAGTAGTAACAAAATGACATAGAATTGTATTTGTTATAAGCAGCTTTGTATTTGTGAAAAACGAGATTAGTGGTACAGTGATTTCGTGCTGAAAGTGGAGCAAAACAAACTGATGGTATGCGTTATGATACAGAGCCTTTCTTATCAATTCATTTTTAAAGCGTTGACTTCAGTATTTTATTAATACAATGCCATTCACACTTGTAATCCATGGGTAGCCTACTTGATGGCGTTTCTTGTTGAAGATGGACTACCTACACCAATGTGATCAGCTGGTGGACTAATGACAGACAGCACTGCGGTTACACATTGCAATAATTTCTTATATTAACAACACAAGACTTGCTGCGTAGATAGGCTCAAAGCAATAAAATATACAAGCAAATTTTCATTTTTTTTACAATAATAATAATAATAATACACTTTTTAGTTGTGTCTCACATTTATATTAATGTGATGAATAGTAATATACTAAACACTAGATTACAGTCTCAAAGGAAAGCTAAGTTTTAGACATTACACTACTAGACTACTTCTCAGATCTTATTTGTAACTGCAAATTTCCAAAATCTTCCAAAAAGGGTGTTTATATTCGCCAATTGAGTCATTTATTATTGTTCACCACTAGATGTCGACAGTTACAATCCTTTGAGGTTTGTGCACTTCCTGTGACGAAATACAACTTCCGTTAGCTTTAGCCAACGGTGTTTGTTAACGGCACGGTAACGATACTTAGCTTAACACTGCTATTGTAGTTTTTGTGTTGTTGGTGCAAAAATGGCATCACAAAATTCCTTTAAACTCCGGTGTTCGATTCCGGGCCATGAGATGGATGTAAGAGGGCTCGCCACTGCTGCTTTTCCAGAAGGAGCGTTTGTGTCGGTGTCTAGAGACCGAACCGGAAGAATCTGGGTCCCAAACTCAAGGTAGCTATCATTAGTTAGCAATGCTAAGTGAAAGGGGTACTTAACAGTAGTTTACTTTTCATTCACGAGTTTTTATTGTCATATCATCAAGCCAATATGTCAACCTATGGATGCTGAACTGAGTGCATATACCTGTGTTTATATTCACATCTAAATGACATAGATTAACGGGTTGCTATTGAAATTAGCTTTGTCATTCATTCACCAGAAACTTTTGAGCTATGCTTTCGTTTTTCTTTACAGTCCCGATAGAGGCTTCTCAGAGATGCACTGTATGTCTGGACACGACAATTTTGTATCCTGCGTTTGTATCATCGGCCCCAATGACACATATCCTCGTGGTCTTATTGCCACGGGTGGAAATGACAATAATATTTGTATTTTTACACTGGACCAACCACAGCCCCTGTTTACCCTCAAAGGTCACAAAAACACAGGTAAGTTACACAGATGTACCTGACTGAATTTACAGATGCTCAACTGATTTGATGTTTCTTGTATTACCTTAATAACTTTTATAATTTTTTTGAGTAAGGCTGAGTGAACCTCTTTGGACAATTTATTCTTCACAGTTTGCACTTTGTCATCTGGCAAATTTGGGACACTTTTGAGTGGCTCGTGGGACACTACAGCCAAAGTCTGGCTAAATGAAAAGTGCATGATGACATTGCAGGTATGTTAAGGTGTAAGTGTTGTCAAATACTGATTTAACTTCCTGGGTTTGGTCCTGATTACACATATTTTGTATATTTTGTTATAATGAACTTTGATGAGTTTGTAATAAATTCTTAAAACATATAGTAAAAGTGACTGGAGTGAGAGAGAGCTTAATCTTTGTTATCATTGTTGCAGGGCCATTCTGCAGCAGTGTGGGCTGTGGTCATTTTACCTGAACAGGGCCTAATGCTGTCAGGATCAGCAGATAAAACCATAAAGCTTTGGAAAGCAGGCCGATGTGAGAAGACGTTTACAGGTGAGGGTTTGCATTTAAAGAAATAGATCTCATACACAACTAGACTGTGTGTTACTAGTAAGTCTTTGGGCTGAACTGATGATTTCATGTTTTCTGTTAGGTCATGAGGACTGTGTAAGGGGTCTAGCAGTGATCAGCAACATGGAGTTCTTTTCCTGCAGCAATGATGGCAGCATTAGAAGGTGGCTAGTAACAGGAGAGTGTGTACACGTTTATTACGGACATACCAACTACATCTACAGCATTGCAGTGTTCCCTAATAGTGAAGGTATTTTTATAGAAACATTGTTCATAAAATGTGCAGTGTTGCTGTAAAATATTGTCTGGGTGTTACATATGATATCAAATGTAGATGCTCCCTTTTGGCTGTTGTTAAAGATTTTATAAGCACTGGCGAGGACAGATCTTTAAGAATATGGAGGAAGGGAGAGTGTTCGCAGACCATCCGCTTGCCAGCCCAGTCTGTGTGGTGTTGCTGTATTCTGCCTAATGGTGATATAGCTGTTGGAGCCAGGTAAAAATAAGTGCTTTCCCTAATGTACATGTGCCAGCATGTTATTTTCTTTCTCCATTTGTGACAGCATTGCTTGCAATTCAGACACAGCTTGCTTTATGTTATGATTCTGTAAACAAAATAAATGGTTTTCTAACCCAAAAGTTGGCTCTTAACTCACAGTGATGGGATTATCCGTGTATTTACGGAGGCTGAAGACCGTATTGCTAGTGCAGAAGACCTGCAGGCTTTTGAAGATGAGCTTTCAAAAGCCACAATTGATCCAAAGGCATGGGACCTTGGAGACATAAAAATGGAGGATCTTCCTGGAAGGGAGCACCTCGATGAGCCTGGTGAGAAAAATAGATAATTATTTATTAGACCTTGTAGTCCAATCAATGCTTCTAGATTTACAGGGTCAGAACTCAGATATTCACACTTGATCTCTTTAGGGAATCGAGATGGACAAACGCGTCTCATTAAAGATGGGGAGAAGGTGGAGGCTTATCAGTGGAGTGTCAGTGACGGCCGCTGGGTGAAAATTGGAGATGTTGTTGGAGGCTCAAATGAACAAACTTCCAAGAGTGTCGTATATGAAGGAAAGGTAAACCACAAGCTACTGATAATGAATTCTGCAAGCTTAAATATTGTGTTACTGACTCTTTTGTCCTTCAGGAATATGACTATGTCTTTACCATTGATGTCAACGAAGGAGGGCCATCCATGAAACTGCCTTACAATGTGACAGAAGACCCATGGCTCACGGCACATAACTTTTTGCAAAAAAATGACCTGAGCCCGATGTTTCTTGACCAAGTAGCCAACTTTATCATAGAAAACACTAAAGGACATGTGGTGGGACCAGCCCAGCCTGACGGTGGTGACCCTTTCACTGGTGAGACAGTACTCATGTGTACTTTTAGATTTGTATATAATCTTACTAGTATTTAGAAGTTTATATTTTCAAATCCATCAGCATATTATTTATTTAATTTTTGTGTATAATTTCTGTATGTCTGATAGGAGGTGCTCGGTACATCCCTGGACCCTCAAATAGTGGGCCAGGCTTTGGAGCTGACCCATTCACTGGTCCAGTTTATTTCATTTGTTATTATTCACATACTCAACATATCTTGTATATTTATATCTGATCCATGGCTGGCTTTTTCTTACAGGCTCTGGTCGCTACATCCCTGGGTCAGGTACAAACTCAAGTGCTCCTGTGGGTGTGGCAGACCCTTTCACAGGTAATCCATTAATTGAACATTTTATTGAATTTTTGTGAGCTTATTGTAATCCTCACTGCCAAAACAAAATTACACTTGAGTGAATAAAAAGCTTGTATTCGATATAGAGTTTATGAATTCTGTTTTCATACTTGACAGGAGGAGGTGCGTACTCCTCTGCTGCCCTGAGACAAACCACAACAAACATCTACTTCCCAAAGACTGATGGAGTGACCTTTGAGCAAGCCAATTCATCACAGATCATCTGTGAGCATTTGGGGTTTATTCATGTTTCAATAAGACAAATTGTAAGTAACCAAAATAGATAAATTACACTGTTTGTAAATTTGATTTTTAGCCAAATTAAAGGAGCTGAATGGTGGAGCACCCCAGGAGCACAAATTGTCAGAAGAACTTTTGGAGTGTCTCGAAAGGCTGCTGGCATCTGTCTGTGGATCCAACTCATCAGAGCCACCACCAACAATCCAACAGATCAACCTGCTCTGGAAAGCAGCTCACTGGCCAGAAGGTCTTAGCATTGATGTGTTTTGTTTATTGTTTTACACTTTGTTTCATGTTTGACTTACCAGTTCTATTTTTGTTTCCATAGACATTGTGTTTCCAGTTCTGGACATATTGAGGTTGGCTGTGAGACACCCACAAGTAAATGAGAGTCTTTGTGGAGAGGCAGAAGGAGTACAGCTATGCAACCATCTTCTCAGCCTGATGAGGCCTGAGGGCCGTCCTGCCAATCAGATGCTGGCGCTGCGGACTCTATGTAACTGCTTTAGTGGCAGACACGGCCGTTCTCTGCTCCTGTCCCAGCGTGAAACAGTGTTATCACGAGCTGCCGACTTGGCCTCTGTCTGTAACAAAAACATCCACATTGCCCTGGCCACTCTGGTGCTCAACTACGCTGGCTGCTTACATAGCCAGCCTGATCTCGAGGCCAAGGCCCAGTGCCTGTCTGTAGCCAGTAGAGCGCTGGAGACCGTACAAGACAAGGAGGCTGTGTTTAGGCTGCTGGTGGCCTTGGGAACCACAGTGGCCTCAGACCAGACAGCCCAGGACTTGGCTCGTTCCTTGGGTGTCAATTCTCAGATCTCCAAGTACTCATCAGTGTCTGACCCCTCAAAGGTTGGCGAGTGTTGTCAGCTGGTTTTAAAAGAACTGCAATGATGTGAATGAATAGAAAACATAAGCACTTCTTTCTTATTAATCTTTCTGCTTAAAGAGGAGAGTGAAATGTATGTTCCACAATAAAAAGAATGAATGAAATCTATGTGTTTTAAATACTTGCCGATGTCTTAATCACAGTTAGGGTAAAGTTTTCATATGTTTTACTGTACATGTTTTTTTTCGATGTGTTATGTCTCATCTAAAATGAAAGAAGTCCAGTGAGATGTGGGTTGTTACTAATCAGTCACACTAGGGGCTTGTTATAAACTGTAAAAACAAATGTTAATTCAATATTAATTTGTGCTCCTCGATCTGACTTAAGTAGAGAGGTTATTAGCAAAGAGCAACTGATCTAAGGAACTAAATACTTGACTTTAGTGTTTGTTTTTAATCACTTTTTTTAGGCTAACTTTAATTAAATAGTTTAGTATTTGTTATTTAGTGTTGTTTCGTTGCCACAAGCCAGCCTAACATTCAAGTTTCTAAAGTACCTGTTTTAATTAAATGTTTAGGAGACGTCACAATTATTCATTCAGATTTTCTAAATCATTAAACTAGAAATTTTATGGCAACCCAAATATAAATTTATTGCGACTCACCTTCGGACTGACTGTTAGTGGAACAATCTTAGAGTGGGAGCTGATGGTTGCTAAAGCGACTAGCAAGAGTTCACCGGAAGTTTTTACAAATAACATCCGGGTTGATTTGGAATATTGGCGGTTTGCTGGTGATTTCTGCGTTTCCTCTTCCCGAGTTTGTTGTGTACTAACTAAAATATACATATGTAGTTGAGGGCGTATCTGTCCTAAATAGTTCTCAATGCGGCGACGAGCGCAAAGCTATTTTGAATTTTAGCCCGGAACAAAGTTAGTAGTTAGCTAAGAGGCTAGCGCTAAATGTCGGGTTGATTCTAGTCAGTAACACGAGATATTTCACCACTTCAGTTTAATAGTTACTTATTATATCATTGTACAATGGAGTATCCAGCTGCGATGCAGAAAAAGAACGGCAAATATCTGTGGTTTGCGTTACTTGGACTGGGATTTAATCCGGAGACTGCAGTATCTGGTCTTGCCACACAGTCTAGCACTAAACATATTAATCTGGGCCCGTAAGTATGTTTTATTACGGTTAGCCATAGGGAAGTACTTGGTGATTAATGCTTTTTATAACTTCTTGCCTTTTCTGTAATCTGTGGTCCACAGTACGATGTTTGATAAACCCAACAAGGATGCATTCTATATTGTAACCCGTTTTCTTTTGGAGAAACTTAATACTACACGATTTCATGAATTATACAGGTGAGGTGGAATAAAATCGTGTTTAAAGATGCTTTGGATTCACACTGTAACTTTGCCTTCTCTTTTGTCTTGATCAGACACTGTTGGCCTATTCTAAACCACAAAGCAGATGCTGAGTTTAGGAAAGTTACCTGCACTTGGCTCAAGGAAATAATGGTAAAATGAAAATTTTACAATCTGTCAAACTGTTACGGTAACTTTAAGTACAAATCTCATAATGCGTCTGTTCTGTGTTGTATTTAGGATGAAACAGCAAATGCAGGGTCCAAAGTGGTGGCGTCCCTGTTTCTATCGCCTGGAGGCCCCAAGTTTGTCAGTTTGATGCTTCACTTAGCCAATCATGTGATGCTGCAGGAAATGAAGACTTTCACTACAGGCACTGTCTTCTTTGGAATCATTTGAATTGGATTTTTGTTAAATGTGAAGCGTTTCATATGAATGTTGAATGAATGTTTTTGACAGATGGCAGCTGGGTTCCTAAGGCGGCTGCATTGCCTGCTTCCTCTCTGGATATGGCAGTGAAGAGACTAAACCTGATTCATTCTAGGTTTTTGAAAGCTGCCGTAGAGCAGGATCGCTTTATCCGGGAATACCAGAGACGAGCTCAGTAAGTTCTGTTTTAAACATCCATCTCTAATCTTGTTTCTTAAGCGAATTTATCTTTAAATCTTCTAATATACAGTTTAATGTCATTGCAGAGGTGTTTAGTTATTTCTTTTCCACATTCATCTAGAATGAATGAATGAATGTATGGAAACATTGATTAAATGCAGCATGACAAAATTATAAATTCCTTAGACGTACTTTATGTGTATAATATGTTAAAAGTATGTAATTTATCTCTGAGTGCACCTGTTTTATGTTGTGGACTAATTAAGGAATTGTTAATGAGGAGGTTGCTTGTAATCAGTGTAATTAAAATCATCTGTGCAGACCTCGCAGCTGAGTTATAAAGATTTGTTTTCTCCTTTGTTCTCTAAAGGCTCCTAGTGAAGTCTTTGAGAGAGATTCAGGCAGATGGTGCCAAGTACGATGAGCTGCTCAAGTATGTGGGAGTTTCTTAAAGTAATTTCATCAGTGTTCTAAGAGATTTGCTAATGGTCAAATTTGTTTTCCTGTTCAGGCGACACAGCAATGAAGTGCAAGAACAAGCTTCTCTTGTCGAAAAGGCAAAAAAAGTAGTAAAATCTCACCTCAATTCTTTTCAATACTTGGAGCTGGTAAAGCAAGCTTGGTTATAAAACTACGTGACTTGTCTTAGGTGCGTGCATTGTGGATGGCAATTGATGGAATCTTGTTGTCTACCAAAGAGGAGCAGCATTCAGTGCAGTGTGTCTTAAAAGGCGACGTAGACCAGTTCACTCTGGATGGGACGGATGGGGCCTTTAAAATTTCTCCCAGTCTGCTGGAGAGAATTCAACAACTTCCTCATCAGGTATGCTGAGAGAATCACAATGCTGCTTAACTTTTTTAGTTAATAACATACTTTTTGCTGTACAAGTTTAGGTTGCTACTGTATGTTCATAATTTGAAATGTATGTGTTTCAGTTAAGTTCAGGGAATGTGTATGAGGCTGGTCAGCTGAACCTCTTGTGTGTGCTCGAGCTGGCAAACCATGCACTGCAGCTCCTGAAGGAGGAGCGATGTCGCGTTTCCCACTGCTCACAGCTTCAGCTTGTACCTGAGCAACTTCAAGGACAGTGTCAGCAAATGAGCAGTGTGTTGCAGGATCTTCACCTCATCAGGTAAGTTTAGCATAAACATTGTCTTTTTCCTGTCCTGTAAAACACTGTGACAATTACTGAGTATTTTACAAACACTGACAATCAAGTTTGGTTTGAATTGTATCTTACATATTTGATCTAACGTGCAATTTGTTTTCTCTGAAGACAAAAGCTCTCAAAAGAAGAGGCTCCTGAAGTCCGGGCTGCTATTAGAGAGCGAGAGCGGGAATGGGACAGGAAGTGGATGGATACACTCAAAAACATACCATTAATTAATTTTCTCAATGAAGATCCTGTAAGCATTAAATAATATCTCTCAGAATATCTTACAGTTTACTAAACCTCTTTTAAATGTCGTCTTCATTTCTTATTTTACTAGGCTCTAGGCTTTCTTTCACCGATGGCGCCTCTGTCTTTTGAGCCTGCAGCAGAAGCAAGTTACAAAAATAGCATTTTCTCACAGTACCCTGCAAAGTTTCTTGGTGAGCTGAATTTGAATTCAAATTGTGTATCGTCATAGTTGGTTGTATCAAATTTTTCCTAATAGATCTGTACTTTTGCAGAGAAGCGACAGGAGGAGGTTGATACTACTCGTTTAAACAAAAGGTAATTATTTCTAAGCAAGTCAGATCTTCAGATGTCAGGTTAGTGATGGGAGGCAGATACCTGGGCAGTCCAAAGCAGTGCTCTGTCCGTCACTACTCCTCCCTAAAGCATACATGCTCTCTGATGACCGCGGCGAGTTGAGAGAAATCGCCACGGACAGATACGGGGCAGACACTGTTGTATCAATAAAAATCACCATAAAGCAAGCAGTAAACGTTGAACTTCCAAATAATCGTAAGCACTACTTTTGCACAACTTTATCAAATGCTTTCTTTTGAAACAGCACCTGTCCTGCCAAAGCTGGGCGTGAACGTGGAAGGAGTGAAAGTCCTGTTCCTAGAGCTGAAGCCTCACTAGACTGGCTGTTCGATGGACCTGCATCTCCATCTCCGAAGACTGAACCAGCCCCAGCACCCAAGGTTCATATAGTTCTGTTATTTGATTTCTTGACCCTTAAATTCACACTCATGATTCTGTTCTTGGTTTTTAGGTTAATTTGGTGTCTACTAATAAAAAGGTTCCCAAGATTACACCCAAACACCGAAACAAAACTGAAATTATTGAAATGGAATGTGATAATTTGGCAGATCAGGTAAATTACTGTAAATATGCACACCTTTCTCTAGAAGTTTGTGGCATATCTGACAAAAGTGTTGTTAGTTTGCAGATGCAATAACTATGAACAGTGCCACACCAGGAAGGGTCAAAAGTCTGGACTTGGAGGACCTTCTCAGCACTCTCCATGGAGATCCCTTTTCTACGAGAAAGCAGCTGCCACGTACACCTGAAAGTTTGAGTAAGTCACAAGTCCTCGTTATCTGACCAGTTTACAATGTTGAGATGGCAAATCTTAGTCATATTTATTTTATTTACAATGTTTTTATTCTTAAGTTATGGATGTGAAGAGTTCCTGGCGAAAGGCCATTGAGGAAGACAAGGCTGAGAGACTGAACGCAGCCAAGTATAATGACAGCATCATGGGACGCCTAACTCCACTCGGTGACACA
Source organism: Rhyacichthys aspro (assembly GCA_036850595.1). Classification (NCBI taxonomy): domain Eukaryota; kingdom Metazoa; phylum Chordata; class Actinopteri; order Gobiiformes; family Rhyacichthyidae; genus Rhyacichthys; species Rhyacichthys aspro. Next base: position 6,058,612 of record CM072165.1, read on the forward strand.
CACAGTGTTTTTCAGAGCCCTCGTGTTCCCACCCCAAGTGCTTCCAAACTGACTCCTCCTGCCACTGATAACACCCCTTCAGTCTATCAGCAGGAGAGCTTACTGAAGTCCAGTTTGGAGTGGCACACCTTTAACACTGAGACTATTGACAGCCCCAGTGGCACAGGAAGCAGTGCAGTCCAGTTTAGCCTTGAGCATGAAACTCTTCCTGAAATGCCAAGTTGTGACAGTTTATTGAGCTTTGATGATGTGGATATAAAGAGTGAGGAAGAGGGTTCACCTCTTATACCGTCCTTGAAGAAAGTTACAAAACAGACTCTTCTAACTATGGACGAGTGTGATGGGGGCTCTTTTACTGGCAAAAGAAATAGGACACCAGAGCGCCTTCTGTCCCATGACGTCCCCACGTTGGACAGTAATTGGGAAATGGACCCTGTAAAGTCAGAGAAAACCAGTGATAAGGTGTTTTCTCTGGATTTCGACACACTGGATACCCCATCCACTCCAAAGCAGGAGTACAGCCTCCCTAAACTCATTACTTTCTCCCCAATAGATGATATGAAGTGTTAGTTCTTCATAGAAACCATTATGAATCTGTTTGCATCAACTGCAAAACACTCACACAGAATTTAGTTTTACTGTTTTAAAGACAATGCATTTTCAGCTTAAATAAAAACAATGTACATTATTAAAATTACTAACTTATAAATGTTGTACTTGCATAGAAAATAGTGTCAATACTGAATTCTAATAAATGCAGGTTTTACATTCATTTTACTGGTTGTAAATTTAGTAAGTTTTAATAAAGATCTAGCTTTATTTGACGTGTCACTTGTAATTTTTGCTTCCGAGAGTGTACTTGCACTACTATCTCGTACACCTGTTGCTTTTGAGGTCTTGTAATAGCATCAAGTGAACAGCAGGTGGCGCTAGAAACTGCCAAAGGGTTTACGAAAAATGTGTAAAGATGGCTGTAAGAATGTACAAAAGACAGGAAGAAGGATTTTGAGTAGAGTTCAAATAAGGGTAAAACAATGCAAGATTTGTAACAATACACAACATATTTTGTGCATTAAAGTATTTTGATAATTTGCATTCTGTTTTGTATTTGCACTATTTAGCTTGATTTGCGCGTGGATGTACCGTTTACATTACGGGTTTTTACATTTCTGCTACAGTTTAATAAATAAAAGTGCAGTGTTTTGTAAAATATGACGTAAGTATTTCATGTAAATTTATGAATTATGAATGACGGTTGGATTGCACGAAGCTTTTACTTTGAAAGTGGACCGGAAGTCGCGTCCTGAGCGCTTCCTGCGGCTGACTTGACGGCCGTGGCTGCAGGCTGTGTTCGTCTCTGGGCGGTTCCAGTCTAAAAGAGACGTTTAGGAAGACCGCTCACCAACTAAACTATCAAACCCAGACACAAACATGGCGCCTGCCTCTACCTACAACTTCAAATGAAAGTGTGGCGAAGAAGTGGCCTGCAAACTTTCAACGGAGTATCTTTTGCGAGGTTTCTTTGCTTGCCGTGTTGGTTTAGCACATTTGGGATTGCTCGAACAGCACACGGAATAGTACGAGCGCGTTAAAACAGCAAGTTGCCTACATGTCAACATTGTCTTTGGCTGCACTGTAAACAGCTGGTAAGTGGTCATGTTTTAAATTAAAAGCTTCGTTGACTTAGCTTCATTTGGGAGACTTTTGTTGCCGTGGTAAACTCTTTTAAATGCTACTTTAGCATCGGGGATTGGCTTACACATTGTTTTTGGTGTTGCGCTGCTGCGTGTTGGTGCCACACTTTCTTCGCGTATTATCCAACCACGGAAACAGACAGAGCCACGTATCACTGCACAGACTCTAAACAAGGGGGGCATTTCTTTTGTTATATGCGCGCTGTTGTGCGTTTCCTGCATGAAAGTTGACCTAGTTAGGAGTCGGATGCAACAGTTGGGAATATAACACCCCCTCTCCCGTCTTCTGCTCTCCTCTCTTCTCCTGGGCCCTCCTTCCTGACGCCAGATAATCAGACTCTGCTCCTGGAGCCTGGAGGTGCCGCAGGTGTCTGCCTTGAGTTGCTCTGGTCCATTTCAGTGTGAAGTTACACGAGGCAAATAAATGCATAACCTAACATGTAATTTTTGTTTTACCTTTTGCTAATTTGTAAGACTCCTCTATTGGTGTCTTGGTTGTCTTGGTACAAAGTGATGGAAGTCTATGAAGCTAATAAAGTCTGGCAAGACCAAGGTCCTGCCTCTGCCAATGATTCAGCCACAAATGCTTACCATGAGTAAGGTTAATATGGAAAGAGAACAGGGAACTATTATCTCAACCAGACTTCCCCTTTTAATAAGTGACTGGTGATTACATCTCTATATGCCATTTTTGCATCTTTGTGCCCTTAGCCTGAAGCCTGTATTTGTCGAAGGTGTGTGTGTGTGTGTGGGCCCAGTCCAAATGCCATTCATGTCAGAGCCAAGATACTGGCATATCTACGCTTCAGCACTTGACTGTGTGCCAGTGTGCTGCACTCTAACTAAACCCTAAGGGCATCGGAGCACTCCCTGCCCCAGCCTCCCATCACTGGTTTGGCTATTCATGGCATGCTGTGGTGCTCCTGTCATAACAACCGTGGCACAAGTCCCAGCAAGAGTCAGGACTTCCTCTTGTGTTACAGAGCTAAAGCCATTCATGTTTCTTATGCCTTTTCAGCAGGTGGGCTTAAAAAACCTATGGGAGAATTGTGAAGGCAGAATTAAAGCAAGGCAGACAGAGCAAATGGCACGTGGAAATCCAGCTGAAACATCTTTCTTGACCTTGCCTTGGCCCTAAAGCCGTTGGTAAAAAGGGAGTGGAGTGCATGTCGCCTCCCTCTCTCTGTTACATGCAGCAGGTAGTAAAGTAGGTCATGGCTGTGGCTCTGGCTTTGTGTACATTGAACTTGTACTTTGTCACCGCAGTCGCTTGTCCAAAGGCTTTGTCAGGTGACCGAGGGAAGGGAAGTTTATTGCCAAGGCAGCAGTGCATGCCAAGAAGGACTCTGGAGTGGCTGAGGCAAAAGTTATATGTGATTTTGACAAACTACTAATTAAGTCAAGGAGATGAGCTTTCCCTGAAGCAAAAACAACCGTTTATGAAATGTATATTGTTGGGAAAATACACAGGAAACATTTTGAACATTTGATACTGTATAATTCTGACACAATAGGAAGAAGTCTTTCCAGTTATATCGATGCATTCCCCTCTGCTGCCCTTTTGCATGTTTTCAGACACATTAACTACACATAATCAATTTTAACCAAGTGGGAACAACAAGGAGCATTTAGTGTCGTATTCTTGAGTAATGTCTTTCCTTCCTCCAACCCTTAGACTGTGCTTTGATGAACCAGTTCAGTGTAAGCCCAGGTCTGAGCTGGTAAAAGCTCCGTTAGTTAGTGAAGGCAATGGGTTTGCCCTCTCAGCCTTTCTCTTCAGAGTGGAAAGAATGCTCTCTGTCCGCTGGGCTGTCACGCTCCGAGAGGGAGGCAGTCTTGTGACGTTTCTGCTGACCCTCTGCTGCTCTCAGCTTCTCCTCATTTTTATTCAAGCAGTCTAGATTTAAGGCAAGGAATAATGGTATTATTTAGAGCTTACTGAAGATCTTTTGGAAAGCCAGCCTGTATGCCATGCTCTCAGTTATTGTTATTAAATGCTAACCTTTTCATTGCACTGTTAAAATTGTAATTGCAGGGTATTTCCCCAAACAGTCTTTTGCAAAAATAACTGGGTTGTTATAATGGAAACTGTGGCTGTGTGTCACAAGTCCTGAATGAAATTGGATTTTTGTGTCTTTATAAAAACAGCTGCAAGGGTTAAACAAACGTGGCCCAGGAGCTGAGTTCGTTGTTGACTTTTTCTTTGTTCAGACTGAGCAGTGAGAGAGAAACAATGTTAGCATATGGATATGATCATGTGACATTATCAGACTTATCTAAAGCCCTGGGGTAGCTCTTATTCAGTTGTAACTGCAAATATTGAAACAGTAAAATATATTTAATAACCCCACAGCTGGTTGTGGTGTGTTTTGTTGAAAACTGTTTCCAACTCATCAGTCTCATGGAGCTTCGTCGTCTGTGTTTTTCCCTGTGCTTCACAAAGTTGTGGCTGTCTCCTTGAAAAACTGAGGTTTTCTCAGCTCATTGGCACCTCAGCTTCAGACTGGCCTGTACGTCTGACAGCACACTGCGATGACAGGTGGCAGCAAGGGCCACTTTGCCCCTCACATCCACAAAGAGCCCACAGCGACTAAGTGGCTCTTGAGTTTAACTCTGGTCCTGCTCAAGCAGAGCTGCCTGGGTTTAGTGTGAAGCTGTGGAAAAGATTTGACATAAGCGTAGTTGCTCTTTTTTAATGACTTAATAGTAAATAGTCTCTGCCATTCCTGCTTGTCATTTTTTTGCCCCTAGTTGGAAAAAGCAGCATTTCTACTGGGCTGTTTACACAAATAAAAACATGAATATTCTTCTGAGAATATTTTTCTGAGAGTGTTTTTTACATACGGTGCCAAAAATATTTTTTTTCTTTCTATATAGGGATCAGGGAAGTCAAAATAGTTTATTTCATCAGATTTGTTTATGACATTTGTTCTAAAACTGTCCTTCTTTCAAACATATTCCAAACAGTGTCCTTATGATATTTACATAGATTTTAAAAACTAAATGAGAGTGATATTTGTGTTATACTCTTAAATCAGAAATATGGGCTTTGGGTGTGGCAGGGCTCTATTTACACAACAGGGATAGGATAAACAAAAAGGTTAGTGAGTTCTTGCAATGCTGTTTAAACCGGAATAAGAATATTCCCATATATTTTTGGAAGTGTTTACAGGACACTGACTGTTATTTAGGCTCCACTCGACAGTGATCTTTACTGTGGGAAGTAGGCTGGAAACTCTGTAATGTGTTGTGGACAATTCATTTAAATAAATCCAACAATCAAGTGATATTTCCCAAACTGTAGTTGCATATTAAACATCATGTAGTGTCTGTCTATATGGTGCCTTGTAGAAACAAAAGGCGAACAATGGTGTTGAATCAATGTTTTCTTTACATCATCACTCAATGCTGGTGTTTTTTGTGCCATGTGCTCAAACTGTGATTGTAAATATATGGTCAAGCCCCTGTTGGAGACACAAGCACAGCCCTGTCCGTTGTCCAGTATTCCACACACACATAGTCGAGCTCTTTCAGCCGTGGGGGAACAAGCCTCCAGGCTCTTTTGTGTGAAAGGGATGAGATCATTATAGTGGAGACCATGGGGGATGGAGGAAGGGGTTTGCACTCTTACTTAAACAGACAAATCTCTTTCTCACATCATCCCTCTAACCATCTTTGCTTGGTGAAATTTAATTTGGCAGAAAGGAAAGGATTACTGCCAGGCATCCAGTTTGGCACTCTGGCATTTGTGTAGTAAGACCTCCCTGCTTGAGTTTGTGGCAGCCCTCCTCGGCCAACATTCGAAACATTTACCACTGAGACTTTCCAGAAAGCAAGCCTCGAGGAATGGCAGGGTCCAGATTTCAGGAGTGACCGCAGATTCAATTTCAAGTGTCTTATCCCTTAGTGAACACCTGTTGCTCGGCTGTGTTGCTTTCCAGGTCTGCTCTTGAAATGTTAATATATTCAATAGGCCATTGTGCTGAAGACGTCTTATTTTACCTTCCAACATTCTGCCAGTTTATCGGGACAAATCTGCAAAGGTCATTGTCCCCTGCATGTCTTTTGGATTGATCACTGTGGGAAAGATTATTGTATCACTTACTGCTCTTAGATCAATTTCACGCACCTGTGTAACTAAAAGGTATCCCTTAAGTCTGAGTTTATTGAGACTATGCTAATTCCAACATGAACATACCTAAATAGAACTTTGTATCCCTAACAATAAGTCGTATTTGATAGTGTTTTTCTTTTCCGCAGCTCAGACAAAGACTGTGAGCGACACTCGATCGTCAGCCCTCAGGAGTAACAGCGGAACAGGTTTTCACATGGACAGGGAGGGGCAGAGCACAACCTTTAGAGGCTGCCGGTCTCAAGTTACAACACAAGACTTAATGCAGTGGAAATTTAATGGGAGAGTTTGTCTGCAGGGTTACAGTTTGACCCCAAAAGCCTTAACGTTCCCAATCTTTACTTTCATGCTGCAACATGCGTACTAAATTCTTCACTTCTCTTAATGAGAGTTTGAAAGCTTTTAGCTCAATCCACTGTCAACACCATCACCATTTACAACTGGTGTGCTATAAATGAGCTATAAAACAAGTTTTACGTTCACTCTAATGTCCATCTAAACGGAGACAGCAAAGTTTAGTTTGTCACGCAGCACATGCCAGCTTTGCTAAATGTACCCTTGAAAGACTGAGATCAATTTCCTCTGCTGGAGTAACACCGCTCACAGCTCTCCGGGCTGCGCCGCATGACATTGTTGGGGCCCGGTCGCCATGGCAGCATCAACGTTTCTGTCATGCACTGTCACAAAAAGATGTATTTGTGTAGCTGCGGGAGCCAAAAAGGACTCCCCACAAAAGGGTTTCAGCAGCGTTAGGACGGTGTCAGTGGTGTCAATATCTGTTCTGCTTTGTGTGAAAACATAGTTACACCATAAGTACACACAGGTTTATTTATGAAGTGTCCAATGGCAGTTTTAGAGTCGTCCTTGCCACAGTTTTATATAGCGTTACGTATTGAAGATTATTCACATGGTGACCTTCGCATAACAACAGATTGCTTTGTGGTCGATGCAGTAAACAGTGTGTTAGCTATTCCTAATACTTTCTCTGAAGAAATGCGTACCATTTCTTGGAAGATAAAAGCTGTAAAGGCGTAATACTTAATGAATGAGTAAAAGGCACATGGTTTTGCCTGTGGTTTCACACACAGCTGGTGTTTGTGGTTGTGTTTATGTGTTTCTAAGATGATTGAGATGCAGTCTATGACCTTAAATTGTATGCAGGTAGCCTACTTTTTGCTTCAGTGCAAGTGGTAAAAGACTAATGTTTGAAGACTTGGCTTTATGTTTTACCTCTACAAGATTTAGTTTATTTGAATAAGCTACATTAGTCAAGAGACACCGCTCCTGTCATTTTTATGGAAATGAATCTGTTTTTTCTAGAGAGAACGATACATTTGATCTGATTTGTGAAACGTTTTTAATATGCATTTAATTAAGTTTGAAAGAAACAAACTATCTTGTATGTTATGCAATAGCTAACTCACTCCGTATGTGCATCAGTGCCTTTGTATGCCAGTATAACTGAAAATTTTCCATTGACGACGTGAGTTAAAATGAAACTGCACTCACTTACAGAAGGTGCAGGTGTTTATTTCTGACACAGATTGTGGATAAATGCCAAATTAGGCATTTTTTTGCATCAACTCTCAGTTTAAGTATTCTCTATTCCACAGACTTGGAATCTTCCATAGTCTTCAGTGGGAACACTTTTCACAGGGCAGTTTTTTATAAGGTAAATGCAGTCGGAAAGCTGCATTTTACACTTCAATGGGGTTTTTGACCAGTGAGACGTAACCATGGATACGCTGAAGTAAATCTCCTTTAACACAGTATTTCTCCGTTATTGCTGGTTCGCATCATCATAAAATAAAAAGCTGGATTCAGTCAGAGCTTGCACGCTGGTTAAAGGAGCGGCTCCGACAGAGACAGAGGCTTTTCATTGTGTTGAGACAAAAAAGGCATCTGGAAACATTTGGGCTTCAATCTGTAACTTGCGCTGACAAACAAATATTGAATCTAAATTGCATTTCTCAAAAGACGAAGCACACTGACATTTTAAAAGCTGCTCTGTCGGACTAACCTGCACATTCAGCCATTTTTTTCTGATGTTACAAGTACATTTTCCTTGTTCTTATGATGCAACAATAGCACATGTTCTTTGAAATATGCGCTTCCCTTAAGAGAGATGTCTAATGGGTTAAACTGTGGGCCAAATCTAATAATAGTTTATAGACCTTAAGGTTTGTTTGTATTGTACTGTAATATAAGAGCAGAACATAAAGGTAAGAATCAAAGTAAAAAGTACAGTGGTCAGTATTTCTCTGCGTCATGACTCTCAGGGCTGTCTGCTGAGTGTGGCTGTTCAAAGAGTCTTTTTTGTTTCCCTTCCCGCCGCAGCTGAGTCACTCACCACTGGAAAAACTGAACTTCCCCTGCAGGTCCCAACTGCTCTTTGAAGAGGAGGCAATGTACATGCAATGGGTGTAATATTTTTTAGTCTCAAGTCTTTTTAAAATCCAAGTTTATGGTGTTATTTATTGTAATTTGGGAATAAATCATGATAAAAGAAGGTCTAATGGAACTAACTCTGGTTCAGTTTCCATGTTTTGCATTATTTCAGCCACAGTTGCTTCCATACTTCACATGTTTTATAGACAGTACTGGCTTGATTTACGCTCTCCGTGGCATTTCCGAACATTCCTGCGAGCTTGCCGTCTCTGCCTTGACTCTCTGAGCTTGAACTCGGCGTGTTTTGGAGCGGCGCTGTGATATACACTGACAAGAGTGTTTGTGAATGTCAAGAAATCCAGTCCCTCCGTTTCTCCTTGTGTTTGTTTGCATCTTTGTGGTGCTGCCGTCTTAAAGGATCCTTTTACTGCCTCGGCCACGGTATTATTTAGCATTCTGCATGCAAGCGTAGTTCATCCTGCTATCCCTGAGAGGATGCTTGGGCTTTGCTCTTCTATACATGCAGTCGGCCTCGGGCTTTAACTTAAATAAAGTCTGTGATAAAATGATACAGTTGAATCCTTACTAAAATGCAAAATGACCAACATCAATTTATTTAAACAACCTATTTTCTGCTTTACTGCTTAGGTTCTCCCAGCCATGATTGAGGACAAGGGTCATCGTGTTACCGACTACTTTGTGGTGGCCGGCCTGACCGACAAGTCCACTCCCCTAGAGCAGGATTTGTCCGAGACCAAGTCCAGCGGGCCCAAAGCTCCCATCACTGACCTGGCTGTTATCAACCGGTCCGCAGGCGAGACAGTTCCTGAAGGTTTTACCTGCATCGACAGCACGTACAGCGGTCAGCCGGCCAACCTGAACCATGGCAGTCTGAAGAGTCCGGAGCTGTTCCTTTGCTACAGGAGGGGCAGAGGGAAGCCCCCGCTCATCGACATAGGGTGAGTTCACAGCCACTCAGTCATTATAAAAATCTGCACAGAGATGGCCTTTGAGAAGATTCAACATAGACATCACAAGCCGGTAAGAAAAAGATTGGACAAGAAAGGTAGAAAAGCTCAGACTAATTAGCTTTTCATTGTCTGCGTCTCACATTTGTAACCTGTCACAGTCCTTCTATTGATAGTATCAGCTGTCAGTGGCATAGCAACACATGCACTGTCAAATTAAACATGTGTTAGCACTTGTAACGCAAGCAAACTGTGAAATCTGCAAATGTTTCTAACTGTTGGAAGTTATGTTGAGCTAATGTCAACAAAATGCAAACATGTAAACCATTTGAGTTCTATCCTACTCTGAAAAACTATGTAAAAAATGCTAACACACTCCAGTGAAAGGTATGTGGCTCACGTGTCCGAGCTAGCACTTTGTTAAATCAAGGAGGAGCTAATGTGCCAAGATACTGTAATATGGCAATAGTAAATTCCAGTTCGCCAGGTTGAAACAATTATAGTGACAATAGAATGTAATGGTTGTGTATTTCCAAAGTGTAGCTCTTTTCTTATGAGTATAATAAAGTATATGTAACTGATTCATTCATTAATCATAGAGTTGTCCCTCCCTTTTGGCTCTTGTCCATTCAACAGTTTTTTAGGCTTCCTCTTATTATCTTCCAACAGAACAGGAAACACCATCTTGATTCACACACTCCATTATAATTCACCTAAAGCTACCACTCCTAATGTGGACGCTAATCACGAGTTAGCTAGACCTATAGCAAGCCTATACATAAAACAGTCCTGAACTGTATGGCAGTTGTTATCATGAAGATCAATGATGCAACGTGGTGACGTATTTACTGCACTACACACACCTTTTGTCTTTGTGAAGAGGCTGCTTGTGTCTGACAGGAGTTTCCAGTTTTAGCCGTAGACACTCTCTCTGCTCAGGATTGGGAATCGTGCTCACTTTTGGACTGTTTACAATTTCAACACATCAGAGCATATTCCACCTGCTTCTGGCTAAACTTTATGTGTCATCAGTACGATTCCCTTTTGGTATTTCTTAAGCAATGCCAGAGTAGAAGAAACCCACATGAAACGCAGTAGCCTTCACTCCTCTGAGCATAAACAGAAGATCATATGTCAAGTCATGTTCCTTTGAGAGGTTACGCAATGAGGCCGGCCATACTAACTGACAAATGGAGGAGAAAATAGAAGCATTCTGGGAATTGTTTTGTTTGATTTGGTCATAATGCTGTTGCTAATACACACGTCACAGTGGGAGGTATGTTTTATGATGTGTCTTGGCTTAAATGGTCAGAAATCCTCCAGAAATATTATTTGGAAAACAGTATTATTCAAAGTGTTGTATTGCAGAGATATGAACAAAAGACTGAAAGTGTCATTTCAGTCAGTTCAGAACAAGCAAGCCCTACATTCACTGGTGTGAAAGCACAAGCATACTCTGTGAAGAACTGTTAACAACACAGACAAGTGCATTGTCATCTGGAGTTCTGCAGAAAACCACTCGTGCAAAATGCTGCTATACGGTGCTGTTTATGGTGGTTAACATGGGAAATCTTTAAACAACATAGCTTTTACATCCTATAATGGCCATGTTTTCATTAGACCAAGGTCAATTTCATGTTTTAGCAACAATGGTGTCTTCAACCACATTAGCTGATCTCTTTCTCTCTCCACCTGCTGCATCCCGTTCCCCCTAAAAGAACTAAAACAGCTAAAGAACTAAACAAAAACCCTGTAAATCATTCATTCCTCCTGCTGCCATCTCAGCTTTTATTAAGGTTATGGGGGAAGTTGTTCATGAGCTTGCTTTATGTTTTGCTTTTTTTGAGTAAATTGAGCATTTCAGGGCCACCACACAGCATTGGTATAAAAATAATGTCTTAAAGAGGCTTATAATCAAAACTTTAAGCCTCCTACGCAGTGTTGTCTTGATAGAAAGTGAGCATGTGGAGCACGCTGAAGAAAAAAGGCTGCACTGATTGCTCACCTAATTTTAACTGTATGATATTTCACACTGGGAAGAAAACAAAAGCCACTAATTAATAGTCTGCACTGAAGCACACACACATGTAACAAACTTATGGATTTCCATTCACTGTCTGGGCTGTGAATGAGTCAGATGGTAAATATGTCTGTATCACATTAAGACATGTTTATGTGAGGGGTAAAAACTCTGACCTTGACCATTTTCTGAAGAAATGACCACACACTGACTTTCAGTATGAAGTTAGAAAAGCAGACATCTCTCTTCACCATGTCTTGCTGCACGCTGTTGCATTTTTTCCTCATCCAAAGGTGGACTCATGTCACAGGAATGCTATGTGCACTTTCTTTTGCCATTACTTTTACTGTGATTAACAACGACCTGTCTTTATGGCTTGTGTTGAGAATTGTGTCAAGACTTGCTTTTGTTAGTGTTGCATCATTACAACGTCCTTTCCCGGCAGATATTTCTTCAGGAATGAAAGCCACAACAAACAGACAAACCAAATCATGGACTGAGAAGTGTTAATCTCATGTTTTCCCTTGTTTTGTTTGTATTAGAGTGCTCTATGAAGGCAAAGAGCGTCTAATTCAAGGCTGTGAGGTCATCCAGGCCACACCATATGGCCGCTGTGCCAATGTAAACAACAGCTCAGCGACGTCACAACGCATCTTCATCACGCTTCGCCGAGCCCCACCCGTCCAGCCGCAGAACTCTCTCGCTGTGACGGATATCTGCATCATTGTCACAAGCAAAGGCGAGACGCCGCCGCACACGTTCTGCAAAGTGGACAAGAACCTCAACTGTGGCATGGTCAGAAAAACAGTAGTTCTCATCATTAAACCAAGTGTCCAGAAGGAAAAAATGAAAGTCTTATTTGAATTTTTGTGTTTCAGTGGGGCTCCAATGTGTTCCTTTGTTACAAGAAATCAGTATCTTCAGCCAATTCTATCACTTACAAAGCTGGTGAGTATAAGCTTTTGATAACATGGGACGATAACTGGTTTTAAGATGTCATGATAATCGCAATATTAAAGCAACTAGTCCCATGATAAACTACTTTTGAAACTTGAGATAATAAAAAAACACACAAACAAACAAGGTTATCTAACAGAAGTCTTAATGCTGTCATAATATTCAGTCAAACTGGCTCAAAGTCCTTTTCTAAATTCATGAATCAATTGATGTGGCCAAATAAAAAGAACAGTAAAGAGTGGAAAAGTGAGTTTAAAGCTGTGACTTAAGGGACTGACTCCATTTATTTGGAAGAATTCTGTTTGTATTCCACTCTAACCACAACATTTGCCTTTTCTTGTTTTTTTGGCTTTTTTTTTATTAGCACATCAAGCCGGTTCACTTGACTTAATGATACTCTGCTTAAGTATACAACTGTTATAAATGTCTTGTTATAAATGTTGTGCTATAATTATCAACGTATGCAACATTTTAGTCACAAAACCATGAAGCATGTGTTTATCTGTGATGGTGCAACAGATAGCCACTGCTCATTAAAAATGGCATTTCTGAACGTCTGTGGCATTGTCCCAGACTAAATGTTTCCTCGGTCGCTTGGCCTTTGGAACGTGTCATTGTGTAACACACGCTCAGTCAGATTCATACAAATGTGTGTACACAAACACCCACATCTAGCCTTTTGCTGGCTTTATCTTACGGCTGGCCTTTTTCCGGCAAATCGACGGTTTATTCATCTCAGACTACAGGCACTTCCTGTCACGCCTGTTATCCATGCCTGCAGTATTTTAGATTAAGGACCAATTTAGCATTTTTGCAGAATAAGAATTTTGTTATGAATATTTATTTATGCAAGTGATAATCCTTTAATTAAAGGTAGTTTCTTCAATATGCTACATTGTGGTTATAACTGGCTCCATGTCTTGCTCTCAAGGTCTCATCTTTCGTTACCCAGAGGAGGACTATGAATCGTTTCCATTGTCAGAGTCTGTACCTCTGTTTTGTTTGCCTATGGGTGCCAATATTGAATGTTGGGCACCAAACACACGGGACCCACTCCCTGTCTTCTCTACATTTGTTTTAACCAACTCCTCTGGTGAAAAGGTGAGTGGACCCAAGAACATAATATACAACAAAATACTCTTGACTTGGAAAACAACATATTTCTTTTGGCAAAATGTATTAGGTGTATGGTTCAGCGATCCAGTTCTACGAGCCTTACCCAGTGGAATTACTAAGTGAGAAGCAGAAGATCCAGCTTGGTCTGCTCACGACGGTGGAGAAGAAGATGATCCCCAACCGAGCGGTCAACACCAACAAGTGCATCTGCCTGCTGTCGCGCTGGCCCTTCTTCGAGTCTTTCCGCAAGTTCCTCATGTTCCTTTACAAACTCTCTGTCTCAGGCCCGCACCCACTGCCTATTGAAAAGTAAGTGGCTCTTCACAATGATAATAGCATTAGGCAGATTTGTTTCAATCTCGTTCAAAGCTGGCTTCGATGGAAAGTTTTGAGCAATCATAGATACTTATTGTTTTTTGTCTATTTCTCTTTAAAGGCACATCTCACACTTCATGCACAATGTGTCCTTCCCCTCTCCTCAAAGGCCCCGAATTTTAGTTCAGGTGAGATTGTTTTTGCCCCTTTGCAGTAGTTCAAATGTTATGTTTAGGTGCTAACATATTTTAATATATTTATGCTTTTCATTTCCTTTTCCTGCAGCTATCGGCACACGACACCTTGATCCTCTCGCAGCCTGTGTGTACTCCTCTACCACTCAGGTATGTTATGCTGGTTTATGGCTTACTTGATCTGTGATTTTCTACATTTCATTCTTCTCTGAATGTTCTTATACACATTTTTAATATGACAACAGACACACTATGTTCTGCCAAATCTCAAATATCATGACAGCCTTTGTAAACACAAGAAAACCATATTACCAAACAGAAACACTGTACTCTATACTCTTATTAGATTACATTTAAAGGACATTGTCAGAAAGGAAAAATGACCTATTAATCCTATTTTCTTCTATAAACTTCAAATACCACAACCAAGTAAGATATAAAACATCTCTTAGGAGTCATTTGAGGTTTTATTAGACATCCTTATTTGGATTTGGGGCATGATTTAAGTGCTCACTTTTCTGAACCATTAAACCCATCAATTCAAACAACCTCTACATGCCACTCTGCGGTGTTTTCCACTGAGCTCATCTGTCTTGTCGTTCTCTTTTAGTGGAGCAGACTATGGCACTCTGCTGATGAATCTGGGCTCAGAAAACTGCGCCACGCTCTTGCACTTTGTTTTACTGGAGAGTAAGATCCTCCTGCACTCGCTGCGGCCGGCTGTGCTCACTGGCATTGCCGAGGCTGTGGTGGCTGTAAGTAGTCTCCACTAACACATTTTTTATGTAATTTAGCTCTTGTTATATAGTGTTTAGAGGCACCCTATCCTAGTATTATTGTTTATGTTATAGTTTCTGTGCTGTGTGAGTGATGTTTAAAAAAACACAAAGCTTAGAACAACTTGACCATAAATGGCAAGTTTATTTTTCAGTTAGAGATATATCTATTACATTGTGGATATGTAATTATTAGTAATCTGACCTGATACAATTGCTTACTCTATAATTATATGATTCTTTTTTGACTAAAGACTTAAACAATGCTTAAGTATGTGAACATGGAGATCAGAAAAGTTATAATTATATATAATTAATAACACTTATAAACATAATTTATGAGAGCTGCAAACAATGGTGAGATGAAAATCACTGTTACCAAACTGAAAGTGAAAAGAGGGGCTGTTAACCGGTCTTAACTGAGATTAGTTGTTGATTCTCCCATCCATAACATGGTACATAATTACACTTTGTACTCAGGAATACACAGGATGTCACAATGCCCCATAAAGCCTTTGTAAACCATCATACTGCACGCTGCAATAGAACAAAAAAGATCTATTCAGTCTATTTGTTTTCTTTTTAGATGATCTTCCCCTTTCAGTGGCAGTGTCCCTACATCCCCCTGTGTCCACTCTCTCTAGCCGGTGTCCTTAATGCTCCATTACCTTTTATCGTCGGTGTGGACTCCCGCTATTTCGACCTTTACGACCCCCCGCCAGATGTCGTCTGTGTGGACCTAGACACCAACACTATTTACCTGTACGTGTTTAAACATTCTTTCTACTTGCTTGTTTATTTATATTAATAAAAAAAAGGTAAAGTAATATTTTAATTCTAAGGGTTTTGGCTTCTTCCTAAATTACTGTTATGTTTCAGGTCTGATGAGAAAAGACACAGCAACTGGAAAAACCTTCCAAAAAAGCCCTGCAAGAGCCTCGTTAACTCACTGAGCAACTTGCACCACCAGCTGGCCACAGGTACAAACAACACTCACAAAGAAAACCAACTGTTTAAGGTTATCACCGTCCTACAACCTCAATGACTTCTGTTTTTGACATAGCTTAATTAATAAAAACATTAATTATTAAAATACTAATACCCAATTATTAATGTCTTTCCTATTGTTTTGTTTTTTTTAGTTTCCATGCGTCAACCCGCGCAGGAGGGTTCGGCCGTGGACATGACGCCCATCGAGGCAGACTTCACGTGGCACAAGAAGAAGACTGCACTCGAGATGGAAATCCAGGAGGCCTTCTTGCGCTTCATGGCATCCATCTTAAAAGGCTACCGGTCCTACCTCAAACCTATCACCACGGCGCCCTCTGAGAAAGCAACTGCTGCAGACTCTCTCTATGACCTTCAAGGTAGATACACAGCAAGATAACTGAGGAAGTGCTTCTGCTAAAAGGGGGCTTTAATGTTTTAGTCCCTACATAATTCAACACTTTAATTTAGATTGCTTTGCTTAATGCTTTATTTTAATGGAGTGACGTTTTAGAAATGATTGCTCATCTTAATAGGGGTTGCCTAATGGAAACTCGGTTTATAGTCCATTTAGGTAATCTTCGACGGGATAATTGTAGATGCAGTTTGAGTTTAAGATGCAGCACTGAAAAGTTTCCTTCTTTCTTTTAAGGCTTCCTAAAAAGTCGAGACCGTGCCCACCAAAAGTTCTACTCCCAGCTAACAAAGACCCAGATCTTCATCCGCTTCATTGAGGAGTGCACCTTTGTTAGCGACAAGGATACAGGCCTGGCTTTTTTTGACGATTGCGTCGAGAAGGTGATTAAAAATCTCCGTCATACAGAGATGTCACACTGGTTTTACAATTGATTCTTTTCACCCGAGGGTTGTTTCCACGAAAGAGCCTTTTGTTTTTTGTTTTATTGGTGAAATAACCCATCATCCTCTGGGAGACTAAGGAAGTCAAATTTCCTCTGATTGAGTCTGTTCCTTTGCTCTCTTTCCTCTTCTTGCAGCTTTTTCCCTCTGATAAAATCACCGACAAAGGCACCAAGGTAATGGCTTATACTGTAATCACATTTTCCTTTCCACCTTTTTTTTTTTTTTGGGAACTAAGATTTTCCTCATTTGACAAACATTCCTGCTTTACTTCCACCAATCTTAACCCCTAATCAGATAAGCATGTTTCCATCCTGATTAACATGTATGCCCAAATTAATAGCAGGAAATACCGTGAATGCAAGTGCACAATGTATATGTTTTCACAAATGTATGCATCGGGAACATAGGTGGAAGCAGAGTCGTCTGAGGACACAAAACTGTTGGAGTTGGATGAGTCACAAAAAAGTGAGCACACTGTCTTTGTCATGCCGCCTGAGCCTCCAGCAGAAAGTGGACCTGAACCTGCGCCTAGATACACGTAATTCATTTTACCTGCATTATTATAAAGGCATCATTTGTGGTACTGTCTCCATAATATATGTCCCTTGTCCCGTCCTGCAGTTACAAAGGATTTCCGAGGCTAAATATGGATCTATTTGACCGTCCCAGAGAGTTACGGCCAGCAATAAGCACCAGAGCAGCAGGGGCAAGTCTGTCCAGCAGCCCTGCACTTCTGGCCAAAAGGACGAAGCAGGTGAGTTTTCTTACTTGGAAGTGCACAGTTTATGAGGCAGTATGAATGGGGTTGATTGTGTATTTGGTTTAACAGGAGATCAAACTAGCGTACAAGATGGCAAAGCGGTTCTACTCAAACCCTCCGCTGTGGGCGCGCTGTCTCTTCAGTCACTGCTACAGCCTGTGGTTCATCTGCCTGCCCGCTGCTGTCCGACTGGCCAAGTCTAAAAGCCGGGCCATGCAGCAGGCATATAACATTCTCCTTAAGATGAGGACCACTGAGGTTGAGATGCTTGATGAGGTAAATTAGTCTTTTTGACTTTGCGTCTCCTTTATGCGTTCTCTTTTAACGTGTAATCTCTGTGCCTAGGTTTGTTACCGAGTTGTGATGCAGCTCTGTGGCGTGTGGGGTCTTCCTGTAATGGCTGTGCGTGTACTAGTAGAGATGAAGAAAGCTGGAGTACATCCCAATGCTATCACTTACGGATACTACAACAAGGTCGGTCAACTTGAATTTGAACGATACTCATCCTAGTTATATTTAGAGGATGGTAACAAAATACCTGCACAGCAACAACATTAATTCTCATCCGTTACCTGTTCGCTGTGTAGGCAGTCTTAGAAAGCCCCTGGCCAAGCAGAAATCGCAGCGGACAGTTTATGTGGACCAAGCTACGTAATGTGTTGCGAGGAGTTGCCCAGTTTAAGCACTCTGCCGGCCATGCATCAAAGAAGGGACCCACACTCAGTACGACAGGTGGGAGTCACATCTAGAAAAGGCAGTTTTTATTTTAGTGTTTTTGTGGGTGCATCGTTGAGCTTGTTTTTTTCTATGTGCAGCAGTAGGGAGCTCAGCAGGCAGAGATGCTGACCGGTTGAGTCATGGGAGTGCAGACAGTTCAAGCGAGGTCAATGGTGAAGAGCAAAACCTTTTGGCTCACAGCCACAGCTTGGAAGACACGACAGACAACCATTGTAATACAGGTACTCCTCCAAAACCTAATGGATTTCAGAATAAATACAAACCTGGGTTTACCGACAGCTTTTAAGATAATGTAATAAGTCATGTTGTAACTCGTGTATTGATTTACAGGAAGACAGTCTGACCAGGGCTATGGCTCCAAAGATGAGTTGCATCAGGAGTTGTCAGAACATTCAAATACAGCTGTCATTTCCAGTGAAGAAAGAAACAATGCCAAATCACCATCACATCAGAATGGTAAGGAAACAAATACAACAAGTACTGAATCCTATTTTCAACATTGATGTGCATGATGCGTGTAATGTAACTTTGTATTCTCTAGGAGAGGACATTGCTGGCTCAGTGGACAGTGCAGTAGCAGTAGCTGAGCCAGCCAGTCCCATGGATGTGAATTCACCAGCTCCTAGTATTGTCAGACTGTCCACAGGGAGCCTTGATGGTGGGAGAGAAACTGGTAATACTTCATTTATTTTATGACGATAGAAGAGATAGAAGTAATGAAACGATCACCAGTTTATTAGTCTGTACTTCTTTTGCTATAGGGAAGCTGTTCAGGAGGCACAGTAAGACAGACAGTGTATCTCTCCCTGAAGAGGATACTTCTGAAGCTAACCAGTCCCAAAAGCAGAGACAGAAATCCTTCTCTGAGCGGAGTTGTAGTTTCAGTGCTGAATCCCGAGCTGGAATGCTTTTGGAAAAAGGTGTGGACCACATGGCCAGTCAAATGGGCGCAGATGCACGAATTCTGACTGCAGCACTGTCTACTGGACAAAGCCCACCTCCTCACAGCATTTCCAAAGCACTTTTTAAAGACCTAGAAGAAGAGCCAGAGGATGAACTGGGCCTGACACTTGGGAAGCTGCCTGAAGAGGAGGCAGCATCAGAAGAAGAGAAAGGATCTGGTAAGAAAGAAGATGAGAAAAAAGCAAATGAGCAAGAAATAAAGCAGACACAAGAGGAGGAGATGGGTGGACGTGGAGTGTCCCTCGAGAGGGAAGATGTAAAAGTGGGAGCTGATCCACTCTCAATGTTGGTGTCTGAGACTGAAGAATCAGCTTCAGTCACAAGCCAGGAGCCACCACTCTCTTTGCCTGCTGTTGTGTCTCGAAATCTTGCTGAAGAGATTGAGATGTACATGAGTCTGCAAAGCCCTTTGAGTGTAAAGTCTTCCAGTATGGACCTTCAGCAGCCCCAGAGAGACTCCACTGACAGCCCACAGACCAAACAGTCTCTGGAGAGGAGGTCCAGCCTACCCGTCCCTAAGGTCAAAACTCCCTCTGGATCCCCAGGAGACACCCCCAAACGGAGCCCCAACACTGTTACTCGCTCCAAGACTTTTGCTGTAAAGACAAAGACCCCTTCCAGCACAACAGCAAGTCCAGGTCCAAGATCGTCCTCACTCACAGCCCTGGTCAAATCTTCCCAAGGAGGGTCACTGGGGTCAGTTATTAACACCATTTCAGGCATAAAGATGGACACCATTTTGTCTGGGCCTAAGATGGATGTCTTCAAATCGAGCATGAAGCAGGCAGCAAATGTAGCCAGCAAAGTGTGGGGGGCAGTAGCTTCAGCTTACTCCTACTCAGATGATGAGGTGAGCTCAAGGATTTTATAACACATTAACAATAGCTGCACAGAATGATAAAGTGACCACACAACAATGCACTTTTCATTTATTTACCACAACTGCCCCTTAACTTAATATAAAATCTTGACATTCTGGAGGGTAAATTTAAGTTGAAGGGTCCAACACTGATGATGTAGGTCTAAGGAATATACATTTTACAAATATGGGAAATTTATTCACTGACCGCCATTGAAAAGAGCTTTTGTTTTCTCCTACAGGATGAGCAAGGCCAGGGGGGTGGTTTCCCGGCCCACCTGGATGAACATATGCTGTCTGCTTGTGATGTAGATGATAGTCCTGACAGGGGTCCCATCCCAGGTCTGGTATCTAACGGTCTGAACCAGAGTTGCACCAGTTTGGGCAGCAGCAGCGGTAGCAGCGACACAGGCCGAGGGACCCAACAGACACGTAAGCACAAACTCAATGTAAAGAAATGAGAGGATTTAGAGATGTCACTGGTGTTACCTCTTCATGTTCTCTTCTCACTTTATAGATCCAACTCCAGGTCGGGGGGCCAGGGGTCTAGATTCTGAACAGGGCTCACATCATGCATCCTCCTCCAGCATCTTCCAGAACTGTGCACTAGAGGTCAGGCATTTCACCACAGTATTACTGTTCACTATATTCTGTCTGGGATTAACCTCACCTCTATGTTTCTCTGCCGACAGGTTCTTATGTCGAGTTGCTCCCAGTGCCGTAACTGTGAAGCTCTTGTGTACGATGAGGAGATCATGGCAGGCTGGACCGCGGATGACTCAAACCTCAACACAAACTGTCCTTTCTGCCGCACAGCCTTCCTGCCATTATTGCACGTAGAGTTCCATGACCTCCGCACAGCGACTGGGTAGGCCTCTAATGCTTTTGTACATCATTGAATAAAAAAAGTAGTATAAAATAGAAACGATATTGGTAGAATCAAATACACAGAGACTGAAAATGCTTTTACTTTCAGCTTCTACATGAATCCTAGTGCCTCTACAGAGAGTATCCAAAGCACCAGCACACAGCCCACAACCAGCAGTACAGCAGACATTAAGACTCCGGACCTTATGTCATTTCCTGAAGATGAGTCTAAGGAGAACCCAGATAATAGGCCTGGGACACACAAGAGGTATTCAAGCATCAAAGCATATATTTAGAAAGCAAATCATCTAAGTTTGCTTGCTTTTTAGCTCAATAAGTTGTTTTGTCTCTAGTCTCATTCCAGAGCCCGTGCAGTCGGACCCTCTAGGTTTACTGGAGCACAAGGCGGCAGCGAAGCAGCAAAGCTGTAGTGGAACTTCTCTCACTCGCAGTAATAGTGTCGGAGGCCCTCTCCAGAGTCTAGACTCATTCCAGAGACCGGGACACGGAGTCTCCACGACTAGCCTCCCTTGTAGCCTGCAAGAGGTGTCGGTTAGTGTTTCTCA
The DNA here is from genome assembly GCA_036850595.1 of Rhyacichthys aspro. NCBI lineage: Eukaryota > Metazoa > Chordata > Actinopteri > Gobiiformes > Rhyacichthyidae > Rhyacichthys > Rhyacichthys aspro. The sequence continues at coordinate 6,079,773 of CM072165.1, forward strand.
TTGTCCTAAATGTCATTAAACAGAATGATTGACTCTAATGATTGACTCTTGCACATTGTGTGTAACAGGACGGCATGGGCACCAAACGGCCTAATCCCAAGCCTGTGTCTGTCCCGTATTTGAGTCCATTAGTGCTGCGCAAGGAGCTGGAGACACTGCTGGAGAATGAGGGAGATCAGGTGACAACTACAAACACACACAATTTCACTTTGGTGCCACAGGTTTTTTGACTCGTTTTCTCTAAATGAATCTTTTTACATGGTGTCAGGTGATCTACACCCACAAATTCCTGAGCCAACACCCCATTATCTTCTGGAACCTGGTGTGGTATTTCCGGCGCCTGGACCTGCCCACTCACCTGCCTGGTCTCATCCTTACCTCTGAACACTGCAACAATGGGGTACAGGTAGGGAACAAATCCAGTGGTTTATTATTCTCAGTCTTTAATTATATATTCGCAATAAAGCTACATGGATTTGTCTTTGCAGCTGCCTTTGACGTCACTATCCCAGGACAGTAAGCAAGTGTTTGTACAGCTTCTCTGGGACAACATCAATTTGCACCAGGAACCTGGAGATCCCCTGTATCTTCTCTGGAGGACATTTTGTAAGAGCACACTTATGTATTAAAACCCCAAGATGTATTTAATAATCTGACAATACAAAAACTATTGGAAACTGTACCCTTTGCTGCTTTGTTTGCTTGGTTGCAATGTTTCTTTTGCCCACAAGAGGGCAGACCACAACCACAAGTAAAGTTCTATCCCTTATGTGATGGTTTACAGTGGAGAAGAAGGGAATGCTGGCTCCAACAGACCACCAGGAAATTCGTACCCTCCTCAACACAATTGTCCGCAATATCCAAACTAATGACGTATACGGCCCAATCAATCTGTTGATTCGGGAAATCAAGAGGCGCCCAGAAGGAGTGAAACGACAAAGGTCAGCCCATAAACGCACTCTTTATTGTTCATAGGTAAAGTCACAGCAGAAATAAAACTAATGCTTTATTTCTTTGCTTTTCACAGAAGTATTTATAGAGAAATACTGTTTCTCTCACTGGTGGCTTTGGGACGAGAAAACATTGATGTTGGTAAGTGATTAAATGGAAACGCCATGATGCCATTTTGTCCATAAACATAAAGAGTGTTTGATTTGTGACACTTGATTATTGTTGTGCAGAGGCCTTTGACAGAGAGTACCGCTCAGCTTACGATGAACTCAGCACAGAACAGCTCAAATCTTTGCACCGAATCGATCGGCCGCCCAGCCCCAGCGTCCAGTGGTGTCTGAAATGTTTTGGAGCCCCGTTCATTTGAGCATCATCAAATCAGTCATGACGACAAGAAGGCAGGACACTAGGGGTGAGACGTGATGAGAAAACTGTTGACCCCAATATGGTACTAATTACTTTTTTCCCCTTTGGACTTGAAGATGCCCATTGTCTGCCTTTTTAAAATGTTTATATCTTTTTTGTGGGTTTGCAAGCAGCACCTACAGGTGGGACTTTTTTGTAAATTGCTTGGAAAGTTGCAGAAAAACATTTAGGACTGGTGTTTGTCTTTGTACATATGGTTTGTAAATTTCAATGTACTGACTGCCCTTGAGGTTTATTGATTTCCATGTATGTGTGTGTTCACCCTCTTAGATTGTCACTGTCAGTGGTGAACCGTGTACAGACCCCGACTGTTCCTTTGTGCACTTTCTAACAAAAAACTCAAGCCCACCTGTTTTGTTTTTTTTTGTACATTTTTTTTTTTACTTTACAGACACCTGAAACAGGTTGAGTACCTATTGCAGCAACAAGCGTCAGTGTCTTGTGTTGTTCATGTCTTAATGTTTTTGAAAAATGCGATTTTAAATGTTTAAATCTGGCCTCTGTGTATAAATACATTTGCAGTACACAAGAGCCAAGGTTACAGTCGGACAATCGCAAATTGTCAATCATTATTTTTCTGCAACATTCCAGATATACAGATGTCTTAAGAACAGATCTTCTCATCAACACTCAATCCCATAAAAACCCGATTGTCCATGTTTTACACACAGTAGCCTTAAGTAATAATAAGATATGAAATAACAACACCTTACACTAAATTTGTGACATTCCGCTAAATACTGAAAAACAATGGCAAAATGCTGCAATGAAGTGTTTGGGAAACGGGTGTGGATGGTCCTACTGTAGACTGGGAATAGTAATGCTGATTTGTACATTTTTAAATGTTGTAAAATGGCAACGTGCACTGCAAACATCAAATGCTACGCCACACTGAGGAGATCTCCCTCACTGGCTATAAATTCAATGAGACCACATCACTATTAACAGTATAGCTTTTCTTCCAAAACCTAAAAAAAAATCTATTTATTTTTGTATTATTGATATTTGAATGGCAGGCATCGTCAGCTTAGATGTTTTTGTTTTGTTTTTATGTCTAACAATCCCACTTTCCTTTTTAACTTTTTAAGGGATTCCACCCTGTAGCCTCCTTATGGGAGAGCATGTACAGAAATACTGTTGTGTAACAATAGGTTAAGTGATTTCTTACCGTCCTGTGGAAAGGAACTGAATGTCTACAAGTGCGCTGCAATAAATAAGTTTGTGACCTCAATTAGTTTTTTGTTTTTGTCACTACATTAAAGGTGCACTACCTTCTTTTCTTTTCTCACCCCCATAAACAGCCTAGGGACCTCTCCTGCTTCTCTTTAAAAAAATAAAAATAAAACCAGACAATTTTTTCTCTCCACATAATACTAATACATTTCACCAAATTGAAGTTTAGTGTTAGCTTAGCTGCAACATCAATTATCTATCCACTACTGATTGAATTGACAGTATTTATTTAACTGTTTTAGATTCCCTCCCTTTTCTCTGTTGATAATTTTATTTTTTGAGCTGTTTCTCTGTGTTAAAAGACAACACTGAAAATCAACGTTTTTAGGAGCAACTATTTAACTTCCTTGTACGTCACATGACAAGCCGGTGTCGACCAATGAGAGCGCTCCTTTTTCGAACACGTGATTAGCCAATATTTTCCGTTCCTGAATAAAAATCATGAAGCTTTTTTTTTTTTTTTTTTCCACAAATGATTATATTTACAATATACTATTTAGGATTTAAACCATTTTCCACAACTAGAAGAATATATATATATATATATAATTGTTTATAATTAAATAAAAATACATCAGTAATCTATGCTATTTCAACTTTATCTGTCAGTAATGATTTTATGAAGCCCCTGTGTAATAGTATTAATTGCATAAAGGTCAAGTCAAGAGCTAGACAAAGGCTGCACACTAAAAGCATCACAAAATAAGCACCTATGAGCAAAATGAAGGAGTATTTACTGGTCTTGTATTATTTTTTAACCTTTAACTATTAGGCTCCTTAATCAGTCGCACCTGTTTGCAGCACCTGCAATGTAATGACTTCCGCATTGACAATTTTAGCAGCGGCTGTTTTATTTGGCAAAGCAACATAATAATCTTGGCCCATTTCTCCCAATACATTAATCTTTAAAATAACTCTTAGCTACGATTTTGACATTTGAGACCATGCCGAGGCGACAGAAGAAATCTCAGAACTCCCAAAGTGAAGACCTAAGCCGTGAAATGCGACGAAACAAACTGGCCCTTTTTATCCAGCAGTTTGAGAAAGAAGGTTTGGATGTTGTGCAAATGCTACAATCAGCGTTATCTCTTAATCCTCCTAAATAAACGGTGTGTCTGCAGCACAGGAGCGCATGCGGGACCTGGAGGGCAAAGTGGAGAACATGTTGGCCACAGTGGACAAAATGTTCAGGGTAGAATTAATGAAGATGCCCCCTTCCCTCAAAGACACGCGTGTTGGAGATCTATTAAGCGGTGGGTAAGGATTATTCAAATAAATTCATTATCAGGAAACGTTTGACCAACTTTTCCACTTTGTTTCTGAAAGCAGAGGAAATGTCAGCAAGTGATGTGTCTATTGCCTTGAAGGTGAGTTTAAGGGTTTAAAGTGCTATGTCGCCATCTAGAGGTAAACTGTGTAATGCCTCCTTGTAGAATCAGGCCATTGAGATACAACAGCCCCTAAGAAGAGGAGCCAGTAGAAGATGTAAGAGTAGTATTTTGATAATACTACAAGCAAAAATAAAAAAAAATAACAGGGTATTTTTTTCCTTAAGTAAAATCTACTGAGTCTCCTCCGGTCCAAGCCACTCTTCCCTCAAAAGGCAAATCCTCAAAGGTAAAAAATGTTTGATATACATAGAAATCAGTACAAGCACAAAATAGATCTGCAATATGTTGGTGATTGTCAATGTTTAGGGAGGAAAAAATCCCAGAACGAGGACCAGAACATTACCTGGCAGTATCAGCAATGGAAACCTGAGGTAATAACGTTATAATTTATAATTCCTGCAGTGAAGGGTGCAGTAAAGATGTCTGCCTTTGATTTTTGTAACCAGGACCACTTCCATCACAGTGAAACGGACAGAAAGTCTCAAGACTAATGACCAGCCCTTAGCGACAAAACCTAAGCTGAGGTTTGTTCACATCTAAAAAAAAAATCACTAATAATAATAATGTAACTGTACTAAAAGATGTGTTTGATCCCAGGTCTGTGGTCTCAGCCGGTGATCTGAACTGCACAATGGCGGGTTCAGCTGCACACATTACAGTAACCACTGGACAGGGACGGGTATGTGTGTCCTGTCATCATTATACTATTCTCTAGCATTTACCAGAAACCATTACATATATTAAGATACTACAATAATAAGACATACTAATAATAACCCACACATGTCAAACTCAAGACCCGCAATGTTTAATGTGGCCTTTCAATACATTTAGTAGGTGATATTTTTGGCACTAGGTTTTAATTTTATTATTATTAATTTAAATAGGTGAAATCACTTGCTCAGATCCAATTCAAATCCAATTAAAACCTGTTCACGTCCAACTAAAACCTTCTGAATCCATCTAAAACCTGTTCAAATCCAATTTAAACCTGTTCAAATCCAGCTAAAACCTGCTCAAATCCAACTAATGTTAAATTAGTGTTAAATTAATCTTAAAGATAACTTTTGTAAGACTCAAATGAAGATGAAGTCTCACATTAGCACCATCTTCGGCCCCTAAAAGGATACTTTATTAACTATCGCAGCCCCTCACCACTTAAGAGTTTGACACCACTGTTCTAATCTGTTTATTGCTCATAAAAGCATGACTGACTCTGCTCTCTTTTAGACTGTCAGCTTTTCAGCAGAGTCTAAGGATGACATTAATCTGGAGTTACTGGATGATGTAGCATGGTGCCACATCCAGAAGCTAACGGTAATCTTTTTTTACTTATGACAATTGTGCTGCAGGAAACACAACAAAGAAACAAATGTATGTGTTTCAGACTTTAATAGATCATCTGTCAAGTCGCTGCCAAAGATGAGAAAGTGCTTTGTTTTTTTTTTTACAATGTATTGTTTTGAAAATGCTATAATAAAGTTTGTGTCAATGTACCACATGCTGCATATAGTTCATTTAGATGCATTTTATCATAAGATATGGACCATGTAGGATTAACAAGCAGAACGGACAGGACAGAATGTATACTTGTTGACATGAGGAAACATTTTAAATCGTAAACGTTTGACATTTAAAAGCTGCTCTACATCTTTATAAAAACTACAAAGCACTTAAGTAAATACAGTGAGCATAAAGCAGTAGACATTTAGTGCTGCTGTGATTGTAACGCATCCATCTCGACCTCCATGGGCCTGTCTTGCTGTGCTTGCTGTGCTGAACTGGAAGCCACGGTGCTTTTAGGCGAAGAAGCTGCAGCTCGACTTGTTTCAGGGGGCAAACGGGGGTAAAAGGGCCCAACGAGCCAGTTGAGGGGCGTATTGTTGACCAGATAATCCATGACGGTGTCGAGCGACTCTTTCATTTTGCCAAGCTGAGCTCTGCTGCTGGTCAAAACGCTGTCTGGCAGGTCGCCTAACACTTTGGCTTTGTTGAAATTGGAGTACACCTGAGCGGCAGAGCGGCTGAGGGAGAGCGCCTCCTGCTGGATGTTGTTGGGTAAACCCTGCAGACCGGACACCAGGACGAGGCAGGTGGTCTGGAGCTGCTGCGTGAGGGAACGCGCCATGGCTAAAGTGCGAGACTCGATTACCTGTGAAAATAAAATCAGAAATATTTAGATGATGGCAATAATATCCTCATGTTTATCTAAATACATGTTTGTCTCAGTTAATTCCTTACTTCTGCTTCATGCCTGTGCTCACTTGAACCACTGGACTTCCACGACATCAAAGGGCTGAGTTTCTCATTCACCAACTTATTCGCCCCGTCAATATTCTTCCTGCCATATTCAATCTACAAAAGCAAACACGTCACAGGTAACATATAAAGCATGTAACTCACAAGAGATGTAAAAATGGTCACACAGAAACCTACCACGTCAACGGTGGAGTTTAGCTCAGAAATGAATGCCATGCTGCGTTGTTTGCCGTCATGGATTTTAGCCACAGCTTTGGTATAGGCCCGCTTCCGCAGCTTGGTAGAAAGAGAGCCCAGACGGACATAGTAACTGGGATTATTCTCGTCAAAGCCTTGTACAGTTTTTGCCTCCAACTCTGTAAAAAAAGGACAAATAATTAAGTCTGGTTTATGTTTAAAAGTGATTATCAATGCTTGAGTTCCCCGGTCAATTGATAGATCAGTCAAAACTAACACAGAGTTCTTGATTGTTTGTCTTGAGCTTTCCCCTGCCTTGTGAGACTGTAAACAACAGCTCTTTTAATGAAGGAAAAAACAGAGCACTCGTGTAGATTTAGATTCTCAGAACAGCATAATCCGATAAGTCCTTATTTTCCTGGAAACCGGTTCAAATACATAATAAACAACATAGACCAGCTGCCTGTTAAAACCATGAACACATTTTATTACAGAAGCCAAACAGGGTGTTTAGAGTTTAAACTGCCTCATTACTAGTTTAGTAGACTCTGATGTCAAACCTCATAGGATTTTAACCCAAACTAACCCAGCTCATCCTCTTTCAGGGGAAGATACTGCTCTACGAGGCTCTCAGACGTGCTGAGGGCTGTGTCCACTCCACTAGTGACCAGTCGGGCCACTCTGCTCTCCATTACTGTGCTGACGCTGCCGCTGACCACAGCCCTAGTCTTGTCCACTCCGTCTTGAACGGCGCCCCTCGTCTTCTCCACAACACTGGTCACGGTGTCCTTTGCGCCAGACACCGTGCCTGTTACGACATCTTTGGCGTTGGTTACCACATCTTTAGCACTGGACACAATCTGGGCAGAGGGATTTGGAATTTTGTAAGCAGTGAAATTTTTGTAAAGAATGCAACTGGTGAAAAAGAAATTGTGAAAGACTGGATGAGTCATTCTAGGATATGGTCCAATGTGGGATTTGCATAAGTGCTGTATCCTGTGTTAGCTAATGGGTCATTATTGTGGTACATACCTGCTCAGAGGGCTGGTGGAGGATTGGCAATGTTTTCTCAATCTTGTCCAAACCTTTGCAGGCCAGATCATTGGCAATGGCAACTGTAGTCAACAAAGAAAACACGTAAGCTATTTACATGTGTGGAATAAAAAAAGCCTTTGTTTCTGGATAATCATGAGAAAAGATTAGGTGAGAGGTCGACCCTTCAGTTCCTTACTCTGCCCATGTGACTCAGATGAAAAGAGTGTTGCTTTGCTGTAATCAGTTTCTGTTTCGTGTCTGTTGTGTGTTAGTTTCATGACTGAGCACGGCTTACTTTGTGGTTCCAGTTTGTCGAGGATGGGTGAGGCAGTGGTGAGGGCCACCGAGGTGATGGTTCGGACCCCCTGCTCGGCCACCTCACACACCGTCTTGATGTATGGGTGATTGTCCTTGGTGTTGGAGTAAACACTGGACACTAATCCATAGGTGGAGCTGACCAATGGGAGACTGACAACCCTCTCCACCACACTCTACAAAGAAAATCAAGCTCAAAAGTTAGACATTTTACATTTTGTTATCATATTTAACTCTATAGTGTTAATAGAGTCATACATTTAACATTTTAAGCAGAAGGGGAAACTAAATATTAAGTAACTGCAATGACACTCACCTGAGTATGGATAACTTCAGCTGCTGCCATATTTAAACTGTAAAGTAGCCTCGAAAACCCGAAGTTTTATTCTGAAAAAGCACTAAAAACAGTGAACGTGTTAGCCTCTAAAGCGATCCTTCCTCAAAAATAAGAGCAAACAAAGGAAATTGCCAAAGTATTGTCTTACCTCAAACCACAACGGTCCCAAACTCTCAATGAGCTGACTGAAGCGACGTAAGCGACGCAAGCTTTTATATTGTATCATTATCGCGAGAATTAGCGCAACAGTGTGACGCCAGCGGCAATAGCGTTTCTAGGGCAAAGGTAAAGAGGGTAAAAGTTTAGTAGCATTTAGACAGGGAAATTCCTCTGAAAGGAGCAGTCGGCCGGGGATGACGAATCAGACATTATGTGCAGTGGCTTTCTTGTTATTTTGAAAGATTTGGGATTTATTTGGTCAAAAGAAGACTATGAAGATGTCACTTAAAGTAAAACAGTCTAAATAAGCCATTATAATGAAGTAAGCAGCTCACATAATTAGTATATTCCTCAACTTTTTCAACCTGCTCTTCAGACTATCAACATGCCAAGTTAGGTTTTGTTTTTTTTCCAGTTTTTTGTTGTATCACTAAAATGTTATTAAGAGTGTTTCAATCAGTGTCAGGAAAGAATGCAAAAAAATAGCCCAAATTCCCAATCAAACCTGTATGAATATGAAGATGTAAACTGATTGAGGTTCTACTGTCTACTGTGTTTAATAAAAGCCTATAATCTTGCAATAACATAGTTATAAATGGTTTACACAGTAAACCCAGTATTCCATATAATGAGAGTCCTCCTTTGTGCCTGTAGTTGATCAGAAACAGATGCACTGGCTTAGTTCAGGAGCTCCCAAGTGTTTCAGACGATAATGGGAATTTATTGGGAATAATATTACAGATGCGGCACATTTGGAATCCATATGAATACATTTTTTACACCACTGTGGCCATTAGATTTTCAGTCAGCTCTTCAGTTCAAATAAACTAATAAAACCTTTGCCGTGTGAACAGTTTGCTCAAATGCAGAGAACGTTTAACATTTTGGGCTACATCATACGCACCGTGTTGCAGTAGACTTTGGATTGATCGCTTTTTATTGTCCACGTCATAACTTTAATTTCATGTGATTGCAAAGTTCATTTGATATTACTCAATCCAAATCATACCAGGGGATCGTCTTTATTATACTCTTGATATTACATCATCTTCACGGGCCATCTGTTGTTTTACTTTATGCACCAACTCTTGTCAAAGTGTGTAACATAAGATCCAGCTGTGGTGATTATAATGTAAACCTGTATGTTTCATAGTACAATACATACTTGTGATTGATACATGGCTGACTCCACCTGACTGTAATGTGGGGCTATGGATAAAAATCAGAGGCACCACCACTTGTTTGTCTGAATGTTCAAACACTGTAGCAGCCTATATGTTGCCCTTTGGAAACATGCTTCGGGGGTATTTTGGTTCATTGTCCAAACAAATACAGGTCCTCAAAACCAAAAACATGACACTGGGTTAAAAAAGGTCACAGAGCGTTTCTACTTTTACTGTAACATTTGAATTTGCAGACAAAAGACAGAACAGAAACTAACAAATACAAAACAATCTACAACAATATAAGTAGACAAAACAACATAAAAGGAAAGAAAAAAAATACTATCAGTGATATTTTTGGACAGGTTTTATTTGGATTTGAACAGGTTTTTGATTTGAAACAGATTTATTTCAATTGTTCATGAAATCTTAAGCCAGTTTTTACAACAAAGGTATATAAAATCTGTTCAAATCCATCTAAACCCTGTTTAAACCCAAATAAAACCCATTCAAATCCAAATAAAACCTTTTCAAATCCAAATAAAACTTGTTCACATACAACTAAAACCTGTTCAAATCCAGATAAAACTAAAATCCAACTATCACCAATTTGAGTTTGACACCACTGAAATAAATGAATAAAAGCCAAAAGCCAGGTACTTTCTGGACCTTTCAGATTGAGCCACTAGATGGCGTGAGAGTTTTCTAATCCTTTGGCAAAGTCCACTAACCTGAGAGCAAACCATTACTGCTTAATGCATGCACAGATATATACATATATTTTAACTTTTAGCACACAGAAATAAACAAAAAGGAGGAACCAATAGTGCGCATGAGTATAGAGTTAGAGATAAATGATGAAAAATGCTTACTCCAGCTTTAAGAGGCACATAATCAGGAACAATAGGGAAGAAAATAGGGCAGGAGTGAGAGAAATACAAAAGAAGAAAAAGCTAGGCCTTTCTGGTGGTGTGTTTATGGGCCGCAGGAAAGATGCCCCTCTGATACATCCAGCTCTATGGACCTCGTGCCAAGGAAGGATCCCCCGCTGAGTAACAGATACCTGTGGGCTTCTGGGAAAGTGTCACACCTCCGGATCACACACACATCCAGAGAAAGAGCGCAGACAGAAAGAGAGACAGTGGCCGGGGAAGCTGTCTTTGTGCAGAACATGAACGCACGAGGAAAAGAAAATGACACGTCTCTGGTGAACTCTAGCCTCAAACGCTGCTGCTGCCTCAGATTCAAATTATGGGACATTATGTTCTCAAAGATGCTTTTCAAATGACACACAAAGGACAAGGGTAATCGGCTTCTGTCGCTGTTGTAGTGTCGTTTTACCTACATATTTACACATATATATTTAAATTGCTAACATCTGAGTATTTCATGCCTAAATGCTTCAGTAATTGCATGTTCTAGTTCCTTTTGCATTGCAGGCTTTTATGTATGGTGTGAAATTTGTCTGGCTGCCATTTTGCCAAAGTAGAGCAGGAATAACAGCTGGCTATTCTTGCTGTTACATTTGAGAGCTGTCCTGCTGCCAAATTTGGCACTATTATTGTTCCCAGCGTCGAGCCACCCCCGGAGCTGGAGAGGTCATGCATGCTAAAATGAATTACGTCTTAACAAGCTGATGGCCACCCTCTTGAAATAACCATTACTTCAGGCTTTGATAAACAATGGCCAGCGTGGCTCTGAAAGCAAAGGAACCGCTGACTTATGGCTTTACCGCGGACAAGGCCCGAATTTTGTTAAGCGAAGCGCACCTGTTCGATGTAATCCGCATATAATGACTCTGGCTCATTAGCTAAGACATCCGAGTTAACCGTCCACATTTCCCACTGCGAGGATCAAGTGGGAAAATGAACTACAAAAGGTTAAACGTGTCCGAAAAGGTCAGCGCGTTCCAACGGGGCCACACCCTGACAATGATTTTCAGTAATGATTTTCTCACATTTCACGAAGCAGCTATACTTGAAAGAGGGTTAAACAGGAAGTGGAGTCTCCGGCCGTGAGACTTTGCCTTGTGTGACTTCAACCCCATCCCTGGTGACCCTGCCATGTTCCGACAATATCCCGTCACAGTCCACTTTCACAGAGCCCCGCTGGGATTAGCACACCGGCTGTTTACGCTGGCACAATCCGCTGATATATTTTCTGGGTGCTGTTGCTGACAACCAAAGCGAGTCTTTGCAGTGACAATATAATTGAGAGTGATCTAAAACCAAATGTCCAGGCGCCTGTGCCGTCCAGAGCAGTGTTTACAGAATACAGCTGCTTAAATAACCACTTAGATGGAATTACGAGTAGCATTTTTCAGGCCCCAGTGTGTGTTTCTATCTGTATATGCGTGGGTTGACTCTTTGGGCACCTACACAGACAATCTCTTTGTTTTGGAAGTGTTCAGAGGCACACAGGAGCCAAGAACAATGTGGGAAATGAGCCTCTGCTTCATTTCTACTTTCTCCATTGGCTTTTTCGGAGCAGTCTTTCTGTCAGATGGACATTGAGTCGGTCTTTAAACAGTACCTTAGACGTGCAAGAGTTTGAAGAGAAGAGTTTGGAGAGAAGACATAATAGGACTAGAGTGGCAGTTGACAGTCGGCCCAAACTCTCTGTCTTTTTCTCTTTATACTTCTGCTTCTACTTTTCAGACAAGTACGTCACCAAAAGCAGACAGAATGAGACCTCTGCCCAGGTGGTCCTTCATGGAAGCCAGTGGGCTGCAGCAAATGTACAAAAAGCATAAATCTGAAGTGAATGCAATGGCAACGGGAGAATTCATGGTGAGGTCTGAGATGCTGTTCTGTTGCTTGACCCTCTGTAGCTACCATCTGCTTTTTTTTCCTGGAAATCAAAGAGATGAGTCATAAATAGTGATCTACTGAGATAACATCATGCGCATGTGTTTGTCAGACTAATTGCAACTATGAAATTCATACAGTAGAAGAAGTCAGGTGAAGACGAGGAGACAGTGCACACCACGAGACACGAGCTTCTTGACAATAAAGAAAAAGTAAGTTGTGTCCTACATCTTCACAGCTGGTTTGAGTGCCTGACAGAACCCAATATCTGCAGTGGAAACAGATCTTCCCTGACAGACAGGCAGGTTGCTGTACCCTTAGCAGGCCTGGCATTCCCGGGACACCAGCAGCCGTCATAGCAAGAGCTTTTGGAGTCCCAAGCATGAGCTGAATCACGTCCAAATGTGCACACACAGATAAAGTGCCAAATTCCACACGGCCATAAAGGACAGTTGAGAAATGGCGGTAAAATGGACACTGAGGAACTGCAACTTATTCAAAAACAGTACAACAAGACATGCAGCAGTTTGTATGCCTCTATCCCAGTTCTCGGAGTGAAAGAGGCCTTGCAGTGTGAAAGTTTGTGAGCTTCCTCTGGTGTCCTGTGAAAGGCATTTTCTTTAGCTGATATCTGGCAAATTCCAGGCCTCTCTTTGAACGCATGTGACAAGCCTCGCTTTGACGCCGAAGCCAAATATCACTGATCAAACAGCTATGTTTGGTGTCAGTTAAAGGGACACAACCAGCTTACTCATGTGGGGGGCACCGAGCTGACGGGGTATGTTTGACTTTGAAACCGACACATGTACAGTACATACTGTGGCCCTCTTCTGCACTTGTAAAGTCATACTTGAGCCAGCGCTGAGACGGCAGGGTCTAAAAAGGCTTCTCAAAGGGACCTGGAAGAGTGTCACTTAGCATCCAGCCCATCATTGAATTCAAACAAAAGATCCCAACCAGAAGACTGTCATTAGCTGCAGCCTCTTATTTGTCGACCCACAGAAAAGTCCCTGACAGATCAGTGGAGCAAACACAGTTTAGGCTAAAAATACAATTGTGCCTGAGGTGGCTATTTTACAGCTTTGAACACGTCTGTCAATAAAGACATCTGTGACATGACGAGGTTCGGCTTGAGCGGTGTTAGCATTATTGAGTTGTTTAAGCCTTTTCCCTGGACTTTACAGATGAACAGCTCTGAATGTCAACTTAGAGATGGAAAGAAAATTTTATTGGCTCCCCTACAATAGTCCAGGTATTTTTTCCTCTCCTGGGGAAATAAACACTTGCATTCCTGCGTGTTAATAAAGATTAAGCCGAATTCAAGCCTGCGTGTCAGCCAGCAATTCAGGTGGTTCATACCGCACATACCTGGACCATTGTGTGGCCCTCGAAGGGTATCTCCCTCCACCCTTTGAGCCGGGCTGAGGACAGATGACATTTCTTAGGAACTTTGTTATTACAGTGGCCCTGGACAGTCTCAGAAGTGACAAGCGAGTGCCTAAGACCCTGTCACTGTGGGCTAAGCTTCAAAGCCAACTGAATGCTGCTCGTTTTAATGAGGTGATCAAAAGAAGAGGGCCTCAGAGATCAGTTATGATTCAAAAATTCCTTTCTAAGTGAAGTGGAAGATGTTGAGGTCAATTAGTATTAACATTTGTTACAGGCTTAAATTAAAGTCAATGTTATGTTTTCTCTTGCTGTGTGCGCAGTTCATACAGTGCACTCTGGAGCAATATTTCAAAGCAGTGGCATAATAACGTCAGAAGACACGAAGCAGAACCCCATTTCATGAAAAATGCCATCTGCTGAAACACAGAACTATTTTCATTGGAGCCAGAAGGAATGGCATGGGTTTCATCGGCCAAAAGTCAAAAGCATAGGCATATTCTTTATCGAGCATTGCAAATATTAACAATCATGACTAAGTAGACTGTCCTGTTGCAGAAAACCATTACGCATGTGTGAGAGAGCGCGTTAGAGAGCACGTAACTCTGCCGGCGTGTGTTTCTTTAAGAATGTAAGGTGGGTGAGCCCCTTTTCCTGACGCACGCCTGGTATGCAAACATAAATTTAGCAGCAACGTGTTTGCTGGTGGAACAAAATATCTGGAAGCGGCCGTGAAGTGTCATGTCGTCTCCGGCAGCTCTTGGCTCTCCTGTGCTTTCTCTCCCCGCGTATTAGCTGCAGCCAGAGAGGCGAAGGGAGAAGGGAGACGGCACACACGCACACGCACGGGACTCGGCGGGACAGAAACGAGAGGATACGCGCAGTTGTGACTCCACACTTTCCACGGAGCGTCAGAGATGACAGGAGGAGGTTTGTGGACGGCTGGACTGCTGCTGCTCTCGGTCTGGGCGAAGGTAAGCGCCACTTTTTCCATTCACAAACCCGAGGCTGTCCGCTGCAGATAAACGCTGTCACTCACGGCTTTAATTGGACCGTTTATTGAGAAAGTAACGAGACACCTGTTGCTTATGCTCATCTCCTGCGTCTAAAAAAGGAGAGACGATGAAAACAGGAGCTCAGGTGCTTTCGGTGCAATTAATAACACTTTTATTGCATCCACTCATCAGAAATTAGGCTACATTTCTTCACGGCTTAAACTAAAGACAACATAATCATATAAAAGAGCAAGGCTAGTTATCAGGGCTGACAAAATAAATACCTATTCTGTCTAAATTCAGGATTTACTCCAAGGACTAAACACAGGGCTGACTAACCCAGAACTACACACCACCTGAAACAGTTTGAAACAAGGACAGTACCAGGAATAAACCCTAGGACTAGAACTAGAACTTAATCCTGGATGAACCTAGGATTAAACACACAAGTTGCTGGGTTTTGAGTTATCCCCTTGTTTTACAAAAGACGTCTCAGTTAATCCTTTTTGTCTTTGATCAAAATGAAAACACTGACTCAACTTTCAAAAGGTCAACATTTATCAGTCCCTCTTTGACCCCACTCTGAAAATCAGCCGCCTCAGCTTGTACTGAAGTGCTGCGAGTGTTTTTGTGTCATCTGCTCATGGCTCTTCAAAACCAGCATCGTTCCTTTCCATCATGTCGTAGTCAGAGTTTAAAGTTGTCCAGGAAACAAATGGAAGGTCTTGCTTAAACAATGGGGTGGGATGCCACTGTCAGCATGTGTAAATGACCCTGACAGGTGTTAATGGCACTTCAAGGTGATCTGGCCTTTAGACGCCCTGCCTGCTATTTAGCCCAGCCGAGCACTCTTGAACTGTAATTAGTGTGTGACCTGGACTCTTTCTAGGCCAATGTCCTCAGCTGGGACTTTGAAGAGGTTTGAGAGCGTCTTTTTAAAGCGAGACGGACACCTTTACAACGTCGTTTATTAATGCTTCACAGTCATTTCACCAGCTGTAGTTGTAAGTGAACTTTTTGAGCTGCAGTGTCGGTGCCGTCGTTATCCCTTGGTCTGCTTCTGTCATTGAAAAAGTCAATGCAGAATCACAAGTTATCTACATTTTAAGTGATATAAATTAAACTTTTTCTCTTTTCACAGCACCAACACCCTTGTGGTTGCTTCTGTTTAAGTGTTTCTGTGGTTGTTTAGCATCTGCCACTGAGCGCGCCTGAAAAATGACACAGCCAGTTGCCAACTCACTGACAGCCTTCCCCGTCTGTGTCTGTGACTGTAGCCTGAGTCAGCACTAGACCTCTATCTCTTCTCACACTCCGGAGTGACCCAGAGCTTTGGTCCAGGGAGCGGGGACAGACGAGTGCTCCGAGTCGTCCCGCGCTTTCTGCTCTGCTCCGTGGCCTTCTCCCTTTCATCTTTTGCTCTTGGGTCAGATTCTCGGCGTTACTGTGTCACCAAAGAAAGGGACTCTATATTTGTGTGTTTGGGCTGTTGGACGCTAGACTGAGTGTGATTTGTATGTGTGTGCCAAAAGGCCTGTGGCTCCAACCCCAAACTGGAATAGACTTCTCTTTGTGGGTGACATAATGACATACCTCGAGTGATTCTTGGAGGGTCTATTTGCTCTCACTCCTGTCTTCTTGGTTGTCCAGTTATGCGTGACCTTCCAGAAACCATCTTTTCTTTTGATAGTTGAGATTTAGAGGTGGCATTGCCCTTTAAAGACAGCAGAAATCCCTTTGAATGCCGAGTGTGAGTAATGATTTGACACCTGCTAGGACTAGTGAGCAGAGCAAATCCCTTTTCCATGCTTTGATTGAATTCTTTTCTGGCACTTGCCTCCCTTTGCTTTTCACTTAACCGGAAATGTTTTGGTATTTTTGTAGTGCAAAAAACGTCAGCGTGTCTGATTTGTTTGGATTTTGGTCGAATGTATTAAATTAGGTTAAGCCTTTAAAAGCTGCATTATCAGTGAACGTCAAGGTCTGATTTCCTCGCAGTAAAGCAACCTCAACCATATTTGACAGCTAAACGCTTACAAGTAGTTGACATTTTCCCTGCTTTTGGGAATTGATGATGAATAATGTGGTCTAATTGGCATGTGCATAAGTCAGCTTCCAGACAATTCCACAGCTTGAGTCTAATGCAGCCCATGCTTTCCATCTAATTACTCAGCTAGAAAGGAAATTGGCCAGAAAAGCATTAGATTTTAATGTTTATTCAAGGAAAGGGTCCCTTTAAAAAAAAATGCAATGATCAAAGCGCATCAAAGTCCTCGGGTTAGGAATGCTCAGGGATCTGACGGCGGGATTAAGTGGGGTCACGCCGTGCAAACAGTCCCCAGTGAGCGTCCGTCAACAACAGCATCTCTTATTCTCCTGAAACACGCTCCTCGGCTTGATCGCTTCATCATAACGACCCCAATCTATCCAATTAGGTTTCGCCGGTGCCTTTGTTGTGGACACGAGTGGAATGGGAAGTGTATTAATCTGGAGAGGTACCGGTCCCATTTGAGGAGTCAAGAATAAGGGCTTCAGAGAACATCTGGCCAGTGATGGATGGATACAGCGAGTTTTTGGAGTGCGTTAACAAGACCGACTGTTTTCAGTTACTGCAAAAACCTTCATACTCATCTCATTGTTCCCATCTGGCCTTAATCTGTGGAGTGAGGCTGCTTACTTAGTCTGGAAGCGCGTGCACAATGTTACTTTCGGTCCAAGGCCAGAATTAGCCTAAATAGCTGAGGTGCCCACGAAATGTTTCACTTTTCATTGAGTGCTCTCAGCATTTCTGGCTCAGTGGCGATGTTTCCTGTGTGTCCTACTCAGGTGTGCCGACTGGGATGCTGCTCTTCCACTGCCGGACCTCCAGAAAGCAGGCATTCGTCCCGTTTGAGCCGGGTCCAAAAGGAAGTAGCTTCACTTTATTCTCAAGAGGCTAAGGAATGAAAGTCCGGCAGCTTCTATCCCACTTTCAGCGGTTCTTACGAGAATCTAATGGCCAGACTTGTTGCGAAGAATGACTGCCAGTTTCTGAAGCTTAAAGCAAAATCAGAACCAGAGAGGAATTTCCTTAAGTAAATTCATAAAACCGAATTTGGCCGGCTGTCCATTGGGATGAGCTTGCTTCAGATTTCAAGTGATGAATGACACTTTTCAGAGCATTAACAAAACCTGACTTGGCACATTTTGTTTTTTGCACTTTTGCATTTTAAGTTAACATCGGGAATTAATGAACAAACCAGCCCAGTCTCATTTCCAACTCTTGTGAAACCTAATAGTGTTGTTTTGCCTTTCAATCACTTAATGTCGAGCCCTAATAACATGCTGTGACTGAGCGCCCAAAGCAACCAGTGCCAGTAATCGACGCAGCTTTCTGGAATCGTGTTGCCTTAATGTGTTTGCAAAAGGGCATGTTATTTAACACTCACTATCGCAGTGCATAATGAGTTTTTGTGGATTCATGTGGCTTTGAGAAAATGATAATTATTTTAATACGCCACATTTCTATTCTCAAGCCAGTTTCAGGCATTGATAAAAGCTGCCAGTAGATGGCAACATTAGAGCAGATGGATTTTTCAGTGTCCAGTTAAGCAGTCCCAGAACCATCGCTGATATCAGGCCCTTTGTGATTTTGCAGGTGGCTGCCCTCTGTCCCCTCACTGCTTCCTCTGTAGCCTCTTGTGACTGTATTTGTTCCTTCATCATGAGGTTTATTTGTCATTGCCGAGCATGAAAGGCGAGCCTCTGGCATCCTGTTCCTCTGATGAAACATCTTGGGCTCGGTCTGCAGCGAGTCCCCACCATCAGCGTGATTGAGCGTTGTTGTTTTATCCTGTTGTGTGTTCCAGCTCAAACCCCTTTCTCGGAGCATCATCTGGCGGCCACATTTCTTACACAGCTGAATGCGGAGCCACAGAACTTTGCAGCCCAGTCGCAGCTTTGGCTTAAGCACATGAATCCTGGCTGTTCTTGCCCGGCCTTGACCTCGGAACAGGCCCGGTGTGGGATTGCAGCCCGAGCGATGGGGAGTGGTGCTAACAAGAGGGAAGAAGCAGCGCTCAGGTCCCATCATGATGCGTAATTAGAGGAGAGGGCAGGTAGGGGGTGTGTTGAAGGAAGGACAGTCCGGATCAAATACTGCAGAGGAAACAAGGATGAGGGAAGGAAAATGGTGCCAGGAAGGTCATGGATTACAGGCCAGAAGAACAGGAAGGCAAAAGACAAACAAAAGCACCAGTGGAAACAAGTTACATACTTCAAATGTAAAAATAGAAATCTTGGACTCTTCCTTCACATGACAAAAGTTTAAAAACCTTTAAAGCCAAACTTTTTTCTGTAAGTGATCAGTGAAAGACAGACTACTGCAAACATACAAGCATGCAGATGTTTTTATGTGAAACTCACTTATATTGCTGCTGCAAGGCCTCGATATGGAATAATTATTTAAACCAAGCTAAAAATAAAATAGTTTTTGCAGTTCTTTATATAATACACATACATACATTGCATTATATAATACAAGCTTACTGATGGCCAACAGAATATGTCTTTGAAAAATGACATGAAAATAGTAAAATATTGAGGTTTGTGCTTGACAGCAGTCATGGCTAACATAAGTAACAGCAGCTTTTTCTCAAAGTTGCATGTTGAACTAATAAATCAAAAGGTTCTATTTATCAGATCTCCTAAAGCAGCACCACAGCTGTTGATAGAAAGATAGTGCTACATTAGAGTATACAAAGAGAATATTTATTGTGTGATACCGGAGTAGATTTAACCTTAGCAGAGATGAAGTGGACACAGACCGACACAAGGGTGTCACAGAGGTGGAAGAGAAAGCAGTATTGATGGGGTGAGAGGGGAACAGTTGCATGAAGCATGCACAGAGAGCAAAAGGCCAGAGAGAAGAAATGCAGAGGAAAACCATCAGTGTGAAATAAAGCATCCAAATGAAGTTTCTTGGAACAACTAAAGGAGGATTCACTGAGAATTTCAGGAGGCAGGTTATCACTATCACTGACCTTACTCTTGGGAAACTGTAAAAGGCGCTTACATACGAGGGGAAAAGAGCATATGGACAGCTAAATCTGCTGGAAAGGTGATTGACTGAAGGTCCACATAGCTGGTGTCTGGCAGGGTCTCCATGGCTGGCTGCAGTCAATGTTTGCAAAGCTAATGATGCTTCCTGGGGTTCTCACATCTGCTTCCCTCGTGGCCACATGTGCTCGGAGTAAATGGTGCGCTGCCACAGCTAAACACCGCTCTAAACACTCTGTAACAAATGATGTGCTGTTTGGATTAGTCTGAACGCCTACAGAAGCAGATTCCTAAGTAATGATGCACACACACAACAGAGGAAAATAAACCAAATACATGTACACAAATGCAATGCTACAGAGTAGGTCTAAAAATCTTTTGGATTATTAAAAGTGAAGTAAATGCTCCCTGTATTTGTGCAGTACGTGAGGTGTTTGAGCCTGTGGCCTGTGACTACTGTGTGTGGTGTGACTGTAGAAGCCAAAGGTTCATCTGCTTTCCTAATTCCCAGGCTGCTCTTGGGGATTTACCTAGGCCACAGTGGCCTTTGTGAACTGTACACACACAGAGAGTGGGCTGAGCAGTGACACCGCTCTGATGTAACGGCCACAGAGCTGACTGACTGGGCTCTGTAAAGACTTCCCATTAGAAAACCTGTGTGGTCTGAGTTTGAAAAGTTCAATACAAAGCATATTCTCACTCGTATCTGCAATGTGAGCATATGAAACTGTTCTCAGCCTCAGTGTGACATATAGTCTGCTCTATGTATCGCCTTAAATGAAGTCTGTCTTGTTTGACCAGGGTGAGTATTTTCTGTCAGTCAGCCAGGAAAGGTCAAAGCATGTCGAGCGAGGGGTCGTGCTGTAGCATTAGAGTCAGAAACGCTCTCCAATACCAGACTGAGGTTGCATTTCAGGGTTTAGAAGGATTAACGCTTGTTGGAAAGCTTATTTTGCCCATATACTAGTGCAACAAGTCACCTGTCTCCTTTGTTCTGCTAATCTTGCAGGCTGTATCTTCAAAGCTTCAAACAAAACTGTGCCATTTCTCGTGGCAGGTGTGAACTTTAAGTGAACCCGACTATAAACTCTGAATGACCCTCTTGGATTTTGATGTTCCAGAAAGCATGTGCTGTCTCGTCGTTCGTACGCTGCACAATGATAGATTCTTGACCTCTGAAAATAATTATCTCTGTGACAAAAATGCACCTCTGGGTCGCTGTTGTTTGAGTCTTTTAGGCTCGCTAAGACCTCCCCGTTGCATTTGAAGTGCCACTGTGGAATTCGGTCCCGGCATACCTCCGCGTGGTGACATCATCCGCACCAGCTCTGATCTCATTGGCGAATATGTCCCGCTACAGTCTCACATGAGCCAAGCTTGTTCGAATCTGTCGTCCTCTGGTATGAATCCTCTCAGCACCTCCCGCCCTCTCCTCATCTTCCTCCTGCTCCAGTCCTGTCTCCATGATGACAGGTATGCCGCTCCAAAAGTATTTGGCAACCGTGACCTGGAAAAGTGCACATTTGACATTAAGCATGTCACTCACTCTTCATTTTCCCCTCACTGGTCTGTTGCGTCTGTGTTTTTTAAATGAGGCCTTTTGTGTTATGGGTGGAGTTTCTTCTCTCATCTAAGCTTGATTTGGCTCATAGTTGGAATAGTTGGGATGGTGGCGACCAGGTGGACTGTAAAGCCACCGAGATGATACGACTGATACGGGACATGGCCGTTATGAGAGGTCCTGTATGGCCACGTCATGTGAGCTCAACAGTGACCGACAGATGAGACAGAGGTGGCATATACTTGTGTTTAAAACGACTCTGGTAAAAGCAGAAGTACTGATTCAACTTCTTTTCTAAGTTTGCTGTTTCAGTTTAGGTTTCAAATTAGGTTTCAGACAGAATAATCAAGACTGAACCATTATTTTCAATTGTGCCTTCTCTTATTTCTGCACTTTCCCTCTGTTGTTAGTTACATCTTTACTCAGAGCTTGCAAAAGTAGCGAGGCTTTTTTGACAATGTAAGGCGTAGAAAGTACAGATATTTGTGTTTTAAAAGTAAAAATTTGCCAGATAAATAAATAATCCAGTAAAGTACAGACACCTGAAAATCTACTTGTTCCTAAATTACTTCCCACCTCTGCTGACAGACACTTCAAATTTGGCATGCCTGGTTTAAAATCACAATAAAAGTAATAGCTGAGTCAAATCCTGAAGTATCTGTGTGGATGATGCATGTTCTCACTCTGCCCGTGTGGGTTTCTTTCCTGTCTGAACGTCTTAAAAGTGCACAACAGCCCTGCAGCGGTTATTCTGCATCTGACTGATTGACACAAATGCTGTGTATTCGCCCGAAGAACGAGCCCCTAATGTGTGCCGAGCGTGCGCATCAGCAACAGTGTAACGCGCTGACAAACAGGCGTCAATATGAGATTTTAGCCGGCGGTGATTGGCAGCGGGGCGCAGCAGGAATGTCGGCGGGACAGGTACGAACCACTCCATCATCGCATGAGAGAGTAATCGTTACGGGCAAATCATTACACGATCAGAAGGAACCAGCTCCGGTGCCAAGTATGCAGAGCCCGCGAGGATATTTTTGTGTGTGTGGGAAGGAGGAAGTTAACACAGATCATAAACAGAGAGAAAATTTATTATACACAGGTCGAAGGGTTTAACTGGGGAGAATTGAGAATGCACTTTCATCATTTGCTATAAACAACATCGACAAGGCGCACAACAATTAAGCAAGTTTGTATTCCCAATAGAAACGCTCAAAAAACAAAAGTATTTTATTGTTCACAGCTTTCTCTCCAAGTCATTTCCTCATGCCTTCCTTTTAGTGGCCAATCAGTCGTGTTGTTCTAAGCAAAATAAATCTTTATGTTTCAGAAGAAAAGTTCCATTCATTTGGAAAACCGCGGCGTGGACTTGTTCCCATTTTAATTGTGTCCAAGTGTGATCGAGCCTGATCTATTGCCTTGTTAGTGTTTTTGTAGGCGTTAAAAAGACGGCACTTGCAGCAGAGGGAAGACAAACGAGGCCATGTATCCTTAAGAGGTGACACGCTAAAACTCAACTAATCCAAACTGGATAAATGTAGCTGGAAAAACGTGTAAAAAAAACAAAAAAAAAAAGTGGGCAAGCTTGTTTCCCACAGCTCACGGCGTATTAATCAGACGCCAAATTCACCACAGTTGCTCGATCAATCAGTTCACCATTTTGTCCGAGCGCATTAGAGTTCCACCTAAACGGCGCAGAGGGCAGAGTGCTTTTCACATAACAACTGTGGAATTTATTGCGTTCGTTTGCCCAATGCTTCCCAACATGCCAGGATCTCACCTCATTCCTGTGTTAATATTACAAAGTGTACTGTAATTGCAGCGGCTAATCTATGCTGACAACAAATATTTTTGCCCGGCGAATATTTTCCTTTAAACCAGACCGAGCTTGCAGACGGCTAATTTATGTAGCAGATGTGGATTTGGGCAACGCCAACAAAACATTTAGGTTCATCGATGAGCGTAATAGTGACGGACGGCTGTGCAAATTTCACAATGAGCCGGTGTTATTCTTCTTAAGTGGTTGCTGGTGAGTGATTGCTTCCATATAAAAGAATCGAGTTAGTCTGAATGTGTAAAGTCGTATTGTTAAGTAACCAGAGCAGGTGTGTCAGGCGGACGTACAGCGCCTCGAGCAGCGGCGGAGGATGTAGGTTCATGTTCAATAACGTGTGCCAAAAGTGTCTCGCTTGTCTCTTTCCTTTTTTTTCCATCTGTGCAACCATGTGTGTCTGTAATACAACCTCGGGAGATACATGCTCCGACTCGCAGTTATCGTTCAGCTCGCTCTGAAAGTATATATGCGAGTGTAGGCTTACATAACTATCTTTAATCCACTGTATGTATTTGATTTCTGTCTGTCTGTGTAAAGCAGTGGTGTCAAAGTAGGCCACGATAGTTAATAAGAAACCTTTCAGGGGCCGAAGATGGTGATTGGGACTTTTATTTTTATTAGTTTAAGTTGGATTTGAACAGGTTTTAGTTGGATTTGAACTGGTTTTAGTTGGATTTGAACAGGTTTTAGTTGGATTTGAAAAGGTTTTATTTGCATTTCAACAGATTTTAGTTGGATTTCAACAGGTTTTAGTTGGATTTGAAAAGGTTTAAGTTGGATTTGAACAGGTTTTAGTTGGATTTGAACAGGTTTTAGTTGGATTTGAACAGTTTTCAGTTGGATTTGAACAGGTTTTAGTTGGATTTGAACAGGCTTTAGTTGGATTTGAAAAGGTTTTATTTGCATTTCAACAGATTTTAGTTGGATTTGAACAGATTTTAGTTGGATTTGAACAGATTTTAGTTGGATTTGAACAGGTTTTAGTTGGATTTGAAAAGGTTTAAGTTGGATTTGAACTGGTTTTAGTTGGATTTCAACAGATTTTAGTTGGATTTGAACAGATTTTAGTTGGATTTGAACAGGTTTTAGTTGGATTTGAAAAGGTTTTATTTGCATTTCAACAGATTTTAGTTGGATTTGAACAGATTTTAGTTGGATTTGAACAGGTTTTAGTTGGATTTGAACAGGTTTTAGTTGGATTTGAACAGGTTTTAGTTGGATTTGAAAAGGTTTTATTTGCATTTGTAACCGGTTTTAGTTGGATTTGAAAAGGTTTTATTTGCATTTGAACAGATTTTAGTTGGATTTGAACAGATTATAGTTGGATTTGAACAGATTTTAGTTGGATTTGAAAGGGTTTTAGTTGTATTTTAACAGGTTTTAGTTGGATTTCACAGGTTTTGATGGATTTTAACAGGTTTCATTTATCTTTGTAGCAAAAACAGGCTCATCTTATAAAAATTTAAAATACCCCCAACTAAATTAATTGGAGGGCCACACAAAACATTGCAAATTTATCCCTTGGACCTTGAGTTTGACATGTGTGGCATAAAGACTGGATCAGAATGAGCAGATGTAGCCACAGTGGCGTCAACAGTTAGTTTGTGGAGTCAGGTTATTGTTTTTTTGAGACAAGAAGCTGAGACGATTGGCGTTCAACAGAGTTTATTTTTGCTCCACATCAGCTGACTCACGAGGCTCATCCTGGTCCCTAGGTCTTGAGGGGTTTCATCCACAGCCTCTCCCTTTTCCTGACTTCCTCTCTCCGTCTTCCTGCTGCACGTCACGGGTCAAAGACAGAGAGCGTGTAATGGGGATGACCGTGGCACATAGAGGCTCTGGAGGGTCCACACCCTTCGGGCTGTGTCTTCCTCTGCAGGGCCCCGAAGAGCAGCAGCGAGGGCTTTGAAGCCACTGAAGGCATCATCATTTCCTTCACCACAAAGAGGAAAAGAATAGAGTTTTTGTTTGTTTTTGCAAATGCCCGAAAAGGAGTGAGAAGAAGTGTAACCTTATTAAACCCTCCGTGATACCTTTTAACACACGTTTTTTTTACCAGTTTCCTGTAATAGTAATAAATTGTAGTGTAATAACCCATATTATACTTTAACCCAACTGAAATGTACATTAAATATGCTCCATTATACAATCTTAAACCATAATACGATGTAAGATAATCCAAGACAATACAATCTAATGCAGTACATCATATTAGATTAGAATACAACGCTTTATAATCCAATCTAATATAATCCAACATAACATAATATAATATAATCTGTATGATAATCAGTGAATGGCTTTGGCTTTTGTTCCATGAGATCTATCAGTGTTGGCAATAAAATATGATTCTTCACCGTAAGTTTCTTAAATTAAATCTGATTGGAGCTTTACCTTTTACATTTTCATACAGTGGTGGAAAAAAGCTTTCGGACACCCCACGCATTTGTGAAATAATGCATTAAGAATCACTCTTAGATCTTCAAGTGAATTTTTTTTGTTTTGAAACGCATTCTCTGTTATTTGTTGACTTTGATGCCGACAATGTTGAGAACTGACATATTGAAACTGTCAAGAATTTAGTTTCTAGTAAACAATAAACAAAAATAAATCATTTGTATTTGTTTGTGTCTGTCTAACGCAGCCACACCTTTCGAAACGCAAAAACGATTTTTCCACAAATATTTCATGATGATATTTGAGATTGGGTCAAACTTTTCTTGCTTTCTGTAATTCACGGTGCAAATGAACTCACTAATCCCACACGTGTATGCACATTACCACAAGACTCCACTCTTGTTTGGGTTTAGAAACTAAAGTCCAACACAGGACACTACGCCCGGAGCCCATCAGCTGCTGGGGCCTCAGTGACCCTGCTCCGTCCTCTTTCACCGGGTGATGTAAGGACAGACCCAACACTTGTGTCTAATTAATATCAGGCGCACACCCAGTTGTGTTTGGCTCTGGGCATTCAGTCCCTTCTGCATCATCAAAGATAGTTATAGAGTCATTTGATCTGCCCTTTTGTGGCCAACATGACATAAATGGAGAGTTTTTATATTTTTGTTTGGAAAAATATAATTGGGTGCTCTCACACGGCACACCAGGCAACACGAAACACACAAGAACGATTAAACGCAACCCAAAAAATGGCTGTACATGATAATTAAATGTGATGCTTTAATAAAACATACTGTGCGTGTGTCTTGAAGCGGATGGTAATTATACAGAAAGTCCGAAAAAATGTAATAAGGGAATGCCAAGCTCACTCTGCAGTTTTTCATTTGGTGGAAAACTTTTTATTACTCTTATTACTGTCTAATTTGGGTTGCACAGTTGTTCCAAGAAGCTAATACCACTCAATATGACTTTGAAATGAACTTTGAAATCATTACAAGCCTGTTTCCACTGTGGTAGTTTATACAGTGTTTATTTTGGACACTTGTAGGGTTTTTACCTGGAGTTGAAAGAGATACAAGTTTGATTTCTTCCTTTCTGAGGTTCAACATTTGCCTCAGAGTGAAAGCGGTGCCCCTCTTTGTTCCTCTGTCATCACGTCCCTAAAGCTGTCGGCCTCGTCACTGCCTGCACACCCTCACCCTCCCGTCGCCCCGGCACGTCTAACTTTCTCTGTCCTCCCCGTGACCTATAATTCCCTTCTTCCTGCCCGCCTCGCTCTTAAAGATTAACAGAGTTGCTCACTACCTGTCCACCTGCTGCAGGCATCAGATTTACGGGCAGCGGGGCTAATCTCCGGGGTCTCGTCGGTGCTTTGGTCCTTTGGAAACAGAAACACGGTACTCGGCCGAGGGCAGACTGTTCGATTTCCAAAAGGGGGGTGTGTTATTGGGACCGCTATTGTTCAACCTGGGAGGCCACCTGTATCAATATCAGACATTTTATGTGCCAGATGCAACGCGGATGGATATCATGTTTTCTTGGCACTTTTGAGAAGTTATATTGTCCTGAAAAAGAACTGCTGTAATGTGTGGCAAGGGTTTACTATGGGTAATGCATTCTTTCGGTGGATGCTCCTTTTTTTTAACTTATTTAATATGGCAAAGTGCACATTAATAAACATCTGTAACAAATGCCACAGCTGTAAATGTGCCTGATTGTTGCAGAATTGCTCATTTCTGTCAGCAGTGCCCAGGCAAGTAACATTAAAACACACAATTAAAGAGACCAGTTAAAAGTGGTAACAGATTTTATTTGATTGTATTTACTGTTTCAAATGTCTCTTAAAAGTTTCATAAGTTGTACAGTCTCTTATTGGAAGTTGGAGGCTATTCCAATATTTGTTTCCTTTCACTGAGAACACAATTTGTCCAAATGTGGTGCATCTGTGTGGCCCCTCACAGCCCCCTCCAGTCACGGCCCTGGTGCCTGAGGTGGGGTAAGTCCATGTAAAACACACATATTTAAAATGAACCAAATGATCATAATTCATTAAATGATATTTGTCCAAGGCAGTGATGAAATCCATGTAAGACTTTTTTTGTACCGGTTTAAGTGTAGCTAGTGACCAGGTTGTGATACAGTATTCAATGTGAGAAAATATCATTGAGTGTAAAAACACCCGAGCAGCATTTACAGTTACAGAATCTGAACCCTTCCCTGTCCCGGCAACAATGGGAGTCAGCCTCGGCTGCATTTCGAAAGGTTTAGGTTTGCACGAGCAATTTTCCAGCTATCAGATTGAAACTTAAGATGTCAGGAGAAGTCAATTCTGTCAGGAATTTCTAAAAGGGGGTGTGCTTTTCTTTTTTCTCTTTTTTTTCTTTTTTGAAACTCGCATTCTTAATGTACAAACGAAAACCCTCGGGCCAAATGAGTCTCTGTCACAATGGAGTTGAAGATGGCACTTTTAGAGGCTGGCGGCTCAAATGTCTCCATCGCTGACTGAGAGAGACCTAAACAAAACCCTTGAGGTTTTAAGGTGGCCTGAATGTCTTTGATAAGAGCATATTATATTTCCATAAAGAGATAAGTTTTATTGATGCGGTGTAATGTGACTCTATTCTTTTGAGACATGCTGTTATCTGTGCATGCTAAAGTCAATGGAGCCTCTGATTTTCAGGTTTTAGGGTCTGGTAGCTACACACCTCCTCCCATATGCATCCATACTGGACCGGTTTACCTCTGTTTCCTCTAAATTAAAATGATTTATGTGACACCCTCCTGTCTTTTGTGTGTTACTATTGTAAGCCGAGCATGATAAATCTTTCCAGAGCCTCTCGGCGCTGCAGGTTGGAAGTGCGTAGTTGCACTTTGAACATTTCATACCTCTTCCTCTTGACAGTAACCCTCATTTCAGCGTCTGGACTTGTGCAGGTTTAAACGCTGCTGAGGGACATCTTCCAACCACTCGATATGCCAAAATGACATCCCGACTCCACTTTGTTTTTGTGCCACTAAGGGTTTTTACTCTTCACTCCAAAAGAATAACATCGCCTACACAAAGCAAAGCTGCATCCAGCAATTTTATAGCAATATATTCCTCATTGAGCGCAACATACCTGCCAAAACTAACTGTCAGGTTTGTCAAGTTTGGAAAAGATGTTGCGCCATGAGGGCCATTAAAGTAATTCATCGACAGACACCGCTAAGGGTTTAACAACACATTTTTGGCCAAAGCTGGGTTGATGATTATGGGATGACTCTTGAGCTTGTGTGAATTCGCCCGGCCTCTGTTTGGGAAGGACGGGGAGAGGTGTTTCTCTTGTACTTGACTCGTACTGTAGCGGTGCCCGACAGTGCCAAACCCTGCTCCCCGCTGAGGTGACCCTGGGCACACGTCCCAGCTGCGCAAACATCGCTGCATTGCTGAACACACAGTCACGTTCAAACTGAGCCAAATCCAATTATTTTCTTCAGCCTCGAGCCATTTTCTGATTTAATTTCAGTAGTGCATATTCATCCACCTCATTCTTTACATGCATAGTCCGCTGCCATCTCCGTGGGCCCTCCCCAGATTTCACCATGACAGCGGGTATCTGTTTTGTTAAGAAGAGCACCACCAAAGTCAACAGAGAAATGATGAAACCTCCCATTTTTTTGGCCTGTCAAATGTTACCAGGAGTGTCCCGTATGTGAACCTAAACACACCACCAGTTACCTCCCATGATCGTTGAGTTTAAGGTCATCCTGAGAGATTTACAACTTCGATGTCAGATATTTTCTCCGTTGTCAGTGTACCAACACTTCATAAAGCCATTTGATACGGGACATTTTCAACAGGGCTATAAAATGGAACATCACTTGTACGGCTGATGCCTCTTTGATGTTCCTGCCTGTGTGTTCAGACAAAAGACACCCACAAAGGCTGTAGCAGAGAGCGCTATCATGTTGCCGTCATCTGTGAGAGCAAAAAGGTCGTCCAGGCTACAGATGACAACTTAATGGCTGCAACTTTCATCTTAACCCGACCCAACTTTCTGTCTCTCGTTTTGTTCAGGTAATTCTTTCCACTTAGTGTTGAACTTGTGTTTGCTACAATTGAATTTACAGATGCATGCGATTTTTATCAGGCGGGTTATGTAAGAGTTGCAAAGATGGTTGTAATGGCATTTGTATTTAGTCAGTAGTAGATTTCTGTGGATGCACAAACAGTCTGGAGAACTTGTCCGGTTCAGAGAAGTATCTGTGATGTGTTTAGAAGCACGCCTTTACATCATTTTAATGGGAAACTGCCATTTGGGGTAATATGGTGCATTCTATGGAAGTATCGCCCCTACTGAAAATCTGTCATGTATGTCTCACTGGGCGTTGTGTTGTCCTGTGGTTAATGTGTGATTTTACAGTTGAACTGGAGAAATCCAATAATCAGACTGGAGTAGGGCCAGTAGAGACAAGTTATTATTAATATAGAAATAATACAAACAGATGAAACTTCAAATGCACTGTTTAAGACATGATTTGAATCTCTCGACGCTCATTAAGAAATGGACAGCTTCACAGGAGGCCTCTGCCGTAGCATAGCAAAAAACAGAGCAATATAAAACTTAAAACAACATAATCTATGCTTTTTATGTACTTTTAAACCCGTCCGATATCCGTTTTGACCGTTTCCCTTCTCTGTTCGCTCTTCTTTGTGTATTTAATTGGAGGTGACTTCCTGGATTTGGTCTGAAAGTCCAAACTATCGACAAACACACTTTCACACTACAATTTGGACCACCTTTTTTTGGTCGGAACCACGGTCCACTGGTGCTTTCACATCTGAAGATTTGATTCGAAACGCAGGAAAGAGTGGACCAAACAGTGCAAACTAGTCATCATCCAGGAAACCACATACAGCCCCATGTCAAAATCCTATCACTTTAAAACATGGACAAAAGTAAAACCTGAATGTATCATCTCTTAATGTATAAACTGAATGAATGTTGAATGTTTATCCACTCAGACAAAACCCATACGGCCCAAACTGTAAAGTCGAGGCTAAACACTTAAAACCAGTCAAACACACAGCCCACGTTTTGTTCACAGAACGGACAGCACTTACTTGAAGAATGCCGAGTAATTCTTCCCACTTATTTGGAAACTGTCACTCTTGAGTGCACCACTGTTGAAACAAGTTATCTTTACTGACAATAGTTTGTTTGGAAAGAATTTCTGTAGTAGTTCAGAGTGACATCAGTTCAATACAGTAACGCCCTTAAGACTAAATCTTTCCATTTTGGATGAACTGCCTCAGACTTCTAATGTACACTGTCCATACTGGACAAATAGAGATTGAGATGAGGAGAAGTGGGAGCCAGCAGCTAATTTTGGCTTAGCTGCTGCTTTGGAGTGAAATGATTTTCTTGAGATAACGGAGCACTTGTCAGCTGGGCCCACAGGGAGCTCTAATGCAAAAACAAACATACCTAGCATATGCTGTCTCTCGCTTTCACCGGGCCTACATGGGAATGAATGGACATGGTTAGAATACACTGAGCAAATAAACAGAAATTTCAGGAATTTGCACGTATATTCACATGCAAGCTGCAAAACAAAACAGAGACCTCACAGCAAACGGTGGCGTAGCTGGAGGAACACGACTATGACAGGGACAAAATAAACAGGACGTAATTTACATGGGCACTCGGGGAGACTCGCATACACTCATGAAGTTAGACAAACAGGGGCCCCCGGTAGTGGACCCACACATGGTGTCAGATAAATCTCCCATGGCGTGTTTAGGAGTTCGAATGGCGCCTCTGATCTGTCTCTTTAATACAAGGGGAATGTGAAGGATGAAATGTGCCAAGATCCCCCTCTCTGCTCCGACTCATCCGGCCCGCGCTCCCGCTCCTTCCAACGCCACTTTGGCTCGGGCCCAGGTGTCAGCCGTGTCATTCATCAAACCCATCCCCTCTCCAAAGCAATTACACAAGTATGACAGGGATGTTTCTATCGTTTTTTTTTCTTCCTTTGACACCGCTGTCACAAGTCTCTGCAATAATCTCACATTATCAACTACCATTTGTGTCGATCACGTTGACATATGTTTTCCTTTCAGCGTTATTCTTTTTCTTTTCTTATCTAAACTTCCTGAAACTTTCCTGTCACTGCATTAAATTACATTTACATTTTGCATATCTTAGTAATACAGTTAATTTCAGTTTGTATTTTGACTGCCTTTTGTTTTTGTGAAGCCCCAATTGTTTTTTTTCTGAAATTAACTTGGCAATTTGTTCCAATGCTAAGACCGTCCTATCCATTGATCCATCTTCTTCCTCTGATCCGGGGCCAGATCATGGGGGCTGCAGTCTAAGCAGTGATACCCAGACTTCCCTCTCCCCAGACACTTCCTCCAGCTCTTCTGGGGGAATACTGAGGCGGTCCCAGGCCAGTCGAGAGACATAGTCCCTCCAGCGTGTCCTAGGTCTTCCCCGGGAACTCCTCTCGGTGGGACATGTCCGGAACTAGTTACCTTCTTGGTTCAGATCCATAACTTCTGTCATTTCAGGTCAACCAAGTTTATTTATTTTAAAACTTCCTGTTCTTGTTTCTAATTTCACTCTCTTGCTTTCTGCATTGTTTGTACAGATTATTATTTTTTTTTTACTTTAAATTGACAGTATTTGTTTGTAATTTTGTGCATGCTGAGATGGGATTGGGGCGGGAGCGAGATGTACTGTGTTATGTGTATTTTTGTTTATTATCTGTAATGTTTCTATGTTCTGTGTTTTTAGACCCCCTCTAAAATAAGAGGCTGCATCTCAAGGGGCAATCCTTTAATAAATTCAAATGTCAAATTTCCATAGATGACAGCCCTTGTTTTGTTGTAACATGACATAACATGGCTTTCCAACTGTTCTTCCTGGTACAGTTTATTATCAGGATTTTCTGGTTAGTTGAAGCGTGGATGTATGCACAATGAGCAGCAGCTTCTTCAGTGAACGAAATTGTGTTTTTCCTTTGGACTGTTTTCTTGTGGTTAAGACTTCTTTGTGTGTTTGCCACTTAACTGTTATGTTTTCCACTTAACTGTTAGCTTTGTTAGCAGCGGTTCTCCATCCAGCATCGACTCCTGTTAGACTGTCAATGGGAATTCGACGTCGGGCTCTTTTGCGTGTGACACAGCGTTTTCCCAGCTTGTCTGTCAGAACAATGATGATTTTATGGTTGGTTTGGCAGGAGCGCAACGTTGAGTCGGAGATGTCTGAGAAAACCTGCCAAGCCAAGACTTATTGTCAGCATTTTTTCCCCCTAACAGGAGCACAATTCAATCCTGACTGCATGGCAAACAGAACTGTCAAATTATGATCTATAATTTATTATATTTTAACCAGAACACATGGTTGTAACTTTTAAAATATTGAGACAGACATGCAACCACAATGTTAAAGCGACTGAGTGTTGTGTTCAGGTCAGAAAACTTTACTGACTGGCAAAAAACAGAGAAATTCCTTCCACTTTGTGCCCAGTGTGCAGCTGGATTCCAATAATGCAGAACACAACTGAAGACTGGATCGTGGATAATGAAGCGAAGGACCGCGTAAAGATGCCACGCTACAGGCAGGCGGCAATTCATTTACCGGCCTCGCTGCCAACCAGATGAGATCATGGCTTTAGACCGCCGCAGAATATGGAAATCAAGATTATTCGGTGGGTAGCTCCACAAAATGAGGGGCTCAATTTGGGTGCAGGAATGCCGCAACAATTCGACGTAACTATAGAAGGCTCTGTGGAGACGACCAGGGCTTTCAGGACCAATGTAGCTCTGGGCAGAAACAGATTAGGAAACTCTGTGGAACAAATCCATTGGAACTCAGTGGGGATTGAAATGTTGGCTTTGTAAACAGATGACCATTGCTTTGTGATTATCCTGTAAAGTAGTCTTCCACTGCTCAGTGTTTTGCTATACTCCGAGGTTTAATTGGACTGGGCTTCTGTAAAGTGCGGTGTTAGTGATGGAGCCTAAATGTTGCCAGGTTTCTACTTTGTCTATTTCAAAGAAAACAGCACTTAATGGACTTGTCTTCTGGGAGGTCTGACCTGGAGCGTTTGCATGAATTTTAAGTAATATCATTGTTTGCCAGTCAATTATGTCGACCTATAATAGAGGAAATGGATATGAGTGAGTAGAACTAAGGCCAGTATTATCTATGACAGCGGTGTCTATTTACAGATCATCATAAAGTGCATTACAGTGGGAAAATGGAAAAAGACCAGAAATGTTTTCATTCAAGATAACATTTTCCAGTGTTTTTGCCTAATTAAAGCTTCCAGGTCAACTCGAACCTGTAAATCAAATAAAAATGGACAAGTATCATCCTCCTCCTCTTTATTTCTTGGATGACACACAAGGCTATCTTAATCCACAAAACAGACTTATCTAAAAGACACTCAAGCCCTGAAGACACAAGTGCAATCCATCTATTCTGCATCCACTCACTCGACGATCCCCGGCTCTTTTATCTTGGATATTTATTGGGTCATTTGGTGACACATGGGCTGTGTCTTTGATATCTTCATGAATTGGGTGTTTCTGTTCTACTGCAACAAAGCCAACCCAGATTAAAACCATCCCCAAAGTTCCACCAGATACAAGCTCTTTTTTTGACCGCAAAAATGCAATGCAGTTTAACTTGAACATGTACTGTAAGAAATGAAATATAAATGCAAGAAATTAACTAAAAAGATGGTGCTATGAAGTGATGCCCAGCCAAAACCAGTTTTTGCATTCAATTTTATTAATTGATTTTACTTATTACATTAAAGTGTGGGTGCAATGTAAAATTTTGCATCCCCATGAATCCAGGCCTGTAAAGATATTTTACTCAAATTAGTATTTTATACTGTTGAAGTCAAGTCCGTATCGACCAAGACCAAGTCTGAAGCCAGTGTCAAGACCATGACAAGACTATTAAGAACCAGTCAAGACCAAATCAAGACCAGAACCACCAAACAGTACACTATAATAGATACAAGGAAACAGTTTTAAGCCAAATCCAGACTCATGGAGGTTAGTGTTTGGTGAAGGAGACAGAGTTAGTCCAGTCTTAGACCAGGTCCAGACTCATGGAGGTTAGTCTGTGGTGAAGGAGACAGAGTTAGTCCAGTCTTAGACCAGGTCCAGACTCATGGAGGTCAGTGTTTGGTGAAGGAGACAGAGTTAGTCCAGTCTTAGACCAGGTCCAGACTCATGGAGGTCAGTGTTTGGTGAAGGAGACAGAGTTAGTCCAGTCTTAGACCAAGTCCAGACTCCTAGAGGTTAGTGTTTGGTGAAGGAGACAGATTTTTAATGGAATATAAATGTTTGAGTTTTTTATTCTATCCCAATAAAAGATAAATATACAAGTCTTGGTTGGTCTTAACGTCCGAGACCTTCACAAGACCAAATGAGTCTAAAGACCGGTCTCAAGTACTACATCACAGTATTTTCCTCTTAATATTTGACCTTTTTATGGACTGTGCAGTGAGCTGATTGTGATCTGTGCTGGAGATTCTGCAGTGTCGTCTACTTCAGCTTTAAGTATGAAATGCTAAGGATTGTCTGGTGTGCTTCTAGTATGCAGTCCATAAACTGTTATCATCCATCATCCAGTCACCTCGATGTGTGAAATTACCCCGGTGTTTTAAATCAGTCTTGCAGCAGCAGCAGCAGCACACATGTAGCCTGTACTGCACGCTGAACTCGTTGGCCTGCCGCGTGGAACCTTTCCTGTTGTAATTGCGCTACCCAGCTGTCCATATTAATCCTTCTACGAACTGAAATGATGAGGGCCGGCAGATGTTGTTTGTGCGGCATTGTTGTGAGTGATATTATGTCCTCTGCTTTGTTCAAAAGTCATGCGCTCACACATTCATTTATCAGTAATTACCCACAGTTGTCATGATGAGTTAACAGCGTCTTCAGTCTAATTCATCTATGTGGTGATTCATGAGTAGCATTCATTACTGTGCAGCGAGGGTGTCTTTAATCAAGCAGTAAAAATAATAAGTAATTGGAAGTAATGTGGTCATGCAAAGTGTGTTTTCATTTTAGTGCAAACATTTTGACGTTATAAGGACTCCTCCTTCGCTCTGTCTTTGTGCACAATAGCGGATACTTGCCAGAACAAATGGATTTGACCCAAAAATGTGCAAAACCAACATGTATCTTCATCGGAGCTGTTCATGTGCAGCCCACTACGATGTGTTTCTCTTCACATTCCTGTGCCTCAATGATCTCACCTACCTGCCCTCACACTTTTGCCTTGATGTATTGCAGTTTCTATGAACTGATGCTTAACATAACCTTCCTACTTTGTGTTACACAGTGGAACGGTTGTAATAAAAGGCCCGCGCCGTTCATCACCGGCCGCAGCGGTAGTCAGATGAACAAATGGTGTTTTTGTCTCCGCAGTGGGCACCGGGGATGATACAAAGTGGATGGATGTGTTATAGCAGAGGAATTGTTTTGGAGCCAAGTCCAGCTGAGACTCTGGATCGCTGTTTTTTTTTCTGTGAGTGCTTGGCTTGACAAATCTCCATGACAGGGGAATATTAAGAGAAATGTGTTAATTCAGATTTCAGGGTTGCAATTCTTTGTCATTCTGATGAATCTGCTGACCTCTCCATCTATATCAATATGTCGACAGACTTTATATAAATGTTTGTGGCCTTACATTGGCTGTGGTTAATCCGACAAATCCTGACATGCAATAACATAAAATACTACTAATCTAAAGCTGGCCCTGTTTCGTTTCAGCCTGCACTAAACCACTTTTAGTTTACAGTTCAAATATTGCTCGGACATCCCCTGTGTGCTTGGTTCGAAAATACTGTGCAGGAAGAACTGGCATGTTTCAGGAAATGATACGTGATGTGTGCGGAAACAGGCTCCTTTCAACTGCTCCATCACTCTTTGCCTTTGCCAGCAGCAGAAACAGGTTCGAACTATGGTTTGCATGAAAGTTAAAGGGGATGTTTTTGAAATCACTACTGGGCCTTTTTACACTGGCCTGTCTCTGTTTTTCAAATGCAGCCTTAGGAAGAACCAGCTTTGTATTGGTTACAGTTAGGGACCAAGATTTCAGTTTCAGCACCGTTATTTTTTGTATGAACGCACTGGCTGGTTTAAAATTTTATTCTTGGCTGCTTTGAAAGAGATATACAGTACAATAACAGTACATGTGCCACTTCCAGTGTTTAATATGTAAAGAAATAATGATATCCCTGAGTTGTTTTCTCCTCGTCAGGCTCAATTGCTCAATAAAACCTAGATGATGTCTCTTTTTGGAGTTTTCTTTTTTAAATTTATCATCGCAAGGGAATCATGCTCTTTCCACAATAAAACCTTATTTGATTTTGCTGTATGTCAGTGATATCTTTTGTGGGTTTTTCAGGTTCTTTAGAAGGCCTCATTAAAAACCTCCACATTAAAAGTATTAAAAGTGGGAAAACCTAACCGTTTCTGTTGTAAACATTAACATTAGCTCTTTCTTCACTGAGATGGCCATAGATACCTCTACAAAGGGTTTCATCGCTCCATCTGTTTGCACTGTAAGCCACAAAATTAGCCCCGCGCTCAAGCCGGGAGCTGCACGCCGGGTCGCTGTGGCCGCACACATGCCGAGCAGGTGGACCAACCTGTCTACTTAGCAGGAAATATTAGCACTGGCCAACGTCGCTCTCTTAAGACCGCTCAGGCGCTCATGTTGCAGTCATTCTGTGGTCAGCTCCGGCCTGAAGAATTGTGATTGATTGTGAGGGCACAGCCGGTGTGAGCATTAAGTATCTGGTCTCTGTTTGTTTTGCAGGCTGATATTTTGTGGTCGGAAGGGATTCTCACAGAAGCCATGGAGAAAAATGGTTGGTGACAACTGTAGTGTAAAATGATAGGTGAATGAAGCTTATCCTCAAAAATGTGACACTCTAGAGACACAACATGTTCAATCTACTGGTTTAAATACTTTTATTTTACATGCTGTACAAACATTTACATATTTACAGAGCTTTAACAAGTCCACTTTTACTGAAGAGTCATTTGTGGCCTCATCAGTCTCGTCTCATCGATGCTTTTCTGGCTGTAACTCGATGAAAACCTGTTGAAATATAAAAAAGGCAAAACATAAACAGTCTGGATTGATATTAGCGGCTTTTATTCATTCTGTCAGTGACTGATAGTGAAATGTGTCACTGGAGCGGCTGGTGGTTTACAACATACTGCAGATACATCACACACCCTTGCTTACGTCTGAAGTATGATTAGGTCTTTTACAGCCTTGGACTAACCTGGCGTATCATTGGCAGATAGAAACTGTAAATAGTCCATGTAAGAACAACTATTACTGATATCTCTTACAGTTGTGACAGCTTGCTTACCTCTTTCTTCTTCTTCTTCTTCTAAAGCATTGTCCAAATTGCTGTATGTTGCAAAAAAGTTCATGGACGGTAAAAGTAGCATCTCCAGATCAGTCAGTATTTTGTCCATTATGACCCTGCTCCTCAAAAAGGCCATCTCTGGAGGGTACCAGTCCTTGGAGCTGCGTTTCTGTGCAGTTTGATATTTGTTCCCATCTTTTCGCTCGATGCTGTTGCGTTCAGGTGATATGGTCGACTCCACGGCCATGACTTCTTACAGGTATCAGTAAACCCCTCACATGTGATTGGAGCCTTGTTTTTGTCCGAGGTGTAAGAAGTTGTGCCGAGTCTTTCATGGAGCGTCTAGTTTGATAAAGAATGTGTCCTGCTGCAGCTAAGTACTAGGACTCTCTGGTCAAAGTCTTGTTTTTATGGAGGATACTGACGCCACCGCTGCTCTACTTTATAATTATCATGAAGCTTAACCAGTGGCCATTGAGCAACACATGCCTCTGACGTTACTTTGACAATATTCTTCCTTTTATGTAGATAGTGTATGACGTGGTATCGATATCTTTTACTGAAAAACAATGCAATAAAAATACCAACTTTTATCCAAATGAAGTAGTCTGCGTAAAGAGCTGCCCTTTTTTTGGTCCCAGATAATTGCACGGTGCATTTTCAACTTAACAATACACATTTACAATACCCTACAATAAGATTACTGTTGTCCAAATGTCCAGATCCTTTCCATTAGTTTGATTTTTAAATAATCCTCCCCTATGCATAATGTGTAAGTATCTTGTTTCCAGTTGGTCCTGATGTGCTGTTTTGAGGAGCAGGTCTGTGTAAAATAAGCGCTCATGCATCATTAGGAAGGTACCACTCGTAACCGTGTGACATTCAATCATGGGTGTAACACCTAGTGCATGCATCACATGTGGTGACAGCGCCAGGAAAACGTTCAATTTCTCAACATGGGCTTCTTATTTGTGGAACTTCGAGGAGACATGGAGGGAGAAGAGGAGCAAAGGGGGCAGCAGTGGAAACATGTAGAGTTTCATGCTCGTGAGCACACACGGCACTCGGGAGACGGAGATCCGTAAATCAAGTTGTGAGGAATTTGGCTGAGAAGGTACATCTTCAAAGGCTGTCTGAGGAAGAGCGTTAAGATAACTAAATAATCCATCAGGAATCAGAGAATGTGATGAAAGTAGTGTTTCAGTTTTATTTAGTTTCCCAGAGAGCTTATGAGCTGTTGCAATGTGGGTACACTATGTAAACGCCTCAAGTGAAAATTGTAACCAGAACAGTTTTTTCCTCATTGACACCAAAGAGTGTCTTGTTGCTGTAGGCGAGCCAAGACTCTGTCATGGCCTCAGTGACTCTTACCTTTATCATTCCCAAAACCCTGATGTAGCCACAGGCTTTGGTCTGTAATGAGAAAATATTAGGTTAAGCCCATCATAATCCTGTAGTTCCGTCATGGTAAGTGGAAAAATCTCCTCATGAATCGATGTGTGGGGGCTAGGTATGGATACGGCGAAGTCCTCCAAAGGGAAAAAGGACACAGCGTTTTGCAGTTTATGAATAGATGATGGAAGGTGGAAAGGAAAAGAAGGCCACAATGTTTCCTCTTTTAAATGTGTTAAGTAAAAGCTAACATAAATCCTCTTCAAAGGGGATTAACAAAAATATCATTTTCATACAAACAGGAGCCGGTCTTGAGAAAAGGTTGTCCTTATCTAAACATTGGACAGGCTCTTATTAATCAAATGCAGCAGCGCATGAAACATGAGTCTTGGTTTTGGCCTACTGTAACATGGCAAAAGTCGCTTACTTTTCACAGTTTCCACCCAAACAGTGGAAGCTGGCACTATGTTATAAGCCGGCTCAATTATAATATCAGATTGGTGTTATTACTGTTGATTATGTGCTTCTGAAGACCTGACCTGCTCCAGAGTTCACTTCCTCTTCCTCAGTCGAGACATGCTCTTTGAAATCCAACTCACCTTTGAGCTTAATGAATCAGCGGGCTGTTCTCTGTTCTTCACTCACCCTTTGTCACTTGGAAAAAACCGAGTCTTGCAGTTAAATGTAGTGGTGAGGAATGGGACTGCCTGAAGGAGGGTGTTCTTTGACTATACAATCCATATATGTTTTCTTAACCTCTATCATGTTCATTTCAAATAAACTCAAATATGGCTTGAGTTAGTGCATGTACAAAATCAAACATACTCATTAGATCCAACAGATGAAAGGCAGTCAATGTTGCAGCGATGGGGAGTCTAATTTAAAACACATGTCCTGTTTATTTTAGGCACAAGGCTGCCCTTTGACTTTTAAAGATTTAAATTGTAATGTTTACCAAAAATGCCTGATTCTTGCTTGATTTTACATGAATAGAAAAAAGCAGAAGTACTTGCAGATTGAAAATAAAAGCAGTAACACAGTATCTCTAGTTTTTTGGGTTTAAATCTTCGACATATACTTTTATCGTAACTTTATTTCATGTTTTTAAGACTTTAGGAAGAGATTGGCTGGGTCCGGCGTATCCCGAGCCTGAGAAGGAGGAGGGTGGATGAGAAGGTGAAATTGACAGGGTCGATTGTCAGATTTAGAACAGCTACGTCTGGTGTTACGACGCTAAAAGTGTGTGAGAAAACAATCCGGGAAAAGGGAGGAAAATCTCAGGAGGAAGAAACAATCAGTGTTGGTCTTAAGCGGGCCTCCATTTGGCCTTGAGCGAGGACATCTGGTCACTTAAGTGGTTTTCAGTACATTTTAGTTGGCATATATTCATAGATGTACAGTATAGGACTTGTGTTTGTTTTACACTTGGATGAGTGTTGTGCAACATTTATTTCCAGCATTTGATGATTGAGAGGAACTGGTTCAGTGCAAAGGTCCATATTACTTATTTGTCTTCATTTCTTGCTAAATGCGTTTGAAATTGCAGAGTGTAAGATGTTAAAACTGTTGTGACAATGCAACAAAGATGATTTGTAGAATTGTGTTATCCATTTGTTTTATTTTTAGCATGTCTAGTTGCAAAAACTCCATTCTTTATCCATAGATGGACTGTACTCTTAAATAATATTTGTAATGAATAACTTACACTACAAAAATGCACCATTATAAACCAACAGCTGCCTGATATGGAGCTCTATGTGAGTGCAGATATCCCTCTTTCAGTCATTTTGTTCCAGATGCCTCCACAGTCTGACTGCAGATGAACAACGTTAAATGTGGGGCTTTAGACCAGATTTGATTTGTCTTATTTAACTCACTCTCTCGCTCTTTTCCCACAGACCGCTTCTGTACGTTTTGCAACAGTTGCCTAGCAGCGGTTGTTTTTCCTCCCACAACTTAAAGTCTGTAACCCCCTACAACGCCAAGTCCCCCAAGGACGCCGAGCCCGCATCCCCTGCTCTGTTTCTCTGCGCATTGGCATCAGTCTGAGAGTCAGGCAGTGGATCCCGGTTATTGCAGGGTGTTTATGACCCACAGAGAGCAGCTGTGAGCCCCTCTCTGCAGCTTGGTGCATCCAGGAGAATGCGGGCCCTGCTGTGCTGCTAATGGTCCTGAACCAAGATGCCCCGCTGCCCCCCGTCTGTCTCCCCGAAGAAGCGGGATACTTCATCTCCTGATATCGGATCTCATGTTCTGTAAATTCCAGCGGAGTCCGTACCGATTACCCCTGTCAAGAGAGACATGCGGTTGAGGACGCAGACCAAGAGAAACAACTCAGAACGCTTTGTAAACGACTGCAAACAGAAACACGTTTTACAGCAATTTACTTCGATTCCACGCCATAAAGTGTTGCTCCAGTGTGAAGTGGTTAAATAAGCAGGGTCTGGGGAAACGCAAAAATGCTCCATTGCTTTTTCTTTGGTTTAACAGTATCTATGAGTGATTTGTGTGCTTTGTATCCATATTAACAAAAACGAATTTGTACGACACTTTTAGCAAAATTCGATGTGTATCTGTATCAGTGTATCTCACAATGAATTGGTATAAAATGAATGAATGTATGATTGCTTTCGATTACCATTAACATGATTAAACCGACGCATTTTCCTTGTCTGTTGTTCAGGTTTGTGTTATGGCCAACGATGGAGAAGCAGTGTTCATCAGAGAGTTCACTCTGATTCGACGGGACCACCTTTACGAAGAGCCCCTCCACGACAGCAGCCAAAAACCGGAGGATTCTGTAAGTGCTCGATCAAATACCGCCGCGCTCGCTTCTGGTTAGCTCAGGCCTTTACTTTGATATAATAACCTATATCACACCTCAGTCTTGAAAACAAGTGGAAACAAGGAGAAATCTAACGGCTGGATGAAGTGGAGCAGCGCAGGTTTAACACTTTACAGTAAAATAGTCACATGCTGCAGATTTGAGGGTGGGTCCTGTCTCCCTCTCTGTCATCACCTCCTGATGAGCCATGAGTCCTGGCTGTGGACGTTTTTCTGAAGCCAATCTCTCACCCAGATGTTTTATCTGATTGGATGAAAGGAGTGTTGGTCCTGGCGCAATTTGAGAGGGATCTGTTACGACTGATCAGACTTTATTTTCGAATAATGTTTTTCCTCAGTCTTTATTTTAGTTCATTACATCATTTAAAACTCGACTTAGTTTTATAAGTGGCCCCTCCCTCTGCAGCTCATAGGCCTCTAAGCTTGATTAACTGACCTCTGACCTCTGCATATATGGAGCAGCCTTTGAACAGTGATCAGTATTTCATTTGAAACAACAGGTACGTTTGAACCCACGTCTGCTCTTTAAAGCAGGATCATATGGGCTTATGGGAACATTCTCATGTGCAGTGTTGCCTACAGCAGCCAGTTTTAAAGGGTTCAGAGGTCAGTCTGTGCACATTCCCTTTCAGATTTTGAGTTAATATTCATGTTCACTTTGAAAAGTGTAGTAATATGTGACTGTGTTTTTGGTCTTGCCTTGCTTTTAAATGGTCTTTTATGGCTGTAACGCAGAGCTGATGGAAAAGCCATTTCAAACTCTCATTAGAAGTCAAGAATTTAAAATGGGAGCTACAAGTCTACAGTACCGAAGTTAGAAACCACAAACGGCTATCTTTACAACATTTGGATTTTGTAATGTAACCA
This sequence comes from Rhyacichthys aspro, assembly GCA_036850595.1. Classification (NCBI taxonomy): domain Eukaryota; kingdom Metazoa; phylum Chordata; class Actinopteri; order Gobiiformes; family Rhyacichthyidae; genus Rhyacichthys; species Rhyacichthys aspro. Next base: position 6,122,738 of record CM072165.1, read on the forward strand.
GGCAGTGGTGTGATTTACAACTAACTGACCTCAAGCAAATTTTTGAATATGCATCAGCTAGTTTCTGAGTGATATTCAAACCAAACATCACAGAAATGGTATTTATATAAAATACTCCCACAGACCGTTTCAATGCCATCTCAGCCTCAGCTGCACCCTTTGGGCGAATAAATTTGGCTTCATAGGTTTTGCTATCAACACACACAGGTGCAAGTGGAGTCTTAGATGGTGAGAGAACCTCCTCAGCAAGTGTTTGATTCACTCATTCACCTAATCTCTCATCTGCCTCAGCACTGAGTATTTTTTCTTTTTTTTTTTTGAGTCAGATCTGAAACAACATCAAGTACATGACACCCATACTTTCTCTGGATAGTATCCGTTCTGCTTTGTTGCTGTGCTATTTGGAGGCTGTGATTGCTGATAAAGTGTCCTGCCTTTGTGAACTATTTCTTCAACGTACCCTAAACTTTAGCTCTGTTTTAAACATGATGGATGCTCGTAATTACCTCCATCTTCTATTCTAACATCCTAAAGGTGAGTGTCCTGTGTTAACAAATCAGATGACAGAATCTAATGCCTGTAAATATGATCTTTTCTTATATATTTTATCTAATTTCCTGAATAATAATAAAAACATCTGACACTCATCCTCTGGTACACACTTACAGATCTACTCATAAGGGAGCTAAAGACTCTTAGGAGCTTCATGTGTGATTCCTTTCTCTAACACTGTTCTATGTTGGGTCTTGGTTCAATATTAAGCTTGATTCCCGTCCAAGACAAATGCAGCTTAATTAGCCGTCGGCCCAGGAGGCGGAACTCCCAACTCCAAAGTGTACTGGCGTTCTCTTGTTTAGGTTTCAGGAGTATGTGCCAGGGTTACTCGGTGGGCAATAACGCTGACCTCCCCGGCACCCCTACCCTGTTCCCCCGGAGGGCCGCAGATATGAATTGTTCTCTCCGACGGCATGTGTTTTTCCTGGCAGCCCCGAGAACAAGCTGCTTCGATGGAATAGAGCTGTTGTGTGGTTACTTCACCTTTGCAAATTACCTGTTATTTATTACTTAATGGTGCTCCTGAATCAGTTTGCAGGGGGTCTGATGGCCGAATTGGCTCTTGAGTATGGGAAAGTCTTTTTTTTTCTCTCTTTCTCTCTGCAGGATGACTGAAAAGCTTTGAAGATAAACAGAAGCTACTCATAAATCTCACTAGACGCTATTCCCACTCATTGTTTGGCCATGAATGAAATTTTCCAACACATTCATTTCATCCGTTGCCCTTCGAAGATGTGTCAAATCTTTATAGTAAATGATAGGTATACAGTTAAATTGAGCAGACTGGACAATAAAGTAGTGACTGGGACACAGAAAGGCCTTTAGGATTAGGAGGAAAAAAGCTCAAGGGAGAGATGAATAGTTCTCCTCAGCCAGCTACTGTCTAGACGGCAAATACGATCGTCCTGTCAACAGCCGACTTTAAAGTGAGTTAGTGAAAGGTGATCCTTCATTTACTGCGTGAGCTTGTAGTTGTATTCGTGTCATAGAGTGTTAAAATTTACCCACAAGCAGCTAGTGATTGTCAAAGGGATTCCATGTGCTGTTTGCTCGCACAGACGTTTCACTTAAAGAAGAACGCTGGCTCAATAGAATGACCTTGTGACCTTATAATGGCGATGCTTGATGTTTTTCTCTTTAAAATAAGCAGATTTAAACTGGTTGTTAAAGTCCCTTCTGGGAGAATCGTCAGCGCGACATTGGCACTAAACAGTGATGAGTGAAGGGGAATTTTGGCGTAAATCAATCAACACCAATTTTTTATATGAAACTGTAGAGAACTAATTTGTTTGTACTTGTCACATAACTGGATTCCTGACATGTGCCGTCGGTGTCGCCTGGAGTTAAGTGACAACACATCTGACTTGGACTGTCTCCTGCTGCGCACAACATGTGTTAATGGTATTCACAGATGAAATGAGTTTTTATGTAAAGTTTAGTGAAAGATTCACTCACACTGGGCAGGGCGTGCATGCTAAACCTCACAAACATTTTATCATTGTTTTATGAACTGACAAAGCCAGTTCTCTTTCCATTCCATCAATTCATTTTTCAGGACATGATCCAGTGGCCAAATATTCAGTAGGCCTTTTGTGATGAGAAAACAATACATTTGATTAAATAAAGTGGTTTACACCTTTGAAAAAAAAGAACTACAGTAGTTGGCAGCTTCTTTGTTATTAGTTTCCTTTTAAGCCAGCTCACTTTGTTTGAAGACACTGTGATTTTGGCTTTGACTGACTGATGTTTTGTCATTTACCCCCAGAAGGACCAGGATATTATGGGTTGGGACATCTAAGTGGTCGCTAATGTCAGTCATTAGAGTCCTACTCTGGATAAAGGCCTGAAGTGAGGACATTACTGCAGCAGGTCTTTACATGTTCTATCATAGTCCTTTAAAAAAATCCACTTTTATTTTGACATCCACTTCTCTTTCACCTTTTCAACATTTTTTCAAACATCTCTCTGCCCTATGTCTGTCTCACTTCAGCAGATGCCAGGCACTCCAGCCCTTAATGTTTTTGCATGCTCAATTGCACCACAGGCAGGGTGTTTTTTACTCTTTAGAAGCTTCAGGGTGAATAAGTGCTGAGACGCTTGTGCCTTTTGGCACCGTGTCAGCGTTCGGAGTAATTGGGGTTAGACAAGGGAGGCCCGGGGCAAGTGTGAGTGGCATGTGGGAAGGGCACTCAGTGGCCGTAGCAGCAGCTACAGAAAGAGAGGCCCAGGGCTCGGTTGCACTCTGACTTGGCAGCTGTGTTTTGCATGTAGGGCCAGGTGGAAAGGCCAATGGTCTTGCACAATTAAGCACTTCATTTGTCTTCATTAAAAGGATGAGTATGTTATCTTTGGCAAAGAGGATGTTTAGACTTTTATCTCCATTAGTTTTTGTGCCTCCTGGCAATACACGTCTAGATTACAATGAAACCCGTTGTGACACTTCCTGATGTCTTCTCGCTCTTGTATTTAACCTTACTGACTCCTTTTAAAGTCATGCTTTGTGAGGTGATCTGAATATTCTCCCACATATTTTCCACTTGTCTCAGCCCATACTTAATAAAAGGCATGATGCATCACATCTCTTTGGTGTGAAATCATTGTTTTGTTCATATTTTAATTTCTGCATTGTCTATAGAGAAATCAGCTGCTTTGAATTTGCCCATGTTGCATCCAGTTGTCCCTGGTGTTTGTTAGAAACACTGTCACTATGTAATGTTGCTCATATTTTAGAGAGCTAATAACTGCTTTCGTGAGTTCACTAGTAAACCCTGGATGTGTTTGTTTTTGCATCGCCAGCTATGTAAAAGATACTCTGGCACAGTAAAACACAAAAACATTGCGTGCGCTGAACGCTGCGAAGGTAAAAAAGGCCTCATCTCCTGACGGCTGTTAAACACGCTGATGTCGTCAACTGCTTCATCAAATTCACACATAATATTTGCTCTGGTGCACCTTGGCCTATCCCTGGTATTTTTAGCTTCATGTCTTTGGGCCAAGATGTAAAATTATATTTGTGGGGAAGGAGCTGATTGAGTTTTTGTGCGTTATAACTTACATGAGGCCAGGTGAGTTTGTTTTTAGTGACTCTAAGTGAATGTTAACGAGTTTTACACACAGCTGTGGTGGTAACAAAAAAGAATATCAAGAAACATACTTATTTTAACGTAAAACCAGGCTCATTCAGATAGCATTAATAAAATCAGTTTACAGACGAATGAGAATGACAAACATGGACATGCAATACAGATTAAAAATTAACAGGACAAGCTGCACTTAGAGACATTGGCCGCTCTGACTTGTGCTTTTGGCTGGCTGTGTTGGGTCTGGCAGAGTCAAATACTGTTGGGAGACTCAGGCCCAGCTCTCTGAGAGAAAGTGCTGAGTGGTGGTGAACGCGGTGCTAAGCCACGTGGCTTTGGACTCCACATCGCTCTCTCTCTCACTTTCGTGTTTATTCCACAAAACATATGTGTTGAGTAAATCTCTGGCCTTCACTGCGGCCCGCCGACTATCTCCTCGTTCTTGATGTGGTGCATTGTGGGTGCTGGAGTGGCGCTGCTGAGGTAATACCACCAGGGACAAGACCTCGCCACAGCAGCCACATAAAACCAGTGGGTGTGTGTGAATACATGCCAGTAGTGTCTGACTACTGCACTCTCACTTTCTCTTGCACAAGATGCTCTCATTGTTACCCTGGACTTGTTTGTGTTTTCATGCTGGCTTGCACAGATAATGTCCCGTTCATGTGTTTGTGATTTGTGCGTCTTTACATTCAAGGCTATGTTCATGCCACAGAAGCGTCCAGTTTGTCTGATGAATGCTCAGAGCCTCCCTTGAACATTATCCTCACACTTCTGTCCTCACCTTCCTTCTGCTCGGCGTGCAAAGACACATTATTCAACCAATGATTGATTTCTAATTGTTCCATGTCTCAGCCCCCACTGCAGATGTTTGCCTTCTGCATGCACAGGCACAAACAGACACTCTTACAATAGTCACGTGTTGATGCCAGAAAGTTTCATCCAGGAATTCACTCTGCGTTTTGGCTTTGCTTGTAGTAGTTGCCGCCAAGTGGAGGTGATTTCTTACTGAGGCCTTTTATTCTTTGTGGCTTGTGTCTTTGTGTGAGGCACGTGGGCGAGATCATTTAAGGCCTTTGCTATAAATGTGGTTTCATTATGGTTAAATAAGAGGGTAATAAAAGAGAATAAATTTGCTACAGCATCCAAAACAATGAATCCTGTAGCCAAACAATAATGTCTTACAAGGTCTTGTTCTGGTTGGGGAATCTCCCACCCATGTTCTTGGACTTACAGTAAGTGCTACTTCAAACAGAGATGTTGCTTTGACAGAAATCTGTTTTAAGGACAAGATGTTATTCTCTACTTGAAATGATTAGCTGTAGCTGTAGGGCGGCAGTTTGTAACTTTAACAACTTGTGAATCACTCCAATGTAAGCTTCTGTTCGGGGTGTTCGCAGCCACGCCGATTGTAGCTGGCCTCCAGTGTGAACCGGAGCTACAGCAGTAATTATGTGCCGTTGAAGGGCCACCCATGCACTGCACAGTTTAGGCTACAGCCAATGGCCAAGGTGCAACCCAGAGCCAGTACTTGTCTTTGATGTGGCGTCTAATGGCTGCATGTGGTAACAGTAAAGCTTGTAAAATAGTCAGTTGAACAAACATGCAATTCCTCCATTAGCATCACATCTGTCCTGCCTCGCATTCTCCAAAGCCACTTGTCACAGAGCGTTATATGTACGCATCAGTCTCACAAATCAGTTCCTTTAACATGTAGTTATTGTAAATGGATTTTTAATCTTTTGAAATCTGTTGCATTAAACCAGTCGTGTCAAACTCAAAGTGGTGAGGGGCCGCGATAGTTAATAAGAATCCTTCTAGGGGCCGAAGGAGATCAAATTTTGAATGTGAGATTTCATCCTCATTTGTAAACAGGTTTTACTCAGATTTGTATAGTTTTTAGTTGGATTTGAACTGGATTTAGTTGGATTTGAACAGGTTTAGTAGGTAGTGGTAGGTTAATCTTTGTAGCAAAAATCGAAACCATCTAAAACCTGTTCAAATCCATCTATAACCTGCTCAAAACTAGTGCCAAAAATGTAAACTACTTAATGTATTGGAGGGCCACATAAAACATTGCAAAGGGCCGCATTTGGCCCCCGGGCCTTTAGTTTGACATGTGTGCATTAAACAGAATCCTAATTATGTACTCTTTTTTTGATCTGACATGCATTATTCCAAGTTTTAAATGAATGAATATCTATTTATTTCGAAACATGTTAAATTCCACTATAATAGTTAAGTCAGTGAGTCAGTAGTTAACTCAAGGAGGAAGGAAGCAGTGCTTATTTATTCCTACCCCCCTTTTTTCAACTGTTACTGACTGTAAGCTGCTGGATGACAACAAAAGCTTGGCGTCTGAAGTGTATCTAAAATGACGTTGAGCAGGACGTGAAACATGGAGCTTGTCTGTCTGTAAGTTGCGTTCTCAGGAGACAATTGTTGGTCCCTATTGACCGGTGCTTAACTCTCAGCTTGAGAGCGTATTGAAAGAAGTTTCTGGTGTCCACAGAGAGAACGCGGTGGTCTCATTGCGGTGCACGCTGAGAACCCGTCACTTCAAACTGTAAGTATCTGAGCCCAAGCATGAGAAAGTGGAGACGCTGAGGTGTATGCGTTGGACCTACAGCGGGGCCAATATAACGCACCATCCTGCTCATGTTCACTGTGAGTTTTTGCTTCGCCGAGCCCTGGGAGAGAATGTAATCTGTTCACAAACCGCAAAATTGAAAAATGACTTTGGCGTCTGTCCAGGCTCAAAAGTGAAACGAGCTTGCAACATAAGAAGCCATACTTAAACCAATTCTTTCTACAACACGAGGTGAGCCTTTGACTTTAAATTAGCATAATTGGAGGATCTCTTTTGGTTGGAGCTGCAGATTTGTTTCAGTCTCTGCCTCAGACTCTAATATTCTCCTCAGTATACAGCAGTAGTATGGGCCCTCTGTTCACAGTGGTTCAAGCTTTTCATTTAAAATCTACTACTGTATGTGCTATACTTTGAAAAGGCACAGTAGTTGCATAGAAATAATGTTATTAAGTATTTTCTGTGTTATTGTTGCAAAATTATATGTATTTTAGTTTTGGGAATATGAATCAATGTTTCCCTTTACACAAGATAGGAAAAAACAGTCTCTGCATCTATCATCTAAGAAAGAATTAGGTCACATGAAACATTTATGACAATTTAGATCAGGGCTGTCAAACATTAGGTCCGCGGGCCAACAGCGGCTCGCCAGAGGGCACAATCTGGCCCCGTGGGATGATTTTGGAAAGTGTGGAAATAGAAGAAGACATTATCTGCAATTTTTAAATAAACGATCAACGATTCTTCATTTGTCCTCTGGGTGTTGCATTGTTTTAGTAAGAATAGCGGATCTAACACAACACTGAGACCCAGAACTGAACAGAAGATGGCAGTAATGCGCCATTTGGATCAAGAAATGGTGATTTTGTTGTGAAAATTCCCAAGAAAAACAGACCACTTCTTATTTATTCCCAGAGAGGAATGGGAAACATGTGTGTTTGGTGTGTTTGGAGCAAGTTTCAGTTCTTCAGTGGTGAAAAATACATTATTTTTATTTTTGCTGCGGTTGCTATTATTTTACTGGTCCAGCCCACTTCAGATCAGAATGGGCTGTATGTGGCCCCTAAACTAAAATGATTTTTAAATGAAATCGTGTTTGCTAGTATTTTAATGTTGCTGATCAGTATTAGCTCATATTGTTTCAGTTGACAGGGCAGATTGTGCTGGTTGCCCCTCTTGTGGTTTAATTGCTTGTGCTTGTGAGAGTATATATTATAGAAATGCTCCTGGAAGAATGGCCTGCGTTTCAGATCTAAACCTGAGTTGAGAAAGTTTCTATTCTCAACATGTTATTAATTCTTCCCAGATGCATGTATAGGGCCTCGTATGTTACGCACAGTTAAAGTAGTCCCAGTGGAGCACCAAAACCATTTGGATTTAAGTGTATTTTTTCAATTTGTTATCATCTCAAGTCTTTGTTGTTTTACTTTTATTGCATTGTACTTTTCAAAGTAAATGGTGGAAAAATCCTTCCAGATGTGTGAGAAAGACAAAATGACACGATGACATGTAGAGCCTTTATCATTGAGCATCTGGTGCTTTAGAGGATTTTCATTCTCCTACATCTTGCGTGCAAACTTCGATCGCTTTTCAGTTTTTACATTTTTTTTCTCCATCATCAAAAGTTGACCTATTGGAGCATCGTAACTTCCAGATTTATGGCGCCGTAGCCCTCGTTGAAGGACAAACGATGAAAAGATTGTGCACAAGCTTCGGGCCAGAAGCCAAGGTGTTAGTTGAGTAAAGACGAGTCGGACTGGTGTTACACTGTCACAGACCAAACCTTTGCAAAGTTTTATCCTCTGTGTCTGCAAAGATTTATGGCATTCATTTGTGTTTTGCTGTAGAGCCAAATGTGAAAATCTGAGGCAACAATATATCATTTGATCACTGTAGAAACCATTAAAAGTCACAATGATCCCCCTGGTTACACACAGTAGTCAAAATGATATCAAAGACTACAAAGCATTAAACAAACACATTTAAGAACAGAAGACAACGGCTGTGATTTGACTCTCAAGGGCATTTTCTCTAGAGTCTGTGGAGCTGAAGCAAACTGAGTGGCATCTCCCACAAGCACTTTCCTAATTCTCTATGAGCTCACTGAGATAATGATGGGGGCGAGGTACAGTAAACAAGGCTCTCTTTTTATTTGATCCCCTTCGGAGATGACGGAGTGATGGAAGAGGGGGAGTTACAGGATGAGGCCGAGGTTTTAAGGCTGATTGCACAGCGGCACAAAGCAGAAGAAAGGCCAATTAGAGCAAGGCGCAGAGTGAATCCCCCGTGGATCAGCTCAGCCCGCGGCTCCTGTCTGGATCAGTACGTCACAATGAGACCGAAGAGAAGTCACGATGTAGAGTGTTTACACAACGTATAGATGTGTCTGGAAAGGAGACGGGATTTATTTAAACACCCTCTTATTTAGCGTCTGATGCCAGGAGCTATGGATTTATGCAACTGTGCCACGTTTAAAGCGCTTAGACCTCCTCAAATTGCAAACAAGTCTTGTCAGGCCACTAGCATTTCTCAGTATATGCCTTGTTTTAGGAAAAATAAACACAAAATTGTATGATTTTTAATGGAAAATGGATTGTTACAAACACTGTAGTTGTAGTTTTTTAACACAAGATGCCGCTCTTGTGCTGTGAAGCCTCCAATGACACTTTTCATACCATCTCTCTCTGGTCAGCCTGATATTTTTCATAAAATTTGGACACTGTGACTCACTCAAACACACTGTACACTTTGGTTAAACTTCCATAATGTTTAAACACGAGCAACGAATAAAGTTCCCGGAAAACAGTTTCTAATTAAGGGGCTCAGCTCCAGACTCCCCGCCCCTCTTCTCCTCATTTGTCATCATTTTCACCACCTGTAACAGCGCAAACACTTTAGGGAGTTCACTACAGTAGCATATTTAGACAGCTGTAAGCCCAAAGGCTCCTGGGAAAACCGGGCACAGGGCAGTTTTCGAAAGTCGGAGACAGATGAGGAAGAATTGATCCACTGCGACTCCTTTCCTGTGGGTTTTTTTTCTCCTTAGACTTGAATCCAAATGTTTCTTCAGGCTCTTCATCACCTGGACAAGTAGCTATACGACACACACATAAGGGACATGCAAGGTTTCATTTCACGAGTGGGCCCTGTGGGATTGTGTTTTGTAAACTGTGAAAGGAAACCGGATTCAATTTCCACCTATAAACAATCATTTAAAAGTATGTAGCCCAAAGCAAAAAATGCCATTTCTCAAAGTTTATGATGTATTACTTGGCATATACAGTACAAATACACAGTCCTGGTAATGTGAACACACTTTTTCCATTACTTCTGCCATTTCTTACCCACAAGACGCTCAAAGACACTGATGTGGACTTCCGTGGCCAGCAGCAGCCTATTATCATTGCACAAATCCGGTAATTTCATATGATACATCATTTAACATTTCCTCATTCGTTCACCGCCCACAAACTGGATGTGGAAAAAATGACAGTCACATTGCAGCATCTTAAATCAACTAAATACTGCACAATGAAAAGTTAGTACTTTTATGCAGCATTATCTGGTTAGGTTCAGGCAATAACACAGCTGTAGGGTCAGTTATACAGTTGTACTTGATTTACTTGGAACATTATAATAAGTCCAATCATGTAACTGTGTCTTACGCTCATCAAAAGTGATAAAAAGCAATTGGCTGTCATTTATTTCCAATGCAAGCTTGTGACAAGAAGTTACATCTCGATTTGAACTATCTTAGCGTAGATTTGAAGGTTAGTAGAGTTCATCATTTGATAGATATAGTTTCGACAGACAGCAAACAGGATGAGAGAGAAAGGAATGACTTTGAGAATATGAGTCACAATTAAACCCAGAATCTATAAAATTTGACTCATTTAGCTGTAGACAGATTGTTTTTGTTGATGTTAATCATAGTAAACCTGTAAAACAACCTGTATTGCGACTAAGGCTGTACATGAAACCAATATTTCTATTTCTTTGGTAAAATTTACTGAATAAGTTGCAATGATGCCAACTTTTGCCAGAATTTTGACTCTTATTTTCTGGAGTTTCCTATTACCTGGTGGTGCACAATGCTACCTTCTCATGACATCCTAAAAAAGAACCTCTCTTGAACTGTGAGAGTCTTGGGGGAATTTGGATGAAACCATTGGCCTTTTTGAAGCCATATTTATCTTAAGGTTATGGTAAAACCCATAATAAGCATCCTGTGGGCCATATTTTCTTGTTCAGCTTCTAGTGAGCAATTGATATAGTGCTGGTTTTGGAACCAAAGGACGATGTGGCTCTAGCTGTCTATTTCATATAGATCTGTGATGGATTAAACGGCTTTAAAAGGCGGCTCGGAAACACTATCCAGCGGCAGAATGGAAAGAGGAAGAGAGGCTTAAAAAGATAGTATGAAAAGAGAAACGGTCTCTTTTTCACTTCCACATTTCTCATATTAGGTTGATCCCCTGAAACCTGGTGCCACTGTGTCCCTCGTGCCCTCGTGGCCTTTTCGTCCTGCAGGTGATTACCGAAGCATATGCTGACGGATGGCTTCCTCTGTCTGCTGCAGGATGAAGAAGCCCAGTGGATGTGTCGAAGTGGGACGGTTTGAAGGAGCTGTCAGCAGTCTTACACCTTGGCAAGCTTTTTTACAGATGAAATATTGCATAAGAGCTTAGGTCATGGCTCTCGTTTCACATTAGGGGAATTATCAATTGGAGTAAATATTTTCCATTATGAATTTTTTTTTTTCTTGGTTTGGAAGCCCGTTTCTGTTGCTTAAAAAAAATGAAAGCACCAAAGAAGGTCATAATTACGCATTTTAAAGTCATAATTATGAGTTTTAAAGTCATAATTACGAGTTCTAAAGTCATAATTATGAGATTAAACATCCTAATCTCCTAAATATGATCTGAAATTATGACTTTAAAATGTGAAATTATTACTTTTAATCTCCTAATTATGACTTTAAAACTTCTACATGACTTTCAGTCTTATAATTATGACTTTAAAACTCGAAATTATGACTTCCTTTGGGGCTTTTATTTTTTCAAGAGGCGGAAACGGGCTTCCATAGAATGAAGTTGCGCCCATCTTGAGACTTTCCAATTGAGGGTGACCAGCCTTTTTTTCTTATCAGAGGAGAGGAATTTGAAAAGAAGCTAAAGTAAAGAAAGTCAAGCCACAGGCAGCCCTCACGTGGGAATAAAGAAATTGCTTTCGGACCTAATTGCATGACAATAAAAGATTCAGTGAATTTCTGCCCTGCTCAAAGGGAATTGGAACAATGTGCTGGAGGTGTCGTCCGTTTGTCTCTAATCATTCCCATATTGGGTCAGGTGAGGGTCATTACAAGGCACTGAAGTACACTGCAGTCCCCCTGAACGCCTCATTATTGCGTCATTATTTAACCGAGTGAAAATGTCAGATTTAAGAGGACACTCCGAGGGTTGCAGCCCCCTTTTGACCACCTTTATCATATTACTATCACTTTCTCTGATCATCTCCGGAGCCAAAGACAACACACAATACATTACACTCAAATCGAAAACACATGTTACCGTTGTGACTCAATTTTTCGGGGAGGTTAAAAGAGAAACCTTAGCCGCGTGTAGCATCTACGGGAGATCAGACACGTCTTCATGTGGCCAGCGCAGCGGCGGCTCACCCCGGGTGTAAATACTGGCCGCTCGCACATCATGAATAATAAGCCGCTGATACAAACCAGGCCCCCCTGTATTTGGACTTCCTGCTAGGTGTCTCTGCATGAAAAATTGTTGGTGAACTGTTGTGTCTCGTTTTGTAATTACAGACGAGGTTAACTAGAGTCTGTTTCATGTCTGCACTTCAGTATGACCTGTTTTGTAGATTTGAGCAGATTGTTTCAGGACTGAGAAACTCTGTGTCTTTTGGCATAACAGTACTAAAATTAGCAGTTTCCTTAAATTACATCCTTGTTTTTGGGTTTGATTTTATGTTCAGGGCTCAGTAATGTCCTGTTCCATATATCCTTGCATGACTGGAGGAGGAGGTCATATTTGATGGAGGCTGATGCAGCCAAAGGCCTCTGGTTTCACACTGTTGATTAGCACAAATTGTCTTTATAGCACAACATTTCCCAGACACCCTTCTTAAAGGTGTCCAACTTCTGCAAGCATTTATTAAGGGAGTCCTAAATTAACCATCTTCCAAAACTGCAGAACTGTCCTGCTTACATTTTTTAATGATGAGAGGTTTGATTATTATCCAAACTTTGATTATTCTTACAGCAGCTTCACCGTTCATTCAACTGCTGCCAAATAATGAGCTCTGAGCAGTTACTCCCTGTTCAGTTTTGGTGTGGTTCGATGCGGTTGTTGTTAAGTGAAGCGACCCATTAAAAAAAAGGCTTCAGAGCTCACACTGATAAAGCAAGAGTGAACTTTTGACATCTGACACACATGTTGCCTGATCACCGGGAATACAGCGTCCATATGCTACACTGTGCCTCTGACTTGAAGCATTATGTCACGAGCGCTATCTCAGGGAACAGCTCCGCACGAAGACGAGACAAAAGCACCGAGAGACTGTGCAAACGAATCAGGAAAACAATGAGAGTCTGACAGACAGGAAGAAGCTGAGGGCGCGAGGGACGACAACACAGGATGTGTGTTAACGGCGAATGGGCCCAGACGGACCATCCACGTCTTCTGTTCAGTTTCACCGGACGATCAGGGAGAAGATGTGATGCTTAACATACAGCAGTGTCCACTAAAGGAAGAAGACTAGATGTATCTGTTTAAAAGCAACTCAGTGCAGTACATGGAGACATCATTGGCTCCTGATTCTTTCTCTGAGTCTGATCTCTGAGGAATTCACTGCATCTGGAGCAACACGATTTTAAAATCTGAAAAACTGTCAAAACAAAAAAAAAGTGCTTTTTAGATAAACGGTCATGATTGGTCTAAGAAGCTTTCTGCTGAAGGAAATTTTGTCAGTCCAATAAATACCAGACACTTCTTAAAGTGGATGGGTCTAAATGTTCAAGTTGCTTTATTATTATTTAAAAATCCCAGAAGTGGAACGTAATGAAGTAAAAATACTCCTGTACTGCAGTATTTGTACTTTACTTAGCAGATTTAAAAGAGGATAGTTTGTAAATTGTTGTAAATAAATGTAAATAAATGTAATGAACCCATGGTGCTGAGTTATACAAAGCACAGTTAAACGCGGCATGGTAATTTTAGATTTCAAACAGAGGTAAAGGTCAATGGCAGACAGAGAAGTGTCTCAGACCGTTTAAGGAACAATACTTTCACTCATCTTCCCATAAGCTACAAGGAAACAGTCTTCATGTGACTCTCATATTAATGATTCTTAATTATTATCCAACCAACCTTTTTTATTAATACTTTTTACATTAATTAATTAGTCAAATACTTTTACTTTTATACTTTAAGTACATTTAAAAGCAAGTATTTTCACTTCAGTATTTTAATGTTTTATTTTTACTTGAGGACCTTTCTACCTCTTTTACTTTCATACTTAGAGGAATTGAGTACTTCCTCCACCACTGATTAATTCATACGTTCATCTACATGAGTTGGTTAAAGCCACTTTGCTTAACTCTTGACTCTGTGTTGTTACGACACTGTGGGATTTCACAGACATCGTTTGTATTTGAAAGGGAGCAATCCAAACCGGCAAGTCTGGAAGGAAAAACGACAGATCTCATGTTTAAGAACCATTAAATGATCACAAGAATATATATTTTAGAGCTAGAAGTTACACGGTGCTACTGGTTAAACAGACACGCAGGGTGGCTTTAATGTTTTTTAGTGCATTGTAGAATTACAGTCCAAAGTCATCTCAAGTGTAACGTCAGCTTTTTCTATCAATTTGGTTTGCATTTTCAGGAAATCGAGTTAACTTCCAGACGAGTCGTGTAAACTCCTCTGACCGCTTATAATATCCAGATGATATGGCAATATGGTCTGAATTTGAAAGCACGGGGCATCAATCAGTTCTTGATGCTGGGTATAAGTCCATAAATAATCCACGGTGCTTAACGTCTGCCCGGTCCTGGATGAGGGTCCCACGCTCCCCGTTTCCTTCCAGCCCACCTTGGCGGACCAGTTTAGCCGACCCCAGCGGCTTTACACGGCTAATTTATGCCCATCCCCTCCTGTCATACCCTCTTTAAAACGCCGCAGTGGCCCGGGCCGGGTTAAAGAGGGGGCTGTAAGTGTAAAGGGACCGTGTCTGTGCGCTGACCAGAAAGCTGCTAAAACATGTGAGCTCTCCTGGATGCGGTAATGGGAAAAAGGCCGGGGCTGAGGACGTATGAACGGCGCTTCAGGAAGTAGTAAATGTCAGCGGTGATGCTTAATTACTCGCCCTCTTCCTCCTCTGCACTGTGGGCTGCAAGAGGTTCCTCACTTGATCACATTTAGGGTTCTGTGGGAGTTTCCTCACATCCAGGCAGAGGTTCTGTTGGCTTATAGGCCCGTAGAGATGGCTCCGAACTGGGCCAATGCACATTATTTATCCTTCGAATGGCCTGTTGCGTGATACAGTATCCCTACAAGGTGTGTTCATGGCTTTGTAAATCTGTAAATCTGTCATCTTAAGATTGCCCTAAAATGCTTTAAACATATATTGGTATCAGTCAAAGTCACATCACTCCAACTTTCTGACTAACAGTAATAAATTTATTAAAAGTAATAAATTTCATGGTCATGGACAAAAATAAACTGCTAATGTCCATTGGTGGCCACTCTGAAGTTCTTCCATCTGGCTTGAATGGGATTGAACTGATTGTCGGGGAATTACATCTTTATTTTAATCCTCTGGTTTTAAGGCTGAGGGGCGGTTGAGGAAGTGTGGTCGGTTTTCAGCTGCACGTCGTAAAAATCCTGTCCTGGTAAAACATTTTATACCACGGCCCCGAAAGCTTTTTAAACAATGGCGTCGGTGTAAATCATGGCCCATGTGTCCGTTTGTGGGGGGTTGATGGGAGGTTAACGTTTATTCGGACTCAAACGGTGAGAGTCGCCGGTGTGGGCTCGAGAGGGGCACTTAAACTTTGATTCACCGTGTGTATCGCTGTGTTATGAAGATTTATAATCCCTTTACTTGCAAAATACTATGTTTAAATTTAGAATTTTCTTTTTCCAGATTGTCCATGGCCAACATCTTCCCATCATCCTTCATGTTTCCCTCGTGCAACCCGATATCTAAGCAGATCCTGTGTGAAATAACAATGCTCTGTATCATTCCTTCTCACCTCATTGGTTTCATAGATTATTGTTCAAACTGACAGAAGACACCTCCAGCAATGTTTTGGTGGGGAACCCGCTCCAAGTGAGTGTCAGTCATGCACATTCATTTCCTTCTGGGTTGTTTTGTTTTAAGCTCTGGGCACATCACTGATGCCACGGTTTATTTTCTGTAGTCGTACATTTGCAAACGTGAGAAGGATTTCTTCTGAAAGCAAATAAGCCAAAGTTGTGGATTAAGGGTTCATGGGGGTATAATTTCTGTGGAGGCTGCCCCGCTGGCACCACAAAATACACTGGTGTTAAGTGGATAGTTGAGTTTGTGTGGGGCTTATTTGAGTAAATTTACAAAATATTCAGAGATTTACCAAACTAAACACGGTAAATCCCACTCTGTCAGGCGTCAGAGATGCACAGTTTAAATGTGTGTCTACATGTGTGTCTACATGTGTTCACACTGCTGTCCGCTCCAGTGTTGTGATTAGAGCTGCTGACTGTTTACTCTGGAGTGTAGCACATTCCTCTCTGCCTTAATTGATAGCAATTATGTGGTTTTTGATTGGGTGTTTGATTGGGAGGTGGATTTGAAGTCTTGATTTGAAGGGCACAGAGATTTTATTGTCTTTGGAAAGTCAGGTCTAAATGCCTGAATGATAGCCTGCTACCTTGTAAGTCACATGAAGGGGCACTATTGGGTTGGCATTAGCACAGACTGCACTCTTTTTTAATGTTCTGCTCCAGGTTTTGTTTTTGAACTTTCCTGTTATGAATGTGAAAAGCCCAGTGTAAAACACAGTATGCTCTGCCTGTGCCAAGAGCTGTCCATCTTACCAGTTGTTTTCCTCTATAACCTGAAGAATTGTCCCTCCAGGGGACACCTGGCTGGTTCCCCACCTCCACAGTGCAAATGTTCACTGGCTTAAACTGCCAGATGTTATGAAAGGCTCTATTGAAGCTCCCTTAGAGCCTTTTTCTCATAAAGGAATTGGAGTTAGCCACTGCAGCTAAGTCTATCCTGATAGCTGTGTTGAACAGACTGTGTCATCTGGTTTACATGTAACTCCTTCTAAAAGCAAAACACAGCAGAGAGCCCAATATGACATCATTGTCTCCCAACCATATCTCAGGGGGGTCTCTATGTTTAACACAGCTGATCTACAAGCACAGAACTAAAAATATCTGTCATTTTATATTTCTGAACTAAACTGAGAATTGTTGACATCTCCAAAAATATGGCTGGCAATTGACAAAGTAGAACTGTCCAGTTTAGCAAAAGAAAGCTCAGTAAAGAAAAACATGGGAATGAATGAGGAAGAAAGATTTGAGAGACAGAAATTTGAGAAATTTAAAGAAAAAATCAAAGGAGAAGGAAAATTGGTGTACAGTTGACTGCTTGCCATTATTTCTTGCCTGTATCTGTCTAAAGCATGCACACGTGTGAAGTTGTGAAGTTGCAGCTGGCTCAGTGCCTTGTTTGAACTAGCACGCTTGACTGAAGCCCATTTATTGATTGGCCAGTGTGCCAGACCTGAGGACTCATGGGACTTGGAGATTACTCCCCCCACGATCAAGCATCTCACACAAACACACACACACACACACACACACCGAGGCTCCCAGTCCTCCCCCTTCCCTCCCCTTCCACGAGTTCCTCCTAAAGAAGAGAGTGAGGGAAGTGAGAGAGGAGACGGCAGGCGGACGGGACACGAGGAGTGACCGCAGAAGAGCATCACACCTCAGGCTCAGCTTCTTGTGGTGCCTCTGTCTCAACACTTTGAACAGAAATGGAGCAGGACTTTTCATCTTGTCAGCTCCTGGTCACCGCTCTCCTCATCCTGGTACAGTAAAGCCTACATCCGTCATACATTTTATTATTATCAAGTCATTGTTGTTGCAGTATTTGAATTCGGTGTTATCTAACAACACAAGCTGGAGATGAGATTCATTTTTACAAGTTAACTTTTCGGTAGTCAGGTCAGCAGGCTGTTTTTATGCTGCTCCGGGCTCCCTCCTGCAGTAAAACCATTGCCTCATGAGCTGTGTGGTGTGATGGGGAGCGTAGGGCTGTGCACCACGACGCTGCACACGACAAGGGATTCAGCAGATGTGCGAAGATCAGATGTCCTGCCAACTGAAAAGGCCATCCGTGTATGCATATTGACACAGTCTGCAAAAGAAGGCACCAGAGTCAGGTTTCTCTTCCCCCGTGGAGGAGTTTTCCATCTTCAAGGGAAATGTCCCAAGTCTCTGTTGCTGACAGGTGACTCAAATAGAATCTGTCCATCAGGATAACATATAAGACGGAGATCAGTGCTCTTTTATCATGTGCTCATTTCCTCTTTTCCACTTGATGTGATGGGTGACAGCCAAGGGAGCTTTGCAGCCATGTGTTCTGCTTTTGCCCCAAGTTGAACAGTTTAAAATCATATCTCCAGTTGGAAATACACATTTTGGAGCTTATGTGTAGAGTTTGCCAGGATAATCTGTAAAGTATGGCAAAAGAAGATATACAAAATCCAGTTATTGGCCCTCAGAGATCAGAGCTTGGGTGTAATAACAGTCATAAGGGTTAAAGGCAGGGATCTGGCTTGGGTTAGGAGTATTTTTACATTTTCAAGTTAAAAGTAAAGGATAAGGAATTTGCAGCACTGATATTTAAAATGATTTGTTTTCCTTAATGTTCTGTTTAGAGGGTTACATTAAAAAGCTGCAGAATCTGAACCATTTTACTTTTCTGCTCCGGCCTGGAATTTTACAAGTTTGAGTTTTGGACAAAAAGCTTGTGTTTGATTCAACATCGGGACAAGGAGTTTCTTTTTAAAATTCCATCGCTAAATGTTTAGATTGTACTGTTAGGCCGTGTCACTTTGGTTTGGGAGGATGTATAGTAGCTGTGAGTCTGCTGTGAGTCCAGTGTGGGGTGGATCTTGATTTAAAAGGCGGCCTGCTCCCTGCGTGAGCCTGGCCAGTGCAAATAAAGCCCTGGAGGGATCAGAGCAGCCGAAGTGGGACTTGTCTTCACGGAGCGCTCCAAAGCATCCAAGTGGATATCTGATCCACTCCATCGTTGAACCCAAATCCCAGCAGGACGGCTGTCGGACGAGTGGAGCCGTGTGTCCGACCGCTCTGCTGAGAACAATAGCATTACAGTCGGCCAAACAACCTATTATTCCTAATCTACATCTCCTTCATCTGCTCCGTTTCCTTCTGCTCTTTTGGCTTCTCAACAGAGCTCCCAGTTGTAATTGAGTGCAAAATTCACTGATTGCCTTTCAAAGGAGAACGAAGGTGGTGTGCTTAACAGCTGCCCAGACCTCAGTTTGTGTTTATTTACTGTGGATCCAAACTTTGAAATAGTTGGCTCCGACAAGAAAGTAGCGGCAGTGTGTTTGGCGGCACGCTTCGGTGAATCTGTTTAGATCTTGCCATATCCTCTGCTGTTCCTCAGGCGTCATCGGCCCTGACAGCCATTTGTACAAGTCTACGTTTAATAATGTGAACCCTCTGCTGCGGCACGGCTTCCTCTGCAACCGTGACCCAAAGGAAACAATTAAAACGATATTATTGCCCTGCATCTACTTTCCACTCTGTACTCCATTTATCTTAGGAGACAGGGTCCAACAGTGCCATGATGGGTCAAAACAGGTCATGACTACTTCCTCGCCCAATGCTACACTGAACGTTGATTGTAAATGGCTTGTCAGTTCTGTGGGCATTAATCTTTTTCAGAGCAGGTGCTACACTTAAACTGCGCTTCCTTTCTCAGTACGTTTATGGTAAGTACGGTTTCTGCAAGATCTAAAAGCTCTGCTGTCAAAAATCAAAGTGCCATAGCAGGAGATTGCAGAAAGCACACAATAGATTGGTTTGAGCAATTTTTTCACTCTTACAATGTGGAGTCATGGTTCGACTGAAATCAAAAGGGCCACTTACATCTTTAGGGTATTGTCATGGAAAACAACTTCATTTTTCTTTGTAGCTCAAAGTACCAAGGCACATTCTTGGTGCCATAGGAGGCGAATAATTTGTGCCAGTGTTAGTTCCACCGCTCTGATTTGCTTTTCACTTTGTAGGTTTTCATCCATTAAGCAGCAGGCCTAAAAGCACTTTTTTACCTCTGTCCCTGGAATCGCTGCCAGCTTTTCAGACCCATGACCTCCTCTGAGCTCAGCTGTCCTCAAAAAGCAAAAGCAATCTATTTTCATTCTCGCTTTTTCCAAGTCTTTACACAATGCAGCTTTCAAACTTTATTCAGGCAGTGCTGCAAATGAAAATCCAAGAGAAGCTTTAAGTGCTACCTTTATAAATAAACACCTTTTTAAAAAGCTGAATATCTAGCCTGTTAAGTTCTTTGAAAAAATACAAAAGGCCTTGAGAAGTGAAGAGAACAAGAGTGAGAGAAAGGGGAGTATCTGAGGTGCAAATTGTCCTTGCCGCCTCAAAATCTGTGCTTTTCATAATATTGATTTTTGGATCATACTGTTTTTCAAGTAACCTCTGCTGCCAAACACAGCAAGATGCAATTAAGCCACACAAGAAAAGGTCTTAGAGTTTGGGCACTAACACCGACATTTTACATTTGAAAAGATGAGTCAAGGAGGGATACAGATAAGTTATTTCTCATCACATCCTGTCTTTTTCTTTCGGTGTGTAGAGTTCGAGGACGGCCCGATCAGAAGAAGACAGAGACACGTTGTGGGACGCTTGGGGCTCGTGGAGTGAATGCTCTCGTACCTGCGGAGGGGGGGCCTCCTACTCCCTCAGGAGATGCCTCAGCTCCAAGTAAGGCTTTCCACTTTTAAGTCATTGCAGCTCAACAAGAAATGTATTACAACTTGTGTCAATTCTTTATTTTTTGATCTTCTATAAATGAGGTCAAAGTTGAAACGTTTGAATGTGTGTAATTTTGGTCAGAAGCTCATTAGGCTCCTGATAAATGGAAACAGCTCACGGGCAATTTGTAAAAGCATGCTCAAACACTCTCCGAGGTAATCCTTCTGTTTTAAAGAAAGTACTAACGGAGACCGGACTGTTTTCCATTAAAGTGCCATATGTCGGCTTTGAGAATCAAGAGAGGCTAGAGGAGGAGGTCTTTCACTCTCGGTCGGACTGGCTGTCAAATAAACCCAGGCTGAGTCCCTAATAGTGCGAGTAAATCTCATCAATCGGCCCATTCCCATGAGAGTGTAATGAGAGCACTCCGGATACATGTGACTCTGTTAAATAGTCCTGAGGGGTCAACTGATATCACTTGCCCATCCACCTTGTATACTTGGCCCGAGTCTTGAATTCATCAGCAACAATAGGGATCTGATTTGCAGTAATGGCACAGACACAAAGCATAACCATCACTGTCCCTCGCCAAAGTGCTTGTCTTTTCTAATACCTTTTATGTGACAAAGTTAGGCCTCTGGAAGCAATGAACCTAAGATGGTTTGATTCCCCGCTCATCATCTGGGCTTAAGTCTCAGGATGAACTTCACTCTGGACCTTTTATTCCTGTGCCAAAGTCGCCCGCCTGGTTGAGCTTCAAACTTAGCCTCTAGCTCAAAGATGAAAGCTTGATCCTAGTGTACTGGGCAAAGTGGACAATTACAAATGGATCTGAAGTACAAGAGAGAAAAAAGGACTGAGACGGTATGTTTTCCATAGAAATGTTGTCACATTTATAGACTGGGAAATAGCTGGAGGGTGACTTCACTGCATTCTTTCATTTTACTGTTCCCAGAATGTACCGCTCACTCGCGAAAGGTAGCCACGCAGCCATTTCAGCTCAAGTCACCTCTGTTTGAGTTAGCAGTGACAGGATCAAGCACTGAGCTCATAAAACAACCGAGTTTGCAATAGAGGTGCTGCTATAACGTCCTCTCCGCATGCTCCGACCATGAATCTGTCCCTGCTAAGAGCTTCAGTGTGTTTTTTAATGTGCTCACTTGTGTCAAAACCTCAAGCTCCGAAGTGCCAGATCCCCCCTGCGCCGCACTGTAAACATTAAGGTCAGTGGCTGTTTTGAGGAGCTCATTTCATGATATCCGCAACAGCCATTTCTCTCGCTCGCCTGGAATGTTTTGGTCAGGAAAACCTCAGAATGCTACCGACTGTAAAAGCAATTGACGTCTTAAGAGGTGTTAGGGGTTTGAGCTCGGTGTGGGACTACAGGCGCGGAGCACTCGATCAGGCTGGCGTGTTTATCGCCGGTAATGTATGGGCTTCTTGAGCAAACAGTAGGTAGCACCCGCTCGTCGTGCCCCGTCCGCCTGCCGTGGGAATGGGGGGAGCGGCAGCGTGGCCCCCGGTGGCAGATCAAACGGCATCATTAAAAAGCCAAGCACAAGGCCCCTTATGTGTGTGTGACTCTTTGGAAAGCGAGGCTGGAGAGCGGCCCGCAACACCCTCCAAACCAATATCATTCCAACTCCATGACCTTTACGCACGCACCCGCTGCTACTGCACAAAGTCAGTAAGCACAGATTGCCTGGTCTTCATTACAGCAGCCCATAAGACACACTTTACCTGATCAAACATGCGTTATTAACAACAGCAGAGCTCATTTGAACCAAGTATTGGCATATGGATTGGGTGTTATGGCAAGAAAAGGCAATAGTCTCTGATTTATGAGGCTCACAGCTGGCCAACGATTGAAGATCTGGTCTTTTTTGTCGTTTTCTGTTTCCAAACAAAAACCAGTCTTTGCTCCACTTGAATGATGATTAAGAAGAAAAGTGCAACTCATAACGTACAGTGACAGCACAGAACGAGCCCTTCTGGAAATAGTTCCACATCCAGGCCTTGAAATAACTTTGTAATTACTGATAAGGATGTTTTTACTATGCATTGGGTCACTGATTACAGAAGTAACAGGCAGTGAAGCTAAATGACTCTGGTGTTTTGGGATTTCTCCAGTGGCACGCCACAGCTGTTTTTGAAGTCTGTGTTTAAAGGCAATTTAGAAGCAGTTGTCATTAAGAGTAAGAGTTTTTTTTTTTCCATTGCAATGGCACTAAAGCCTGGCACCATGATTATATTACTGTACAGTGTAGGGACCACCCTCCGCGTCGCAGTGTAAAAAAGCACTCCAGATCTAACAAAAACCATGCATCCTTCAGAAATATGAAAGTTGAGAAACCTCATTATAAGACAGGGCCATGGCCAAGTGAACTACAGTGAACTATTCTTGTACAGAGCATTCATTCTTAATGCAAGTCAAAATGTAATGTATTGTAATGAATTCACATATGAGTTTATACGATTACGAGGACTTCTTTACATATGGTTTACCTTCTTGCTTGTCCTACAGTCTTTACTTGGCATCACTAAATCTCCCAACTCTGCACTGGCTTCATATGGATCAATATTATGACATAGGTCACGGAGGCCGTCGTACAATTGCTTTCAATTTACTTGGATAAGTTGATGACATTTAATATAGAAACGTTACGAGCCAGATGAATGAGATTGCATATTTGATATTCTTAGATGTTATCACAGTAAAAGTTTTCATGGTTCAACATATGCTGGTTTTACAGTAGGGCGTCTTTGAAGTGCAGTTTTGTGTATATCTGCCACAAAAGGTCACAGTCTGAGAGTCATTTGCAACAGGAATTCTGATATTCAGCCCATTTCATTTTTCCTAACCTAAAATGACGCCATGTTGAATCCCAAGTCTGAGTCCCACTTCTGCTTAGCTTCCACTTTGCCTCCAAAGTCGGGAGGAAATGAAAAGGGAATTCATTTTTATTTGTTAGCCCCTTTTAAGTCTCCATTATATATTGCTTGTCCCGATGTGATTTTCCACACTGATCCCGATCTTTGCTACCTGTCTCTCAACTCGTGGTCTTTGAAAGCGAGTTCAGGCTCTGTGACCTGCTGTTTAACTTGGCTGAGGTGACTGTCTGTATTCATCACAGGGTCTAATGTTCTTGCCATGCCACACGCTCCACATTCACTCCCTGCGCTCTCTGGGATAATATTATAAAAATCTTTAAGCCCTCGTTTGTCTGGGAGTCCAAACACAGCAGTGCTGCCTCCAATCATGATTCCAGATTAGCTAAGGGCTGATGACACTGGAATTCCTCTTATGTTCCTAAAATCAAAAGAATATCCTTTGATTATTTCCACCGGGGTCTTGGGTAATTGGCCTATCATAGGCACCATCAATGGTTTATCATCACTTAGCATCAAAGCACAAAGGAATTTGAATTTTCAATAAGTGGTTAGCTTATAATTTGGGCAGGGACACTGTGGACTGTCATGCAGAGAGTCATGATCCAAACTGCTCCAATGTGTTCAGCAGACACAGCCGGAGGACCCTAGAGTGTCTGCTGTAATGCTGGATATGCACTACTGCTGCTTTATAAAGCTATCCTCTGTTTACATTACCTTGGAATTCCCTTTCTCCCTTTTCCCCTCTGTCCATCCCGTAATATGGAGCCCTACATCTTAATTTGTGGCTATTTCTCTTTAAGTATAAATGTGACTCTTGCGAGCTCTTTACATTATATAACATTATATAACAAATAACTTGAAAGTTTCCGGCAAAGAAAAAGACTTTAAACCTTGGTTTCTCTGAATATCGGTGTGAGATGACGCTTTAATGGATCACCAATAATGTAGCATTTATTCTATTGTATATTTTAACAGCAGCCTTAAATACTTGCAAAACAAACTATTGACAACCACAGATTCCACCA
The DNA here is from genome assembly GCA_036850595.1 of Rhyacichthys aspro. Classification (NCBI taxonomy): domain Eukaryota; kingdom Metazoa; phylum Chordata; class Actinopteri; order Gobiiformes; family Rhyacichthyidae; genus Rhyacichthys; species Rhyacichthys aspro. Next base: position 6,146,916 of record CM072165.1, read on the forward strand.
AAACCTTTTATACATGTCTCGTTATGTATTTGGAACTGCACCAGCGTTTTACAACTTGCCACGTCAACTCAGCAGGCTCTCTTTTACCACGCAGCAATTCCAAAATGATAGGAGCCCGTGGATGAAATACCAGTCGCTTCAGGCTTCGAGTACTCCTGTGCGTCGTGGTTTGTTTTATCGTGCATCCCCAGAGTATTTTCGATTACATTTTCATTTTTTTTTTCTTTTGCAGGACCTGCGAGGGGCAGAATATCAAATATCGGACGTGCAGTAATGTGGTAAGTTCAGCTCGCTCATCTTTATGGAACGGGCGCCAGCAGATCCCTCCAGCAGTTTTCTTTTGAAATAAACTCAAGTGTCAAGCTGAGATATAAAATCTGAAGTGGGGAAACTGTAAAAATATAAGCAGAGTTGAGGCTGAGCTGGGATGTTGTTTTATGAGTTAGCGTTGTGATTTGTTTATCGCATGACAATCAGAGTATCTTTTCTCGGCTGCCTTCAGGACTGCCCTCCGGAGGCAGGTGATTTCCGCGCTCAGCAGTGCTCGGCTCACGCGGATGTTCGATACCAGGGTCAGTACCACGAGTGGCTGCCCATTTACAACGACCCGGACAACCCCTGCGCTCTCAAGTGCAAAGCCAAGGCCTCGAGTCTCGTGATGGAACTGTCACCCAAAGTCCTGGACGGGACGCGCTGTTACACCGAGTCCTTGGACATGTGCATCAGTGGAGCTTGTCAGGTACACCGTCTGCTTTAGAAATGAATAATCAATGAGGGTAATGGATTCTTGCCTGACAGGCCAGGAAATATTTACCATGCATTTTAACCCGCTTGAATAGAATTACATCCCAAGGCATCGTGTCATGACAGTCTTCCTGTGTTTTCTTACCATGTTTTGAATTACTGTGGTTTGAGTTTAGTCCTTCAATCAGATATGGATCATTGCAAATAATGCTAAATAGGAAACACAAAGCAACATTTTTGTCAAACCCAAAAGAGTGCCTAGAGCCATGATATTGTGGAAATGCAAATAATAGATAGTTTGAATATGTCCAGTGTGGTTTGTTTGTTTGTTACAGATTGTAGGTTGTGATCACGAGTTGGGAAGCACAGCCAAGGAGGACAACTGTGGAGTGTGCAACGGAGATGGCTCGTCCTGTAGGCTCGTGCGAGGGCACTACAAATCCCAGCATGCTTCAGGAAAAAGTACAGAAGCCCCACTTGAACTCTGTAACTGCTGGTGATATGTATATGTACTAAATGTGTACACTTTTGTTTTGTTCCCGGGCAAAGCTGAGGACACAGTGGTCTCCATCCCCTTCAAGAGTCGACACGTGCGGCTGGTTCTGAAAGGCCCGGATCACTTGTGTAAGTCCTGGTAGGTCCAGGGTACCCTTCCATCAAAATAAGCTGATGTCATAATTATAGTAGTGAATTACTGCCAAATAACTTTTTACACGTCAATTTTTTTTTTCTTTATTGTCTTGTATTCAGTTTTTAGTTAATATTTAAAATTCAGGATAAGCACAAGAAGTTTCCTTTCTCTCTCCGTGGCTAGTCTTCCAGCAAATATTACTGATGTCAAACTATTGGCATCACATTCCCCACAGAATTAAATTGATAACGAATGTTTAGTTCACAGATTGTTTCCTAAGCCACTCCAAAAAGCCCTTCTCTTGGTGAATAGACACATGTTTCATTAAATATTTCCCTCCCTTTTCTCAAAGCCGAGGGCACCTAAATCATAACCATGTGTCACTTACTGCTTGTTCCTGTGTTTTCCATTGTTTTTGTTTAAATGTCCTTGTTGGATTCACTCGGGACTCTGTGAGGTCAGGGTTTAACTGAGGTCAAACAGCTCACTGTGGCGCTGGCCCGTTTGCAGAGTTACATGTGTTTTCTGGTTGGGCCAAAGTGGGTCCCTTTTCCGCCAAATACTCCATGAGCCAGTCGGTTTTCTCTGAACAGTGCACTTAAACCTCAACCCTTTAACTCAAATGGTATTTTTCATTTTCCTCACTGTTTCTATGTTAAACTTATTTCTCATTTTAGATGTGGAGAGTAAGACTTTACAAGGGGTGAAAGGTGAACTTGTCCTGGATAAAACCGGGCAGTATCACCTGGAAAACACTACACTGGACTACCAAAAGTTGTCTGATAAAGAAATCCTGAGAATCACTGGGCCACTTGGAGCAGATTTTACAATTAAAGTAAGTGCTAAGACACCATTTAACTCAACACATATTTTATTTGTAGAGATATTTTTTTAAATCTAGTTGGGAATAATTTATTACGGTTTATTCTTTGTTAATAATTTGTAGCTGAGCAATGATACAGAAGCTATTTTACAATCTTGTGGCACAATAGGTGCAAAATTTTTAGTGGTTTCCCTTATTGGACATTAAAATTATACAAGCCACAAAGAGGGAAACACTAGTGAAAACTTCCCTCCTCGTAAACAGTTAAAGTCAGCAATGGACAATAAATGGGAAGTGAGCAGACAGAAATCTGAGCAGCTCTAAGTGTGTAATTTTCTAATCTAGTCAGGGCCAGGTCATATTGTCAAGCTGGAAATGTCTACGAATGGAAAAAAACACATTAACAGCTGCCAGAATGTCTTTCCACAGTAAACAGTAGGAGAAAAGGGTGATTTATTCTGCACAAATGTATAATCCTTTCTAAGTAGGGCTACGGCAATGTATTGGATGAATCATCACAGACAAACACGCTGGAGTTTCTTGTGAGGCGACTGCACCGACAGCTACTCTGAAAAGCCATCTCTGTCCTTGTAGGTGCAGTTTGCCAATGGAGCAGACAGTGTGGTGCAGTACATCTACTACCAGCCAATCATTCACCGCTGGAGAGAGACGGACTTCTTCCCTTGTTCTGTCACATGTGGCGGAGGTTAGAGAGCCAGAAACTAAACGCAGTCTTTCCAACTCACCAAATGACATTTTAAAGCGCTTCATGTATTCAGTATTTTTCCGTTTCTGCAGGGTACCAGCTGACCTCGGCGGAGTGCTTCGACCTGCGGACCGGCCGTGTGGTTGTGGACCAGTATTGCCATTATTACCCAGAGAACGTTAAACCTAAGCCCAAACTCCAGGAGTGCAACATGGAGCCCTGTCTCGCCGGGTGAGATTTGTGTCAAAATGAAACAAATATGAAAACAAATGCCATAATAACTCACTTGTAATTGTTCCTTTTAGTGATGGCTACAAGCAAATCATGCCTTATGACCTCTACCACCCATTGCCGAGGTATGTGCCCAAAACTACCGAGAGTGCGTAAACAAATAAACCATTCTTAATCTGTGCTTGTCGGTCAGATGGGAGAGCAGTCCCTGGACGGCGTGCTCCACTTCCTGCGGCGGCGGGATCCAAAGCCGCTCGGTTACGTGTGTAGAAGAAGACATGCAGGGCAACATCACCCCGACCGACGAGTGGAAGTGTCTGTACTCCCCGAAGACTGCCATCCTTCAGCCCTGCAACACATATGACTGTCCCACCTGGCACGCACAAGAGTGGTCTCCTGTAGGTGTCTCTTTTGAAATCACACAACAAAAATCTCACAAAAATTCTCACTCTTAGAGACTCTCGTAAACCCAAGTTACTTCCTATTCTCTTTGACACAGCCAAACTATCATCCTACTTCAAATCGAAGCTGCTGTTACACTGATTATAAGTATCCCAATGAACTTCCCTATCAACTTTCCCATCTCCCTCTGAGGATTTTTCATCTTCATCAGGCTGTTAAAGAAGCATATCTGCGGCCCTCTTCTACAAACCTGGGCCGGCTGTTTACCTAGCACATTCTTTCTTGTGAACTTGCCTTTAAATGCTTGTTTTGGCAGAGGACACACCGGGTTCACCCCTGAGCACGCAGCAGTGGGGAGTTTGGAAGCTTACATACGCCATATTACCTCCCTTGAGTTGAGCGAAAATTGAACTTAAGCAAAGAGATATAATCACGGGAGGAAAAAAAATGAAAAAGTAAACATTAGCCTTATCGTTATGTGTAAAAAAAAAAAAAGAATCACTGAAGAGTTTGTGTTCTTTCGTCGCCAGTGCACAGTGACATGTGGTCAGGGGCTGCGATATCGCGTGGTGTTGTGCATCGACCATAGGGGGCTTCACGCTGGAGGTTGCAACCCCACCACCAAACCACACATCAAGGAGGAGTGTCTGGTGACCGTGCCCTGCTTCAAATCCATAGGTGGGTTGTTTTTATCTGTTAAATTAAACAAGAAGAACCAACTCTGCTGGATATTTATAAAAAGGAAGAAATGACACATATGTAAACTATGAACAAGACTGGTTTGGTTTCAATATATGACACTTAAGAAGCCCAAGTGCTTTAAAATTGTGATGGTCACTCCCTGATGTTCATAGTAGCTGTTCCTTTGTGTTATTTCTTTTTATTATTTTTCCTTCTCTCAAAAGAAGGGAAACTATATGGAAATTGATAAATAAAGAATAAAAATGGTCAATGTCATGGTGAGCACTGATTTTGTGCATTTGCTTCAGATACACTTCCCGTTGAAGCGAAACCTCCGTGGCACAAGCAGGCCATCGAACTGGAAGAAGAAATTATTGTGACAGAAGAACCAACGTGAGTAAAAAACAGATGAGTATCAATCTTTAGAAAAAGGTAGTTTCAACTGAAGCTGCTGTTTGATCGGTGTGAGTTCGCAGGGGATACAAGAAGCCGTACACAAAGGTTCATAACCCGGAAAAAGACTGGAAAATTTACAACGTTCAATTACAGAATTACTGTCACTTCTCTGAGGCAAAAGAGCCAAAGTCACGCATAAACGGACTTGCAGCGCACAAAGTCGAGATTTACCTCGAGGTGAAATTGATTTGGACAGGGCTCAGTGCTGCTTTGAAACCTTCACAGTATCACGGTTGTGTTCACGTCAACAGCCATTTGCGTCAACTTTTGAGTCAAAATGTACAGCTGGAGCCCACATTTTTTCATGCTTGTCATAATACGCTCGCATGTGTCCCGACGCACCTGCGTTTGCCAAAAGGTTTGACGGAAAAACGGCGTTAGATCAGATTTGTTGGGACAAGTCGGGGAGTGTTTTAACCTGCGCTGACTGTACAATGTTTTACAGGATGTGTGAACTGCCAAATACATGGTAAATAATTTTTCTGTGTTTTGATTTTGAAGTAATATAAGGTAAAAGGTGAAGCTACCAGCATTACCTCAGCAAGCCTCTGATGTTCCAGATGTTCACTTATCACTCGAAGATGAACCGTGTTTGGATTTGAAGCTTGCATGACTTGTGTCAGCGGCCATGCTCGCCAGTTCAAAACATCTGTTACTGTGACTTATCTTTGGAGCGAGAGAATGAAAAAGTGCCAGAATATATGATTTTGCTCCCTCGCATAAAAGCATATCTTTCCTGCAAAAGCACATAAATATCTGTGTATAATATGGCGTCATTCACAAGCCAACAACAATATCTGTCTACCATATGGGGCCAGGTTACGGATGTGAGAGGACGGAGGAGGAAATTCCTGCGCGAGACTTATTGCACCTCCATTGCCAGGCCTTATGCCGGAATCAAACCAGTGCTGCGAAAATCAGTGAAAAAACCAATGTACTTTTTGAACTGTCACAAGTAAACAAATGATTTCCTCTGATGTGAATGTAATTGATGTCATTAAGAAGAGGATCGCGCTCCAAACGACAGATGTAGGTTAACCGTGCGTGAAGATAAACACTGCTGCTTGTTTTTACTCCAAAGTCTGACTGCAGTGATTCATTTGTTTGTCCAAAACACAATGAGCCCTTGAGCGGCCATAAAAGAGCCACGTTAGCAGTAATTATGAGCTTTTTATTGAGGCGTCTTATAAAACACCAGGGTGCTCCTGTGCTGTGGTCAGACAGATTAACCAGAGAAGAATGCAGCATCTGAGCCGGCTGCCAATTTAGACCCATTCTCTGTCTTCTACTTGAAGACTGAACACAACCTTGGTACATTTATAGACCCAACGTGTGCACTGACTGGAATCAATGTCAACTATATAAATGGGTTTGGAAAACAGTATTAAAACCATCATTTTATATTTTGCCATTTGATGATATGAGTGCAGAACGGTGCTCAAATCATTTACACAGTTTTTCACAGTCCAAAGAGAGCTTCAACAGCCAAGTAATGTGATGTAAAGGGGAAGCTGCAAGACATCGCTCATTTGTTTCGTGACGTTTATTGCAGTTTACAGATTTATCACGGACATTAATGTTTAGAGCTAAAGAGTTGCATCAGCGTTTAGAGGCGCATCCATGTGGACATCAGCAGACTATTGCACATCAGTTATTACTCTTACTAAATATGGGTACTCTGGTGATTTAACTGTGTTTTAGTTTCGTGGAAAAATAACATTTTTAGTACAGGGGAGGGGTGTCAAACATGCGGCCCATGAGCCAAAACCAGCCCGACAGAGGGTACAATCCGGCCCAGAAAAGTAGACAAAGGGTGTAGTGTACCACTTCCTATTTTGGTGTACACTTATTCCCTACATCAACAAAAAAGTTGAATTTGAACATTGTCACTTGCCTGTCTCTCACTTTTTATTATCTCTGTGATTCTCCAAAAATCAGAACAAGTGTGATTTACTTCAATTTCCTTCTCTGGTTCAGTCTTAAAGAAAAATGGAGCACAACACTACACTGGAGTTGACGTTTTTTAGTTTATTTTGTACCCTTCAGGTTCATCCCTGGGTCCTGGCAGCCCTGCAGCAAAACATGCGGCGCTGGAATACAGCATCGAAGCGTCAAGTGCCAGGTGCTGCTCTCCTTCTCCCAAACCGTGGCAGACCTTCCCGACGACGAGTGTGAAGGAGTCAAACCGGCAGAGACTCAACCGTGCTACAGGACGCCTTGCTCTGGAGTGATGGAACAAGAACACAAAGAAGAAGAAGAAGAGGACAAGAGCGAGGGAACTCTTCAGAGGGAGGAGCTACACGACTGGGAGTATGAGGGCTTTACTGAGTGCTCAGAAAGTTGTGGGGGAGGTATGTTTATTAATACTTAAATTAAACCCACTTAAGTATCACAGTTTGTTTTAGTTAAACTCAGATGAAAGTCACAGTGGTACCATGACACGAAAGCTATGGAAATATGCCGTAAAGTTGAACATTATTAGGTGATAATGGTCGTGGTACAAGGTTTAACCCAAGAACGTCACCCACTTTGTCGCGAATGCAGTGCCAGACATAGACAGTAAACATTAAACATTCTGCCAACTCAAGTTAAGGCCCGCTTTAATCTCCTTCGGCCTGTGTGCCTGCTTTGTGTGTCACTCGTAAATGTGTAACTCAGTTTCTGTGCATGGGCGTAGGCTTTTATCAGTGTCTGTGTACGAGCGCTCTCCCAAACTCAACAAACTCTAAACTCTGGGATGATTACAGAGCGGGATCAGATGTCGCACGCACACACCCTCGGGCCTGAGCTCCTGTAGACCATCACACCACTTGTGTTTGAAGTGAATGCTTCACTGTTATTGTCCCCAACTTTGGGAACAGGCTCACTGATTTATGTTACGCTGCTTTTAACATGGTCTGACATCACATCCTTCAAGTTTGTGTAAGGGCTGCTTGGCAATGGCTCCTAATACACTTGTTCTACTGAAGAACATTAAAGAGAGTGCCATTTGATCAAATGTAGTAGCTAACACTATCATGTCTCTATCTATGTTATGAGCCGGTGCAGTTTGGTGGTTTCTAGTTTTTGTGACCAGAATAAATAGTGTTTTCCTTTACATTTTTAGACATTACATTTCATAACCACAATTATAGACCACTAATAATTTGTTTCATAAAGTAGGACAATGCATTAGGAAATAGTAGTGTGTAAAAACATTTGAAAGTCTTGAACTTTCTGTGATGCTTTGTCAATGCAGGTGTCCAGGAGGCAGTTGTCATCTGCCTGAATAAGCAGACAAGAGATGCAGCTGATGAGAATCTCTGTGTGAGCTCCAGACGACCGCCACAACTCCTCCAGGACTGCAATACCCAGCCCTGCCCGCCCAGGTAGGAAAAACAAACACTTTGTCATTAGAGAGTCATTATGTTCAATATCTTGGATGTGAAAGCAGAACATAATTAGCTGTAGAAAAAAGCAGAAGGAAATATTTTTAGCTGGTTGAAAAAAATAGTCTTTACTAATTGTTGGTTGAAAGAAATTGAAATCCCATTTATCTACTACATTTCCTTCTCAATGGAATCACCATGAAGGTCACCTGAATCCGAGTGATAATGATGCACAAGGACAGAGATGGATGGTGTATCACTGGGAGCAGGAAATGAAGTCAGTGGGACACTTTATGGAACCTGGCTAGAATCAGACACAACAGGATCAGATGTCAGTGGCGGCTATTCCTGCTGGACTCATATTTCCAACTGTCCTCGAATAAACTTGTCAAGAGATTCTCTTTCCCTGGTTGTGTCAGTGCAGAGGCAATGGACTCATTCAAAACAGAAAGAATGGTCAGAAAAGCAACATAGAGATACTGAGGACAAGCAAACTAATAATTAGGCATTTGCATTACATTACATTACAGGAAAATATGACTGTTACCAAGTAAGCCGGTTTAAAGTATATACAATTGCTTGAGACTAAATATATTTGACTACATTTATAATGTTACATTGACATCTAGATACACCTTTTCTCATGAGCAATAATACATTTTAAGAGAAAGGTCAGAATTTCTCCTCTGGGAGCAATGAATTCTATTAAACTAGGGCCATATGTTTAATAGGAACAACTCACAGAGAGATATAGCCCTCACATAGCTATAGGTCCCAAGTGGTGAGGTGGAGTAAATGCATTATGAGCCGCCCTTTGGGGACTATATTTTTATTTTTAAACTAAAGAGGAAAGCATTTGTATTTTATCAATATATTTTCACATACAGTGTAGGTTTGTTTTATTGTTCAACACTGAAATTTCATTTTGAACAGAATTCACATAAACCCTTTTTAATCAAATGCTTGAATAATTAAATAGCTTAATAACGTGTGCATGAGCCATATCTAAGCAGCGAGTGGATTTTGCGGTAGGCCACACGTTTCAAGTTAACACCGTGTGCTGTTGTCAGTGCTCCACTGCTCACACTCTGTCAGAAAACCCAGAGGCTTGCAGCCTGCTCTTGGCTGTTTTTTCAAGCTTTCAATCTTGTTTTCAGGCACAACAAACGCTGTACTGGACTTGTTTCCTTTGGCCCTATGCTACCTCCCAGAGGCCTCCTCACTCTCCCATATTAAGCTGCACTCCTTGGATACTGTTCCCCCTGAAAGGGAAACAGCCATAGGATTTGGCTTTGAGTCGTAACGGTCCAGAAACAAGCTCCATTCCCAATTCTCCTCAGTCCTGGACCCTTGAGTAAATATGGATAGTTTTAAAATATTACCTAATCTGTCAAACCTAAAGTAAAGTTCCTGCCATCGTGGTCAGAGTTGAAGTTTAGATGCCTTGAGCTAACGTTATACATAAACCATAGTCGTTTCAAGATTAAATAAAAATGCTCCCCAAACTTTGATGCTCATTAATTCCTGTGTGAAACTAGCTTGGACAGTATTGATAGCTAACCACACAGGTCAGTGGAAAAAAGTTAAAAAGCCTTTCCTCAGGGATTTCTCGAATATCACAGCATTCAGTTGGAGATTTGATGTAATGTTGCCAAAACACAGCTCCATGAATCACTCTTTTTGCTTTTACAAAATAGTTCTTTATATTATTAATTTACACATACAAGAGTGTCCTCTCATAGGATTATGACAAATATAAACTGCTCCTGGCCACATTTCTTCATGGTGTGGATAACAAGCCTGAAATAAAAGTACAGAATCTATAAGTGCTGTAACTAATCAGAGTGAGAGAGGGATAAGAGATGAAGAAAGGCTTTGATGCATATCATACAAAACTAAACCATGTGTGTAGTGGTGACATTTTAATAAGCAGGGAATACTTATCATATATATTGGCCATGATATAGTTTGACAATAAACATTGTGTTCACAGGTGGGAAACGGGGGAGTGGAGTTCATGCTCTGCTACATGTGGTGTCGGTCTAATGACCCGCTCTGTGGCCTGCACTCGCCGGCCCTTCAGGGGCAGCAACCAGACGGAGGTTTTGAGGGGTGAGGACTGTCAAAACCCCAAGCCAAGCCCTGTCCAAGCATGTAACCGCTTTGACTGCCCTCCAATGTGGGACGCACGTGACTGGGGAAAGGTGAAGCCCCTATAAATATCTCATTTAACGCAGGTGATCCTGCTCTGAAAGGAAATGACACCTATATATTTGTGTTGTTGCAGTGCTCCAGAAGCTGTGGTGGTGGAGTTCAGAGGAGGCAGGTCCTGTGCAAACAACGTTTGGCAGATGGCAGCATTCTGGAGCTGCCAGACACATTCTGCCCTTCAAAGAGCCCTATAACCCAGCAGGCCTGTGCCATGCAGGAGTGCCCTGCTATGTGGGTCACTACTGACTGGTCCCAGGTAGGTATTGTATATTGTGTTATGGCTGAAGCTCTTAGCTAGATTCGGTAAGTGTTAATAAACTTCAGCGTGTCAGATAATGTACCTTTTGCAAGTATTCTGTATTTTACACCTTCAAAAAAGCCTCCTGACATTTGTGGTTGCACATTATATGTAATATGGAATATTGTGGACAGGAGGTCAAAACAGATATAGTTCTAATGAATGAATTTACCCTAATTCAAGCATTGCTATTATATATTTTAATGATTGATGTGGTGTGTGTTGGATAAGCATTTTTATGTGTTATCAAACCCTGTAATGATCCTTGTGTCTGAAGTGTTCAGTGACTTGTGGGACTGGCGTACAAAGACTAGAGGCAGTCTGCAGGAAACTCGGTGACGATGGCCGATATCACACCATGCATCCTACAAACTGTTCTCAGATTGCCCATCCCAACAGCGTCAGGCCCTGCTCCCTCAGTCTCTGTGAAAGTAGGTTTATTTACTATGTTTACATTTAAAACATTAAGATGGTTTCCTTTGACTGTGCTGTTTTTTTTACAGACTCTATCAAACCAGATGCCCCCAGACAAGCCCAAAAGAAGGTTTATATCCAGTGGAGAAAGGGCAAAAAGTTACAGTTGCTGGTGGATGGCTATGCTTACCTTCTACCTTGGACGCCTGTTGTCCTTCGCTGCCCAACACAACGCCCCCGTAAAGGCCATGTCCAGTGGATGAAGGACGGAAAGCCCTTGTTTAGCCTCGCTCACCTCTCCATAACAGCCCTGGGATATGTGAAGATTCATCATCTCCTTCCGTCTGACGCTGGGGTTTACACATGCCTCGCAGGCCAAACACGGGAACATATGGTCTTAAAGATAATTGGGAGCAAGCAGAAACTGTCATTGCCGGAAACAGCAGCATCGTGGCTATTCACAGGCGGACAACCAAAACCTGGCCAGCCAGATGTTGGCTCGAGAGGAGAAACGTTTCAAGAGCTACCTATTTCCCTAAACCACTATGACAACATTGTTGAGCGCTTACTTGAGCTCAGAGGATCTTTCCAGGATGTAAAAGAGGTCGATAAAGTGCATTTAAGTGAAAAGAACAGGTCGACCCTGGAAGATGAAAGAGCGAGCTCAGAACACTCTGGCCCAATAGTGCTCATCGCTGATAGCCACAAGCTAGATGAGATCATGCACAACCTCTCTGGAGAAGAACAGATTGCTCACCTGCTTAGTGAGCTCACAAAGACACACAGTGAAAGCAACGAGTCTACTCTACATCCCCCGGAAGGATCTGAATCTTCCACACAGAGACCTCTTCTTTATAAACCAAACACTAAAGTCCATACACCACGGCCAAGGCGTCCAGTGATCATACAGCAGTCCAGAAGGGTCGGAGCAGAGCCATCATCTCAGAAAGTAGTTCATGTGGGTGCGCCAGTTTTATTGCAGAAACCAGTCGCAAGTTTGGAGCTGAAATGTGAGACACTGGGGAATCCACAGCCAAGCATAACATGGACAAAGAACAGAAAGGAGTTACAATACAATAGTAGGTAAGAACACTCAGCTTGTTTGTGCTGAAGACATTAACATAACAGGAATAACATTTTCTTCATCAATAGCTGGGTGTCTTTTGCTTTGACAGAATAGTCACTTTGTCTACGGGGTCACTAAAGATCCATTCACCAAGCAAAGAGGACGAGGGGCTTTACACCTGCACCGCAAGAAACCGTCTGGGGTCCGCTTCTCTTTCATCTTGGCTGAATGTTAATGGTAAGAAAAGCATGCAACACAAAGGGTAATATTAAACTCCATGTCACTTTGAGTTTGTACTCTCGTTCTCGCAGAAATTTGTGTTGCTCTTTGTGGTTCTGGCAAAGTGATTCTGGGAAACGATTCCTTTTCAACTGGAAAACACACATGCATCCACAAAGTCACAATCACAGACACACAGATTTTTCTGTCAGTGTCTGAGTCAGAGTTGGAGAATGTCTGGAGCGCGCCATAGGAAGGGTCACCTCTACAGTGTTTCCCATCACAGCACAACCACTGGGATTTTTTTTTCACGCTCCTGCACATCTTTCACACATACGACAACAATTATAACATCTAGGCTCATTTTAAAAATAAGATGTTCGATAGGAATACATGCCCTTTCATTCTGAGTGTTGGCTAAAGCAATGGTATTTTTCTTTTTTATGGGTAATATTTACTATATATAAAAGTGTATGTGCTTTCCCTCTTATGTTTTGCAGTTGGAAAGGGAAGAAATTGTGTCCACATTGGAGGAAAAGGCCATACATGTGAGGGGAGGAGTAACAGCAGCCAATTGGTGCCATTGTGCAACGATCAAGCCTGCTCCTTTCGGTATTTCACTGCTATTACTATGTAGTCACTCACTGAGTTTCACTGATGAACTGTTTTTTCAATAGTTTATAGTGATAATTATTCATGTACATTGTGTTTGACATGTCTCATCCTCACTGGTGACTTAATGCAGGTGGCAGGTTGAACCCTGGTCACAATGTTCGGCTGCTTGTGGGGGTGGCTCCCAGCGCAGGAGGGTCCGCTGTGTGATGGGTCCTGAAGACAAAGCTAAAGAGGTTGAGAGCCATCGCTGCACAGGAAGGAGACCCTCACACACTCGGCTATGCAACCTGCAGCCTTGTGTTAGATGGGCTACTACTCCATGGGGCCTGGTAAGTCTTGTGTAAGCTATGCCCCTAACAAAATCTGTGTTAGTGTGTCAACACACTGTAATAATGTGTGTTGAAATGTATTTCCCAGTGCCACGGCCAGTGTGTAGGTTCAAGTTTGGCCACACAGCATCGTCACGTTTACTGCCAAGACACAAATGGGACCAAAGTGTCCTATAGGTTGTGCACTGGACATCAAAGGTAAAAATATAAATGAATATGTATGTGTATTTAATATTCTGCTCTGTTAAAAGTACTTCACAAATGTTTTATGTTTGGCTCCAAAGGCCTAGCTCAGTGAAGAACTGCTCCACAGATGCATGTGCCCTTCAGTGGCGAATAGGGCCGTGGACGCAATGCACTGCCACATGTGGACGCCATGGGTTCCAGTCCCGTCTGGTGACATGTGTGCACCAGCGAACAGGCAGGACCACCCGGGAACATCACTGCATGTGGAGACCACGCCCCTCGAGCTGGCAGAGGTGTAATATTTTGTCCTGTGGCAAAGGTAAGAGAAAGACACAATTAAAAAAAAATAAGGTACTGTATTAACTGTTCTGTAACTTTATTTCAAATTTGTGCTAATATGACAATAGGCCAAAAAACATGAACATATTTGCTACATTGGATGTCCAAGTGAAAATGACTTTATAATGTGAGCTGATGTACTCTACTCTACATAAACCTTCCTGTACATAACAGAACATTTGATTTTTCCTTCCAGCAGGTGAGTGCCGAGACAGCACAAGGTACTGCGAGAAGGTCCGGCAGCTAGAGCTCTGCCCACTGCCCCAGTTTAAGAGCCGCTGCTGTCACTCCTGCAGAAACACCTGAGGCTGGGGGACGTTTGTTGACAGACTGGATAGGTCAGGGAACAGAGACTCTGTAAAGTCACCACAGCTGTGTGTTGTGGATAGGAATGCCTTGAGTGTGGAGGGATGTTTGTACATACCCACAGGAGTTGGGACGTGAACTCTGTGGGTTCAAAGTATTGTTTTTAGAGGGTCTGTTAATGAAGGCTTTAGTTTTACTTCTTAAAGATGATGTTTAAGTCAAAAGCAAAAATTCAAGAAGAGGCTAATGCATTTCAATCAAAAATAAAACCTTGAGGTGACTCTTTTTTAACCAAAGAGGACCTACCTTATTATTTGGATGCATATAGCATCAGTTTAACAAAAGGTGGAGCAAAGCTGCTGCAGTCTCCAGAAGTGCTTTTAGGGTGATAAAATGCATCACATGTGCGATGATGATGGGAGTCCCTCATGTTTATCACTGGAGATTTGCTTTTATTGCAATGAATTCCATTAAAAATATGGTAACTGTTTTATTAATATATTGGAGGGAAACACAAAAAGCAGCTTAATGCTGTATGCAGTAAATGAAAAATAATGGTCACCTGGAAAATGGATCATGGCTCATTATGGGTCATTTGGCTGGTGTTGACCACAGCAGCTGGTCATTTAAAATTAATTAGGATTGCAGTTGTTTTTATGGTTTTGGCAAAACAAAGAGTAGGTTTGACTTAAATTGCTTTTGCATGGGTTGCACTAATCTAATAGAGTAGTATGACTGAAGCAAATACATTTCTTTTACATTTTGGGGAAAAAAGGAGTGAGACACTTTTTGCACTCAGAACTCCTTTAGGCCTTTTGTTGAAAACAGGGCTTGAAGAGTTGTTTTTAAAACTCTGGTTTGTAAACTAATAGTGTTTATATATTTTTTATTTTTGTAAAATACTTTAACCACTTAGTGACTTAGTGACATACTCGTCTTCTGCTAACAGATTTCACATTCTTGGTTCATTCTTAAAATAAGTTGTGAAGAAGATAAAATGAAAATAATTAGTACATTAAGAATGATTTTTAAATAATAATTCATCAAACATATACCAGACGAGCAGAGTTTGCACTTTTGACATTCAACATGTCATGGACTACATTAAATGTCATTAAATGCAGCACACTCATTAGCAGGAGACTAATGTCTTTTCATTAAGTAATTTGTTCTTTGTGAAACAACAATGTTCTAAATTATGTAGATTTTGTTTCTGTTTGTAACTATTTATTTTATTATGTTTGTTTCCCTGTATATATTTGTAAATATGAAATGGCTGAGTTTTAAGGATTAATATCCCTGTAGTTTGTAATGACGGGTATGTTATGGGGACCCCTGCTGGTGACATTATGCATTGTTCTCTGTTGACACTTGGATAATCATTAAATAAAAGACAACACATTCCTTTTATGACTTGCTGGTCTTGTTTCCCACTTTTTCAATAAAATCAAAGTAAAACAGTATTTCTTTACTTTGTACAGTAGAAATATTATCACTGCTTAAATATAAAGACTTGAAGGAAATGCAGTAGAACTGGAAAAACAAGAAAAGCCATACGTCACTTCATTACGCAGATGCCACATAGTAAGTCAGTCCTATAAAAAAAACACTTCCCCTTTTCTTTCACTCTCTACTTGTGATCTTTGTTTTGTATTGCTGGCAGCATTAGTAAAATTAGGATGTCGGACTGGGGATCACCATGGTGAAAATGGATGGCTTTAACACTTGTTTAACTGCAGTAAGAGTTCTGCGGGCTTCTCTTGTGGATGAACTTGAAGGACAGATAGACTCTCTGCTGGAGACTCTTGTGGACCATGGGGTGTTTAGTCGAGATGACCGTGAGGAGGTCTTATGTCACTTGGGACCCAGAGCAAGAGTGAGAAAAGTTCTGGATACTGTACAGTGCAAAGGAGAGGAAGCAGCAAAAGCACTTATCACTCTCAGCAGTTGTTTTCACCAAAAAGATCCACCGCAATCAAGAGAGATCAAAGGGCAACCTCACTCTACAGGTATGCTTTTGAAATCAGAAACATTGCTTTATTATTAAGTATATTTAGTCTAACCTTAGTGACCTAAAGAGAAATGTAACACAAATAATTTCATTGCAGAGTACATCAAAGTCAAACAAAAGCATAGGGATGTCCTCAAACGCAGAAGTGAAAGTATGCTTTTTTACAATACCCGACATGGAGAGAAAATCTTATTTTCAGAACATTACGTCAATCTCTTGTTGGTCGATGGACATCAGGGTTTGGAGATAAAACGACACGAGGTGCTAACATTTGGACAACAGCGTCTGTCTTTGCAGCAGAAGTCAGCGTTTCATAGAAAAATTGCTCCAGAAGAACTCTTCTTTAGTTCCAGTGGGAACCGTCCTGTGAAGAAGGTTCTGGTGACAGGGGTGGCTGGCATCGGGAAGACCATCCTAGTTCAGAAGATGCTTTTTGATTTTGGGAGGGGTAAAGACCATCTAGAGTTTGATTTCATCATTCATTTGACCTTCAGAGACCTCAACCTGATCAGTAAACCCACCAACCTACAAGAGTTGGTTTTACGTAAAAACAGGCATCTGGCCAAAGAACTGGACAACATTTTAGCCAACGATGACAAACTGCTGATCATCTTGGACGGGTTTGATGAGTTCAAACAGTTTCAAAAATGTGATGTTGATTATTTTGTGAGTGAACCAGATGAAGAAGCAGAGGTGGTGGAGATCTTTGGGAGCTTGATGCAAGGGGAGCTGCTACCCAATGCATCAGTCCTGCTTACGAGTAGGCCGACAGCTATTAACTACATTCCAGTAGGTTTTATCGACCGATTTGTGCTCATTTCTGGTTTCTCATTGACCGAAGTCCAAGAATACTTCTTCTGTTATTTCCAGGACAAAAACCTTGCTGACCAAATGTTTGCATTCGTGGCAGCTAACGAACTAATGCTGACACTGTGCTACATACCTGCTTTTTGTTACATTGTGTGCTGCATCCTCAAAGACAGCAAAAATATGTGTGAAGAAAGCCCCAAAACTATGACAGACATTTATGTGCAGTATCTGGTGGCCATGCTTCGCTCTCACACTCAAGCGAGGGCTGAAACATTTGAAGATGCTAATTGCATGAAGCTATTGTCTGACATAGTGCTGAAGTTGGGTCGACTTGCTTTCCATAAGCTAATGGAGCATCAAACACTTTTCTACAGCAGTGACCATGATGTCAAAGCCCTAGAGGGATGCACATTAGTCAGTGCTTTCCTTGACAAAACAATGTCCCAAGAACCTGGCTGCGTCGAAGAGGTCTACTCCTTTGCACACCTTACAGTTCAGGAATTTTTCGCTGCTGTTTACTGCGCTGTCACAGATCACCCTTTTCCAGAGGCACTTCTACACAATGCGGCTCCAGGAGAAGGGCTAAACAATGGACACTTGGACCTTTTCAACCGCTTCCTCTCTGGGGTCCTGTCAGAACGTAATGCTGGTCTTTTGTCGAGACACGTGGGCTTGTGTTGCAGCAAAGACAAAGTAGAAGCCTACCGTGAAATGTTGATTAGGAATCTGACAATGTTATGTGAGAATGGGGGCAACATCTTAAACTATGCACATTGTCTTGTTGAGCAGCAGGATTCCTCTATAGGCCTGTCCGTCCAACCTGAGACTTTACGGATTAATGTTAGTGATGAGACACTATCTGAGATGGATTACAATGCCATTAAATACTTCCTAAACCTTAGAAATGGGACAATTTCCGAGCTGGATCTGACCGGAACAGGACTTTCATCTGAGGGGCTAAGAAGTATCTATCCATTATTGATCAGATGCCAGAATCTATGGTAAGTTCTAAGTGCATTTTTATTTCATTATAGGGTTATGGAAATATTATTGTTTAGGTCTGTATCCTAACTACAGTTTTGTTTATAAGGCTTGGAGAAAACAACCTTGATATGGACACAGTTTGTGTCATTGCAGATGTGCTCCAAAACTCAGACAAAATAAGAGAACTAGGGTAAGAACATGGATGATACTGGGTGTAAATAGAAGTTCAATATAATCTTATAAAATGTTTTCACATTTTTAGACTGGGCTGGTCAAACATTGGGGATGACGAACTGTTTATTCTTTCCAATGCCATTCGTGCCAATCAACAACTAAAAGAACTGTGGTAAGAATCTTGCATAAGGCTAACTATAATGCCATTTAACACATGATTTGTACTTTGAGGAATTGAAAATGTGTTGGCTGATGGTCATGGTGATTCATGACAATCAGGTGTAAGATGGCACAATACAGTATTTTTCTTGCCTTTCATTCCAATGCTTATTTGATGTCACAGGATGGAGGGAAACAGAATAAGCTACAAAGGTCTCCAGTCAATCACAGACTTGACTCCAGATCCATTAAGAAAAGTTGTGTGAGTGAACATGCATTTTAGGATAAAATTAGTCTTAAAGCAACTTTTTACATGCTCCTCTGTCTTTTTTTCCAACAATACAGAGCCATATGGAACAACTGGGATGACACAGACTCTTTGGATTCAGTTTCAACCCAAGAAAGCATCACCATGAACTTCACTGATGATGAAATGTGGGAAGCCTGGGGAGAGTGGGTTTTCAAAAGATGTGAGGTCAGCAGCAATGAGAAGCTTCTCATGGTACTCCACAAGGTGTGCAAAGTATCAGTCGACTGTCTAGAGGGCCAGTGGGTGAAAACCTTCTACAAGAGCCTATACAAACTCATAAAGAGCAGAATTGAATGCTGCACTGAAGATGACATCTGCAAAAAGCTTGTGAAGTTTCAAAACATTTTGTCTTTTTGATTTAAAACGGGGTTAAAATGTTTTATTTATAAGCTGAGGTACTATTCACTAGTACAAATTTATTACGTCACTAGATGTCACAATTGATGCAAATGGTACATTACAGTCCTTTCTGTTTCCTTGTTGCCCCACATATTTTCGTAACTAAAGGGAAAAAACGTAGTTGGCCCGTACGGGGATCGAACCCGCGACCTTGGCGTTATTAGCACCACGCTCTAACCAACTGAGCTAACCGGCCATGAAAATTTGTAAAAGTTGCTTTCATTTTTGACAAATGTACTTTCAGTTTTTTATTTAATATTTGAAAAGCTACTTTCCTTGTTTGTCTCGTTTTTTTTTTTTAACCTCCAACACCTTTTTATAGGCTACTCAATGATAGACTACTCAATGGATATGTACCTTAGTCAAATAAAACACACGCACGGTATTATAACATTTATAAATCGATTCATTATGGTGCTGTCATGTTAACATTGTGTATTTTATTAATAAAACATTCAAACAGTAATGCCTTATTTGTATTTTATTATGAAAAAGCCGGTTGTGCCGCCGCTTACCCGTGACTCCAGTGACGAATTTATTCTGCGACGCCTCACACTGAACGGGCTAATGTCGTTCATTAGCCAGCCAGCTCCTCTCTTTTGTCTTTTCTTCATTCTGTAGGTTTTTATATGTTTATTATTAACCTGGACGGCCGAGGTTTTGAGTTGGGTGAGTTTAATGACTTTTGGAGCTCGGAGTTATGTGTATTTTAGAAACGCAGGAGGCTAAAGGCTACTCTGCTGCTATGTTAGCTAACGAAGCATTTGCTAGTCTGATAAAAGTTTATAACCGCTCTGAACCCGTATTTTTTGCTTGATTATGTTTTATTTTTTATGTATGGTTGCGTCTTTCTGTATCACCCATTATCTATACTTTATGATGCAGCTCAATATTCTTCAAATAGTTACTTATAGCATGCACATTTGATCAAGCAGTGCCAATATTGTGACTGTAGCAATAATATACTCCAACTAGTAGCTATATGACAACATTAGGAATAAAATACTCAGCTGTACACAAAAATGCTTGATTCCAATGCTGCAGTTAAACCACAACAAAAGTAATATTTAAGTAGAGCAACATAATTTTGCCAAGATACATTGACTCTTGGTTCATTGAAAGAGACTAATGCATTCTTGGTATATGTCCCGTTCTTTTAGCAGCATGATTGACACAGAGAGGGGGACTGCGGCTGGTGATGCTGCTTCTGCACAGCCCAGCAGCAAGAGCAAAGAAAAGGAAAAGAAAAAGAGGTCCCGTGTCAAACAGCTTCTGAGTGACGTGAAGAAGCAGGTGGAGTTCTGGTTTGGAGACATCAACCTTCACAAAGACCGCTTCCTGCGAAAGCTCATTGATGAATCAGACGATGGGTGTAAGATTCACTCTATCTCAAGGGATAATGCAAGAAAATATTACAACAATTCTCAAAGTTAGGCAAAGAAAAATAAACCTTTCTTAGTAATCAGTTGTTTAAATAGCTACTTAGTTTTATCAATGAATTTTTTAACTAAATAATTTAAGACAATGTGCACTGGAACAAGGATCAATACCGCAGAGACTCATATGTAACATTTGTTTTGTATTTACTGTATGTTTTGTTAGTGGATTCGTATGTACACTCATTGAAATCAGATTTACAGCTGCGTACAACATGCAGAATTAACTTTGTATTCAGTAACAAATGTCAATTCTGTCTTAGACGTCGATATATCTGTGCTGGCGAGCTTTAATCGAATGAAGAAGCTGACTGCTGACACTAAGCTGATTGCACGGGCATTGAAGAATTCATCTGTAGTTGAGGTACTGTTGACAGAGACTGTAAAGAAATGCTGCTGTGTTAAAATTACATGAGTATATAACAAGCCATACTTTCTTGTTTTTCTCTATATCAGGTTAATCTGGAGGGAAATAAAGTGAGGCGTCTTCATCCAATTGGGGATCCACCTAATGATGAGGACAAACGTACGGTCTATGTGGTAAGAAGTTTTCACTGACAATGTTTTTGAATTTGTTGACCAGTTCTCGTGACCAAACATATCTTTTTTTATAAGGAACTTTTGCCAAAGGATGTAACACACAACTGGATTGAACGGGTTTTCACTAAATGTGGAAATGTGGTTTACATCAGCATCCCAAGATACAAGAGCACAGGTGACTCTAAAGGTTTTGCCTTTGTTGAGTTTGAGAAAGTGGAACAAGCACAAAAGGCCATTGAGGTGAGGATTATATAGTATAGTACTCCCACTGTAGCACAATATGTGTTTATCTATATACATATTTAAAATTGTTTAAATTTATAAATCAGATGCTGAATAACCCTCCTGAAGATGCCCCGAGGAAGCCAGGCATTTTCCCTAAAACTCTAAGTGGGAAGGCCATACCAATGCCAGCTGAAAATCCCACACCAGGCACGACATTAACAAAATGTATTTTTTTATACATGCCTATTATTGGTTATATTTATATATTTACTTCTATCCCTTAAATAATAGGTGAGGAAGAGGAGAAAAAACGACGCAAGAAGAAGAAAAAGAAAGCCAGTGCCTCATTGCAGACTTCACTCAATGAAGCTAAAGAACAATCCATGGAAGCAGAACCAACTGAGCAAAAGAAGAAGTGTGAAACAGAGGCCACCAGCACCCAAAAAACACCCGGCAAAGAAAAAAAGAGACGACGATCACAGACAGTCGATGGATCTGAAAGTGAATTACCTTCTAAGATGAGGAAGACGTGTGAAAGTGGAACTGCAGAGGATACCACAAAGAGTAATAAGTGTTATATTTATTGCTTCTAATTTTAAAGGAAGTCTTCATCTAAACTTAAGTGCCACATTTTATATGTAACCTGCAATCTGTTGTTTTTTGTTTTGTGAAACCTGAGATTAACATTTTTCATGAAAACATTGGCTAACAGGTTATGTTACCTGTATTACTGTTATTCATTGTTTTTAAATGTGAAGAAATAATGCCAACATTTCTAGAACATCTTTCTACACTCTTCATTATTAACTTTGCAGTGGGTTAGGGTACGATACATACGTTTATGTGACAGACTTCCTCTGGTGGCCTTTCTCTGCAATTGACTATTATTTTGTTTGTAAAAGATGTCACGAGTGAGATTAATAGATGTGCTAACTATGTCATTCCCTTGTTAGATCCACTGGCTAAAAGTGAAACTAAAGTGGCAGTTAAAGATGACAAAGAAAACAGAGAGGACTCTACAATCAAAGCAAAGAGGAAAAGAAAAAAGAAGCACAAAGAGAAACTCAAAATAGGGGAGGAAGTCATTCCACTCAGGGTTTTACCCAAGTAAGTTCCCCTTTTCTAAATTAAGTCAAGAAAAACAAGCCTTGCTTTTTTTATGTAAGTCCCCTTTGTTTGTTCTCTTTTGTCCACATTAAGGAAGGCGTGGCTTGAATTGAAGAAAGAATACTTGACGTTGCAGAAACACAGCATGGCCTCCCTTAAGAAGTGCATCACAAAAATTGATCACAAGAATCAAATGGAGACTGAAAATGACTCTAAAGATGGTAACGGCCTGTACTCCCAGAACCTAATATATAAGTAATACATAATTCTAATCTGATGCTGGTGTTTGTTTGTGTCTGCTTTATCTAGTTGTGAAAGATGATACTGAAAAATCAACTAAACAAGGCCCTCAGTTTGTCAGCGGAGTCATCCTGAAGATCACAAATAACAAGCCACTACCAGGAAGAAAGTCCATCAAAGTACAGTAAAATAATTGGACTCAAATGAACGTTATTCTTCATCAGAGTTTATATTTTCTATGATTTTGCAAAAAGCTCTAAAATGCATTATTAAAGCCTCGTTATCATCTTTACAGGTCTTTATTTATGTCCTTCTTCTTCTGTATAGGACGTGCTGTCTAAAATATCCCCAGTGGCCTACATCGACATCACAGAAGGAGACACCGAGGGCCATATCCGCTTCCACTCCCCAGAGCAGGCTAAAGCTGTGAATGCTGCCAGAGCTGATCTACAGAAAGAGCACAGCTGGAAAGTAGAGATCCTCTCAGGTGGGCGTTTTATTTCCTCCATTACAGTGTGTTTATTATTGGCAAAACCTTGGCATACTCTTATAGACCGTGATAGCACTGAAATGTGTGGGTACTGCCCTTGTAAAGGTGACCACGAGCAGCGATACTGGCAGAAAATCCTGGTGGACCGCCAAGTCAAGCTGAACCGTCCCAGGGAAAAGAAGCGAGGTACAGAGAAGGTGAGCCCTATTTACATTTACAAAAATAATACTGGATAAAATGTCAAATTTATGTCTTGATTCCATTATGTATATTTTATAGGCAGCATACACAACAAATGTAACAATTCTGTATGAAATATAAAGCATGTTGTGTTTTGTTTTATTTTTCTAACAGCTTATATCCAAAGCAGAGAAAATCATCATGGCTCGTGCAAAGGAGGCTAATAAACATATCCGTTTCCAAGACAACTGACTGAATTCTGCTGAAACCATACGTAAAATGCAAGTTCTTTCGAGATATGTGTTCAGTGTTCATTGTGCTGAAGGTTAAGTGATTAGAAACTTATTTAGAAACAAGGATGTGCCCATTTTATTTTCAGTTTGCACTGGAGAAGATAACAAGCACAGCTGCTGTTTAAAAGAAATTGGCAACATTTTTAAGTGTTAACTTTTTTTTAAGAGGGAAAATGTATATAATGTAAATAAGTTTGTTTTGAAAATTCTCCAGTGAAAAAGTGGAAGATTTTTGTTTTTTAATAAAATGGCATTTTTTTGATCATGAGTCAGACTTTGTTTGCTTGAATAGCTTTAATAATAAAATAGTGCCAAAAATAGCTGCCATCACCACAAAGCTCTGCATCATTTATGGCTTTTATTGGTAGAACAACCTGAGGCCTGTGTCTGCTCTGTGGGAAAGCTAGTTTCGGCTGGAAACCACGCAGCTGACCATCTGATGAGTCTGTGCTGGCTTCTTGTCCACGGAGCTGGACAAGTACCCCGAGGCCCCTGCAGTGACACATTCAAAGCCAATGGTTCCGTTTTCAGAGGGACACTTTCTGGTCGCTGCTGTGCCATTGCTACAGACCGCAGTGTTGTTCAAAGGCTTGTAGTTTGTATGGCACCTTCCACAATGAGCAGTGTCGGATTCGCACATCGAAAAGGACATTCGGTTAAAATCTTTCTTCCAGTCGTCGCTGGCGCCTTTACGTGTGAGGGACTGGCGACGTGGAAGATCCCAAGCTCTGTAGTCGTCCCTCATGGTGGTAGTTCCCTCAAAAGGTGCCTTGCTTCTTTCTTGAGTCTGTCTTGGTTGGACTGTGGGCTTGGTTCTTGGTTGTAACTTATGTTGTGCAAAATCTGCATGTGTTGTGGACAGGAACCTGTTGGGATTGTAGTTGTTGCCTTTTCCTGGACTTGGGAATTTAGTTTCTAGAGTCCAGGCCTTGAAGTGGTGGACCATCCCGTGACACGGGTCGGCCATACAGTGACCACAGCATTTGGGCTGTCCCAGCTGCAGGTGACTGGTGTGGAAGGCGGGCTTGTCCAGCTGTTTTCTTGGCTGAACCGGATGAGCAATGTAAGAAGACCTGTAGCTTGTTGTGTTTTCAATCGGCTGCCGTTTTTTGCCGTCTGTATCGAGACCGATGCCTTGGCCGACTTTGAGGCTGTCGTGGAGTCTGTACGGCTGCCGCTTGGAGAGTTTCCACGCTTGGTAGTCATCTACAAACACAGCGTGAGGAGAGTTTAAAAGAATGTGCAGTAAAAACTCACGATATGTTATTATGATTAACTTTCCGTACGTTTGTAGACGGTGATGTTGTCTTCCTTGGCTGCCTTCATGCACATGGGACAAAACTGAGCACAGCAGCATCTTCTGGAGCAGCCGGCATTCACAGCTGGGAGTTGAGAAGGATGCTGGATCCATTTGTGGGACGTGTAAAATGATCTGAAACACATCCATTTTGAACATGTATAATTCACTCAGTTCATAGTGATCCCTAATGAAGACTACATTTCCCACAATGCCATTATCTTCCACTCAGCTCAGGAACCAGATGCATTCAATTACAGAATGCAATTAGGCTGAAAGAAGGCTCCACAGAAACCACAATAACAGGTCAAGAAATGAAAATATACAAATTCTACAAACCTAGAACTGAATTTTAAAAATGTACGTTCAGAGGAAAAGGGAAGATAAAAACTCTTACCTAAAAGAGGGCATTTCAAGAGTCCTCCCTGTATCTTCCCTGGAGTTACTCATCATATTGGTCATGATCCCAGTCTCATCTTTGCTTGAGTTCATGGCTTTTATTGGTTGGTTGGGGCGTTTGGTTTTGAAGCCATTGACTTGTGCAGCGTAGCACCTCGGAGGAAGGAACTTCTCCTGGTACTCGGTCATCATGAGGGGCCGAGTGTACGACCTCTGACCCAGGTGTCTCCTAGAAATGTGGACAAATATAATACTTGTAAGACTTGTACAAGAATTTAAACAAAAATAAGACAACACAAACACGTCTATACTTACTAAAAATAAGAGTCCAAAGTTTTACTCTTCAAGCTTAAGACACTTAGAATATCAAAAGTGTTAAAGTATACAATTTATTATGTGCTGTGTCAATCTCCCACAGTGGTAGCACTATAAATAGTTGGCCTTACCTCATGGCTGGTTGTTCGCAGATGCCTTCTTTCCCTGCTATCCTCTCCCTCTCAGTATCAAGCGCGTCATGTGTCTCACCCTGGAGCCTAAAGGTGCGCGTGTAGCCCTATTATCCCGTTTCCACCTTTGGTTCTGCGCTACCGACCTACTGAATCTTCTAAATAATTCACCGTAGGAACATGGGTCGTATGTTGAACGAGAGCAGCACGCAGCGACGGAGATTCTAAAAATAAACACTAATGGATTACACTCGGATGCGGCCCGTTGTCAAGGCGAGGACGCAGCGTAATGATGTTCTTTTCGGGCGCGTAAGAGGATTCCAACGAGCCAGATGCGGCCACTTTCAGAAATGTTGAAAAAGGAGTGTCGTGGAAGTTCGTGCTTAATGTGCTGAACAGATATGCAGGCTTTGCAGCGTGATTTAAAAGGCCTCTTCATCTGTCACTTATAACCGCACAGTTTCCGCACAGACTTAAAGCATCATCACGTGTCAACAGCGTCACGTGATTATGTATACACTGCATACTGTGTGACCTTAGGGTGGAATTAGATCAAATCCACTTGACTTTGGGACACGCGTTTTTCTTGGTTTATTTTTTGACTTGTTGCAGTTCTATCTTTGGCCACTAGAGGGAGCCCAAAGATTTACAATGAACAAGTGAACTGAGGAAGTGCAGTTGATGAGGCTGATCCAAAACTAGATCTAAATAATAACTGTATAGAGCTAATGCAAAAAGATTATTGCCTACATTGAGTTAGTTGGCCTAATACACAATGTAAAATGTTTGTTTTTTTGTTTTTTTTAATAAATCTTCTAAGTAAAGACTCTCTTCATACTCTTCTTTTGCCAGATGCCATTTCTGATCTTTTCATGCTCTCATCACTGACTATGATGAGTGCTGGTGTCTGTTCTGAGCACCAAACCAGTGAGCTGTGGCTGTATGAAAATGATGTGAGATGAAATATCTACATGATCCTCATCATTTTTAGATAAACCTGCTGATCTATAACCATCTGTTCTGAGTGACCGTGAGATACATGTTTAAAACTCATTAAAATGCAAATGAGGAGGACTGGGCAGATTGCTGAGTGCATTTTTTAAAAGTAGACTCAAGTCCATCCTGAAGTGTTTCTGACATCGTGACATGAATGTGTCATTCCTGTCCTTTTATAACTTTTATCAAATGCTCTGCAGCTGTTTAATTCAGTTTTATTTATAAATCCCTGTATCACAATAACAATTACCTCAAAGGGCTGAATGAGAGGAGCAGGTACTAAGGTCCTCAGACCCTCCATCAGGGGGATGGAAACCTCCAAAAACCCAAGTGTGGGGAAAAGAGAAACATGAGGGAGAACCACAGAAGGAGGGTCCACTCCAGGACGAACAGAGAGGTGTCCAGGACGGTCTCTGAACTGTCCATCACATGTATAAATGAATGAAAATTAATATCATAGAGTCCATAAAAATATCAGCAGTGATGTAGCCACTTTGTATTAACATTTTAAGACTTCTTGCTTTGGATTTATGTTTTATAGATGTAGATATTTATAAATGTTTACATGGTTCTTTATAAACTGAGTCAGCTCTGTTTCCACAGGGGTATTATTGTTATCCCATACAGTATAAGAGTAGCATACATGTCATATCAGAGAATAACTTATCACGATTCAAGTCATCACTCAGACTCGAGAAGAGAGCACCTCAAGTTTTTGGCCTTTTTTTTTTTACT
This sequence comes from Rhyacichthys aspro, assembly GCA_036850595.1. Taxonomy (NCBI): domain Eukaryota; kingdom Metazoa; phylum Chordata; class Actinopteri; order Gobiiformes; family Rhyacichthyidae; genus Rhyacichthys; species Rhyacichthys aspro. The sequence continues at coordinate 6,174,172 of CM072165.1, forward strand.
TTGGAGCGTTTATGTTGCATCAATAAAGTAGAAAGAGACATTTTAACCACAGCCAACTGCTTAATTGGACGTAATTGGTGCCTTGCTTTAAACGGTAGCCTCCCTCCCCTTTGTGACAATTGCCTTTAATTGAGTAGAGGGTCCACAAGTGCAGTTTGGAGGCGTGTTACGAGGGGGAGCACTGAAAAGCCGCTCACAGTTGAAGCCGGCTCCGTCTCCTTTATTCCACTACTCCTTCTAACATTACATCAGTGGCATCTCCTCTGAGGTAGTCCAGTCTACGCTGCTCGGTGCAACAAGTTAGCAGGAGCCACAGACGCGCGCTCTCTGTCACCGTACACTGCCGCTGCGTGTCCTGTCGTGTACGTGAACGCCGCGCTGCAGTCGCAATAACGCAGCGCTCTGATTGGTGACTCGGCGCCAAATGCGGTTCGCTCCCAGCAGCGCGTTCAGTTTTATCTAAATGAAAAGCCCAGAGGCGAGAGGAGCATCAAAGTGCGCGGAAAACATGGACAAAGAAGCCCAGAAGAGACGGCCCTGTCACTCCACGGCGCTCAGTGTCATCTCGTCGTTGTGTTCAGTGGCTTCCGTCGCCTTTTGCGTTTTCTTGAGCTTTAACGCGGCTGATATTAAAAGCCGAGTGGTGGATCTGGAGAGCGGGAGAGGCGAGCACACCTTTGGTTACTCTGGGGATGATTTTAACTCATTAATTCAGCAAAGAGTGGACGAACTCTTATCTCAGGTGAGCGTTTTTTCCCTTTTTCGTTGCATTTAAACCCTCTGTTTCACCGTAAGTCACCTAAAACACGAGCTGCCTTCCCTTTATGAGCTAACACTTAATTGAAAGTGGTCCGATTGTTTGCTAATTAAAGCCACGTGTGAATGAATGAAACCTCTTCTTCGTTGTTTTTGAAATGCAGCGCTCCTATGAGAACTACGTGAAGATCCGCACCGCCAGACAAGCATCACCTGAATGCAACTGCCCTCCAGGTAAACCCAACGCACTTTCCCCCCGGTGCATGATGGTCGTGTTAGGTGCATGCAGCTACTCTTGGGGGTACTTGTTTTGAAAATGAATGGAACTCGCTCTCCAGAGTTAGATTTCATTGAAGCCCATTCGCGCCGTTGATGTCTATGAAGGATGCAGACAGCTGACACTTAACAGAAAGAAAGGCATTTAACACAGGGCTATACATAGACGCGCTGAGAGCTTGTTTGAGCAGAGATGCTGCCTGCTCACTTGTTCCTTTTGGAAGAAAGAAGGCACCTGAAATTCCTATGTGTCACCAGTAGATGGACACATTTATTCCTCTACAGCTTTGTAAAGGTTTGGGATGAAAATCAATGGAGCAGTGGAACATTCTTTGTGTGTATAACATCATCTTCAGGCAAGTTTGGTTTATAATAGAACCTATTGAGAGACATATTGTTGGATGCGATGTGTTGACAGTGACTGACAACTGTCTTTACTATTCTGCAGTTGTACCCAATTTGAACTGATCTTATGTAATGATGAAATATTTACAAGAAACCGTATTGACAAATGTGTGGCATCAGTTCAAAAATGAAATCGACATCATTTTTCTGGAACATTTTGTGCTATCATGATATCAGTAAACAAAAAGACCTTCACCTCTTAATCCTATGATAAAAAAGACCATGCCCAGACTAGTTACATTCACATTTTAGAATTTGTTACAGTGCTCCTTTGTTTTTCCGCTGACATCCAATCAGGGATATAAATTGACTTGTGTGACCTCCAAATTCCATCAGGGTTCAATCAGACTGGTGCCAAACTCACAGATGCACCAAAGCAGCTTGATATTTTAGACATTGTAGGAGGAAGCAGCCCTTACTCTGACTTTTATCGACGCCTACAGCAGTTGAGCAAAAAGAAGCACTTTTATTTGATTTATGCCTTTTTGACCTAATGCTGACTACACAAATACAAATAACAGTTGTTCACATTTTTTGATGGATTTTGATTGGAGTCGAAGCTGAACAGGGCTAGTTTGTGATGTTAAAGCTGGATAGGTTTGCACAATGTTGCAGCAGACAGACACTGAGCTCTTGGCAGCATTGCATTTTGTGCTTAAAACCTGGCCCCAATCTCTTCAGATTTTGGCTGCAGTTTTGCAAGTGAGATGTGAATTCACCCTGATCATTCCAGTCCAGCATAATGTCCTACAGCAGTATGTCCAAGTGCTCTGAGTGAGCCATATGTGAACCTTGTTTCTGGAGCGTGCTGGCGGGACCACTTGAGTCTACCTGCTGCAGGAAACTGACATGTTTTCACAACTTCTTAAAGTGGGCTGAAAATGGATCTCCACTGGGCCATATGGAAATGGGATACAGTAAGTGTGAACACCATGTCGCTGACCTTTCAGGAAATCGAAAGCAGTGACAAAGAGCAGAGCAGGCTTGTGGTTGGACGGATGGATGGTCCAGGTGGGCTTTAGCATCTGTGGTGCAGGACTCACTTGGCCTTGAGCAACACAACGGAAACGTTAAAGACACTGTTGCTGCTTCATTGTCATTCATGACCTTTGAACCTTTTGGAGGAAAGTTGAAAAAAGACTTGTTACTGTAATATTTCTGATCGAGATCACACTTTGTAAAAATAGAGTTCATAATGAGCCAAATTTGAAAGTTTTCACAAGTGGTTTATCAATAGTGAATGATTCATCTGCCGGGTGGGAATTCCTGCAGTAATGAGCTGAAAGTACTGGAAGTATTAACCATAATGAGACTCTCCCAATCATGCCGCCCTCTGTTCTCAATCCCAATCATATGTCTGCTATTTATTTTCTCCACCGCATTTCTGTTAGGGCCTGAAATAAAACAAAGAAAACATTTCATTTCAAATGAAGCACAGCGACGCTAAAACCAAGACATCGTTGAGCTTAATCGCAGAGACTGGCAACAGTCAGCTTCACAAATTTGATTAGATTTATGTTCTATATTTTTGAACCTTCAAATACAAAAGACATATATCACAGCTGTATTTGGGGAATGTGCTGTTTATTTTAATAAACGTACATGCACGGTATATGCAGAACACATGCAGCTTGTATCATCCATTTTCAGTGTGTGTTCCAGGAGCTGTGAGTGGGTTCAGTACTTATCCTCTCTCGTGTCTCAAAGCAGCCTGTGGCACTGATGTGGCTTCTTTTTCTCAAAGAAGTGTCTGTAATGTGCTTTTCACAGTCTTCACTTTATTGCTGTCATAGAAGATGGAATATTGCACAGAGTGCAATGCTCCGTATGGCTTCAGGATATTTTATAGCTTGAACTTGTATCAGCTCCGTCTTCATTAAACAAAATGTGTTATGAACTTGACATATATTACATTGGTATTGATGTCATCTTAAGTTAACGGGAGGAAAGTTTTACTAATAACATTCATTTAGAGTTAGAAACAAATCATCCAACTCAGTAGGTCACATGTAATATATAATGTGTTGTAAACACACAACAGTCTGACAGATGACATCACTCACAGTTTGAGATGCTGCATTTGGCTGAATGTAAACAGTGAGGTCAGTATAAGGAACTGTTCATAGATGGGTTAACACTTGTAGACTGTAGCCGTCTCAAGACATCATTTGATGTGTACTAATTGTATAAGATTTCAGAAATCACACTGAGACAAAGGCCTAATACTCTTTACTTAACACAGTAAGATTTTGTTGCTGAATAAAACTGTCAGAGCAACTTGGTGTAAAAATGTCACTTCTTGGCGTGCCACTGTGGGTTGAGTCAAATGATTGTTTCAGCATTGGCATGCAGTTTACTTTTCCATTTTTGTGTACCTTCCCCTGGGATCTGCATTCCATACAGGGCTGTTGTTTAATGGGACTGTAATAAAATGTGCAGTCAGCAACCGCTGGTGCTTAGCTCTTTCCCTGTTTACTCACCCATATGCCTCAAACCCCCTCCTCCCCTCCGCCCCCGCCCCACATCCCTTTTCTCACTCGGCAGCATTTCTTGAAGTAAACACTTCAAAAAGCCTGGCAGCTAAACACTTTGCCAAGTGCTCCCGGGAAAACGGCAACATTCAACTTCGTAATGAGTCTTTGTTTTTCCCACCACTAAACACCCAGCGCTGTGCGTCAGGGGCAAGAAGGCAACAGGTCATCATGAGAATGCTATTCTTACATTTCAAAATAAAAGTAGAAGAAGAAGTTACATCTTTGTGCCACACTTGATTCACTTTGCCAGAAGTAAAACTAACATTCTTGACCTAATCGCTCAGTTTCAGCTTCTTGTGGCCAAGTTGGGTTACGCTCCCCCTTTCCGCCTCACAAAGTGTCTAATCCCAGTGGACTGATAGACTTACACTTGTGCCAATCTCCTCAGATATCCTCAACTCAGTGGGCAAGTTGTAATTAATCACTGACAGCTTTTGAATTAAGTCCACTGTGTGGTTTGGTGCTGGGAGGTGCCCTAATGGCTATGTAATTACTGGGTGCTAGGTAAAGCTAAGCAGACTTCCAGGTAGCCACAGGAGCCAGCTGCTTCCAGTTAGCTCAGTCCGATTAGGCTGAACGCGAGTGAAGTTACAGGATGGAGCCTGGGAAAGCTTGGAAATGACTGAATCACTGCATGAAGGATGTTTTGTAGCTCTGGAAATGAAGTTAGTTTTCATTTAAGTGGGATTGCACAGGATTAGTTTCCATATATTACACTACAGTACAGTTGGGATTCCCCCCTTTTGAGAGGTACAAGGAGGAAGGTAACATGGAAGTTCCACAAAAAAGCCCACCTAAGAGTTCAAAGCCAAAGACTCCCTTGAGGAAAACCAGTTTTAGCTTATGGAACGGTCTCTAGACTTGCACCAATATTTCAGCAGTGTTTTGAAGTGCTTTGAAGTAGTAGTATTACAATTTTAAAAGTAAAGAGATATTAGAAAACTGAGATAATGCTGCCCTGCGTGGCTTGTTATATAACTTTGTATCATGAGTTTTCAGAAAATTGCGTTGAGTATACGTGAAAACACATTTAATGAACCCAACTCTAATTATAATCAGTAAATATGGCCATGCTATGATTTGTTGCAGTGGGTTTTTACAGGTGGAACATTTGCCTTCATTTTTAATCTCACACAAGGTTTACTGAAAAGGACAGGCTGCTGGAAATAGCCCAGATGGTCCCCTTTATGCCTTTGACACAGCACTTCTTGCGGGAGATGATGAGGCATGCCAGCTGAAAGCACTGGTAATGACGACCAGCTTTGAAAGAGTGGCACACATTTCTCCCTTTACTATGCATTAACCTGAGGGGACACCGTGAATGGGCAGCAGGCAGCATGATTTTTATATGAGCCGTGTCGCAACAGCTCTCTGCTTTATGTATGATTGAAGGGCCTGGGGCTGAGACGCGGGGGACAGGGATAAAGCAGAGGAGATGGGGAAATGCTTGTGTCGAACGGTTTTTCCTCGCGTGTCCTTGAACAGTCGCTGGCGGTGATCCTTGATTGTCATTTTGTGCAGGAGACTGAGAGAGCCTTTTCTGGATGCTTCTATTCCAACTTGGAGATGGATGAAGGGGTTTTTAAGACCACATAATTCTATGTTTCTGTGTTGTCAATGCATCATGTTGAACTAAACAATTCAAACTGTTCAAAGAGGAGAATTTATTTCATGGTTGTGTGCTCTCAGATCTGATATTGTGAAAAAAAGCCCTTTGTAATGGTATGTATGCCGCTCATTTCTTTTCTGTTGGTTGTGCTGCATTTAAATCTCAGGAATTGAAGCTTTTTAGTATTTTATTTCAGTAAAAATAAGAGCACTATATATTAAAGCCATGATCTAGCTAGAGACCTGAGGTATTAAGACAGACAAAGCAATAAAGAGTTAAAAAGCTCCACTGTCTCTGGTTGTTGAGCACTTTGAGTCTTCCTTCAAGTATTGATGGCTGTGTTTTATTCAACATAGAAAGCAGTGGTTTTGATCCAAGAAAGAAGGCCTAAAGGATGGTGTTTTCAAGTCACAAAAGCAGAAACAGCTGGTTCTGGGTTGGATCTCATACAGAATATTTCTTTATGAAAACTAAAAAGTCAAAGAACCTCAAATAATCAAAAAACAAATTTGTAATCCAATAACCCAAAACAATGGTCTTGTGTCTGTGTCACTTTCCAGCTTTAAACCGTAGCCACGTAGCAGCAGTACTACAGTCTGACATTTGGAGTTGACTCATCCATAGCAATAGGAAATGTCTCCGCATGGTTCTCCAGACACTGTACACCTTATGTTTCTGATTCACAGGGAGCGCTTTTGTGTGTGCCCAGCTCAGAGTTGATCATTTTGTACGTATTTACTTTGAAAACCCGTGTAATTGCCGTAGCATTATCCCCGTTACCCCCAGCAGAGCAGAAAAATCACTGCTGTTGGTCCCCCCCTTGGAGCTCCCCGACCCCTGCAGCCTGCCCTCTCTGTGCGGGGGTGACAAATCCTCCACAAAAGACTCCTCACAAACTCCTATGGTTGCCCTCTGACACCGCTCTGAAAGTTGCAGTCTTGGTCCCACTGAAGTCTCCTTTGTGCCGACTGAAGTTCACCTCCCGTCACTCGGCCACATGCTCATCTCGGCCCCACTAGTGTTAAAATAGACGTAAATAGACAAGAGGAAGCTTCCACAACAGCTGCTGCACTGTTCGATATACTGACCATGACATCAGGAAGAAAACATTTGAAGCCACTTAAATGTATCTGAGGAGTTCTTCTCAGTGATTTTTTTTTTGATGTAGGTTTTTCTGTTTGGTTTTGGCACAAACAGAGCCAGATTTCAAATGAAACTGACGCTTAAATGTGCTCTTATTTAGGAAGCAATTTAGTCCTTTATGCCTGTCTACATAAAGCATTTCTGATTCCCCGTTCCTTTTGATAGTACGACTGATATGCCAGCGCCTGTCATGAGATTCAAAATGCGACCAACACGCTGCAGTATCCACTCGTGTCATGGAAAGTCTGGTTCAGAGTCAAGCGACGCAAATGAGGGACCCCTGAGGAGCTCTCCACATGCCCCGCCACCCTTTACCTTCCCCGCAGCCTGTGGCTCCGTGCCCCCGGCCTCTCAGCCCCGGCAGACATGGGGTGAGGGGCACAGATGCTGGCGCGCTGCTCTCCATCAGCCTAATAAGAGCAGGCACTACAAATAAAACGGGCTGGTGTGCAAAAAAACTCACTGATACGTGCCACAGCAGGAAGCTATGATTGTGCCAGCGTGAGTCTGACATGTAAACGACGCCTAATACGCCCTCGCCGCCACCGTCCGCGGGCATTCCTGGAAAGTTGGATTTAATTTTGAATACAATGCACTGATGGCACCGGTTTGTTTATTTTACTGGTGTGCCCCGTTTACTGTAACTCCACAGATTGAGGGCAACTCTAGTTTAAAGCAGAGTTTTATTCCGAGTCCAAAAGAACGAACACTGTTGCCAAGTCGTTTAACATTTTGTTTCAGAATCCTGCAGGATTATTACACTTTGATTTGCAACAAAGGGTATTTGCGTGAGGCTAAAATCCAAAACTCAGAGCGGGGAGTGGTGATTTGTGGTCGACCTACTGGCAAAGCACAAATGAACAAACGCAGACAGTTCATTAAAAAAAAAAATCTATTAAGTGCGTAGTAAATCAGTGTTGCAAGCTGAGACAGTGATGACTAACCTAGCTTTGTTGTACTTTGTAGTAGAATACCTGGAAGTTGTCCAAAGTTTGCCTTCTTTACAACCACAAATACATAAAAGAACACTGTACATATATAGATAGATTAGAGATTGTTGTGTGGGAGCCATGTAACTGTACAAATGTAAACAATCAAATGGAAGTTATCTTTGAGTACTTCATATCCTTACAGTTTTGAGACATACAGTAATGTATCTACACTCCCTACAAGTCATTTCCCCTGACTTAAAAGTATAATAACCTTTTGAAAATTCGTAGGCACGTAAAGGTAATACGAGGTAATGCAGTCTGAGGCCAGTACATCATCACTGCCAGCGATCATTTCTCAAACATTCATTTACAGCTGTTGCAGAATTTATCAGAGCTTACAGTTCTTTTCAATTTTTAGGCCATTTAGACTGAGTAAAAACAAGCAAGCCATCCCTCAAGCTATCCCAAAGCAGCAGGGATTTCAGGCGATTTCTCGAAATGGAAAAAGTGATGGAAGCATGTGGAGTTTGCCCAGCGGCCGGCCGGATGATGTATGCTCCCAGACTCCCACGGGGCGCCACCAAGAGGTCGGACTCAAAGAAAATAACAGTTGGATCAAGCGCTTGATGTTTTTTGCCCAGAAGACCGTGCTATGGGACTTTACTGCTTCTGCTTTTCACTGTCTTCTTGCATGTTCTCTTTGACGTCTTGCTTGAGATCCCTTGGACTCCGTTTGAAGCCCTCCCCCTCAGCTCAACAGGGGATGTGCTCCTGGCCAGGCCGCTCTTCCTCCTCGAAGCTGCGCTAAATGTGACATGAAATATGAGTCACGTAGATCTGAGAGAGCAATAAACACGACGGGCAAACACATGAGCCCATGTGCGCTCACCAAAAAAAAAAAAAAAAAAAACCTCAGATGCACGAGCGGATCACAAAAACATTCACACTCTGGCACATGTAAGCACGCTGGAGCAGCCATGTGTGTCGTCGGCTTCGGCAATTTGATCTATTACCAGTGGCAAAAGTTTTTTTTTTATTTTTTATTTTTTGATGTTCTTGCGGTATGGTTAATTTCATTTTCTAAATTAAGAGGAGGAGAAAGCATGAAACACTAAAATGGATAGAAGCAATTTAGTTTCAATTTTCTCAACAAGCTGTGATGATAAAAATGGTTTGCAGGGCGCTTTCCTAATTACAAAGTCTGTAACTGTATTCTTTCCCAAAATGCATGATTATTTCCTTTTCTCGATTAGCGCGCAGCTAATGCTCAAACTCTTTCCTTGAAGTGCTTGAGAGGCTGGCTCACCTGCACATGGCACTGCATCACAGCCAGTAAAGATGGATTGATAGACTGAAGGCTCGACTCCTGGTCCTATTCCAGGGCCCCCTCCCCTTGTATCTGATGAACAGGGACACAGAAACAGCTGTGTAAGCCGCAGTTAAGGCCTGGAAACCCAGCGGTGAGACAGACAACCCTTCGCACTCTAATTGAATTGGCTGGTCATTTGATACGGTCCGAGCAGGCTAGACGGCTGGTTAAATTGTAATTTTGGACAGCTTGATAAACTGCTCTGATGCCTCTGGTAACGGCCTGGAAATAGCCCGGTTTAATTCACAGACAGACGTCCTCGTTTAGGACCCTGCATCTGCATACTTTACTTCGCTGCAGTTAGGAGTTTTAAATTGTCACAACTTCAGCTGAATAGACTCAGCATTTGTCACTGCTGATGAAAGATGATCTCACGGTTCACAATGCCGTTCATCTGATTCACGCTGCTCCCAATGTGCTGAATGTTTGCGTGCGTTCGTGCCGTAGAGTCTCTTAGGTTTTAATGAAACGACCTACTGAGTGAAAAGGTTGTAAATCCTCGTAACCCATGCATATTTTATACAGTTCACAATTTAACATAAAAATATAATGCTATTTGGGTCGAATGTAAAATCCAAATGATACTCAAGCGCAGAAAAGTAAGCTAAGTTTCTTAAATGTGGCCCACAATCTAGTTCTCTCATGAATATATTCAGTTGTAGTGGTTATTATACTTTCATGCCCCACATTCAGATGATCAGATGATGTCCTATTATCTATTTTCTCACACACTGTATCATTAGTAAACTTTTAGAACTTTGTGTAAATGTTAAAAGTTAACACTAGTTTAAACTTTTATATGGTTCAAATACACATTTAAGGTAAAAGAATCCGAATAACTAGAATAATTGTAACACAGCTCCTTGCTTGTGCTATTAATAATGCTCTAATGATACAAACTAAATACTCTCCTCATACCAAATCCAACAGTAAGTAAAGTTGAAAGCATTTTTTCCAGTTCTGTCTTAATGCAGTTATTATTTTAAACTAGAATCACTTGTGCTGCACCTGCTGACAGACAGTGATTAACAGCCTAATTGGAGCCATCCTGGTTTTTAGCGCACTGTAAATGTTTATTGCGCTCCTGAGTGCAGCCACAAGTGTTTTCACTGGTTTCCCATGGTTTGTGTGCGTTGTGTTAAACAGCCAGCTCTAAATCTTGAAGCAGATTGTGTTGGCCAAATGATCCGTAGCATCGGCACTGCTCCGCCGGGTGATTCCATTTGAATCCATCGCTCTCAAGGTTATCGCTGCTGTGAGGGCCGGTGATCTGGCTCTCGCTGGATACACTAGGTGTCAGCGTGACAGATTTGAGGCGCTTCAGGTAAAGATTATCGCTTTCAGTCCTAAACAGTAAAAGATGAGCCGAGGAGCACGGCGCCCTTGACCTTCAAAGTAAATTACCTTTTCTGGTTTCTCTGTGCCTGCTCCGCCGCTGTTGAACATCAGATGCTTTTTAATAGCCATAGGAAGAACTACACAGAGGAGACATGAGCGTACGTGACATCCACTTCATTTGACTAAATGGGACTTGACGTGCCGTTAGTTTGAAGCCACGTACAGTGTGTTTGGTGCCCAGGGAAACTACTAGAGCATATTAGTCACTCTTTTCCATTGTGCTGCTAAATTCTTGTGTAATGGCATTATTAAGTGCAAATTGGCTATTGGGTTTCTGCGTGTGTTTGCTGTCAGCTTCTCCATGCTCATGTTATGATAAATAGTTCAGCTTATGCTCTGTTGGTTCACATAGTTTCATGCACTGCTGCCTCTCCCAAGTCTGAGCTGTGAGTCTGAAGATGGAGGTCAGCTGGCAGAGGCTGGCATTGTGTCTGTGTTTCAGTAAATGTCATATTCAAATAAAAAGCTGGGTGGAGGCTCCTGAGTGAGAACAGGGAATAACACGGCATAACTCAGTGGAACTTAAGATTTTAACCAAAGACACACCGCGTCCCACAGGACCTAAGCCACTCTAGCTTGTGAATGTCATAGCCATAAATCTACATTTTGCCAGCGCTGGATCCAGTTACACTTAAACTGCTGAGTTAGATATTATTAATGAAATTTAGAAGCAAAAATAGCCAATTCTGCTAAAAGTTGAAAAAAAGTAAAAACTTAGTAAAATCCTTTGGTTTTTCTGGATACAGAATGCACAAAATGAAAAACGACATGTCATAAATTCATTTTAAAGAGATGTGGAAAATCATCTGCAAAGTGGCAAAGGAGCTTGGTAACTTGGTGGTAGGAGTTATTTTGACAGCTGTTGCCATTTCAGTGCTGCTAAAATGTAAGCCTTGAATTTTATTTTTGACAAAGGCACTGTTAACAACAGGTTTGTATTGTGCAGCGCGGCAAAGGCTTTGCTGAGTTACATTTGCTGAGGTTTCACTGCGTACCAACAATGAGGTGGTACCGGATGTTGGGCTTGTATTTGTGGTTGCATGCTGGTGTATAGGAATCACACAATGGGCCTAAGAGGCTAGGGGTATGCACTAGGGGCAACATTTGGGGGCATGTTACAGAAGAAATATGGACTCCCACTACATCTTAGTTTCTTTAGACTTTGCTGACAGTCCACTCCAGGTAGACGGCTCCCTCTCGCTTGTTCTCAGATTAGCGTCCGTGGGCCAAAGTCAACAGAGCAGGAAGTGGAGAAGTGACTTCCCTCATTCGCACCAGGACTGCTAATACCTCAACAGATCTGGTGTCAGTCGGTTTGAGATCTACAGTTTTTTTATACCAGTGAAAGAATGGTGGGTTTGTTGTGCTTTCTGCTCTTTGGCATCTTCATGTTAGAGGTCAGAGGTATAAAGGCTAATAACTGTATAAGTGGACTAAAATTGCTTCCAAGATGTTGAACAAAAAGTCGCTGAAACATCATGAAGGCAGTGCTTGCCACCTCTTGATCTTAAAATTGGGTCACGTTCAGGACCCTCTCCAAGCCTGTGTTTAATTGCCATATGTGAGAATGTTCTAGTGTGCACATAAACCAGGCAAGTCTGGTGCAGCAAGATGTGTTCAGTCACATGACTTCAATGTGCTGCTGTCTCCTTGTGCCTGCACCATGCCATGGCTACACCACGTTATTCCTAAAAAGACGTGTTTGATTCCAGGCTGAAGTAAGGCTCACAAGAGACATTTATCCTTTCCTCTGCCACTCCTTTTATTCAACTCTCCAGTTAGTTCAGTGGCAGGAGGAAGCAAGCTGTTAGTGGCTGGATTTATTGGCTGCTTGGGACAAAAGTGACCAAAGAAGTGAGATTACTGGTGGGTAAATCCTCCACTTTGTTTCCAGTGAGCTGCCTGTGTGTGCAGCGCTGATATGCATCCCCCCCGAGAAGGGCCAGGTCACAGAGTCCCTCTGCAAACAAGCCTCAGAGAAACATTTTATTTGGATTTTAATTTCTGCAAAATTAAGGGAAGGAGAACACAGAAAACAACCAGGGTTTGTAGCTTAGCGAAAGGGTTTTCTGTGAAGCTTCAGAATGATAAATTATATAAATGTCTTTGGAGCCCACATTAAATGGCTCTTCAAAATAGCAGGCCCTCAGAGGGTTTACTGTGCCTTCTCTGTAAGGCTTGCTTTGATGATACTAAATGGCACACTGTTTTATCTGCTCTGACAAAATGTCAGAGTCCTGAAAAGGTTTCCACTTTTTGCCCTGCATGTGTTTCCCTCCGGTGAGCGCTGCAGCAGGCCCCTCCAACTCTTTGAATGATTGTTGTTGATTCTTCAACGACACGGTATTGTCACAGGTTGTTTGGGGTTTTACTTGTGCTCACCACATCTGTTAGAGCAGTGAAAGTTGAGCCAGGTTTTAGCTTAATATTGATGTATTAAAATATTGTATTTGTCAGTTAGGTCTTGCACCTCATTTGGAAGCATGTGTAGAAACTCAAACACAGGTTAGACAGGCTGTTGGCATCGCTCCTGGTTCCGACCAAGAAAGCAGCCCCTGTCAGAAGTCTGAAAAAATGTGGGTTGGAGATGAAACATAAATGAGTGTGTATATATGTCCCGCTTATGTGTGTACCTATGAGCCCTTTGCATCCCCAGCTCTCCTGCGTCCTGTCCCAACTTGTCCAACTGTCCCACCACAGCAGGTGTGGGGAGCAGCTCTGGGAGCAGCCTTGGAGCCTCGGGGAGGTCTTTGCCCCTTCAACCCTGGCCACAGCGAAGCTGTACTGGACAAGTCAATATTTGCAGTTGGTATCAAAGCCGGCCCTGTTTTTGTATCCAAAAAACAGGCAGGACAGAAGCAAGCTTGTCTGTGATTCTGCCGGGAAACCAGCATCTTGGAATACAACACATTGTATATGAAATGCTTCAATGTTATTTTACTTTAAAACGTACATAATTTGGACGCTATGGATATTTTTATTCTGAAGTTGCAGACAGGACCAGACAGTACTGGTGTCTGTATGTTAAGTGTGTGGAAAAACACTTAGTCTGCTTTGATTTGCAGTGTGTACCAAGGGGTTTCCATCTCAGTCCCTCTCATGTGGTCCCCTGCTCCTGCCCCGTCTGTTCATTGAAACCATCCTCTCTCAGGCATCCAGGACGAGACAGCGTCTTGACTCTATCACACACCATCACAAGGAGTTTTTTCTGCTGCAGTGGAGGAGGGGGAAGTTGTGTGTTTCTTAAAAGAAGAGATCAGTAAAAGAGGATTACACAGGAGATGATGTTGGAAAGAGTAGCACCGCTGAGAATCCTAAAGTAAACAACTTTTGAAAGTCTATTATTCCGTTATGAACAGACAGAACGCTACGGTTAACACTTTGGGAGACAGGGTCACTTTAAAACCTGGAGTATGTTTTACTTTAGTTTTCACACACCTTCTGACACGCAAAAAAAAAAAAAATCAGCAACACTTAGAGCTAAGGGTCCCACATTAACAGGAGCTTGTGGTAAACAAGGCAAACCCACCTCTCCTGTGTTGCACTCATTTTTAGTGTCCTTTTATAGCCTCCTTCCTTCCTCCTCACACTCGGCAGTTCTCTGAGCAGCAGAGCCGGCTCACTGGGGAGCAAGGAAGTCGGCGTGCTTCATTAGGTGAACACGGCACACTACGCATGTCTCTGCAAACAACAGAGGCTCTGTTCTGCAACGCAGTGACACTTAGAAATAATCGGGAACCAGAATGTGCCTTTAAGCATCGACTCTGGGTTACAAGGCCTCCAGCTGTGGTTTAGGGATTTTATTTTATATTAGCAAACTGCAAATTGTCCTTCTACCACTGAAAAGCAGTATTAGGTAAATAATTGAGGCATAAATGTGGTCTGTAGTCTCAGATGGCACCGCTGCACATTAACATATACAGTTATTTCTTGAGTTAGTTAAAATATGATTATCCCAGGCAGTTATTCCATTTTATTCAGCACAGAGTGTTTTATATGGGTGTAGTTAATTTAAGTATTCCAGGAGGTGTAGGTCAAGTATGAGCAAATATTTGAGAAAGAATTCTAGAGCCCACCAGAGGACTGGAAAAAAAAAAACTTTAGCAATCATTAAATAGTGGATTAGCATGGCGCACGTCCAGTGTATCTATGTAGCTGCCAAGATACAGGATTAGCACCTTTTCCTTTAAAATTAGCCGGCGGCGGGGATAGATGTCCAGTAAGCTTACACACGTCTGCAGAATGTAGTACAGCTGTAAAATGATGTCTTAAAACAAATAAACTGTGATTATCTGAAACACCTTTAAGTAATTACACTATTTCAGTTTCTAGTAGAGGTGCACGGTTGTTCGTTTTTTTTTTTTTATAGCTGCCAAGAAACTATTGATGTCTAAAGGGGGATATTTTCATTTCAGTAGGACTTGTCTGTTGCAATTTGTGAGGCCACTTGACTGGGCTCTAGTGTATTCAGAAGACTGCCAGAATCCCCTTGGACAGGTGCACGTCTGCAGCACCTCCGGGTGGCTAGGCTCAGGGATTAGAGAAGGTGAGAGTGCTGGAGCGCTGCCTGCCGCGAGGCCTGTCCCGGCTGCCGCTGTTTAGCCAAGGCAGCGCCAGTCAAACACAAAACAGATGACAGAGGGAGGGGGGCGGCTATAGGGCTGACTTGTGTTCCTTCTGTTCTGTGTCTGTGTTTACCCTTGAGGGGTGTCAATAAGATATGGCTACCATATTGTGCATGATATTACCCATGTTGAAGCTTTATTGTTTCACCAGTCAGGCCTAATACATGTTCACAGCAGTAATAACTCATTGTGTCTTCGAGTAGCCCTCCAGTGCAGAAAACACAGTCCTTATTTCTATTGGCACTTATTGACGGATATTGAACCGTGGTCTAATCCCATATGGATTTTCCAGTCCATCTTGATCCGGTGCTCACTCGGTGCATTTCTGCCAGTCCACTTGTGTTGCAGCTGTGCAGAGGCCCATGTCAGAGTGGCTTTAGTGAATCCTGACAGCCTCATTTAGGACTTCTGTGCCACCTCAGTTTTTGCGCAGGCTAAACTGGTTCTCACCCTAATATCCCTGGATCAAATTCTGTTTTCTTTAAGGATTTTTCAAATGATTTTATGGCGTGGTAATTTTTTGCTGCCTCTAAGCCAAGACGTTCCATGTCCTTGGAGGTTCTCTTTAGTGGCCGCAGGATACTTTGAGAGTGTTTTCTTTCACCATCTTGATGGAGAGATTAATGCACAGACTGTTCCAATGGCCTGTGAGTTTTGGCAGGTATCGTTGATTTTGACACAAAAGATACTCCATGACCAGTTGCAATATGAATACTGAAAGCTATTTGGATACAAACTGTGCCTCCCAAATAAAATGGTAAACTAGAGTCAGGATATTTTGTTTGAGCTGCAGATCATAAAACATTTCATTTGTATACATATCCTACATGAGCGTGCGATAATTTGTGTAAAATATGGCCAGTCCTTGTAATTGTAGAACTCATTTTACAGCAATTCATAAAAATGTTGAGTGCAAGTTGAATTTTGGAATAAATATGTCATTAAATCACATTTTATTTGGTGCAGTAGTTTAAAAAATGTACTATTTGGAGGCTCATAGCAAAAGGCCAGACTGCACTAACCTTTGGTTGCAACTTGCTGGAGCCAGCCAGCGTTGACAGGTTTTGCCAGAGCCTGAATGTGCAGGCAAGGGCGGGTGGCAGACACTCAGACTCTTCTCTCTGGCACAGACCAGGCTCAGAGACAGCCTTCCTCTTTTGATGACTCCCTAAGCTCATCTATCAATCGCCACCTTTCCAAACCGTCAAGGCTCTTTGGAGATGCCACAGATGCCACATTCTGACGTCAGCAGCACTCACAAACACGAGGAGAAGTGGGCTACTCACTAGTTTATGGTCTGATGCCCATGTACTGGACAAGGCCTCTGACCTTAGAGAGTGCTTGTCACAACTGTAAGGCAAGCAACAGAACAACTAAAGACTGAAATAGTAACATGGGAGAAACATGAGATTTCTGTCCATCTGTTGCGATGCTCAGCCCCGAGCGCTAGTGCTGAAGGAAATCTGAACTCTACTATTCGTAGTATGTACGCTGTAATGCAGTGTTAAAGTGTGTTCTCAGTTAAGTGTGTGCACAAATGTATAATACTGAAAGCACTTTTTAAAATATATTCTTTGACCCAAATATCTGACATGAAGTTTTGGAAGGCACGTTTTCAGTCATGAGAAACATGCTGAACCCTGACGTCCCTGGAATGGTTGGTGAGGTGGCAGTTTGAATGAGGAGATTAGTCTCCAGCTGGCTTTAAATCCTGAAGACAAGTGGGCACTACATCATTTTGTGAGACAAATTTGTACCTTTACAACTGTGTTATATAAACAGACTTTGTCTCTGCTCATTATGAATTGTTATGGCCAGTACTCACAATATATAGTTTCCCCAAATGGCCTTAAATAAGCAAACTACTGTGATATTCCAGGATTTTGTCCCTGTCAAGAAGTGCCAAAAGACATAAGTGTCATTGGTTACATAGAAGATGAAGTGTTATTTCATTTTTTGCCTAAAACCAAAATATAACGTTTGCTGTCTTCAAGAATATTTTCTTTTGTATGTGGTACAAATGTTGGCTCACAACACTGAGTAAATGTTGGAAAAGCCGATCATGTGCTGTGAATGATGAGCAGCAGAGACAGAGCTGCCTATCCTTGGTCTAAAGTCCAGTTGTTTCTTCTCTTGTTCTTGCCAGAACCATTGGGCCAAAAAACACTCTTGAAACATGAGATTGATGGGTGTCAATGGCTGCCACTTCTTCTGGGAAACATTTCCTTCAATGAAGGCTTGTGGTGAAATGTTTACAATGTGGGAACTATTAGCAACCTTCAAGGAGAGGACAAACCAGCATGCTGTAATCAATACTTCTTTTGTTTTTCTGAAGCCACACGTGGAGCTTGAGTGCCAGTTATATGGCCCATGGTAGATTTTGCAATAATCAGCTTACTTTAGGATGTGGTGAAGTGTAATATTAGAGTTTTAAGAACATGTAGATGAGCTACTGCTGGTGCCCAGCTTAACACTGGGAACATGACTGTAACATGGACTCCACTAATCAGGTTGCTCACAGCGTGTGAGCTAACCGGTAAGATGAACTGGAGAGATCTACCTATTACAGCTTTTACATCCATATCTATATCTATATCTATATCTATATCTATATCCCTGAAGTCAGTGCTTGTGCAAACCCTTTCTCTGTAATAGACATTATGTGAATTATTACCCCAAGGACCACATAAGGTATCTCTAGAGCTATTTCAGTTTGTGACAGCTGTCTGTATACAAGATTGTCATTTCCGTGTGAAGACACATGCATCTAAGGCATGTGGTAAAGACTCACAAAACATAGTATACAATCAAGTAAGTGGGTCATTGAGAAGCACCTGCTGCACAAGTCCAAGGATCAGCACTCACGCCACAGCAGCTGATCCCAAATCCCAAATGGATTGGGATGATTGATGGCTGGAGCACATGTGGAGTATCTGTTTATCCTGGGCATTATCTCACCTTTGAGCCAGTTTCATATACTTTTGGGTTGGCTCAAAGCTAGCACTGAACTGTGTTTAGTAAAGCTACCTGCTTTACTAATGTCTCTTTGCTGTAAAAATTGATATGCACCTGTTTCCACTTTAGATTGCATGGTCCACAACAACTGGACTCAATGCTGAAAGCTTTAGGCCTGAACTGAGATCACTTTGCAAACAGATTCCCTGAAGCATACTGTATTTTAATTATTGGGAAAAAATAAACAAGCAAAAGACTGAAAGTAAATCACTCTGACTTTATTATGTATCAATGGAAATTCAGTCTCTGTAGTTAAGATTAGTTACCATCCCTTAAACTCTTTAAAGATGCTGTTTTATGAGAGGTTTCAGGAGCATCACCTAATATTAGAGAGGTCATTTATTTATTTCAGTAAGAAGATAACCTACCCATTGAGTCACAATGGCACACTTAGGACATACATTTAAATAGTTGGTTAAGGTATAGAGTTACTTGAAATAATTGATTTTATTTAGTAATTTATTTATTAATGAACATGTATATTGGAAATGTGTCATTGAGTTTTCATACAGGGAGAGGTTATGTCCATCAACTAGGTGTGGACAGCTGCAAAGAGGACAGCCATAACAGTAGCAAAGCACTTCCCTTTTTTAGCAAACCTCCTTTTTGATACTGCAGCCTTGTGTGTTGTGTGTGATTTACGGCCAAGATTTCACAACGTTTCACACCATCAGTGGATCCTCCGAGTTAATCTTAGATCTGAAAATAGTTTCTGTTAATCTGACAGATATGCTATAAACCTTCCATTGCAATATGACAGCGAGCTAGCAAGCATTTTAAAATAATAGATTTGGATCCATATATCCGGATATTTACAAAATGATTCAATAATTTGCCGTAAAAACAAGCGTTCTGTAACGTAGCAAATGTGAAAAACCCTTGAGCTAGTTCAAAATCCGTCTTCTGCAGTTTACAACACCTTGTAGATGTTGACAGGCTTGTCAGGTCTACACAATAAAATATGAGCCCATTTACCATTTTACCCCAGACACAACAAGATGATGCTGACAGCTGTGCCCCAGAGAAATGTGGCCACTCCAAACTGTAAATCCTACTATTAAATACAAGGCAGTGTTATGCAAATATTGATATTTTCAGAAGGTCCTTAAATTTTTCCTCAGGGAGCTCTCAGAACACGGTAAACAAGGTCACATCACACTGACCGTTCAGTCTGAAACTCAGTCTGGGCTTTTCGTCACTGTGACATAAGATAGACGCCAATGGTATTAGTCAGTCCTGTCTGTAAACGCTGGCTCTGCAAAGCATTGACAAAGCTACGCTCTGACTCTTGAACCGACTCGTGTTGTGCTTGGATTACAGTCGTATACCAAAGGCAAGTAAAGTGAAAGTGCCTGCTGTCTGGCTGTACTCGCATGAACTGAACTGTGCCCCTTAAAAACCCGCCACCCTTCCCCACACACTACGTCATAGTGCACTTTGTGCCTGCTCTTGCACAGTGCCTACAGACTCTTGATTTTATTATATACATGTTAAAGCTGAATTTCTATGAAGTAAAGCACAGAAAAACCACCTGAGAATATGCAACACACTAAGACACAAGTGCAAAATGTGAATAAACCAGAGATTTTAGAGGAAGATGCCTTACCTATTTTATTTTCCATGTCCTGCCAAAGAATGTATCATTAGGGAGGAAAATAACCAGTCTGTTGAAATGTCTGAGGCTTTTGTCAAGACATTAAAAGGTAGATGAAGTGAAAAATGAGGAAAATTGTCATGGTTATGCTTTATTAGACAATAAGTACCTGCTTTGTGACAGCAGAAGACTTTCACTTACCAATCACTAGATCCAGTTCCAAGACTTTTACCTCACGGTCCCACAGTAACAAGACAATCTCCCTCTCCTTTCTCTTCCGAACTCAATGAAACACATTGTTATATTACATTTTATTAAGTACTCAATAAGTAATGGGCTTGGTAAGTTTGTAAGGTTAGAAATGGTGCTCCAGGGACAGCACAGAGTTAGAACTTGGCACTGGCGTCGCAGAGCTCAGGTTACTACCAGCTGCCCACCCAGATTTGCTGGCAGGTTAATGTGTCCAAAATGACAAGTCTGCCAACACTGAGCTCAAGCACAGGGCTCGAGGAGTATTGTGTCTCTGGCAGTGTTCTACTGCTGCAAAGCACTCATGCTATGCCTAGGTTAGAAAAGCCACAAATCAAAGGTACTCCTCCCATGGAAAGAGATACCCCATAAACACTGGAAAATGTATGTCTAAAAAAAATCAAATACAAACCATGATGGAAAGAGTTTTGAATAGAACACATATCTGAAGACGCTCAGGGGACTTTGAACTTTCAGCGATCATATCTTTCATCATTTATTTTGTACATAATGTAGCTGGCTTGATGAGTACAGTGTCATAAGTGTGGGTCAGTAAAGGTTCATGGAAGTCTTCACAAAAGATGACTGTGAGGTTGTTACCAGGCTAACATATTCTGCCACCACACACACACTGACTCAGTATATAATACGTTGTGGGAAATAAAGTTGGTGGACCAAGCAGCAAGCCCTTTCTGAGACTAGGTTGTGTCTGACATTAGGTTGTAGTTAATAGTGCTTGAAATTAAACAACAAACCTGCAAGTGCACTCTTCTGTTTTAAGATCTGTGCCTCGCTTTTAGTATTATTCTGTTTATTGCCGCCCTGAGGGACCCACCCACACTGTCAAGTAGTGTTTGGACTACTCCTTTTTCAACATTTTTTATTACATTCATGTCACATCAGAGTGAACTTTTTATTTACTGACTCAACTTTGACTATACGATGGCGCTAACATTGCTGGGTTTATATTTTTAGTGCTATGGCAACACTTTGGGCCTCCAGCTCTGGTGTGTTGTGCTGACATTTGAAGCGACTGTGGCTTTTCAATGAAAGGCCAACGTTGTGAGCATCGCAAAGATCCCATTGTAAGTGGCGGCCCTTGTCATCTTCATGAGACAGCATGTTTGTTGACTCCCGACGGGAGGCCTTTGTGAGGGCCTGTCACTACAAACAGCATTTTGCTCCAGTGCCAGCGCCATTGTACAAACAGGGCACTACAGTTCAAACGATGAGCTTCTGTTCTTGTGCAGTGCATTGCTGTTCACCGAAAACACACGACAAACTCAAGGCCCGCTGTCCAAATGTTTTATGTGGCCCGTATACATTTAGAAGGTGATATTTTTGGTTTTCTTGGATTTGAACAGGTTTTAGATTCATTTAAATCAGATTAATTTTATTTGTTCAGGAAATCTTATATTATTATTATATATAAATGCTAAAATCCAAATAAAAATATGTTCAAATCCATCAAAAATATGTTCAAAACATCCAAAACCTCCTTAAATCCTAATAAAACCTGTTCAAATCCAACTAAAAGCAGTTTCCATAAAAGGAGAAAATTAATGTTGAAGACTTTTGTAAAACTCAAATGAAGAAACCTTCCATTCAAAATTAAATAAAAGCTTCCCAAATGCCACCATCTTCGGCCCCTGAAAGGATTCTTATTTACTATCGTGGCCCCTCACCAATTTGAGTTTGACACCACTGACCTAAAACCTTATCAGCAGGCAAAATATATTTGTTTTAACCTAAACAATAATAACCAGATTATATTTCTACTCTGGCACATTGTCACAGTGACAGATGATGGGGCCTTACTGAGCCAGTCTGTCTCAAACCCTGTCGTCTGGAGATGCTGCTGAAGAGAACAAGTGGCCACAGTGGAGTTAGTGTCTGCTGGACTCTACTGAAGTGTGTGTGTGTGGTGGTTATTTGTGTCTGCCCTGATCCACTGTACAACAGCTCCTGGTATCAAGTGTTGTCTCTGTGTGTGTACTGGGTGGACTTGATGTTTTATAGGGGTAGTTGGTGAGCTATGGGAGCAGCTGGTAACTCCACTCTGTTTGAAAAGTCTGGCGTAAAAACCGCAGTGAGAAGTGGAGCCATATATCCCCAGTGAACAGCCAGGTCGATATGTGCCGTCAGGGCCTCTACACTCTCTTGGCCCGCAGTTTGTGATTCCCTCATTCATCAGTGGCGTATTAAGTGTTGAGATTAAGTCTAGCAAAAAGGAACCTCGAGGCCAAATGTGGCTTTGAATAGAAGTTTTCATTGGCCTCAAACAATGTGTTTTTTGTTGCTTTAGTTAATGTAATGTAGCAATATCCTGAGGTGTGTTGTGATTTCCTGAGGCATATTAACTATAACTTGTCGACTAAAGAAAATATTCCTAGTTCAGGTTACTAATATTTCCAATTGGCAATGTATTATAAAGATAGGTGCCTACAGATGTTGATATAACGCTAAAGCAGTGGTGTCAAACTCAAAGTGGTGAGGGGCCGTGATAGTTAATAAGAATCCTTTCAGGGGCCGAAGATGGTGACATTTGGAATCTTTGATTAAATTGTGAATGTTATAAAAGGTATCGTTAACATTAATTTCCTCCTTTTATGGAAACTGTTTTTTTTAAGAGATTTTAGTTGGATTTGAACAGGTTTTAATTGGATTTAGACAGTTTTAAGATGGATTTGGATGGGTTTTAGATGGATTTTGACAGGTTTTAGAAGGATTTGAACAGTTATTGGAATTGGAAAAGATTTTACATGGCTTTGAACAGGTTTTAGAATATTTTTTTGGTTGTAAAACCTGTTCAAATCCAATTAAAACCTGGTGCCAAAAATATCACCTTTTTAAATGTATTGAAGGACCACATAAAACATTGTAAAGGGCTGCATTTGGCCCCCGGGCCCTGAGTTTGAAAGTTCATCATGCTGTCGTTAGTTTCAAGTCCATTCCAAAGTGAGAGGGAACCTGTGAAATGCTTAGGCAGCCACATTAATCTTCATGATCAGTAAGAGTCTTCATCTGTCAGGGCCAGGGCTCCGGTGATTAATGGGGAGGAAATTAGCCCCCGTTTGACTGAGAACACTGAAATTGCTTGATCGACTCAGGGCAGAGCACAAGGCCTTTAACTAGTTTGTCTTGTGTCACTCGCTAAATGAGGCAATTAATGGAAGAGCCACATTCACTGTCTGGTTGAAACTGGTAGAAATGAAAACAGTGTCCACTTTAGTTCTCATTAAGACCTAAAGACTGACTGGAGCTTTAGAGACAAAAACAGTGATCCCAGTCACCGTTTAGTGAACTCAAGTTACTTCTAAGTTGAATTATTGTTGTATTTAAAGCTGTCTTCCATTGTGCATTTGTCCTCATATTAGTGGTATTTAACTTTGACAAAAATAAGAACATTTGCCAATATGATACAAATACAAGTGAGGAAAAAATGTAGCCTTGAAGTAATCGTTGAGGAAGTTGTGGTCGTGTTAAATCAGATACAGACTTCTCCACACTGTCCATTCTGTGCTGGTCTAGTACCAAGATGCACTTACTGGTAACAAGATGCACTTACTGGTAACAAGATGTACTTACTGGTAACAAGATGCACTTACTGGTACCAAGATGCACTTACTGGTACCAAGATGCACTTACTGGTAACAAGATGCACTTACTGGTACCAAGATGCACTTACTGGTACCAAGATGCACTTACTGGTACCGAGATGCACTTACTGGTAACAAGATGCACTTACTGGTACCAAGATGCACTTACTGGTAACAAGATGCACTTACTGGTAACAAGATGCACTTACTGGTAACAAGATGCACTTACTGGTACCAAGATGCACTTACTTTCTGTTACCAGTAAGCGTTACCGAAAACTACTCTTTACAGACAGGCACAAGCCAGGGCCACCACTCCCCTCCATCGCCCCTAAGGCCATGTGTCGAATTGATTGACATTGTTTTCAGTTTCCTCTCCCTCAAAACTGTCAACATTAAGCTTCGACTGTTCGTTCTTCTGTTAACCATGAATATTACTTGCTATTTGAACCCTTTGTTTTCCAGCCCAGTTCTTTGGGTTTAACTCTTCAAATCTGTCACGAGGGCATTTGTTAGTTGTTCTTTACCTTTCTGCTCAAAGAATGCCCTCAAACAGATACCTCCCCTGTGGCTCATCTCGTACTAACCACCTTGTTGTAGGTTGAGAGCTGTTACCCAAACGCACAGGAGAGGGCCATTACTCACTCCTGTCACAGCCGAGCCCAGGTCACAACCATGTGTCAAGTGAGTACGACACTCTACCCGGTATCAGGCTACCAACTTTTTCATCACAGCCTCTGCTGACACTAACAACTACAAGTCCCTCAAGAGAGCAGCACCGTTTGATTTATGGCAAAGCGATTCCGTTACATCGAATATGTTTGCAGCATGTATTTACTCTTGAAGTATTGTCGCTGGATCTACATCAGAGGATGGAGTTTTGGAATAGATGAGCGAGGATGCTTCACGAGCTGATTCAGCCAGTATTTACACCTGTTATTTAGTGCCATATTAGATTCTTAATCCTCAGTACCATCATTACACAACATACCAAAATAAATCTGCACATAGTTGGCTGATCCAGTTGCTCAAAGGACAAATACCAAAACACATGGAGGATCTATATGAATCTGGCATCAATTACTTGACTGCATTTAATTAACTTTATATCCTACTAATTTTGGACCAACACTGAACAGAGTCGGCTTAGGTTTGCAGTTAATTCATGCGAAGATGAGACAAGTAAACCAAGCCAGCAGATGAAAACGGTAAATCTGCCACTCTGCTTTTGCATACAGTAAAGTTGGAAAGTACTTATATTTGAAAGATTTCCAACAGTTTTAATTGCATCTTCAACACAAGAATTATGACTCCCCTGTTTGCTTTATGACATTTTGAGGTTTAACCTGGATAAGCATTGCCTTGCGGCAGGATCAATCCCAAAAAAAAAAGAGAAATCATTTGCAGTCCCTCCTTAAGCACACACAGATGGCTATATTTGTAGTATTTATTGAAAAGCACAACATAAATGCCTTTGTGCAGAAAGTGAAAAGTTCACAGCTGACAATCTTTTCAGGATCAGAGAAGTAGTTAGTTTTAGTGGATCACACTAAAGTCTCAAAGATAAAAATAGGATGGCGTTTTTTCCTTTCTGGTGTAATTTACCTATTGATTTTCCTGTAATGCACTCCAGTCATTAATAGTGACAAGGGTTAAGCTCCTATTCCCCGTTGATGGAGTGCAAAGCTGGGTTTAGTTCATTGGCTTCAAGTGAGAGTATCTTTCATTCATTATCTAGAACATATTGGAGTACATCATGTCTCATTTCCTACCCTTTTTAATGCCACTTAGCTTCTGCAGTGCTCCCTGATGAAAGCTCAGAAGTAGACTGAAGTCAGCCTCAAAGTGTGTCCTTGAATGCCCTGGGCACACGTAAGCGTTTTCCACAGGAGTAGGTTGCACTGTGTCTCTTATGATTAATTGTGATGATTATGACATGGCCATATAAATGCCAATATGTACCACCCAAATGAAACATAATGGAACATCTGTTAGCCTCGCAGAAAGGCGTTTTTATTCAGTTGATTCACTACTTTAATAGAACTGTCTGCAAATCAGTCAATCACAAAGGCTTGGCAAACATAAGCAATATATTGAGAGGAGGTGGCTCCATTTCATGTCAAAGACACTGAGAGCTTCTGTGCAGCCTCTTTTCACACTTTTAAACATTCATCAGGTAAAGCACCTTAAAAGTCCTGACCTAAACTTTCCCCAGTGAGTAGCTCTCTGACTCAACAAGTTGAGGCGTTGAAAAGGTGACTTTTGTCCTAAATACCTTGTGACATTGAGAGGTTATTGTTCACTGTGAACTCTAACAGTTGAGCTTTACTCTACTCTGCACACACTGGTGATAGTTCAGAGTACAGTTTTTAACAATTGTCAAAGAGAAGCATTTCCAGTTGTCAAAGAGAGCTATTGGCCGGCTATGATCATGTGATGAGAGCCATTGTCATGACCAACCAATGAGGTTGACATCTGGTTTTGAAACAAATTGTTTCAAAATTGTCTGATTTGCAGACTGTTCCAATGATTTAGCATCTCAATATAAGTGTACATTTGGAGAAATTAATTCTTTGCATATAGCTTCTTGTTTAAGACATTCATTTTGTACACATTCATGTTAGAATATGAGTCATGAAATTCCTTGAAAAAAGTGTGGCATTTGTTTTCCCTTCATCGCTCTGTGCCCTGAAACTATCAAGGCTTCTGTTCCTCACTTCAATGTAAGAAGACGATTATGACCGTAAAGCCTCATCCCCACTATCCCACACAGCGGCCAACATCTGTGGCCATGTTCTTCCCACACTGATGAGGAAAGGACTTTCAGCCATGTGTTGTGGGGAACCATCCTCTTACAACATCCTATGACGAAGCTCTGTGAAAGAACAGCTGAATGTATGAAGGGAACATTTTAATATTGATACATGTAAAAGGTTTAAAGCCATGTTAAGGCCAAGAGTTGACCCAACAATATGTTATTCTATTATTGATGTCTATTATAGCCTTTTTTTAATAAAAATATTTTGTAATAAACATCCTTTTACAGCATTGAAGATTTTAAAAAGGGGACCTCCGTGTGCAGTTTCAAACAGAGGATCATATACAACAACAGTATGACTTAATGCACTGCAGTTGCAAAATGTTTAAAACCATTTTTAAACACAGCCTCTAAGGCCTCAAGTGTTATTTCATCTGATGAAGTTGAAACACATGGGAAAAGACAAAATAAAAATTGCAGACTGTGACCGACGTTTGGACCTCCCAAAAGTCTTCAGTTGTGAACTTCACTGTGGACTTAGAGCTGCTTTTTCTTCTTGAGACCAGTGTCCAGTAGGAGAATGAGTGAAACATCTCTTTTGGCAGTGGGCACAGTTCTGTCCTGGCACATGTTTAGGCTCACTCTCTCCCTACTCATTACCACTTCAGCATGCGCTTCCTGAGGTTTCTGCCTCATCCGAGATGCATGGAGCCTTTGTGTGCACCGTGCACATAAAAGGTTCGCGGTGAAGCTGCAAACCGCGTGGAAACAAAAGGATTCTTTCTCTTGCGCTCACACGTTGGAGCAATCTCAAAGACAGCTGTTCCCCTCCCGGGTGTCCCAAACTCTGACTAGATTCCCCTCTTCTCTCCCTGTGCCATCCATATAGCTTCTCACTGATTTATGAAAATATCAAAAGGGCCCACCAAAGTGGATCTTTTGTGGAGATGTGTACAAGTCCCCGAGACTCCTCCTGTGTTTCTTGTCCTTAGCTGCTCAGACATCCAATCCAGCTCGGATAACTGGGATTCTGGAGCAGAGGATGCACTCCTGTCACAAGGTTCCTTCTGATCAGGGCAGATGACTTTTCAGCACCCTCAAATTTAACCATGTGGCGGCTCTGTGTGTAATGAAGGAAGACTTGCGTGTAAATCAAAGTAGCACAGTGAAACTACAGCATGTGGTTTAGTGCTTGAGGCAGAGGCCCACTCCAGTTAGGAGCTCTGTCAGCCGAGTGGAGTGAAGTCCTTGTAGTGTGGACTTGCAAGTGTTCAGGACCCATTACACTCTATAAAGACGAATAGAAATTTACTGAAGTGATGTTTCATTAGTGTGAATACTGTACAGGAAAACATTAGGAAAACAGTGTTCAGTATGGAGGTCACCCACTGTTAAATTATGTAATCAGACTTTAATAGCTTAATGACACTGCACTTTTGATATGTAAGTTATATAAAAGTAATGAATCTTTTTAGAAAACTTTTACTATTAAGCGATATTGCCACTGTGGTAATTATGTAGATTATTGGTGTCTGCATTGTTTTGCGATTCATGGCTTGTGTGGTATGATAGTTTTGGCCTGAAGACAGTGGTCGTAGTTTATGTGGTGCAGTGTATTGTACCAGAAGAACCTCCCAGAAACCAACTGAAATGTGCATTCAATCAACACTTGTCAACATCCAGTGAGTTTTATTGTGAGTTAAAGAAAATCCAATCTTTAATAGCAGAAACTGCTCCTTCTGTTTGTGGCATTAAACATTAAATGTGAACAAAAAGGATCATACTTATGAAGCAAAAAGGAAAAATTTTGGCCATTTAAACTAAAAGCCATGTTGCAGCAATCAGTAGTTTCTGCATTCCCAAATGCTATGCCTCATATGAAATAGACCCTGGAAAGAAGAGGTCGAATTCAGGCTTTGACCTGGCAGTTCACCACAAAACCAGCTCGTAGCAGCAAAGAGATGGGCCACAGTCATTTGCCCCTGGAGCTTGGAACAAGCCTCGGTGCTCTTTAGCAAAACCAAAGGTTTACTGGCAGGTTTAGTTGTTATAAACAGGAGACATATCGAGAGTCCAAATATAGGATTTATGATACCACTTAAAGGCATCTGGTGAAGTTGAATATTATGTGAAATATGTAAACACTCCTAAACAGAAAAAGTATCTCTGCATCATGTTCTGTGCAAATTGGAAAGAACATTCATGTATTTATCACCACAATGTTCTGGTGGCATAGGTCATTGTTTCAACATAAATTTGTGTGGAATGCACTGTTCTTGATGTAAAGACCACTGTTTTACACAGTTGACATTCATGTAATGTCTTCGTACTAATCCCTAATGAGTATCAGGGACAAATGCTGGCTCTAACCCCTACTAATGCATGGAATAGCATTTATACTCTATCACACAGTGCAAAGGCTGGGTGCCTGGCACAGCACTATGAGGAATCGATCAGCTGGCTCAGCTT
Source organism: Rhyacichthys aspro (assembly GCA_036850595.1). Classification (NCBI taxonomy): domain Eukaryota; kingdom Metazoa; phylum Chordata; class Actinopteri; order Gobiiformes; family Rhyacichthyidae; genus Rhyacichthys; species Rhyacichthys aspro. The sequence continues at coordinate 6,202,902 of CM072165.1, forward strand.
GGAGGAAAACTGCAGGGATCTGAGCAAATACCAGGGCTAATCATTTATTGCAAGCACACTTTGTAACAACAAGACACAATAATTAGGAATAAAAAGGCTACAATTAGTGGTAAAGTAGGAATAATCATGTTTGGGAATCTTTGGAGCTCCAGGTAGTTTGAATTGTATTACAGCTAATAAGCTGATACATATCTTGACTTCAAATGTAGGTCTGGCACTCATCAACAAGGACTGTGGGATTGTTTTTGTTTGGTCAGTATTCCATGTGTTTACGAACGCTGTTGATGGCATGGCCACGCGGTGTTGCCAGTAAGAAAAACGTGTCAACAAATCCATCTGGATATTTGTTTCAGTCAGGTAATATATCTCTGAGTCGACAGCCCCTCACCTCCCCCCAGCTCCTATGAACAGAGCAGTTATTTAACTTGGAACACCAAACCCTATACATATTCCTTATCTGTTTTGACAGCATTCAGAAAATGTCACATTTTGATAAATTGATGGAAAAGAAGGAAAAAAACCCTTCTTGGTCAAAGATGAAGTCATGCCTTTTCCAGTTTGTATGGTGAATCTCAGCTCTCTTTTGGAAATGGATCTAAGGAGATAGAATTTGGAGTTGGTGCTGCAAGGACGGAGGCTTCAGATATCACCTTTTGGAAGGTCGACATGTTCCCACATACTTAAACTATGTTGACAGCTGAAGAATGTTATGTAAAGGTTTAAGTAGCAACTTTTTGTTTTATTGTAGTACAGCGGTAACAGTGTGCAAAACTAGATAAATGATCCTTAAGCGCCTTAAAAGCTACCTTAAATATGTTGATGTGAAATGTATTGTCATAATGTTCTAATGTTCTCATAAATATGTTGAATTTCCAAAAAGCACATCACAGTAGCTTTTAAAACTAACCATATTTTTTTTTTTTCTCTTTTATTCCATTCAACTGGAAAATCGTCTTGGATCGCCTTGACCGACTTCAGGTATGTCACATCACATCACTCACAATAACTGATGACTGCTTTGCCAGATGCTGCCGTTCACGTCCAATATGCGTGTAACAATGTTTCTGTCTAGAACTGACAAATGCTACATGACATTGAGCATAAGTTGCGGTTCCCTTTTCGAAATGTTTGACTCTACTGCTTTGACTAAAATTTAGCAGAAGGCTGAGCAAGCATTTCGACTTTGAAGGGCATTCTGTAAATTAATATGTAATGAAAATAAACATGAATTTACTCCAGAGACCATCAAATCCTGAATGGAGACTCTAAATGAGGCTTTGAAGTGGTCAGACTACCACAGCCCTTAATGTTTTTTCCCCTGTCTGTGTTAAATACCGTTACTGCACTGGCACGACTCGCTCATTGCTCGTGTTTTTTGTCGCTGCAATGAACAGCTTTATAGCCCCTTAAGCCCCTGTGTACTGTATATCTGTATTCTGTAATTGCCCTGCACTTTTCAACCAGAAACCAAACATGAGCGCTGCCTCCAAACCCCTCCACAGAGCCAGATGTTTGCGTCAGTACCTGATTTACACAATGGCGTTGACAGTACTCTCAATGTACATATTTAAGTTGCAATGTACCACGTCTCTATGCTTCTAATTTAGCCAAGAATCTTCACCAAAATGGATAATGACGATATTTGGGTGGGGGTTTGCTTTAATACCAGTGAGAGACGAAGGGATCAAGTGAAAAGACTTCTAATCCTAGGGTCTTAATTGCAGGGTTCTGGCAGCCAGCTGAGCTCAGCAAACACCATCAACTTGGCCAATCAGAATATAATCTCATCAATCTGCTTGATATGGTCATTACAGTGTGGATTAGAGTAATGCAAATGATCCCTACTTAGGGTATTTTACCCATTTCACAGTGATATGCCCTCATTTACTCTGATGGATCCTGGATATTGGCTGAGTGGCTACTCAGGAAGAAAGCTGTTATGGTCATTTTCAAGGTTTATTGGTTCTTTTAGAACAGATTTCTGCAAAATACCCTTTGTGAATGGTATACATATTGAAATGGTTGTACCATAGAATATTTTGTGGTTTTGTTTTGTAATGGAGCCCTTTTCTTGAGGGACTTTGACCAGACCAGGCAGTATAACAGCTTGAAGTCTTTAATATAGTCATTGACCGACGTCAACGACGAAAAGTGGACCAATAATCATTCATTAAAGGTGCAATGTCAAGTTACTGTATCTATCAAAAGGTATTAAACTGAAGCCTACAGCCTATGTAGTTAGTGATGCTATGATCAGTAAAGATAACACCACAGTAGAATAATCTCTCTCCAAAACTATGTCACCCAATCACTAGAATGTTTAACAAACATTGAAAACACTGCTTTACATTTAGCAACTATTTGTCTCTAAGTTTTCAGACACACTCCCAGAGAAGGAAGTAGGCCTGTCATGTCTTTCCACTGTAGATATTTCTGATATCACTTGGAGACTCTCTTAATTTACTTTGATCTCCTGACCTTACCCAGTTGTTAGTCGTGCATGTAATCAGGCCATTGTTGTAGTCTAATATCACAGGTTTATTGTCACTAAAGTTTCCCATAATCTGCAGTAGATAGTAGAAATTAGTGCATCTAGAGTCGAGAAGGATAGACACAAATTCTGCTGCAACAAAACTGCAGCTTTTTTTCCTGTTTCTCAGTGATGCTTGTGTTTCTTTTGGTCAGACTCTTGGCCTCGACCCCACGCTACCACATACTTTCCAGTCATCTTTATACACACTGTCTCGTCTGTCTTTTGCCCCTCTCTCCTTTTTTGATACCAGTTTCAGCTCTTGTGTACGTTCACTATAAATAATGCCACCTGTTGGGCTGGGGCCCTTATTACACTCAGGTTACAGCAAGTTCAGGGCCAATATGCGCGGCCTATATTGGCACGGCAAGTCCTCCTATTGGCACAGTGAGCTATGTCTGGCACTTCCTGACTAATGCATTTGCCATTAAGGCCACAGGGAGAATAGCTAGAGCAATGAGGCCAAGGTTAGAGCAACCTCTGATTCTCTCCAGAGATAGAAACTTGAACAGCTCATAATGAACTGTGTTGGAGATATTGAAGTCTTCTAGTGGAGTTTTGGAGCTATGGAAGTAGGTAATCAACACCTAAACCAAGTTCACTTTTTAGGGGTTAAAATGTCGATCACTTGAAAGCACGCACAGCAGGACGTGATCACGGTGTGGGTGACGGGGTTAAAGGTCAACTCTCTCAAATAGCCCCTAAGAGTACAACGGCCACCGGCGTCTCTGGCTTTGAAATGGGAGGCAGCGCTGGATGCTCTCACATTCTGGACCGGCCTTAACATACCAGCGCCTGCCATCACACACAGTTGTCGTGTCAGGTGTCTTCTAGGAGGGGTTATTTTTAAGATGATGGAGGAGGCATTTACGGGTGCATTCGATGATCACACGCCCCATTTGATCATGTCTACTGTATTACACCACGCAGATACACTGGAATATGGATGCACTGCTGATGCTGGCCAAGGTGAAGGTGGCACTAATAGACTACATTGTGCACACTGCCCATTTCTAAAGAGCAAAACACACTGAGCTGGTTTCTACTTCAAACAGTAATGTCAGTGGCTTTCACTTCATATTCTTATCACAGGAATGTTTTTGTATAATTTTTCACTGAAGTTGCTTTCCTCTTTTAAAGATTGCATAACTGCATAAAGTATTGAAATGTCACAAAGTTTCCAAATGTTCCTATTCGCAGTTTTAGGACTTTCTGAATGTTTGCATCACAAAAATACAGAGATCATGTTTAAAAAGTAACTGTGCCAAGCTTCTTTAAAAAAAAAAAAGGAACATTTAAACACTTGTCACTGTTGTTGCTACAGTTCTTTCTCTTATTGTTGTGAATGTCTATTTAAAATTTAACGTTTTTTTCTCAAAGTTACTCATACTTGGATTGATATTGAGCTGAACCAGAGATCAGATTTTTTTTTTTTTTAAATAACTAGAGCAAACTAAAAGTGTATTGAAGCATTTGCATATATCATCTCTTCAAAGGTATGTAAATGTTATTTGTGACTGGTAAATCATTTCAGATTGTTGCTTTGAAGAAACATGTAGCTGGTTAATTAGCCGACTCTCCGATCAATAGACTGCAAAATAGCACAAATCTCCAGCAGACTAAGCCAAAATCACACATTTCTCATGACATCTGTCTGGCGGGCACTTGTGTTAATTGCTGCCTGAAAAGTCTGCACAGGAACCAAAATGCTTCCCTTCCCTTTTCAAAGGGGCACCATGTCAGCGTGTTTGGTGTGCCAAATAAATTAGTCATTAAAAATCCTTGGGAGAAGAACAGTTAACCTTTATCTCCATCAATGTTTCATTACCCCCCCTTCAGCCAGTGCCACTTCAGTCCCTCACCGATTTAAATAAAACACTGAATGCAGTCATTAGTCATTAGTGGGTGATCATGTTTGTTAAAACTAAAAATATATGGTGTTTTTCTTTCTGTCAGGTACAAGCAAAATGAATTTGTCATGCTGTGGCCTGAAAAGCACCGCGCAAAGTCCCCAAGAGACTTCTCTAATACAGCCTTGTTTCTTGTTTTGCAGATTAGTTTGTAAAACGGCAAGTACAAGCAAAGCAAATTAAACGGAGATAGCAACATTTATTCAGGGAAAAGCATTTTCTGAAGCAGAGGTATGGCTCCTTGTAGGCAAATACACATATATAAATCCCTCGACTATCTGTAATGACTTTCTTGTGCCTGCGTCCCTGCTTATTAAAGCCGCATTGAAAACAGGTTCCAGCGACAGTTCCAAAGTGAACCGGAGAACTGTCTTCTTCAGGCCGCCTCACAAAGATTGGTAGCGAAAGGTTGCAGTCGGGCAGACGGCAGCTGACTGTGCCTCGGCTAGTCTAATCAAGCCCTCCTCTCTTACCTTCTGCACAGGCATGTCCTCACTTCCTATAGGGGTTTCTGTCCGCCTGAAACCACTTACAGCTGACATATGACAGGATAATACGGGTGAACTTGGAGTCATTAATATCTGGCATTGTCAGCACCCACATGAGAAGGAACGCTTCGTACAAATCAGGGAAACGAAGAGAAACGGCTGCAGTTATGTTCCCATAAAGCTTTTAGAAATGACCCTAAAATTACAGAGTATGCTAAGAGTTGTGCTATTTCTCCATTAAGGACTTTCAAAGAAATGCCTTGTGTGTCAGCGTTAATATAACACGGGTCCGTGCAGTGAAATTCAGCGACAGCACATTCTAGTTTTGAACGACATTAGAAAGCACCATGAGAAAACAACACAGAATCGAACCTTTTTATTCCACTCTGGAGTTGAGAATGCAGTGATGTTTCCCCTTTTTCTTTATTTTGGGTCTGAGCCTGCACTGATTCATTAGCGACAACACAATTTGCCAGCCCGAGGCAGTCATGCAGACGGGCAAAGGTTCAGACTGATGGGCTTTGTCACCTCGCATTAATCCTTCTCGTGATGATTAGAAAGAATCCGCCGCCCTAAAAATTCCTAATGACTGTGCTGCCCATCTTCATAAGAGAAGCCAGAGGAGATGCACTTGTTTGTTTTATGTGCCTTGTTTTTGTCAGTGAAGAGTCTGCTGAGAAGAAAAGGCAATACAATTAACGGGGGAACCGACAAAAACAAAAGGACAGTGGAGGATGAGATAACAATGAGTAGTGATAGTACGAAATGTGAAGAATGCTTTTGTTTTAGCGATGATTCTGCTGTAAAACCTGTTTTCAAGGAGCCTGTCCTCACCTGAGCTGCAGGTCATGCAGGCGTCCATGCCCTCCCATATATTCTGATTAATATTTCAAATAAAGCCGTTTTCTTTAAAGAGCTCGTAAGCACTTTAATGGATAGTGCCTTCAGCTCTTGCAGTTAATTAATTGAGATTTGAATAAACCACTTATAATGAAAGTGCTGTAACGGTTCTGCACCAAGACGCAGTGACCTTCCCTTTATTTTCTTCATCAGACTATTTTGCTCATGGAGTGCCCCCCGCTAATTGATTTTCAATGTAAATGTTGCAAAGTCTCACAGTTAACTAAGAACAGGTCCTGATCGATTTGCGCTATTGTTTTATGCAGAACTTGCTGAAGGCTTTTTGGTGCTTTTTCAAGACTAATATCTGCAGAAATCATCAGGGCAGTGTCCATGTGATTTTGTACTTCAGTTTTGATGCTGAACAGAAGGCTACTGCCAGATACAATGACATTCAGGGTGTGAAGTCGTAGCTGTAAAACTTGTGTGAACCATTTGCAGCCTCTCATTTGAGGTTCACGAGTGCAGTGCGGTGTATGATCAGCCGCGGGGAGCCAGTTCAGTGGGGTGCCATTGGGGAACCCGTCTGCTCTTGTTTTAAGCCACCCCAAGCGATTCATTAAATAATATTGGCGACCCAAGGAGGGTTTCGGGAAGGAAACCAAAGCCGCAGGCATTCCCACCACCACATTCCCATCATCCATTGACATTTGGAGATGAGAAAGAAAGCACTCATACTTCAGCGGCTTTCCCATCTTCATTTTCTCCCCGTCTGCTAAAACACGCTGGGATCTCTGGACAGACATATTTTCAAGTAAATGTAAAAGCCAGAGGTCTGTCTATTAACATGTTTTGTCTCTCATCCAGGGATAAGTTGTGCTTTTTAGGCCTAAATGCTGTATTAGACCATGAAAAGCCCCGGCAGTAAAGTGCCAAAGCAGCTACCAGTTTGAGACTTCTAATCTAGCTGTAACCCAATCCGAACACGGGGCTTTTTGTGTACAAACGCGCTCTCTCAGTCACTTCAGCCCTGGAGCTTGCGGTCTGCATTCCGCCTGTCATAGACACAAGCTGTCTAAATAAATGCTCGCCGTAGCCTCTTTATTCTGGTGGCAGCTTGTGTTCGGGGGGCCTCTGGTGCCTCTATGCCAACACCCATGCTGCACACATGCTCCTGAACATCCGCAGACCAAAACAGTGGCATTGTACCAGGCTCACACGTAGACACCAGCTGGGGACCTGTTAACAGCCAGCTAGTCTCGCTCTGTCAAGAAACAGCTTGATGCTATTGCTGCCTGTTTATTCTTGTGCGTCGGCGTGCAGCAGTCCCGAGCTTTCAGTCGGTGCTTATGGTCGGGATCACATGTCCTATGTGTCAGACATTGTAACCTTGTGCATTCTGCTCAGAGCGAACAAGTGCGAAACAAGTCGAGTGGATGAGTTCACCAAGGTCGTAGACAACATCTGCTGCGCCATAGCTTTCAAACACTCAAAGCTGTCAAAGCTCTTATATATAACACTTCCACATTTTAATAACGACGGTGGAGCTGGTGCTACGTTAGACATCTGCTGTATGTAACATGTTAGAGCAGTTTTATTGAGTTTTAAATTTTAATGCTGTTTAGAGAAGTTGACAGTGAAACCATCTTCATGTGAAATCTATCATGTTTACATTCCCTTTATTATGCTTCAAAAGTAAGTCCTTTGTTACCATGGCAGCGGTCAGTCATAGTTTATCTTCAGCTGATTCTTGTTCATACAGTGCAAAAATCAGAGCTACTCAAACAATCCGATATCTGGTATGTCTCATCCACAACTGGACTGTCTCATATCCACAGTGCATCCATGTAATTGAGTTTCACTGACAAGATGTAATGTAACAACATGATGCAACACCCAACAGATTAGTTACATGGTTGGTTTTGATTGTGAAACCCAAAGAAGTAGAGGGAATGCATGTATTGTAGAGGCCAATAGTTGCTGTGTTTGTTTATGTTTATACTGTTCCTGAGGAATGGATGTAGGATTTGTGTTATTTGCTCAAAACTCATAAATTAGTCCCTGCTGCGCTGCCTAATAGCCTCGCTCTTCACACTTTTTGTGTGGTCTTCAGTAGTAACATCCCAGAGACTCCACCCTTCGTCCGAATGCCAAAACATGTCAGAGATGCAAGACGCTTGAAAGGAAAGCGTTTCATTTCATCAGGAATAATTACACTGTGTTCGAGAAGAGGCCTTCATCCCTCACATAATGAAATAATGATGCTTAAACTCAGCCAGAGACACAGGATGTGATTTTTAACAGATGTTTAAAAAACTGAGTTGATAATTGACTTCACAATTGATCTTGAATGGATTGGAAATACTCTCCAATTATTGTTCCCTGTAGTCACTTTCTGCTTTGCCGGGATTCAACACACAGGTCATGGGCGATTTTTCTTTGAGATGTGACAGATGAAAGAAAACAAACACACACACAGTCCCATGAGAGGTTTTTGATTTCATCTGGATGCAGCAGGAAAGGCTAACGCATGAATCAGAAGAGTTTATTCAAGTAATGGGCGCCTCCTGAAACAGTTCACACAGATCAGATGACTCCTCAGTGATATTACGGTTTCTCTCTGAACCTTCTCTGACTCCTATCCCTCATTGCTGCAGTTTGCTCGGCAGCAGACCATGAAATTTTCAGCATCAGTTCTTTCAAATGAAAACTTCAGCTGAATACCTTTGCTACTTTCTTTTCCTGGTTTGGGATGTAGTATCTATTGCATTTGAGGTGCATTCTACTTAATTTATGAACAAGAATTTAATGTCTTTGGCGTTCTGGATCATTACTGATGCACAAGGCGTTCTGCAAAGCTTTTAAGTGAGTATAATTCCTTCAAAACAAGCTCCAAAAACTTTGTTACCTTGGACTCTTCCCCAGCCCCCTCCTGTGCTGCGCCACACAGACAGCCAGAACTTAAATTGACTCTGTTCCATCTCATGTCATCGAGTCTCATTAAAGGCTTCACTTTTGAGGCCGCAAGCATCTGGATTTTAAAAATGGGAGCCAAAATTGCCTTGTTGTATCACAATTTGCTTTGTTTATTTATTCCATGTAGGCTGCGCATCAGGCAAAGTATTTTCTTGAATGGCTTTTGTTCATTATGCTTGTTTGCACATTGTTGCACGTCGGAGCAAATACTGATGAATCAAGGCCAGATGTGGGCTTTGGAGTGCCAGAGGTAGGCCTTGGCAAATGGCTCCCTGAAATGAACACAATGGTGAGCATATCAATGATTTCTGCTTCGACGGCCAGAGTCAACAGTCACGTAGCACAATATCAAGCAATTACACATCCAAAATGAATCTTATCTAAGTCCAGACTGGAAACACGAAACGATAATGGTGTTGAGTTTTAAATGTAGGTGTTAATGACTTGTACCAGATGCTTATTCCAAGTTCCTCACTTTCAGGCATCAAAGTCTTCTGCCAAACTAAATGAACAACTTATGACTTAAATGTGTGTAAAAGGAGAAATGCCTGGGTGGAATTGGATTTGTCTCATTTCTTTCATTATGAATCATGCATTTAAATGTGTTTGGCACGTATTTGTAAAACAAGGCGTTGGGTAACTACAAGATACAATTTCGGGAGTCGGTGGCAGTTGAAAAAGTTGTGAAGATTACATATTGAGTTAGTATTCTACATTTGCGTCCTCATTGAGACGGTTACATTGAGAAAACACTTAGTCCGCGGTAGTATTTTCCACGTCGGAGGTCTCCTGATGCGGGGGCTTCAGGCGCCTGCTGCCACTTCCTCTACACCTATCTCTTTATGCATCAGCAGTCTGATTTTAAAAGGGTCAGAGCTCGCCTGCTTATTAATGTCAGCCACATTTGCACAGTCCTGCTCGGCTGTCTGAACTCAGCCATGTTTTACTCCGCTCAGCAGTTTTGTAAAAATAAACAATGTTCTTGAATGTTTTGAAGGGCACTTGAACACACCACGCTACATATGAGACTGAATCTTGCTGTTTACTTCTGGCTGTCTTTTCACTGTTTTTATTATATAAGCCTACCAGTTTAGAGGTATGTTTGTATGCTATTCAGATTGTCTTTATGATTCATGGACACTCAAGACCATTACGTTAATAATTTGCAAACGGGCCTGAATTTCAAGTAGACACTACATTTGCAGCCAGCGTGAGAGTGCTCAAGGGCAGTCGGCGCTGCACCAGACCTTGCCTGTCGATAATTTCCCAATCCCCTTCTCACTTTGCAAAGTAAACACATGTCGGCTCTCCAATTAACTACTACAGTTCCTTGAGTGTTATTGCGGCGTGTGAGTAAACGGCGCCTACAATTACTCAGTGCACTTCAACCTGCGCCGCGCAGCCTCGCAGTACAATAACATTTTTCTTTGGCGCAATTATCACACGGGAGCAGTGGGCGAATGTAGATCTCCAGGGTTGTGGGGCAATTAACCTCTTTGGTGTTGACCTTTTGAGATTATAATGCGTTTGCAGAGGCTTTTTTATATATGGATTCAGTATGTGACATCTTTATCTCATCTCAAGTGCTGTTGTTGTGTTGTGTTAATGCAACCAGCCATAGTGGGAAACGGAATGAGACATTGAAAAGTTACTGTTTGATATAATAATATAAAATAACACTGTGGGGAGCGCCAACAGAAGAATAGAGGAAATGTATATAGTGCCAGAGGCAGGTGAAGTCGACTGGTGCTGGGAATGATAAAGTTAAGCAAAGAAATACCGTATTAGTTTTATTTTTATAGAAAACACTGCAGTACATTATTACAGCTGGTAACTCTGTTTGGTGTCCATTAACAGCTTGATTTAACTGGTGCCATTAGCTTGTGTTATTATGAAAGTCAAGCCTTAAAGGTTAATTCTCATGAAGGAGGATAGACAAAAGTACGGACATGGAAACCAAACCTAAAACCGTTAGACAGTGTAAGATTTAAAGTTGAAAAGTCAAGGCTCGCATTAGCCATTTTCATTCTTTAACATATGTGCAAATCTAATCAATACAGGCTGAAATAGATTTTTAAGTTTTGCTCAAGGAAAGTCTAAAAAACAATAAAGAAGTCAGTTTAGTCACATTAATAATTTGTTCTGGGTACGATCAAAAGTTAAAATGCCATGTCGATGGGTGAAGAGCAGTTTCTTGTTTAGCTTCTATGTGTGGTACTCCCATTATTTGCTCCATACTGCAGCCCAAACAGCGATCTATCTTATTAAAAGTACACATTGATGTTGAACGCTGTCGTCAATAGGAGTTAATATGCTGTTAATATATATTTGGTGTTTTGAAGATCATTTTGAATACATTTAAAAGTGTCTCTCACTCTGTAAACACGATATAATAGAGTCCCTATGGATACTGAGATCTAATGTCACATCTAATCTAGACTAATGACTGCAGCCTGTGACAGTGTTGTTGTTGATAATGCTGTGGGTGACATCAGACGTGCACATCTCTCTCTCATCTCCTATACATGATGTCATTAGTGGCAGAAGGCTGTAGTTATCATCTCAGGCAAATCTCCCCTGACCCTCTTGTTTACGCCGCTCTGTCTGCCTCGAGGTCTTTTTTTGAATTATTTTTTTCTTCCTTTGAGGAGGAGGTGGGTTTTGAAATGCTCAATCTTCTTTATCACACTTGGTAAACAAACATTTACTCCCCTTCTGTCCATTTACATGACAGCAACGGCAGCTTTAGGAGTACGCCGTTCAATATGAGCTCCCGACGTCTCAATAAAACGGATCGTCCAAGTGCCAAGTTAAGCTTAATACGAAGCATATGCACGGCCACGAACAAAGACAACCGTGTTCTCCTCCACCGCGTCCCAATCATCGCCGCGAAAGACACAGCTTCATTTCCTCCTCTTCCTCACTATGCGCTGATGAAAGACGGTGATTGCTACTACAAACGTGAGAGAACGTCTGGTCGGTTTCCTCAGTGTAATCGATACACGTGCCTGGGTTTAATCAAGCCTGTGATATCGGCGTTAAACCAGCAACACTAATTAGCTTCCTGTACAATAGACGGACTAATCTTAATCATTTCTGGCAACCACAAATTGCCACGTAGAATTGAAGTGATCTGCGATTAAGATAAATTGACAAAGGTGCCTGTTTAGCCAAAGCTTTTTGTAGGATCTTGGCGAGTCTTTCGTGATGTCAATCTTCAAATTTCTATGCGAACGTTGTAGTGCTGCAACTGTAGATTTAGCCAGGCCACTGTATGTTACATTATCTTTAAAGGCTTCAATAATTCTAGTGGGAAATGGACAGTAGCGTGTTACCAATTGGATTCTACTCTCAAGGCATTGCACTGAGACGTTTGTTCAATACATCATCCATTGTTGGAAATAGGGCTGTGTAGTTAATCGAATTTTCAATTTCAATTTTGGCTCCCGGCGATCACAAAACCTATGTAATCGAGAAAAAAACAATTATTTATCACTTGTTACTTGTTTTCCATGAAATTGTGGAAGTGCACTTCATTGTTGATCTTATTTATTTATCTTAATTATTATTTCTGTTAATTTTAAAGCTGTTTTTTGATAGATTTGAATATAGTATTTATTTCACCGTTTTGTTCAATAAATCCAACATAATTCCAAAGTCAATGAAATGAAATAAATAATAAAATAATCATGATTTTAATAATGACCAGAATAGAGAGCAGCCCTAGATGGAAATATTACCCTACACCTTTTTTTAGACAACATAAGACCGCAATACATTTTCAATGACAGAAGTAGCATTAGCCACCAGAAGTCACAAAGCCTCGAGAGCAAGCGACAAGCTCAATGTTAAGAGTTTTTTTGTTTTTTGTTTTAATCTTGGCAATTATTCTACTAATTTTACCTGTGTGGTGGGGTAACCATGGTAACTAATGAAATAATTCACAAAGGTTACAGCATTCATTCTAAATATAATCTAAAAACATTTCTATGCAAATGTACCCTTTGTTGTTGTTTCTTTTGTTTTTTTACTGCTGCGTTGTACTCCTTTGTTCAATTTCGTTGTTTTTTGTTTTTAAGTGAATGAACAAATCTGTTTTTTTCTGTCACCGTGGGGCCTTTGCATTTATTGTTGACATAATTTGTGGAAGGGTCTGTTTGTTGTCATTTGATGCACAGGGAAAGTGTCTTTTCCATGAGGTCATTCTCAAACTAAAAGCTGCAGTTTGGATGAATGTATCGGTCAGTACTGATATGCGTCTTGTTGTTCACAGCTGAATGAAATGGACTAAACATAGGCGTATCACAGCTTGGTAATGACAACAGGTTGGTGCAAGGTTTATTTAAGCTTTCGCTGCTAGGTTCCCGTGACTCCTGTCTCCGCTCGGTCATTATCAGCCTCACCACAAGTGTCCTGCTGACTTTGCTCGAGGCGAACACAGTGACATGTGACGGCACAAAATGACACGATGATGAAATGAAAAGTGATGTGTGGATGTCTTTTACTGTTTTATTGGCTTTGTGTGATGTATTATGAGTGAGTTTAATCCGTCTCATATTTTCTGCTGCTGCTCCTCTTGTAGACCCCAGATCTGACTCATTACCATATAATTCTTATCTGCGCTGCATTCACTAAGAAACCATCTGTCTGTTCTGAGCCATGGGCTTGCCAGTGTTTTTTTTTATACTTTAATATGCACTGCTATAGTGTTTGTTCCTTCTACATAATTAATTAAATGGACTTAAAAGAACATTATGCTTTTTCCAATATCCCAAACCTCACACAAAGTCAAATATCCTGGTTTAAAATTCATACTCCTGATAATTTATTAATAACAAACAAATTACAAAGTTCATTTTTATATGAATTTGCCCCATTGGATCATTTGACAATGGTGCTATTTCTTAGATTACTTGGGAATAATTAACACTATTGTTCTCTTGTGAAGGCACCAAAAGCTTCACAAATGTGGCATAATGTCATTTTTGTTTCATTGTGTTGTATTGGATTGGACAGATGATTTGGCACGTTATTACCTTAGCTCTCAAAGATCAGGCCTTATCTGCAGAAAAGGCCAAGACAAAATACAGCAATTACCTGGGGGAATTGAAATGTCAAGTGCAGGTTAACATTTCCAGCCATAGAAATTGGATTTCAGACACATATCCAAACTTGTAAAGGTAGGTATTGAATTCTGTATTTGTCAATAAGAACTCAAAATTAAGTGAGTCTTTGAAAACCACTCAGTCTATTATTAATAATTAAGATTTTAGCTGTTTACTGTTGCTAAAATGGATTTGCTTTAGAGCCTATTTACTAACCAATCCAAGCTCTGACATTTGTTTGCAATTTGTGGGTAACCCTTAAAAATCCTCCAGGTTTAAACGTATCCCTGAATGAAGTGTTGAAGCTTAAATGATCTCCGCTATAAAATTTTCTACATCAACGTCCTTTTAATTAGCAATCAAACCTTTGGTTACGGTGGGTGAAGGAGGCCAAGACACTTGGGACTAATTATTTTTTGAAGGCTTTGGCTTTAATAGAAGGCTTTGCTTGCTTTTTTATCAGGTCAGCTATAATTACCTCAGTAACCAGAGCAAGCATTTGCATTAATTTTTTCCATGGTTCAGGAAGTGCTAGTTTGATGATAAAAGCCTGGGGTCAAACAGGACTGAAGGTATTATTTTTGTGAGGAACTGCGGGAAAGAGTTGAATACAGAATGTAGTAATGACATTTAGAGCAATGTTCACTTTATTTTGTGGAAACAGAGATATAGAAAACAACAAGAAGAGCCAGAAGTGTATGTTTAATCACAAATGCACACTGGTCAGTCAAAGTTTGTGTTGAGAGCCCAGCTACTGCCTCTGAGAGGTCTGAATCCCCTTTTGCTTACATCCAGCTGTCACCACCTGCCAAAAATTCACTAAAGCAGAGTGGGCGAAGTCAAAACAGCTCGTGACCTCGTCTGGAGCATCTAACCTCGTCTTGGTCTCTGGTGTAGTGCATCTGCGTCCTGGGAAGCACCTGTCTCTTCAGCTTCCCTTAAATACACCCAGAAACCCCACCAACTGCTGCTCAATAGCCCTTAAAGGAGTCTTTAAAATGAGTCCAGTTTGGAGAGGTTTCTGTCAATCCTTTTGGCATATGCTGCAGAGCCATTAGACGACAAGACAGGAACAAAGCATTTTCAGGAGGGAAAATTTAGTGGGGTAAAAGGAAATGTCTCCGGTATGGGAAATGTCAGCTGTCCCACATCTGCTTCCATGAATGCGTCATCGGACGACTCGATGAATGAAAAAGACATTGTCTCAAAGTATCAGGCAGTTTTAAGCATTTCATTTTTGATTCAAATAAGTCCAACAAAATCCATATCTATTTCTATATTTGTATGCATGTTACATATTTTAAAACCTCTCATCCTCTGAGTTTTTAAGTGGCCTTTCAAAAGACCAAAAGGACCCTTCCCATAGGGGTTGCCACTTGATGAAAGGCAGACTCTCGGACATCCCCCCGTGTCTCTCCTCAGCCTCTCTCTGCGTCTGGGTGAACACTGAGCAAAGACAGGTTGCAAGGTTGGAGTCTCTTGTAAGACTCTTAAATTCCCACACCCTTCTCCTGCCCGCATTTCTTTTTCCTTTGCATCATCCGCTTGGCACGGCCTGCAAACTGAGCAGGGCCCATGATCTAACTCCAGCTACCCACTCCACAAATCACACAACAACAATGGGTGAAGGGGCTTTTCATTCGGGGGTGTACTCTCAGCCTTCTGCGGTAAGGTTTCAAATGCGTAATGTCTTCTGGCAACGCCGATCTCTTGTCCTCCGTCTTGTTATGTGACAGGATAACAACTAAGCTGTTCACTGATTGTACAACAACTGCGAACAATTCGGCTGTTGTGTGTCTGGACACGGCTTTTACAGTTCCATCGCTTTTACAGGAGTTCACATTAAAACATTAGAGGACATTAAAGGGTTATTAGGTAATCTATCTTCACAAACCCGAGGCTATGTCTGGTTTCAAACCTTTTTAGGACCTGGAGAATTTGGAAATTGCTGGCTCAAAGCCCAATCATGTGTTAAAGGTTAGAGGGTAAAGGAGGAGCAGTGAGGTAAACCTTGGTCAAGCTCTAAAAAAGGTCCCACTGTCAAACCTGGTCCTTCCTATAAAAGCCCATCCGATCAAAAGTTATGTGAAAACCATTGTTGCAGGATTATTGTAGTGTGGCTGTAAATTGTGCCTAAGGCTCATTATCAAAGGGGCCTCCCTGGCAGGGCTTTGGCACCGGGGGAACCCAACAAACCAGGAGTCCCACCATCTGTAAATGGGGCAAGGGGAAAAGGGGAAAAAAACTGCAATGTGTACATGCTTTACAGAACTTTTCTCTTGGGTCAAGGCCAAAGCGAGACAAAGTTTCCCAAGCTTTATAGGAAATGGTAAAACCTTTGAAACTCCCAGTTCCAGGGCAGAACAAGGCATATAGTGCATCTGCTTCAGCGAGGAGCCAGCATTTTAAAATACCAGACTTTTAATTTGTGTATTTGAATGTTTAGCAGCAAGGCCAATAATTTATTAATTTATGTAGATGGACTATAAAAAATGCACCAAATGAAAATGCATGGGGAACTGGCAAGAGGAGTCATTTCTGTGTTGTTATGTAGAACATGTGGTAGCTGCAGTAATGGATTCTGGCCCGAGAACATTTAAGCACCTCTCATGTTTGCTAATGCAGCTTTCAGGTGAAAGGGGCAAGAACTTTCCTGTCGAATTCTACTTTACTGTCTCGACGTTTAACTCCAGCAACTTCTCGAACTTTATCGCATATCCCCGTCTCATTATTAATCTGGGCATGCCTCGGCACCGGTGATTTTTTTTAATTTTTTTTTTTTACCGTCTGTTGTGATAATCAAGTCATCTGAACATAATTCCCTTCAGGAGATGTTGAAGTCAAAAACAGATAACATGACAAAACGCCGACTTTACCGACTACATAGCCGCAGGGAAATATTATTGATTTGAGAGGAGACTGCTGACAACCTGGAGTAAAAAGGGATGATTATGCTGCTAGATAAAAACATTTGACGGTCGCTTTGGGATTTTCCTGCAAAAAGTCTGTAGCAATTTTTTTATAATGCTCTTTAAGCTGTCTAAATCAATAAAGTGTTGGAGTGGGATTGGTTTGATTGTAGATTGCCTACTTTAGTTTTCAGTCAGACTTTTTGCTGACCTTCGAAAAGAGGCTTTTAATGCAGTGAAAGAAATCTGTTTTGTCTATTCCAGCCACCCCATTGACATTTATAGCATCAAAAGTATAGGCTGCTATAATAGCTGGCTAAAGTTTAAGTAAATCAAAATCTCATGACTCATTTTATAATGCCACACATCTGTAAATGTTTAGTGTTTACGTAAGTCACAACTGCCTTTGAACACACCAGATGATTCACTGAGATTACCAGCTCCGGCCTCCGTTTCGGCGCGTCTCCAGCACCGATTGATAAAGTGACGCTGGTGGAAAAGCTTCCAGGCTAGGTGTTGAGCGCAATTACAGGCAGTTAACCAAACACGCGACAACTCAGCACACGCACACGCAGTTACCAGGCGTGACGCAAGCCCGTTGCATGGGATAACCGCGCAGCATCCTCCGGTTACAGAGCTTGATAGATTTCAGAGAGGATTGTCATGGACGGCTTGGTGCTGAATGTGGATCTTCCCGTGCAGCCTTCGAATCATTTCCCCTCCCTTTTAGGAGCACAGTAACACATTTACGTGGTCCTTTTATCTGCTGCCACATGTGCAACACAGTGACAAGTTCTCATGGAACATACGCGGCAATAAACGGCGTAACATGGCAATTGTAATGTGAACAGCATGCTGCCACTCGAACGAGTAATTGACTTCAGCAGACCTACAATCAGTGCTCTGTTTGGGGAAAGAAAAGCCTCTGCTTCTCAGTAAGAGTGCCCTATATTAGATTGAAGTTTCCTCTAAAGAACTCAAAGGTAGGTCAATTAGTCAAACAATAGTAGATGTCTGTTTAATGGGTGCTCTCAAAGATAAAACCTAATTAAACCGGCAAACAGTATGCACATGTTCTCAGAAGTTTAGACATCATAAAGAGTCACGTTATCAAACCATCTTTGAAAATGTCGCTCTTTATTGAAGCTCTTAAACCAAGTGGCCTTTAGGATTCTTCACGTGTGGTCGAGCTGTATATAAGGACGCTCATGCTACCGTCTAACCTCATTTTCATTAGTGTTTGGAAATGGGACTCAAAAGGGATGTCAGTATGTGGTTCTTGTCACTTTGTTTGGTCAGAAAACCAAATCGGATCTCCGCCCAACTTTTTTTCCAAATCCAACTTTCCCCAATGTCATCATCTCTGGCCTAATTCTGTCTCTTAATAAAGCAACCAAAAGCTTTGTAGCCTTTGATTTAAATATAGAGTTGGTGAAAGGTGACAGCAACATGCATGTTTAAGGCTCTGAAGACATGAAAGACTTGTTTGGATGGGGAAATAACGAAGCAGACCATTAGACATGCAGCTTAGGGAGAAAAATGACTTTCTTCATCTTTCTGTTTGTGTGGCTCATGGCTCGTTATGCTACAAAGGTAATCTACTGCAGGATGCCGTCTTGGATCTTTGTAGCTTTAAATAAGAATAGATTTTTATCACAGGCACATCCAGGAACTCAATAGGCACATTGTTTGCAGAGGGATTTCTGCTTTGGCTCGGACTGTAACGAATGGGTGGCCTGAAAATAGCATCCAGGTTCCTCTCATAAGCCATTTACCCCCAAGAACCCCCACCTCACTGCTGGTTTTCTTCTCTGTTTATCTAATAACTATCTCTCCTGCTTTCTCCTTTGACTTAGTTGCACATTTGTTGCTGTTTGCAGATACAATCCGCCTCCAAAATCACTGTATTTCATCCTGAGCTCAGGGTGTTTGGTTTAGGGTGCAATTTCCGTCCTGCCAAGGTTAAGCAAGCAAGACTAATTGAATCTTGCATGTCTTCTTTATGATTTATGGAGATATGGGATAGATTCGGAGGCTTGATCTCCTCTAATCTCTCTCATTACGGGAGACACAAGAGAAGATGATTGTCCGGCTTAATCTAAAACGTCTGCAAAGTTCTCATAACCTCGTCGTTGGCTCTGTCTCACAAACAGCCAGTGGTACTCTACGGCTGCCAGTTGGACTCTTGACTAAATAAGGTGCACCCTTCCCTAAAGTTTAAAAGCTGTTTACATCTAAAGCTTGTTAAAAAGCTAAAGTTTGATGGTGAAACACAACCACAAGAAAAAAATTTACACAATCTTCTCACGTGAGCTGCTCTCGGTTGTTTTCACGTGTTTAATTTATATGAGCACATTCAACAGGTAACATTCAGCATAAAAACATTAAAATGGTGAAGAAACAGCAGGAATTTAACAGTCTTTGCATAAATACAGTTTGGTTTATTTCTGAGTAACTCCTGAGGGTGATTTAAATGGAGCTGGTGCAGTGAAGCTCAGGTACTTTGAAATGAATTAGGGGAATGTGTTGGTGCAGTTTTCTCACACGCGCAACACTTTTGGAATTTAATCGGACAGATTTATGGGTGAGAAGCTGCTTTTATCACCCAAAAGTTGTGTTAAACTTGTCAGAGTTCACTTAAATATTTAGATCCAACCCGACTTGAAATGCAGCATAAATTCAATACTTATGTAATACGTGTCAGGGTGTATAATGTTTAGAATGAAGAAGCCGATACCGTCTGTGGAGCGAGGCAGTTGTTAGCGTGGTGGTATTTGTGGCTTTTTCGCCGAATCCCTTCAGAATCAGACTCGTAATAAGAACAATGTGTGATGATGAAGAGCAGGGGCCCCTCCAGCTGCCCCGCTGTGGCCCTCAAACCACCTGAAACTACAGGTCAGGATTAGGGCCTTCCCAGGAGGACGAGAAACCCCTCCTCAGCCTCTCGTGACCTTCGACCTGGTCACTTTGACTGACACTTTAGGAAGAAACGTGATGCAGAGGTACTTTGGCCTAATGCTTTCCAAACCATCTCTGTTGTTTTTGCAGTTGAACTTTTTTTTTTTAACAGTTGGCATTGTGTTACCGTTAATAGTGTTTGTTAAGTACAGCCAAGTTTAGCCCGCGGGTGTCAAACATGACTTTTTTCTCTCGCTTGATGCCCTCATGCTGGTATCTAACAATCTCATTTAGCACCAAATATTTGAGTTAATACAATTAGTCTAATTCGCTTTCTCATATTTCCTTGAGCTTTCCAAGTGTTTTGATTGTGTTTGCATGGTGACGTGTGCCATGCGTTTGATCTTTCTCTTCGGCTGAAAGCAGCAGACGTCAGTGTTCATGGTCTTTGAGTTTGGTCTGACTTGGTGCTCTGTGTTAAAGCACTGGCGTTTCTTATAGACAGATCTTGCGGTTTCGATCTGGTCCTTCATGCTCATTTATGCATACTTTGTAATGCTGTAAAAAGCTAAAATATAAGGCCAGAAAAACTGCCTGGTAGCATAAACTATCTCCATTGTATCACTTTTGCCTTGACGAAACCAGATCATTGACTTTATTGTCGTTGTTCTAACCACAATAATTACTTGAGCAAAGGTTACGCACTAATGTGTTTCTGTAAATGCTGCTTCAGAAATAGTTTTAGATTGAATTAGTGTTTATAAGGTCTTTCTGACTGAATGCACAAGCCTCCTTTTACACCACGGACTGCTGTAAAAAAAAAAAAAAAAAGTTTGTGGTTGAAGCTATGACTCAGCTCCAGAGGAAAGTCCTGCGAGAGATTGCTTTCACAAATAATACCCTTCATTATGGAGAATTAATTCCTTGAAAAGTGACGGTGGAGTGGTTTGAGTGTTTGTTTGTTTTTTTTGCTCAGAAGGAAAATGAACAGAAGTCAGAAAACAGGAGCCACTCTGCTAATTCTTTTCCATTCTGCATTACAGTTTATTTGCACAATCTACTTTATTTTTATTATTTTTACAACAGGATTTCCATGTAGTGTGGTCTCCTCTTTTTGATTTAGTTTTATCTTGTGGGAAAGGAAGAAAGGAAAGATGCTCATCCATTAAAGCGCTCCCAGAGGGGTTTCCCATGTTCAAATAAACTATACGTTGGCATTGTGAAGCTCGAGTTGACAGCCCGACGACGACACTTTATTTTTGTTTCCACTCGGGGCCGAGCAGGCTCCGGGGGATGTTTTTGCACACAGCTCATCCATTTATTTACTGGAAATCTGTAAGCAGGTAGTCATCCTCATCAGGGGCGCAGCGTTTGATGTGCTGGAGACGTATGCGTGCAGACATCCTGGTACCAGCTGTGATTGTCTTGACTCGTTTTGACATCCATATTCTTCTTGTGGTAACGGAGCGCTCAGCTGTCCTTCTGCAGACTGTCAACACCTTCCGGCCTCCGTATACACATGCTGTTACCCCTGTCACATGACCACACGAAGGTCCTGAATGCAATAATGTATCTGTCAGTGTCTATGCTGTGGTGGAATATAACAAAGTAAAACTACTCCAGTACTCTAGTTAAGTACAGTTTTGAAATATCTGTACTTTAGCTATAAAAGAGGGCACATTTGCATTTGTAAACCGTTGTAAATGTGCAACACCTTAAATGAAACGTTACAGTGCTACATAACTATTTACCTAAACATACAACACTGACTTTTACGACGCACACTTGAACGCAGCATCTTTTTAAGGAACACTTCTTTTACAAGGATACAGTCCTCGTGTGACTCTGTTATCAATGAGTTTTTAATCCTCCTTAATTATTAAACAGCCAGAAATTTGTTGAAACTGAGTTAAATACTTTAAAGTACATTTAAGCTAAGTAATAATTGTAATGTGATACTTTTACTTGAGTACATTTCTACCTCTTTACTTGTACTTTTACTTTGAGGAATTGAGTACTTCCTCCACCACTTGTACTATCATCTGAAATAAAAAAGTGGTCTTTACAACCCAACACATCACAAAATATTCAACGGAAGAGTCTCATTTGAACAGTGAATTCAACAATTTCATGCAAAACACTCAAAGTTACCGACTCAAGTTTGTATATTTCCATTTTAATATTCCACATTTCTTCAGTCTTTCATCCTTGTGCACTTGAAGACGGATCCCCTCCCAAACCTCCCCTCGCCCCTCCTCATTATCCTCAGTCCCTGCATCATACATTTTCCCCGCTGCTGTTGACAAGATATCTGTGACATAAGAGCCTGTACCCGTCATGCTTGCGTGCTCCGACTTGTGCAGGAATAATCCGGCGCGGGTCATGCAACGCTCAAGTAAACACCCGCCTAAGACCACCAACGCTGGCTGATAAGTGGGAAGATAGTGAAAAGTGAATCCCGTGGAAGCCGTGCGGATGAGGGACAGTATAGAGCTGAGACAAAAGAATATTGCACAAACATCTGGGGAGAAGATCAAAGGAGCTTGAAACCTGCTGAAAATGCAAGCTTATGACTGATCTTGGACCTGGAAATGTTATTGTGACTTTGCATCATGTAAAGAAATATAAAATAGTCCAGACAATTAAGGATACAATTGCTGTAGATAGGTATATGCTGTGTTAAAGAGGTGTGTTGGTTTCTTTGCAGTACAGAATAATGCACTAGAGCACACATGTCAAACTCAAGGCCCAGGGGCCATATGCGGCCCTTTGCAATGTTTTATGTGGCCCTTCATTACATGTAGTAGGATTTGTCTAGCATTTGGATTTGCACATTTTTTTTAGATGGATTTGTTTTTCCCTACAAAGATAAATGTTCAAATCCATCCAAAACCTGTTGAAATCCAATTAAAACCTGTTCAAATGCAACTAAAACTTGTTCAAATCCATCTAAAACAATTCAAATCTAATTAAAACTTGTTCAAATGCAACTAAAAGCTGTTAAAACCTACTGAACTAAATCAGTTTCCATAAAAGGAGTCCTGAAAGGATTCTTTTTAATGATCGCCACCCCTCACCAGTTTGGGTTTGACCCCACTGCTCTAGAGGGTCAGGGATTTACAGAGACTATTGGGGAAAGAGTGAGTGATTTTATTTTTTTTTTAAATCACAAAAAGCCTGTGCTGTGGCTGATTTTGTCATGTTTCCTGACTCACTTTCAAATATGGTAACCACCTCTTGCTCCATTAATGGTTTCATAGTCCTGTTGTTGATTTGGTAACCATCACTTTCTTAGGGATTTTTTGTTTGTGAGCTATTTTTTCCCAAGATAATATCGTGTGAGCTTCCACTAACCTATCTGTTTAAATACTAGAGAGTTTTAATAGAAGTTCATACAGTAAGGCTTCTTTGGCTCTTCTCCAATGATTTCATCTCCGTTGAGGAACTGCGCTTACTGTCCTTGAGCGTTTTCTGGGGCCCTGCGGTCCACATGATATAGCACTGCGCTGCTAAACCTAACCGCACACATTCAGACACATACGTACCGGGAGCGCATTGGCTCACACATCCCGAGTGTTGATGAGGTCAGCCAGCAGTCATATCATCCGTGAGCAGCAGGTATTCGGTTACATATGATTTCAGTGCGACATCCAATAGCCACGGCAGTCTTAAACGCAGATAAAGAATTTCATTTGATGTCGAACGAGAGCGATCAACTCATGCTAATAATTGCACTCAATGTCCCGTTCGACCTCTGCCGTTCAGGGTCAGTGGACGTTTTCTCCCAGGAATGCTCTTTAAACTATTTGAGCGACTTCAGCCCTCTGCACAGGTTTACATGATACTGCGCATGTCTCCGTCAGTATGCTGCGTGACACAAGCATCAAACACACCCTCGGTGAGCCTCAGAAGCATCTGCGGTCTGATTCCAATGAAGGGATTAATTTGAAATGGGACTCGAAATGTGGAAATAGATACATCATGAGACGAAGCAAAGTTAAAGCTCGCAACACCTTAATAAAGAATGGAGTTCTCGTCTTTTATTTGGAAAAACAGATGCTATAATGTATCAGTGATATTTTAAACCATAGTCAGCCTTAAACTTCTACATTTAATATGTACAAATGTAGTGGTCCCATGGATGGCATATGGTCTCAACTTGTATTTCATCTTTGCGTTTAAGGCTCTAATTAGGGCTATTGATTGACTATCAGAGGATGTGGATCAGAGGCCTAAATCAGTCTCTGACAGTGACTAATCGATGTTTGCCGGGTTAGGTTGGGGTTGTTTTACCTGCTGTGCACATATGCTGAGTAGATTCATTAATTCCTGGTCAATGCTGGCCCTTACTCAGTATCTAATACTACTGCGTACGCAAGTCAGATCCCATAAATCACACCTTTGGGGAGATCGTTAGTCCTTGAGCTGTTGGTTGCTCTCAAGTGGGTTTTTTTTTAGTGATTTTATATTTGCTTCCATCAGCTAGATCCACACTGGAGCATATGTTGGACAAGACAGAAGAAGGCCTCTCTCATGGCAGTAATTACTTAAGCAAATGCAAGATATGACATGTTTTACGCTCAAAAGAAACCATTAATTTCCAGTGTGTCACTTAAACCTTGCCAATCCAAGCTGGACTCATCCTGATATTCCCTTTTTCCATTCACAAGCCACATTCATTGTTGGATTGAAGTCTGTTTTTTAGTTGAAAGATTAGAACACCTCCCAAAAGTAACACCGTTAAGAGAGATGTTTTCAGTCGACAGCGAGGCTTTCTGATAGAGCCGTCAGAATGGCCGTCCCTGCCAATTTAACTCCCAGCATAAAGTGGGAGTTGGCCAATCGATCTGCTTATTACTGACCTCTCCTCATCAGGGAGCGTGCTGCGCTTCCATCTCCACCGCAGTCAGTATTGCGGGGAGGATAATTGCAATGTGCGGTGCATGGGGTGGGTCTCAAGTATCCCAGCAGTCAGCCTGTTGCCAGAGGAAAACACATTGATCTCTGAAGGTGATGAAAAGACTCTCTCCAAGGCCCTGCTTCCTCCTCAGCAGTGTTCCAGCCTCGACATTGAACCGAAGCAAAGTGGAGATGATCCATGCATGCCTGCTAGCCATAGTCAGATGCATACCATTTATCTTTGGTCTGTCTGTGTTTGACTGAGACCTAGACGAGGCTTTTGGTACAAGATGTGAGTGTGTGAGACAGGACAGTGAGCTGTTTATAAGTGCAATTTGAGTAACTCCAAGCTGTATGCCTACAACTAATTTAGAAGAAAGATGCATTTTTAATCCAGGTTTCAATCTGTTTGATGCAGTGCAACTGGAGCCCACAGTGACAGACAAATTCCTCACTTCCTAATGGATGGACTCTTTGTTTAATGAACTGAATGATAACCAGCATCTAGACAAACCCAGTGCAGGAATCTCACACACACACACACACACACACACACACACACAGTGAAGTGAAATTGCCATATTCATCAGGGATGGGTAGAGAAATGACTTCATTCGGCTGATAATAACATCCTCTGACCACTTTCCAAAAATATGCATCATTTACTGTTTTTAATGAGATGTGATTTTCTGCACTGTAATGAACGCAGCGTTGTGTAATTGCTTTCGGAGTCCCGCTGCCTGGCTTCTTTAGACAAACTGACAATAACAAGTGTCCTGTTGTTTCTGCGAATTAGCCTTAACCTGAACACAACCATAACAGCACAGCTTCCTCCAAGAGTTTATCAAAACACGCCGCTTTCATGTAATGTAATTGAAAACTGCAAAACGAAGTGTTTCATTAGAGTTTGCGGAGCAGGCGTCACTGTTCATTACCCCTCATGACTGTTCGTTAGATTTAATTTAGGCCCTAATCAGCGAGATGTCTTGCTTTACGGCCGTTGTATAAATCAAACTCCAAATTTCCAGCTAACTAATCATACTGTATTGAGTGGTAATGTAAACACATGTCTATCAGCGCACAGCAGTACATTTATTACAGGCAAATGCAACAATGCGCTTTATAGATGGAACTGTAAAAGAAAATATCATATCCCGACAGCATGTTAAAGGTCTGATATTTTAAATGATGATGAGAACGTTAAAAACACACATTGTATTGGAGGATTATGTAGGAAATGGTTACAATCATTATATTTATTCAGGAAAGAGTGGAGATAATGAAGAAATATGCCACCGAAACATGAGCCTAATGTGAAATATCCTTAAAGGCATTTTTGTTCTAGTTTGGGTTCAAATATAGACTGCCAAATTTGTATGTTTTGCCAAAATCCATACAGTCTTCGCTGAATTAAAATAAAACAAACATGTTTTACCAGTTTACATGCAGCCTATATTTTTAAAAACACAATCCTCGTCCTGACAAGCCTCTCAAAATTCAAAAGCCCTTGAAGAACCACTGCTGTAGAGTTTGATCATAGGGTTGCTCTTTGAAATGGCTCTACATGACATGCTAACCCTGCTGCAGTCTGTTCCCTGTATCACATCGCCACAATGTGGAAAGTTACCCCTTATTTCCATTTAGAAAGTGTACTTAGAGTAAATTGTGAACTCCATCTACATGTCTCATAATTGTGTCGAGGAAAAGCCCATCTCTGCTGCTCAGAGCCACCTTTAGTTGACCTCTTCTAACGTTGTGACAGCCTAAATAGATTAAATAGATTTTGTTCTTTACTTATGGTAACGAAGGATGTACCACTTAACGGGATCAAATCTACTCACGAGTTGTATTCACGCTGTTTACTTTTAGGGAACACTGTGGTATTTCAGGTAATATTTGAGGTCAGTAGGCCTCACAATGGCCCGGAGAATTCCCCTTTGAGAACTAACTCTTTGTCTCACTTCTTCTGCCTGCCATCACTTCATCTGCTAAATGTTAAATTGAAGGGTTTGAGGAAGTTAAGTGAGAGCAAAATATCATTAGCAAGGTCATTTACAGTGCTACAGGGCTTCCCTTCAGGAGCTAAGGTTGGACCTGCTGCTACTGTCACCAGTATCAGGACTAAGTGCTTATCACAATAAATTTACATTTTTAAACCTAACATTTCTGAGTAATGCGAACCATTAGACATGCAGCCTATCATTTTATTAACAACCTGTTTTACCCTTGTTTCTAAACATAAATCCTTAACCATTCTCAGCAAAGGAGGGAGGCTGATGGCTAATGCTTTATTATATGCAGCCTACTGGTCAGACATAACAAAATACATAAAAACATACAAGTCCTGCTCCTTGTGTTTTGAAGGCTTATTCACCTGTAGACTGCAGTCAATAGCCTTTTGTTCTAGCAAGGCTTAGTAGTCAGCATCCACATTTTTGGATTCTGAGTTTTTACACCAACATGCTTTATTAAACATGACTAAAGCAGTGACATTCACCAACAAGGCTTACTTTAAAAGTGGATTTCCATATTTTCCCTTGAATAGTGCACCCAGTGTTCCACGAATTAGCATTTCACATATTGATTTATTCATTGTCATGCAGAGCAATAAGGATCTTGGAGCACAACTGCTGTCGTCTTTGCCAGACGCTCCCACAAATATGTACTTGTAAAGTAAGAAATGATTGTACGGTAGAAAGCCAGCTTTTGTGCAGCTTTAGTTCCACTGACCTGGATACCCAAGTGTTGCCAGGTTTAATAAACCCATCCATCCATGTTGTGGGATTAAATGGACTATATTAAAGTCTAAATCTTCCTGAATTCATGGAATGTTTTTCAGGACATTGATAAATTTTAGCGAAATACATTTTCAAACCCACTAATCCGCAGTTGTATGAGTTATTGTGGAATCCCAATGTGATGCTCAAGTGCACAGGTTGTATGCCATCTCTCTACAGACGCATTTTACTTTTTGACAAGTGAAGCAGACATTCATTTCAGAGACAGAATTATTGCAGTAATTCTAGCACTTCATTTGTGCTCGCAGCTACCTTTATTTAAACAGCTTTTTTTATCTGAGCCAAAACCACTTTGGTGTACCAAAACCAACAACTGACTTTGTAGATCAACTTTTTGTTTTATCGTCTGAAAATATTGGTAACATGGTCAAGTAAGAAGTTTTATTTTGGCTTATATGCTCTCTTGCATCTGTGCAGCAGGGTGTTTCCTATTCTACATGACAGGAAATTAGCTCAAGCATAGAAACGTTTAGATGACTGAATAAATGTCACATCATTTAATGTTTGACACCCGCTTCCAAGATGTAAGTGTCTCTTTCAAAGTACAGGCTATTATTCAGTCATTACTAACAAAATCTCCCTGTTCTTCTGAAACTGATGAATCGCAAAAGCCTTTTCGGAAATGTCGTCTTCTACTTTTGCTGAAGTGGACAACTGTATGATCACACTCCACACCGAATACAACTCTCAATTTATTCATATCTTCTCCAGAAACAATTTAGTTTGGTGAGAAATACAAAAGCCAGTCTCTTCAAACCTGACTTCCTTTAGAGGATGGGGCCTGTTATGTTTGGCTTGGACTTTTATTCTGAGTAATGGCTGTATTACATTGAGAGAAGTTTGAGTGGGCTGATTATGTACATCAAGCCCTAAAACAATGATGCTATTGTGAAAATGTCCGACTGGGGCTGCTTCACTTTCAACTGATTGATTTGGTGGAAATTGAGAACCTAGCTGTGAGCTTTTTCCTGCCAGTCAATACTTTATGGATGATTGTAAGTGATAAAGTACAGTTTGGTCTTGACAGGAATTAATATAAACAACTCGATCATAATGTCGAGCCGTGTTTGAAATGATGTTGTAATGAACAATGTGAGAGCTGTGTGTTTTGAAAAGCAACAAAGGCACGCAGCATGTTTCACAATGCTGCCAATTACATAAAATTCCTTTGAGCCAAATAGCATTAAAATGACTACTTCTTCCATTAACGGTTGACAAAAAGCCTGTTGTGGGATTGTAAAAATCCCAATAGTTTATTAAAAAAAGACAAAAATGAATAAATTCTTGAGAGTATTGATGCAGTTTATGCAGCTTCATGCCACAGTTATCCCAGGATCAAAAATCACAATATCCATTTCACAAACTGCCTTTATCTAAATATTATTGTCTCTTATGTTACAAACGGTCACTTGTCAATGTGTTGTTTCAAAATAATTGGCCGCTTACGACCTTAAACTGTGGTGCGAACAAATATAAAAGTGAATGGTACGAGTGTGACTAGAAGAAGTTGGTCCAGAGCATTGCATTTCTTTGTTGGAATTAACTTTACGGGCATTGAAACATATTAAATGTCAAATTATTCGAACAGCACTCCAATATTCAACATAGTTACTGCTTATTGCATGTTTTCCTAAAATCATGCAGCACTATTAAACTCAAAATGAAAAACATATTCATACTGCAGACATTGGTAGACTCGGTAAAAATCAGTTCAAAATCCACATTGAGAGCTGTGCTAGCATGCTAACAGCCAAGTGGAAATTTGACATTCCATCCAAGTCACTGCTATTTTACTTTTGGGTTCCTTTCCACAGCTTCATTATGAAGATACTTAATCCTGTTTTGTTTCTAAAAAAATCCGACCAAAAATGTTGCACACAGCACCAAAGTCTGACCAGAAAAAACTCCTGCTTCTCTTTGATTTATTCCACTCTTTAAATGAAATCCGTTGAGAAGGTTTGAAAAGGTTTCAGCAGATTGTTCGTTGCTGGTGACCCTCATCACGAGCCACGTTTTTTCTAAAGCCACTGTTCCGTAACCAAACTTGGGACGACTGACAGACAAAAGCGGCCAATCTTAATGTTTTTAAGGAACTATAATATTATCCACTGACACAAAGCCGACCATCTCTCAGCACTTCAGACCCAGATTATTTCAGAGGCCATAAAATTGGCCGCTCCTTTCTATGAGTTCATTTTAGAGCAACTGTTTTGGCTGCTGCCTCCAATCTGTAAGTTATTCTTTCATTTGTGTTTCAAAATGACAGTGTTTTTCTTGGCACCAGCTTCAGCATTGCATTGAAATCTCATCTTACATCTATCATAGAGAAAATCTACCAATAAAAATTGTAAATCACAGTGATATTAGAAAATAATGTAGGGTATTGTTGGGGGGAGTGTTTCCTTCAGCAGCTGACAGACGGACACCCTTTAAATCAAGAGTGCATCGTATCGTCAACAGAGGTGTCAAGTGTCGTTTCAAAGTCAGACATAATGAAACCACTGCCAAGTTTCTTTTAAAAGCCTCAAAAACAACCCCGTGCAGAAGCCGGGGTTGATGTGAGCCATAGTAAAGTGAGAGTCAAACTCCACCTGTGGTTACATTCTTTAAACGGAGCCTGGCCCTCCGTTGGCAGCGCCTGACACTATCCTGGACGTCATCCAAAGGCAGCCGAGCTGGAGGCCCACGCCGAGCCAAACAGTGGGAACGGATTGAGGCCTGAGCATCATACGAAGAGTTGTGCAACATAATCCTGCTTTTTACACCCCAGTAACACATCTGGGGCGCCATAAATCAGCCAAACACTGCATTAAAGCCATACCTCTTGTATTTTACGTATTGCTTTATTCCACAGATCGACTAAAAGAGCGATGTGTGCATTGGACACAGTGAGGTCAACTTAGGTCACTTCAATTACTACTTAAAGGTTTTTCTATTTACCATTGTGTTTAGACGCTCGGGCAATTACTCAGCCCATTACATTACTGTAATTATCTTGAACCTCTGACAATAAGATGCTATTAAACATCAGCGCTAAGGTTAAGAGCTTTCCATTTAGTCCTTGTGGCTTCTAGTCCTTTTGACCTGACAGGTACATCCAACTTAGACTGTTTTATTTTAAGTTTGATTCATTCTCACTGACAGGCTTTACCAAGAGATCTGTGACTGTGGATCACACATTTTAAAATGGAAAAAGTACGGCATATGCATAAAAAGATTCATATTTCCAATGTTAACTGAAACCTTACCTGAATTTGTGGGTTGGTAATACAAGCCTGCAAATTGATTTCAGCGTTGCAATTTTACCAAGTATGCTAGCTCCTCTGTAATGTAATTTATAATGGCAACAGAGTATTCAAATATAGTAGGAAATTCTCTTGCTTAATGTCATAAACGTCCCAGAGTGGAAACTGGTTGAACCCCAAGTTCCCGTGATGCTTCCTTTTAGCACCACCAACTAAACGAGCTACAATTTGCAGCTCAAATCGAATGAAAAGCCCCAAAACAAATCGTTGAGAAAAAACGTTTTAGCAAACAAGCCATAGCTTCATCTTTTGACTTTATTGTTTTGTGGCAGAGAACTGAAGTGTGTTTTCCCTCTTTGCCAGTCTCAACGACAGCTGTGTTGCTGCGAGAAGGAGAAATTAATTTCAGGAGATAAATTTCCACATACATTTTCCTGTCACAGAGGAGTACCTGTGTACAATACAAAGCAGTCAAGCCTTCAACGTGTAAAACCTGGCAAAGCGTGTAATTGTTTACTCCTCCAGCTGAGCTTTAGCGGATTGTGCATGTTCACAGCAAAATGCCAGGCGCTGTCTAGATACACAAATGAACAAACTCTTCTGCGGAAAAATCAAGAAATGAAGACGACAGCGTTTCCTTTTTCCACCTCGGCTTACGTCTAAATAGAGTCTAAATTCTTAATGAACCCTGCCGTTTTGAGTTATTTGTACTGCTTTATCCAAACACACTGTATTCCCCATCCTGCTGTAAGGTTGTTTGACTGTGTGGATACTTAAACCCGTGCATTAAGTAAAGAATATGAAACTTAC
The DNA here is from genome assembly GCA_036850595.1 of Rhyacichthys aspro. Taxonomy (NCBI): domain Eukaryota; kingdom Metazoa; phylum Chordata; class Actinopteri; order Gobiiformes; family Rhyacichthyidae; genus Rhyacichthys; species Rhyacichthys aspro. The sequence continues at coordinate 6,234,310 of CM072165.1, forward strand.
ACAAACAAAAGGACAATCAAATTACTGACAAAAATGTACCATATTCTCCTCTTTTACAGGACCTCCTGGAAAACGGGGAAGACGAGGCCGCAACGGAGAACCTGGTATGTGTTCTTGTGTGGCCACAGATCACCCTCATCTCAAATCCAGAAACGTTTAAGCGCTAATTCAGTAGGACATCAGCAATTCATACAATCATGTAAAAGTACACTGTATATCTTCGGAGGCCAAAATAGGTTATGGATGTGTAATTTGTGGCCTGGTGGTTTTCGGTGTGTGCTCGGATCCTTTCAGCTTCGGTCGCTATAGAAACTCTCGATTTTGACAGTGAGGCCGAAAGCAGAAATGCACAGCGACGCGAGCGGTCAAAAGATAACGTCGTAACGCGTCCAGTGCGCTCCGAGTTCGCCCGTATCTCCCATCTCGCCGCACACGGAACACTCCAGAGGCTGACTCGACAAACTTGGCCCGGTGGAGGCTGGAGTAAGAGGACATGTTGTGCCGTGACAGTCTTACAGATGGAAAGTGTCGCCGCAAATTGAATTCACAGCGAGAACATGTACTTGGCAGGGAGCAGCCGCCACACTCCGAAATGCACCTGATAGCGAAAGTGATAATGGGCCCTGGAGTGTGGCAGCGTTCCTGTGCCGGGAGGGAGTGCAGCAGAGCGCAGGCAACACACGGGCACAAAAGTACTGCCCTTGTAAAAAGAAATTACAAACACAGGGCAAGAAAGGGGCCAGTTTAAAACAAGGTAGAGGTTAGGTTTCACAGGCAGAGAAACAAACTTCTCTGCTGACTCTTCCAGCCTCAGCTTTTCAAATCAAGGCAGTCATTCTAACATATTTGAGGGACCAGATCACCCTAATATAATAAAAGCCTGATAAATATTCCTGTTTTTGCTGTACAGAATGTTGAGGGATTACATTTATCACTAGAGCCTTTTTAAATTTGGTGATTTTTATGTGGAACCCTCTATAGCACAAACTCAAGGCCCAGGGGCCAAATGCGTCCCTTTGCAATGTTTAATGTGGCCTTTCAATACATTTAACAGGTCATAGTTTTGGTACTAGGTTTTAACTGGATTTGAACAGGTTTCAGATGGATTTCAAAAAGATTAATTTTATTTGTTCATGAAATCGTCAGCCAGTTTCTGATACAAAGATGTACATAATCTGCTCAAATCCAGATAAAACCTGTTAAAATTAGTCTAAAATCAGTTCAAATCCATCTAAATCCTACTCAGATCCATCTAAAACTAATTTAAATCTGTATAAAACTTCCCTAAAGTCACCATCTTCGGCCCCTGAAAGGATTCTTATTGACTATTTTGGCCCCTCACCTCTTTGAGTTTGACACCACTGATCTATATGAACGGTTTTGCATTTTAAATCTGGGCATGTGGTGTGGTTTTACGCCTTGATCCAGCGCGAAAGCCGCAAATGATGGAAAGAACAGCGAATCCAATGACAGATGGATAATAGATCAATGTTTTGGCAATAAGCAGGTCTTAGCAGCAGCTGACTTTCCCGTAAACATCCAGCGTACCCTGCCAGCACTTTTCAAACAGCACCATTGTGCCGAGACGGCTCTTCAGTCACTGGTCAGACAGAACAAATGCGGAGAGTGGGAACGGCTCCCTCTTGACAAATCAATTGGAAACAAGCAAACGATTAAAGCCACTCACAGAGTCAGAAGTGGCTCTATCAAGGTGAGATAATTGAGAACAGTGGGTTGATGGGCTGTAACATTTTGTTCTGTTGAACTATTCTGGAGTATTATCAAATCAGTACAACTGGGACTGATTTGCAGCTTAATTGTTTAAATGGCTGTTCAAGTCCAGGTCTTTGTAAAGTCAATGTCGTTTCAATGTTGGCACTGGGTAGCATCCATTATAGCACAGCTGGCAATCAAAATAAGAACAATAAATGAACATATACAGAAAGGAACATAAAGGCACAGAATCAGAGGAGTGCAATTTTACACTATGTGCATGTTTTAAAAGATATAAAAAAACTTGTGACAGTCAGATTTCCCCGTAATGGTTACAGGCATACTGCGTTCTGCACTGTAAGCCTTCTGCAAATCCAATTTCCCTCTTTTAAGTTTTCAACACTGGTGAATGTTGAAGGGAAGCATATTTAATTCATGATTCGCTTTAACCCAAAGTAACTAAGCCGCTGCGGGTTCTCCACAAATTCACGGCGAGGTGTTCTGTGTGACGCCGTCTACTCATCTACAAAGGAGCAGGAAGCTTTCGGGCAGACTTGGCAGCGACTGGCACAGACAACAAATAGGAAAACGACACAGCGCTGTTTGCATATGCATTAAAAGTGAATGGAATACTTCATTAGGGTCCTGTTTGTTTACTGGTAACATATGGAACGGAAAAGTGTGGCAGTGCGACAGTTTAGGATGAAGACGTTTTTTGTAGCCGTGAAAGCCACAGTCGCAAACTGTTGGAGCAGGTGGTCAGCGCTGGAAGTTTCCCTCACATATTTTCCTCTGATGTGAAAAATCACTGCTTGTTAGCGGCGCGCAGTACCTGACTTCACAAAAGAAGGAATAGATGTCGAGCAGCATCAAAAACGAGGCCTTACAGCGGTTCAGTTTGGGACATTAAAACCTGACGCGCACGTTTTTGTCATTATTTTTCCGTAATTGCTATTTGAACGCTGCCTACTGAGTCTTTCAACACAGTGGGACATGAGAAAAAACACACGCGCCGGGGCAGGTTGACTAAAAGCTAAGTGGTCTACTGTAAGTCAACCATCCATAAAACCGTACAGCAGTGCAGCCCAGTGAGCATCAAACACGCAGCTCCTTAAACGCCCCAGCTGCAGGAGCTATTTGCACTTTCCCCTCGGTCACGAAGAAGAACACTTCAAGGACGCAGGGCTTGTAAGAAACTGACCTTAATTTTGAGCAGCTGGGCGCCTTCTTAATAGGAGCTTATAGTTCTGGAGAGCCCTGGCTTTCACTGTGATACAATGCTTTGAGCCATAATTAGGAGGAAAGAGACTTTTGCCACCTCACAAAAATAGGTAATTATTTCAATCAGAATGTAACCTCAAATTAGAGACATTTAAAAGAAATAACACTGCACTCTGCTCATAAACTAGTGTCTACATTATCAGTTCATGAAATGTCCCAAGAACATTTTCTCACTGAGCCTTTGATTTTCCAACTTCCTGATCCGTATTTGGATGTGGTTTTACTGGAACATTGATGATTGGAGTCTGTTTGATTTCTGATTGAAAACACTAACCATGTATTTTTTTTTTGTTCTCTTCTGTTTGTTCTTTCAGGACCTCCTGTAAGTATGCCTGTTCCACATCTTCTCCAGTTGTTACCATATGAAGGTAAAAAAAACGCTACATCAGCCACATTCAAATGGACAACAGAAGCGTGTAGGGCTGATAAAGATAGAAAGTACTAAGCTGTTGTAGCAAATAGATTCCAGTGGTAGTGCTGATGCTGACCCTTTACAGACACAACAATGAGTATGTGTTAATGGGGCTAGTACATTGTGACTTCACCATCATTGTGTATTCCATTTGAGCTGGATAATGAAGACTATTTTACCAGCAGATACTCAAAGCTCCTAGATCTGTTATTCTTCACCACGCTGTCTTGAAAAAAACTGAAATCATCCCCTGAATGTATATTCTGAAGTTTGAAATGTCCTTGCTACCAGCCTGCACCCAAAAAGATTATCTCACCTCATTACCTTGCCGGTGATCATAGATCCTCTCCCCTTCAACAGATGGAAAACTCCAGAGTTCCCCCAAAAGATGAAAAGTAGCACGTACATACATAAGGCCTTGTGACAGCTCGATGACGAACCGGGTCAAGCGGGCACTTAATGCGTGTGTGTATGTGCGCTCTGTTAAAATTATTTATAGCCCAGAGGCAAGTGTGATTGAATAGGTGTAATAGCGTGTGCAGAATGAGCCATAAAAGTTGTAAGTTAATCCTTGGAGCCTTCTAAGACACTCGCTCCCGGGGTTCTGGGACGTAAGTAAGTGCAGGTGGTCTCACTTCTCAGGCTTACTCGCCAGGTCTTACATCTGACAAATAAAAGCTCACCGAAAGAGGAGTCCAAGTACTGTCTATTCTCACAGCAGCAGAACAAAATGCATAGGGCTCCTGTTTTTTGGGGGGTTTTTTTGGCTCGTTCTTCTGGGTGTGAAATGGCAAATTCGGGTCACTGAGACAGTCTGACATTGTTCCAGTTGTGGCCAGCAAATCTCATGAAGTCATTAAAGGTAGCAGGAGTGGCCATAAATGGCAGGGGTCCTAGTTTAACTTTGGCAAAGATGCACGTTTCAACACAATGCAGGCCGCATAATACAGAGAGTTGAGTTACCAAGAACATTTCTAAAAACAGACCCAAACAGTTGCTTTGCATCTTCATAAAATGTAATGATCTGAGAATGACTCACAACGGTCACACAATCACTTTCACAAATCCAAAATGCCACTATCCCAAAAGAGAGACAGTAGTCAGTGATCTCATGTGGTTTCTCATCTGGTATGCCCACCCGGGGGATGGCAGAGGACGTGTCTCCATGAATATTCAAGAGTGCCCCCCCCCCTTCCCCTTTAACTCTGGGAACAGTGTGTAAATTGTACACAGGCCTCTGAGCCGACCCTGTTGAAGTCATTACAGTTCTTTGTGACCTAATCGTGGCTCATTCTCCGCTGATGACTGGACAGAGATCTGCGGTTACCGAGACAGAGGGAAGAAGTCTCCTCAATCAAATCAAGATCCTCATTGGCAACTTGTGATTGGTGCTTAAACATGGAAAAGTGATTTGTTTTCTTTTCTTTTCCCCACTTCTTTAGCTTGCCAGTTTGAGACAGTATTATACAATCTGTAGTCAAGTGTGCACAGCATGCTGTACAGTGGTAGGTCTCCATTTTCTCTCCATTTAGATTAGGAAAAATATTATTGGAGACATGTTAGAGATACCAATATAGCCCAAAAAGAAAGTTTACCTTAACTTACCACTGAAACCAGAGAAATGCACACAGAGGTTAGGACGGTCTGTATGATAATCAAGTATTCACTTCTCATTTTTTATCGTATTCCTCATCGTCCTGCGGCTCTTCAAGGGCGGTCTGTGTCAAAACATCAAGCCGATGTACCAACCACTGTGTGTGCACACCATTTAGCACCAATCAAGCATAAAATACCATCCCGGAGGCTTCACTTGAGGACCCACTGACACCACCAGCCGACTGCACTTCTTCTGCTCACTTCTTCTGCGTGCCATAGTAAATTAAAATTATACAGAGGTATAAAGAACCGAGCTTTGAAATCTGGTCAGAAGGAAAGGGAAATATTTGAAAACGATACAGCCCACAGCAGCCCGCTAAGCATGCCTCGATCCCACACTGGAGTCTGATGCCAGGGCGCTGAGAGTGCACGTGCGCTTCAACACTTCAAATATGCCAGTGATGAGCCTGTTGCTTCTGTGTCTGGATTAGACTCATACTTCAGGTTGTGATTCATCAGAAAAAGTTTCCAGGAGTATGATCTGTCACAACATTGTGCAGCACTGGTGCCCTGAAGGGAGGCACTGGAGGTGAAGCACAATCTCAGATACCCTCCACCCTTCATCTGCTATTCATGGCCGCCTCACCTCTCTTAATAAAACATATCCCAGCTGGAGCTTGAAGCACAGAGCTGTAAGAGGTGCCAGAAAACAGAGTTGGTGTTCTTTCACAGATAATGTCCGACGGCTTTCAACCACACGCACAGTTTTGGCAGTGTTTAGGATTGAAGAGGCCAGATAGGGGTGAAAATAGATCTTTGGGACATGATAGTGTTTATTTGGTCTCATGAGGGCAGAAGAGTCTGAGCAGGGTGTCTGGCACTCAGTTTGACAATATTCAGATACTGACCTTTTAGATATCAGTGTTTTGCTCGTGCCGTGCCCATCAGCAGCCCCTGTCTGTCTTCAAATGACGAGAAACAGGGCTTGGGCCAAACGTAAGGCTCACTCAGTGATTAAAATCATCAGTCACTGGTTAAATAGACCAAATGCTCTCAGGGACTGTCACTACCTTAGCTTGGTTTGGAAATTGGCACGGTTTAAACATAATGTTGGAAGAAAAGACTTGACAGCATTTAGATTGAGAAGAATTTTCCTCAACATCAAATGACAAGAAGCCAATGTGGTTGTAACTGGATCAACAGAAGAAGTACAAGAGATACTTTTCTAGATGGAAAATTGTCCCATATTCAAATCTTTAGGGGTCAGAAATTTGCTTTGTATTTTTGCAGGAAATGTGGCTTTCATTTTTTTGAATTGGCCACAATTTGCTCAAAGCTGTTTAAATGTATCCTCTCCTCAAGAAAGACCCTCCCAAACTGAGATTGTGGATTAGAATCTCCTTGTTTGACGCTATGCATATGTAACACACACCTAAACCTAATCCCACCACAGGTTTCATTGACAAACACGCATGCCTCCAGCAGCAGATCTGCTTCCACATAACGTCCAACACGTATCAAGAAGTGGACGCACGCTTACAAACACAAGCGCACACTTTCAACTCATTGTATACCGGCTAATTGTGATACGCTGTGGATATGGGAACCAGATGCCATTCCGTATTCTTCTCTCCAATGTGGTTTTCCTATCCCTGCCTAACCTCTGTGTCCAGATTCCCTCGACAAGCACCAGCCACTTGTGGTTGTCCAATCTTGCCCATTCTGCTCTGATTACTCACATCCCCATCCTCCATTAGTTTCGAAAAAACTTCCCCTGAGGCTCAGAGTAATACGTCTTAGGCAACTGTAGAACTAACAGATGGAGGTGTGCTCATTGAAACCTCATTCACAACGGGGTGCTGTTCCATCCATTTGTCCACATTGTTAGAAAAAATAAAGAAGCTACATAAATTGCACAAGTCTTGCTTTCAGTCGTTAGCATTGTACCGACATGTTAAGAGGATTTAACATGATGAAAGGATTTCTGCTGTTCTGTGACAAAAATAATTGCGTGTTGTAGGTGCCAGGGATAATAATATTTATGTATGCTAAAGTACAATACTATTTAAGTTGTTTGTGAGCCAACAGTTAGCCAGTGTATAAAATAATGATATCATTCATCAAAAATCAAGGCTTTCATCCCTACACCAAGGCTTGTGCTCAAAACTTGCATTTTATATTGTCTCACAACTTTGGCTGTCACGTTAGAGAAATTTATGCATTGAGTTTGTGGAAAAGTTTAAATGATAAATGTTACTTTTATAGCCATTTCCACAGATGCCCTGTTGTAAAACGGTATTTTTGCATCAAACAAGTGCGTAAGTCAGGATTTGGTCGTCTCAGATGCTTTACATTGGCCCTCGTCCCACTTTTGTGGTGAGTAGCACTCCTCACCTGCCCCTCTTCACTTACTCATTCCATGTCAACACTCGGTGCCTGGAGGACTATACTCTGCTTCACTTCCTGTGTACACACATGTTTATTAATATTGTGTAGCTGTGTGAGAAAACCGTGCGCCTGTAAAAAGCAGGTTGTAAAAGCGGTAGTTGTTGGCCTGCGCTCTCAGAGATGCCAGCGCTCCAGGGTGCGATGATTGGATCCATGTGGACCAGAGTTCGGGCTACAGTAACTGCTGCCAGCCCATTTGGCCCGGCTTCTACTACAAGGATATGAGCTCTGTTTGATGGCTTGAATTTTTTGGACTTTGATACATTTAACTGGTCACAATGATGAAAACTAATACAGCCCAGTCCAGACAGAGGTTACATGGATATTTCTGTTCCTGACTCTCTGTATCTCGTTGGATTAGGTGGATTGCTTTACAAGATTGTACCAGCAGCGTGCAGCCAAACCAGTGAGAATTATGTTGCTCATGTCAACAACAGCTAAATCAGTGGACACAAGCCAGCCCCTTCTGCTGCCGCGTCTGGGGAGGATGTCAAGATTTCATCTATCACGTTCTGTGAAAATTACAGAAAAGTACTGAAGGAATGTGAAGAATGGATAGCCAGCCTCAAGACTTCTACACAGAACAATATGAAATTAGGCTGACAGATATGAGGCACATCTTGGTTTGTGAGAATGCTGCTGGATTTTTAGTTTTCTTTTTCAACTTGGCTAACCATTAATACTACTCTACAACAAAACAACCAAAGAATCTTAGATCCAAGGAGCTGAATCTTCTGAGAATCACAGGGTTGTAATACTAATAATTTATGTTTCATGTTCCAAAAGTCCACAAGAAAATCCAGTGTTTAATAATACCTTCTCTTCATAATCGACAGTTGGAGCCACATGTAAAATATACCTCAATGACAGGATCATTTTTCTGAATATCATTTACTCTTTCCTCATAATATAAAGTGAAGTCAGTCACATTGTCAGATTTGCATGTTCTCCATGTTGTTTGTGGCTTTGGCTCCAGTTCCTCTTCGATGTTTTTTTTCTATTTCCCTGCAGACCTTTCCACATCTTTCCCCAACTCTCTTTGAAAGGTGGTGGGGGTTTTCTCCTTTGTTTCATACCAACAGCTCATTGGGGCCGTTGTGGGAGATGGTGGTCATGGGTTTGGCATATTCTGAGAACTGAGGCGTACCTCTGGATTGGGGAAAAAAAATCATCCTAATCCTGACCCAGAGGTCCACCGTAAACTCATGAACAGATATAATGCACACAGGAGGCTCTGTTACAAATCATCTCATGATAGAAGTTTGACATGAGAGTGCCCAGTGTTAAGCAGCAGAAGATGTGAGGCTTACCATCTGTGTTGATATGTGTCATTTCCAATAAGTGAATACAGTGCTTTTGTGGAGTTGGCTCTATTCTATTGCTATGTACATATGAAGGACATTATGCATTTTGGTAATATGTAACTTATGGATTCAAAGTATAAAACGTTCAATAATATGCCAATTACAAAGCTTAATTTGAACTTTTTCCTATAAAGTATGTTACAATAAAGCAGGAACTGTCTGATGAGCCTCGGAGCACCTGCTTCAGAACAGCTTTTGAACACGCGCCAAAGCAGAAGCAGTAAAAAGATGTGAAAAGCTTACACAGGTGCTGATTGGGAACCCTCTGCTGGGCTGACTGAAACCACAAAGTCTCTGCAGAGAGCATCTGACAAATAGACACCCGCTGCACTTCCACCCGACTACAGTTTTCTCCTTTGAAACCGTCTTCGCAAAAGAGCTGTTTAATAGTCTCTATAAAAAAGCCTTGCTGTACTCACTAAAGTTTTTGGAAGAGCTCCAGTCGATGCTGTCTGTCCAAGTGATGTGCAAATGATGGTCTGTATAATGAGCAGGTGCAGAGCGTGCAGTGAAATCATTTCCACATGCTTCACGAGCTGATGGGAGAAGGAAGTGAACGAGGGTTTTTGGGTTTGTTCACTCCGCTGTGTTAAACTCAAGTTACTATAAAGTTCAGCTCTTGGTGTAAACTCCGCAGAGTGACGTCACCCGGCCTCCTCCATTTGACTGACACCACCGTCGTAGATTTATCAGAGTGAGAACATTTGTAAAATAAACATATCACTCATCAGATTAAGTCGATATTCAATATAAGTCCAACAAATCTTTTATTCTTTCTTTCTTGACCTCTTTCCCTCATTACACCCACAGTGACTCAGTATATAGACACCATTTCTGGCTTTTTATGGAAATTCAACATTGCTCTGATCAGGTTTCACTTTGCTGTTCCAGTTACTATGAAACAATCTCACTTTATTGAAATCTTATAAAGTAGATTTTGCATTTCTTTCCACATGTCAGTGCCCAGACATTAGTATATCTTGGGCCAGCATTTTCGTTTAGTATTTTCTAGCGCCAGGCTGAGTATGTGAAGCTGCAGTGGGTGTATTTATATATTTCTTTGTTAAAGTCATTCAAATGTTTGCAGTAGCAGCTTGTCAATAGCTCCCTATTGTCCCAAGGCAATTTTCCTCTACAACAAGCTCGCACTGATTTTCTGTGGCTGCACAATTCTTTTAGGAAACTTGCTGGAAACTTATTTAACGCCTCTGTAATTGCATCATTATAAAAGTAAACGTCACATTTAAGCCTAAAAATATAGCGGTGTATTCATTCCCAGGGAGCAGCAGCGGAAACATTGTTTTTTACAATGGCACATTTTGTGTTTACAAGTGCGCTGTGGCTTTTTCTATTGCCGTTCAGGAAAGCAGCAGAATTGTGAGGATTAGTGATTGGCCATTAAAGCCTCCGTTTCTCCATCTGCTTTTGTGCTGTCAGGACGGTTTTTGAACGTGTTACTCCTAGCCCCGCGCTAAAGGAGACCTCTACACAGGTTCGCAGCCTCACGACCGAGACAATTTGGGCTTAGCGCAAACTACGGATGTGAGCTACGGGTAGTTAACTATGCATCAAAAATAATGTGCAAAGGCAATGAGCAAGCAGAAAACTGGCCTCAGCTCACTTCTCCTTCTGCCCTGTGGTAGAAGTTGGCTAAGGATAACTGCTGGCCTACCGCTATAGTGCTGTGGAGGCCTGTCTGTGTGAGTAAGCCCTATTCTGGGTCACCGGTCTATGGACTTGCAGCTACAGGGTCCAGACACAGGCCTTAATCTAATGTCATCAATCTAGGGATTAGTGTCAGTGCAGGTTTTCTCTTTGGGACTGATATCTCTGGAACCAAACAGTCAAAAGGAGAAGCCACTGCAGATCTATGACTGGCTTTTAGGTCCTAGATGGAACATTCAGAAATCCCTTGTTATTAGTGACTCTGGTGGCTGTAATCTGAGCTGCACCTGCTATCCACACACTGTATTTTAGCAGTCAGTGCTTTAATACTGTTGTCGTGGTAGGGCACAGTCAGCATATGGCTACAGTCAACGTAGACGTGAGAAAAACTTGTAGTTATTGAGGTAAGTTATGAGCCGTTTACTCATGAGCAATAAAAAAGAAGATTAATACATGCAATTTTTCAGCTGGAATAAATATCTTGTAACTTTTGAAACACTAAAGACATAAACTTACTGGAAGCTTCATCAGAGCCTGGAAGCTTCATCAGATCCTTTTTACCGATAACTTTTCATGTGGAATTCCAATCAGTATTGTTATAGATGGCAGAGAAGTTCCCGCAGTGGCCCAGAAACATGGTTGCGAAGCGGGTGGTCAGTTAGTCACTCCGCTGACACCGAACTAATGGTGAATTTTCCAAAGCTTAGTGTTTTCCAAAAGTCCGACCTCAGACTAAAGCAGGAGCCTGGCGTCCTGGGCCTTATCCATCAGCGTAGTGTTAGCAAGTGACTATTTTAACCCCGCTTCATAAGGAGTAGGCATGGATGCACACCTCATCGTCCAGTCCGCTGTGATCTTTTACAGAGCCCACCCAAGAGTCTCCGCTCGCTGATTGACACGCGCTGGAAGCTACATTCTCCCCGAAAACCGTAGTCTCCGAAAAGAAAGGGAAAAATGAGCTGGATTTGCTGCTGTAGTACGTAAACATGGATTTGATTTGGGCCTGTTTTCGGTTTTAATTGTATGTTTGTGTAAGCGGTGCCGTCTATGATGCATAAGTTACTGCTTTCCAAATTTATGACAGGGATTCTTAATCAAATGCCGTCGCTAAAGTACACAAAGTTAGTTTCATCATAACCCAATTTGTTAGTCGTCAGATTTCGCCATCTTTCTCAAAGTTTGCGCCATGTTTTGTGATTCTTTCTCTTGGCAAACTTGACGGTGACCCTGTTTTTTACAGTTTGTTTGCAATTTTGTGGAGTCCTTGGGGTTTTGTTTCTGTCCTGTTCCATGGCACCAAAGCGACTCCACTGATGGAAAAAAGACATATTATAACAATGTCTAAATTATCTTTTTTTTTTTCTTTTTACAGGGTCCTCCAGGTCCAAAGGGTGAAAAGGTGAGTTATTCAATAGATCTCTACTGTTTAATTCACATGGATTCAATTAGTAAATACATGTCTTTATTTTATTTTTAAAGTTACACTTGTACATTCAGATCTACATTCCTGTCATTGATTTCAAATCTCATAGTCTGAGGTTTTAAAATTCCACTGACATTTACAAATCTGCAGCAGGGAACATTAATGAGCGAGAGCCAGAGCCCAAACTGAAGTCTTTTAAATGCCTCACTGAGCACTCCTCCATAAAACGGCAGCGAGGCATGCAAAATAACCACACTGTCTCTTTATAAGTCTGCAGGACATGGGGACAAATGTGCGCCTGTGGCTTTTGCTTTGAAACACTGAGACCAGAGAGCCCCCCTCTGTTCACAATAAAGATGATAAAGTCCCTACATCACTCAAAGCAGAGGGAACAGGTGCATTGAATCTATCTAGAGTTGGATTTTTCTTTTTAAATACAAACTTTATGTAACGTTCCCACTATGTATTGCAAACATCTGGAGCCAGTAAACAAGTTACTGTGTGGTACAATTAAGTGGTATGATTGACAGCTTGTGTGCCGGCTAGTTTTCTGAAAACATGCATTGATCGCATCTTTTTAAGGCATTGAATACAGATTTGTTGTCTTTGTCTGTGGTTTGGGTCTTTCTATCTGTCCTGGCTGTTAATTTAGTTAAAACTGTGACCTTTTTGCTCCAAACTCTAACCTTTTTGTGACATGTCCTAGTTTTATAGTTCAATAGCCAATTATATTTTATTTAGAACAGTATATAGGTTTATTATAGTATGTGATTAAATGATTCTGTGGCCGGAACTGTAGAAAGCTGTGGTCTTCAGTGGGATAAAAAGATAATGAGGCCATGAGAAAGTTATAAAATCTCATTAAAATTATTGTCAAGCGTCCGATTTTCTATTCATGATGCACCGCTCATGCGCCGCGTCATGTGAACCACTTCTTCTGCCCTGTAGTGAAATGAAAAAGCAAATATTTTCCCACCCAAGACGAACGAGGCACGCATTAGTGAGAGCCATTCACAAACATTTTTCCCATTAAACCTGTTTTTTGGGAACCAGCGTTGACGAGAAATTACACAAACCTCATGACCTGTTTTTATTTGAATCTGCTCAGGCATTACATTCAAGTTTGTTTGAGTAAAAACCCCTGTGCTTGTGTGATAAGTTGTTGAGCTCATTTTACTGCCACGGCTCCATTGTGAGGCTGCCAGCAGAGAGGGGTGCATCAAATTAGAGGTTTAGGGATGTTCGGTTATCCGATTCGAGACAGATTAGGGTTACAATTCAGTGTCCAACAGCGGGTCTTCTCTCATTTACATTTAAAACAAAAGCACTCGACAGTTTCAGATGTGAAAAAGCCACAGTTCTTACAAAAGCAGGTTTAAACCAACAATGTGTGAAGCTTTTAAAGACCCCATAAAAAAGCTTGCAATCTTTGGGGCATTAAATTTGGCCTGGCAGCGTCATTTACCACACTCACCAAACCCTCCTGACCACCACATTCTTTCTTCCTTTCTCTGATATTCAAGTTCATGTCAGTAGATGTTATCGTAAGTGATTTAATTCCCATCCGCAGAGAATACAAATTTTGTTGCCCTTGTTAATAGCTCCATATCGAAACAAGAAAGTGTTATACTAAAGATAATTTGGTTTTTTTTTTCTTTTTCAGGGGGATCAGGGTGACCAGGGACCACGGGTATGTGCTTCTTTCTTTTGATCAGCCTGCGAATGTGACTGTGTGTGAAGGAACTGTGTACAAAAAAGGGTTGAGATGCATGAAATTCCTGGGATAGTGTTCTGACAGTGTGGCCAAATGCAACAAGCAAATTCAGCACTGCTTATTTCTAAGTCAATGTGAGATACCTTGGAAGGCACAGGGTGGTATACTTTTCACGACTTTGCAGTTCTATCCCGTTCAGATTTAACGTAAAGAGACATTTTCAGGAAAAGGAATCTGCATTTAAAGCCAACGGTCTCTATAATTACTAATGATTCAGTCAACATTCAGAGCTTTAATCATTTCCAGCGATGTAGTTTGACGTTTCTATAAAAAGCGCTGCCTCTAAATGATGATATAAGTGCTTTTTCGTGCTCGACAGACCCCGAAATGAATTACTCCGAGCAGCAGCAATCATAGCTTCATTTTTCTCGAATAAGGTTAAAAAATGGCCTCTCTGCGCAGGTTTGTTTAAAGTGGATCGCATTAACCCGCTCACGTGACGCACATAAGCTTCACTTCCTCTGTATCTGCTACCATCATCAAGGCTGCGTCGCCGTGCCGAACGTCTGTAATTGATTTGCATCGCACAATCGAGGTTAGGCAACACATCGGAGCACAATGGTTTGTCTTGTCAACCAGAAAACCAGCCATCTCCCGAGCGGATCTGATCCCAATCCCGTCCTGGCGCCCACCCAGACGTTAGGAGTTTTGGCCATTAACTTTGTCAGCTCTCCTCCCGGCCACTTGTGCACGTCTAAGCGTCTCTTATGATGTGGAAGTCAATACAAATGACCTTCCCTGTGAAATTTGATTAGTGGGCTCAAAGTGATAAAGTAGGGCTCTAATGTTACGCTCAGGCAGTCTTCAAATGACGGCCGAGTTCAGAGATTGAGGATCTAGAGGCCTCACACTTTCACTTTATACCCATAATGAAATCTGCCAACACTTTTTCATCTCCTTATTTAATTTTTAATGATATTAAAGTATTGGGTTGTCTTACAAGTTACAAGCCACCACAAAGAAACAGGAAGGAAATAAATCTGCCCTCCGGCTGAATTGACAGAGGTAAAATATCCCCGTTCAGTTCAGATTTCTTAGTCTCGCCGATAATTTGTACCCTTTTAACCTGGGAAATGGAGTCATCTGTCTCTATCCCTCGGATGATTTATAGTTTGGAAACAGCTCTGTGGCTGACAGATTTGTAACAGTCGCCGGCCAGGTCCTATTTGTCTTACAGAGTAAATAAATAAACTGCCCACTTCAACATATCGTTTCATTAACTGCCACTTACAGGAAAAAAATGTTCCCTAACAGGTACAAATTACCTCGCAGTCATATCTGACGCACTACAGAGGCTTGAAACCGAATAGGTCACCGGCAAATCATATTACCTCCCAAGAATGCCATATTGACTCTGCACATTAGATTAGAAAGGCAATGTGCTGGAACAGTATTAGAAAGATTTCCTTAATAAATGAAGGCATAACAGGACAAGTGCTGCCCGACCTTGAGTGGAGCTGTCTGGGAATGAAGCTCATTTCATGCTCAGTATTGACTATGCACAGAGTCAATGAAAGCCATATGGAAGAGATGTAAACAAGCCAGTGTGTCAAGAGTATGTCCTCTGTGCTCTGCAGTCTGCCAAATGACGCCCGATGTAAACAGATTTGGAGTCACATTTGGAAGCTGTGGACACATTTAGGGCAGTACATATGCTTTCATGTATATACTAGGGCTATTATTGCTTTCAAATGTTTGGAGCTTTTTTGTTGTTGTTGTTCACCATGATGCATTCATTCTTCTAAGCAGGCATTAATATTGGTCGATCCAAACCAACATTTTCTGGATTGACGTCAAGAAACAAAGGCTCCATGCATTTGTGTGCATTTTGATTCGAAAACAGCTTTGCAGAGTTTGTTTTACAATCTTGATATATTCAAACAAGACTATTTACTATTTTTCATTCATTCTTTTTACTGCCAGACCAATTTTTTTACTGTACCGCAAATCTTTGGACAATTGATATAGAATCTGCCATGTTTTGAGTCTTTATTTTCATCTTAATAACTATCGAAATGAATAGTACGAGGATGGACCAGGCCTTAAGTAAAGAGTGAATAGTTTAAGATTGACCACATGGACTTCACAACTTCCCAGAAGGACAGTTTTGTTGCCTGTTGGCCACATGTCATCCATTTCTCTGGCCTTAAGGTCAAAGTTCGCTTCCAACTGTCAAAGGTTAACCAAGCAACAAATAATAAATTGGCTACATTTGACAAACAAATGTGTGGCCACCATTTGAGCTCCCCCGGTGGGATACAAGTAACAAGTGAGTTACTGTTGTTGTGTTCAGTGTTACCGCTGAAGGTGTGTGGTCTTTTTGAAGGATGGCACTGGCTACAGCTGTGGAGTAAAGGTTTGTCTGAGAAACGGATTTGCAAAGAATTCTTCTGCGTTTGTCGAATGCCTTTATCCTCAGATGTAGGGATTTAATCAATTAACAATCTAGTCCAAGATAAAGAGTCGAGGATTATGCAATTTCCAGGATTCGACTTTGGACTTGTGAACAAAGAAGTGTTTTAGGTTCTATTGTTTGCAGATGAAATCAGAAGCCTTAAAATGAATTTCACTTGAGATAAATTTGATGCATGATAGTAATGCCAAAACTGAGGCTTCAAATGAATGTATTATTCCTCTCTTAAATACATTAAAGCCATCTGTATGCCGCTTCTCCAAACAAATGCGGCAGGCTGTAGTTGGCTGGGATGTTGTGCTTGTTTGGTGTGGTTGAGGAGGAGATGCTGGTTCTGGCTTGTGTCCTATGACGGCTGTTGCTGATTGTCCTCGTATCTGGCTTTTTGTTTACTACAGTCGCAGTCGTCTCGCTGCAGGCCATGCATCGCTCGTCCCCATCAAATAACCAACATCCGTTCTGGAGGAGAAAAGCAAAACACAGCAATCTGTGAATGGTTAGGATTCCCTATCAACCACCATGTCATTATCATTCTCACACATAGACATCAGCAGAGCAGGGTGAGCTCCAGCCCTGACCCGAGGGACGAGGTTTGGTTCTGATATTGGCGGGACATAAAAGCACTGGGGTCCAACCCACAATTTTATGTCATCCAGAGCCTTTTTAATAGATAGTATTACGCTATTATTGACTACACACAGTTGCAATTGAGAAAATATGTTGTTGAGCCTTTTACAGTTTGATTTGTGTAGTGTTTAGAAGTCATGTAAAGAAATATGCCAAAATCCACTTTGAAGCAATTTATAGTTTTGTCATTTTTGTCCTAACATTACTTTTGCTAGCCCTCGCTTATTCCATCACTCTAAATATTTTATGTTGTCCCCAAGATGTTTGAGGTTGTAAACTATAGTAGTTTTCTCTCAATCCACAGCGTGACTATTGTCTGCAGTGTAAGCTTATCCCGTGCTCCGTTACAGGCCTGAATTAAATCAGTGTGCCCTGAAAGCCATATTTTTTTTAATGAGCCATGCTTTTTGAATAATCTTTGGATGGCACCAGAGCCATGTTTGGATAGGGTAGATTTTATCTCGGGCTTAAATATAAGGCAAGATCAATCTCTCGCAGGGCATGTTTATGTAAGTGTGCCAGTCTTTGGAGAAACCCTTTCATCAGTTTATTCAGGTTCAACGGCATCTGAACCTGATGCTCTAACATAAACAATCAAAACTTGGAATTGCAGTGCACTCAACCTTTTTTTCATGTTCTTGCATGCATGGAGCTGTAAAGATTAAGACATTTAACAAAGCATGTGGCACTGTGATTTAAAAAAGACTTGTCACTGTCAGAAATCAGGATTCCAGCCTCATGAGAGAGTAATACAATAAAAAAATAAAAAAGTTTGCCTGTTAAGATGAAAACATGTTGTAAATTCACATTAAAGTTGGCATGCATCTATAAACCATCAGCTCAGCTGCTTTCTGTCTGTGTTCACTTTTGTGGAGTGAATCACATCTGTCACTCTGACAATTGTTTGATTGGATTTCCAGAAAACTTTTTAGTTCCTTTATGTCCTCAAAAACCCAAACTCAAAATTACCAGCATGTCTTAACTCAAAGTCTGATCTATGATAATCATCTCAGCCACTGTTGCCTGTTTACTGGAAAGACAACAACAGGAAATGCTCCACTAAGTTTAGTCTCTGAACGGGATGGTCACAGCGCCACAGCTTTATGGTGGAAAATAAACTTGGACTTGACAAATGTTAATGTTTGCCTTGTTTAAGTCAGAATTGTACTGTCTGCTTCTCCAAACAAACAGCTTTACATGTTATTTTATTGGCTTGCAGAGATTTATTCTGAATCCTGCCAATGCAACCCTCCCTAAATGTTGTTTAAACACCAATTTAGATCATTTGTAACACTTTAGTCTTCTTCCTTTCACTGTTTTGGTTGAGGCAATGTTTTAATGTGATGCGTGCGTTGTTGGGTTTTGCCCTGTTCTGTTGTTTGTTGTCTTCAGGGATTGCCTGGTCTCCCTACGCTGGCTGCTTTGCACAGCAATCAGATCCTGACTGTCAAGGTTTGTCGTGGTGGTGCAGCCTAGCTGTTCAGTCTGACCCTTCAGCCGCACACAGAGAAAATGAATGACTGCCATTGCTTTTGGCAATACAGTGAACACAGATTACTCAACAACACAATAACTCAACTTAATCATCCTCCTTCACAGCTATTTGTCTTTCACACAAGCGAGTTTTGTTCTTTGTTCCAGGCAAGATGCCCCATTATAAGCAAAGGTGTCCTTTAAAACCCAGTAATAACATCTAACTCCAACAAAAATCCTCAAACCAAGACTTGGTCTGGCTTGAGCCCATTGATGCAAAAATGAATGGAAGGAACTCAAAGAGTAACGACCGAAGTGGCAAAATGTTTTTCTAAAGCTCATGCCCATGGCTCACCACAAATCCCTCCATCCACCAATCTGGCCTTGAGGATTATTTCAGTGAAGGATGAAGCCACTTAATACCAATGGACACTAGCAGAATAATGCAGGCATTGAAAGGAACAAGGCTGGAAATTAACCTCAACTGTAAGGTCATACAGTGTGTGCAGCTTTTGGGGTCAGACTTAGCAGCTCGATGATGATGACAGCGCTTTCACAACGAAGGGTAAATAAATTCCCATTTTTCTGGGGACCGTGGGTCGGCTGTGGCGCCCTCGCTCTCCTGAGGTGGTAATTATGGGCCTTGATGCCAAAAAATAAGTCCAAACTTCCGAAGTTAACCACCTATTTGGTGGAAAAGTGTGGATTTCTTCTCCTTTTGTGAAAGCGCTGCAGCAGTCTTTATGAACACAAGCCTTTTTAACTCTTTCTTTTTGCATTTGCCTTCCTTCATCTTCTTCTTCTGGGACCTCATGCTCCTTCAAACTTCTCTCACCTCTGACCTACGACCTTTTGACCTCACACACCTGCTCAGATGGTCTTCCCTAAGATCAATCATGGCTTTCTTTCCGCTGACCAGCAGCTCATAAAACGACGGCTCATTAAGGTAGTAGCTATGTCTTCTCTCGTGTGTCTGCCCTCGATGCCAGGTTCCACCGGTTCACCTTCCCTTGGCCATGCTGTAGTCTGCATGCAAACCTGTCAGGCAAATGTACTGCTTCTGTCATTTTTAAAGACACTCTTTAACAAAAGACAGTTATAGCTTTTCCTGTTAATAATTACAAACATTAACAGACCACACACTTGAAGTATATTTTGGCCTGAATGTTTGACAAATGTACCTTTTCCATTCAGTGCCTGGTGCGTTACAGCCTCTGTTGAGCTCATTAAGTCTAGTTTGGATTGCATGCATTTTATAAGATTAACCTGTCAGCTTTAAATCAGATCGATTACTCAACATCTTTATTGTTTCAGCGTTAAACATAAGTCAAAACTCTGAATGCCCTGAATGAAGGTAGCCCATAGATACCCACTACTTTCTTTTCATTACCATTTAACTGCTGTGGATCCGGTCTCAATGTGCATCCAACAATATCACATCTAATGAAATATGTTTTTGCCACACAGGGAGATCAGGGGCAAGCAGGACCACCGGGGCCACCTGGGCCCCCGGGTCCTCCTGGGCCCCGGGGACCGCCAGGGGACACGGGCAAAGATGGACCCAGAGGTGTTCCTGGTCTAGCGGTAATGACATATTTTTTCATCATATGTTCTTTGAAACAACACAAATAGAGTGGTTTAGTTGAGCTCAGGCTATAAACATGGTTCAGGACTGTGATAAACGAACATTTGCTATCCATTATAAACTTGACTGTAGCGACTGTCAGTTATGGTTAGGGTTAGGCTCAAATAGGACTTGGAAGAAGTCTTGACAAAAGTCCAACACGAGATTGTGTTGAGCTCAAACACGTCTCTTTGCTCTTGTAGTGTGTTTTATTCATTAAGTGTGAAACTTTTTATTTTTTTCTCCTCCTTCAGTTCAACTTGAGGCCTGGAGGCTTTGCCCTATTATAATGAACACTACAAGAATTACATTTCAGTTCACTGCCTCAATATCTTCAGCTAAACAAGAATATCCTCCCAAGAGAATGCTTCACTGTATGGATTTATGTTTATGCGGTTGTTTTTCATTAGAATGTAACATTTTCCACATCTTTAAGTCTATCTTTGGCATCGGGTTAATTTATGTGCGCTCCGGCTGTGTGAGAAGAAACAGAAAGGGCCTGTCAATTACGTTGAACCATAAAACCTTCCTTTGGCTGCAGCTGATCTTTATTGTCTTGGCACATTTCACTGTGCGAGTACAAAAATATTAAGTGTTGTTTATCTGTTTCCTTCCAAGTTACTGATGGATGCAATTCTCAGCTTTTTCAGTGGCAGCCTGAAAAGCGTTAAAATAGTTGTTTTGTTTTTCCAAGAAATTAAACTTTACTTGTCGGGGCACTTTATTCCTTTTGTATTTTATTTTCCATGTTGTAAATCACTCAAAGGAATAATGTGGAAGCGCGACTTGGACTAAAGTATCTTTTATATTTATGTCTGATGTCTTCGTTGAGAAATACTGGAGCGGTGAATGGATCAGGCTGGTTTTGGACAGAGACAGAGATGAGTACAGGTGGCACAGTGTGATAAATGCCTCTCAGCCAACTCGGTGCATGAGCCCGACCAATGCTAAGCCCTGTTTGGCAACCGTGACACTCATCCACATTACCACAGAAGCAGAAGGACCAAAGACATAGACTGCAACCATTATGAAAAGATAAAAAAAATAAATAGTCACCAGAAATGTGGAATAACTTATTATAAATTTTGTTTGCAATGATTTTAAGACTCATGCTGTTGTTAACATAGTTATTTTCTGTGTATTTGTTCAGGGTGATCCAGGGCAGCCGGGAGAATCAGGGCCCACGGTAAGTACTGACTTTAATTATTATTTATTTCGGTCATTAAAAGAAAAATGGGCAACAATACAACACTTTCACTAAATCTGAAGCATGGACCGAAAGGGTTTAGGCTGAAGTAAAAACATATTGTGCCGACCACTTTTAACATTTACAAAAAGACAGAAAGAAAAGCAAAAAACAAAGTTACATTCATAAAACAGAAGAAAGACGGATATTAATACTAGTATTACTAATACATTATTTTTCATTATTATTGTTGTAACCATAATTATCATAACAATAATTACCAGTGCAAACAATTATAACAGAAATATTTTTTTATTAGTATTATTACACTCAGTTTTATTACCACCATTACCCTCCTTATTATCACTTTTATATACATGTTTTAATTAGTAAAAAGCATGTTGGTCGTGGTCTGTAGAGAAACACAAGGGTCTTACACTTTGAATTTATACACGGTTTTGAAGCCAAATGAATGAATACAGTTTTGAGCATAAAAGATACTTGCATTCAAATGATTTACAGCTTGTCCCCATTGGAGAAAAAAACGTATCTGAATGTGCCCTGATGTTTTTTGACAGCTAACAATGTTTGAAAATTGAGTTGGTCGTGTCAAAGTCTGCCACTCAGTTTCTATTGTGTCGTTTTATTGCTGTCAATGGCAGCTGGAGTTAGTTTGACTCTCTGTTGCTGACCTTTAATTATTGGGGTTACTAAAACAATATTCTAATTTGATGAAAAGATGTCATGTTGTGCCTGTTCTATCTCAGACATGTTTCATTTCCTAACAGCCAACAATGACAAGATCTTAAATACACATCGACTTATTCTCTGCGTAAGAGTCATCCAGGGATACTGCCATTCGAGTCAGGTCACTTTTAATGTGTGTTTCATTTTTAGGTAATGGCTTACGAACACCAAGGTTAATATTAATGACACATTTTATGACAGACTGCAAAATGGATTGTTTTCTTTAACAAAACCAACTACGGTGTAGCGTGGAGCCGTTCCATTTGCAGCAACTGGATCCCGCTTGTGGTGTTCAGCAAATAAAGAAGTTGATTAAAGTTTCCTCGTAAAAGCTACAACGAATCACTCAAGCCAAATTCCACAGAAAGCAGAGGACGGAAAACGTGACAAGCGCGAAACACTTGCCCAAGTCTGTTTTCTCAAGTGCAAGAGGGAGTATTTGAAGGGAAGCTGACTGAAGGGTGCTATCGTAGGCTTTCATCTTTGATTCCATCTTGTCTGACCTTTTGATGGTCTGAAAAAAGTTGAATGGATTGAACAAAACGGGAAATGAAATGTGACAAAAGCATAATGCGGTTAATAATCTCAAAACTCTGAAATGTCTGCAGCTTGTGTTTGATATAATTATATGTTTTTGTGCTGATATAAAGCCAGAGATTTCTTTCAAGCCTCACACCGGCTTGAATGCTAATCTGCTAATAGATTTCACAGTGGCTGCAGGTGCACTCCCATAAGTCTCCACTGCTTACACTACCGCTCGTGAAAGCAGCTGGGGTATTTCTCCAACAGACGAATGGCGGACTCGTGTGCAGCGATGAATAAAAAATATATGCCACGCACGGTAGGTCGTTTTCGAGATAAAGCATTCTGTTTCACGAGTGTACACACTGCGTGACACTAATGTACTTTTAACAAGGAATAATGTCATCGTTTGAAAATCAATCCCCCTTTTAGTCAGCTCCACATGAGCATTTCCCAAAGGTTATAAAAAGATGTGACATGTCCACTCACAAACCAGCAAGGCTTTGGTTACACTTTCTCCCAGCCAACAGTGTTTAACTCGCTACTCGTTAAAAAAACCCCAAACTGTTAGGACAAGATAATAGATTAGAGAAACTTCTGAAACCAGCTTTAGTCCGCGTCCTTAAAAATCAATATGTATTAGATAGTTATGAGCAACTGGACCAGTGATCTCTACTTTGTGCCCAGAGCTCACCGTATAATCTACGATAGGCCCTTCAGATCCGGACAAATGAGCTCTAAGGTAGGGATTTTAAGGTCAGCCCTTCATCAACATTCGCTTCTTTTTTTCTCGCGCCCACTTGACACTGCTCACTTTTTTCTTTTTCTCTTTTTTCTGATGTAGAGGCTATTGTTAAAGAGGCAAAAAGGCAGATTCCAGAGTTTTCCAGCAGCCTTCCAGGACATATGGTGCTGGTTAGAAGGATTAAGCTCTTGTGGAGCAACAGCCATGAGAGGGGGAGGTGGGAAGAGAAAAAGAAAGGAAATATTTTCAGGACTCAATTCAAAATCATCAGTGCCATAAGGTCTCTGGGGTAAATTAAGGGGGTCTTCGGCTCACTAAAGGTGGCTTGCAGCCTTCCACACAGTTTTCATTTGGAGGTTGATTTTACTTCAAAAAGACCAAATATGGAAAACCAGTTGTGTACTGAATGCAGTGGTCCATCCATAACAGAGAAACCTCCTCCATCTGTTTCTTCATACTGTAACCAAAACTACCCACAATGCTCCAATGATTCACCTTAGACTAGTGCGTACCAGGCATCCACTGAAGGCACGCATTTTCCTAATTTCCTTTTATATTAAGGACATACCTACAATATTTTGGTGTCCTTGAAACATTTCTTTTAATCTCAAGCCAAACACAAGAAAAGGAGATGGGAGGAAATGGGTCTGGACATGATTGGACTTCACTGTTCAGCCTTGTTTTGAATACTACAACAGTACTTACAGATCACTGAGGCTAATACTAGTGTTGTTAATGTGGCCTGTATCTATCTATATTTCAAGATGGTAGGCATAATGTTGTGTAGCTCTATTAGTCAGGCTTAAGAGAATCATTCCTTTGTTGTTTCATAAAAACTGCTTCTTTTAAACTTAGACATATTTTGAAACAGAAGCTTTAACCTGAAGTTCTCAAAGTCGAGCCCTTTTATGCTTTGATGAGGACAAATGTTTTTCCTGTAAATGCTGTGTAAGATGTGACCTCTCAGGAAGTTCTTTAACTGCACAGAGTTTGAATGTGGGATGGGACCTGGTAATTGGCTCATTGTTTGTCATTTCCGAGGCATGAATGAAAGCACCGGACATCCAGGGCTCTGTGTTTTCTGCTCGGATGCTCTACTTGAATAGACATTCTGTTGACATTGCACTTTTGTAGATCTCTTAACTACTAAATGAGGTATTTATAGTGTCCAATTGTCAACATCATCATCATCATACTATTATTAAAAACTTTTATACAATTATTATACTTGTAATGAATATAGCTTAATTATTCCATCCTTTTATTTCAGCAATGTCAAGGCCCATGTTCTGAATGGCTCTTGACTTTGTGAAAATGCCTCTTTTCAGTCAGTAGCTCCTGAGTGCTCTCAGATGTAGCCAAGCTAATTAGCGCTCAGGCGAGTGGCACATGCTCTCACATACCTAGAGGGTCATAAAGATGTTTACCAAACCTACTGAGGATTGCTAACAAAGGCTTTTAAAGCCAAGCAGAGGAAAACCTTATTTCTTTGTTGCCTGAGTTAATGAAAGTTGTTCATTGAGGTTTTGGTATAAGTGCACATGTAATGCTCTATAAATGTGCTGTAACTGTGTGGGCAATTTCTCCAAATGTGAGAAGTTGTTGCTGTGGGGTTAACAGGCTGGTTTAGTGAAAATGGAAATGGAAATTGGGAAAAGGAAGTTATGAGCTAGTCTTTCATATGGAAAGACTTTTTTTCATGAGAGAATGGTCATTATTATTGTCCTTTTCTGAAAGCCAAGCATCCACTGGTGCTTTGGACACGCAGCATTAGTTGGCCACTACCAAGCCGCAGCTTTTCACCAAAATTTACACTGACAGTCAACCTTTTCACCCTTAGTGTCCTTGTATGATTCATTAAAAGTAGCGCACAGTCATCAGGGACCCAAATGTGGGTGTGTGCCATTTATACAACATCAACATGAGCAGGAATAAGACAAGAAGAGGAAAGTGGTTGTTGTCAAAGATCTGTGGTGCACAGGGTCTGCCTGCATGGCCTTCACCCAACTGAAAGTGATGAGCCAAATGGCACCATTTTCTGCAGATTCTCAGCCATCAGTGAGGAAACTGTTGGCCAACAGGACATGTCATAACAGCCAAGCGTAAAGGTGTTGATGAACTGTTGTGGCACTGCACAGCTCAGAGTCTGGTGGAGCCAGTGACAGCAGCGAACTGTTGGGGAGATATCCTTATAGCTCACTTTCTCATTTTATCTCAGTCATTCAGCCGTTAGCAAGGTCTTTTGGAGGAGGAACATGATGTTTAGTTTCAATTGCAAGTTGAAAGTAAACCCTGTCCTCCCAGACACATCTATCAGATTAAAACTGGGGTGCTTTTTATCTGCAACCCTTAATAGTTGTGTTGAGACCTCTAGCTATTGGCCTGTTTTGGTAATGAAACGCTCTTAATGTTGGATTGTAGACTGGAGAACAACAAGTCTGTTTTAGAGGCAATCAAAGGAAGGTTCAAGGGTTTTGTTTTTCATGGCCCTTATTAGGAACATTGTTTATGGTGCAGCTCAATGAAAAAGACACACTGCTCTTACTCAAAGCTTAAAACAAGGGTTTGACTGTTTTATGTTTATAGCCATTGCTTACTATATGAAGTTCTTGTTAAAACCATGTTGGCTATAGAAGTCATATTATTCCTTTTGACATATACTCTCTGCATCCCAATTTCTAGGGGCCTGAGGGGCCACCGGGACCAAAGGTAAGCTTACAAAAATGTCTTGTTCTCAGAATTCTGTATATTTTACATACGTTGTTTTTGTTATCGGTTTCTACAATAATAATAATTACAATAAATATTAAAGTAACCTACATATTTTACACAAGAATAATGTTTTTGGTTTGATTAAAACCTGCAGATGCAGACTTCAAAAGCATATAACCTTCTGAATAAAGCCCCGAAAGGTGTTAGAACATGTTTACCTAGAGATTAGTTGCATAGGGGCACAGCTGGGGCAAGTAAATAGACAAGAGGAGAGTTAGTACTCATACTCTGTGAGAGCAGAAGCTTAAAAAAGAGTGAGAGAATAAGATGGAGAACAGAGAAGCTGGGCTCGAGCGCTGCCATAGAGGCTGCAGGTCCCTGGCGGCACTGATGTGGGGAACAGATGTAAGCCATATCCAGCCATCAGGTAGCTGCCAGTGTTTGTTCAGTGTAACCCAATCAGACACTTCCTGTCTGCGCTGTCATCTGTCGGCAAGGCCTCCTGTCGGTGGGAGTGGGGGGCATGAGGAGGGGTCAATGATGACACGCCGTCGTGTTAATGACTCATATAAGCCAGGCCTTCAGGCTACTCAATTAGATGTGCCATTGTCTTAAACAGGGGCAGCTTTTCTCTTATTTCGCTTTCATCAAGTTGGTGATTGATATTGTACATACCATTAAGTCTACTTTCACATGCCTTTTTCCTGATTCTGAAATTGTTCTCATTAGAGTTAGGGTTAAATAAATAATTGTAACTGAATCATTTGATTATCCACCGCTGACCTAAAGTGATTTACACTGCCGTTAGTGCGAACTGTGGTAACAATAATTCACTTTTATTATGAAAAGAACAAAACGCCAATGAAATCAAACCACTCGCTTATTAAAACATGTTTGCTACATGCTCAAGACTAAATCATATTCATGAAAAGTCTGTTCAAACAGCTCCACAGTTTATTACATTTTTTTAAATCCCACTTTGAAACTCAGCAGAATTTCTCTCAAATCCCAGTCTAGCCTTCTGCTACTATCGCCCATAACTTTACAGATCCTAAAATATGACATGGAGTATTTATACTGGTCCATACCACTGTATGTGCAGAAGTCAGGAAGGGAACAATAGACAGGCCTGCTTCTGTAGTCTGTTAAAGCCCACATCTGTTTGAGTCTAGTGGACGGAGTCGACCTGTCATGCCTTTGTTTATGTCTAGTTTAGTACGTCCTATTTATTTTCTTATGCAGGCTACAATATGTTACCCCACTTTCATAATTAAGCACATTTACCTGTATCTTTGTTTCCCAGGGTTCATTTGGGCCTCCTGGCATCCCAGGTGTTGACGGGCTGAAGGTGAGCTGATGACCCATATCACATATTGAGAAGTAGAACTGAAAAGATGGCTTCTACACAAACCTGTACCCCAACCTTAGTATGTTTTTGTACAGTCATGAGCTACATTTTTGAAATTAGAAAATGTTCTGCCGTGCCTTCTGACAATTTCAATCCACTCGCCGCTGGTTGGTGAAAGTGACAAGAAGAATAGGAAGATTATACAAGAGGCGCCATCTTTCTAATCTTAAACATGCATTCCTACAGAAGTGAGAGGACAGAAATGGATGGCTGTAATAGGAACCAGAGTAGAGAAGTTTCATTTTGGAGTGAAAGCCACACTCAGCCCGTAGAAAGCAAAAGCTGAAGACCTAATTCCATACTTGTGTATAGAGTGGGCTTTGCCAGCACCCATGAAATAGAACCCCAATGCTGTGCAGCGCAGTTATAAAACAGAATCTGCTATGGTATGTAAGTGTCACTCATGCAGAAAGTTGAACTCGAATGTGCCTCGGGTTCATTCGCCAACTACGGCAGGTTGACTGGCACACGTCATTTTGATCAGACATAGATATTCAGCCGTTACTACAGACCTTATCGGATCCCAAAACTAAATCAGACTGTATCATCATTAAGTCAACGAGTCCCATATGTGAGCTGATAAATGATAGAAGATTGGAGCATTTGGAGTATTGGACCGATTGGGTTTAGCCAAAGACATGCAGCACATAGATATGTTTTATTTTGAAAAATTGAAGACATAAGAAGCGTGGGTGGCTGATCAACATGGATTTTTGTCCTAATAAAGTTCTAGTTTTCCATTAATCAGAAGTATTAGGTTCAGGCTGCTCTTCCTAATGATGCGGTTGGTTTGCAAAGGTCACAGGGTTAATTGTCTTTGGCATCAAACTGTCTGAGGTTGGTTTCTCACTTTGAAGCCATTTACCCACAGACTTAAACAAACCACAAGCTGGCGGTCCTCAGCTGGACTCGGCTTTCTCCTTCTGCTCTACTCCGAACCAAACCAGAGATAATTAAGCTTTTAATCAGTTTGTTTATTCTGAGTACTCTGAAATTTCTCTTGTGGTTTTATTGAATTTTATATTAAAAAATGGTGAAATCTGGTCTTTCGAATGTTTTTTTAATCAAGTAGACTGCAAATGCATAACACCTGTGAAGCTCTGACACGAGTATAACCTCTGCTAAGGTCAAAGGTTATCTCTATCTTTGGGGAAAAAAACAATGTCCCCACCTGGAATTAGAGTTCACATTGTTTAAACATCCCCTGTGTGTTATGTTATGCTGTCCATAGGGGGATGTTGGCTTCCCAGGACTGGACGGTGTCCCTGGAGCCAAGGTCTGGTGTTTGACCATTATTTTCACTATAAAGTCCCATCAAACACCATGTTATAAAACTTTTTATTTTTTATCATCCTTTTTTTTACATATTGTTTTTGAAAACCCATTAGATTATCCATGATTGACTGTGATGCATTGTATGTAGATGTTTTGTTGTGACTGCGTGCCCCTTAAAATGGTTTCCAGTGGGTCTGTCCAGGCGAAAAGCTGCTAAAATACAAGACAGTTTTGATAATGTAACATGACTATGACCCCAGATATCATGTGACCCCAAGTGGCTGCTAGATCTCCCGCATGAGATTGTCTTTAATTCTCTGCTTCCTTTCCCAACAGGGCGAAATGGGAGAGCGAGGTGAAAAGGTAAAGCGCCAACTCAGATCGCTAAACATTATTCTAAGCATCAGCCCGATATCCCTTCTGTGTTTGAGCAGCCTTCACCGTAAAATGACTAGACTTCTAACAAGCTTCGGCCTCCGGTGTTAAACCCGCTTTCTGTAAATGGCTTCTTTTAGAGACTGAAAAACTCAATCCTCCTAATGCCAGTCTATTCCCCAATTCTGGTGGTGGCCTAACAGTGGCCTTGTTTTACTCGTGTTGGACAGCAGCGGGTGGGTGGTGTGAACACTGACCGAGTCGAGGGAGATGACTCAGTGCGTCCATTCAACCACAAAAGTAGCCTTTAGGCAGTTGTTTGCAGAATTTTCACTTATTTTCTCGTATTGATTTGCTATAGTAATGTAATGTGGACAGAAAATATAGCGGAATATACAGTTATTAGAAATGTACCAAAATGTACAACCTTGCCACATACAAAGTTAGTCAAATATTGAACATTCAGCTTGCATACTTGCTCATTCCCTTTCAAAGTTGTCTGCATGCACAGTTTTGGCCCTTGGTTGTTAAATAGTCACCTAAAAACTCGAGATATCTTAAGTTATAATAAAGTTGAGCAGGTACATTTAAACTTGTAAAAAAAATACCCTGATATCGCTCATAAAGACAGTCCCAGAGTGTATTGCAGTAGTAGCTGATATAGTGCTCCAACTATGATGTCAGATCTGTGTAGTTTATGATTTAATACGCTTATCATTTCCCTAATATAAAATCATCAGGATTTATTCAAATTGAAAAGCTAACATACTTGCCAGGAAGTGCAATAAAACTCAAGTTTCAAGCTAAAGTTTTCATTTGTGGGTTTTTTAAGTGTTGGAGGAGCCAGATGAATCAAAAGTAATGTGCTGATTTTGGCTTAAGGGGATTGAGTTGTTGCAAATAATTTCAGATAAAAAATAACCATTTTAATATGTCTGAATACAGTTTTGAAATACTATTTCCTGCTTTATGTTGAACTTTGACTATTTGTGTCATTACAGGGCGATATGGGTGAAGAAGGACCAAAAGGGGATCCCGGGGAAAAGGTATGTGAATGGTACTTTTACCTTTTTGTTTATGTGTTGGAGTGACCTAAGAGGAGCAGCAGGAGGTCTGGAACATATAAAGCTCTTATGGCAGCCATGTGAGAGAAGATGTGTGGAGACAAGATGTAGCACGAGTCAAGTGGCATCAGCAGCTGTAGCGAGGGCCTCACAACAGAGAGCATCTTGGCGCACGATGCTTCCTTTGTGCTTAATGCAGACTTAATTGCTATGCAACACTGGTGCTACATTTTCTACTTGGATGGCTGCTGCATTAATTTCGCAGCATTTATCATCAAGACAGCTTGTCAGATTGGGATCCATTTCCAACAAAAGGCAAAGAAAGCTCTGCTGGACAGATTGTACAGGCTTCAAGTAATAGATTCATGTTCTTATCCAAAAACCTTTTGTTCTTGGGAAATTTTCCCCCTCATTTTGTTTTGTGCACTGACATCATGTCCAGAGGCACATTATGTATTCGATCCAGGACTTGTCTCTGTGCCTTCACTGTTATTATTGTGTTAAAACTCAAAAGGAAAACACTGGAAGTGAAAATAGGTCAGCGGCTTGTTTCTGCTGGGTGACCTCTTGAGAAAAATTGGTGCTATTTTACCATTTGAACACAGTGTTAAACACTGGAGAAAACAAGTCCAAATTCCATCAAATGCTTTTTGTAAATGTCTATTTAGCTAAGTTGAAACTGCACACAAAAATCAAGCCAACAATACACTCAAATACTGTGTGCTTTTGAAAACAAAAATATAACCGGCAAACCAGCAACTACAAAGAGTGTACTCAAAATGTCAACGTCAATTTATTGCAGCTCGATGGAGAACAACTTTGATAACTTCACACTTTATGGCTTTTTTAAAACACCGTCGAAATACATCTGCCAAAAAGACACCATTTGAGAGAAACAGATGCAGGGATACCATGTGTGGAAAATGAGTGAATGAAAACGAAAGGTGATAAAACTTTTCAGCTCGAGCAGCAACTTTGATCTGGTCTGCTTCCGTTGTAGTAAAACTGGCAAAAAAGTTGGATTTTCACTTATTCGAGTACAATGGGAATTTAGACTTCTGTATTCTGTCACCTGCCATTCATTCAGTGAGTATTATATGGCAATAAAATGAGACAGAAGGTGCTGTAAATGCTAGGATGTTGTCATTGGGAGGGATAGAATTGCCTCATTATATTTGACGGTCAGGAAGTATAAGTGACTAGCGTTTTTGAACATATGGAGGGAACAATTGCTTTCCCGTAAAGACATAACCTAATACCCACCCAAAGGACTTTAACAGATTGGGTCTATGTAAAGAGTATCCTCACCCAAATGCATGCTCCAGGAGTCGAGAATGTAAGTCTCCTGTCAACATGTGGACGACAGAGAGAGGAAACCAGAGAAGAGCAGGGCAGGGGAAGACGGGGTGAGAAGCCATCTTTAATCTTCAGCGCCGAAGACGCCAAAGTTAACAATACGCAGCACGCACCGTGAGGAGAATGAAGTGTGAAGGGGTGATAGGTGAGGCATTGAAAGACAGGAGGGAGAGACAGTGAATGAAACAAAGGGAGATTTTTTTCAGCGGCAGAGGATCTGTGGGGTGAGACTCAACGACAGGAGGCAGTGTCTGGGAAATTAAAAGGCAGCATTCAAGTTTTTTAATTGTAATTCTTAGCCACACAGGGTGAATTTTATCTTCAGTGCTGCCATACAAACCAATTGAAAAGCAAGTGATAGGTCTTCCCCTTAAGCCTTCAGTGTTTACAAGGCTTTGTGCAAGTTCAAAACAAACCGGGGCTTCAACCCAAAAGGATTTGTAGTAATTATCATTTATGCAATCCATTATCTGCTGCATTAAAGGCATAAACTATCATCAGCTTGGAACATTAACAAGTAAATCAGTTGCTCACAAACGAGTTCAACTGGCTTGTATTTAACTTTGTGAATAGAAGAAAAAAAAAAAATCGAGGAAATAAATTAAAAACAAATGCCAGTATAAAATAGTTTTTGGGAACTTCCAGGCATTTGGCTTTGCGCTGAGTGGCACAGCAGTTGGTATAATTTTTGAGTCCTGAGATCCGGTCCAAGCTTTTGTGAACTGGCCATGTTTCAAATGCTGGCAAGCCTTTTCTGGCCTGGAGTGCCAGTCATAACGTGCGCTGCCTTGAATCCATTCTCTGAGGTCAATATTCAGCCGAGACTGCTGCATTCGGTCATCTTTGCTAATGACCGTAACATAGAGCTGGAGTACCGTGTTTTGAAAGCTGCGGTGATATTTAATGTTCCGATTTGTCACAACGCGACTTCATCGGCCTGATTAGTCCATCTCTTCAGGCAAACAGCTGTTAAAATGGCCTATATGAATACATTACTGTGTTATTATCTTAAATGGCGATATTCAGCGACGGTTGCGGGTGCCCGTAATGAAGTGGGAGTGTGGTGACAGCTCTCCGTCCCATTCGGGCTGCGGTTAAATCACAGGCTGGAGCCGCACCGTGGTAATTGGCCCAATCGGGACATTTCAGCGCTCCGTGCCACACCTCAACTCACCTCCCAACTTCACCACTTTTTTCCGTCGCACTCGAGCTCATTTGGAACAGATTAGACCGGTGCAAAGTCTCACTCGGTTCTCAGGCCGGGTGTCACTTGTGTTGCATCAGGGCTCTGGCAGAAAATGTGCCTGTGACATGTTTCACGGCAGAGTGGTTCGCTGAAATGAGAATAGCTTAGGTAGTGTCCTCTTGGTGCTCTCTTCATCACGTATTCAATTTACATGAACTTGAAAAAAGTGTGCACATGCATTTATGACGGTAAAACATACAGTGGGTTAATGCATTACCATTGCCTGAAAACACTTGAATAAAAAAAAAATGACTGCACCTAGCCTCATGTATGTCTTAATAAACCCTTTTTGAAACCAACTACTACATACTGTACTTGGATTAAAATTTGGAGGCATCTCTAGCTGTGCTTTTTAATAAATAACAAAAAACCCAATTATGGTGATTGTTTCATATCATAAGAATGGATGTAGTGAGGTGAGATCATTTGTTTTATTTGCAACAATCCATTACAGATGCCGCATTTTCACATAATCCATTCTAGACCAATTCAATTCTGAGGAACTGAGCATATTGTACAATGACCTCAATGGATTTTATTTTTAGTTCAAGCTTAAGACAAGTAATTGTTTGACCAAAAACATTATGATGTAAAACCGCATAAGCCTTTTGTTGTTTTCTTGTAACATGCAAACACACATCCTCTCAGATCTTCTAGACCTCAATAAATTGTATACAAACTTGTGAAAAGGCTCATATAAAAACTGTAATGATACATTTCAAGGGAGATATAGAGGCGCTCAAAGCCCAGCTGTAAACAGTAACACAGTTTATTGTCTGCAAAAAAAAAAAGAAGAAAAAAGTGCGGCAATTAAACATGCCTTGTGTGCTATGCATCGTAATGACTCCCATAAAAGCTGAGGGCGAGAGGCATTCCTGCAGCAACTTCTGAGCATGAGGCGTATGTGCAGTCAAACCGCAGTCCGCACCAGAGCTAAAGACCCAGTCTCCTTCTTCCCTGCTCCCTTTTCCCACCAACCACCCATAATTACAGTCATTGGCCCCATTGGTTTATGTCTGCTTTTACTGTACACTGCAGTTGTAACACTGTACATAAGAATGGTCTGGGATCTGGACGTCTGGAGGCAGAAAAAAAAAGTCATTTAGGAGTCTTACCTTTAAATAAAAACTACTGTCTATCTATATATCAGACCCTCCCAGCATATTCCTCCTATACCTTTTTGTGGTTTTCTTCTTATACAGTTTTAGGTTACAGCCCCAATGTCATCACCAGTTTGCAGCTGTGCTCTGACAGTATAAAAACAATCAATTATTCCCAGTGCTGTAGTTCCGAAAAGTGCTGCCTCAACCATTCGTGAGACAACTGGACTACAATAGGAATCAGAGGCTTTGTATAAGCTGCTACCACAACATTGTTTTCTGCATAATTCAAGTAAAATGGCTCCCTTTACTTTATCTGCTGTAACTGCTGTGTCTTTGTGTGTTTCCACAGGGCGATGCAGGCTCCTCTGCTGCAGGCATCAAGGTGAGCGCTAGATATTGGGCTCAGTACGTTTAAGTGAAAATCAGTAACATTGACAGATGAGAAAACTATTTGTGTGGTGTTTTTAGGGTGAACCTGGTGAGCCTGGGCGTAGTGGACAGAAGGTAATAATGGCTTTTACTATACACAGAATATAAACAGAGGTAGTAACTTAAGTAATGGTGCTGCAATGCAAAACAATCATTTAAAAAAAACCTTGAGGTTGTGGAGGTATTAAAACCTCACTATTTTTTTATTTTTTGTTATATGCTAATGGGAATATCTGATTTAATGTAGACTTTATTGGGCAGTGACAGTTATTTGATTGGTATTATTTCACATTTCTGCACTGGAACTCTTTTATAACTTAGCAGTAGAAGAATTACAAGTCTGATTAATGATTGTTTCAAACTGTAACTCAAAATTAGTGTTGTAATAAATGTTTCTTTTTTTTTTCTTTTTAAAATCTAGGACTATAGTCACTATGTGCTGGATATAAAGTTGACATTGTAAAAGTGCATTCCAGACACAGTTGAACTTGTCTTTAAAGCAGTGCAGTCCATGGGAGGCTTCCTGAGCACAGCCTGACACTACAGTTTGAACTTTGGTGCATCACAGTGCTCTGACTCCTTTTACATTTACTTTGGCTTAACTCATGTTTTGATCCAATGTAATGTTCATTGTGTCTTTTGTTTAAAAAAAAAAAAGAAAAAAAAAGCCACGGATACAACCGATTTTATGGAGTTTTATTTCGACCCACGGTTGTCACATTCTTAAACCAGCAGGTCATCACATTACCAAGTCCAGCTTGTGTTTACTTTAGCTTGTCTTTCAGTCTGTTTTTATTGAGTTTGACATGTTTTTCTGAAACAAATGAAGACAATACTGTATAAATGCTCGCTGACAAGAGTTCCCTCCAAAACAAATTCACTTACTGGTAAGATTGTACCAGCAACCACAGCATTGCACCTAGTTTCCCAACAGGATGTTTATCAAAGGTGCTGACCACTGACCCTGTTTACAATTTGTATTCTCATCGTAACATCAGAAAGATTGACTTGTTGTCGCCTATTAGTTAGCAGTGCACTAGAGAGACTTTTGTTCATACGTTTGACACTGCTTTCACAAGCTGCAGTGAAAATTTACTGCCCTGTCTCCGATCCCCAGAGTGTCATTGCTGTTGATCATTCTCATGTGGCGCTAATCTTCTCTTTTCATATGCCATAAATACAATAGTATTAATAGAGCGTTAAATTATCTCCAGTCAGAAATGGTGTTTTCAAAGACTCCCAGAGGCCTCGCATGGGACCTGACCTCTGGTTTTTCCACAGCTGAATCAAATGCCTCTGTGTTACTCAAACTTGCATGTTAACTGGAGGCGACTTGACGACCATTTGACCTTGGTGAAGGAGAAATAGTCCCACTCCTTCAGCACTGCCAGGCTCTAATGACATTGAAACTATTTTTGCATCTTAATTTAAGGCAGTTCAAGGCAAAAAGCATCATTTTTACACCCACCTGAAGGCTTGAGTGTTATAACAAGCACTAATCACACTATCAAGCCATGACTGCATGAGATGCTATGAACATGAACGTGCATGTGCAGTTCCTTCTTCTGCCTCATAGTGACAGCGAGCTACTTCCAAACAGCAGGCCGCTTTTCAGCAGGTTGCTAGCCAGAGCAAACATGACATGTAGAGCTTTTAGAAGCGTAAAGAAAGCCTCCAAATGGGGCTTGACTCAGCTTAGCTTGGCTCGGCTGTAACTTGTCACACTCTTCCTGTGTAGGGAGAGCCAGGACTTCCAGGGCTGCCTGGACTCCCAGGGATAAAGGTAAATGCTTTGCTGTTTTTGTCCTCGATCATCACCCCAGTGTTGTCCCTGTCCGTCCGCTTTAATCACAGAGCAGCTTAATGACAGACTGAGGACTCAGAATCATACATTTGCATCTCATATTCTGCAAAATGTAATTCATTCACTGCTGAGATAAATGGAAAAGTCGAATCTTTTAAGCTAATGAATGGATCATGGTTTGAGTATTTGTGAACACTGGTGGAAGTGGCATTTGATATTTACTTACACAAGCTAGGTTTTTATTGTGTACCGTCAAGGGATTTGACTTTTACAGTGTCTTATAAAACAATAGGAGATGGTAAACTAAAAAAGGGCACATATTAATACGCTGCCATCTGAAATAGTTATCAGCTCATTGGACCTTAGAGCTGTCCGCTTCACTGCGCTGTGAGGAATGCATAAATGGCATGATGGGAAGCTGCTTGTTGCTGTTTTCCCTTTGTTTTTCTCCCTTTGTATGCTTGCTGGCACTGTAAAAACACTCATTCTACTTTTTATATACTCCTGTTTTTACTTATGGGCTGAACGTTTGATGGGGTCTAACAACATTTCACTAACATAACGCTCACAGGTTCAGTCTACTCAGCTCTGCATTCCTTGATGTGTAGCCATTCACAGTAAGAAATTGTTCTGCCTTTCTGAAGAGTTTACAGGGAATAATGTACTTTACCTCTGCACATGGTATAAGCAGTAAACTCCGAATTATATTATTTCAAAACAAAATAATCATCTCAAATGGACCATTATACCTAATGCTACAAGTTTTGTCACTGAAAATTCAAAAAAGTCTCTTTGACTAAAATGTGACGTGAGATGATCTTAAATCCAGGAAATAAGTTGACACTGATAATCCATGTCTGTGTGTGCATGTCATCCCAAGTGTGTGTCTGTGTGCATGATACAATGTGTGCATGTTTGTTGGATCTGTTTGGCCATGCATCTTGTGTCTACTGCTCATTAGTACCAGTTGGATGAAGTGCTAGTCCTCAAATGAGTGGGAATGTGGGAAAATGACTAATATTTGCTGTCATTATTTCCAGGGAGAGCCTGGATTTCTCGGTCCACAGGGAGAGCCAGGGCTGCCAGGACTCCCAGGAACTAAGGTCAGTGGCTTTAAGCAGATTTCTTAAACAATCTGCAAGAAACTGCAAATAAATGGCTTGGATTTGAACATAATTAGTACCATTACAAATCTCACTGGCATCTTGAATCAGTATCATCTTTAGATGTTATCATTTTAACCTGAAATATTTGTCCATCTTGTCCCTTTAGAGAAGAACATATGTTATTTGATTAATATGTCATATGTTTTTATTGCTTTAAACATCACAGTGTAAATGGAGGAATGTATTTTCCTGGTTGCACTGTCAGTGTGAATTCTATTAAGAGATATATAAGAGATACAGGCGACATTATTATTTTTGTTGTATACCAAATTACTGTATGAAGCCAGCTCAGTCTGAAATGGTGAAAAGACTGCTGAATAATGCCTGTTTCCCTCCTGTATCAAGTATCATTGATGAGTAATATGCGCTTCCAGTTATACCACAGCGCCCTCTATTGGCCTTCTTCTCTCACTTCACGTCATGGAAAGTAATGTCCACATTTATTTGATTTTGAACGTGATAATTAAACTTGACACAAGTATTTTAGAAAACCTGTTAACAAATGTATAAGGCATGAGTTTGCATCATTTGAAATGACTTTAGTCACTATTTTTGCAAAAGTTTGTTTTTTGCAGTGGAGTGTTTTAAATGAACATTTATGTGACTGTGCTCTGGATAAAGATTAATACAGAGACGTAAAGGGTTTTCTTATTAATAGAAGTTTACCTTGACGTGATTTTAGGTAGAAACAGCTGCTGGCTTTACAATCGGGCATGTACATGTGCTGATTAGGCAACAACACAGGATAGCGTATCGAACTTTTCTTCAGAGCTGTCTGTTTCTGTCAGAAGATCCACACTCAGCAGTTCACTGTGATATTTTGAATAACTTGCTCCTAATGTCTGCTGTTGAACAGGGGGAGAGAGGTGAGCATGGCCCCCCAGGAAAAGGTGAACGTGGAGAAATGGGACCCACGGGACCAAAGGTCAGCCCATATAAGTATAATATGTTTTGGGTTTTTTTGTGTTTTTTTTACCAGAAGGCATGTCTCTCCCCTTCTGTCAACCTTCAAAATGTTTATCCATTGACCTTTGCTGCCATCTAGTGCTGTTGAAACATTATTACACTCAGAAAATCTGCAAACACATCAATTCAATAATTCCCACAGTAGTCATTTATCCAGTATCCAGCTGTGTTAACAAGAGCCGGCAAAACCATTATGGTTTAAAAAGTTCAAGAGTCTCCCTAGAGTCTGAGGAGAGTAAACCAATCACGGCAGCGTTTACAGCTGTTTATATCTGGCCCTGATCCAGCAGGTAGCTTCCAGCTCTAGTCTAAACGGAGACGAGCTGCAGATCTGTTTCTCATCTATTAGAAAGCCCCAGGGTGTCACCTTTTCTTTATCATCCGCACAGTCTAAATAAACAGTTGGCCTTTTGTGTGACAGTTCTGTCATATTAAAAGGCCAGTTATTACATTTAAGCTCTCCTGGGGAGAAGAAAAGTGGGTTAAGTTATTTCATTTGTGAAGTATTGATTTAACATATTTCTGTTATTGATTTGTACTGAAGCTATAAAGCCTATTTTATGCTCA
The DNA here is from genome assembly GCA_036850595.1 of Rhyacichthys aspro. Taxonomy (NCBI): domain Eukaryota; kingdom Metazoa; phylum Chordata; class Actinopteri; order Gobiiformes; family Rhyacichthyidae; genus Rhyacichthys; species Rhyacichthys aspro. The sequence continues at coordinate 6,272,794 of CM072165.1, forward strand.
GATATCAAGTTCTTAGTGTGTTATATGCTTTCTCACTTATTACAGGGTTCACAAGGAGAAGCTGGCATGCCCGGTCTTAAAGGGTCAAAGGTCAGAATCCGTATTATGTTTTCTTCAGTGAGACTGAATTACTTGCATGTTATTGTGTATGTTTTCCCTTACTTGAAGGCAGCATTAAAGACTAGGTTTTGCATATGTTAGTCGGCTGGATTTTTTTTTTTTAAAAGGTATTATTATAAATGTCATATTGCCTTTGTTCTGTCTCTCATCAGGGAGAAACTGGGGACAAAGGTGACTTGGGAACTATCGGTCCAAAAGTAAGTTCAGGGATGCACAGTATAGCTCCATTCTAGCCACAGTCCGACTGATGACAATTAAATAAACATGTCTGCCTCTGTCAAAAGCAATGTTTGAAAAAAAAAAAAAACTGAATCATTTGAATCCTTCAAATTACCTAAAGGATCTCATATGGTGAAACAGTGGGTACCACCAGGGGGCAATCAAACCTGACTGAAAACACATTTTTTTCCTCTATTAAACGTAATAATGACTTTAATGATATGTCTTTGATTTAAATCATCAACAGGGCCCACCAGGACAGAAAGGAGACCCAGGAGCCACTGAAATCATTGATTATAATGGAAACATTCAGGAGGCTTTGCAGGTTAGACTTTAAAATTATCTCTAAACTTGTCTACTTTAAATTTGTATACATCTTTGAAAACTACATATGACATGTCAATAGCCATATAAATTTATAATGTATATGTAACTCTTGTAACTCTTGGCAATGCAATAAATAAATAAATAAAGAATAACTAAATGTCACTGTAAGAAATTAGTTTTAGATTGACAGTCTAATCTGGGTAAACACAATTATTTTATACAGATTATGGGTTCTGCCTTATAAAAGCAACAGTCACAAAGAAGTAATCTACTGTATAAAGGTTATGAAATATGCTGACTCAAAGGTGTCTTCATTGTATGACCTCTGAAATCTTATCTCGCCTCCTTCTGCTTCCACTCCTTTGGCGTTCTGCAGAAGATAACCACTATTACAGTAACGGTAATAAGCACTGCCTCCTCTGTACACTGTCTTGTGAATCAGTCATTCATCATTGTCATCGCATTGCATGGGCCCAACCTGGTTCCACCCGAGTTCTGCAATGCTCCCAGACCCAGCAACAGGGTTACTTAACACTGAATAAAACTATCAAGGCCTCCGTTTTTGCTTTTGTGTGACCAACCCTACATGCTTCATTAATAGCTTTTTGTTTCTGTGAATGCAAAATAATAAAAAGTCCTCCGTAACAATAGCCAACAGCCTTTAAAAAGCTTTTTCTAAAACTAAAGAACGGTGTATCTGGTCTAAATATGTAAGGCCTTTTAAACAGAAAATTCATACACTGTCCCATAATGGACATATTGGATTTAATTGGTTATGTTAATGGTTATTTTGTTGCAGCTAACATGTTCTGACTTGGCATGTGTTGAGCATCATATTTAAACTTTGAGCCGATTCCTAACATTTTTTGTGCTCTGCTTATGGAATGGTAGAACAAGTTTGCCTGCATTTAAAATCATGTTTTGTGTGTTTTGTTTTGTGTGTTTTTTCTGCAGGGTCCTCCTGGGCCCCCTGGGCCATTGGGGCCACCTGGCGTGAAGGTAAAACTCTGTTGTTATTTTTTCTAATATGCAACATCCATCTGTGTGTGCAGTACATATACCTTGTAATATATTAAGACTCTGTAACATGTATCATGTTCACCTGATAATCACTCCAGGGGGATCGTGGTATGCCTGGTCTGCCTGGACTTGATGGTGAAAGAGTAAGTAACAGTTAATAAAAATAGAAACCCTAAATTAAGATTTTGTTTCTATAAGGCACTCTCAAAAGTTTAAAAAAACCTGTGTAAAGTATGGATACTTTTTTTGAAGCTTAGGGGGAACTGAAGACTGTATACAGTGTAAATTCATGTAGAAACAAAATTGTTAGAACAGATCAAAAAATTTTGGACATTTGGATTTCTTATTCAGTCAACAATCACCATTTTTCTAACAGGAATGGAAATAGTATTTTGTATTCCTGTGTAAATGTACAGAGATACATCCAAGTTTTGAGGTTCACTAAATTCCTGCAGACTGCCCTTTGTCACTAGACTGAGCATGGATATATTACAAAAGTTGCTGTACAGGGAGAAAGGCCAGCATCATAAAGTATAGTATTCATTTATGTATATGTATATTCTTTTATTTATCTTTCCTCAGGGCTACAAAGGTTCAAAGGGAGACATGGGAATGCCTGGAGCTTCAGGTGACAAAGGAGCTACAGGTTTACCAGGTCTCCCTGTAAGTTTCAGAAAACCTCCAGATCATTTAGAAGAAAATGTATGTATTCCAAAAAAATTCTTTATTATTATTATTTGTTTTTTCAGGGGGTCAATGGTGTTAAAGGAGATAAAGGAGATGCAGGTCTTCCAGGTCCACAAGGTTCCTCTGTAAGTTTATAAGTTTTTACACTGAGCAATTGGGATGAACATTTACTACAAACTGTGAGCGTTTTTCACTGAAAAATTGCAACATAAATAGTATGTATGATATTTATATGCCCACAACTAAAATTTCTAGATTATCGGACCTTCAGGGCCACCAGGACCTCACGGGCCCCCAGGACCAATGGTGAGTGATCTCTAAAACGTTCACCTTCCTGAACAATACTAGAGGTCCTTGCTGAGATGTGTCAACACTGTGCTATCTGATCACAAACAAACATTAAATAGCACATATAGGTCATTATATGAAATGTAACTAATAAATGTAGCACTGAAGTTGTTAAGCGCTGTCCATTGGATCCTCAAAACACGAAAGCCTTTTTGTCTGTTTCAACATTTGTCTTGTGTTTTTCAGGGTCCCCATGGCTTCCCTGGACCAAAGGTAACAATGAATACAGCAGACATTATTGTAAAGCATGAATTTTTTGACTAACATGAAAACTAAGTGGCATGCCTGCCAGCTTAAGTTCTGAGTGATTAATAAACTAATCATTAGCGTTGCTCTGGTGTTTTTAGGGCGAGCCAGGTTTGAATGGTTTGAAGGGTATTCGAGGGGAGCCAGGCCACAAAGGGGATCGTGGACCATTAGGTCTCCCTGTAAGTACAGACTCACAACTAATATTTAAATACAGCAACCTTTGAAAGCTATTGAAAGAGCTCTGTCAGATTCACTTTTGTGCTCAAATGCAAGTGTGTTGTTTTGATGAGTGTGTGCGTGTGTCAGTAATGCCTTCTCCATTTTCTTGTGCTCATTTTCATATGCCTGGACTGACTTTGACAAACCCCACTGTAACACAGTGTAATTTAGTTGTTGTAAACCCTGCCATCAACCTGTCCCAATAACAGTGTTCATCTGGTACTAATCCCGCCTTGTTCATGTCACTCATACCTCCATAACCACACAGGGAGCCTCCGGCTTGGACGGCAAGCCCGGAATTAGGGTGAGTGTCATGTGACCAAGAGGCTTCACAACCTAACTTCAGTCTCCTTCTCTCCCTCACCCACCATATAGCCCCCTTTCCCTCAATACCCCTCCCCAAATCATATCATTTATGTGATTATACATCAAAAGAAGGTTACTATTTTCTGTATGTAAAGAAACAAGATGTTAAATTGAGTTTTACTTAAACACATTTACTGAACACAATACAGCTGTTATCGTAGGCATTTCAAGGCTCTTGTTTGTTGTGTGTTTCATTAACTCAGCATTAACAAACACTCATACATTAACTGTGTCGGCAGTGTGACCAATGCACGTGCACTAGCAACAGCTCTATGTGCTGGTTGTATATCACAATAGGTATCTTATGTGGGAGTTTAATACAAGTTATGCATATCATCTGTTAATTAGCATTGCTTTAATAACAGTGTGTTTTCTTTGTACAGTAATATAGTCTTATATTAATAATGAACTGTCTTGCTGCAGGGTATGGATGGACCTGTTGGTCCAGCCGGTCCAGCTGGGCCAAAGGGTGACAGAGTAAGATATCCTATTAATGTGCTGCTGCCTATAAACTGCACATTTTCAGGTCTATGATCAAAGGTGTGACAACAGTAACATGGTTTTTGTTATAGGGTGAAAGAGGTGTGCCCGGCGAGCCTGGACCAAGGGGACCATACGGACTCCCCGTGAGTTCAGCCATTATATCTACGCTGATTTGAAAAAGAAGTCACCTTATCCTTTAGATGATACATTTACCCCAAATCGGTTTGCAGTTTTCTCACAGAGGGGCTTTAAGATATAAACAGCTGGGATTTTGAAAGTATTTGAGACTACATTTTCAAATGCAAAAGTGTGCTAAATATCTGTACAAACCTTTGTGTATGCCCAAAACAAAATGATAAACCGATAGTTTGTAACAGTGAATTGTTGAATGTGGCATGGAGCGACTGCTCAGGACCTCAGACAAACTGTGGTAAAGTGTATAGTGAAGTAACTCAAGCTACAAGAATAGTTTACATATGTTTATACACAAATATATGCACACTATAATTGAAAACAGAGCCATCTCTAAACAGTGCTTTTATTTTGCAGGGAGCTGCTGGACAACCAGGCCAGGATGTAAGTCTTTGCAGATTTCTCACTAAAAGACACAATTTCAGAGCATAATAAGCAATACTTGACGTGATGAAAACATGAATAACATCACCACATACATGTATCAAATGTATTCTTGCGCTCTATCCCTAGGACAAGAAGGTCCTGTTTTCACTGAGTTGAGTTTATTTCTGAGTCAGAAAGTTCAGAGTAATAAAGTGGAGTTGTACTTTCACAGGGGGTCCCAGGCTTAAGGGGAGAAAAAGGCGACGTTGGGGAAAGAGGAGAAAAGGTAGATGTAGATCACCGTAATGGCTTGTCAATAAATAACGTTACAGAGGACTGATGTCAATGGACAGTCACAGAGAATACCGCTTTCTTTTAGCTTTTTGAAGAGACCTATGGCTTTTTTCTAGAGATCAAATGTGGTGCTGGTGTTGACAGTTTAAATTATTTTCACTGACACGTGCCATCTCCAGTCAGTTTTTGTTTCCCACCTTTCCACATTTGTCATCTCATTTCAAAATTTCATCATTGTTCGTTCATGTAAAAGGACTTTGAGAGGTCGGAACAGTCTAAACTCAAACATGTCCATTGACAACAGGCGTGTAAAGTTCATACCTGTTTTTTCTCTGTTGTTTTCACGCATGAACATAAACATTTCACTTCTTACCTCTGGAGTCTGTTGATAAATCTCCCCTCGCTTGTGCAAAGAGTAGAGCAAACTTTCCGTCTGTCTCCGTAACACTTACTAATACTTGTAGAGCTTAGAGTGTGCTTTATTGAGAAACTGTATCCCATTCTTCGGAATAATCTCAATTGACTCTGTTAATGTTTTTATTATCATTAGATATTCTCAATTAATTTCAGTTTTTCTTTTGTCTCAGATGATTCTTGAGTACAACTTGCTGTACTGAGTTGTAAATATCTGCATGTACACCATAGGCACATACGCACTGCATTGATACATAACGTAAGCTGTTATAACATGTCAAAAAGTGGCAACCACCAACTTATCGGGTAAAAATGCTATGTAAATACACATAGGTACATGCTGAGAAGTAGCCCAAATGCTTATTATAACATCTTCTATAAAGGCAAGAGATTTATGAAACTTAGACTCAGGAAGCAGTGAGTAGTGTCAGGTTACTATTCTTTCATGTTATAACAGCTTTTATATAACCTTATGTAAGAATAGTCTTATTGTAAAGTGTTTTCTGTACGTTTCCTGTTGTGATGTAACTAACTCAAATAGAAGGGATACAGTTGAAAGTTCAATGGTGTAATCCTGTTTTGTGGAGGTTTTTTCCTTGCTACTCTTTCTCATCCTTTGTGCCCTTAGCATCCCTTTAGTGTCCTCTCCCTGTCCAGAGGAATGTTTTTTCCGATGGCCCCAAGCTTTTCTGGTACCCCCTCCCATCTAACATTGACCACATCTCCTCTCCTTTGTCGGCCTCATGGCTTCCCCTTTTTAATCTCTCCCTTTCTAATAGCAGTGCTGCCCGTCATCTTTTCTAGTCATTCTTGTTAATGTGACCAATCCATTGTATTCACAGGGGGAGAAGGGAAAGAAGGGCAAAAAAGGGCCTAAGGGCGAGAAAGGAGAACAGGGTGCCCCCGGATTAGATGCACCCTGCCCATTGGTATGTGTGAGCTGGAAATCACCTCCTGTAGCTGTGTCAAGCCCCAAACGAGGACGAGTGCCCTATGGCTAAGTGGTGCCAGTCTTTATGGGGAGCAAATTACTAGAGGTCTTAAACCTAAAAATAAATCTGCTCTTTTTACTTTAAATGCTGCAATTCAGACAAAAACATACCATTAAGGTAGGCACTGTGTAATTGGGTTGGATTCCATGGTCACAGCAGCTCACAGGGCAACTCCTCCTTCACACCACCTTGTGTCCATCCTCGTGGAGGGATCCAGGGTTAAGGGTCGTCCACCTCTCTCCCAGTAACACTCCTAGGTCGTCTTTGCAAACAGGGTTTCCGGGGATTTAAGGGTGAAAAGGGGGAACCAGGGCAGCCAGGTCTGGATGGGCTGGATGCCCCATGCCAATTGGTACAGTATTTCTCTTTTTCCTGCACCTCTTTGCACACATGCATGCATCTCACCTCAGGTCACAGTGGAATCACAACAATGCATGATGGAGTCATAAAAGCATGACAAGCATGTGGCCATCAAGCTAGTCAACTTTCTCTTTTCAAAACATTGCATTTAACATCAACAAGCACCTTTATGGAACTGACCTTTTAACAAGTGCTTTGGAAGAAACACAAAAGATACAGATGTAATTTACATTATTAATGAGATGTACCCCTAACAGAATCTAGAATTTAGCTGATTAAACTAATTAAAACAAAGTGTTTGCCTTCCATCTGATTTCCTTACAACCTTTTAACCTTTTGCTAACATTGTTTACAATTCTCTAGTTATTGAACCCTTTTTCCTTTTAACTTCCTTTCCCTCCTGTAAATGTACCAATTGGGCCAGACCACCGTGGGAACAGAAGATATGTTTATTAAAAACAAAATCTAGCCTTTTACATATCCTCTGATATTTTATGTGTTAAAATACAGTTTGAGTCTTTAGAGTTACTACAATAATAAGTACTTGTAATTCATTGGGTAAGTACACATTTGTATCACATGTTGTTTTTATTTAGTTCTTTTTACCAGCTACATAATTCATACTTTGTCTAATTTGTTATAGTGCCCAGATATCGATTATAAAAAGGGACTATATGTTTGAAAATGCTATATGGGCACTATATACACTGTTATACTGCTCTGCATGAGATATACTTTGCAGTGGAAACTTGCATGAAGGAAAATACATTCTCATAGTAGCCGTTCATGTCATGACATAATGTTATTCTGCTTATATTATTGTTTACATGGCCGAGGTGTATTGTTTATAATTGCAATACACAAGAACTACATGTTAGTAACCTATTTAAGTTTGTAAAAATACAAGTATAAAATCATTACTCTTCCTGATATACATTGGCATTCATCTGTTAAACTTGAGTTTCCCATTTGTGTTCAGTCCTCATTGTTTTGCATCCTTTATGTTTTAAACAGGGCCCAGATGGATTACCAATGCCTGGATGCTGGCAGAAGGTAAGGATAAAACCAGAGTCGAGTGCAGACAATACAAAACGAATACTCAAATAGAAATTCAAATACTGTGAAGCATTTGCCTTTAACAAATGTTAATGCAAGGTCTGAATCTCCTTGTAATATTCAGTATAATTTATTTTTGTGTGGCTTTTTCTCTGTGTCTGCATGGGTTTATAAATCATAACGTGTGCATTATAGTAACAACGAAACTATAAAAACCATTTCTCTTCTCCTTGTGTTTTTTCTTGCAGTGATCACTCTAACCTGAAACGCATGGAGTTTGTAAATAATGCTTCTTTTATGGTATTTATAGTTTTTTTAATGGAAAATATCTAAAAGAAAAGAAGTCTATGTGTACAAAAGAGATAACCGTCCTCGAGCTGCTTCTACTCACATTGCCGTGTGGAAAACAATTTAAAAAAAGTGTGTGTCTCTCACTTCCACATTGTGGTGGCGTTCAGATCCCCGGCTGGTGGCAGAACTTGTCTGTTCAGTCTTTGCATGACTCAGACTGGAGTACCGCAGCCCGACCACATTCACGGAGGTTAAAGGAGACCATGAGATGAAGACTTTTGTTGGGAGGGGGATCTGGACTCGCTTGCTAACACCAAATGCTAGGTGTGTTTGTGTTGTCTTGTCTCAACAAGTTTGCCGCACCATCACACATCTTCAAAAAGACTTTAAAAAAAGGAAAAACAAGACTGTGACAAGAAGAACAGTGCACCCCGATCTTGCAAAAGCATGGATAGTAGTGAATCTATATTTATATGTATTGTACATACGTCACTGTTTTGTGGTTGGCTTCTGCAGCGCAAAGAAAAAAGTGGCACTAACATTAACAATCCTGAAAAAAGAGCTCAGAAATGGTGATTTTTTTTCTTTCCTTTAATCCCAAGGGAGTCACACCATGGCTGGTAGCCTGAAACGCCCAGAAAAGTAAAGATGAGCTATTGGTTATTGTTGCTTTATTGTGGTGATGCCTGCAGATGTGATACCAGCAGGGTTTTTTTCACCATCACACTCAACATGGTTTCGGCAGCATCACTCTTTCGGTTTGGATAATCTCCAACAACCGCATGTCTCTAGACTCGAGAAGTTGGCAGGATCCGATCCACACTGATTGGAAAACGCATTAAGGTTTTTTGAGATGTGTTCAGGACCCCTCTGAGCGTGGGAATGGATACTGCGTGAGAGACGTGAGTGGTCTCCAGAGAGAGATCAGCTGGAGCGTCTGCCTCAAACAGACTTCAACATCTACTGAGAGCATTACCAGAATGCACTCATTTTCTTTTCTTTTTTTTCTCTTCTGGCTCTCATTCTTAAGCATTTATATTTTGTGTATAATAGCCTTTGTGCCTCAAGCTTTTATTCATTCCTTTATCAGAAATGTACGTCTATTTTTATTTGAATGGTGTTTATTTCAGAGTAATGGTAATCTTTGTTTAGCGATAGTACTGAAAAGACACATAAGCACTGTTTTTTTTTTCCACAAAGCATATTTCTTATGGGATGTCAAATCAATATGTAGGTTTTAGCTTTACTTGAGCATACAGTTACATGAATCATTTATGTAAAAGTGCTCACACATCCAGTGCTGTTAAATATGCTATTGTTCATGCTGGATTTTTTGTATGAGATGTTTCTTGTACAGTGGTGTTTGCTGCATGTTAACAATTTATTGCATAAGTTTTAAGTTTTAAGATCGTACAACAAGCATTAATTTGGAGAAGCAATGTCTGGCTTTTAAGGTTACAATTCCTGTTCGTAAAAGCAAAGCTAAATTTGATTCAGATTCATGCTAACCAGTTATAAACTACAGTCCAGCTTGTGGCCAGTTATGTCACATTCCCTTTCAAAGAATCCGCATCTAATTTTTACTTTTTCTCATTGTCTTTGTTTTTGTTATGAGATTACCTGCTGGCACAGTGGTTGCTATGCAGGGTGATGGTCTGTAGAAAATATGCATGGATGATTTCGAGTGAGAGCAAACAACCAACGTTTCTTGTGATATAGCAGCGACCACAGGTGGATCTAGGACGGGTGATTCTGTCAGATTGTAAAGTTCATCATAATACAGTGTAAAAGGTGCACATCTGTTGTTTCAGGTGCACATTTGACTCTACCAGTGGCAACAACTGCATAACAGGTTTCTTTATTGTCGTTGGGGGTTTCTGTATGTAACATTTTTGTGCATACATTTGTGTAATGTCTCAATATTTTATAGTGGTACTTATTTATTTTTCTATCATTTCTTAAATGAAGGCATTTTAGTTTTGAACAGCATTCCTTTCAGTTGTGGCTATAATGTCATTTCCGCTGTTTCTCTGTTTTTATGGAGCGTTCTAGCACATGCCAATAGGTTTTTAAAGCTGTTATGCAAATAGTACAGTGTGAATAAGGTAAGTCATTGACAGTTACACTTCATTGTGCATTTACTTCTGTGTATAGGCCTTATCATGGAGTACATTAACTTTGAATTAAATTGTCTGAGTTGCAAAGCTCTATGAAAACAGAATACTGAGAGCCTGAATGTTCACAGGCGAGGTCAATGCAACCACCTACAGTTAAATATCACAGCTTTTTCACACATTCTCTTATTACTCCATCTTTGCATTGAATGTAGTTTGATATATGTATAGTGGATTATTAATGTATTGTTGAAATGTGTGCTCTTTTGACAAAGTGCAATTTATACTTTGGTTAATGTGTGTAGCATCAAATGCAGCTGATATATCACAGATGTGTGATTTCTATAGCTCCATTTGTTCAGTCATGCTACCCTGTATACCACTACCTGAAAACATGTTTATTTTAGCGTACAACAAATGAAAACATGGACCTTCAATTCAAAATTTCTCCCACTAAAAATATTGATTTACATAATTGGAGTGTGATTTCTTAATATTCGTTACACTTTCTGCAATGTTTTCATTTGTTTTGATTTCCAGTTTTTGATAAGTTTTGTTCTCACAGGTGCTGTATCTTTAACGAATGCAGCTATTTTTTAATAGATTTGTATTATTTTTTTTTTATTTGTGATATTTTGATGTTGTGTTTCTACAGAGGCCTACAGGCTAAAACTGCAACAGGCTGAAGTGCCAAAATATTTTACTCATTTATTTTCACATCAGTATTAGCAGGGCCGTTGAGTACCTGCAAAAGACTCACTAGTATTCATTTAAGTATAGTATTGTTTGTTTTTAATCCAAAAATATTTCCCTAATGAAGATAGTAAGGTAAAACGTGCTAATATAATGATTTTACATGTGAATCTGAAAGTTTTAGTTTTACAAGGAGAAAAAAGGAAATTGCAAAACACAATAGAAATGTGTCATTGCCATTTTGCAAATATTACTCTTGTTTCTGGGTAAAAAGTATAATGTTTTTGGTTTATGATTTAAAAGAAAATCATATAATTGGGATTTTTTTTTGAAGACCCAAATGTTCATGCATCCTATTTCAAGTGACTTCATTTGACTGTACTGTTGGAGCCAAATAAATGCAGACTTTCAAATACACTGAAAATATTCGTCTTTCTTAACAATGCTTATTTATTTTTATTTTTTTTAAGTATGTTGATCGTGCTTTCAGTAAAATTGTAAATACAATAACTTCACATAAACCAAACGTTATTGTTTGCCACTGAATTTTAATTGTGGATAGTTCTTTCGAAGAAGTTAAACTCGCCCATTTTCTTAAAAACCATGAACGTCACCTACCGCCTAGGTGGCAGCACGAGAGAGCCGCGCGAGCCCTTCTGCCCTTTGATGTTACCGCGTATATAAAAAGCCGGCTGTTTTTTTTTGTTTTTTTTCCACGCACTGGACAAGTTGATTATTCAGTGCAGCGAAGGAAGAGGTGAGCGTCGTCTGCTTTCTGGACATTAGCAACATGTCTGCGGAGAAAATTGACAAGAGCGAGACATTAGACTTGAGGAAAAAGCATATAGGGTAAGCTGAGTGACATTTCTACACGTTAGCCTTTAAAGTTTGCAGAAAAGACGTGAAATATTTCTCGAAAAGTCGTTATTGGCGCAGAAATGGCAGACTTGATTGTTCTTAGCCCTGGGGTTTACCTTTCACAGCTTTGTAATTAATACTTTGTATATTAACTACAACGATGTTCTACTTTGTGTGGTGACATTTACATTTTACCGTGAGATAAATAGAACCTTATTAACGTATTCATTTTCTGCAAACTGCTAAAGTGACAACTGTATAAATGCAAAGTAATACTGGCTTGTCTGTAGACCCTCGTGTAAGATTTTCTTCAGCCATGACCCTATCAAGATTGTGCAAGCAAAGGGCCAGTACATGTATGATGAGAAAGGTCAACGCTACTTGGACTGCATTAACAATGTAGCTCATGGTAAATATGCACAATTAAACACTGTGGTGCATTATAATACAAGTGTACTGTATAACTTAAGTTAAATCTGCTAATTCAAATCTTCATACTGCTTACAAATCACTTGGTATTTCTGGAAAAGCAGTATTTTCAGATATTTTACCTGAATTAAGCCATTTCTCTTGCTGCCATTACATGCTCCTGACCACAAATCACCATCTGATGATTTACTGTAGTATCTGTCTCCTTAACAACGTTACCTGCTGCTAACATAGATTTCATTCTTTATTTTCTCAGTGGGCCACTCTCACCCAGATGTGGTGAAAGCAGGGGCGCAGCAGATGGAACTTCTCAACACCAACTCACGTTTCTTGCATGACAACATTGTGCTTTTTGCCCAGAGACTGCAAGCCACACTGCCTGACAAACTGTCTGTGTGCTACTTTGTCAACTCTGGGTAGGTTCACATGATGTCGCACGTGCAGTCACCAAAAAAAACCAACACATACTTTTAAAGAGGCGTGGTGGTTTCATGCATGTTTAGACAGATTTAATGAGAGTTTATCCAACTAAAACATAAGGACAATAATTAATGTCACGCAGCTTACACTCTTATAATGACTGTTGACTTTTAAATACTACAGTGCGTGTTTGTTCACAGAAAACCTGTCGTTAATTAAATAAAATGGGGCACAAGGATATCTCTGTTGCTTATAGATTTACTTAATGTTGGTCTTAAATTTATCATACTAACTAGACCAATGTGGTTACTTATTGACACCGCTCACCAGGACTTTTCAGTGTGAGCCGGACTTTACCAGTCATAATGCTGACACCGATAACAGCAAAACACATAATGCAAGATGAAGTTTTTATTATTTGAAGGTGTATAAATTGCCTTTCAGCTTTATCAGTCCCTTGATAAAACTGACAAAGGTCTGAAGTTGATATTCTTTGAACAAATATTGTCTATGGTTTGTAGTTTTATTACTTGTAGATAAGAAACTAATAAGACAATAGCACATCCTGTACAGTACTGAAAACATATATAACACATGCATGATAAACCAATGTCATCTATCAATAGGAAAAATAACAAAGATTTAAAAGTGCAAAGAGTATTCAGCAAGATCTAGTTGCTCATTTGTTTTAATGTAATAACAAACCAATAACTGTCAGCTGATATGTCCTCAAACTGGGAAGTCAAACATCGCTGGTGTTGTCCATAGCCTCCCCTGTGTATTTTGTGGTGACTGAGTAACTCTAAGTAACCCTTGCTCTTTGAACTTCAGCTCTGAAGCCAACGACCTGGCCCTGCGTCTCGCCTGGCAGTACACAGGACACAAAGATATTATCACTCTTGAGAAGTAAGTCTGGCAAGATTTTACATCCATGAAAGAGATGACATATTTTCACACATTTCAAAACAACTTAAAGTGAAATTCATTCATATTTGGATAAATGTGATCGATCCAAGGCCATGTTTTGGCCCCATAGTTGTTTATGTGTTCCCTGTGTTTACAGTGCGTACCACGGTCACGTCTCGTCGCTCATTGACATCAGTCCATATAAATTTCAACAGATGTCCAATGCCAAGCAGAATCCATCTGTTCATGTGGTGAGTGTTTTTTTTGTCTCTGTGTGCAGCCGGCACACCATTAAACTGCCATGAGTCAGCATGCTCTGGCAGGTTGCTGAGTATTCACTCCTGCATAACATGTGCCTCGCACAAATCGCTCTCATAGGTGTAGACAAAACTTTTTTAGCCAAACCTACACTTATGTAACCAGCCGGTTGGTGAACATATTTTTTTCTGATCATATTATAAGAGAAGATGGCTTGTTTTGATAAGCCACACAATCAGTTTTTTTCTTCTTCTAATTCTCTTCTGAATAGGCGCCGAGTCCAGATGTGTACAGAGGCAAATACAGAAGAGACCACCCTGATCCGGCCACAGCATATGCTGATGAAGTAAAAGACATCATTCACAAAGCTCAAGAAAAAGGAGGAAAGGTAGCATTATAATATGTCATCTTGGTCTTTGGTGAAATAGAATTGAGCCTTAAAATCATATCTTAAAATTATTCCATGTGGCACACATATACTTATTTTTGATAACATTGAGTGGGTGGTATTAAACAGATGTTAATGTTTTTTTTAACAGAATCTCTGTTTACATGTTCAAAAGCACATTTACTTTTTAGGGTTCTTAGGGTGAATCTCAGAGCACATCCCACCATGTGTAGGGTCTCCTTGTTGTCATGTTTTTGGATGGCAGTCTGTGATTTAGGACAATTTAAAAATATCAAATGTTTGATTGATTCTTGTACGTGAGTGTAAGTGAGTATATCCCACATTTTGGTCTTATTGCCTCTGCCCTGTTTGTACACAACACGTTATGAAAGAGCGTGTTTTAGAGGTCAGACATGCCAGGACTGATTGTTGCTTCATGAGTCTGGTTTTACATAAGCTGACACATGTTTGTCTCATGCAGATTGCTGCTTTTATTGCTGAATCACTGCAGAGTTGTGGCGGCCAGGTCATTCCACCTGTTGGCTTCTTCCAAAAAGTTGCAGAGTAAGTAAACAAAAGATTGTACTTGACATTTTGATTGTTTTCACAGAATTCTAGCTCTAAACTGTGTGTTCTGGTCCTGCTCTACAGACATGTCCGAAAGGCTGGGGGTATCTTTATCGCTGATGAGGTTCAGGTGGGCTTTGGCCGTGTTGGTAGCCACTTCTGGGCTTTCCAGCTTCAGGGAGAAGATTTTGTGCCAGACATCGTTACCATGGGCAAACCAATTGGCAATGGTCACCCTTTGTCATGTGTGGTCACAACTAAAGAGGTGGCAGAGGCCTTTATGTCCTCAGGAATGGAGTATTTTAACACAGTAAGGACACATGACTTTCAAACAAGAAAAAGAGAAATATTTTGAGGACTGGCTGCATGAATATGAATGTATATTAGCATCCAGATAAAAAAAATAACATACAGCAAGAAAAATAATTAATGTTGAGGTCAGTTATGAAGCAAAATTGCAGAAATGTCTCTAGATCCTTGGTCTATGTAAACATTTAATAAAAATAGCATCTGTGTGCTGTAGGTGGGTATTTTAGCTCTGGATTATATTTAAATTTAACTCAATGTAGGATAGTTTTAACTGTTTTATGTCTCATGACCAAGCACACAGCATCCCATGATGATTCAGCATTCAGTTTATCATGTGTGGTGTAAGCCCAACTACAGTGTAACAGTTCCTCTGTGCGTGGGTTTTGAATTTCACAGTTTGGCGGTAACCCAGTGTCGTGTGCCATCGGTCTGGCTGTGCTAGACGTGATTGTGAAAGAAGATCTCCAGGGCAATGCGCTGTGTGTGGGGGGATACCTAAGCAGTCTCCTGGAAAAGCAGAAAGAGAAACACCCACTGATAGGAGATATCAGGTAAGCAGACAGACAGAGCTACAGCCCAATCACACTCCGTACATACCAGTTTATGCATTAAGCGGAAATATCTAAGAGGCTTTAAGTGAAATATGTTACTAATACAGATGTGTTATCATTTTCTACAGGGGCTGTGGCCTTTTTGTTGGATTGGAGCTGGTAAAAGACCAGTACAAACTCACCCCAGCTACAGCAGAGGCCCAAGAAGTCATATACAGGTACATAATGTAAAAAATACATAAAGTTTACTTTTACAAATAGCATGATACTTAATTATTGTTATCGTTACTTAGTTCATATATCCATCTGAAGTAAACATATATTCCTCGTGACATTTGTGTATGCTGCACTCATCTTTCACAAATCAAAATAATTGTCTATAAGTCTTATATCTTGGCCCTTCACAGTTGCACTAAAATAATGTGTTTTTTTCCAGACTAAAGGAGCAGCACATCCTTCTTAGTGCAGATGGACCTCATCGAAACGTGCTCAAATTCAAGCCCCCGCTGTGCTTCACCAAAGAAGACGCTGACCTTGTGGTGGAGAAAATTGACCACATTCTCACAGGTATTTAATACTGCCATCATTTAAATAATTAATAATAAAGTAACAGGGTGTGTAATGACAGCCCCTGCTAGTTGAAAGAGCTCCAAGTCATCCAACAGTGTTCTGTTTTCAGAACTTGAAGAAGCACTCGGCATGACATTGCCAAACAAATTAGATGTCAACAATGAAAGCAATAAAAGAAAGGTAAGTCCAGCTAAATACAGGTTATATACAGGTTTAAGAAACACCTCTATGATTTTGTTCTAAAGTTACCGATGTCCTTTGTCTGTCTCTGTTGGTTTCCTTCTGATGAAAACCACCAGGAACACAGCGTCTACAACAAAAGACACAGTAAGGACGTCTCTCTTCAGACTAAACGGATCAAGACATAATGCTGCTATTGAAGGGTATAAATAATGGAGGTGCCTTAATGACCAGTTTATTTTTATCATATATAAATGTAACTGCAGATATATGCTTTATAAGTGTTTAATTCTATAGACTTTACGAACTTACAAGTGGTGCTTATTTAAGAACTATCAATATTTTAATAATACATTAAAATGACACAAAAATTGCACTAATACTGAAAATTCCTGAAATGGCTTAATGTTAATGCTTTATAAGCTGAAATATTTTTGTGTATACTTTACTGTGACTTTTAAAGAAAATGGTTCTATAAAATCAAAACATTGTTTAAGTGTTTAATGTATGCTTTGTATGAACCTGATAGCTCAGTATTGTCTGCTGCAGTCAAATGAATGTTATACCGATATGAAGCATGAAATACACACAATAAAGGGTAGATTTGTATCCATCACAGAATATGGTATGCTTTCTCTTTTAAATGATTTTCATCTTCATCTTTTGCAATACAGCAGCAATGGCTTAATGCTTTGAAAGCAAATGGTAAACAGTGTTTTCATTTCAATTTGGTCTTTTTTTAAAATCTTATTTACATTGATCACATCACAGTTATACAGAGAAATAAGACTATAACCAGAACAAAATAGGACCAGGAAATCATGTTTACTAACAAATGTTGGGAGAGGTTTGAAAGATTTAGGTTGCCACCTTCTGGAATGTAGCTCACATTGCCTGACCTGTAGTTTACTAGAGCAGATACTGTACCTATTACATCACGTCTGATTTTCCCTGTTGTATTGCCTGAAATAGAAAACCACAAGCAGCTCTGAAAACAAGGTTTAATTTACCTCATACAAAAACTGACAAGTTCAAGGCATCACTGATTTCTTTACAAAAAAAACAAAACTAAACTAATTGCCTTTCAACTATGACTTCAATGGCTTATTTTGAACATTGTTCAATAAGTCCCTTGCCTTTATGTCTTTATTTGCAATATTAACACGTGTTTGTATGGATATTTATCCAATATCTTCCAATCCAATAAGGCAATTACTGAACAATGAGACAAATTCAAACTTACAACAGAGCCATTTCTAATTTCTTTAGCAAAGTCAGTGCCTTTATGCTCAAATGACTGTAGTCCATTCAATTATCCTTGTGTTTTTATAATAAATTTAAAGTTGTCTCCAGGTCGTTGCTAGGCAGTCTCCACCTTTATCCCATGAGGTATCCTCTGAAAAATAACACAACACTTTATTTTAATCAGACATTTCCAAGCCATGTAAATTTGACATTTTGAGATATACTTATATAACTTACGGCAGCTTCATGCGCATGAACACTCTGGCCATGAAGAAGCTGAGCAGCACGCTTACAAAACCAATGAAGAGTAATAGGAACCGGTTGAGTTTAGGAATGTTTGGTGCATTGGAGCGGTCTAAGATTATGAAGCCCAGGCCTCCCATTGTGAAGAGGAAACTGGAGGCCAGTCCTTCCATGATGTACTGTCCATTTACTCTGGGGGAGAATACATGGTTTAATAAATAATGCTTTTCACTGGCCGCATATAGCTCGCAGTTTTGGCTCGATTTAGTGTCTGTCATACCTGTAGGCCAAGAAGGCTACTGGCCGCTGATGTCCATGTTCATCAGTCATTGAACCCACACTTGGTGGTTCGACTATCACATCGTATATAATTCCTACCACAGTGAATGAACTGGTTAGACATTGTTCATACATTAGTGTTACATCCATAAGCAACATGTACTCCAACTAACTACTCCAATAACTTAAATGTTGATGCACTCTATCATCCTGCGCTAAACACGATTAGCAAGATTTGTGCTTGTAAACCAAGAAAACAAAAATATTCTTAGTTATTGTAAGCAAACAAACCTGCCTCAATATGGTTCAGACCATGTTTCAAGAGCAAATTACCCGGAGTTTACATTTTAAATAAATTTTGCCTTTCTAGCTATCAAACATTACTGTTAGCTTAGCATCCTTTACCTCCAGTGATGAGAAAATAGGACACAATAACCACCGCATACACGGTCATAGCAGACGGCATATGCAGCCAGGACGGTTTCTTCAGCTTTATGTTTGGACATTCCAGCACAGTGAACGGTATACTGTATAAAGTCTCCATGTTTTGTGGGAATATTTCTTATTCCCAGTGTACCGCTCTAGCAGCTGGAGGCGTCTCTGCAGCGACTGTGATTACGTGTCCCGGAAGTAGTCCCCATGCTTTACGTTTTACGTCATTACGTTCCATTGATGCCCCGTAAACGTTTGATTGCGTTCTAATGTGAATAAAATATTTTAAATAATTGACATTAAATTAAATTTTATTTCCTCTATTATTTTTGTCATCTTAAATCTTACATATGCGTCTTACACAAGTCTACTAGAGATTAAAAGGATCAAGTGAGGAATTCATATTTTACTATAACTCATTACAATAGTGTGAAATTTTAGTTACTAGATAACTTTTTATTCTGCACAACACAGGTAGTACAAATCCAAGACCAATGTCCCCCTGAGCAATTAATATATTTAACAAAATCCACTGTAACTCAACATTGGTCACAGAAAGAACAAACACACTCAGGACATTTTTTGTTGTATTTTATTGTATTGTACAAACACATTTTACTTCGTTTTCTGGCTCTGTGCCTGTGCCTTTAGCACCTTGACGACGATCTTCTGCTCCTCAATCAAGAAAGCACGCTTGATCCTTCAATGAAAAAACAGAATTGCCTGTTAGAACATTTGAGCACTGTTATTTAAAGAGTTTCCATTTACAACTCCTGACAAACAGCTTTTATCAAAAAGATCAAATCTAATAGAAAGCATAAGCAAAACACCACATTTACCTGTCACGCACACACTTGGCGCACATAGAGCCTCCATAAGCTCTGCTGACGTGCTTCTTGGTCTTGGAGAGCCTCATAAGAACCTGTGGTCTAACAGCACGGATCTACACAAACAAATTGACAAGTTAATCACAATATGTCTTAAACCCATCAACATCTAATTAGAACATGTTTGACAACTTTAGAAGATACCTAGTGTCCTCTTCCAACAAGTAAAGACAACAAGAAACAACTATACTAGTAAATAGATTCTTGTTTGCAATTATGACCTGGCCTATGAGTATTTATATATGAAGAATTGTATGGACTAAATAAAGTGGCTCTAAAGGTGTTGGCAATAAATTGGAGTGTTGTTTCCTGGGTGTCTTCTGTTAAGATATATTCAACCTGATTTTTGCACTAAAGATCTCATAAAAACATAGACTTGAAGACAGGTGCACTGTGCAGAAATAATTTAACCTGGGTTTGGCAAAAATTTAATCCTGCAGTGATTTGCACTCCAATTTTGTTGGTGAATACCAACTAATACAATCAAGTCTTTTTAGTCTTAAATTACAGAAAGATAACTGCACTATCCCAGCTACCCACATGACTAATCAGCCACTCATTCCTTGCAGCCATATAGTTAGATGTGGCTAACAATAGAGTCTGTACATAGTCTTTAGTAAGTATTCACAATGTTAATTTGACAGGATATAAGAAAACATGTTATGAATTTTCAAGAGACCAATTATCAAGGTGTAAGAAGTTTGAAAAAATAATGATCTTAGTTTCCTGTCTTGCAATTAGGTGTATCCATAAAATTGGCTGCCAGAGGGCATTATGTGTTTATGTGCAAATCAGTCTACACAGAAATCAGCCACATTAGTTTAACCTCACAGGTGCAGCACAGCACTTAGTTTTGAGGAGCAGCTCCACTTACTCCACGCAGTCTTCCTGGGCAGATGCCACATGCCGACTTCGGGGCTTTGCCAACCTTTTTGGTGTAAAGGTACACAATACGGTTACCAGGGGTCCGAGACCTGCAACACAAGGAGGATGTGTTTAAAGTTGAACAACCGCCAGGCATGGACTGTAACCCACAGCACATAGTCCTACTCACAGTCTGGTTTTGTTGGAGGCTGTGTTGTAGGACAACCTACGACGGTAAGTCAGGCGCTGCACCATCTTGAAGCTGCGGACAAAAAATACATTTATCTTCTAGGATGAAGTGATGCTAAGATGCTAATGCTAAACGTGCTACAAATAGTCATTCGGGACACTGGCAAACACAAATAAGCCGAAACTTGTTGTATATAGTCACCTGTTAGTGTTAAAATAATAGTGCAGAAGCCCTGTGTTGTGTTTAACTTAAATCTCACAAGTGTAAATGAAACATGTTCTTCCAGAGCCGGGTCTGTGTCTGTCAAGCGGCCATTTACGAACGCAGACACATCACAAAATATCGCTGCATAAAATCATCACACATCAACAATTATCGGGTGAAAAGAAACGTATATATTTAATTAAGCTATAGGTGCTTTATTTTGTCCCTGTTTGGAGTTAAAGTGGAAGATTACATTGGATTTTAAGTCGTGTTGTGCCAGATTAAAACAAGCGCCGCCATACCTGCTATCGCCGTAACCGGAAGAGGAAGGAAGAGGGCGCGTGAAAGGTTAAAGAGTATCCATGGCGCTATTTGAGCCCTGCCGCGGTGAGTCTGCATCCTGCTGGCGTCTTTTGTGTACTACATTTTGAACGCAACCTGAAATGAATAAAAAAAATTAATACGTTTAAATTCAAACACGCAGGTTAACAATTACCCAGTAATAAATACGGTGTTGCTGTAGATAAACCATATACAATATAACAGATACAACAAATTAATTAATAATATAAATATGAATATAATGTTTTAAAAATAATAAATAAATCAGAGAACGCATTCTAGACTAATGGTAAAATATTTTTATTTAGGAAAAAAAAATCATGCAAACGTATGCACAGTAGAATAGATGCATGAAGGCTAATTGTTATTAAAATATAATTTAGTAGGACTAAATGCAGATCCATTTTCTGCTCTGAAAGGTACACCAATAGTTTGTCCAGTAGGTGGCAGCAGGTTTGTGTTGTCAGTCATTTGCCTGAATTATAGCCTATGTTCTCTGCACTGAAAATGAACTGAATCATTTATTCAATGTAAACAACCTCTTCCTCTTTAGTCAAAGGTGCGTGACATGGCTGCCCATCCTCACTCCTGGTCCTAGGACTCACCCAATAGTCTCTGGCACTACTGGTTTAACACCATGACAGATCACCAACCCCCATGACCTGCCAGGTAAAAAGGACTATTACTACTAATTAATTTTTGCCCATACATTGGCACATCTCTCCTCTTACCCCAAGGGCCACTTTTCAGCTTCTAAGTTTGCACAAATCCTTCCTTTGCCTTCTTAAGTTTGGGTTTACCTCAAAATGATCACATAGCCAAGCACATACAGTGACTCTGCAGTAAAGCGATCCAAGTGCTAGAGTCTGTGAGAAATAGCTCAAAATGGCTTCTTATCAAAGAGGCACTGTGTCAGAAACAGACATTTGCCAAGCCCAGCCAACAGATGGTGAGCTTGGCATCCTTTTAGATGAAGCATTTGGCAAAGGCAAAGTTCAGCGGCAACACAAGGCTGTGTACAGTGTATTCGTACATTATGCATCCTTGTTGTGGAAATGTAACTGACTGAGTGGGTAACATGGTCAGAGCCTTTGGTATGATTCAGTAAAAGCAATTCCCACTGATGCTCACTTAACATCATTTCTTACTTTTGTACATTTTGATCATTTTAAAAGACCTATGTCTTCCTGTGTCTAGATGGTGACCTTTAGAGGCTGAGGCATGTTCCGGTGAAGAATCGGTTTGAGTCCAGATGTGCCACGAGGTGAGGTTAACCTGTAGCGAGTCAGTGTCCCCTCTTTATTTCTCACAAAGAGAGCATTAGCATTGGTTACACAGGAACAAATAATTAGTAACATCTGCAGGCAGTCTGTCTTAATCTGGTCAAAAGTAATTATCCTAAAGAGCCATCTCTTTATTTAATTTAGATCCTAATCCAACGCGATATAAATATTTTTAAACGAGTAGGTGGTCTGAAATCCATCTGACAATAGACCTCACTCTAGAGAACGACCTGTCACTCTCAGTCAGCCCAGACAAGTCAAAGATGAACTATATCACCTTAAGTGCACTTGATTACGCAAGCCCCTTCGACCCCCTGTCCACATCTCCTTGGACCTTCTGTGTAATCTGCTGAGATTTAAACCTGCTGCTCCTGTTTAATAAATCCACTGCGATTAAAATAGGATTACGGCTCTGCTTTCGCCGTTCCAATGACATCACAGCATGGACATTTTTTCTGAACTTTCTTTTTCCTCTTCCGTTGTCGGTTTGGCAAACACTTGCTTCCTCTTTTTCCCTTCCACATGTCTTTACCATGCAGCCAGGCAATCGTCATATTTAAATTCTTCCTCCCCAATGGGCTCGGTGCATCCCAGCAGGTCAGCCCATCTGTAGCTCTGTTGACACGGGGATTAACCTTTTAATGCAGCCAGATTCTGTATCTATGCAGTCTATCATCACACTTCTCAATGACACATAACGTGCAAAGGCAATATTCTACGCCATTCTGCTGTTATTTTCATTTCCTGAAGTCTCCTATGTCCCAAAACAGCATCAGATCATAACCCTGCCTATAAACAGTTTCTCAAGAATGTAAAGGCATCAAATATTCGTAGATTTCAGAACAGGAAGGTTATAAAGGGCACACTCTGTACCCATCCAATGCAATGTTAAGTGAGGGATGAACGGGTAGATCAATACACGCCTGTTGTCCTTTTTGCCCTTCCGTAACACTGTCTTGCAATGGTTAAACGGTGTAAGGTCACCCGAGGAAACGAGAGATTGATTAGACCCTCTCCTCAGATACTCATCACTCCAGAGTGAAGCTACAGTAGACCGCTGTAATAAATCACAGAGCTCCCATTACTGATGTAGAAGCTCTTCGTTTTATTGAACATTGATTTTTTAGATAAAATATCATGCTTTATGTGGCAAATGCTGCACAATTTCGATGAATAAAACATTAGGTTCACTAAACAGACTACATTAGTGAATGTGGATAATCTCTCATTCACATCTAGTCCCTATTTTCTGTTCCAATAGTCTCCCAGGACTCTGGTTTTGTGTTTTAACTCTAAGGCAGACATTTACTCAGTTGTTTGAACAGCCTCATTGATTCACTGTTTACTATCCGTGCATCCCACTGGTGCCATTTTGTTTGGATAACCACATTTTTTGAAGGGGCAGGTGGTCTGTCCAAGCCTCTTTGTACAGACTAACAGTGATGGAGGGGTGCTCTATAAAGCTTTAATCCACACAAGTCACTTATAAAAAGCTTATCATGGGGTTTTGCATTTTCACTGCTTCCTATACAAACATGGCTCACGCTGAATTGGCCGGTTAATAATAAAGAGTTTATTAGCTCACTCAGTAGCTCAGTCTGGTCTATTGTCCTTCCTTCTTCACCGGAAAAACGTGCTCGGTTATCATCACCCATCTCTCGCCCCACCGCCTCTGCCCCATTGCTGACAAATCCATACAACTATGTGGGACACAAAGGCTTGGATTTAGCAGCCTGGGCCCAAGCGGGAACAGGTTGGGGGGGGCAGGGCCGGGCATGGAAATTTCTGTTGTTTTGTCCCAGCACAGATTTCAGACGAATCAAAACAACACACCACAGTGACTCTTCCAAATCCCCCCTTCCTCCCCACCACAAGCCCACTGCCCACATGACCCGTGACAAGTCATCACTTTTATGCTGGAAACGGAGCCAGATCAGGCATAGTGCAGCGGCCGGGCCGACTATTGTTGCAAAAGAGCTGACAGCCTGGATGGCATCTCATTTGATAGGCAAAAAAATATTCATTTAGAAGTTATTTTTCTAAATGACATCATCCTCTGACCTTGTACATCTGCTCCCAAAAAATGTAAATATTCTTCTCTGACAGACATTGGAAGACATATCATGAACAAAAAATAAAGATAAACCGTTAAACTCATTTACCAGGATGAACTCTAAATTTGTTGAATTTCTTGATGTTCATATAAAACAACAGAGACAAGTTTCTTTGGGAACAGTGGAATTATTTTTATCATAACCTGATTAATTATTGAATTTAACACTATGGGGGCGTCTGTGCTTCCTGTTAGGTAACAAGAGGCAGTTCCATTTGGGAGAAGAGGACATAGAGGGGCCAATCAATGAGGTGAGCGAATCATGATTTATTATACAGCACGGGGCCATTAGTGTCACGCATAGTTTGTCACACTGTGTTCAGATTACAAGTCTGGCTCTGTCCATTAATGCTAAGTGGTCTGGGCTTGATTTGACACGAGAGAACTGGGTGGGATGACGTCTTCAAAATGTAAAAGTGCACGGTTTTGATGTCAGTAATGTAAAGTGTTTTGTAATGTACACCAAAGTGTTATTTGTGTTGATTGGGTTTAACCTTGAAATGACCCCAGACGTGCTCGTAAACCAGCAAATGAGCTGAAGCAGTTCCCCCGGTTCGTCATCAGCGGAATGAAAAAACCTGTGGAAATACAGCCTTTGCTGTGTAACCACGGCAACTCCTCCCTCAAAACGCAACATCACTGAAGCCCCCGCTGCGCGCGCCGAGCAGAAGGGGCCGGCTGTCTGCAGCTTACCTGGCTTTATTAATACAGCAGCAGTTCACGTGGTCAGCCCAGCCCAGCGCAACACGGTGCTGCTACATTAGCGGGGTGACTTTTCCTCTCACATCGGAGACAGAGGGATGCTACTGCCGCCGCTGCTGCTGCTGCTGCTGTGAGTGACAGAGGTGAGCGCAGTTGGACGCGTTTTTTCAAAGCTCCTCCTCCATCGTCTGAGAGCGGTCACATTTTGCTCAATGAGAGCTGGACGCCACCGGAGTGGATTTGCAAATCTTAACCTGCTGCTGTGCGCTGTTTTCTCGCCTCTGTCAAAGGTAAGGCTCCGGTGTGCACCGCCTGTCCACGCGTCATGCGCTGCGCATAGGTTGCTCTTCTGTTTAGGGATGATGTTAGCGGTCTGGTGGCTTCCATACAGTTGGAAGGGCGAAGGCACTATTGAAGGGCACGTAGTCAGAAGAGTTGTCAGGTGTTGAGTTCAAAGGAAACGTACTGAATCCGAAAAGTCAAACAGGTCAGAATGCGTGTGCTATGTGCTTTTACCTGAGCAGCGGCAGCGTCATATATTTATATATATTTACGGTGTCTCGTGTCTGCAGGCAGTTCCTATCCTCCGGCCTACATTTTCTACAATGTTTATGTTTTTCACGATATCTGTTTGAAGGTTTAACGCGTACACATGCCTACGTGTAAATGATGCGTATCCCGGGTCTGTTTCTCTCCCGGGTTTTGATTAACAGGCTACGATCAAGCTGTTGCATTTTCCTGCTGCTGTTTTATACTTTTTTATTGGCAACTTTTTTCAAGTTGAATTAACAATAGAAATTTAGACAATCATAAATTGTACACACTCTAAATGTTTTTGAAATGTTACTCTGTCTAAAATGACTAGTCTACTTTAAGTGCAGATCACAACGGAATGTTTGTATTGAAAATGTATAGTATTCATTCATTCGTTCATTCATTCATATATTTTGTTATAGTATGGTGTGTAGATTTTTTTTACACCCTATCAGTCTAATAAAAGGACATTTTAAATTTATTTTTACTCTTTTTAACAGAGGCTAATATGAAGTCATCAGTTGGCAAAGCTGACCCTGGAAAGCATCTTGAATTGTTTCAACTCATTTGAAGAGGACAACATGGCCATGCGCTGTCTCCGGTAAACAACCCTCTCTTTGCTTCCTACGTCGCTCTCGAGAGTGAGGACACAAAGTGCTGCAGACATGGCTTCAGATAAGCCCTGTGTGGATACTTTTGAGCAGGGACCCACATTGGCTTCTGCCTGTAAGCAGCAGGTCAGCCGATGTCTACGGAAAAAGCTGAGACCCGTGCGAATCCTGGGGTTGGTCTTTAGCCTCATGGCCCTAAGTGCTGTCTCCCTCAGTGCCTTGAGCTGGACCTCAGGGGGGCTCAGTGATCCAGTGATAGCCCAGGACAGTCTCAGTCAGATGGCCCCTCACAGGACTCTGCTTTTCACCCAAAACCAGAGGGACCCCAACGTATCAGCTGACATGCCGATAGCCATGAAATCTACAGCCAAAGGCAACCAGAGCCAGGGTGAATACCCTCCAGACATTTTCAACCTTCAGACAAGGCGCGAGGGGGCTGTAGTTCTTCACATGTTTGGCATGATCTACATGTTCATTGCCTTAGCCATAGTGTGCGATGAGTTTTTTGTTCCAGCACTGACTGTCATCACAGAGAAGCTGTCTATTTCTGATGACG
Source organism: Rhyacichthys aspro (assembly GCA_036850595.1). Lineage (NCBI taxonomy): Eukaryota > Metazoa > Chordata > Actinopteri > Gobiiformes > Rhyacichthyidae > Rhyacichthys > Rhyacichthys aspro. The sequence goes on from CM072165.1 coordinate 6,299,525, forward strand.
TAGCAGGGGCCACCTTCATGGCGGCAGGTGGCTCGGCCCCAGAGCTCTTCACCTCCATTATTGGTGTCTTCATCTCACACAGCAATGTCGGCATCGGGACCATCGTGGGCTCGGCCGTCTTCAACATCCTCTTTGTCATCGGGATGTGCGCCATCTTCTCCAAGGAGATCCTCAACCTGACGTGGTGGCCGCTGTTTCGAGATGTCTCCTTCTATATACTGGATCTGATCATGCTCATCATCTTCTTCTTGGATAACATCATCTCCATCTGGGAGAGTGTCACGCTGCTGTCTGCCTATGCTGCTTATGTCATCTTCATGAAGTTCAATGGAAATGTCGAGGGCTTTGTCAAAAACTGCATGAACAAGAACCAAGTGGTAGAAGTCGAGGTTCAGCCCAAGGTGAGTTGGTTTCCTCAACATTATTTGTGACCTTTTTAAATCCTCACCTTCATCCCTTTAGGATCAGGTATTTAAGGACATGAGAAACAATAAATATCACAGCAGTTCTCCACATCAGCATCACACTGTCACAGATCTTGTATTATAGCTGACCGCTGTACATTAACTATGACTGATCTGACACACACTATTCCACTGTGGGATTAATATAACAGTGAAATATGTCATTCTGGGTTGATTCTGGGTTGAGGTAATATGTGAACATGAAAGCCCAGATGAACGTGTTCTTATCTGCTCTGTCTTTGAGGCTTTCCTCCAGTGTTTTACTGTAAAGTGCTCTTACTTTGTTCAGTAATGCCAATCGTAAAGACATGAAAGAAAATAGTTTTTCCATAATAGACTTCCCTCAATGACACTTGGGGCAAAAGACACTGCGATGCAATTTGATACCGTGTAGAGATTATCCAGACGGATTTAGATTTCTTTGTGACATGAGATGAAAATGAAATTTTGAGAAAGTTGTATTGTAAAGCTTTCATTAAAGCTGGATTTATTTTAAGAACATAAAGGATATTTATAGCGCAGTTAGGAAAAACAAAGTAAGGAAATTTCTGAAATGGTAACGATAATGAACCACATAAGATTTAATTTCAAAATAGACATGATGCAGTTTTGTTTTGATACCATTTTTATTTCATTTGGAGTTCCAGCGCAAGAGAAAAATAAGACATGAGGTGTACAGGCTGTTGGCCAGAAAACACTCAGGTGACCTTGAGCTGCAGTGGATTCTGGGTACTTTGGCCAAGGGAAGCTGTGTCTGAAAACAACTTTTTATGAGGGAGACATTTTGCAAAATCCCTTTTGCTCTGCCATCATATCTAGTCTAGTAAAGAAGATATACTCTCTTGAATTGTGGGTTGCACCTCTCATTATGCTGTACACCTAATCCCTTTTCATTTTATAAAACCCATTACTTGAGCAGATATAGGTTGGCGTTATTTCATGGCCGAGGTCGACAGGGTTAATAGAGCCAAAGAGAACAAATATTATTAGAATGTAATCATCTAAACACCATTTTAATCACGCTTTGACACTTTGGGGACATGTGTAGTGTTATTTTGAGATTTAATTGGCAGTTTAACTCGAGTGTGTGTGTGTATATTCTTACATGAGAGGCAGGCAGGAGCAAAGGCAAAGACTTACTTCTGTATATGTTGTTTCATCAGTGAGACTCATTACTAATGGACTCAAAGGGAACTAAATAAGATAATGCATCCTAACTGAATGAGTTAATGCTCTACGTTCACATGAGCTTTGGAGTGAGGCGTTTGTTGTAGTGCCCTTGGACTAAGCACATGATTAAAATGGGTTTCCCTTTGATTATTTAATGCATCATACAGGACTGGGTTGTTCCCTCTGTGCTGCCTTCATGGCTGTCATAGATGGACATAAAGATGGTAGAGGTCACCCTAAAAGACCAAAGAATACTCACTTCCATTTTAAACAGCAACAAGTGTCCTGGGGTAGTGCTCATGTTGTAAGATAATCATTTAGGAAAGAGAGTACATCAGTGAGTAAAATTGGCACTATTTCCAGTTTAAAAATGGCGTAATGTGATTTCAGTAGACATGTGCAGTGTGTAGTATATTGTTTGCGGGATTTTGTTGTGAACAAGCCTAAACTTGTGTCGTATCGTCTCTTTGTGTCGACCAGACTTTTGAATAAACTCCGGCCTCGTCTCGTTTAGTTTTGCTGCCTTTTTCTTTTCTTCTGCGAGCTGTTATTGGCTGAGAACTTCCCGCTCAAAAACATCCTTCTCATGTCAACAAAGGAATAAAAATAGTATAAAAAAACTGCTTTGCAAATACCGCCACACTAGGGAGCCGTAGGCGTATGGGGATTTGTTTGGGGATTTCCGTTTAGTGAGGGTTTGAACAAATCATTTCCCCAATAAGTTTACCCAATAAATGGACAAGATGGAGGAGCATTATTTCTTGCTTTTCTAAGATGTTTTTTAACCGAAGAACGAGTCGGTTTGGTTTTCACGTCGCGTCCTGCGGAAGTAATCTCGCAAACCGTCTCGTAATTCTGTTTGTGAAAAAAGGGCCGATCACTGCAGATATCTTAAAGAACAATAGCATCATATTTTTTCATCATTTCGATCAATTTGTGCCCAAACACGTTCTGAGCGAGTGCAGGCTCTCTGTTTCTGTCGTCCATGGCCTTAGCGGAGTCTTTCGTCGGACGCCCGCCCTGCCCCCTTCTCAGGAAGACCTCAGCGACTGGCCCAGCCTTATCTTGTTATCTCGTGGCCTCTCTCATTGTCTGTCTGATGGACTGACTGACTGCTTTTGAACATACTAGCTCAGGCAGATCAGATTAGCCTTGTACGTGTGGAAATTGTCATTGGACAAGACAAAGCGGGCTTGAGAGAGTACAGTAGGTTGAACTATTGCGACGGGGCAAAAGTTAGTTGGATTACACTTGTTTTCAAACGGTGGGAAAGAAAAGGCGACTGGGAAGAGTGAAATGTGTAGTGTGTGCGGGGAAACCTGTTGAGCCTACAAAGAAGTGGGAGAGTGTTTCCAAACATATTATCAGCTGCTGTCGTCGATGTTGGTATTAAGGCATGTTGGTTCTGTCGAGATGGAAGGTGCAACCTCTGATGCATTTTCCGTTCTATAAATAGCGTCACGGAGGCGAGATCTTCCGTCAGGATGCTCGTCAAAGATCAGTTACAAAGAGGCTTCTGTGCAGGGAGCGGACTATTTATGTTCCCTCCCCATGGATTTGGACAATGATGCGCCACTGCTGACGCTGGATATTATTCACACATAAAACCTGTTTTCGCGTGCTGCTCGTCATGCTATTTTTGATTTTCTCTCCAATTTACAGAACCCCCCACCTCGTGCTCTAATACCACGGATGCGCTCTCGCTAGCTGTTTATTTTTGTCTTTGGTGACGTGTTCATGAGATTAACTTCTATTACAACTGAGGCCAGGCTAATATGCCACAAAATCCAGATAAGCACAGAAAAATCTACAGGGCTGTAAAGTGCATCTGTTTTAGATTCCGTTTCACTTGAGCTTGAACAGTTGTCAAGCCAATTTGCAGAAAATCACAGTTTGAATACAGCACTAGATTTGCACAAAAGTCAGGGATATACCTTTAAATGTCAAAAGTGCCTCTATGTTGTCTCTGGTTGGTGTGTTTCCATAAGAGCAGAGAGGTAGGTTTGCTCTCTTTAAGCAAAAAGTTGTAAAAGTGACCTTGTTTGAAGATGAGTACAGTGTGTGTTGGAGGCAAGTGCAAGGTTAGGCTGAAGCTTTTAACCGCAAATACTGACAGTGCTTGAAAATGGAGGAAAAACACATGAAAGTACCTTGTCCAGAGAAAGTAAAAACAGATGTTTTCTGTGCAACATGTAGGATTTTACACAGAAAAAGTGAAATGGCGTTGGCAACTAGGCACAGCCAGGAGTCCTGTAAGTTAAAAATAGAATCCATGTGACGTTTGACAATGAATAGTCCAAGTTTTATCATCTGTTCCAGCTGGGGCTTCTGTTCTGAAGCACTGCCGTCGAGCTAGTAATTAGTTTTCCTGTTTTAGAGCTTTTACCTTATTGTCAGGCTGTTAGACCTGTCAATAGAGATAAAGGTATCATTCAGAATAGAGTCAATAAAAAGACATTGTGCTGAAAAAATAAAGGTAGCGGACAGCTGATAGATTAAGCCCGAATTGCTTCTTTGGAATTTTTTTTTTTTTTTTTTTGTGAGCTCTGGGGCAGCACCATCTTTCTTTTTGTTTAAAACTCAATTGAATTGCACTGAGTGGTAATAATTGTGCTTCACATGTGCCAATAAATTAGTTCTCGGACTATTTGTCTTTCTTTGTCGTTGTTATTCAAATGAGCGGTGAGGGTTTGAAGGTCACAGTGTCAGTTCTTCCAGGTCTTGTTTAGTTTTCAAAAGGTAATTCTGGTAAGGCAAAGAATAGCCACATGGAAATGGTCTTTATACATACACGTTGGTCCACTTCTAAGAGAGTGAATCCATGCATGAAAAGAGTAATGAGGAGGGCTAGGAATAAATGTTCCAGAGTTGAAATAAATGTTGGTTCTCGGCTAGTACCATGGACAGCGCCTCAGAGTCTTCTAAGGCTATATTCACACATCCGTGGGCATTTAAAGAAACCAGAGCATTTTACAAAATATCTGCAAGATGATGATAAACAATACTTTCTTTTCTTTTATTACTTATTCTGGGAGCATTTTCCGTGAGCTAAAGCACCTTTTGTGTGCATGTGGACACCAAAAAAAACAACAAAACAGCATTTTTAGACAAACCCACTTCCATGTGGACAGAGAAGCAGACTGTTCAAACCGTGCGGGATGATTTTTCGTAATCACAAGTTCCGGTCCCCCCTATGGAAGGCACAAAGACCAGAGAGCGGTCACTTCCATTCACTATATGCAAATAAACAGACATCTGATTGGCTCAAGTGCCTTTTCTGGTTATTTTCATCAAAGAATGCGCCCCACGGAGTTAATAATTAAACCTTAGATGTAATAGCACAGTGCAGTATAACCTTCACTACTCCCTTGTTAATGCTGACCTCTCATGGGAAATGTGTCATTAATCATTAGATTGGAACAGGGTTGCCCAGATACTAACACCACGTTGGTACTGGCCCATGTCGTACTCAGTTCGTCACATTGTGCGTCACATTTTATTTTTGTTTTGACAATTAGGTTTTCCGACTCTATACAATCGTTAGTCCTGATGTTTGGTTCACCACGGGATACAGTCTAATGCCTATTCTGTCACATCAGTATGCATCTTTCAATCTGTGATGGTCTGATTATTTTTGGTTTTCGCTTAGTAGGATAATAGCTGTGTTTAAAACTTAACTGCACATTTGGTTGTGTTGGCTTTGTCACAGTAATGCAGCCCTGAGGGAGCTGGTGTGAGGACAACAACAGCCAGATCACCGAAAATGTTTTAAAACCCATGCAGTAGCTCTCAATATAGAGCCAGTTTATAAAGTATTTACTGCTCGATGAGTGAGTACTTTGATGTGGACTCAAAAGTCTGCAGGTCTGGCTCCAGTCTTAACTGCTGTCTGCTCTCCAGGCTATTTTTATTTGTCGTTATTTCTGTCTTACTGTAATTTTAGCCCCAAGGATAAGTGTATATTTGAATGATCAGATACAAGATGAGGTAATTTGCCGAAGGAGTCGAATTTTGTTGCAGTATGAGTCGTGCACGTGTCGTTTCATGTGACACATATGACCCCAGTCTGATGGTAACATGGGACTGTGAAAGTCAAGGTGGACGCACTTTCTTCTCAGATATTGTAATCCTGAAGGGGGGAAAAAAAAGATGAAATTAGATCTTTTCTTTCTGAGGGAGAGCCTGAAGGTGAAACGTTGCAAGAAACTGGAAGCCTTATCGATCAAGGGCTATTTTTGAGCGCAGGGTCGAATTAGCTAATGTAACTGCACTGTAAAAGCATCACGTGAACGGCACCATGATCCCTATCTCGTGGGCGTATGAAATAACACACAAACACACACTGGCGCGGTGAAAAGTGTGCATATGGTCGGAGGTGGCCGGGGCCTGGCGGGAGCTGTGTACTTAACTCCTTTCAATGGGGGATTTTTGACCCTTAGCATCAGCATGGCTAAGCCTCAGCAGCTGAACATTACATCAGCACCGAGGAGTTTAGGTTCACGTAATACCCGTAATTTGTGAAATCAAGGACGACGATGTCTGCGTTAGCGCCGCTACACAGACCACAGCTGCACACCGACCCGACGGCACACTCGGCAGGAAGAATTGAAACCAAATTTAACAAGTCAACTCTTAAAATGGAAGTGATTGCAATCAGAAAGTCCCTAATGAGCTAATTAGAAAATGCGCCGGGGCTCAGTGAATCTGCTGAAAGCCTCTTGCTCTCATCAAAACGGGTCCCTCTCACTCACGTCTGTCATGAATGAATAGATGGAGCCCCTCCACCCAGGCAAGCCCACCAAGGTGACCTCTGCAGCCTCCATCAGCATATTACCCAGTCAATATGACCACATGTATGTAACCCCTCTCTGCTGATTAATACAGCCACCACAGAAACTCATGTAACCCAGTCCATTTTGGGACAGCCTGCTGGTTTCATGTTGTAAGGGTTATGGTCTCGTGGCTTTATTTAGACAATCTTCCATTAGTCGAAAGTCTTTTACAGCCCTTCCTGCTTCTAGTCTTCTAAAATATATTACTTCGACATTCTCCGTGCTGATAAAAAGTGTAAAATTATGCAAACAGCGGGCCATTCTTTTATTCCAGCAGTCCATTTGCATCGAATTGACATGGGACTAATGATTTAGTTTGGGTTTTCTATCTATCAATATGTTCAAATGAATATAATATTATTTTGACTAATTCACATTAATAGAATTAAATCAATGACGCTTTGGTAAATATTAGTGTGTGCCTGCTGAGGATTTGCGTAATTGCGTTCACTGGCAAGAAATGACACAGCAGTTTTTGCTCCTATTTGTCTCTTAAAAGCCTGAGTGTGATTGGTTCACGGAGGGGAGCAATTGCCTTGTGGGAAATCAGCATCGTGGCAGCTACTGTAATTAGTTCTGCTTGTTAGAAAAATGAAGGGGTTACTAATTAGCAAGTGGATGGCTTCTTGACTTTGTTGTGTGCATCTTTCGCCTCCTTTCTTGAAGATCATCATTATCGTCTCCGGGCAAAATGGGGACGAGGGAGCGCTCGGGGCGTGACGAACGGAGATGGACGAATCTCAAAAGGGGGCACTGACAGACAGACTGTGACTGTGTGTGCGTGTTCGGGCAGAGGCCTGGAGATATGCAGCGGTTGGCCTTTTTGCACATCCATAAATAGGACGCATGGGTTATTTATGTCATGTCCTGTACGTTTTACGGTTACAGTATGTTCACTTCTGCAGAGCCTCACTTCAAGAACATCTTTATATCTTCTTGAGGATTCATAAAGTCACAATCTTCAGACTTTATTAAAGGTTCAAAGGCTGCTGTGATACACTTAGTCAAAGCTCACCACATCAGACAGATATCAATTGTGTTCTATATTATTATTCTGTGTAATTAGGCTGATTCTGTCCAACACAAAAGAAAATTTAAATGAAATCCTTCCAGAAATAGTCACCCTTTGTGCCCCCAGATTGCGTTATGAAAGCAACTATAATCTTCAGTCGCTGTTAAAAAAGTGAAGACTTCCTCCGAAAGCCCTCCCTTCTTAAGCTGAAAAAAAAATGAGTGGAAATAGTTTAGCATGATGTCACACTCTTATTGATAATTCCCTGCCACGCCGCGTTACATGCTGCCCGCGGGACATTTATCTCCCTCAGCTGATCCGCTTCCAAGAACCGTCCTGATGTGGCGTTACGTAAGAACCGGAAGGCACAGCCGCGGCTTTGACAGAGCACACGGCAACTCCAGAGAACATACTAATCTCCCGATGTGATTATTAGTCATAATATTTAACGCTGGCTTAATGAGCGGCCCGCAGCGTAATCTCTATCTGGCACATTCACCTGTTCTCTCCCAACCCCTCTCACTCGCCTCTGAGGAGGGTGAAATAGAATAATTACACCTCAAGTACGTAGAGAATTACCCCCAAGATCTGAAAAACGGAGAAAAGGAGTTAGGGATTAGTTCAGCTTAATTTTTTGGCGACTGGTTCATTTCAGCTCCCACATGTGTGTAATTATTCTGTCAGGCAGGGTAATGTATGGTAAAATATGAGCAGTTAACAGAAACTGTGACATCACAATGGGAGCGGGGACGGGTTTAGCTGAAAAGAAGCCAAAGGAAAAGTTCATGGAAAGGTAAATGTTTGAACACTATTTTAACCCCAGTCATTTGACAAGCCTTAAGGCCTTGACTCAAAGTGTTCAAATTTGCCCAACGGTTATCCATACGACAGTTCAAACTGGATCGTTTTCATTTCGTTTGGCATCACGCAGCATATCGACACGCCACTGCCTCCACATTTTTCACATTTTCTGTCTAAAAACGGCGTAGGCTGCGAAACAAAGCCCCCGATATGCTCAGATCTGAACAAAAGCTTTGTGTTTTGCTCCTTTGTGGTCGGAAACGCGGGCCTAAAGCGACTGTTATCCACATACACACTTTTTTTTGGGGGGGAGATAAAGTGAGCACAGTTCAGTGAGGCGGTTAGTGAAAGGCTTTTGTTTCAAAAATAGTGCGCCGCTACAGTACAGACGGAGCATGCCAAATGGGCCCGCTGAGAGTGATGGCAGAGTTAAGAGATTGTTTAAAGACTGCAGTCCTTTTGGCTCCGAAGCAGAGTTATCACATAAGGACCATGTACGAAAGAGTGTAAAAGCCAAGTGAGTGAAACTGTGTTCTTCCACTGATGTCCACCTGCCATCAGAGCGGTCTCAACTTTAGATGAAAGAGCCAAAAATGGGATGGAGGGGATAAAAGTTTTCATGGCTCTATCAATTCTACATAGTTTTCACTTCAGTCAGCTTGTTATCGTAAACTGAAAACTGCTGAAAGAAGAGCACCGTCAGTTTTCGTTTCATGCAGGAAAGTTTAGGACATCAAACACAAAAAGGCAACACAAAAGTTCTGTTTCTTCCAACAGAGTCATTTATACAATACATGTGTTGCCCCAAAATGCCTCCGTAGCTTCACTTGTCGCGGGACGTTATATTGTTCATTAAAACTGAACTGTGATTACGCCCCTTCACTTTTTCTACAATCGGAAATTCCAACAAGAGATGACATCCGTGACTCAGAATGACATTTGTGAATGACTTTCGAGGAAACTCGTGTAGACACAATCTAATCTGGCTCAGCTAGTGAGCGACGGTGGAGGAACGTGTCCCTCAAGTCTTGTCCACTTGCATCAAAGTCAGTCTCTGTCTTTGACTGTTTGTAACTGTACTTGTCTCTCTCTAGTGTCTTCTCATCTTGTTTTTTTGTTCGTCCTGTGCTTTACATCTTTGTCCTGTTTTCTCTCTCTTTCTCTCCCCCATTTTTTTTTTACCTTTTCTCTTTTTGTTGGATGAGAAGGCAAGTCCTGGGGCGCCGGAGGATGACGGAAAGTTGTCGGTAGGTCTTGTCAGATCGTCTTTGTGTTCCTGTTTCTTGTGTAGCTGTATCAGTGTTTTCCCTCACTCTAACCATACTGCGAATGAGACATGTATACTGTTATCTCCAAGCCTCCAAGTGTGGGGAGAAACAACTCCATCTGTTTTCAAAAGCTTTTTTTTTTCTTTCTGCTACATTTTGTACACAGCATGCAAAAGACAAGGCAGGGCATGTGTTTTGGAAATCCAGAAATCTTGCTAATGCTTTGAGCCACAGTTTTTGATCCGGAGTGTAAAGGAAGCAGATAACACAATACAGCACGAGGCAATTCTTCAAGGTGACAGAGTAGAGGAGAGTCTTTTTACAACCTGTCCCCATGCCTCCCGCTTACACCCCTACTGCCCTGTGAATTACCTTCCCACACCTCCCGCCTACGCCTCACCTGTGATCACCCAGCGGCAGACGCTGCTCCAAACAACTGTTTCCCACGGTTCCCAAGTGACGTTGGCCAAGGTGGTATTTTGAAAAGAGTTGAATTTTGAATGCATGGCTTCATCTGGAAGGTTTATGTTTTATGTGGTTCTTTATGATACTTTGGTTCCACTAAGAAGCAAATCATACTGTATTCCATCCATGGACATTACAGAAGATGGTCGAGCATCATGTATTCATGCTGAAAACATGAATACTTTCATCTGTGCACATTTAAAACACACAAGAGTGCTTAAGTGGTGGCAATTTACAATCACGTGCTTAAAGCGCATGGATTCTCAAAAGCTTGGATTAAAAACGGCTTTAGTGAAGTGCTTACATTTGGGCTGGTTCATGCATATGCTTCATTCCAAAAGCAGTCGCTGGGCATAACCTTTGATTCTTTTTTTTCAGCGTTCCTGGATGTAAAACCTTTTGCAGCTGGATGTGTAATTTTTTGTTGTTGTCTCACAGGCTCGGCCCCGGCTCCAGAGGGGGGGCAGCTCAGCATCTCTTCACAACAGCCTCATGAGGAACAGCATCTTCCAGCTCATGATCCACACTTTGGACCCTTTAAGTGAAGGTATATCTCTCGCTGCTGCTCTCTGCTTCTGGAAGACTATTTTGTGTAATGTCTAGTCTCAGATTGTTTTGTTGACTTGAAGAAACACGAGAAGTCTCATTTAAATATCCGCCCAGTAAACCGCACATGCATATATTTTAAGCTCATGTCAAAATTGATCTGATCCTGCTGTGTCAGAGCCCATCTGAGGCAGAAGATCATTCTCCTTTAATCCGAGATGTAGGCTATTAGCTCAGCTGAGGGAAATGTAAAACGGCAGTGTCAGTGCTCGGCACAGGGGATAAATATGTTAATACGCCGAGGGAGGAGCGGTGTCATCCCTTCCACATGCTGCCCTCAAAAGCGAAGCAAAATGGGGAATGTTAATGGGGAGCAAACAGGCGAGGGCAGATTGCACATGGTATGCTTTGGGGAAACAGCCTGATTTAGTCTTGGAACTAGTGTCTTATTTGAATCCTAATCCCTAGAACTGAATATTTATGTGTGAGACTAATGTCAGCTTATAAAACTTTTCCCCTCTTTAGTTTTGTGTGGTATTTGGAGTGCTGCTGTCAAGTATGTCTAAGATTATTTTAAAACATTTTAGTGCATCCTCGGTCTGATCACAGTCACCCTCCTGTACATTCCTTGAAAGCCATACCTCGAATAAGTCAGCCCAGGAAAGATTAATAACCAGTGTCCTAAGGTGCCCATTAACATGCATCAAGTTGTTGTGATACATGGAAGCGGGAGAGTGCATTCATCTATCCATCTTAGTGATTCAAATGTAAATCACAGGCTGCAGGCCGAGCAGTTGTACTCACTCCACTTTTGTTTTTCAGCGGTGACATGCCTAAAGATGCATGATTGACTTAAAAGAAAATGTATAGTCCATGTAAAAAGAAAAATGGACTTCAGCCTTAGTCGAAGCAGCACAAATGTGAGTGTCTTGTACAATTTACAAGATTAAACTGATGAGTCTTTTGGCAAATTACTGCCTGAAAATGAATGCAGAGGCGCAGTGTGACATGACATGAGGATTGAATTAATTAGTTGAGAGAACAAAAGCAACACTTGGGGCTTGATTTGAATGCATTATGTAGTGATTTCCATGTGGCACGTTGGAAGTTTTGACAAAAGAGGAGAACAGCAGTGCTCTCGGGTACATTCAAATGGTTGTGTGGTCGGGGGGTTGTGAAACAAACCCACCGTTACTGTAAAGGTCATTGGGAGATGAGCACAGTCTGTAAATGGATATCATTAATGCAAAGGAGCCTGGTGTTGTCTGCGTAGAAGGAGATGAACCGCTGCATCCATCAAAGGCCGTCCTTGTCTGCTCTCGTGCTTTAAGTAAAGCTCGCGAGCCGCGGGGAGGTGGCACCACTCTGACCATACATTTTTCATAAACCGTTCTCAAAATAAGTCGTCGGCGAAGGATAGACTGAGGTCGCTGGCTCGTGCTGGAAGAGAAAAGAAAAAAGGGTAGTGTCTGATTGTGGATTTGTGTGCGTGGTTTTGTGTGTGTTTCTGTGAAGAGTTTTTCCTGGTTTCAAAAGAATCCTAAAACTTTGAAGCAAACATTGGGTTTTATTTAATGAACTTGTGGATACTGTTTGCAGGAAAAACTCTGCTTAATGTTTGCAGTTTTTTAAAGTGTGTGGCACGAGCACCTTTCAAGTCTTTGAATGTATCACACAACTATCACTGGACTTATCTTTTCTCTGTTTTTGTCTTCCTGTCTGTTTCTTCTACTGTCCCTTCAGAATTTGCTGACTCTGGTGAGTTATTCCTTCCTCTACTTCCTATACGTCCTTCCAAAAAAACCTGTTTGTTTTCATTTCAACAGCCTGGAGGCATCTCTCTATTGCTCAACGTGTTTCTTTTAAATGTACATATTTCTCTCCCAAGAGTTACTACTGTCTACTATGTCAATTTTACTCATCCTCTCTATTTGAAATCTTCATTCTGTATGGATGTATACCCCTTGGAACCCTTCTGTGACCATTTCTTTATAGTTTTCCCCCATTGTCCCCAATCCAATCCTCCCTCTCCTCTTTGATAAGTGGTTTTCTTGTTCCCTGTTCTCCTCAAGGTTTGAATCGTACAAGCCTCTGTCAGCCCTCTCTAAATGCCCCTCATGAAGACTCACAGTCAATAAAAGCTTGACAGAGCAATTAATGGCAGTGGGCTGGAATGTGTTTGCTTCTACAGGCTTTTTACAATTAGCCATTTCCACCAAATGATTATTGATTTGTAGCCTCGAGAGATACAGTAGATGTTTACCCTGAAGAAAACTGCTTTCTTGTCTTGTAAAAGTCATTTGGTTTAATAATATACTTTTAATTGTTTGGTAGAGGACTTGGATTTCCCTCCATCAGCAAAGCCAAGAACAATATCACTTAGGAGTGGCATCAAATATTGAACTGCAGAGAGAAATGGGGAGGCAGAGTGGCTCTCATGCTGGCGTCTCGTCTCGGCCCTCAGTGGAGCTCAGAAACTGCAACAAAACTTCAGGCTTCAGTGACTCAGAGCCTTTTGAGACACTCTCACGATACATGAAGCTCCACCATTTTAGAGAGACACGAGGGAGGGGAGTGTACAAGCTTTTCGGCAATGTTGAACACGCAGGAAATTGCTATTGTTGTACACTTGTACTAAACAAATCCACACAAATCCACATGATTATACATGCATTTTCAAATGGGAGGCCTTTGCAAAGGGCAGGTACTCTCAGATGAATGCCTAGTTGATTGGCCGGACCACCTGCCAGTAATCGTCCAGATGATTTAATCCAATCATAAAAACGCCATGCTGTTTATATAATAACAGCAATGGCAAGTCCTTTAAATGAATAGCCTGTGCCTTGCATTTGGAGACTTCCATTTTAATGTAAGTTTGGAAACAGGAAGTATCCTCTCCACAGACAAGAACAGACAAAAAACTATGTCGGTAGAATAAATCCTACATCTACTTTTCTTACATTTTCATGAATTCTCTTGCACAGTAGCAGGATAAATGCTCTTTTGCGTCTCCTGAGGATTGATGTTTACATTACAGCAGCACTGTGTGAGGATATAGGACGGGGCTGTGGCCATCGTTCTTTCCCGCCGGTCATTATCTCACTGCGATAAAGCAGATCGCTCGCAGAGGAAGCTCGTGCAGCCTCCAACATCTTTGACGAGGCCATTTGTTATTGAGCAGACGTACTATAGAGTCCTCCAGTGACTAAGCCATGAGAAGGGCATTCGGGTGAAGCAGCATTCACCCGTGAACACAGCGTTGAGCTGTGACAGTTGTGGGTGTGACGTATGTAACAGAACGTTTCGTAAGAGTTGAAACTGGGGCTGTTGTGTTATTTTAAGTGTATTTTTTCACTGTTCAATATGTCAGAGTGTTTCCAGTTTGCTGTGTACTGGTGTCCAGTCTTGCCGCCAGCTGTACTGTCTGTGCAGATCCCGAGCCCCATTGATCACATGGTTCAATAATCCACTCGCTGTCGTCAACCTCCCACCCTTTGTGCAACGAAAATACATTTTTCCATTTACGCAGATATATGTTTTATCTGTTTTTGTTTGAACGTGTGTTAAGGTAGATTAGAAAAGTATACAGAACAAAAATATCCTACTTTTTCCTGCTAATGACATCCAGGAACCCTTAAAATAGAGTATGTTGAGTAGCTTTTATCTGTTTACTATTAATATTACCCTCACACAGACACGCACAAATGCATGTCGGAGCCCTCAGTGTGCCCTCTGAGCCACCCTGTTCTGGGTGGCTGCAAAAAAAATCAATGTTAAAAGCCTTTTTGCTTCTGCACAGACTGTGAATTTCCCTGACACCCAGCCCCCAGCAGACAGAGCGGACACGCACACATGCATGCACACGGCGCAACAGAGGTTTAGAGGTCGCAGCACAAGGACAAGAGGGCCTCTGGTAAACAACAACAACAAGCTTTCCTCTCTGCTCCGCTCTGTCGGGCCAAGCAGACGCCTGTGTGTGAGGCCAGTCATTGGGCTGTGGGTTAATTGCCCTCAGAGCGGCCTTCCAGTCATAGTGCACTTCCAGCCCAAATCGCCTCATCATACGGGATTGAAGCACTTGTGTGGACGTGCAGCAGATGAGCAAGGCGATCTGAAATGGGATTTGATTTGGTCTCATTAGGTTGTGTTATGAGGGCTGCCAGTGCTCACATTTGGCATGAGAATCTCGCCATAATCCTTTTTACATGTGAGCCGAGCGGCCGCCTACTGGTAGCAGTCGTGACTGTTGTAAATAGTAATCCAGCACACTGTAATATACATCTGTATGAATTATTTTCCTCCTGTTTGTGAATCCTGTTGCAGATTTGCCACGACAGATTAGAAAACAAAAGCATAAAACATATAATAGATCAAAATAGATCATTTGTTTCAATAAATCACTACTATTGTTTGCCTCTTATTAATTGTCGAGACAAGCGTGTGTGTGGTAGTACAGCTCCAGGTGGCGTGCATCATGGGAGTTGGAGTCCGCACAGGTTGTTGTTAAGTAGCAGCTGCTGCAGGTTTGAATCGGGGACCTATTCATCATGCCGACATGCTGACCCGTGTCTATTTACTGTACCAGGAAGGACTGCTTCGGCAAGGGAATCAAATTAATTGTCTGCCTTTCATGGTGGGAAGAAAAAACGCTGAGTCATTCGAATGAGCTCGTGTGCAGAGGAGAGGAGGACTCATCTTTTTTGTTGCATGTTTGACCCAGTAAATATCTTCTCGTTCCTGTTCTGTTCAGTTCTGAGTCATTGTTATGTGGACCTCGTATTATTATTTACTACATACTAGATTTACTGCCCTTTCCTTCCCTACACATCTTCTCAAACATCCATACAGCAGTGTTTTGGCCAGGCTTTGTTTTGCTTTTATGCAGTGACAAACGGGGAGACTCGTACGTCCGCCCCGTCGTGAGTGTTTGTCCAGTGTGTGATGTGGAACCAGCCGTACTCTTCTTGTTTCTGTTCTGTTCACTCTCTTCCTATTTCTGTGTGTCTGCTGCCTTACCCTTGTCTTTTGCTGTGATGTTGTAGAGCTTGGGACTTATGGGAAACTAAAATATTATCACTCAATGACTGAGGAAGGTAAGCCAAAACGTTTTAACTTGCCTTTTTTTAAAGTTAGCCTTTGTCCTCCATCTTGTCTTTTCCCCCACTTTTCGTTTTTGCTTGCAACATACTGCTTTTCAGCTTCATTTTGAGTTGGGCCTTGTGATTTACTGTGTGTTGGTTTATTTTTTTCTAATTTGAATTTTGTGTTAAAATCAATGGCATCCCTTTAGCATTTTTAACATAACATATTCCATAAAAACAACCACACCACACAGAAATATCCAAATAAAATGCATCCGTTCCCTAAGATTTCCTCCATTGATTCCTTTCTCGTATTCTCCTTCCGCCCCCACGACCATTTTGAAACCTTTTTACCCATCTGCCTCACTGACAAATCCATCATCCTTGCCTTAGCACTCACTTGGGGGCTTTTACTTGTACCCGCATGTAAGATGTGCGGTGTTGAATTGGGCAAACTGGCATGACTCATCCAGCCAGCCAGCGGTTGCATAACAGGCACGAGCTGACAGGGAAAACTCAGCGACTGTATAGCGTCGTCAAGGGGAAAGGCCTCCACTTTTTACATCAAGACTCAACTGGTTCTTATTCTTTATGCAAATGAATGGTTTTGCCCATGAACCTCAAATGGAGACGATAAATAGAAGTCACCCATTTCATTCGGTTTTATTCGGCCTAGAAAGAGATTATATCTGATTTTTGACTCATTAATGAACACCAAATGGGAATATTATCCACGAATGTGTGTAGCTTGAAATGCAGTAGCTGCCCTTTCACAATAAAATCTAATGTGTGTATAATGTACTGTATTTGTTTACAACATCGACATGTAAAGCACAGTGCAACCCAGTGGAAGGCGCCATTCTGCTTTCATTACTTCCTGTTTCTACAGCAGCCCAGAGTGGATTAACTAGTCACGACTAATGGAAATGCACACTCATGTTTATGGGCACGAATTCTTGCATGATGGTTTTAGAGCGTTTGTGAAATCACACATACAAAGAGAACCTAAGAGCGATGCCAGACGTGACTGCAGTCTTGTAAAAACGCAAATGTCGTTATATGTCTCTGTGTTTTTGCCTTGCTTTGTCTAAATGTGTGAGTGGGAATGAATGGAGAAAAAAAAAAAGATGAGGGCGTTAACTTAGGAGGCGCTTAATGATTTTGATGATTTTGTGAGGAGGTCACAGACTATTTCGACATGGTTGGGTGGAGTACATATCGACACGTATCTGTGTCAAGCACTGACTATCAGCCATGCCCTCGTGAAGTGAAAAAAAAAAATCTTTCTCATTGATTATAATAGGCTGATTGGCTAGACAGGACACGCAGGCCTAGTATGACATGCACAGGAAATTAGCACAGTGACATATGGACACACTCAATACCTTGGTGTTTGGTTCACGTTTGCGCTGTTAGTTGTCTTTGTCGTTAGGAAGCGCTGGAATTTCCTGGAAAGTCTTTGTTCCTCAAGCCAGCAGCCAGTCATCATAAGGCGTTATGACACAAGAGTAAATTCTCTCCTTTGTTTTTTCACATCAAGAGGGCACTCTGCTTATGTAAGGAACGAGGCCATAAATTAACGACTGGTTCTGTTTTTGTTTCATCCTTCTATTAGGAATGTCAACTCAATGAAGAATCAACTAATGCCCTTTCAAATCTGACCAAACTGTGTGTCTATGGTATATTTTTGTGCATTTTACTTTTGTTTTCTTGATTTTTATTTTTTATTTTTTTTACATTATCCCCATCTGAATCCTTAGTCACTTCCACTTTATACTTAACGACTTCAGAAAGTGATGGTTCCTTGCTAGCTTCACACGGACCAGGACATTGCAGAATCATCAGTATATGATATGCTATGACACACTGACTCTTGAGTGTTGTCTGAGCAGCAGTTTTGTGTAAAGTAGCCGCAACGTGCTTTTGAAACGTGACACATCTGGGGTTAAAGGTGACAAACGAAGCAAGCACTGGGATGAGGCCGTTCGCTCGCGTTTATAACCACTATGCTGATTCTGTTGCAGGTAAATTCAGAGAGAAGGCATCCATCCTTCATAAGATCGCTAAAAAGAAATGCCAAGTGGAGGACAGTGAGAAGGCCAATGGAGTGGCAAGCCGCGCAGGTAACACTCCACCTACATATTCTTAATCCCACAACTTCATATATGGACTACTCCCTTCTTAATATTCCTGAGCCATTAAGCCTCCCCGTTGAAATAATTAATGAGCATCTCATCCGATGTTAAACAAGCATGACATTATCAAGAACAGTCAAATTGATTGCAAGTGTTGTCTTCAAGCAGTATTTAAATCAATCACCGTCAGTGCCAAATGTAATTTATGCATTCCTCACTTCAAAGAGCATTGAACCAAAGGATTAACACGAGGCCAGAGGAAGCGCTTTTATGGCCAGAGCGTAGTCGGAGCAGCGGAATCAAAGAGACTTAGATGTTTATCCACAAGGAAAAAAAAATTATGCTAACAGCAACGCATTAACATGTTACCATCTTAATCAGAAGGCACGACTGGTAGTCAGCACATAACTTTATTGTGAAATTAATTTGTTGCAGTCACTCCTTCCTCTAGACGGGGCTGTGGCACATGTGATAAGCTCAGTGTCCCGTCTATATGTCTGATATGGCAGCATCAAATGAAACAGTGAGGTCACATCCCGGATGATAGTGGCATTTACTTACATTATCAGTCTAGAAATCAGTCTAATTGTGTCACAAATACATTTGGATGAAAGCACTTTTCACTTCAATTACAGTGTTATCAGCTGACTACATATCTTTGGGCTCTTTGTGTTTTAATAAGGGCTGGTCTCAAATTAAATGATAAGCAACAAACCAGCGAGAGAAATAAAGATGAAGTATATGTAGCTGAAATAATGATGTTTAAAGTCTTGTTTTTTAAATTTTGTGCACAGAGAATAATCTTCCGAACAGCTCCAGTGTGGAAGTGGAAGTCACCCCACCCATGAATGGAACAGCCGGCCAAGAAGGAGAAACGGTATGACACGACCACCTTCATCTAAACTAAATTCAATTCCAAGCTCAACAATTGCTGCTTGTCTAAAAAGTAGCAACAACGAGGCACATATCAAACTTTCAACAACATTTATGAATAATTAATTGCCTCTCGTCTGCCCCTGTGTTTCACCTTGAGTGTGAATGATGCAAAGTTAGCAGCGACTATGGCACAGGTCACTACTGCTGATAATTTCCCAGCATGCTCTTGGGCGGGTTCCTCAGTATTCAGCTGGAGCTGCCATACACGCCTCCTCCCACTGAGTTCAGTAATCACACTCCTCACTCGCCCGCGGCTGCCCACCGCCGGGCGCTGCTCTGACCCGTTCAGGCCGGCAGTCGGTCCCGGGACAAGAGAGCACTCATTCAAAGTCAGGGAAAGATAGTGTTTTGCTTCTTTTTAATTGCATTTTCACGGCCAAAATAATCTGTTCATAGCAATCAAATGGTGATACACATTATTAATTTCCCTCCAATCCATTAACACAATCGCTTGATGGGATTTACTGGGACATTTACATCATCTTTTACCTGCAGATCAGCATACACAGTACTCGCACTATCAAGAGATTGACCTTTTTGAATCAATAGAATTTTTATGAAATTTGCAGCCCTAAATATTAGGAATTGACAGTTTCTGAAATGATGGGGTGAAGTATCTCTGTGAGATACAGTTGTCTATAAATACAAACCGATGTGAAAGTCTATCGCAGGATCTCAAAATAGAGCATACACAATGGCTGCTAAACATAAGCCCTGATTTCCACCATGTCCTTGTGTCCATCGATCTCTTCTACTGCTCTGACTTGTTTCGGATTGATCTTTCGCTCTTGGGTTAATAATAGTCTTTACTGACAAAACATTCCTCCTCTGAAGCTAAAAATTAGAACAATAAATCCTTTTTTGCTTTCAGAGTGGTCCCAAAAAATCTTTGCACTGACAGTACGTCAGCCAGGTGGGACAAAGCCACCTTTTCCAGGTGGTAATTCACTCACTTTGGAAGAGCTTATTGGCATGCTTAATTCCCACTCGCTGCTATTTTTAGAGCTGTGTCCCACAGTGCACCTGTCTGTGTCAGCTGGAGGCCCCGTCATACTAATTGTTCAATTCCTCCTGGATTCCTTGGCAACCAGGATTGGAAAATAAGAGGATGGTTAAGGTCAAATTAGAAGCAGCCTGCAGCAGACGCTGAGTACAAACTCTTAGACAGTTAAAACACCTGAGAGCTCTCGCCATGTAAGCCATTACAAACATTCCCCCAATCAGGGAAAACACAGAGGTTAATTTATAATATGCATTGCCTCCATCCTGCACTAATTATATGATGGCCTTTTCTTTGAAAGATGAAGAATAAGTACAACTTAAAGATATTTTAATTTTCTCCTTTTAGCCTGAACTTTTAATGTTTATAAAAGAATACATTTCTCCTAAGTGTTCTTTGATAAACAATACCTCCGTAAAATAAATACAACAATAGTAATAATAGCCAATAGCAAAATCCTATAAAACTACTGCTATTGCACTCACCTATATTATATTCCCGTTATAAAACATGGCCATGGACACATGTATGCAGTCATATGACACTTTATCATGGTTATCAAAACTTTGCAGAGTCTGTACCTGATACAGACACTTTGAACAGTTTCTACTCATGTAGCTTTGTTGCCTCTCAGTATGAGCCAAAGCACATGCCGCCCTCTGGGAAGAAAGAAAATAGCAAATGCCATACCTCCTCTTGCTCTGAGGGGCCTGCTAAAAGTCAGTGCCTTTAAGCTTGGAGTTGGCAGTGTTGCCAACTGAGGCGCCACAGGGCAGGAAAGCCCCCAAGGGGCTGGCATTTGGAGACCAACCCAGAGTCGGGTGCACCGGCTCTATGGGGTCCATTGAAAGCAGACATTGAACACAAGTAAAGCAATATGGTGGGAGGTGGTTCCTTTGAAGAATGCACACATGCACACAGCTCTTGCATAACTACCAGTCTGACATATTAACTTCATCTTCCAGAGGATTAGGAGAAGATGATATTATACTGCAAACACATCTGTAAATCCATAGTAAACAGACCTGATTTATATAACCAAATGTATTTATACTATGCTTAATCAGAGTGAATTGGCTCAGGAATGAGCCTTGGGCTGGGGGCTTTTTAACTGACAACAATGCAGCCATCTGGATGTGGAGTGGAGGTGAAATCAGAATACTGAGCATAAGTGATGCAAGCGCTGCCTTTTGTTTGGCAGCTCTGATTACCAAGGTTACCAGGCAGTTCTCCTCTCAGTAGCTGCCACTGCACGATGTGCTCCATATGATTCATGGATCATGGAGCCATATTTAATGCTTTGATTTTTTACATGAATAGGCTTGGTTAATGTGACTGATACTGAAATTTTTTACACAGCCACATGAATTCTGTGTTGTTATTTTTACAGTAGCCTAACCCTTTTTACACTGTGGTTTATCAGTGTGTTGGGCTCAAATGTACATGTGAGGACCTGTCTTAAGTCCCTATGGCTCCAAGCATGCTGCATAATTGCATACAAAGGGACCCAGGACTTCTTTCCGGTCTCAGAAGGCTTTGTTATTTTACCATATTGTTTAATTGTGAATAATCTTTTCCATTTGAAAGCAGAAATACAACGCAGAAAAAGGTGTGGCTAGTCACGGCAGTTGATGAAAAAGCATTGCTGTGTTCAGGAATGACCTGTGCGGCTCGAGCATGTGTCATCTTCAGATGGTGACAGCTTCTTTGATGCTGATCCTGTGCAAGGTGTCAGTCTTTGACTCACTTAGCATTCCACTGGCAGCTTCAGTCAGACTCCAGGGGCCCGCTAAGGAGCAGCAGCAGTGACCAGCTCCTGATGACTGGGGACATATAGCCCAAATTGCACTCATCAGACTGCTCTGTCCTGAGGTTACTCTCGAGCAAGGCAATGCCAGTACTGCGCTATTTTTTTAAATTTTTTATTTTTTTTTACAAATTTCTGGTTTGAGCCATCATAAAAGTGCTGCCAATGTTTTGCAAGAGAGCTCTACCTCTGAACAGTTGCTATGGAGAGCTACAGTTAATCTCAGCAAGGTCTTTATTAAGCAAAAGGACATAATCACCATCATTCCTCTGCTGTAATAATTTACTTAGGGTCACTGCTATTTGTGCAGTGTGTAAAGTTATAGCCAAGTAATCATCATAATGAGTCTTCTGTATCTTCTGATTCTTGTGACAATGTTAGCTCTTCCCTAAACCTGTGTATTTTGGTGTCCCCACAGGCAGAAGATGAGGAGGAAGAGGACCAGCCCCTGAGCCTGTCCTGGCCTGAGTCCTACCGCAAGCGTTTCACCTACCTCTTTATCATGCCCATTGTCCTCCCGCTGTGGCTAACACTACCTGACGTTAGGAAAACGGTACCCGACCATCTCTGAGCAGGAATGATTTATTTTTACTGTTTTCTCTGCTGAAAATGTTAACATTGTTCCACTCTACACACAGTCAGCAAAGAAGTTCTTCCCCATCACCTTTCTGGGTTCCATCTGCTGGATTGCTGTCTTTTCCTACCTGATGGTGTGGTGGGCTCACCAGGTACTTCAAGGAAAACAGTACTTGTCACGTTTAATAGATTTAGCCCCCATACGTGTTCTACGATTTACATCATTTTTATTATCTATCCACTCATAAATGATTACAAGATGTCTTGTTTAAAATAAGAGATTTTCCGAGCTGGAGTTTTGTCACCCATGCCAGCTGCCAACTATCACGAGAAAATTAAAAATAGCCCGAACAGATTAGTTTTTTATTTTACCCCAAAGCTTAGTTTCAGTTTTTTTTCTTTTCTTTCCTGCAGGTTGGAGAGACTATTGGGATTACTGAGGAGATTATGGGCCTGACTATATTAGCAGCTGGAACCTCCATCCCTGACCTCATCACCAGTGTTATTGTGGCACGCAAGGGCCTTGGGGATATGGCTGTATCCAGCTCTGTAGGCTCCAATATCTTTGACATCACTGTTGGGTATGTTATTATCAGAGTTACCTTTATTATTATAGTGACCATAATGAGTTGTTAACTTAAAAGTAAGGTACTTCACTTATTCTAGTCCAGAAAATTATTTGTAGTCTTGTTTTACAATAGTTATTTTACCTCAATTTTAATTTTACAATCAAGCAGCAAAAACAATAGATAATATAGAAATGTCTACATGTTTCTATTTAGTTTAGTTTCAAAAATACTTCTGTTTCTTTATGAAGTGTAAAATACTTAGAGGCCATTTGGGGACACCCTCCGACTGTGTGTATAACCATTCTTTGTGTGTGGCAGGCTGCCGTTCCCCTGGCTCCTCTGGTCCTTATTCAGCGGCCTCAGTCCAGTGCGGGTCAGCTCCAATGGCCTCTTCTGTGCCATCGTTCTCCTCTTCCTCATGCTGCTCTTCGTCATCATCTCCATCGCTGCCTGCAAGTGGCGCATGAGCAAGCTGCTCGGATTCATCATGTTCATGCTATACTTCGTCTTCCTGGTGGTCAGCGTCATGCTGGAGGACAGGGTCATTACCTGTCCCGTGTCCATCTGAGGATGTGTCGAGGAAGCCACCACCGCTGGCACCGAACCCACAACCATACCATCCTTTTTGTCTGCCGTCGTGCTTTCTTACCCTAACCCATGTCACCCTTTAACTACTCTACTAAAGAAGATTACAGAAGACAAAACAAGCAAAATGCATTTTTATTTTCATGGAATGAGTGGTGGCTGGATGGGGCCTCAAGACATTGGTTAGATTAGCAAAGGCCTAACCTGAGTGAAGTTTCATTTCTTTTTTATTTGGCAGGAATTGGGGAGTTGGGTGTGTCAGCCAAATATTGAAGCATTATGCATGTTATTAGTGTTGCTAGCTCAGTTGAGGTCATGACTGCACCTGAAGGAAGAGGACTTCCTGTGAACTTTAGGGACAAGAGAACTCGCTGTTAAATATGCAGCAGATGTTGTGTGCAAAACGCTACAACCACAGGCAGATTGAACAAAAAACTTCGCCAAAGTGGAATTGTGCATGAGCAAATGGCGGACTGCGTGAATGAAAATATAGTTCCAAATGTATTTCCTGTCTGATGGCTTTGAGCGCAAAAGACTCTCCTGTTGGCTTCGCACCTCAACAACAAGGGACACACTCCAGCTGGAGACAAACATTTTTGTTCTTTTTTAAATTCACCTGAGACTTTCTGACGAGTTACAGCTTCCCCTCTTCCCTGCCGCCTGTCATCTCTCACCACTGAATGTCTTTTCAGGAGCTGCTTTTTTATTTTTGGATTCTTTTCGATTCTTTTAACAATTTACATTGAATAGATGGAGTAGAAGTAGCACTAGATGTATTGTAGCAGTATTCGTTCATGTAAAGTCCTTTTGCCAATCTGCATTTGTTTTCTCACTTTTTCTTTGCCACTGATCATTTGTTCTGATTGGTCAGAGCTCATGCTTCACACACAACATTGAACAAAGGCTCTTCACAGTAGAAAAAAAATTAGCCTCTCAAAATGTACACTAGCTTTCACTTTCACTGGATGAAAAAAATAATAATTAGAACTTTAGGCTTATTAAAGTTTCAGTGTCAAAATAATGGATTTGAAAACAGCAATGTTTAAGCGCCATGATTGATTTAGATTAGTCGGTGTGTAGTGCTTCATACACAGTAGAAGTACCAATCAGCATTCAAAAGACTGTACTACAAAATGTCCAGACATGTCATAAGTCATGAAGCAAACCAATGCTCCGTCTGTGTAAAAATGCCAACATGTATGGTCAATGCTAATTATCAAACTTGTGCAATTTCTTTTCCAATCGAAGGTGCTTTTGTGTGCATGTGTGCAATCAGCATTTGAAGTCATCACACATGTCCGCCTTTTCAATTAACATAGAACTATAGGTTATACAACCAGTATTTGAACTGCAAAAAATATACACCAGTCTGTGTTTTTATACTGGAAGGTAGAAACATAATCTCTTAAGAAACATAGAATGTGGAAATCACAGATTAAACAGCAATACTTAATACCACGTGTGTCGTCGTTGAGAAGTGCATCCCCATGCGTCTGTCCTCCAAGTTACAGAGCCCAGGTGAACCGCTCACCTATGAAATAGATTTCCCATCATCCCCTTCTGACCCGCTTTACCTCAACACAGCCTCTGTACAGCAGCATTGTAAGACCTACCTGTAACATAATAGTATATACAAGACTCTGAATGAGTGAGGAAAAATGCATGCGAAGAATTTGGGCTGGTTACCCACCGAGTGTACAGCTGCTGCCGGCTGCGTGTCTTCACTTTTATGCATCCATTCACAAAAGAACTGCTCCTACTTTGTAAATAGCTAGAACTTTTTGCAAAAGCCACATATTTCACATGTCGTTTTTCTTTATGTTGTAGTGGGTGGAAGAGGACAGTCATATGCTTGTATAGTATATACTAGAACAGACGAGGAGCTGGTTTCGATTGAGATATAGCAATGTGCACAAGCCAGAGGTTTGAAGGAACTTGGTGGATCACACAATGCAAACTGCGCAAGACAAACTATGACAATGTAATTTATACACACCATAAGATCCATCCTGTGTGTCAGACTCCTGCCTCCATTTCTCTGTTATCACGAGTGCTTTGTTACACACTTATGGTGCACAAAGCCCACATTTACCATACACCTCTTCTCTGCAAACACCCACACGTTCTCGTGATCACACCTCGACACCATTCCCTTTAACAAGCATTTCACTCAGCTACACTTATTCCTTATGTCTCTTCTCTTCCTCCACAGTTCTTTTGGTGTGAAAGCATGAATGAATGAATGATGAGAGAAATCTGAAGGAAAAATCCTGGTTCATGAGCTTGGCAAAGGGTAAACAAACCATGAAAAGTTGACCACTATTCAACACTCTTGCACTGTAAATGTTATTTTCTTGGTGTTAATGTAAGATTTATTTAAAGTGTACATATATACAGATACAAATTAACCATAATATAATCTATATGTGTAAAAGAAATGTCTCTTTATGTAAAAACACAAAGTATATTATAAAACGAATAAAGATCATACAAATATGCAACAATGATTTACTGTTTTTACATCTTTTTCCCATTTATGTTGTATTCTATCATTTTAACAACTCAGAAAATGCTTTCAAAAAATAATGTCATACACAAAAACACCTTCTGCAAATGCTCTCCTAAAACCTTCTTACTTTCTGTTTGCCATGATGATTTTTTTGTAGTTTAACAAAAAAAGCCTCAGTAAATATAACACTATAAATATAGCAATATATGACATTCCTATTGGATCTGAAAATGATTTTTGACTCATTTTATTTTCCAACATTAGCAGTGATTCGCTTTTGAACCTTACCAGGGGATGCTCTTTGCGCGTAGTTGTGGAGTAGAGCGCCCTCTTGTGACCAAAGATGTGCACGCCACAGTGAAACATAAGGCGTTGTGCAATCCAGTGTTTCCTCTAAAGACAGTCACTTTCTTCTGAAGAAATATGGCTCACTCATTTGGAAAAACCGCTAAAAAATAAACTATAATCTCTCAACCGTTTCAAATGTCTGTGGGAAAGTCAGGTGGTTTCCTTCAGTTCCTTTTTCTTCCAAATAAGGATTTTTTTATTTTTATTGCAGGTATGTGTATGCATGGGACATGATTCTGAACAAACTTCCTTTTTTCTGTACAGTGAATAGCAGCAGCACTGTTCATGATTAGAGCTGCAAAAATATTCCAAATCTGTTTTTGGGTAATATCCTCTTGACAGAAAGTACTGAAGAATATAAAGTGCATTGATTTATTACAGAAACAGTTTTGGTAACTACATAGACAGAGGTCATCAATATCTAAAAGCTTCTTTTATTTATTTTAATGTGTTTTGAATTTTTACTTGTAATAGCAGTGTATTCAAAACACAAATTGAATCATAACAAAGCAGACACTTACTGTGACACTGACTCTGTTGGCTCCATTGACTATTTACTGATTGAGAATTGCAGTGCTGCTTTGTTTGGGTTTTTGTTTGTGATTTAACATTTTTACATTAGAATTACTAGACAATAATAAAAAATAAAAAAAATGAAGTAGAACTATAAAAGACTTAACGAATGACTTCATCGAACGAGCCGTTAGCAGTGAACTCCTACACGGCCTCTGTTACCTGCTTCAACACGCTCACGGCTCCACAAAACAGCAGCAGTAGTTTACAGTGAAATTGCCTGATTATTGGAACAAGTCACAACAGCAACCTTTTGGACAATTGGGAAACCTAAACCTCACATATTTGAACTGTTGCTTTATTCATGGGTTATAATGACTTCAGATTTGTTTTTTCAGTTTGGTTGGCGGTTCATTTTGTCCCAGTATGTTCAATGATTCCTTTTAAATGTGTGAGTCAGACTGAGGACATTTTCCCTGATTCAGTTCACTCTGGTCAGTCATTTTGAAACCTAATAAACTCCACATGGCCAAAGTCAAGGGGGCTTTTTCAGCAAACGTCAGACGATGAGACGGACTTGGCTCTGTGACTTCATCTGCTTTTATTTGACTCAGCAGAGATGTTTTACAGATTGGCCGGAGTTTAATGTGTTTGAGGCAGGCTTCAGCACTATTCCCAGAGAGAGTTTTTTTTTAAATAGCTCATGCACGGTTGTGTCATCGCCAAAAGTGCCATGTTTACGGAGTTTTAACAAATGTGCAATAAATTACTTCTCGGAGACTAAACCATGACTAAACCCAAGTCAGTGTGAGAAGAAGTATAATGTTTGATGTGTCATTTGTCTTTTATAGAAAGCATTACACACTGCATTAGGCTCGGACAGCACAGCCATCAAATACTTAGTGAAAAGTGAGGTATAGAGTATGTTGGATGTATGTATGTTTTCAGCTCCTATTTTAGTCACTGACATTACTAAAACTACCAGTATTACACTATATTTACATACATTTACATTACACTTTATTATAATTGTCATAAAGAGATGGCATTGACAGAGACCAAGCCATGTCGAGACTATCTAGCAATCAAGACTGAGTTAAGGGAACAGTAAGGAATATAAAAAGTCCAAGTCCAGTTTTTGATCTCTTGGAGGTCAGTGTTTGGTGAAGGAGGCGGATTTTTATTGGAATATAAAATGACTGACGTTTTCGTCGACAAATATTCCATTACCGAGACAAGATGAGTAAAAATGAGTGAATGAAAATGAGAGAATGAAAGACCAACACAAGCTATGACATGACAAGACCAAAATACAGTCTTACGTACTACAACAATACACAAAATGTAGCATGTAAAATTAAATAGAAAAGTCTGAAGTTAAAATATGTTACAGAAGGGAGCTATAATCTTTAGTAATGTTTATGAGAAAAAGTTTGAACAAGGAAAAGGAGTGACCTACAAATCTCTTGCCTCACTGTTTTGCTCTCGTCATCTTTCGTTTAACCAAAGCTGACGTATAACTCGTTTATTTTCTCGCCCTGGCATGTCATTGAACAGTACGTGCTGTAAAGTGTTTATTAATGACCCTATTAAGGCTCGAAGACAAAGGAGCATTTGTGAGCTATTTACGCTGTGGTAACCATGATAAACAAATGCAACGTACGCAATGGAAAGGTTAACCCTGTCTGCGTGCTCTAATTGTCTTTTTTACATCACGGTATTTACTCTGTGGGAGTTAACAAGGTGTGGCCTAAGTCTACACCTAAGGAAGTGAATCATCAGTAGGCTATCAAAGGCGCCAAAGTCAACTTTACCCCAAGAAAAAGACTTCCTAACATCTATAGGTCCTTTCCTGTTGACCTTATTGTTGACAAAATGTGGAAATGTCAAATGAAAATGTGAAATATAGGGAAAATGGTAAAAGCACAACAACAAAACTCATTGATTCAGAATGCAGCGTATGACTAAGAAAAAAAATCTTTAAAAAGTTCAAAATAAGCTTCATTTCCTCCCCTACAAAGCCAAAACTTCAACGTCTAGACAGCATTTGAGTCACGTGTGATTCATAAATGCTTCCAATTAGCTGTTTCTGAACTCATCTGTTTTAGGCAAAAGCTGTGCTGACTAGTTCACCAATAACATCAATTTGATTTAAAAAAAAAAATGCCTGTTTTGAATATTTCTAGAACTGTCAGGTGCTTATAAGACACGCCTGGACTGATTCTGATTTCTTTACTGACACAGAGAGGTTACTTCTAAATAGCTCTCTGGTAGTATAGTTAAAACCACATCAGAGCTCGCAGGCCAACCCCAAACACACCTACTGTACGACGCACCCACAGCCACTGCCTCAGAAAAATGGGCGGTAGGAAGATTATCTTGTCTCTCTAACCTCAGTTATTCCTGCCTTTAAAAACATGAGAAGAAGAAGTCTTTTGAGGACACAAGGACCTCTGGGAAATACAGGCCTATGGGAACCCCAGTGCATCCTCCTGTAGTCGTTTACAGTAAGTATATTTTCATTTTTTTTTTTCTAAGTTTTAGGAGTCTGTCTAACATCTTCTAAGACTGGATCTACTAAGTATTAGCCATTCACGGGGAATGTTATTTATTTTTTCAAAGGACTATTCATTTTGTAGGAGCTGAAAGAAATAATAAACCTGGACCTGAATTTATGAATGAACAAGTGAAATGAATGTGTACAGGAAAAGAAGGCAAGATGTTGGCATAGCTGTTGAGTAGAACACCCTGCTATGCCGTCAAATTGCCATCTTTCTCTGTCCTCTCCCACACCGAATGTCCAAGAAATCGGCACAAATGCATCTTTAGTGTTCTGAATATGAATGTGTATGTTATAATATATAATATAATATTTTATACATCTTATTTTGTTAAAATTGGGCATACAAACAATAGCTATGCCAAATGTGTGACTGGTTATACATACAACATATAAGAACAATTAAGCTACAAATGAGAAATGGCAAGCGTTTGTGAAATGTGCAATTATTATTTTATTTTATTTTATTTATGAATATTTTGAGTTTCTTTCTGTATGTATTTTATAACTTGTATTTAAGTTTGTGAATAAAGTTTAAAAAAACCACTGGTGTGACGTTTACGCTGAGTTTGGTCACATGATCACAGCCTGAAGCGCACGTGGCTGTCACTTCTTCCGGTTTCCACGCTGCGCTACGCTTCTGTTTGTCTCTCATCTTCATTCTGTGTCTATGAGCTGATTTTAAGGCGTGTGTACTGCTTCACCAACACACTGAGGTTCCCTATAAACACACAAAAGAAGAAGACTATTTGACGGTCAGGTATTAAAGCACTGTTACTCAACCTTTTCTGTGCAAATATCCACAAAACACGTTAGCTTAGCTTAAAAAGTGCACGGCGCCTGATACATTTTGGACTTCTTTCCCAGATGAAAACAATTCATTCCCAAAGTGTTCTGTGAGGTAATTAAAATAAATCACTCCAGTAAAACGAGTATTTTATTAATGCAAACATTTCCTTTGTATTTCTTGTCGGTACTTGCTCATTACTGATACAGCAATTCATCCTCATTCATACATCTCACTCAATTATGATCTTTAATAATCCGTTTTCTCACTAATTAATAATATACAATGTATAATTTGTTGATTTCCTTTCATTTCATTAAACCATTTCTTAACGTCACGCACATTGCACTGTAAGAAGATTGACAAGGTACATTAAAGACAGGTTTTTCTTCTTCCCAAAACATGTTATTTAAAAAGAGTTATGTGTTTGAAAGACATGAACAGTGAAAACTTCAGCTTGAGTGAGAAGATTGTGTCGGCCTCCTACATCAGACAGGGCTGCCAGGCAAGGCGCAGCCATGAGCAGCTTATCCGACAGCTGCTTGAGCAGGTAATGTCAACAACTATCAAAAGGGTTGATTTAAAGTTACTGTTGCTGTACACTATGTTGTCCCTGTGCATTACAGGGCAAGTGTCCAGAGGAGGGATGGAGTGAGAGCACCATAGAGCTTTTTCTCAATGAGCTGGCTGTGATGGACAGTAATAACTTCCTGGGCAACTGTGGAGTTGGTGAGAGAGAAGGCAGGGTTGCTTCCAGTCTTGTGGCCAAACGACATTACAGGCATGACAACGGTTACACTACATTTTTAATGCTAAAGCTTACACAGTATGGAATAATTTAATGAAGAGAAGGGCTTACACAAATTGTGAAAACAATGAGTTATGTGGTGATTTCATAGTTTAGAAGATATTGCTTATTTTTAAGCTTTGGCTGTTGTGGCCTCTGCTCCATAGGTTGATCCATGGCATAGGTCGGTCAGGTGACATTGCTGCTGTTCAGCCAAAAGCTGCAGGGTCCAGTTTGCTGAACAAGTTGACAAACTCAGTTGTCTTGGACATTTTAAGGCTCTCAGGTTTGTGCAAAAACACACACACATAAAAATACTGAAATAAATTTGTAACTAAAGTAAGGCTTAAGGTATAAACAGTGTTTATTTTACAGGTGCCCGGAGTGTGTCCAGCTGCTTTGTTGTTCCCATGGCAACAGGCATGAGCCTGACACTATGCTTTCTGACCCTTCGTCATCGGAGGCCCAAGGCTCGGTACATAATCTGGCCCCGCATTGATCAGAAGTCCTGTTTCAAAGCCATGATCACTGCAGGTAATGACTTTACCATTTTGTTTTTGTCTTTGTTCTTTTACAGCCTGTTCTGTCCTCATCCTGTGTGCAAGACATACAATTTTTTTATCAGCAAATCATTGGTGACAGATAACTTAAATACTTTCAACACCACACTGACTTCATCAACTTTACCTGGTACTTCAAAATAAGACTGGTGGGTCTAAACATTGATCACTGTTTCATCAGGTTTTGAACCTGTCGTGGTGGAGAATGTTCTTGAAGGCGATGAGTTACGGACTGACTTGGAAGCAGTTGAGCGAAAGATTGAAGAACTTGGAACAGAGAACATCCTGTGTGTTCACTCCACAACATCATGCTTTGCCCCACGGGTTCCTGACAGGTAATCATTCAAATCATATTTGCATAATATTATAAAAATGTCTATGTTTTTGTGGTGGTTGTATTTTCTTTTTATTTTGTCTTAGACTTGAAGAGCTTGCCACTTTGTGCACTAAGCACAACATCCCTCACATTGTTAACAATGCATATGGAGTACAGTCATCAAAGTGCATGCACCTTATACAGCAGGTATGGATTACTCAGTACTCTGTACATTTTAAACTGTGGTAGTTAAAGCCACATGTTTAAATGACATGTCTCTGTTTACAGGGCTCACGTGTTGGGAGAATTGATGCATTTGTACAGAGCTTGGACAAGAACTTCATGGTTCCAGTAGGTGGTGCCATAATTGCAGGCTTTGATGAGGCCTTTATTCAAGAGATAAGCAAAATGTATCCAGGTAAATATAAGGTTCAAAAACATTCCTGAATGTCAAGAGTTCATTGATTAAGTTCTAGCCATTGCCAATGTTTGAAATTCTTTGAAATATTATAATGAAAGTGTGCAAAAGAGTGCTACTAACCACTTAACTTCAGCATCATTTTAGCATCATTATCACCATAAATCTACATGTAGCTTTTGTTGATAATTTTATTTTTCAAATTACATTACAACGTTGATTTACTGTGGTAATTAGCTAAGGGACTCATGTCATTGTACCACAGCACTCTATGACCTGGATGATTGGAAACCTTCACAGACTTTTCATTTAGTCCATTTCAAGGGTTTTTGTGTGTACTTTGAGGGTTGCATAAGAAAGCTATCATTACCAGCCTTATTAGTCCTAAATCTTATTCATTAATCTTCATTTATGAGATACAAAGTCTGACAATTATTGACCTTTGATAGAGACAAAAAAGAAATATGCTACTATGAGTTTCATGTTTTATTATATATATATATTTTTTGTATTTCTTCCTAACATCTGTGCAATAACAAAGTGATGCTCTGCTACTCATTTTACAGTCTTTAAAAACTGAAATAGATATGTCTGCCTCTCTCTCATTTGGATGTCCACTTTACAAAGTCATGTCTTGTCCATGTAGGTCGAGCCTCTGCCTCACCTTCCCTTGACGTCCTCATTACCCTTCTCACTTTAGGAGCCAGTGGCTATAAGAGACTGCTATCGGAGAGAAAGGTACGCACCACCTTATTCTGCGTACTTCCATGAATACTTCAAGTAGTGCGTCAGCTCTGCGCATTGATGGTTTACGCTAGAGGCTCACAGATCAGATTACCATTAAAGCTCAGCCGTGTCGTCCAATTTTAGCGTTTTAGATTCTTAAAAAGTAATATGTCATAATATTATCTTGATTGTTTTGGATACAGAAAACTAAAGCCCAATCTACTCCCACTTTCCAGCTGAAAGGAGGTGGACAGTGCAGAGGGAAATCAATTTCATCCAGCAATTTTAGAAAACACCCCCTCGTGGCTCAGTGCTGCTCACAATGCAGCATCTTCCTCTTCAGATTGTAGGCACTGCAGCATTCTCACACCTCTCAAATGCTGTAGAATAAATATTGTAAGGAGCTTGATCTATCTCTTCAAGGCTAAAAACACACTGAAATATATAGGAATGGAGGTTTTACACTTGATATAAATGACACACGGTGCTGGTAAAATGCCTTTACGGTAAATTGTGTAATATTATAAGGGCTCCGACGTGAAGTGGTTTGCTCATGTCTCAAAACGAGATAAGATACTACTGAATATGTGTAAAATCAGGCTTTATAGCTGGGAAGTATTTCTAGGAAGCTCCTCAGGCCTTTCATATGACTCAATGCCATCAGGGTTTATTGATTTTTTTTTTTCCCCCTGGTGAATATTTAATGTACAGGACCAGTTTTCCATAGTGTATGCAGAATGAAGTTATTCCCCCAAACACAGCTATGGAAATACACACAACTTAGAAGGGTCCAAAAAGTTGAGATGTTTCAATTGAGAATAATGAATTAGGCCTTTGGAAAATGGTCTAGAGATGAAAAAGTAGCGGCCCATATTGTGTATTCTCAAAGGCACTAGTATTAGGTCATCTCTCACATTTGTGTTGTTTTGCAAAGTCGAAACACACAGAATAAGAAGGTCCTCTTTTGTTGTCAGAGAACAATGGTCACTTAGAGCCACTTGACATCATCGTGGAGCTTTTTGTGTGTGACTCAAGACGTCTCCTAAACGCTTTCAAATGAGGATTGTATTTGGTCTGTGCAGAAAGCCTATAACACCAGATACACACAAAACACTGCAATGTTGTCATCACCTGTGCTTACATAACACTCCCACTGTCGGCATGCAAACTTTGAATGTCCTAAAAGTGTTTCTTGGTTTCTAACTAAGCGTGGAAATGTTATGTTTCAGTGAAAAAAGGGGTTGGTCATGTTTCTTGCGTGCTTGGGAAGATTTGCTTGATTAGCAGTAAGCCAAGGCTGCTGCTGCTAAAATAAGACTGTAGCACTATGTGAAGTTGTTACTATTTATAGCTCTTTTGTATACATACACTTCCTCTAGCCCTGTCTCTTGTCTGTGTCTGAATGGCCTACAGGAGATGTATGCATTTTTGGCTCAGGAGCTGAAAAGTCTGGCCTCTGCGCATGGGGAAAGGTTACTCCACACCCCTCATAACCCCATTTCATTGGGTAAGCTTGATCTTTTGACACACAGGGTTTTTATGAAGTGAAGTAATTACATTTTGGGTGTGTCTGCTATTTGTTTTCTTTTCTCAGCTATGTCTCTGGACGGATTCCAAGGTGAAAATGACAAGGCGGTGACCCAATTGGGATCCATGCTGTTCACCCGGCAAGTGTCTGGAGCCAGGTAGGAAGGGTTTAACCGTCTGGTGAGCAAGTGTTTTTTTTTTTTTAAACACATCAAGCTGTGAGAATGACAAAAGGACGAGGAATGAGTCAACATATCTCCAAAGTCAAACGGAGCCTCGTCAGTAATATCAAAAATAAAGGAAGAAAAAAAGCCAGCCAGGGCAAATGAGCAATCAGCCAGATGGAGCTGCTGAACGGGCTAGAGCGGAACGTACTTTAGATGATTAGACTGTCCGTCCTGTCATATCAGGGCCTGCTCCTAATTTAAATGGATGCTTCCATTAGTGACTGCAGAGCGATGTTGTCTCTGGAGCAGCAGACACAAACCATGCAACCATGCTCTCCATCTTGACAGTCATACTATTGTCATATTGTCTCTTTAACCAAGAACAGATGGCTTTGAAATCCTGATTACAATTATTTAAATTTTATTATTGGAATTGATTAACATTATAGTAGTGGTAAGTTAATATTACATGTTTTTTTTTTAAACTTTTATCTTAATCAACAATTGTGTGAAAGAATCTAGAGACACTTTACTGTGCTATGTCCAGTGTGTTAATCAGAATAAAATTTTAGTTTGTCACACTTTTTTGATGATTGTATATCTCACATTACGTCCACATGTAAACTGCTATTTATTTTACCTGCATTTTAAAAGAAGTTGGCTCAATACTTCACTTCCAATTTGTCCTTGAATTAGTGTGTGAACTGTTGCTTTATCATTTTTATTATTTACCTCTACACTCGGGTTGCTGGATTAGCATGGCTCGCGCTGCTTGACTCTCCTTGAAGTGAGTGTGCATTGGAAATGAAAGAGCACCTGTCACTTTAATTGTGAGTGCCGCCAATCTAGCAGAAGGCTTCAGCATTTTGTGACTAGAACAAGCAGATGAGTTACAAGGTAAGTCTCTGATGTCAGGTTCCTAGAATATGGGTCGACAGTAGGTTAGCACAAGGTTAACAAACTAAGACCTTTTGAATACGCCCTGATTTTAGTCCATGAGGTGATAATTAACACTCGCTGCTTCTAGTTTTTGAATTTTACCTACAATAACATCTGAGGCAGTTTAACTCCTGCATAATGTGTCAGAATGTTTGTGTATTTGTTTTAACCACTGTCAAAACCATTGTTTCTAGGGTCATACCACTTGGAAAAGAGCAGACTATAGGAGGACACACTTTCCGGGGCTTCATGTCACATTCGGAGGTTTACCCCTGCCCCTACCTCAACGCGGCCTCAGCTGTGGGCATCACTCGGGACGATGTGACCCTGTGCATCAAAAGACTTGACAAGTGCCTCAAGAGCCTGAAGAAAGAGGCAGCTCGAAGTGTTTCCTCTGTATCTCCTCAGAGTCAGGGGGATTCTACTGGAGATTAACTTTTTTTGCTGCTAAAATCATGGCTGCCTTATATAAATGTGGTAATGTGGTTCTGCATTTTTTGTGAAGGAAACTAAATGATCTTTTAAACGGGTTATAAAGCAAATTTTAAAGAAACAATTCGGTCAATTTATTAAAACTGAAAAAGCGCTTCACAATGTTGTATGTCTTCCACAGTATGTTGTAATATGATACAAATGTTGTACCATTAACCCTGATCCTAGCACTGTATACTGGAGCAGCCATTTATTTCCAGGCTGTGTAACAGATACCAAGTAACACATAATCAATGTTGTATACCAAATATAGTCTTGTCCTTGGTTTAGCATGGTTTTGTTCACTGCTATTCTTCATTAATAGGCAGAGGTGGTGTTTTCTTGACGTCTGTGTTCTCCCTGTGCTCTCTAATGTAGATCAACAACTGAAACAGATGCAGCCGTGTATGAGTATTATCTGTGAGCAGCCCAGGTGTGTTTGAGAATACGTCAGCACGTGTTGGTTGTTGGGTCAGAAAATGTAAAAGGATAGCAACTGCGTAACAATCCTCCCCGGCAGGCTTTGGATCTGAAAGAAAGGCTGCTGTATCAGCACACTTTTACTGTTCCTGAGGTCTAGTCAACCAGTGGAAAAACACTGTGCACTGTGGCAGCACTGATTCAATGCAGCACACTGGAGAGCTTCTGTTAACAGCAATAATCCCATTAGGTTGATTTTGAGTAGGAAATAAGTATAATTGCTTCTTCTATTTTTATATAACTGTGTATATTTATATTCACATGAAGCAAAGATAGCGGTCTCTGCTGATGCTGCAACTGATGGATTAACTTTTTCTGTATTGACCAGTTAAAGAACCCCTTTATTGATTAGGAGTGGTGCAGTATGTAAATCAATCAAAGTTGTCTGAATAGTTGCATTAGCCAGTGTTCAATTATGAAAATAGACTAAAACTTACAGTAAGGAAGACATGTGAGAAGACCAAAAACGGGTTCCTTGGTTTCCAATACAATTACCTTACATTCAGTATTCTTGGAGCTGCATGTTGAAGGGCTTTGAGTCAGGTTTACTTACTGCTTATTGTTATCCTACCGTATAATGTAAGTGTAATGTAAGTGTAAGTAAGATTAACAGGAGAAACCCAAGATTAAACCAGGGCTGGACCCCTGGGAGCTGTCCAAGGTGCTGCGTGCGTGGGAGACTTAAATATGAATTATTTTGTATAATATTGTAGAACTTTACAGCACGTTAGGTTTCATTTAAATGACTTTCTTGATCCTAAAAAAATACTTAAGAGAGCATCAAAGTCACTGAAGTATTGTATAAAAGCACTAAACATATGCTAATTTTGCCAAAAACAGGAAATCCTTGTAAATGCTCGCCTTATTTGCTCAACGCAGGTCTCACGGTTATTTAAGCAGCATTTAGCTGAGAGAATCCGGTCTAAATAAATAATGAACGAGGACGGCGGGGAGTTGCAGCTGATTTGCTGATGTCAGGCAGAGCCAGTGCAGCATTTCTTCGCCGTGGTGCAGGGGTGGAAACGTTGCTTTCTGCCTCCTGTCTCGATCTTTTTTGGGGAAAGGAAATCAAAGCCACTTACACATGCGAGCCAGACAGGGAAGATGCTTAAAACGTGGATATTGGTTTTTGTGTCGCTGTGTTGCTTGTCTCAACCGGGTCATTTGAAGAAGCCCCAAAGATGTCCTCATACGTGCAGCTGCTCCAAGGAGTCCATCATTTGCGTCGGGTCAAACTATGTCCCGAGGATCACCCCCAACGACATCCATTCGTTGTGAGTAGCTTTATGTCTTCAAATACGTGATGCTTTGTTTTTTAATGTGGCTTAGAATTAGTCCTGCAAGTGACGTCAAGACACAGTTCACTTACCAGTGCATTTTACCAAAGCTTTTTACGCAACCATGTGCATTTCTTGTGCTTTATTATATCGTCTATTCGCCATCAGGAGCATCGTTAATGGGACCTTCTCTGACATCAAGGAGGGGATGTTTGCCCACATGCCTTCTCTCCAGCTACTGTAAGTGAACTGCTTTATCTTTGATCACTTCTTATTACAGCCATTACATTGTTATTAAGACAAAGAAAATGGGAAAAAATGTCTTTCCTGTATGTTATGAATTAATGTGGGTCTAAAGGAGGGAATTAATTGCAGCTTTGGTGCAAGAGAAACACAAGAAAGAAGTAACCCTCTCAGGGTCCATTAGGAGATACAGTAATGCACTTTTCCTATGAGTTTGCTTCAGCTAATAGCAGGAAGGGCTTTTAAAAGGATAGGAAAACAAATGACTTAGATATTAGCTATTCAGAAGAGGTAATCAATCTTCAGTGTGTTGCTGCTTCACTAAACATTGTTGTCATCATGAAAGAAGGTGGGGCACAGTGAGGTCACACATGATGGTATATAACAGTGGCGAAACTGCTTTTACATTTTCATAGTTGGACTCAGACGTGACAATCTTCAAAAATTGTAATTGACAGGTTCTTTCTTTAAAAAAAAAGTCTTCATGTGATGTTTTAATTAAGTATATTTAGAACTTGTAGTGTTGATGATATTGCTAATGATATGAACATACATATATAGAGCTGTAAAGTGTAGACAAGGACTAAACCTTAAACTAAACTAAAAGCCTTTCTGAGATATATTACCACATGTGTGTTATCTTTTCTTGCAGGCTTTTGAATTCCAACTCTCTTACAACTATAAGGGATGACGCTTTCTTAGGCCTTCCACATCTGGAGTACCTGTGAGATGCACTGTTGTTTTCCTCAGACATATGAAGCTCAAATGCACATAAAAATGAAACAAATTAACCAACAGGACACCTTCCACCTGTAACTGTAATTAAATTACAGAGCTTACAGTGTCAGACATTTGTATTAAGCTCACTGTAAGCCTTAAACATTTAGAAACTACTCATAACTAAGGCAATAATGAAATTTCTTGTGTAATAAATATCCTTCTCACTAAATACATAAACCAATCACTAAATCCAATGTCTTTTTCAGGTTTATTGAAAGTAACAAGATAGAAACAGCCTCCAAGTATGCTTTCAGAGGACTAAGGGACTTGACTCACTTGTACGTTTCACGCTTACTTCTGAATAATATCAAAGACAATGAAGAAATAGTAATGTTCTTGTGCATATTTCCGGTTGATTGATCCACCCCTTTTGTGTTAAGATCACTGGCGAACAACAATATTAAAGCCTTACCCAGGGACCTCTTCAGTGACCTGGACTCACTGATAGAACTGTAAGTTTGCGCCCTCTACTCGCCATTTTGTTTGACTGTCATTTCGTAACGGTGCAGCTCTTCTTACAGGGATCTGCGAGGTAATGCTTTTGAGTGCGACTGTCGAGCTAAGTGGCTGATGACGTGGCTCAAGAGCACCAACGCCACAGTGTCCGATGTCGTGTGCGCCGGACCTGAGGACATGAAGGGCAAGCGCCTCAACGATATGACCAGTCTGCAGAATGAATGCATTTCAACGGGTAAGAAGAATCCCATCTGCTTGGCTTTGGTGCATCTTGTGTTTTTGATCTTATTGTGAATATTTTTTCCCCACAGATTTTATTCTGCATCAGTCCATAGCATCAGAATCTCTGTCTGTGGACACATTCAGCTACAAGAATGACGTGTATGTGGCTATTGCAGCTCCCAGTATGGAGAGCTGCATGGTTTTTCAGTGGGACCACATAGAAATGAACTTTAGGAGTTACGATAACATCACAGGTTTGTCCCTTTTGAAAGACTTTTGCCAATTAATCTTCTTCTGGTTCGTTTTTGATCTTCTTTCTGTTCCTTTTTTTTGTTATGATTGTTATGATGTCTGCTTTGTTTTGTTTTTCTTGTTTTTGTGTTTTGTGGTGAAAATTATCAAATGGCACAAATGAAATAAATAAAAACATCTTACTAGACTTTAGTTTTTAGGCCAGTTCATTGTATCTTTGGTGCTAACATTTTCTTTTGAATTACTTTTAGGTCAGTCCATTGTGGCATGCAAGTCAGTCCTCATTCAGGATCAAGTGTTTGTTATTGTGGCTCAACTCTTCGGAGGCTCCCACATCTATAAGTTTGATGAGGACCAAAGCCGATTCAGCAAGTTTCAGGACATTGAGGTTTCCAAAATCTCCAAACCCAATGACATTGAGGCATTTCAGATTGGCACCGACTGGTTTTTCGTCGTTGCCGACAGTTCAAAAGCGGGTTTGTCCACTCTCTACAAATGGAACGATAAAGGTTTTTATTCGTACCAGTCGCTGCACGAGTGGTACCGAGATACAGACGCGGAGTTCTTAGATTTGGACGGGAAGGCCCACATTATCTTGGCGAGCCGCTCACAAGTACCTGTCATTTACCAGTGGAGCAGGAGCAACCAAAAGTTCATCCTGCAAGGTGAGATCCCCAACATGGAAGACGTTGTCGCCGTGAAGCATTTTCGTATCAAAGAGGAACTTTACCTGACCATGACGCGCTACATTGGTGATTCCAAAGTCCTACGCTGGGGAACCAAACAGTTTGCAGAGATCCAAGCCTTACCTTCAAGAGGCTCCATGATTCTGCAGCCGTTCTCTTTTAAAGACCGTTATTACCTAGCGCTGGGGAGCGACTACACCTTCTCTCAGATCTACCTTTGGGATGACGAGACGAAAATCTTTGAGCGCTTTAAGGAGGTGTACATCCAGGCACCTCGCTCCTTCTCTGTGGTGTCCACTGACCGCAGAGACTTCATTTTTGCCTCCAGCTTCAAAGGAAACACCCAGATTTTTGAACACATCATTATTGACTTGAGCTTGTGAGGGGCTGTGCCTTAGTGCCTCTCTTGTGATCAGCGTCTTCCACAAACATAAAATCCATTTGTACATTTAAAGAAGGGACTACTTGGCTATTAATTCCTACCTAAATCATGGACCTTGTATTGTTGGAAGTCCTGATAGTTTTCATGTATTTTGATCGTTTCCAAATGATTTTTTCAGTTGGACTTTGAGACATTTTATCATTTCAAAAAGAGCTAAGTGGATAGACAATTGAAAATGGCTTTTAGTTTTATGTGAGAAAATCAAGCTTACATTGCAGAGGGAAATAATAATTAATTTGGCCTCAGAATCTCTTTTCCGTATAGTTTTATCCAGTAAAACATTAGTGTATGTACATTTTCATTCTTTTTCTTTTTATTTGAGACAATAAGGATGTTAGAAGCGGTGCTTTTCTAAAAACTACTTGACCCGAGACCCAGTCATGTTCTTGTGGTGATGAATAGCACGTTGCCTTATCTTCGCTGGGGTTTAATGATCTAATGGGCCTACAGTGCCCCTCTCTGGCCATGATAATGTATCACACTCTTTTGCTTTTTACCATAAAGTGAATGCCTTGAAAGCACAAACCTTTAACCATTAAAATGGCTGTGACACAGTCTAGAGAGATTGTAGTTGTTTAGTGGAAATGATTTCTGTAGGTGATGTAGAATCAGCTGCCATTAAAGATGGTTAAATATGTAGAATGGGAGCTAATGTAGCTTATGCATTTTAAGACACATGCAAAAAAAAAATCAATCACATTTAGAAGTAATGCCAGGGCAATTACACCCAGTAGAAATGAACTTCTTTTTTAAAACTTACTGAAACAAA
The DNA here is from genome assembly GCA_036850595.1 of Rhyacichthys aspro. NCBI lineage: Eukaryota > Metazoa > Chordata > Actinopteri > Gobiiformes > Rhyacichthyidae > Rhyacichthys > Rhyacichthys aspro. The sequence continues at coordinate 6,341,007 of CM072165.1, forward strand.
CTGAAAAAAGATAATGAAAAGAATAAAATGTTTATGTAAATATATGAAGGACTTTTTAGAGTCAAATACATGGTTCTTTGAAGAGACTGAATGTACATAAAAAAATCTGTAATGCCACTTTCTGTATTTTACATAAATCTGTGCACTCTCTTAAAAAGCTTTCAGCAGCTTGCAACAGCATGACATTCAAAGCAGAATGTTAAATCATTTTTCTTGAAATAATGAAATTCAAAAGCTTCTGGTCAGGAATGGTGCAACTAATACACAAAAATACAACCAAATATGCAAGCTTAAAGTTGAAAACGTTTTGTATAACTTTTTGTTTGAAGCATACTGAATGTTGATCTTAAAATATTCTGTAAATATCTGGAAATCAGAATAAATGTGTAGAAAATGTTATTGTAACGTCTTTACTTTTATAGTTTAAATACAAAATTGTACTGGTCTTCATCTATCACATAAATTAAGGTTCATACAACTTTAGGCTTACTGAAAATTCAGGTTGAACGTGTTGCAAAGTTGTGTAACTGACATGGGTGGAGCAGAGAAAAGAATGGCTTGTGACGTTATAATGATACGGAAGAACACTGACAGAGAGACAGAAGGAAAGCACAGCATATTAAACTGTAGCAAACTGATCTAACAACTAACTCAAGGCACATCAAAAAGTAAGATTTTTTTTCCTTTTGTTACAAATGTTACTATTAACAGTACATTTTTAATGTATGCCAATTTGTATGACATGTTTGATACTTGCATGAATAAGGAAGTACAAAATCCAGTCTGTAAGTGCAAGGTGTGGCATATTTTACTAAAAAACTAAAAACACTAACTCACAGCAAAATAAATGCAGCATACAGTATGTGATCAATTATAACCCACCAAAATGCTATGAATTGAATGTAACTCAAAATGTATCCTAACTCAGATATGCTTTATACATTATAGAAGTCAGCTCTGACCCCTTTATGACGCCAGATGGTTGTGAATTCAGTCTTTAAATCTGCTGTGTCAACCATTTCCCAATCCTATAACAATATGCATCTATATCCCAATTGCAAATTGTGAACATTGTCAAAAGCCTGAAAGTGCCTTGGGAGGACTGCACTTTTTACTCAATTAAATGATGTATTTTGGGTTGACAAATAATATACTGTTAGCATAAATCTTTATCTTAGCATAGCATAACTTGCACTTTGTACTGTAGCTTGCCACGATACCCAGAGTGCATCATTTGGCAGAATTAGTTTTCCTAAGTAGAATAAACATAGGACTTTGTATTTTAACCACAATTTTATCTACAGATTTTTTTTTTTTGATTTTTTTCTGATATCTAATACATTATAGCATTCAGTGTTTCAATAATAATAATGTGTGATATTTGTATTTTTACAGTTTCTCTGAAGGAAAAAGATGAATATCGTCACTAAGGTGCAACTGGCAGTGGCAGCACCAACCAAAACACATCCCATAATAGAGTGTATTCAAAACAGCAACATCAAGAAGTTAAAAAAACTACTAAAATCCAATAACATTAATGCTGTTTACCCATGCAAAGTACTGAATGATTATATAACGCCACTCATAGCTGCTGTTGTGAATCAGAACAATGAAATTTGTACTTACCTTTTGCAGCAGGGGGCAAACCCAAACACTGTGTCTCAGAATTACCAAACACCTCTGCATTATGTCTTAATATACAGTGCCCCACTTTTTTTTGTGAGACAACTTCTCGAAGCAAAAGCCAATCCAAATGGATGTAATCCTGTCCTCCGTTTTAACCCACTGCAAGCTGCAGCCATTGACGACAGAGAAGATGTCATGAAGGAGCTCATCTCCGCTGGGGCCCTGGTAACACTGATGCCTATAAATGACCCTGAACACAGCATTCACAACAGAAAGATCATTCAGATGGTTGATAATCTTGCATCAAAAGGAGAAGAGTTATGCTCAAAAGTCAGATGCTTTTTGGAATTGGAAATTGCTGTTGGAGAGAAAGCACCGGAAGAAGTTTTAAAAACCTTTTACAAAGACATGCTAAAGGAACATCCTCAGTTCTACCTAACCATGCTGGAAACTCTTTTTACTGTAACAGGGCAAAATAAAGAAAAATACAGCCAAGAGTGCATTAAATGGCTAAAAGAGACTGGTAATCTGAATTCCTACATTGATAATCTTGTCAGACGTTTTCCAAATATTCCCAAGACCTGCATACAGATGGCAGTGGATAGTTTAAATGTTGTTTCCTGCACAATGGTTGACATAGACATTGAGCAGGCAGTGGCTATAATACCACATTTACTTCTTTGTTTAAAGGAGAGAGGTGACCTAACGCATGCAGTTCTTGAAACGCTGTATGTAATAACACAGAAAACAAACAAGACTCAGGAATGGGACGCCAACTTTCTAGAAATGTTATGCAAAGACATTGCACCATTTGTGAAGGAGCACCATCCCTCTGACATCAGAGTCTACACATACGGTGTCTTTGCAAACTTACTTTCAGTTAGAGATGCTGCTAACATCTTCACTTCAGTTGGGATCTCCTGTGTCCCTGAGGATGTTCTGACATCTGCAGACATGAAAATTAATGACAAACTGAAAGGAAGGCTGAGGCGACTTAAACATCACTTTAACAGAACACACTCTGAATGTGAGGACACTACAGTTGCTCCTGGATCAGTCCAAAAGAAGAAAAAGAAGAAGAAAAAGAAGGATAAGTCAGAAATGGAAGACCAAACTGATGCAGTGTGCTCTGACTCTTCAACAGTAGCTGTTGAGCAATCAACATTAAATGTTCAGCCATTTCTTTTCAGTACAACTGAACCTTTAGTACAATGCAAATGGCCTCTAATCAGCAAAAGGTGGAGGGAAAAGCTGGAGAAGCTTCAAAGTTCTGATCAAAGTATAGTCACTAGAATAAGAAGTATAACGTATGTGAATGATGCAGAATTTCTCATAGCAAAAGGAAGTGATGGAACTGAGGTCTTCCTGGGGCTGAGAAACGATGGCACTGAAGTGGCCATTAAGAGAATGTCAAAATCCAACTATCAAGTCTTGAAGCATGAAGAAGGATTTCTCCGACTTCCAGAACTCGATCATACATCTATTGTACGATACATTGATGCTGCAGAGGATCAGAATTTTGGATATTTAGCTCTTCAGCTTTGTGAATATACCTTGGAAGAATATATCAGAAATAATGAGGATGTTCTACTGAAACAGAGACTTGTGCGTCAGTTCCTTGATAGTTTAGAGGTGCTTCATAGTCAAAAACCTCCAATTCTCCATCGGGATCTTAAACCACAAAATGTTTTAATAGGTAAGAAAAAAGTTGTGTTATAATAGGTATCTCATTTATAACTCATAAGTGTTTCTTTTATAGATGTTAATGGAAAAGCGAGACTGGCAGATTTTGGCATAAGTAGACGGTTACTCAAAGGCCAAACAACTCTGCGTACAGGCAGTGCAGGAACAAAATGCTGGATGGCCAAAGAGACTCTGACAGATGAAGACACTGGAATACCATACAAGTCAAACACTGATATACAGGTTGTTGTTTTTGCTTCTAAATTGTATTAAAAGGTAAATATATATGTTAACTGAAAATATTCTGTATTGCTTTCAGGTGGCTGGGATGCTGATTTATTATATCCTCTCTGGAGGACACCATCCATTTGGTGACAAGTCCTTTGAATGTGAGTCAAACATTTACCATGGGAAATACAGTTTGGAGCATGTTCAAGACGTGGTGGCAAAAGACCTTATTGAGTGGATGATCAACATAGAACCAAAGAGGAGACCCAAAGTGGAAGAGTGTTTGAACCATCCCTTTTTCTGGACCAATCGAAAGTAAGAAGAATCTCATGTATTATTATGTGTATATATTCTATTCATAATAACTAAGTACAGCTTCTTTCAAGGCGACTCGACTACTTAAAAAAAGTCGGGAACCGGGACGAGATTGCCAGCTGTCGAAAAGCTGACCAAGAATTCATTTCTTCAGTGGAAGAATTTGTTATGAAGGGATCCTTAATAGAGTGGAAAAGAAAGGTGATAAAAACAGTTATTTCAAAAGGCAACAATTAAAACAGCAAACAACAAAACCGTATTCTGATTCAAATTTTGTGCAGTTCCCAGAAGAGCTGATCCAGACGATGGATAAAAAGGGCAAACCCTACCCTGAAGACACACTGGGACTACTGCGCTTCATACGAAACCTTCATGAGCACTAGTAAGTGTAGAGGTCTAATAGGATTCAGCTGTTGCTTATGTTCTTTAAACTATTAAAGTAGTTCTTATCATTTTCTCACTGGATAAATCCATGTTTAATCTAGACCACGACTTCACTAAAGGTAAAATTCAGAGCTTGATATGTTTTGTCTTTAGTCCCAAGGACGCAGCCCAAATAGACGTCATGGCATTGTTTCCTCATCTGTTTGGATCCATTTACAAATTTGCCAAAAAACATGGGTGGAATTTAGAGACGCCACTGAAAGAGATGTTTCAAGGAGAGGAGATCGCCACAAGCTGTGTCTTACCAAGCCCAGGTGCCGAGGAGCAACTTGGGGTCCCAGTCCAAGAGTCTCAAAGTACTGACTTGATTAAAGCCACTAAAATGTTGTCTTTAAAAACCTTCTAGAGACGTACAGTACCTACTATGTATCTACTGCCCTTTCTTATCCTATATTCTCCATCTTGATCCTTTTTTCTTTACCATCTCGCCAATGCTTCAAATAATCCATTATGTTGCAAGTACAATTAATCTAAATATAGTTCTTTTTAGTAGTATAGCGTGTCTTTAATAATGTTTTTTCAATGTTTTTTTTCAAATGTTTTTGGGAAGATCTTTACTAAATGATTGGCTCATCTTTAAACTGATTTTGCAACTACTGCCTAGCAAGTGCCTACAAGCATTGTTCATCTTTGTAATAAATTTAATATTTATTATACTTTCTTTGGTGCGACAAAGGTGCACGTCTAGTTAGTATTTGGAAAACTAAGAATGTTATAATTTTTTTTTGTTTTTAAAGAACAAAAAGCGTTAACAAAATGAAAATGAACGTTTTGTGCTTTTATTATGAAAAGATTTTAAAAATCGATTTTAATAAAGCCTTGTTTTATAACTGAACAATGGACCTTTTTCTTTGTTACTCTACTTTTATACATTATAAAAATTCGCCAAATACTTGTATATTATTCTGCTAAAAATGTACATTATTTGTGCTTAAAACCGGAAGTGTGGTGTTTTATTCTGGTGGGCTTGACAGAAAGGCTGCGTCAGTGACAGCAGCGCCAAAAAGGGTGACGTTGCAGGATAAACAAATAACTAGGGAAAAGCCAGGTGGGCCAAAAGCACAGCTGCGGTCTTTACCGTGACTTTCTGTCCTTTTTCTTCCCAAAATGCAGTCTTCCAAGAGGAGTGAGAGTGACTGGCAGGGGCTGGTCAGTGAGGTAAGTGCTACAAAACCGAAAAGCAAAGACCCGCCGCTTGTACTGACGCTCATCGGTGCTCCATATGGAAGAAACCCGGGATGTATTAGCATAAGGAGAGACGTGAACAACCATCGCTTTGACAACGCTAAATACTCTGTCATTTGGTTTGCTGCACTATCCTAGCATGACTACAGCTCGCATCCGGCTCCAACCCTTGTTTTTTGGTGACATCTTTAAAACCGTCCCCACGCCCACCTGTGGGTCCGTGTTCTTAAGGAAATATTACAGACGCACATAAATTGTAATCCGCTGACTAATTTTGACATTACTAATGCAAAATACATTTGTTTGGAGTAGAAAAGAAAGTATTTGGCTCCAAAAAGAGGTAACGGTCACTATGGAAACAAGGGGATGGCACTACAATGATACTACAGACTATCTATAAATACATCTTTGAACAGACACATATTATTACATTACTGTCCTGCAATAGGCCTATATCTGCTTCTGTTTAATTTGGCTATAAGCTATCAGGGTTTGCATGGTAGCAGCTTCTTCTCTGCCTTATCCACACTGCAAACACATCCAGGTTTTTCCACTGGTTAGGTAAAACTTTGTTAGTAATCCAATGCCTATTCCAGGATACAGCCTTGAGGAGGTTAATAATATCTCTAGAATCTAAAATTCTTAAATGTCTTTGATTCCGGCTTAACTGTAACTATAATCTTTTTTCTCTTGTTTTGTTTGTTAACTGTAGTTCCTGGTGAGTAAACGCAAACTGGAGAGTAAGAAAGAGGCACTGCTGATTCTGTCCAAGGAGCTGGACACATGTCAACAGGAAAGAGACCAGTACAAGCTGATGGCCAACCAGCTGAGGGAGCGCCACCAAGGACTCAAGAAAAAGTACAGGGAACTTATTGTGAGTGTCTGAAGGCATTTCTATAGCTATGTTAAATGTATTACTTGTCTGCATTTTGGTTGTATGGTTTTTGAAAAGTATTTAAATGTAATCATACTTCATTTTTAGGATGGAGATCCCTCACTACCACCTGAAAAACGCAATCAAGTAAGGGATTTTGTTGTAAAAATGTATGTTGAACATATGTGGCTTAATTATTGCTGCTGTGTAACTTCACAGACCTTTAATTGCTTTCTTTTGTGCAGAAATTATTTCAAATTTATGAAGTTCTTCTAACTGTGTGAAATAAAAAATATATCAATGTAAAAAGTTGTTTTGTTTTCGCTATGCTCTGTTCATTTATATTTAATGCTATTCCTCAGGTGAACCTGGCACAACTATTGAGGGACTCGAGGGAAAAAACAAAGCAGCTCATAGAAGAGGTTAAGGAGCTGACTCAGAGGCTTTCAGAGGCCCAGGGGGACAACAAGGTGAGGTTACCTGTAGTAGCACACATGCACAAACAAACCTAATGCACTTTGCTTTTAGCATGGCTGCTCTCTCAAGCCAGAATTTTTAAAAGAATTGTTTTTGTACAGCTCCTGAGAATGACAATAACACGTCAAAGGCTTGGCGATGAGGAAGTGGGGGCACGTCACTTCCCTGCACATGAGCGTGAAGATCTGGTTCGACAGCTTGAGAGAGCAGGGCTACAGGTTGGATAAATTTAATTTTTAAAAAATCCAAACCAACTCTTTATATTTGTGATATTTTCCACATCTTTAGAGTTGTGTGTGTTGTTTTGTGCACAGGATTTACGTTGTGTCAAGCAAGCTCACTTTTAAAATGTCTGACAAGCTGACAGGCTTTCACTGCAGGGAGCTCTTAAGTTGCTGACTGTTGGAAACTGTGTGCTTTCAACATACTCTACCTGAGTAAACAAAGCTCTAACATACCTCTGTTAACTTTCAGTAGCTTTCCTTACACAATACACGGGTTACATTTTCCCCTAGATGGAGGAGATGGAGCACAATATAAAGGCTCTGACAGATGAGCTGCAAGATGTGAAGGCAGAACGCAGTGTGTTCAGGGAGAAAGCAAATAGACTCAACGTGGAGCTCAACCATATTTTGGGCAACCATGAGGCACGCATTATTGATGTGGATGCCCTCTGTATGGAAAACAGGTGAATGGTACAAACAAAGTGCTTCCAGTAGGCCTCCTGCATAAAGGTTTGCTTTTTGGTTTAACCTTAAAGTTCATGTGGAATTTAAGAAGGCTACTTAAGTGTGTTTACCTACCTATGAATGCTTAATTACGTTTTTTTTTTGCAATTGTGAGGCAGTGCCATATGTAATACTGCAAATAAGAGTGCACATGCCAAAGATTAACTACAGAGGTGTACTCAGCTAGTAGTGATTGACACAAAAAGCCTATGTTTTAAAAATGGTTTATGCATGAGGCCTATTCAGTTAAATGTGTTTTCCAAGATAACGACAATAATTTCTAACTCATAAAAACATTTCTTTAATAGAGTTTGGCTGTATTACGATCTACTTTTTATTACAGATATTTGCATGATCGCTTTAATCAACTGCAAGAGGAGGTCAGTCTACTCAAATCTAACATCATGAAGTACAAGGTATGGGGCCGATTGAATAATTGTCAGTAAATAAATAATGCTACACATATGTGACTGTTGTAGAGGTTATCTGAATATAAAATGATAACCCACACTGTGTTTTTTGTTTTGTTTTGTTCTTGGCAGACAGCTCTTGAAAGGAGAAAAAATCCGAGCACATGTGGGAAAGCAAATAGCAGTCCTCTCACTGGGGTCCTCTCAGCCAAACAAGGTGAAAACACAAACTGTCATTTTTGATTCACTCTAAATTTGATGCTCGCAAATCAGCCTCAGCCAAAACAGGGATTGATTTCTCTTTTCTAAGTGAACTGTCCAAGCCTCTGATATAAATGTAAGAAGCATATTTTTTGTTTTTAACCATGTCTCATGGCACTGTTAAGCTTTTTTCTGAACCTTCAAGTTGAAGCCAGTCACCAGCTGAGTTACTAATTGTATTCTGAGCGATGAAGAGCACCACTGGCAGGGAAATGAGCCTGCCATCATGACTGACAGTTGCAGGCAGAAGCAGCACAGTGGGCTCCAGAGTTAAAGTTAGAGGAGCCTTGGCTAGTCGACAGCTGTTTCCAACTCTCCATCTCTGTCTTACTCTTGTCATGCTGTTTTGCTGTCTCTTGTTATATCACCCTCTTATTTCTATTAAATATTATCAAACTTTCTCTCAACTTTACTTGGCAGCCTCTTTGTATTACCAAAGGATGCTCTGTTTTGTGTGATTTTATATTTTCCCCATCCTGGCATTATATTTCTCCAATATCTAATATTTTGTACTTCCTCGTCTAGTCCAGGAGATGCTTCTAGAAGAACAGGGCTGCAGTCTGCCGGCTACACCCCAGTCCATCTCTGACCTCAAGTCCCTGGCCACGGCTCTGCTGGAGACCATTCATGAAAAAAATCTGGTCATCCAACACCAAAGGCACACCAATAGGTAATTAAATGCAGTACATGCTGTCCATTTGCAAAATAGTCCTCTCCTTGACACATTTATCATGTTTGCCCACCCTTTTGAGAGAATTCAGCTCCACCTCTAAGGCAAACACGCACTAAAAAAGCCTAACCTTATCTATTTGCCTGCAGGATCCTTGGGAACCGTGTTGCAGATTTGGAAAGGAAGTTAAAAACACTAGAAGTATCTGGACTTTGGAGTCTTCCAGGTATATTTTTATGGTTAATGTGAAAGATTCCACTAAATGTAGACTTTTATTATTATAGTTATGATCTATAAATCTATGTCGAAAGCAATTTATTTTAGAAACTTATTGAATGAAAAGTCATTGTTTCGCCAACATGGCTGATCTCTTGTAGTTTTCCTAAATGTCAGGTATTTATGTTATCTCTTTAAGGACTGCATGTATCTTCTCTTCTTCTCTTCTTCTCGTAATGACGACTAATATTGTTTTATGTCGGTAACACTGTTTTTTTTTCCTCCCTGGCTGCATCTCAGGCTTGACCTACCGTATATCTGTGGGAATTGGGAGTATGTATTCCTTCTGCCCCACTTAGCCCATCCATGCCCTCCACTATGTCATGCCAGGACAAATCTGGGCAGACACCCAGAAACCATGTCACCTCATGCCCACCGTTTACAATGTGTCAACTCTATTGACCACCCACTCCTTTGTCTGTCCATGATAGCAATGTCTGAATATCACACGACCCTTTTGGCCCAGGCAGGTGAATTTTACAAAAAGAGTAAGAAAAGACATTTTTGAATATGGCCATTAACAAAATAAATAAATAAATAAAAGGGGTAGAGAAATCAGAAAGAAAAAGTAAATATGAAAAAATGTGCATATTCATAGATTTAAAAATAATAAGGCACACAATTTTAGGCGAATGTACTTGAAACTTTAAATAGTTCATCTTTGTCAAAAACTGAATATACTAAATTCTTAAGTAACATTGGATTTATTCACTCTTGATATTATAAAAAAATATAAATATATCTTAAATGGTGTGTTAAATAAAGTATTTTGGTTAAACTGATTTATTCGGAGGCAACAGCAGACATGACCACCGCCCACTAGAGGGAGATGTTGTGCTGTGCAGGATCCAGCCTGAAGGTGGAGGGGCTGCGGCTGGATAGAGGTGCCCTGTCATGAGACCGTCATTCTCACCGCCATAAAACTGACAAGCATCCATTACTGAAAATGATTGCCCACATTACAAACACATTTAGGGGAATGTGCCGTTATTAGGGAATTTGTAGGCAAGGGCCCAGAGTGGCTGACGACCACGCTGTCCACCACAGTTAGGGAGACGCAGATATAGAGAGAGATGCGAGTGTCTATGGCCTTGATGTGATATGAAATTGGGCTGATGGATATTAAAGGCAAACAGGATAGGATGGAAGGCCTTGGCTGCCTACCTGCAGTCTGGAGAAGACTCGAGGTGACTACGGTGTCTCTGAATAAGAGACAGCTCAAGACAATATCGCTGACATCAATGCAGTCAGATGGATTGATAGATATAACTTCACAGTCCAACCACCCCTGCCCCCATAAAACATACCCCCGCTCCGAATGGACACAAGCTTTAATGTAAAATGGCAAGTGAAAGCCTGGGTGCACTAGCTAGTTACTAGGTTTAAAAGGCAATAGGCAGACTTCTTAAAAGACTCTTGCTTAACATTATAAGAGAATGCAATTGTAATTATTATTGATGTAATTTGCAGCTCAGTCGTATTCGCACTGTGTTCTGAATTACATTTTAATGAATAAGTACGGTGATACTAACAATGTGTCAATAGAACACACATTTCAGTAACATAGTTCTCATAGTAATTAATCAGATTTTTGCAATTATCTAGAACTTCCAGTCTGCCCGTTTGTCACTCTTGTGTCTGTTCTCAATGAGTAAACACTAAACCTTCATAACAATATGGTATGTTTCCATAACAATATGGTCTTTGTACATCATTCACGATTCTCATGCATTGTGTCATCCACCCATCCATTTTCTCATTCTTTTGTTTGTTTTTCACCTCACACTTGAATGCTCATTGCCTATTTACATGGTTTGTATGAATTCAAAGACTGATGTGTACAGGTTTTGAGCATGTGTGTCTTTGCATAAATAGTTTTGCATGCAGTATGTTTGTGATGTCTGGTTTATGGCGTACAGACTCCTATGACTAGCATATGGTGTCAGCCTGAGAGGCGTGCAGCCATCACTAATGAAGACAGATGACAGAGAACCAAAGCCACTTCCTGTGAATGCTGCAGTGCATACGTGTCTGTCTATTTGGACGGTGTATGTGAGCACAAAAAACATACTGTTTGACATGTCCTTGGATGAGCTCCACTCAATAGGAACATGTATGCATCCTTGAAAAGTTTCTCATTTGATGATAAAAGTAACAGGGATCTTGTTCCATGCTGCAGGAGCACATGACAGTATGGCAGTGAAGGAACATCTGCAACCAGAGCTTCATCCTACACGTGTCACATCACAGCCAAACATGCTGCCACCCAAAGGTGAGTGTGTAATTGTGTGTAAGTACTAGCTTCTCGCTGCCATTGATAAGAGCACAAACAGCTAACGGCATAAACAACTGTAATTAGCTACTGTGTGTGCTAAAAAGTCCCAACTATCTTGAGCATTTAGCCCAGGTCTTTTTCCTTCCCGCCTGCACTCCTCTCTCCCTCTCATTGGCGCAAGCTGCCCAAATGCCATGGCATTTTGGAAATGTGAAGCAAATTCTCGCCCGCTGACATTCACAAACTTCTGCCTTGTTCTCTTTGAAGGAGGGAGGAGGGGAGGGATGAAGGGCCATAAATATGGATGCCAGTTCTCGTAATGTTGCTTTCTTCTTAGTAGTTTTGTGTGTGGCAGGTCTCTTTGTGCAGTTTTTAACCTTTTCACCTGTACATGCACAAATATGGGTCAGTAATCCCTAAAGTGAGAGCATATTTTAGTGGAGAGGCAGAACTAAGCTGTTGCTGTTGCCGACATGCAGGGTGTCGCACTCGTCTTGCGTCCCCTTGTCTGGAGCAATGCTGCTATATTTAGCCTGTTGCCATGGAAGCACTTCAGTCACATAAGTAATTGAAATAACTTTCTACATTGACACAGTTGTCCAACTCCTGAAGAGGAGAGGTTTATTCTGCAAACTTTTATCTTGACCTCCAAGCTTAAAGGAGAATATTGCAGTGATTTTTGTTCAGGGTATCATGGTTGCCAATTAGTGAACTCTAACTGTTGTAAAAATTAGTTTTGATATCATTACCAATAGAGCACAAAATAATCTTCAGGTAAATAAAGTCAAAATGCAAATATGCAGGTTTATTATACTTAGAGGATTTTGCCAAGTAAAATACTGTCATTTCAGGGACAGTAAGGCCAGAAAGCAGGCTTCACTTGTATAGCCATGGCTTTGGATCAAGCAGGTAATTTAAATGACCAGTGGTCTCATCTTCCTTCCTAGTGGTGCCAGACAACAGAAGTTCACATGAATCATCATGGGAATGCCACACCGCTGGCAGCGACCTTGGCACAGATGGCGTCAGCAGGGAAGACACACCTGCACTGCTCAACAGCCTGGATCCTCTTGTGGGGGTGGAGATGAATGGGATTGACAGAAGAGGGGGAGAAATGGTGACCCTGACTGAAGACGGAGCCCTGTTGGAGCTGGACGAAGGGCGGAGTCCAGTGGAGGAGGCGGGGCATGAGGTGGAAAGTGTAGATGATGAAGAACTGTGTTCGACTGTGGAGGAAGGGGAAGAGGCAGCTTTGGCGTTGGATGCCCCTCCGACAGAACCAGATCTTTCATGGCTTTCAATTAAGCGCTCCTCTAGTGATCATTTCAGAGTGGCTGATGTAAACTGCACATCCCAAGACCCAAAGTCTAATAATGAACTTGAAGCATGTGAAGAAAGCTCAAAGCCAGTCCCAGAGAGCCAGACTGCAGATGTGTCAAACACTGTGAACTGGGACATTGACTGTCGATCAGCACAGAGTGACACCTGTCATGCTGACAACTTGGCTTAATCTGACATCGATGAAAGACTTTCGAAGGTTATTTAAATCCTTGTGTGTGACATCCTTATTGATGACTGCATTCATCACTTCTAGTCACATTCCTAAAACGTAGCAGAACTCGCTCTCTTTTTCAGCCAGCGGCTCTGTTTTAGTCAATAAAACAGAGAGAAAACACTTTTACAGCCACCACTGACAAAGCCCGAGGTGCACTTGGTATCCAGACAGGCTTGTTGCTCGGCAAGAACAGGCAATCGTGAAATCAATGGAGGTGCAAACTTTATGCCCTACAGGAAGAATTTAGCTACAAAAATAACAAATACGGAAACCTCAACTCCCGTGCCCCAAATTCCCCGCTCCCTTTATCCCCTATGATAGGATAATCCCTGTTGTTTGCTTTTTTCTTCTTCCAAAGGGATCTTCGTGTGTGCCACATTTTGTTATAGTATTTTAATATAATGACAGTATATATTATGAATGTTTTGAATGTGGTTAACATGCACGTCAATGAGTAATACAAAGAGATATTTTACTTACATATGTCTTCAAAATGTATTTAAACAATAAGGATGATAGAGAAAAGAGACTACTTGTGCCTTATACAACATGGGAATATACTGCTATTTATAAATACTAATCTATACAAAAGATTACCCTGCAGCATTGTTTGTTATTTGGTGATATTGTTCCATTGATTGATTGACTGATTGATTTGTTTGATTGTTTTTGTCCAAGCAAGCTGAGAAATAGTACATTAAAACAAAATCTCTGACATAAAGGGAGACTGTATCTTTAAAGGGCCTATATGTGGCCTTGATACGCAAATTAACCTTTTGTTAATGGTTAGAATTAGACTATGAATAAAGACAATCACTGCTTTCTCATTTTCTCAAGGTTGTTCTGTTAATTCTAAAATTCAGCCTTTAAACTTTAGTAATGTTTTTTGTGTCTCAAATTTCCACTGAGTTAAAAGATATGAAGTCATGTTTGTCCACGGTGAAAATGGAAGCATAGTAAAACCTGCTTTGTCCTGCAGTCCACATCCTACTGTGTATTGAAACTCAGTGGTGAGGTCTAGTGGTGGTGTGTGCAGGTGACAGCTGGCCTCTCCAGGCAAACACAGCGTCAAAGCCAGAATCCATGAACTGCTTATTCTGCAGAAGGCTACTTGCTATTTTTAATCTCCAACACAAAATAGAGCCGAAGTGGAGATAAGGAATTGGAGCTAGTGAGCCATGGTGTGTAGCCAGTGTCGGCCGTGTGCCAGGCAGCTGATTTGGCACACTGTTAGTAGTTTGTTTTTCAAAAGCGTTTATTTAAATTCCATGATGCTTGAAGTTGTAAAAAGGAAGATGGTTCTCACATGCCATTAACTTTTTTTTATTAAGCACTATCACAATTTTTATCCACACAGTTTTTGAAAATCTCTCTGTTGACTTTTTAAAATGCAGACAATTTCTTTCCGGAGTGTTACAGGCAACCGAAAATGTCAAGGATCATAGGACATAAACGGCCAAAGAAAGTTCTTCAAATCTTTCATCTTACATCCAGGTAGGATCTTAAAAACCACAGGCTGTACTAGACTGTCAAAGATTCATCAGACTGCCCTCTGACTGTGAGGAGCGTTGCCTGTCTGGGTTTTATTAGCCAATATTTTGTCTTGTCACACAGCTAAAAGATTCAGGCTGCCTCTTCCGATGCCCTCAGAGAGCTAAAGAGGATTGCTGAGAGCTGATATAACCAATCATCACAGCCACCGATAAAGTGCTACAGTACCAGGCACAAGCCCATGCCGAAAATAATCTTAGCCTCTTATCTGTGACAGCGACAACCCCCAACTAATAATTTGATTTGGGAAGCACACTGATGGATCTATAAACACTCAGGTGTGTTGGGAGAAGTGATTTGTATGCTCTTGTGATTTCGCAGCTTTGTACTTAGCTGCTATTCTTTCAGATTTCATGTCTTGCGATCAGTGCTATCTCAAATACTGTATACTTGCTGATGTTATCACGGTATCTTCCTGCTTTGTTCTGCTTCCCAGCCACCGTTTATTTTTTTTCCCTGGACTCTGGGCAGTGTGAGAGAGACCAAGCGGGTCACAACAATGCTCACCGGCTCTAATAAGTGTGACCATATGAGCCAGGAGGCTGCTGGATGTAGGTAGGTTTGACACCCCATCATCTGCGGGTCCTTTAATGCCTTGAGGAGCAGGGGTGGACCGGGGCATTTGGAGCCAGCCGTTTCCAAGCCAACCACTCAGCAGGGTTAATTACTATACCAACTGGATGCCCTACCAGTGATGGTCAGTGACCTTGCGAACCATGCTTCATTCACTCACCTTGTTTTTCTTTTTATTTTATTTTTACGCTTACCTGAGTTGTATCATGTGGTGCCTGTGAGATACTCGCCAGTCCCTGCAGGTTCTCTCCCCGGGTGCTCTGATTTGAGAAGTGTAACTTTCTGCTCTGCTGCTGACAAGGAGGCTATTATCTTTGATGATAGAGGATTAAAAAAAAAAAAAAGAAATCAGGCAAAATGTGTCAGTCATCTATATCCAGCGTGTTTCATGTGGAGTTAATAATTCAAATGGATCAAAGTTGTGCGATGCTTAAATGCTTCACTTGTTCTGTTCGGAGTTCAAAATGAGTTCTGTGCCACAACTTTCCATATTATAGTATTTGTTTTTGACTTTATCTCAAGTAATGGTGCTGTTTTAGTCACCTGCAGATGGGTTATTTGTTTCAGCCTCTCCATGTACATTTCCTTTAGGCTGTTGATCTTTCCGCTTGGTATTATCTCACCAGAGGGCCTCAAATTAACAATAGCACATTGTTATAACTAGTTAATTAGACTTCCCAAAAACAACAGCAGCCAGAACATAAACACAGCTCCCTGGGTCTTGCTGCGAAGGGTGGCCAGTAAAGGCACAAGACGCTGGCGGAGTGAGAGCTTGTGGATGGACGATGAGCAGAAGAGTCAGATCTCTATTAAGATAGGAGATGGTGGGCCAGTGTGATAACAGTGGACAGGACCTCGTGATGTGGTGTCAGTGGCGTGGGCACCAGCTGCTAAACTGAGTGGCTGTCCCTGTCCAGCCTTGGGTCAGTTTAGTCATGTATATTACCCTAATACAGCATTTAAAGGTGGGGTGTGTAACATCAGGTGGCTAAAGTCCTGTTAGAGCATCTGAACAACAATGGTGCCCTGCTGTTGTATATGGACTGTTCCTTTTCATTCAACTGTACATGAGAAGATTTTACTTTAATCATATTACTTTATTGAATACTAGATAAAACAGCACTACTCCCTGGACTAGGGCTTGCTATTTATTTTGTATTTGATCATGTGAATTGGTCATATAAGATTCAACATTCTGAACTGAAAATACCCTTTTAAAGTTTCGCAAAACATTTGCATATTTTCCCCAAACTCCTAACAACCTCCATGCTGAGCACACTTAATTCTCTGCTGTCCAATTTTATAAAATGCCTTACCCTTATAAAATTTCACTGGCAGCCAAGAGACTTGTTAAAACTTCTTGTTAATGCATTATTAGCACATTATGCAAGCCCACACTCTGCACAGAAAGTGTGTATGCTGAGTATTAATGGGTTGTGATGCAACAGAAGCAGACTGTGGCAAGCATAGAGAAGCATTTTAACTCCTAATAATTCAAACCAAGTTGACACAACAAAGATATTGATCAAACTAAAGAAAGAGTTGTCAAACTTGTGACTTCTGTTTTGTGTGTCCTTTTTATATAATTATAGTGACACTGGAATACATCTCATCTATTCTGAACGGGTGTGTGCAAATATTTTATAAGAAATGTGTAAATGTTTGTTTAAAGCTTCCAATTGTAGTTCATATATGCAGTCATCCAGCATGCTAGATTGGCCGGAGCTATTTCAAACACAACTGGACAGGGTTTAATCGCCCGTGAGAGAGACGGACAAAAGGGTGGAAAATCTCCAGTTTTTTATATGATCTCTGAATATTATTGCGTTATGACTTTGTTGTAACGTTGACTTCTTCTTAACCATCACCATCAATCCCTCAGCGATAGGCAATGAGCCATTCTCCATTATGCAGCTTGTTAGCAATGTCCAGGCAGTGCAATTACCTGTGTCAACGGCAATGACTGTCTTCAGTGGCAGCTTATTCATCACCGTGTAACTGTAGAGGCTGAAATAATGTTTTAACTTCTTATGATGCTGTCGAGAACCAAAACTTTCCTTGGATGTTGAAGAAGACAATGTTATGATGTTCCTCCTCAGAATGATCCAGGGCTGCCCTAATGTTGGTCTTTAGCCTGTCTAAAAGGTCACATTAATAGAAAAAGTTGTTTCCTGTGTTGAAGGTGCTTAAGGATTTATTATTATACATATCTAGACAGCGGTATACTTTTGGCCTGGGACAACATCAGGCTGCCACAACTCTGGTTAAAAAGTCAAAACATACTATTACTTCAATCAAACAATTAAATCAATCAAACTTTATAGCACTTCAAACAACTTAATGCAACTCAAGGTGCTTCACAACATAAAATCATTAAACACAATATTCACAACAGATTAAAAACAATGGTGGCTTTGTTTCACTTTATTTCACTCAGTAAAAGAAATAGTTTAAAACAGTAAAACTGTATATACTTATTAGTAGATATTAGACATAGACATAAATAACTAATGAAATAAATAAAATAAGAGTAAGTGAGATTAAACAAACTGTTTATAAAACACTACATAAAAGCAAGACAGAATAAAAAAGAAGATATTGGCACAAGTATTACACATTAGGCCAATCTTTCTAGAAAGGGACAATAATAAAACAAAAGTAAGAGTTTATGCAGAAAAAAATCTGAATTGTCACTACGGAACGATTTATAAAACTGATTTACTTTTATTTGATCCCAGACCAGTTTGCACCGCTGTGAGGGCTCTCTGGACTGAAGGGGGCGTGGCAGCAGTAGTGCGCTCTGGATCTGCCTCTGAGCATCACCATCCCGACCCGACAGAGAGGCAGCAGACAGACCAGTATCTTCCCTCTCATCCCCAGTTCCGCTGCGGTGTGTCTGGAGGCGCTGAAGTCGGCTGTTGGCGAACGAGCACCATCATCACGCGCAGGGCTCTGGTCAAACCCGCAGCTCCTGGGCTCTTTTTGGCTGCAGCCTTCGTGTCACTTTGTCAAGGATAATGTTGAGGAGGTAAGCGCTTCCTTCCGGTCGCCATTTTGCCGAAATTGAACGATTTAAAGACGATCTGCTCGAGGTAGTGGGACGATAGTGCTACAGTGTGGGTGACTGTCAGAGCGGATTAGATTTGGGGAGGGACACGTGGTCTGTTCAAGGTGAATGATGCTTCTTTCCACGAAGCTCTGTTATTGTCCCGTTCCTCTAACCTTAGACAAATCTAATTAGCCCAATTAGAGTTAGTGGAGTTTCATCATCACACTTTATTCCTAACTTGTCATTAGTGTATGCCAGCCACCGAATGTCTGCACAACGTGCTTTAGGTCTGAGGTCATTATAGCCTATCAGATTAAATAAAAATCTATATCTAATTTAGCCTATCAGATAACGTAAAATAAAATAAATAAATAAATAAAAATGTCCCAGAGATGGCCTAATGTTTATCAAAATGAAAAGTCTTCCTGTGCGTCATGACGTAAACCGACGTCAAACACCAACCTGTATTATACTTTTCACTCCAGACCAGTAGCTATGGCTTGAGCTTTTGAAAATATATTATAGGCTATAATTGTTCTAGACAGAGCCATTTTCCTATAGCACATAAACATAATAATCATCATAATAAACTTTATTTATGAAGCACTTTTCTAAACAAAGTTACAAAGTGCTTTAGAGTGAAATAATAAAATCAGCATCAGGACTCAATAAAAGTAATAAAACAAAAGCACAAATTAAAATCTTAAAATCATGCAAAGAAAAGAATAAAAACAAATATTAAAGACAATAAATAATATCTGCTAGCACTGCTTATCTGCACTAATGGAAGTTAATGTAAGGATATAGTTAAGAAATGAAATCTTCTGTCTGCATCCTTGACCTTTGTGTGCTACACTTGCTTAACCAGACTATGCCTTTTACCACTGAGTTCAAGTGTGCACTAACCTTTTCAAGTGATTCCAAGATAAGAACTTGACATGTGCAGCGTCTGTGTTCATCAAATATTGGTCACTTAAGGATGTTTGGGTTAATATTAAGTGTTTGTCCACGTATGTTATGTTTATATTCAGACTCTGACTGTGTCTCCTCCTCTCACAGGCATGGACTGGACAAGGATCATGACTGGCATAAAGAAGACCATTGCTGTCCTAAAGCAAAGCCCAATACTGCTACAGATGAGCCTCTTAACCAAACCCTGCCCACACTGTAAGAGTACACAAAGAGCTTCACAGGAATTCTCGTGAACGACTTTGTCCTTTGTAACTTTAAACAGGAAAAAATACAGGGGAAAATAAGATGTAAATTTTATCCTTGTACAACAGAGCATGCCAAAAACACCTGCAACTAAAGAATAATGCGGACCAAACCAATTTAGTTAAAGAGCCTCACAGGTAATCCTCATGGTTGTAACCACTAATACCTGATTTTGAAACCTATTATGAAATATTTACCTCTTCTAAAGCTGGCATTGGCATTTTGTTCTTGTGATTGGCTGACATTTAAAAGACTGGTAAGATCTGAATCATCTTTAAAGGGCAGTCATCTGAAGTACAAGCTTAATAGAGTGGAAACCTCTCTATGTTAAGGCCCCTCACGGAAAACTGTCTGTTTTTTTGTCATCAAAGGATCCAGATAGCATTATTTTGATTAAATGATTAAATGGGTGAAAAAAGCAACTTAAAATAATAATAACCTACTAGAGTCTCTATTTTCTCTGTAGCAATGTTTGGATGTTTTTTGTTTGTTTGTTTTTAAGGCAAATAAAACCTGGTGTCTGTCGCCTTTCAGATCCCAAAGTGATGCGCCGACATGATCCACTTGTTGCTGGGACCAGAGAGAGCCAAGGTCTGCCTGCACCCAGCCCAGGAAGGTGGCAGACATGAGTGGCTGATGAGATAAACGTCATGCTGGGCTGGGTAGGCTACTGCAACTCAGCTAAAACTGTTCTCAAAGAAGATAACAGCAATCACTGCGGCTTTATTCTGCCTTTTTGTACTTCCTGTTCTTTTATGCACATGACAGATGGAACGGTGCAGCAGAGGCAATTAGTGATCCACTCGTTGAGCGACGTCATGTTTTCATCAAGTGCGTTTTAGCCACTGTCATCCTCATTTGAGTCTTCAAAAATGGCCCATCAGAGGCTTGACCTTATGAAAAAAACTATATGGTGAACCCACGCAGCTCCCATAAGAACATCTGTCCTGACTGAACAAAATATTGCAAGCACTGATTCAGCTTCTTACTTCATAATAGCTTGTTAAGGTGACAGGAGTCTTCTTTTGTTGTCCATTTAATGCATAAAAACACTGCTAAAACCTTAATTATGCTTCCTCCCCATTGCATATATTCACTGGCAGGCCTATCTTTTGTCACATTTTCTTGACAGCGTTTCTGTGCCTGACAGCTGTGTATGTGTGAAGAAAAGGGAAATGTCACAAGAGAAATTGGCGTCCATTGTGCAAGGCAGCACTTGTGGAGACCGCTCCTTAGGTTGGCCCCATTTTGAGCCAATGAAGCGGTGTGAGAGGAGCAACACGACTATGTGGATGGCAGGCGGGGAACTTTATAGTCAGAGTGTGCGAGACATAATTCTCATAAAGCAGATGGATAATGACTAGTTGTTTGTCAGTGTGGAAGCAAAGGTTGTTGTTTGTAGACTGTTAAATTAGGTCGATGTTATTGGGAATGATCATCCACCCACACCCCTCTGTCTCCTTCATCCATATCCTCTACCGAATTTGAAAGTTTAATTTGCCTTGATTAAGAGCAATTATGATGTCTCGCAGAGCGTAAAGCGAAATGCTCGAGACGCTGGCCCCTGAAAATGTTTGAGATTGAAAATGGGAGACGTGTTTCCCATCAGAATCCTAATGCACTCTATCTAATGGCTCTGGAGAGAACATTGTGTACCCAACATAAGGAATAAGGACTGTCACTGCTGTGTGTAGGTCAGTGACTCAGAGCATAATGCCAACGTCCTGTATTCCCATGCATGCTTCATAGCCTTTTATGTTCTTCTTTTTCACTTTTTATCTCTCACCTTATGCTTAGCGTTACTCTTTGTCCACAGGTGATCATCAAGAGTACTACAATGGACATGGGGAAATTCCAGGTGCCCGCTGCTGACCGTCCCAGGATGCACACATTCAATGGAGCTCGACTACAGAGTGGAATGAAGGGGTGACCTGGAGACAGCTTTCTGCACCATTGTCCCTATTTACATGAGATATTTAGCCTCACCAGAGGTACAGCTCTATAGATTTTATGTACATCAGAGAGCAACGTAACCTTGGGTCAGTTAAAGATGCTTTAGGATCAATTATCTTCTACAAATTTGAAGCATAAGTTTTTCAGCAAAATTTCTCTGCCTTTCTTTTGGATCTGGACTGGACATGTTTAACCTGAATGAAGGCTATGATTATCTTGCCTTATGGTCAGCAAAATACATACAATTAATACAAGCTTTCTGTGAAAAATGTCCTGATTCCAGAGAAATTGTGATTTGAACCTGTGTGAGCGCTGGGGCTAGATGCTAAATGAGGAGCATATAACACTTGGCCAGGAGTCTCAATTGGCTCCATGTCTGCACATATGTTTCTTGCACATTTTTCACACTCTGAGAATTGTACCAAAAATAAATGTTCAAATTGATAGATGTTAACAGATACGGTGGCCATTTGTAAAACCACCAGGATTTGCACAGCAACGCGGAAGGAAAAAGTGTGAAGGAATGAAAAAAATGAGGAGAGCGACCCAGATTCTGCCCTACCCACAAATCTCTGAAATTAAGTCATTTATTATTTTTTTTCCCTCCCTGCAAATGTTGTCCAGTGATGTGTAATGGAGGGCAGGGTTCATGCCCAGAATGATGAATTTGGTCACAGCTGGGTGGACACACACACACACACATACAGAAAGAGAAAGCACCAACAAATGTTTCAATCTCCTCATCATTTGACAGGAGCGGCCTGTAGCAGCCACCAGAGCAGGCTGCTATGATTATTGTCTCACCGGGCTGACAGTGCTTTTGGAGACCACATGATCAGAAAATTCAACGGGTTTAAAAACCTCCCAGGGTGTTTTATGCAATCATTCCAGATCTCTTGTCACATCTTATAAGGCCTTGTTTATCAGTAATTATTTGTCACTCAACAGCACTTTGACTGTGACAAGTAAACCTACGTCAGTTCTCATTTGCAAACGCGGGATCAATATGCAGCTTGTTACGAAGGGAATGAAGTCACGGAGGGCACGACGTTTGAAGTGGTCTCCTCCGAGGGCTAGTAATTGATTTTAGATTTAGTCGTATCCCCAGCTGCTCAGACAGCCAGAAACACCACTCCTTTTGAATGAGCTCAAAAGTATTGCATGTTGTTTTTTTTGTTGTTTTTTTTTTGCAGTTAGATGTAATTTGTTGATTTCTATTCACCTCCCCGCTCCACTCCGTGTCAAACTAAGACATTACTGAGAGCACTCCCACAGCGAGTTCATTATCACCCCATCCTAATTGGGTTAAAGTAACTTAATGTGCGGTAGGTCTAGCAGAGAAGGGGGTTCAAAGGATGCCCCTCCAGTGCTTCTTAACCTCTTCATTCTCACAGCAACTTTGATGTAGACTAATGATTGGGAGGCAGATCCATCGTCAAGGCGTAGACTCTTTTTATCTGACTGTTTCATTTAGAACTGACACGAGCGAAATGCGCAGGGCCTCTTCCGCAAGTTTTTCTCGCAGATATTTAACTTGCACAAACAAATAGTAATGAACACCAAACAAGAAAAGTTGAAACTTATCACAGCTGTTGAGTAAAGATAAGTCCTAGTGGTTAAGCTTCCCCTTCAGCAGCTAACATCAAAACATCAGGATTGGCGGGTGGTTGTTTGTTAAGAGGAGTGACTAAATGTCTCGCTTATTAGCTTGGCTGTAGAGTGTGGCTGCTGGGGTCACAAGAAGAGCTAGTGGACAGGTTCCCAGCACTGCCCAAGTGCCCCGATGTCTATGTACAAACACACACTCATACACATACAGAGTGGTTCCCTAAGGAGCAGGCAGCCAGCTTGCTTACAGCGCTTTGGCAAAGCTGCCCATTTTTCCCCTCAGTGGCAGCTGCTGCTTCCAGAGGCTTGATAGGCTATTAATACCCAGGCTAATTTTACCAATCCATTCAGATTTACCGTTTTCCACTTGTCACTGTGTTGATTAAGAGGCACATGGCCATCAGCGCGGTTGACTTAATGAGATGAACAAGGACTAATAATGCACTGGGAGTTCAGAAGGAACAGAAACAGTGGTACTTTTTCATGTCGAGTCAAGTCTTGTAGCCACACAAATAACCCCATACACTAACTCTGGTAATTCAAGCCAATTATTATATACAAGAGGAGAACTGAATTTACCTCATGACATTTTATGATATGGATACAAAAACAAAAGGCTTAACCAATACATTTTCAGTTCATTGTAATTCTTTATCTTTTGTAGCTGCTGCATTGCTCCCAAGGGCCTGCAGGTGGTGCAACAACATAGGCTGTAATGTGTCACACACTGTAATAACTGCTGCTACATGAGGAGATAATGATTGTTATTTGAAAAATAAGGAGAATTGTTCATAGCTGTGTGGGATGACGTGTCAAAATAAGAACAAGTATTGAGTATTTTTACGCCAGAAATGATGAATATGTTTTGCTTAATCTTATTTTATTTATAGTGAGTGGCTTTGAAATACATATAGATATTAGTTGAATGTATAGACTATACAGTTACCTTGCCCCTGCCATGTTGGGAACAGGGCCTAGCATTGTTCCTAATCTTGTGTGTTCTTATTCTTGGTGCTCCTCGGATCCTCTGTCTGTCTGCCAGCCCACTGGCTCTAGAACGTTCAGCTTCACTAAACTGATCTGCCATGATTTGCCGCTGGTTATGCATCAGTGCTGCAGTCTCATCTCACATTCCCCTCTACAATACTGCACTGTGGAATAATGAACCCTGTTTGAGTCTGTCTGCCTCCCTGCCAGTGTGTGTATGTGTATGGAGTCTCCATGTTTTCCATGATTGCTGCATTTGACAACAGAGCCACAGGGAGCTCGGCAAAGCATACTCCGGTCCAGGTTTAATTTCCTCTGTCAGATGGAGCGATAGTTAGAACAAATGTACTGTAGCAGGGAACCACGGTTTTCCCCCGTCACATTCAGCGCCGTTGTTTACTGTGCGTTGTTTCAAACCTGTTTTGATTTTACTCTTTGCATACACAAGCAACATTTGATTTTATTTCTCTTTTTTTCAGAAAATCGTCAAAGCCTCAAAGTTGATCAAGAAGTAGGTTGACATCTTGGGTCCCAAAGTCGGTGAAATTACAATCGCTCTCTTTTACACGAGTCTCCCACAACAACAGCAGCAGAGGATGCTGAACCGCCCCCATCTAATAAACCAAACAGCGCCATCGGAAGAAGGTAAACTTCGAGGCTGTAAAAACACTGTGAAGGTTGAAAGGGTTGGGGAAATTGAGTGGGGTTGCTGTAAAAGGAGCAGATGGGGAATAAGGTGTGGCAGAACTGGAAGGAAGGGACTGGGAAACTTTTTTTTTTTTATCCTTTCCTCAGCTTTGCGCAGAACTGACTCACACAACATATGCTGCTTTTGTCAGCATGCGATTCTCTGCTCTAAATTATAACTGGGGTATTACTCACGCCCTCCGAGCCTGAGAAAGTACCGCATTCTCAGTCGTTTTTATCCCTCCAACACATTTGCAAAGGCCCTGCTACATCTGCTGCTAAAAAAGGGAACCTTAGATTTGTTGCATCACATGATAATATAAGCAAAAGCCAGCACCATCTATGCTC
Organism: Rhyacichthys aspro; assembly: GCA_036850595.1. Lineage (NCBI taxonomy): Eukaryota > Metazoa > Chordata > Actinopteri > Gobiiformes > Rhyacichthyidae > Rhyacichthys > Rhyacichthys aspro. The sequence continues at coordinate 6,365,985 of CM072165.1, forward strand.
TACGTCAGTTGATCTTTAAAGAACCTCTCATGGAATCCGACACTAGACAACTCCTCTTTTGCGCGTGACAGTTTCTATTCAGACTCGTCACCGGAGTAGCACCACCTGCGCTGCCACACAGTTGGCCAGGGATCTGACAGAATATCAGCACATAATCACTGCCAGCGAATGAGCAAACATTCACCCGAAGCATCTGATAGGAGAGGGTGTTGATGAATGACTCATTGGTGCGGCCTTTGTAATTGAGGCAGATCAGGCTGACATATGAGCAGCAAAAATATTTACCGGCTGTCTGGCTTAAACACACAGCGGTCTTTAAAAAACAATTAAGGTAACGGTAGAGTCGGCGATTTCGTTGAAATTCAGTCACGTTTATTGTTGAACGTGTGATGTAGTTCAAGGTTCACATTGTTAGTAGTATAATTCATCCTGTTCACATCCCAAGGGGTTATTTAATGTTTAGTCAGTGGCGTATCCTGTTTTCTGTTGAAGCAAGAAAGACCTTTCGTTAAATCCGTTGCTGTTAAATGAATTGCTTCAATTTTATTACTTTTTTTTTCTCAGTTTCGGCCACATTGGGTGGGACGAAACAAACAAAACTGACACCAGGAGTACATTTAGTTGGTTACATTTGGTTAAGCTTAAGATAAAACTACAAGGTAACTAAGGTGTAACTACAAAATAACACACAGATCACTGTTTATGTAGCATCATTAAGTCTACTTTGTACCGATAAGTTTTCTTAAAATGGAAGTGAATAAAAAAAATGTTGTAAATGACATCAAACGCTTAAGCCCAGCGGCCGTTTTGAAGCTTCCAAGCGCCACAGCTGGTGACCCTTTTCCCCTCCGAATCAATTTGTCAGTTGCTTGTCTAATTGGTAGAGGTGGCATCTAAAGTTGCCGCGCGCCGAGTAAATGTGCCACTCTTCCGTGACTGACTGAGCGACTCATCAAGTGAAAAATGTGGGCATGTCATCGGAGCCAGCCCGAGAGGAAGTAGTGAAAAAGAATGAAGGTTTGCCACGTCTGCCGCTGTGCATGCTAACGACTGCATTAAACACCCCTCAATTAACATAAAGCACTAGCTCGTCATCGCTCAAATTCTCCAGGAAAAGCCACTGATCATCCATTTTTGAACAGTTTAATCATTTAGAGCCAAGGCAGCAATTGACTAATTACAAACAAAGACTATAATCTCACTTTGCTTTCCAGCGTCTCAAAGATTGACTTTAACAACTGCGCCGTGATGAGTGTTTGGTCTGTTTTTAGCATTGTCACGTTTGGAATATTGCCTCAAATGTCACTCGTGATTCAACCACAAATCCATTTCAATGAGCTTTGAATGTTGCGTTCGTGCTGCTCAAGGCACGTTCCCCAATTCCCCCGTCTGGGAAAAAAAGGTTTTATTTGTCAACCAGGCAATGTTTCCCAGTGTGCAATGTGAAAGATGCTCCGTGTTAGCTATCGTACTTACTCTCCTGCAGGTAATAACCCAGAAATAACATGCAGAGATGATGCTCTAATGATATTACTGATGAAGAAGCCAGGATTATCCAGTGCTGCAACAGACTGGAAGGAGCCAGGGTGCGTTCAGTGTAATGGCCCTGGCCCGGATAATCCTTCAGAATCAATGCAGTCAATGAGGCCACCCATACGATCATGAAATGTGAGAGGGTGTCATGTGTGGCATCTGCCGGAGCACTGACTGGGTCCCAACATACTATACAGCGACAGCATCATCAGCTTCATTTTTTCCTCATTTGAAACGTGGGATCCTTTCCAGTTCTTGCTCGGACATTTATCATCGGCATAGTTTGTCTGCATCCAGAAGTTTTAGTTAAAGTGATGTTTGGACTTGAAATGGCCTTGTAGAAAACACTTGAAGGGCCGCAAAGAATCCTTTATGGGGCCGAAAATTGAAAAGATTTCAGTCTTACAAAATGTATCTTTAACATGAATTTCCTCTTTTTATGGAAACTGGTTTTAGTTGGATTTTAAAAGGTTTTAGTTGCATTTAAACAGGTTTTAGATGGATCTGAACAGGCTTTATTTATCTTTGTAGAAAAAACTGGCTCAACCTAAAAGATTTCATGAACATATAAAATAAATCTGATTCAAATCCATCTAAGACTTGTTCAAATCCAACTACAACCTGTTCAAGTCCATCTAAAACCTATTCAAATCCAACTACAACCTGCTCAAATCAAAATAAAACATAGAACCAAAAGTATAATCTACTAAATTAATTGGAGGGCCACATAAAACATTGCAAAGGGCCGCATCTGCCCCCTGGGTCTTGAGTTTGACATGTGTGGCTGTTTGTGATGTACTGAGGGAATGGGGCAGAGTGCTCTTGGCTCCATCTAGTGATATGATGTGACGGGCCAGGTACATTTTGATATGTCTATAATGCAACAAACCGCTGTTTTTATCTATTGATATTGTAAGATATTGCATTTTTTTTAAATTTTTCATTGAATATTACATGGCTTTACAAGGAACACTGTCTGCAAATGGCTGAAAGAAGCCAAATACTAAGCAGTGCCAAATACAGTATATATTTTTGAGACTTGTCCCCAGAGCTCGTTGAGTGGAAACAAAAGCTGAGCCGGTGACATTTGCCTTCCACAAGCGTACATTCATCATGTTCCTTTTATGGAATCAGATACATGTGGCTTTTAAATGACGCAGCTTCCCTTTGAATAGATTTCTAAGTAGCTTCTATTGTTTTATTATTAGTATTCCTGTTGAACTCATTAATTAGCTGCATGATTGCTAAAAGAAATCTGCAGTGTAACTTAATTACCTTATTTTGATGTGGAGTGCAACCTAATCTTCAAAATAATTAAACAAGCTCAACTTTATATCAACATTTTATGATACATATAAACAATTACATCTTGTCTTAACAGAGAATATAATAATATAGCTTGAATATGATTAACTGTTCCTATGCTTGCATTTTTGGATATAACACTGTCTGCTTTCACTTGGACTCTGAATACAGGGGAAAGGGCCCTCCCTGGTATTAATAAGTAAACAGCCAGGCATTCTCAGGGTAGAGAGAAATCCCTGGTTAAAAGGTGGGATTTAAAAGTCTCTACAGCTCCCAGCTTGAAGCCAGCTAAAGAGGCACAGCCACAAAGGAAGTGTGTCAAGTGTGCAAAATTGCCTCTGTGGTCCTGTATCAGCAAAGACTACAGAGAACCATTAGGTTTTGTATATGTCTTTTATCATAAGGACAGCCAGGCAAATCCAGCACATGACCGATTGGGTCAGCTTACAGCATGTTCGTGCTTTGGTGTTACGTGAGTGAGCAGTTGAAAGATGTTCAAAGCATAGAGAGGCAGTTTTTGAACACCCACTTGCATACTGAGCTATGACACTCGAGTGGCAGTTGGCAGGAGAGTGGGCAGTGACCTGGCCGCTGTAGTCTCAAGTGGCTTGGTGAAGATAAAGGGCTACTCCGGCCACTCAGTTTCAAGAGATCTCACCCTGGCAGTGGTCAGGGTTTCATGAAAACAGCAGTAAATCTGTTGAGTGTATGCAGAAAACAACAAAGCCATGGCTTGATTTGAGTAGTTAAGCAGAGTTTTTGTGTTGTACAAGTCTGTAAAATAATAATCCGCCTTCTTTTTTTTTTCTTGAAGCCCAATTTTGAAGAAGTTAGTACATCTAAAGCCATTCAGGGCTAGCAAACCATGAAGAGCTGCCATGTGTGCAGACAGCAGTGCTCCAATTTTCAGAACACACGCCATGTTCATATGAGAGAATTACACAAGACATCCGTTTTGGGGGCAGAAAAAGCCTTAAGCATTGTTGAGCTCTCGGTGCGTTTAAAAAGCAGGCCACCTAAGAGGAGCCATTACTTCAACTATTTTCTGTGATTTTGACAAAGTCTGCAAAGAGATTTCTAAGAGCTGGGAACTGAACAAAGCCAAGTCACATGCTGAGGATGCGTGTGGAGCCATCTTCCCAAACTCCTTCAGTTGACTGGCTCCCATCAGTGCTTCAAGTGTAGGCGAAGCAGATATGTGCACCTGTTGTCTCTCTTGTATTCATGTTTAAAGATGACTGTTGTGATTTGTGAATTGCTCCAACTTCTGTTTTCCACATTTCATGATCAAAAAGTGTTCAAACACAAACAAGGAGTGCATACGTTTGCATAGATATATGGATATATTTTCCCTTCTAACTGCCTTTTGGCTTCTGGACTTTTGTCATTATAGTATCCTTCGCTCATCTAGAGTCAAACCACTATGCACTACTGCCGTGTACATTCTGGCCCAAAGTAACCTACCCTCTTTGACCTATTTTTGTGAGATTTCTCTTTTTTTCCTCCATGGCTGGGTTTTTTGATGGAGGGTCTGACTGAGGGTGTTGTCTTGTGTAGTCTGTAAAGCCCTTTGATGCCACTGTTGTTGTGATATTGGACTACATAAATAAAACTGAATTGAATTGAAATATAATCCTACCGTAGACAACACAAACTAACGTAGTAAAGCCTGCTTGCTGGGCTTCTCTCTCAAAAATCTATTTAAAGTGTAACAGTGAAGTCATTCCCTCTACATTCCCCAGCTACATGACTTTTTTCTAACCTGGCTCATCTTATTCCCACAGGTTCTCGTGTCAACAAACATCGCTGAGATGTCCCTGACCATCGACGGTGTGGTGTTTGTAATTGATCCCGGATTTGCCAAGCAAAAGGTTAGCCCCCCACTGCCACCCCACCCTCCCCTCCTACACCCTCACTCTCCCATCTTCTCCCGCCACTCCTTATCTGCCGCGATCATCTGCTTGCATTGCCTGGGAATCCGCAGATAAACACAACGGTGCACACCTGACAGCGGCAAAGATGGAAAAGCTGGTTATTTATTCCACTGACATTTCACCAGCCTGAAGCCATAGTGTGCACATGGTGTAATACAAGATTATATATGCTCATTGGTGCTGTTTTAGTGTAGCTTTTGTCAGTATATCTCTTTGTTTGGGTTAATGATTTTCCCACAATTGTGCATTGTAGAGATTGTTGTGTTAGGTGTATTACCTTCATATCTGAGTCCAGTGTCTCCTGGTGATGGCCATTAGCAAAGTGTCAGCCCAGCAGAGAGCGGGCAGATGTGTTCAGGGAAAGGTTTCAAAGAAGGTGTCTGGATGAAGGTTTGCATTCTTTGAAAGCTTTCATCAAATATGTCTTGAATGACTGAGATTCTCCACAGACATCTAGACACTAAGAAATCAAAGCATATAAGGAGCAAATGCAGCTAAAATCCTTGTACAAAATTGTGACTAATTTCCATTTCTATTCTTTGATGCCAGTGGCTCTCTATTATGCAACATTTGCTCTTAGTACTCCATTATTCCCAGTTCAGCTCAGTTGTCATTTTTAGGAATTTTTTCCTGACCTGTGCAGTGACACAGCCGTCTCATGACAAAGTGAATTTTACCAAGTTTAATAGCTCTTTAAATGCCCTAGTCTAACTGCATCTGTTGGTATTAACATTTAAATAGTTCTTTGCTTTCATTTTTTTCTGCTTTCCTTGTAGAGGACAACACATATTGAGAAATCCTCACGAAATGGATTCACTAGGTAGGTGAAAATATATATAGCCTGCTGTTTTTGTTGTTGTTTCTTATGAAATCCTGGTTGGGAAAATGTCAAAGGAAAAAGAGAATAATGCTGGCAGATATCAGATATTATTTATTGAATGTTTGAAGATTTGAGAAGCCCCTTATTGGACACAACGCTTGGTGTTTTTGTCTTAATTATTATAACAATGTACAGGAATTTGCTCATAGTCATTTGCTCATGAGTGTTTTTCTGCATATTGTTGAGAAGAACACCTCTCCTGTTCCTCCTCCTCTTCCTCTTCCTAACCTCCTGCTCCCTCCCCCTTTTCTCGCCATAATATAGTTTTCATCTCACCTCTGAGATTAAACTCATCTCTCCCAGTCCACTGTGGCAAACGCCATTTTGAGAATGAAATTGGTTACATCAATAGCGACGCTATCACCTTGGCTATTGCCTTCCCTTTATATTCCTCCAGTGAAACGTGACTGACCCCCACTGCTATCCCCACTTTTCTCACAAAAAACACGAGCGTAAGCATCAGCAGTTGCAGTGGCCTTGTCTGACTAGCCTAACTGGGAACTGTGGGCTGAAGGGAAAGGAGAGGATTATCTTTTATTTATTTGATCCCCTCCTGACAGAAGGTTACTCCTAACTAGCTCCTGAGTACACGGAAGCCAGTTCGCCACCGCAAATAAAGTCTGCCTGCAGTGTGTGAGAGTTTCAGGACAGGCGCTTTATAATATCTAGTTACAGTGGATCGATTTTGATATGCTGTGTCAAAGGCCCACCCCACAGTAAATGGACAGGTCAGAGATGTGCCTCTGGAGAGTCAGGACACTACACGATTGCGGAGGTTTTGTCAGTTAATTTAACGTCTTATTTAGAAATGGATTGACAGACGGATGGCGGCTCACATTTCTAAGACCAAAGTGCTTCTTACAAGGCCGATAAAAGGATTGTCCCTCATTTAATCTCCCTGATGATCAAAGATATCATCCCCAAATGCCAGTGGCTTTTTCCATTTCAGCCCGTCCGCCGGCTTGATTTTCCTGAAACGCTCAAATGTGTGCTTTATTTCTCTTTGCCCACCTTCCTCTTCACTCACTAAACACAAGAGCAGCCGTGTGAGTCAGCCAACCAAATGGAAAATCCAAAAGAAATCAGTAGCGATTTACACAAGGACTTGGCTGGGTGGGATTCATTTGCCTCGTGACATTTCCAAAGAAGTACCTTTCAAAGCCAATGTGGTTTAATGTACCTTTAGCCTTTCATCTCATTGATTTGGCCCTTGGTTAATATATCGGATTCTTGTGTGTTGAGGCAGTCAATACTCACTTTCTGATGAGCCTCGTTGTGTATAGATTGAATTTCCACACTGGTTCATCATGCTGGAAGTACTTGGAAATCAGATTTTCACCTTTGTTCAGCCAGACATGAGCCACTAGTGCAGTAAGTATTGTGGCCAGGACTTATTTTGTATTAAAAAAATGAAAAAAGTAGCTTTGATGCCTGAAATCAATATTTGTTAATCATAAAAAAATGCCTCCCTGCTGTTTGAAATTAAATTTTTTTGGAGCACACGAGAGAAATGAAAGTGAACGAGTAAAGCAGTCGGTGCTTGAAGCTAATTTTCAGTTAACATGCAACTGGTCATTAGGCTTCAGCTCTCGGGAGCCAAAGGTCAATAATTGCATCTGGAGGAAAAATCTTTTAACCAAACGGTGGAAGCCTTTTGTGTTGAAGCATTAAGTAAAAAGTTCCCTCGTAATTGCATTAGTTGTTTAGGATTGCCTGAGCGCAGGATGAAAAATGGGCTCTGCCATGATTACTTCTCTACTGAGTGAGAGCTCTGGCCATCACGAGAGCCTTTTAATTTTTATTCATGACATGTTCTCTTCAAGCAAACCACACAACAGTCTGCCTTTGTTTGACTGCTGCTGGTTCTTTGTTTAAAACTACTATGTCACTGTCTTTTACAGGAGACATTACACTTAGAGGCAAAGTGTGAAATCATTCGGTGGTGAGGTTACACTTTTTTCAGAAACCTGAGTATACGAGGATGTGGTAATTACTGTGTCTATAGTTCCACTGCATTGAAAATATCCCATGCGGACTAAGATCATACAGCTCCATCTAAAGCATCTACAACTATAACCAAAGCAGAAATCAGTGTATTTACCTAAACTGTATATTTTTTGATGTGTCCAATGTCCTCATACAATACTTAATATAATTTTACAATGTAGAGCTATCAAACTGTTAAAAACTATTCCAGATTTACTGGTGACACTGAGTATTAATCAAAGCTGACTTCTGTATAAACTTTCAAAATTGTTCTTAGTCATTGCCAGTCTTGTCTTTGCCCCGAAGGCTTGGAGCATTTCAAAGTTCCATCCATCCCGTTATGTCTTGTGCAGCCCCTGGGACACTGATGCGAGCCCTGGATTTACTGAACTACCTGGCAGTTCTCAATGATGACAGCGACCTGACCACGCTCCATGATGGCAGCGTTCCTCCTAGACCACCAGCTGGCCAAGACCGTTGTTGCCAGCTACCAACTCATCTGTTCCAGTGAGGTCCTCTCCATCGATGTTGGCAGGAAAAACTCCCTGCTGCCTCCATGAGAACTTTGGATTTACTTAGATATAGATTCATTCTTTTACTCCTTTGTGTTGAAAAGCACCGGAGTTAACATATACTTTAGTTTGGTTACTTGCTGCCTACCAGGGTAAAGTCTGTAGAGTCAGCGATTATTTGTAGAGAAGGGAAAAATACATGTCTGTACAAAATGTATAGGTGTAAGTGGAAAAGCACCGGTGTGCTTCAGCAGTAATTGCTCTTTGGGCTTGCCAAAGCAGAATGCTGCTCATTGAGATGAATCCTGACGCCTTTGAAGGGAGTGTGAGGGTCTTTGAGTGTAGGGGAAATGGATTTAACTAGATGTTTGGACGAAGTATGCACTTAAAGTAGGTGTTTTGGATGGCAGTTTTTTTTTCATTTTTGCTGAGTTCATTAGAGAAAGAGGCAAAAGTACACCTGAGAACGGTGCAGCAGCGTCAGCCAACCATGAGGCTCAATAAACACACATTTTAGTGCTACACACACAATCAAGCCAGGTTTGACACTAAGTAGCTGAGACCAAGTTCACTGAGCGCTGCACTTCCACACTCTTTGTTTCTTGATCATGCTGATAGCCATTCTCTAAGGAATTTAGTTAGGAACCGGACACCTCTCTTTTCTTTTCCATAAACTGTTCACAATAAATTGTTCCCTGTGAACAGTGGTGTGCCTCTGTTGAGCTTAGGCCTTGTTATTCTTTGTAGGATTTCCTTAACTACATATGGGTGGCTGTTTAGAGGCTTATTACAATCTTGTAAGTGTTTTTTTGTGGACATTGAAGGCTAAAGTTGAGGCAGGTATTGACCACACTTAATTTTTTACATTACTTTGATTGGGTTTTATTAAATAATTACATCTGTATGTGCTTGCATAATAACTTGTGTTTGTGTAATAGCTTTTTTTTTTCTTGAACAGTCCAGAAATTCACTCAGCTAATGCAATGCTGTCCACTGATGTAAACAGCTGCTGGATTATGGAGAGCTGAATGTGCCACAGTGAATCTTCAGGAGCAGTGTCATCTCCACCTATCACCCAAATCCAACGAGGGCTGGTTACTGGCATCTTCAGGCAGGTCAGGCTGTAGAACAAGCAGAGCACTGTTAGATTTGCTTTATTGGTTGTGAGAAAGTGAGGCTGCTACCTTGAGCTTCCATTACTTTGTTTTTAATGGATTCCATTATCGAACTTCCCCTTCTGTCATTTTATTGGCTACATTAACCGACTATACTTGTTTGTCTCCTGTGATTTTGCAAATGATCATTACTTTTTTTTGCCTTGTTAGCTTTGTGTATTTCTGCAAAATATGCCCTCAGACTAAAAATGGAACGAGTTTTATTCATTTTTTTATATCTTGTTAATAGATAAGTCCTTCAGCGCGCACACACACTTGCTATCACAAACAAACACAACTGCACAGTCACAAAAGTTTGGTCTCTGCTCATGGAAATAAATGTCATTTTGTGGGGAACATTTATTCAGGGGTGTCTGAAGCAAGCAGCCTGACAATGTGAATTATGGTGTTAATATTTACATGTTTGTCAACATTAACCTTTATCTGAGAGACAAATTTGTGGCTCACGTCGGAGCTTTCACAGCATTGGAAGATCAGGTCTTTGTTTGGAGAGGCCTTTATTGTGACGGAAAGCCTTGGTTAATCACAACAGCTACTTTCTGCCAAACTAAATGTCTGCAAAGTTGTCATAAACAGATTTGCCTCTTTGACTAATTATTCGATTAATTTCTGTAACTTCTTTTTCTAGATTGGTGAAATGCAAGCCAAGGTGACTAACTAATCCAAATTTGGGGGAAAGAGACAAGATGGAGCCAGTTACTCCAACACTTGTAAAAGGACTACACTTAGTATTGAGGTTTGTATATGTACACAGTAAAACTCAAATTACAATCTGGTATATTTTTCACCAACCTCATTGTAAATTTTTATTAAACATCATTCCGTGATGTTTTGGGCTCATACTGGGTTGCGATTTTGATTAAAAACTACCTTCACTGCGAGAGATTGTACGTGTCTGGTTATAAGTATTTAGTTGCTAATATTTCATTTTATTATCATTATATTATAAAGACTAGAAGAAACTATTAATGGGCATTGCCTTTTTAAATTGTTGTTTAAACAGATTTTGCAGGCATTATAAAGGTGCTGTTGCCCATAGCATACATGGACACTTTGCATTTTACCGATCAGCTGCTAAAGAAAAGTCAGAATGAACAGAAATAACATAATTCGTATCTAAAGTTTTTCCCATTTAACTCATACAAAGCATGCACTGAGAAATCACATTTGACCTGCCAAATTCAGCTTGTTCTCTGGCTCCTGAGAGAAGGGAAATCTGCTTACTGGGATATTGATAGCTTCAGAAACAGTTGGAGTGAGGAGGAATCTTAATTACAAATGTTTCCGAGCAGGATCAGTATAAAATCCCTGCTGTGACAGAGCCTCTTCTTGCTCTGGAGCTTTGTGTCAACCTCCAACCAGTACACTGAGGCAAGCCTTGTACAGTAGTGTCATAGAAAGTGCTTCATACAAGGATCTTTATATAACCAAAACCCCACTTTGATTCTTACCCTAAAATTTAGCTTCTCAGTCTTTGCTCCATCTTGGTCAGGGAGATTGTGAGATAAACATAATTGTTGTCACACAGTAGGAAATAGTGCCCAAATATTGGCCCTACATTCAGACTATACAAGAAGCCCCCTCAACAAGACTACTTTATGGAAATGACAACAGTAGATTAATATATATTATCTCATAACACATGTATTGATCATTACTTTATAAAGTCTGATTAGATGTTGGTGGTTTTCAAGCATCTACAGACACTAAAGGGTCCCTTCTGTCAGCTACTATTCAAATTAAAAAATTAGATAATAATCATAATATAATGACTTAAACCGAAACAAATTTAATTGCTCTCTAGCCCTAAAGCATAATATCTGAAAAACAATACATAGAAGTATCCTGACCGCAGTCTGAATCAAATGGATTATTAATGTATCATCTAATGTTTTTAACCAGTTAACTGAAAAAAAACAACATTTGAAATAGCCATAGTAAAAGTAAACACTTTGAGCTTAGCGAGGAAATGATTTGCCAGTGTATTCTTCATGGATAGCTCTGAACATTAAAGCATAAAGTGTGATTTGTAACGGCCTTGTTTGTTGTGATTAAAACTGCAATAGTACAATCTTGCTTGCAAGTTAACTTTTCATCTGCAAGATAGTTGCACTACCTAAAGATAGCGCTAAAAATAAAGGCGTAAGCAACTTTAACAATCTCTGTAGTGTCTGGAACAAGGCAGCCAGAGATACCAGACCTGCTAAGGGAGTTTTAAATTAAGCCTGCAGATTGTGTAATATGCTAAGTCAGGAAATTAGCATGTGTGCTTTAATATTTTTGGACTGTTGGGAGACGGATTTTTAAGTGGATGGCCTTTTGCAGGGGAACGTACACAGAACCACAAAATGGTGCCAGAGAGATTAGCCTCTCCAAAGTGAAGCCAATAGAAAACCCATTAGTTTGAGCTGATCTGGAAATTATATGGAATTGATCCTGAGGTAAGAACAGTTTTTCATGCTCAATACTTCCCATTGATTCACACTGCCATAATTACAAATGAAAATCATTATGTCTCCAAGTTGTATTTTGTTAGTGTCTGATATAAGGCCCCACCATAAGAGCATGCAGTTTTGGGCTTAATTATATGTCTGGCACTAGTCCTTTGACAAGAATAATTTGCTGAATATTTTTAAAACATGGAGAGTTATCTGAGGTCAAGGGTAGCCTCATCTACTGGATATTTTCTCTCACAGCTGTTACTGACACAAGCGACTTTCTGTGCTGACTTTGGGGACTATTTTATGTGGGGCTTTTTTGACAGTAACTCAACAAAAGTCGCAAACGTAAACAAATACCAGACAGGTATTGTTCAGCGTGTTTTAAAAGAGTGTGAATCACCACCTCGCTACAGCTCAATCTCCCACCACCCACCGCGTCTGGGATGGTGCCTCATCATCATTTGAGACCGTGGGTAGGGAAGTTTATTGTAGAACACCTCAGCGTTTCAGGAAATCCATCCACCCACCCAGTACTTTTCCCTATCCCACACCAGTCCCAAAGCCACCAATCGGAGCTGAGACAGGTGTCTTATCTCCATCGCGCAGCACAAGCACAGCCAATCTTGCAGGAAGATGGCGACTGGAATGTGACAAATCCATCTGTCCTGGTTTGAATTTGTATGCTAATTTGAAGTAATAGCCCCTCTGGTGACAGTGCAAGGGAACAATTCAATCATGCCATCTATGACAGTTGCTTTCCAACCTTCTCTGTGATATGGGAGTATATGCACGTAGCGCTGAGTTAAGTTTGATAGATTGGTTATGTAGGGGAGATGTGGCATGTAGACTGCATGTTTAAAATGGGCTGCCAGTTCGAAATGACTCATGCAACCACTGAAGGAACCTGTGCAGAAGTATGCGGCCACAACCTCAATATGCTTAGGAAAACAATATTTGATGTAACCTCCTTTTATTTCCTAACAATGCCTCAGGGATTGGTAGCCACCCTGAACTTTAACCTGTTTTCACTGTCACAGACTTCACCAGATATGTGCGAGATATCCACGCATATAATCATACTAACGCAATTGTTACATTGTCACACGGAATTATCTCCGGCTGTGATTCGATTCAGTGAAAGGCTTTTGTGTGTCACTGGAAAGAAATAGGAAGATCAGAAAAAAATCACACAAAATACAGAGTAAGTGTATGGACGCTCAGAGCAGCGCCATACGTTTAGAGAGACAGCAGCTATACAACTTGTGATTTCTCTTGTTTCTTGGCACATTCTGCTCTGTGCAAATGTATGGCACTCTGCAATCTTTAAATTAATCTACAGCACAGAACAGATTATGGTTGATGGAGACAGATAAGCCTTAAGAACAAACCGCTCTTCATTTTGCTTGCACTATTACTTCCTACCTCCACTTCACTGTTTGGCTCTATTATTACGACAGTAATTGTGTTTATCATCTCTTATTTGAGCTAAATATACTTCTCCAATTAAAAAGCAACAAAAATCATGACACAAAATAAGCTGTGAAATTAGCAAATATACATTTGTCTCAGCAAAATCCTAGCAATTTGTTGAATTTCCCACTCCATTTTGAGTATTGACACTGCTAACAAGTCTCATGAGAATTATCTGGAAGAAATAAGGCTGTCTTATAGTCTATCTTCTGGTGAATATATGAGCAAACGGGAACGTTGCCTGTCGTTTTCTGTCTTTTCATACGCTCACTACAGCAGTGATTCTTTGACAATTTCTCCAGGAAAAAAGAAAATGCACAGAGCTGTGCCAATTGACCACACTTCAAACGAGTGCAGATCATGCGTGGCAAACGCGTCTGATCAAACACAGAGGCCAGCAAAGAAAACTGATGAACAAAAGGGCTGTCTAACTGCATGGGTCTTACATCACGATAAATAGTGTGCTAAAAGACAGCTCCCTAAATGAGCTCTGCTAGCAGCCCTTCTCATGCAGTTGGTGGAGAAGTGAAAGATTTTCTATGCTCAGCATGGCTGCCCTTTTCACAGCAGATAACAAATTCTCTACTACTAAATTGTAGGAGGGAGGCTTTCCCAGCACCTCACAACAACTAGAGACAAGTGGACGGTAGGGTTGCATATTGAGAATACAATTCTGATTGATTCTGATACAGTTTTGATCAGTTTGCCTGACCTTTAACCCAATCGGTAGCAAATATTTATTCTTCAAGTTTGACAGTAAATAGACTTAAAACCATATTATATTTCACATCACAGCAGTTCATCGAATGTGTAGATTTATCAATACATGGGTAATATAATGTTTTTGATTGTTTGCAAGTGCCCTACTTGAATAAAAAATATGTAAAGCCATGTTTTTGTATTTTGTGGTTATTATCTGATGTTATAATCAAGAACGAGATAAAGCCATGGCTTGTCTGTTGTCTTTTTAACGTTAGACATTAAAGTACTACGTATTCACCCCACGGTTTTTAGGAATAAAACTACACTATATCACAAAGGGTTTTATCAAGGCATCCTACAAAGCAAAGGTAATACATATATAAATAATTAAATAGTGAGCAGGCTTCCCCAGTTGCAGGCTATTTGTGAGAAAAAACATGACATTAACTGTAGAAAACTAGTTTGGAAGAAGAAGATGGAAGAGGAATAGTAATATGGCAGCAATGTTCACTTAAACCTACAGGAAGTCATTATGAGTGGCTACCTTACACCAGGTGCATCTAATCTAATCCAGCACAAACCGGAAGTCTGAGTTGCCTAGACTTGTGTCTGAGTATATTTTGTCTGTAGTGCTCTTGACCTTGAGTAACATCTGGAGGCGGTTCGCGAACCTCACTTTGGGGATGCGTTGCACTTGAAAACATCCCTCGGTGTTTTTTGGGAGAAAGTGCCCACCACGTGACAGAGGAAACAGCAGCCAGCTCACCGCCGCTGCTCGTTGGAGAGCTTCCACGGCGCCGGACGGAGCAGAGAGCGGGCGGAGGGAGACACTCTGGAAGGAGAAGGAGACACTCGCCGAGGGAAAGATCCGACTTGAAGAAAAAGGGCAGAATCTCTCAAGAAGTCCGCCGACTCCACCCGACAAGGCTGCCTCTTCACCATGGACGGCTATGCGCGGAGCGAAGATGAGCTGTTCTCCTCCTGCCTCCTGAACCTCACCTGGGAGAGTTGCTACGAGCAGGTAGGACACGTCTCTGTCTGACATACCGCTGTCACATGTAGCCTCACAACTCCCTACAAGTCGCCTCGCTCATTTTCTTTCACGATCGTGTCCAAATAAATACGTTGCAGGGCTATTGTGCGCAATTTGAGCTGAAATGACAAGTGGTGAAAAGTTGACAAAAGCAGTATGTCATTACATTTTATCCACAAAGCCGCTAGCCCTATCTGTTGTTTCTTATTTCTGCCTGATATAAAGTTTTGTCTAATGGCATTCCACGTCTAATTGAACGGAAAAGTAGCCGAGTAAGCGCCCCATAGTCTCCAAACTACTTTTCTGAAAGGTACAACAGCTCCCGGTAAAGGCTCAAGCACCCTGCCCTTGAATCAATAATGAATTAACCTAGTAGACAAAATAAATCTTATGCCAAGCATTCTATCAATAAATTAGACGCAAACACAAACTTAGCATTTCTTTGAAGTAACTTTCAGATGCGTCAAGTTACGTGTCAGATTGTATCCAGTGACCTGTGCAGTGTATACACAGAGATCTATTTTATATTGCAGTGTCCTGAGACTAGTGCTTGGGTTGCCAGGTAAGGTGGAATTCAGGTGATACAGACGTGGATTATGCTGAGATTGTCGGATGCAGAAAGAACACTTTGATCCTGCAGCACTGGGCCTTTTCTCACAGCACAACAGTACAGTCTGTCTGGAGATAATTACCTAATTCTTCCACTCTCCCCTCAAGCCTATTCAGTTCTGCCTTTAAAATATACTTACAGTGCTGTATGAAATCCCACTCAATTCTCACATTCTAATTTGTGCAAGAAATGTGTGAGGCTAAAGTCATCAGGCACAAGAATGTCAATGAAATCACTCTTTATGAATGCTAAGAGGGCTCAGAGCTATTGAGCAGTTTATGCTCTGTGATTGATACCAAAATATTTGTATAGTGATTTTATGGTCATTTACTTGAACACCACTGAGAGAGCTTGGGATATAGATGTATGCAGGGTATTTATTTCTGTTATCCGTATCCAGGTTGCACCACAGTGAAGGAGGACTTTTAAACAATAAATCTCCTGTGGTTTAGTGGGCTACCATTTTGAATTACAAATAATCACAAATTAAAGAGGATTAGGCTCCAGCAGCTGCAGCTGCTGATTGGCTATGGAAGACTCATATTGTGGCAGTTAGTTAGACACAGGAAACAAAAGGCAGCCAACATCATTCAAAAATGCAAGTCATTGTGAATAGTATTTAAATATGCACCGAATCACGGCTCAGCAGCTTCTGCTCCAAAATGGATTTAGGCATATCACTTGTGAATGTTACAGCTACAAACTAAAGACACTAAATAGTCCATCTGGAAACTACATCGAGTACATTTAGCAGGATGCACTCTCATCCTCTTAGACACAAGCTGTTTTAAGTGGCACTGAACATTCTTGGGAGATGAGCTACACATGATAAACATGCTTGGCCTGTCGATAACTGTTATGGGGCAGAAATACCCTTAGTGTAACATTTTGAAATAATTTCTTTACTAAAAGTAAAGTGAAAGTATTTCTGAATATCTAATTGGAAAATGCTGCTTTGTTTGCAACCCAAACTCAAAATTCATACAAAGTCTCGTAAATATACATTTTAGGCAGTTTGAGTTTTTTTGCACATCCGTTCATAAATACTGTGTAATATATTTTGCACATGTCTATTGTAATATTGAGTGTTTTAGACTTTTGCACCACTTGGGAGAAATGTTAGTGGACAACAATGCAAAATGCTTTATTATATTCATGTAGAGAAGTGTTGAACTATTCAACATTAGCACCCACTCATGGCACAACTTAGCTGTGCAGCTGAATATGGATTAGTGGTAGAATGAATGAATAGCCTACATGAAAATGGATCAGAAATGCTACCGTTATTCAGATTTAGAACAATAACGTTTCCCTCATTAGACTCCACACTGATTCTCTGTACTGAACCTCTGAGTGTGGGTCATGTGCACGGCCAGCTTGTTGTTAGCCATGCACATCAGCTCCCTTTGCCTCCCTCAGTCCTACGGCTGGTGTTTATATAAATAAATAAGGAAGTAAAGGGAAATGTTGACACAGCCTGTCCTTGTGGCCAGATTATCCACTCATGCTTGAGCGCCGGGTAAAGGCCTTGCATTATGCAGCCTTAGACACAGAGATGGGGGAAAACGGTGAAGAGGATGGGTCTTGCCTCAGGAGTGTGTGCATGTTTGGGGTGAGCGCCTTCACTTTTGAAATGGCAGATGCGTAAAAAACTAAAATACATGATGTTGGCGGTATGATGCCTCGGCTTAATTATCAAATGAACTCATTGGCTCACTTCTTTTGGGCTCTCTGCCTTTTACGCACGCTTCCCTTGTCAGGCTACTTGAGGGCAGCTGTCCGTGGTGCTGAAAGTTTCATCACACATTTTGTGCATGTCTTTTTTAGAATTCCAGACTCTAGTCCCATCCTGGCCCTCGCCACTCTTCAAAAGCAATGTATTCAGTTTGTTCGGACAAAAAGCGTGCCAGCACTTGGCAGTCAAGCTCAAAAGGCTGAAGCCTATCATTCAAGACATTTTAAAAAGCTGCAGGTACCACAGTAAGCTCACAGAAGCACCACAGACTAATGCGTTTTTTTATGTGTCTGCTCTTGCCTACAGCATGTTTCATCACAGCAAGTCTCCAGCGATGGTACTACTCACTCCATGGTTTGGTTAAATTCAGGCTCCTTTGTGTGCACACTTATGCTCTGTATTTGATCCGTACTTCACTTCACTCCTCGGTAATGACTCCCTAAACGAGCAGTACTTTGAAATAGTGTTGGCTTACTTGGCCTAAACTTCATATTCTAATTTAGAACATTTTCATCCACATGGCAATACCAAGTACATGCTCACAACATTGCAAATCTTAAAATGCCTCTTTCAAGCTATGAGTCTGATGGAGTAAAACCAAACTTTGAATTTATGCAAGGCCTCTTGACTTTTATTCTTACATTTGTTTGCGTCACCCTCACACACAGTAGCGTCAACCAAAGACTCTTATCATATCACAACCAGATACATTGTAAAGCTCAAATTCACATGAAATGTATTCACTTTCGACTGCTTATCACAGAGTGAGCAGAAAATGAAATTCTGATTTATTTTTAAGTTTGAAATAGTGTTGATTGACTTTAGGCGACTAACCAGGTTTGTACACAGTGTTGGTTGCAAATTCTTCATTGAAGTTTGGTCCTCTTATCTGTCTCTCGACCAACTGTCTTGCTTGCGGCAGCCCAAGTGGTGCTTGGGTAAAAGCTCTCACCCACCACTGCAGATGCTTTAGTGCTGCGCCAAAGCAGTGCTTAGCTTAGGTGTCACATCAAAAACGATTTGAGTTGTTGGAAATGGGATGCCTGTGAGGTATAATGCTTCTTGATTCTGCAATAGTTATTCCAGTTGGCTGGGCCAGGAGCCACTGTGGAAAGAGATGAACCCCTCAAATGTTCTGAAGATGTAAAGGAGTTCTTCTTGCTTTAGTGTTTTTGGAGAAAACATTTAGAAAAATATAATATTGAAGCACAAAGCTCAACATGTGTGTGTCTGGTGAACACCTTGCTTTTGATGGCAGCCCACAGGAGCAGGGCCTGTCAGCAGTTTAATGAGAACTATGTGGTTCGCACACAGCATATTGCCAAGTTCTGGATGGGTAATTATTTAATCAAAACTTTGTGAAAGTTTTGCCACTTACTCACTGCTGACCTGTTAGGCATCTGTTGGAGTTTTTGCAGCAAAATGTTTTTGTACGTCAAATAGTGTCACTGTTTTAATCAATTTAGAGGGAGTTTTATAACTTTATGTGAGAAGTTTCTTTCCTGGTAATATTTCCACACATTTATTATTAAGACAGTAATGTGAAGGTATCCTGGGAGTTTCAGAAATATCACTACACAATTTTTTTGGTGTGAAGTTGTTATTATTACTGCGTTAATCTCTTGGCTTTTGGGGACTGTGAAAAGATTGGTGATGGCATCACAAGCTCAAATGAAATCACATCATTCCTTGTTTAATTCCAAAGGGAGAGATGATCCACCAGAGGGAGCAACAAGCTTTGATTGCTGTTGGCATTTGTTATATGAGTGCTTTCAATACACTGTGGTCAAATGCACAGACTGTATGATTTGGTGATGGAAAGAAGGAAGAAAAATGTGACAATAGTGATGACGTTTGGAGCTGTAAAGATCAACTTCATTTTGAATTGCTCAGACTTTCAGGTGCTTGATTCTAGAGTAACAATTGCAGTCACAATTTTAGTTTACATAGATATTGATCTTGTCTTCTTCTCATGCAGACTGTCTTATTTGGAGCGAGGAAAGAGCAGCCACTTCGTTTTTGATTATGTGTGGGAAAAGTCTTCGTCGTCGTTGACAATCTCTTGATACCTTCCCAAATCTGAGATGAAAGGCGTTGCGGCTTTAGACTGTGAAAAATCCTCGCCTTCTCACCGGGAGGTAAAAGCACTCTCACAAACATTGAATTGTACTTGTGAAGTGTTATCAATTCCACCTGAAACGGAGGGCCCCGACGGCAGCGCTGAACCCCTGTGCTTTTGATCGCACCAGCAGCGCCTGTAAACAAGTATTTTCCCATCTCCCTGCCTCCCCTCCTGCCAAAGTGTCTGGAGGGGGAGGTTCCTTTGATTACCGCCGCTGCCGATTAATTGCTTTTCTTAACCTCTGCTCAGACGCGCTCCTACACCGCCCAGGAGCCCGCTGCACGTGCCCGACTGGACCCCCGCCAGCAGGAACAAAACAAACCGCCCCACGCTTCCATCGCCCAATTACTGACCTTCATCCCTTTGTTTCGCCTCGGATGTTATCTTCACCGTTATTGCAGTTTGTTTGTTTGTTTAGCTAGTTAGTCAGAGCATTTCGGATTACTGGGATGAAATAGTTTTATAGAGAACTTATCGAAGTGTCATCTGTGCTGTATTAGCTCACAAAAATCATATAAGTTACAGAATACTGGCTGGTGGAAGCTTGTGCTCAGTAATTTATTTTTTAGGAACCACATCCGGCTGGAGAATTTAGCAAAATGCATAGTGTTTATTCATTAAGCACTTCAATTGTACCAATATTGAGCAATATACCACTAAACTTACAATTAATATCCCTGAAAACTCAGTACCTAATATATTTTTCATCTAGTTGAAAAAAATGGTTTAGAACCCATATAGTATATTGCAAAAGCAATCGTTTTTGAAAAAATCATGCCTATGATGCCATCTGCTGCTTATTCTAAGCAAATCTTAAGAAATGAACACTCAATAAAGAAAGGAGCAACTCCAACGCAGGGACGGGGAGTTCTTGACCAATCACAAGCCTCCTGACGCAAAGGGACTTAATAGAGAACCCCATTGGCTGTTGCTGTACAACGTCTTTGCCATGGTCTGCGCGTGCTCAACTGGTAAACAGAGACAGCATGGCAGCCCAAGTCTCAGAGGGCAAGGTTCCTGCATTAGCTGTTAATGCATACACTGCTAAACATCATAAACAAAGGAAAACAGAAGGAGTAAAGAGACCAGAAAAGCGCAAATGGGACGATAAAACAAATAAAACGCAAATAAATATTGGAAATGCATTCCAAATATGGAGAGAACTACAGACTGCATTGGTCTAAAATTGGACTCTGAGCTGGCTGCTTATCTTCTAGACTGGTAACTAACTTTCTATTCACTATATGTTTATTAGCATTGTGGTCAGTTTCTCTTGTCTCGTTACATTTTAAACGAATTGCAAACAGATGTAGGAACCGTTGTAGTCTGTGCAAGCATTTACCCCGGGATTCCACTGCATGCATTGTGGCTCCGCTCCGCTGCGGAACGCCTCCGACCGACGTCGCACACCCGCGCCCACTGGATGCGTTTCAGATCCGCTGTGCAGCGGAGCAGAGCCCTGAGCAGCTCGAAAGAGCATGCGCGAAAAATATGGGATGTCGCAATAAAAGCAATTGATAAAGACGTGTGCAGGACCCATACAACTGTTTCAAGGGTCACAAGTGCAGTGACAGGGTCCCGTGGGTTATTTGAGACCATGGATGACCAGAGATTCATCACGGAAGTCCAAAACCACACAATTTTATATGATATCTCACATACTTTTTATAAGGACAACATCAGAAAAGAGAAGGCATGGAGTGAAATAGTTGGAGCTCTGGGATATACTGGTGAGTTTTTATCAGCGCCTCTCTTTACATGGATGTTATCACATGAACTCAACCCTTCAGCGTGAATCCCGGTGGTTTTGTGGTCTCGCGGATGCAGACACGTACAGCACCCGCACCGCACCCGGTGTAAATGGCAGTCCGTACGGATTCCGTACAGAATCCGTACCACAGTCAGTGTAAATAAGGCGTGAAACTCAACTGTCTCTCTGTCTCTCTTGGTTCTGAAAAAGACAATCAGGTACTGGAGCTTTAACTTGCACCAGGCATGTGTTTTTTGATCACATACGTATTCTCTCATGTACAGGTATTAAATATGTTAAACAGCTACTACACACGAGAGTCAGCAGGGTATGCAATTTTTCTTTCAAGGCTTGTAGGGCTATAAACGTAAAATAAAGACGTATGAACTCACAAATGTTAACTGGCATGAAGTCTCTATCCAAGCTTTGAGCAACAATGTCCACTTTATCACAGGAGACAAAGACATTAGCACAGGGGTGTCAAACTCAAAGTGATGAGGGGCTGCGATAGTTAATAAGGGTCCGAAGATAGTGACACTTAGAATTTGAGGTTTTATCTTCATATCTTTAATATTAATTTCCTTCTTTTATGGAAACTGGTTTTATTTGGATTTGAACATGTTTTAGATGGATTTGAACCGTTTTTTATTTGGATTTGAACATGTTTTAGATGGATTTGAACTGGTTTTTATTTGGATTTGAACATGTTTTAGATGGATTTGAACTGGTTTTTATTTGGATTTGAACATGTTTTAGATGGATTTGAACTGGTTGTATTTGGATTTGAACAGGTTTTATTTGGATTTGAACAGGTTTTACTTGGATTTGAACAGGTTTTACTTGGATTTGAACAGGTTTTATTTGGATTTGAACAGGTTTTACTTGGATTTGAACAGGTTTTTGATGGATTTGAACAGATTTATTTGAATACAGTTAAACAGTTAAAACATAGTGCCTAATATATTATCCACTAAATGCTTTGGAGGGCCACATAAAACATTGGAAAGGTCTGCATTTGGCCCCTGGGCCTTGAGTTTGACGTGTGCATTAGCACAAATAGTATAAAATACGCAGTTTAGTGTGTTTATTTATACTAATTTAGCCATGTGTTTTTTGGTTCAGCAAATAGGACACAGGCAGGCTGATGGGACACATTACTGCAAATGTAAATGCTTTTTAAATGGTGCAGGTCTTTGGGGTTGTGTGTCCTGGAGCTCTATCAGTTCACTTTTTTGTCACTAGCTGCTGCATATTCTTGCCAACACTCTCATGTACTGTATTTTTGGCCGGTGACTCACACATGCACATCACGTCCCAGAAAATAAGCCCTCTACTCCAAAATATTGTCATGTAGTGGTGGCTTGTCTCATTCAGACCTTGGCCTTCCTTTCCTTTAGGGCATTGCAAAAGCACATTCACAGACCATCTTAATGATTTATGTGGTGCATGTGACTGAAAAAGTTTCCCCAAACATGACATTTCTCAGAGTTCACATCAAGGCATTTTATTTAGACGTTAAGAAAGTTTCTATTTTAGCCTGCAGTAGCTGGCATAAAAGACTTAGTAAAGCAGTAATCGTTCTAGTCTCTGGCAGCGGTTTCATAATCCACAACCTTTTTTTCGGTCTTGGTCTCTCTCCAGTTGAACGTTCTAAATATATATTGGTGAATCCGCCTCTATCTCAGGTTGTGCATGAGTGTTTATGACATTACTGTAAGTGGCTCGGGGGATATTTGAGGAGTGTAGCCTAATTGGTTCAGGTGTTTGATCCGAAGAGCACTGTGGGGCTCCGGTCCAGAAGAGAGGCATCAGCCCACTCACATCCGCTCCCAAACCCATATGCATTAATACAGTCTGTGCGTGGCAGACATGAACTGAAACATAATGTGACTAACTCGTTCGCTCGCTAACAGGCTGGACTCCCCGGACTGAATGCTACAGTGTGTTGGTGCAGATTTTCCCCATCAGCAGAAAGCCGGGATGAGCTGAGCTAATTGAGCTGGGAGACCCGGCGGGGGAACGGGGCCCTTCATGCACCGGCTCGTCACCGGCTTTCTTTATTCATCAGCCACCGCATCTTTAGTCCCACATCTCCAAACCACTATGTAGCGCACAATAAGTATTTCCACGCGTGCGTTAGTGTCTCATTTTGCCGCGTGCATTGGATCCACATTATGATTAAATGCATTGCGAATTCCCTGCTATATGCAAATCAGAGCAGCGTTGCATGTCGTTTACAGGGGTGTGCTAAGTAACAGTTTTAATAATGTTTATATTACTCATAAAGCACTATAATGAATAATAAGCGTTTACATCCATGTCCACACAGGCAGTACATGTTTAAATGCTGCTACACCATACTCCAACAGAATAATGAGCCTGAATAGTGGGATACAGACAGTGTGGCAGCGACTAGCTCACAACAAAAGCAGATTACCTGTTCTATTTGAGGGATATTAAGACGTTACATGTCTTTTGATAGTCCCTGCGAGGCCCGTCATAAAAGCCACAGCAGGCTGCAGAGACAGAGACTCGGAGTTGTTTCCATCTTTTAGTTGCACTTGGGGACTGATTATGGTCCGGCAAACGGCCTTTACCTGGAAAGTCACTTTGACTTTCTCGTCCACCATTTGTTAGTATGGCTAATGTCTCATTAAGTCTCACAGAGGGGAAATGATGTGCTCTTTGGGTGAAGGTTAGGCTCTGGGCTTATCATGAGACAAAAGAAAGAGTGATTATCCCAGCAGAGGTGCGCCTTAGTGTCTCTCACAACAACAAGTCCTATTTGTGTTACTGCTCGAGCTGCTTCATTACCCATAATCTATTAGCCCTTCCTCCCCCTCCCCCAAATAAAAGTCCAAACATTTGGGCTAAATGATGAATGCTTGATCACTTTTGCGTGCTGCTCTAAGGAAAGGAGTGGACAGAAAGGGGGTGGGGGGAAATTTTACATTATCCAGGAGATAATTAC
This sequence comes from Rhyacichthys aspro, assembly GCA_036850595.1. Taxonomy (NCBI): domain Eukaryota; kingdom Metazoa; phylum Chordata; class Actinopteri; order Gobiiformes; family Rhyacichthyidae; genus Rhyacichthys; species Rhyacichthys aspro. The sequence goes on from CM072165.1 coordinate 6,390,144, forward strand.
AAAGCAATCACAAGCAGTTTCCGGTAAAGTGGTAAACAAGCCAAGGGCTTGTGCTCTTTTCCCGAGAATAATTAAAAGTCGCTTTGCATTCTATGCATCAGTGTCCTTCCCTCCACTCAGTGGCCACCTCTTGGCATAATAAAGCTGGCTCATTTTTTCTACAGCGACGATGCCTTCAATCTTGTTTGGATTTGGATTGTTTTGTGGATCTGAAGGGATTTTACTGTAGAATTTGGTTTGCTTGTGTAATTTTTGATCTTTTGTTTGGGACTTCAGTCTGACACCTTGGTTTGCCTGTTTCCAACTTCCGCCTTGACTTTCCAAGTCGTTTGTATAACTTAAGGTGCCCTCAGGCTGTGTTGCATCACAGTGCTGACATGTAGTCATTACTTCACGTCTAACAACACCAGAATCAGTCAATTATCCATGGAATCGATCAACATAACCCTACTGCCACTCATTTAAAGACCCAATCAATCTGCAAGGGCCTTTTCTCTATTTTTCTTTTTGTCTGTGGCGCAGTGACACATGTGTATGTGTTTGTGTGTTGGACGCAGCAGGTCGGCCCATGATGGATCTACTCGAGTGACAGCTTGTCTTCTGATTTATGGTTGTTTATCACAGCAGTACGCCTGGAGTTGTGACCCCCTCTTCTGGGTTGACTTCAGTTCCCATGATGCCTTTGAAGTCTACAATGAGCTTTGTGATCATGTATCATGTAAGTTCTCTTTGAGAGAAGTTGAGTCTCAAACTTTAGACTTGACTCGGCTGACTTTATTACGTAAGAAGCGGCCCATAATTCCACAGTGCACTGCGGTGAGAGCATCAGTGAGCGAGGTGTAGCTAAAGGAGTAGTGTGGTGAAGGGGGACACCTTGTCCTCTCTACCTGATGACATGCAAGGTTTATCACGTTGAGCAGGGACATGGTCACCTTACCCCGGGCCTCATTGTGACAGCCAGCAAGTCACTGGAGAGCACCATCGGAAATCAATAACCCTCGCTCTTTAATTGTTGGAAAAAAAGCTTCCCTGTTTACAGCAGCACATCATCAGTTAGGACGAGCTGACTTTCATTTATTTAAGCTTTTTCTTTCACACTTTCTTTTGTTAAAAAGAAAACTGACAGGGATGATAGAGAAGGCTTGAATTTCTTTAAAAGAACTCTTGTGTTTTAATAACTGTTTGCCCAATAATAGCTAACTGTGTCCTGTAGGCTTCTGTAATTGCCCACTGGTGGCACTGGCAACAAACCCATCAATGGTTTCAATACATTCTTGTTGAAACTATGTTTTGTTCATGGCAACATCACATGATGGAAGTAATGCTAACTTTGGCCAAGACCTGTTGTGAAATGTCAACTTAATTTGTGAAAAACAGCCACTTACCTGAGTGAGAAGTGCTACTTGTTTTCCAGCTTCCTGCCTCCATCTGTGGCTCCACAAGCTTCTCCTATTAGCCCGTTACCTGGGGAGGGACCGTGGCTCCAAAACTCTGATTAGGTCCTCTCTGGTTAATTACCTGCTCAGGCCACAGTTGGCCATTTGCAGCATTTAATGGAGGGACCACGCCGCAGCTGTCCTTCATCTCTCATTCATCTGATTTGCAACCTTTACGCAGCAATTTGTGCCATAAAATTTCTAAACGGCCAAAGTTAGCCTAGCATAGCATACACAACTCTCATTAAAGCATCTTAGAGCACCTTCACACTGGACAAGCTGCGTTTTAATTATGAGAAAGAGGGAGAGCGGAGGCTTTTGTCTTGCGAGAAGAAATTCCTAGAGAGAGGATCTAATTATGCCAATGTTGTGGTACTTTGAAATGCTGCAAGCAAGCTGATTGCTGTTAATTTCCCCCCTGTCCTCCCTCCACTCTTTGGTGCTCAAGCTATTCAGGGCAACAGGCTGCTAAATAATTTCTACCTATCTGTTACGGTATGAAAATCAGGAAGACACGTACATGCATAGGCTACAACAGAGGGAATCTAATGTTCCTCGCTTTTGTGTCGACTTTAGACTCTCGTAACAGGAGCGGAAGGAAAGCAGTGAACTTAACAGAAGGCTTATCTTGTGTCCATGCCTTTCTAACATTGTAAAAAAGCTAAAGAATCAGAAAGTCATGCCCAAGATGTTGTCATGAAGGAGCTGTTTATCTATTTTTTCTTTTTGAACATGCACAAATAAGAATTGTTCAAAAATAAAGTACCCTTGGTCGAGAGTCACACCAGTCAATATTTACCCATCCTTCTCAGTCTGGATGGATGTTCTCTATGGAGCTTGCGTGTATTCTGTTCCCTCCACGTTGCCCCAGGGGAGGCAGATTGCACAAGTGCACGGATCACTTCTGATTAGCGGGGATGCTTTATGCTCGTGGTGTTTTTCTACTGAAACAAACAGTGGTGTGGCCTCCCCAGGGAAGACTGCCATTTTCTTAGCATAGCACAACCCCTCGAGAGACGCAGTTTTATCTCACAACTGCTCCTAATGTTGAGTTAGAATGGTGATGATTCTATCGACAAAGACGTTGGGCTCATTTGGTTTACAGAGGGAATATACAGTCAGTTGATTGTTACTGCTAATGTACACATAATGCTTACTTGTGTCTCTTGGCTTTAAAACTTTCACTAAGAAATGTGTACAAATGTGACACATTTGGCATTTTGTTTGAAGGTTTGCCAGAAAAAGCCAAGATTGGGGAGTTGGGTAAATAGCACAAGGGGCGGGAGCCGGAGGAGGGCGGCTGATTTGTCTCGGTTCTGTTGGGAGGATTTACGGTGCGAGTGCGTTGAGCCATCAATCAATGGTGACGCACTCCAAGGACAACTTTGTCTCTTTATGCAATTTGTAAGGCTGTCCAGTCAAATTGATTCCTTAACCAGGAGTCGTCCAGCTCCCAGACACAAGTAAACCCCCCTGAAAAAGATCACCAGCTTCGGCACTTGCTCCCAAGCACAGAACAAATGATACTTTTATCACTGCAGCAGAACAAAGTGGAAACAAGATGAAGTGTGCTTGCATAAAAGACGGATTCAATGTGATTAAATAAGACAAGTGAGGATAGAGGGTGAGTTTCACTGACGCACAACGCTGCAGTGACAGATAAATGTTGTTTACCTTTCGTTTGTGACATCAAGTACATTTGGGCCAGGCTTTGGATTCGCTAATCTGGGTTCAGAGGAAACCCCATCCCATAATTTCCTGCTGAGTGAGCAATAGTTTTTCCTTCGCGGCGACACTTTGGTCGTTGGGGACACTCAGCGGACAATAGGGCAGCGATTACACTAACAGACTGTACACTTGAATAATTGATGGCGGAAATCACACCCTGCTTTTCTGAACCCATTATGAGCCCCTCTAATCTTACAAACACACATCTGCTCTCCCCAAAATATTCTATTTGTGCTGCAACACCTTCGATGAACGGCTCTGATTCCTCGCTGCCCACATCACATTAATGCGGAAATGAGAGGAAAAAACGCCAGTATTAACGGCACATGATGAATTACACTGCCTCGTAAATGTCTTGGCATTGCTTTTAATATGGTCTTTAAGATTTGAGATTAGCATCCTCTCATTTTTCTACTGTGGAAATTTCATTCAAAAGAGCATTTTACTTGCATTGCTCTGACTGAAATGACTACTACATAAATATAGAAACAAATTGAGTCAAAGATTATCTAATGGAGCATGCGTCAGTGCAGTCTGTCATGAGCTTTATATAACGACATTGCTCAACTGCTGCAGGTCTTTAACTACTGAAACTGTTTTATTTACCAAATAAAATAGCTTTGAGCACTTTTCTGGTACTTTATCATTCATGAAAGCATTTCTGACCTGTACACCTTTGACAGCTGGAAACGGCACATATCACATCCATGAGAAGAATGACTGAAAATGTGTCAACAAATAGCCCCAAAAAATAGTTGATTTCAGTTGGATCACGAACAAATATTCCATCCGAGGGCTGTCTGACAAACCGCTCCATGACATGTCAGCACTGCAGCACATTTTGTGTGTGATAAGAAAAATCTGGAGGGAGATCCAATATTAACTACAGTGACTTCTTTTACAAAAGCAATCTTTTTGGCAGTGACATCACTGGCAGTTATAGCAAGATAAAACAGATCAGACAACACGCCATCCTGTCATAGCTGGGCTGATATGGGCCCAGCAAAGATCTACTAGATTATATGGCAATGGCACAAATGCATCATTAAGTGATTTGAGCATGTGCCGGACCCTTGGAAACACCCACGTGCTCAGTCCGAGGGCTCATTCACTAGTTAGTCAAGTTTTACCTCAGTGAGACCATGGATTGTCCCATTTAGCCCCACTTGCTTTTAACGCCTCGATGTTACTCTAGTAAATATTAGGAACACCATCTAAACTATAAACCATTTAATAATAGACTGATATTCTTCCTTACTCAAAGATGTTTATATATGTGTAAGAAAACAAGAAATGACACACTTCATGTCAGTAGGTTTTTGTCGTGCTAAACCTTGTCTGGGTTTGTTCATTCATTGTTCATTGGGTTTGTTCAATTCATGGACCCAGTTGTGCTCAGATGTGAGTTCACAGCTCTCTGCTCCATCCCTTCTCCACAAATGACAAACAGAAAAAAAGCTCCATCCACACAATAGTGAGCTGAGGTGCCGTTTCATCCTGTTTTTCAGACATGGTTAAAGTGTGATGTCCAACAGCTCTAGTCAGAATAGCTTTTTGTGCTTTCTGTCTAAAGCAGTGGACCTCTCAGCTTGTGCTGCCACTTCTGGCTCCATTAGAAACTCTGCCTTTGTTCAGCTGGATTTCTGACTGCTTATTTGACATTCTGCTCACCTGTGCATTGGCCACGCGAGGCATTGTTCTGCTATCGATTGTCCAAGACCTGGTCAGTCACGGAGTGTGTGCCTGCCAGGTTATCAGTGACATCACTCCTTTAGAAAAGCTGCATTTGCCTCTCCGCAGCCTTATCAATAGTTTAGGGAGTGCATTAGGAGTTGCTGCCCAGCCTGATTTATTGAGACATGCCAGCGCCTTTGTGCACACCCAAAGGGCACCAGGTAACAATCCAGTCCCACTTCCTTTGCTGGCAAACACTGTTTATTTACTCACTCTCGGGGAGGCAATGAAGACAGCTCTGACAGACAAACAATCTTATGATGCAGCCTTCATGTCACAGCTGGATTTTTTTCTCTCTTCTGCCTCCAGAATGTCTCAGTCAGTTGTCAGTCCTTTTTCCCTAGCCATGGGCCCTGTTGACACGGGAATCCGTCAGCGCTCACACGAGGGAGAGCGGGACATGTTGGCGGCCATTACTATTCATGAGGCGGTGTGATCCACTCTGTCACCCCTTGTCAGCAAGAGGTGTCTGTCTGCACCACAGCTCCCCTTACTCTCTTTATCAGCCAGGGGTGGCTAATGAGAAGCACCAGGTTAATACCACTGCTAGAACAGCAATGGCTTTACACCTCTTAATTCATTTAGACACCACTAATTGAAACCCATGTGAACTACATGCTGGACACCATCCATTTTCCAGCAAGCAAGGTCTTCAAACCACTTTTTTCACTGGATGTCACAATTAACTCAACCTTTGAACCTGAAGAATTTCCCCTTTTAGCTTCCCCATGATACCTCTTTGTGAAAGATGAGGCCTTGCCAGAAAATGTCACTTGACAACCACAACCTAATGTACTTAGAATGAGCAGTATAACCAGCTTTGGAGAGCCAAAAATGTCCGAGGCCAATTATCCCGAGTTAAAACAGCAGCCATGACTAAGACAAGACAACCTCTTGGATGTGGCATAGCGTAAATTAAAAACTCTGATTCGCCCTGCAGTTGTCTGACATGGCTTAGTCATTCTGTACTAGAGTGTTTATTCAGCAACATGTATATACTCTGGGCTCATTACTCAGCTTTCATATTGCATATTTACATCTACAGCTTATGCCTGTGATGCTGGAAATTAATATTGACAAAAGAGATGCACCACCACATGGTCACCTCGCTTTATCTGCCCTCTCCTCTGACAACAAAGCACTATTCATCCCCACGTCTTTTCTCTCATGTTTCCTACCGTCTTGAAGCGGCACTAAAGGGTTGTGGCCTAATGATAGAAGAGCAGTCTGCCTCGCTCAGATGCAGCTGTAAATATTCAGATGAGCCATCATCAGTTGATGGTGTGAGACATAACGGGACCATCTTTTACCTGCCCCTTCTTGTGTGGGACAGCCAGATATATGTAGTTGACAGCATCATCGTCGCCAAAAGGGCTTGATTTGCTGGCGTGAATTTACAGACACCAATCCTCCCCTGTGTCTGTAGAGGCATATACTTATTCATTTAACCATTTGTCATTTCAATAGTTATTTTATGGTGGCACTGTATTAATTGAACTGCTTCTACTGCACAACAATTCAAGGTCCACTACATCTATTATAAAAGGGAGGGTGCTTGGAACATGGCTGAATGGTGTCACAAATCAGGCTAAGCTGAGAGGAGAACCTCACAATAATGTAACAAACTGCACTAATCTTTCATTTGCAATGTGCTCCTTCCTCAGCCATGCAAAGAAAATGTCTTAAAAGCCTGAAGTAGCTGCTATCTCAAATCATACTGGTTGCACAAGAGACATTTAAGATAAAGATGTTATTAAAAAATTCTGATTTGCTGCTGTTTTCACCTTGGTTTGTCCCATATAGTGTTAAAATTGACAGATCTGTAATTATACCATAAAGATGTGTTGCACTGATGGCTGGTCTCATTAAAGCTCATGCTATTCTACTTATGATTCTTAAATGAGCAGATTAAACCCTGCATTAACATAAGTACTACTTCTTAACTTCTCCCATTTGCTCTATTCCTTGTCATTACACATTCAAGTCGTGGGCGTTTTAAGCTTTGAAACACTTTAACTAATTTAACAAATCATTTAAGAACCCCCAAATCTTCAATGTGAATTATTGTGTTTTGATATCTCATTTTGCTCTAAAGCTGGCGGAGTCAAGAAGACAGCAGCTTCTTGCTCACGTTGTCACTTTAATTCATCTGTTATCTTCTGAAAGACTTAATAATACTTGTGTGACTCAGCGTCCCGTTCTCTAAAACAAACAACATGCTCTGGAGCTGACGGGGACATCCAATTTAACTGCCATCTTAATGGAATCTATAATAAGCGCAGGGGCACAATAATGGCAAAGCACTGCGTCGTCTGATAACACGGCAGGCATCAAAACCCTTGTGATCACCAAACAAGTCCAGTTTTTTTTTTTTTTCTCTTCAGAGGGGAAGAAAACGGCTAGATGTCACTGTCAAGTCGCCGTAAACGCAATTCCAGTGGATTCCTCCGTTTTCCACCCTGAGGCCTAAAGCGCACGGTCCTCTCTGTGATGAGGATGGACTGCAACAAAGGAGCTAACAAGCAGATTTATTGAACTCTGAAATATAAGACAATCAGGCAGATTGCATAAACACAGCGCCGGCTCGTGCAGCACACATGCACCAGCCAGAAGAAATGACAGTGACTTTGGCTACTCAACAAATATTCAAATGAGATTACATAAAAGCCAGAGGAATCACAGACAAATGGACTGAAATCAGGTTTGAGTTGTTTACTCTTCTCCGATTGTGTTAGGGGCCCCCTCCTGGCTCCAGCGGTAATGATTGTGTTGGGACCAGATAAAAGCCTGTAGTCGGCTGTTTACTGGGGTTTTGCTAACAAGAGATTAGCAACAGCTGCTTAGAGATGGACTCATTTTAGCGAAAGGTGTAAATTGCCTTAAACTTAACCACCTTCACAAGAAAGAATCAGATACAAAAATGGACCTAAGGATTAGCTTTTGAAAAGGAAGTATTGGCGTAAGTGAGGGCTTTCTCCAAGAACCCTGTTTATTTCCTCTCAAATAAGGAATCCCAAAATGCAGAGTCATTATTTTACCGTTACAGTTTCTCTCTCACATATTCTTGACTTCCATCTTGTAGATTATTGCTCTGTCATGCTTTGTGCCTCCCAGCTTCTTACTATTTTCAAAATATAGTAATCGGTTCTGACTCTGGTCTGCTGATTGTGCTGCTTCAGGAGTAGTTTTTAACAGTGTTAAAATATGAAACATATTTACTATTTTCACAGGAAATAGCTCACAAAGCCCAATGGCTGATGATGCTGTATCTGACTCTTCAAAAAAGCAAGGGGTTTCTGAACAAGATGCAAAGGTACACCAAAGTCCCAACTGTTTATCAGGCTATAAATACTCAAACTTTACTCAAAAGTTGCATTTAATTGGGTTTTGTGTTTTGTTTTTTAATTCCTGCATTATATCCCAGTTTTTCTGTTATGGGAAGAATTCAGACAACAGGAGGCAGTATGAGCATGGAGTTCTGACAGTCTTTGTTGTCTTCAAACCATGTCAAAGTCAGTGACTGGCTCGTTGTCTCATTTCCCACCCCTGTCCCCTTCTCTGTGGCGCACACATGGCAAGTCGTTGCAGATGTTGCCCGTAATGATGCAGACGGCACACACAATCATACAGAATGGTAGCGGAGCTGTCTGAAATTAGTAAAAATTACTTTCTCATTACCTCCCTCATTGCTCCTGTAAGTAGTCTGGGTTTCCGCACGATTAGGAGAACGAGCCGTGGAGCACCGGGCCTCGCCACACGTGCAGACTGCAGACTCACTCACAGACACACACATGTAGAAGGAATAAGAAGGAGAAGTGAGCTTTACCTATCAGTGTTTGTCTGACAGCCCTCCGCAAACACAGTTCACCTGGCGTCACCTAGAGTCGCTGATTGACTGCAACTTTTAGACTCAAGTGGCTTTCACATTCCCTCCTTTTATAAGTTAAATGTTCTACCTTCTCAACCATCAACTTTTCTTGGGCCTGACGGGAGCTAATTATTGCAGGAGCCTCAGTAAGTGCTCATTTGTCCTTGTCTCAGAACAATCAGTCTTTTCATTGGCTTAGGTCTACAAAGCCCGGGGCCAAACAATTCTAAATAAGTTGCCATCATAAACCTGTTTGGCTCGCAGGCTTTTACAAGTGATATACTCGGCCTGTTGCACACTTGAATAACAAATAGTCTCAGCACATTCTGGGCTGTTGTGTCTGCACACACCTATAAATTTAAGAAACAAGAAGTGGAGAGGTCAACGTTTCTGATTACTTGTTCGACAAGATGGGAGACTTGAAAGTGGGCAGTTGGCACGGCTAAGAAATGGATCAGTCAAGATGGTCCGGAACAGCGGTATGCCATGGATCGCTTTACATGAAACCCAGGAAGAGAGAAACCGCAACGTTTGCACAAAGCTTTGCAACAGGAAACCCGGAAACTGGTCGCTTTTGAATCACAGAAGCCTCAATGTTTTCAAAAACATTTTTTCTTTTTTGTTCTCCTTTGATATACTGGGTAAATCTAGGACAAGGCAATAGACCCAGCCAGGTGTTCATAATGTAAAGGCCTTTTTGTGAGTTATGGAATTCCTTTGACATAAATTTTAAGCATATTCTTTATCTATTATTACTCGGTAGGACGATCGTTTGCAGAGTAACCTTCAGAATTTGCTGGCTATTACATAATTGACATGTATCTGTTTTTAGCAACACTGGCGAGATTACACCCTTAAAATTAGACTAATTTTTCAGCCAGGACCCTTATGGTGGCTATGTGTAGGATACAAGGATGTTAACACCTATCCCTGGCTGCAGGACCTCATACAGTGTCAGATGTGTCATGGGCTGCGTTTTTCTGACTGTGTGGCATTTCTGTTTGCGGTGCCTGGTGAGTTGTACAGCATCACCCCCAAAATAACTTCTCCGCTGGAATGCTGGAAGAGAATGGAATCGTGTTCATTCAGTTAAATTTATCTCCAGCCGCTCTGTGGGAACCCACGCACTTTATCCCAAAATACTCCCGCCTTGCGTCACTGTCGGACCTTAACTTAGATCTGGATGGGAAAACTGGTGCCAGCTCCAGAAAGCGCGTGCAGCTCCGCAGCCTGTGCCAAAGTGTTATAGCGTGGAAGCGGTGCCAGCTGACTCCCCCACGCAAATGAAAAGACACTGTCTATTTTGCAGCCTGTAAGGTCAAATCAGCTACAGCTTTCTGATGTGTTAACTTTTTGTACAATCAACATAAAAGAAAAACACATTTATTTAGCAAATGATTTTTGAGAGTAGTTGCATGCACTGTCTGCCTGTGTCCAAAAATATTCTGTTTTTAGAAAAGATGATATATAAAAGCACAATTGATGATTTTAGATCATCTTGGATTCTCCTCTTGCTTCTCTCAATTCACTTAACCTAATGAGTTTTTCCTTTGTTATAATTAATATAGCACATTAATTTGTATTTGGAGACTATGACTCTACATGACTCTTAGTAGAGGCATGTGCTTTAATATTAATAGTGTCTTACTAGATCAAGCATTCAGGATATTCAATAAAAGAACTGGGATTGTGCATTATCTAAACCAAATGAAATGTTTTCCGGTTCTTGATTTACAACTCGTATTGTAAATATATTTTTCTTTCCTCTATGTCAGCACATACAGTGATAAAGCAGTGATAACTAGATTAACAATGCTGTACAGGTTTCAGCTTCTGAAAACATACTGCTGTTTCTCTTAAAGGCTGGTCACCCTAATGAATGTGGGAATGCTCCTACAAGCTATTGATAGTCAAATAATCTCAACCTGGAGGATTACTGTGTCCTGTCTAAATGGCAGGTTATGTCAGCATTAATCTGCATTATGAGGTCACTCAAACAAGGCTGACATTTCAAATGCCTTCATGTCGCTTTGTGTTTGTGATACCAGTCTATGTAAATAAGGGCGCTCTGCTCTTCTGTTCTGCCTTGCCTCAGAATTTGTTTAGGATTAGAAATCTCATTTTGCCCCAAGCCCTGCTTGCTTTAGATCAGTCAGCTCATCTGCAGATTTCAGAGCAGATAAACACCACCGTTCTCCAGGCCTCAGCGTTTTTTACTCTGTGCAATTTGCAGCGAGTGCAGTGTTCCTGTCACTTCACAGGCCGAATGGGGGACGAGTGGGTTATGAGGAGGTGTTGGCACACCTGCAGGTCGTGACAAGTGAGCAAGGCGAGGCAGGAAGAGTGAGCGCTCCAGGGGTTATCTACCTAATTTCAAATCCATTCTGTGGGGAAGCCTGGCCGCTATTCTCATCTTTACCAAAAGATTTAGAGCGAGTCACTTGACAGGGCAAAAAAGGCAAGGACAGCCTTTGTGTGAAAGAAGAGTGACAAAATGGCCATTCGTTGGGTTATGGACTGATGAGGAACAAAGAGACTGAGACTGTCAAATAGTAAAACTAACTGACCAAATCTCATTGTTCATCTACACAACTGACCATAATGGGGGCAGACAAATCTAGCTACTTGAGCTGCACATTATTCAATTATTCTTCACCCTTTTAGAAAAGCCACATTTTATGTCTAAGTAAAGATCTAAATGTTGGCAAGGAGCTGAACATGTACAATAATGGTATTTTTTTTCACAATCTTGCTGCTTGCTCCCATGCATGGTTACTTGAGACTGAAAGGCCTGTGTCTATTCTTAGGTGCCAAAAATGGATTACATAACTTGGTGGAACAAGGCCCTTTACCTTGCTGCACTGCAGAGAGGGAACTGGAGGGGTTCTAGGCGGGGCACTGAATGTGCTCACTTTGTACGGCACGCCAATCTGTTGGTGTTGAGTCAGAATGGCCACCCACCAACAACTTCCCCTGTATGAACGTAAGCTGGCCCCTGCTGCGAGACGTCAGCCGGTAATCTACCAGAACGGGGACTGAAAATGAAGCGGACCAGAGAGTGCCGAGGTATTAGCATTTGAGCGTATCGTGCAGAAGGAAAAGCTTTTTACCAGCCCACTGCACCCATATGGCATTAGCACATAAAATGCCACTGTTGACATTTTGGAGGCTCGGTGCCTCTGTAAGTGCAGGCCATTGATATTAGCATCATTAGAGGAGGTACTTGATCCCATATTGATGGTGAAACAGTCAAGCAGATTCCCAGGATCTGCCGTTACCGTGACCAGATTTTCTCTGGTGGGGGATTGATGTGGCGCTCACATGTTTACTTCTGAGAAATTAAATGACAACTGAGAGATAGTCAAATGCTTCAAACTATTTTTTCCCCCATACTTTAGCCGTATTTGATCCGGATTTTATATATGTCCACTTCAGGATTAGTCCTGCTCAATCATTTACTGTGAGCTCTGTGCTACAAGTCAACCTGATGCAAAAGCTGCTTGGGATATAGGCCACAAATTATAGTTTCTAGTTTCCTTTAGTGTTTCTAGGCAAGATTTGATCTTTTTACTGTTCATGCTTTCTGTTTTTATAAAAACTGTGAAAGCAATGGCAAATGGCTACTTTTCGAAGAATTTGTAATAATTCTCATCAGACAGAAGCAGTCAATAGACTGGAAATTTGGGGAAGAGAGGCAGCAAATGGCCCATGCCAGAAATCAAACCTGGTCACACAGTACTATAGCGTTCATTTGGTATGTGCACTACCACAACACAGCCATGTTTTGAACAATATACAGTATAACATTTTTGCCTTTTGTCAGTGAGACAGAACAGAGGACAGGAAATGAGGAAGAGAGAGTGTGACACAGAACAAATGGGCTGGAGCCAGGACTCAAACCCACTTTGTTCACGAGGTATGTGCTCTACCAGCTCTACCTATGTATTCAAATTATAGTTCTGACTATCCATGCCCCAGTTTTATACATGTTTGGTATAAATGAAGGATTTCTTTGGCATTTTTAATTCATTTATTTTTATATCACAAAAAGCTGTGAGAAAATGAGAGCAGATACTGAATGGAACCATAAGTACTTTATAGTTCTTATTTCTACTTATTTTTACCCCCTTCTTCATGTGACATTTGTCTAACAGTGCTCACTGTGTTGCTCTTCATACCTGACGCCAAACAAAGACAGCAGCTCTTCTGTTGAACACTCCCTATCACCTTTCCCTCCCATCTCCCACCCCTCCCTCTCCTAAATAATCTCCAGATAAGAAATAACACAGCTGATGATTAATTATAGCCATTGTGCTGCTGGACTGATATACTCCCTTCTCACATCCATCTTAACCCCCCTCCGCTCTCTTTGGTTCCCTCACGTGAGCGTTGGGCTCGGAGGATAGTTTTCAGAGGGACATAAAAGCTAGTCAGCTGTAAAGCTAAATGAAAGTCATTTGCTCTCCACATAGTCCGCTAATGTAACGTGCAGCTTTAGGGACTATTGCTCTTTTTGTAGTTATAAAGTAACTCATTCTAAAAGGCGGTGTTTAATAATTGAAGGTGATGGAAGGGAACAAAATTAGAATAGACATAATTTAATGATTGATTTCTTTGACTGTCCCCTCATCCCACCATTGTCGCTCTCCTTCTATCTTTTCTTTCACTGCCTTTTGCCGATACTAAATCTGTCCCCAGATCAATGGTGACGGTAATTTAGTTTTCCATTTGTGTATCACTCTTTATTCGGGCTGTTTTTGGTCGGTTGTTGGCACCGTTTGTCAGCGCACATTGTTTGCTCCGCTCAATTGATTAAAAAAAGATGTTGTCTCATGCATTGTGACGGAGTATTTCCCCCAGAGATTGCAGAGTTATTACAGAGCCGCGGTCTGGACACCCGTTGATGTATTGTGCTGGGCTTTGGGACAAGGCGAGGTGAGGAGGAGGAGAACGCGGGAACAGCGAGAGGACGGCAGGGCGGGTTTCGGAGTTAAAGAAAAACAAGTGGCTCCCAGACACGCCGACTTTATCACACACCTCTCGGAATGACAGCGGCTGGAGCGGCGCGTCTTTCGCCATGTTCCATCCCCTCAATCATCTTTCCATCAAACAGCCCCTTCGCCAGTGTTCACACAGCCGCACACACTTTACTTCACTAACAGGTTGTCATAGCACTGGCGCGTGGTTGTCAGTGTCAAGGAATCTCCACATGTCTGCAGCAGAGAATGAGGAGCGGATAGTTTGCGTTGTCACTGACAACACCTTGTCTGAGCCAAGCCTGCATGTGAGATGAAACAATATTGCAGGAGCACAGAGTGGCAGCACAGACCAGGTGGGATGATAATCACTGTGATCTAATGCTAGGAATGAGTGTGAGATCATATGGGGGAACCTCAAAGCTCAGGGCTCGTACCATAATAGAGACTAGAGAGAGTTTTTACAGCATTACACCGTTTTGAGCATGGTGACCTGGGATGAGGCCTCCACATTTTTTACTGTTGTAGCTGTTTGAATTTCAGTCTGAGCACTGCACCCACACTTTAATATTATCTCAAATACCATCATGAAATATTGTGGAAACATCTTTTTTGTGTTTCAAAAGGTGTGGCTGCATTAGACAGACACAAACAAATATAAATTATATATTTTTTTTGTTTATTGTTTAGAAGAAAAACTAACAAAACTAAATTCTTGACAGTTTCAATGTCAGTTCTCAACATTGTCGGTATCAAAGTCAACAAATAATAGAGAATGTGTTTCAAAACTGAACAAAAAATAGATCTGATAGATCTCTAGAAGATCTTAGAGTGATTCCTAATGGAATATTACACAATTGCATACATACATAACATACATAATTTACACAGAAATCAGCTCAATTTCCAAGATGCCACAATTTCTTCCAATTTTTCTTTCCAACTTTTTATTTTAAAAATTGCTTCAACTTTTGTCACAAACTTTCCTGTCTTGTTTTCCATAGCCAGATAAACAACTTTGTTACAGCGAGGAATTCAATTAAATTGTTACTGTAAACTGCACCTTTTCCCTCTGTAACTAACACACTCTTTATCAACCCACAATGAGGCGACTGTGCCAAAATGCAGGTGCAGAGGGAAAGTAGTGAATGCAGGTCAGTGGGCAGGAAGAGCTTGATTTGTTTTATTGGCTCTATCTTGTGCTTCTGTGACTATAGTGCAACAGTGACTGTTTACTGCAGCCTAGTTTTTCCTACATACTCTTCTTTTGGCAGAAGTTGAAAGATTTGTGTCTTGTTATTCCTAATACTGTTGAAATATTAATGATTTCTATTATTGCAAAATGCCCATTCCTGTATTATGCAAATTTCTGGAGGTAAATGTTTCCCAATGATGTTTTTCAGTGCACATACAACCAAAGGAAATGTAGTAAGAACTTTCAGGCCTGAAGGTATCTATGGGCAGAACTAACTATTTTTGCCTTTAATTGTTGGTGTGAAAACGAAAGTGTCAAAGTGACAGCTACTTGAAAACCAAAACTATGGGCACCGTGTTGCGAACATATCCTAAAGCTAATATTTCATGCCCATTCATAGATCAAGTGAAGCTCGAGGATGACACTGACCGTGTATGGGAGCCATAACGGCAGACACAAGCAATCAGGAAATTGAATCCCAAATGTGCGTGACAATGGGAAGTGTCCAGGTGACCTCTGATCGAACGGCCAGGCATTCATCCCAGCCATCATGTTCTCGAGCCAGAACGGATGCGAGCCCCATTCAGCTCCGCCTCAGCACCTCCCTCCGGCGCCGGTATCAGCAGCAGATGTTTGATCAGAGATAAGCACGTGGGTCAATGTCGACCTCATCACAACGGACCTAGTTTCGCCCATCACGCCAATAACCGCCAGCCGATGGGTCCTCCCCTTTGCCGCGCTCTGATTGACAGCTCTCCACTGACAAGGTTTATAGGGGTCAGGACCTTCCTCTCTGTCACCTCTAATTGGAGCGTCGTGCCATTAGCTGGTGGACCCGGACCTTGGCTGACAGGAAGTGGACAGTTGGCCTCCTCTGTGTAAAAGACAATGGAACCCCTCTGATGAATTATCTACAACAGTCCTGTGTAAATGAGCTGGACTGTTTTTTTTTGTTTTTTTTAAATAATCTGCATTCTCTCTGTAACAGCATGTGTGCTCAGTGAATTGTTCTGGGAAAACCACCTTGTGTAGGCTGTTAAAAGGGCAAATATCCCACTATGTCAAGGCTAGCTTTGATATAGCCGCGCCACACAGCCCTAAACAAACAAAGACTGGGAGTAATCGACCTTCAGGCTGCGTTACTTTGTTAACCTGTCCTGCTGGGAGTTAAACCTTCACTGTGATTCGCTTGCCCCCTCCCCGCTATGTTGGCGATTCCACTGCACACGTCACCTCGCACACAAACACCGCAGGTGAGTGGGTCGTATTTGCATAAGTCCGTGTACCCGTGTACGCCATCGACCCCCGCCAGGCAAAGGTGAGATGGGATCCTTTAAACCATTAAGCGTATGGAATGTACAGTGCGTCCGGGAGCGGCTCCCTGTTTGCTCAAGTGTAAATATTTCCTGTATGGCAGATTCTGGCTTTGAGCAGGATTACAGCTAAATCTTATAATTAGCATGAAAGGCCAGCACGAGCGAGAGACAGAGAGGAGAATAAGAATGGACAAGGGGACTGACCTCCACTATCTCCCCCCGGCATGCCTATTGCTTATCTGGCTCCGTGGCAGCTATGTTTATGTATCACCTAAGCGCAGCACAGATGTGTTCCGCATAAGCCCTTGTGTGACAGTTCAATTTCTGAATTGGTTTTTGATTATGGTGCAATCTTGGTGGAGCTTTCACAGAGGACTTTGCTGATCCGGACTGAGCTGAGCATCAGTCAGAGCATCTCTAGTTTAGTTCTGTGCAGAAATAATCATAACATGAAGAAACGTTGATCACTTGCGACATTAAAACGGCAATCAGCGTTGCCTCAGCTTGTACTCTAATTCTTCTACAGATCAGATGTTCATGAGGTTGATATCAGACACATTATTGAACCTTGTAATTGACATGTACATGTGTAGGACTTTTCTTGGTTATCCTCCTTTATTAGTTATTAGAGCTTTTACATAAAAAGACTCAATCACAGCAGCCACCACAATCAAAGCCACATTGTGTCCTGCCCATGTAGTCTTTTTACCTTTCATCACTTCTTGTGTTAATTGACAGGATGCTAATTTAGCTGTTGATTTGAGGTTGGATCACAGCAGCCATTCGGGAGATTTGTGACTACAAATAATAAAAGAGGAACAAAGACACTGGGGTTTGATGTAGATTTCATGTTGTGTCAAACTTTAAGCTGCCGACTGTTCCACTGACATTTCCTGATATATTTATATGTGCCAGTTTCTGCTTTTGCATATCTCATATCCACCAGGGAAAGCATTAAGATAATAGCATTACATCAGATAGTTTTGAATGTTGCAACTTTGATTTTGAAATTTCAATAAAGATCGATGCATTTATCAAAGTTTGGCAGAGTTGGACTAAACCTGAGGTAAAAATTAGCCGTGTAATCACAAATGGATTATGCAAATGGAAGATCAATAGCTTTTCCCTTGTTTTTAGAAAAAAGCCAGGACTTTGTTTCTTCAAGGTGGGTTCGCTGAGAGCCAGCAGGGTTCCTCATCTCCCTCCAGCGGGTAACGAGCTTATTTTCCATACATAGCCAGGTGCATGTTTTAAGATAGAGCCTTAACAGCGTAGCGTGGTGCTGAATTCCAATGGAGCTGAGCCCAGGTACAATAACGGCGTTATGAATGCAGCTCGTGATGTTGATGGCATCCATATCACACTCAGAGGGACGAGAGAAAAAAGGTGTCTGACATCTGTTTCAAGCACACTCCAGCCTTTACATCTCTCACAAAGTCATGGGTTGGGAGGCACACGTCTGGCTTTCCTAGATTAAAATGTGTCAACAAGCTAAACTGTTGCCTTTGAAACTTGCCTTTCTCCCTTTGTAATTCTCCTGATGGTATATGCATTTCTGTGTATAAGCACATGGGTAATACTATACATGCTATTTATGTGAGACATTTAAGTTCTATACTTAAATTTTGATATTGAGTGTGTGAATGCATATGACGGTTCTTAAAACGGATGGCTTTTGTTTCCCAGTTGCAGGATGATAAGCCCACACAGTGTTCCTAAAGAAACAAGGCTTGTTGCTTGCTATCAAGTGAGTGCTCTGGCTACCTCATCCTCTTGGACTTGGACTTTTTTGGTTTAGTTATGGGGATTACTCTTTTGGACGAGCTTTAAAGACTACAGTGGGAAGAGGAAAGGGAGAAGCAGCTGTGCTTAAGGACAGGATAAAAAAGGGTGGGTGTTGTGGTGGGCAAAAAAAGACAGTGGTGTTTGGGTGCTCAGGAACATTCCTTTTTTCTGTGTTGTCTTCTCTTTTCATGGCTGAAGGTCAGGATAAATAATCAATGGCATTAAAAAGAGCTGGTCTTGCTGTGTCTTTTGTGCTGGAGACCTGGTCCCTATTGACAATTAAGGCCCCAGAGTCATTAATGTTCAAGTATCCTGGAAAGCCCTCAGCATTGTTCCTCCTGAATGAGAGGAAATCCAATGCAGGCTTGAGGTTTGCCACACACAGGTCATGACATTGACAATGGAGAGGGTGGATGATTTGCTGCGACTCTGACACTATTCACTCGTAAAGGCAGCGCAGAGGATGGTGTATACGCAGTTGTGCCCCACCTTGTCCCCTTATATTCAAGCAGTACTTGACTTTACAGTTATTTTTAAAATGGAGAGAAAAAAATATCTGTTGAAGAAGCAGCTGCCAAAGCAGTCGAGGCAGAGACAGAGGGAGCAAAAAACAAAATGTGAAGGCTGGCTCCTTTTTCAGAGCGTTGTGTCACTATCAAGAGTGACACCTTGAACAATTCAGTTCGTGATAGTGAAAGTGCTGCGTGTCTGCGGCCCCATGTGAGACACTCCCAGAAGGCAGCAGCTCCCCTGGTGGCTGCTCATGCTATAAAAAGAACAATCACACGGGTCTCACAGAACTAATTTCATCTGGCCTTTAATGCTCCTGCCCCTCCCACATTTACTCACTATCCCTCTGGCCACACATTTCCACTGTATGTTCCAGAGTCAAACAAGGCCGGGTTTGTTTTCAATGGAAAGTTGGTCATTGGTCCATAGGCTACAAACATTTATTGCTTCTGGGTTTATTTCTTTGTTCATTCCACTTGCTCATGGTCATCTGGCCTGAGTAATCCTGTCCTGACCTGTCCCCAAAACTAAACCGCAGTGACATTACTATTAAAAATATACCTTTACAAAACAAAATAAAACTTATACAATATGTATGCAAACCTTTGGGATGAAGAAAAGCAGGGAGTGCAGCAATGTAAGGAATAGTCTCGTGTCTTGTGATCAATAAGGCATTAATGTTTAAACAGAAGTGCAAAAAAAATAAACCCTTTTGGCCTTATGGGATTTCTTCAGTGCAGTACCTAAATTGGCCACTAGTAAAAATGGTGACATACTACATCCAGTAAATACTATACAACCACTCTTTGAATGTGACTGTGTGTCTGTATTTCTCCTCTGTCCATCTCACCTCTCCATACCCTCCTCTCTGCTCTGTCTCATCTGCACTCTCTGTTCTCGTCAGGCATCCCTTTACCTTTTGCTTTGCAGTCACGTTTCATCTCTGTGCATGACTCATTCTGCTCAATAAGCTCCAAAGTAAGCAGATTTGTCCATCCTATCCTCTCTCTCTGCGCTCCCCCCGCCTCCATAAGAAGGCTATTGTGATTCATGGAGGAAACCCTTCAGAGCAAATATTCTCTGGGCATTTCATGTATAAACATGCCTGACTTTCTATCACCAGGGGAAAAAAATGAAAATGCAAAAGGCTTTGTGTAATGCACTGATTCAATACATAACAAACCCACAAATGTTTGGATGCATTGGTCTGAGCCATTTGGTCAAGATAATGCCAAGTGTGATAAATAGATTTGTCTCTAGATGGTGGCCTCAAACGAGTTTCCTCCATCGCTTAAGGCTGGCTTGTCATTCCAGCTAATTTGTTGGGATTTTGCCTGCCAAGAGTCCAACTGATGATGAAAGGAGTCAGTCCCTTTAGCATTTAGACAGAAATAAACAGACTCCCTATTAATATATATATATATTTGTGAAAATCCCTTCCTGCAAATGCTATTGTCAGGATTAAGGGTCAGGAAATGCACTCGGAGTTGAATTAAGAAAAGCAGCCATGGTGACATGTGCTCTGAGAGCTCACTCCAAAATAGAAAAAAGAGCATTAGCGTCCACACATTTGCATAACATCTCTATATATACATGAAGTGTTTTGGAGAGCTTATGGAGTGACTAACATGTACAGAAAGGCGTCAAAGTGAGTGGATTGAAGCTGGCATTGATTATAGCAACACGGCTGGCATCACACCCATTGGAGTAACAATGGCAATGTCTCTACATTATCACCAGGTTTATACTTTATTTAACATTTTTACATCTCAAGCTCAATTTCAAATTCTGTCTTGAACTTATTTGACTTGTTACAGCTTAATATTATAAATGTATCTTGTTATCTTGGTCAGTGTATGTCACCTTTAGACCAACTATCACATAGTCTTATATGCACAAAAAAATCAACATGAACACACTATTGTGCAACTGTGTTTTTATTCTTATAATGCCACTGCAAAATCACACTTTGTGCTTCTCACTTTGTCTTTGGTAGTATTTTGTTTTCTCTGATGTGTGCACAAGCATGTTGGGCAGCACTAAACACAAAAAAACCCTTTTTTTTCCACTTTATGTGTTTATTTATACTAAGAATAATAATTCAGTCAGCCTCAAACAAACAGCAAGCATTAATGGACAGGTGTTGTTTAGCAATTGTACGATTACTCAGGAGCAAAGTGCAGTGTAACACATTATTATCCATTTTATATAGACATTTTATTCTATGGCTTCGACTACCATGCAATACAGCCCCTTTTCCTTCCATCATTCCTGCACGGCTCAGCTCCTAAATTACTAGAAACACTCATTAGGAATGTTGACAATACAATATAACACGGAACTGGCAGCGCTCTGCAAAAAGTGCCTCACTAAGCAATGCAAACAACAGCCCCAATTATGTTTTTTTTTTTTTTCCCTCTTCTGTCACACGGCCTTTTATTGCCTCAGATGATGTACTGTATGCTGCACTGGGACATACATATGGAACGGCTTGAAGACTTTAGATTAAAATTGATTTTCCTCCCCTTGGGAAGTAGAAAAAGTCAAAAATTGTTACATGCACATTTATGAAACAGATTTAGTCTGTTGACATTGAAGGCTATTTGATAAGTAATTAAATAGCCTTTACCCAAGACAAGGTGACAGCTAACTCTTTGTCATTCTCCCCTGTGTACAGTAGCTCTGTAATGATGATATACAGTCCCCTGCTTGTTGTTTTGTGCCTTGTACTATCGAGGAAATAGATCACACTAAGTAGTTACAGTAAAAGATTGCATTAGTATTGGTTGCCATGCTCATTTGTGCAATTATCAAAGAGGTTCAGACTGTGATTGTGACAGAACAGAGCAGAAAATATAAACTGTTTGTCATAATAAACAATATGGTTCTCAGTGCAGTAGTGAGGGTGTGGCACCGAGACAACACTCGGAGCGATGTTAACCTTCGGCTGGCAGGGCTCTGTGATTAATGAGATGTGCCAGGATGCTAACGTGGGACGGCCAAGAGGGCACACATCTGCGTGTCACTCAGGTCTGACACTGCGTCCCAGTCCGGCTGCCAGAACCGCCAAGGGATCCTACAGATGTTCCAAGGTTTCTGGACACGGCAGAAGCCACCATCCCCCAAATCACCGTCCAGGACACTGTGTTTGTGACACCTTTTGTATATCAAATAAGTTTTCAGCTAAGTTTATCTATTAGCTACAGAGAGGACAAAGAAAAAAAAATAGCGTTGTTGTAAAGATGCTGTCTTGATGACTGAAGTTAGCTTTTACATCAGGAAGCGTTCCAAACATTGACAAGACTTTGTGATGACATATTTCCTTAAAGATTAGAGCTATTATTGATAGATAGATATTGTGCTTCAGCAGTTTACTTACAACATGGATGAAATTTCATCTGCTTTTCTTTTGTACGACTTGAAGACGTTGGACCTGAGTTTCAAAGAGGACCTATGGATATCAAGTATCAAGAGTCTATGATAAAAGTTCAGCAAGCATAGCTGATATATTGTTGCTGTCCCCAAAGGGAGGATAATTGATCAAACCTTGTCCACAGTTACCTTTTGTGCACATAGTGGCTTGTACACTGGAGCCTGTGCTTCCAAGCAGCTACTGTATTCTGATGCCATTTTTATAATCTCACTTTTCCCTTATTTCCCACAAATAAAGAAGGGGAGAAACTCATAATGGAATTCAGCCAAGGCATTGGATTATAAATGAGGTCTGCGTCAGGCTTCATAACGTTATTTAGATTCTTGTGTACAGAGACCCGTGTTCCAACTCCCATCAGCACTGCGACAGAATCAAATGTGAATATAAGCTGATATAGGGAAATTGGTTTGTAATGTGCTGATGCTTTGGAGACCCTGTGCACAGACTTAAAAAGGGAAAACTGCATTTCTTTGGCACACTTGGAGTGATGTTTTAATTACTTAAAACAAATTGATAACAAGCACAATTCCTATCCAGAATGAAAGAAATTAAAAGGGCTACACAAATACATATAAATCCTACAATTCAACTTTGCTAACATGGCTCAGTATAATGAGCAGAAGCTGAACAATGACCAATGTATGCATTAAGTGTGTTAGCAGAAAGAGCAAGAATATTCTATATCATCTTCATGTCAACAATTAAATGACTTGGAGAATTTTAATGGAGGGAAAAAGAAAGAAAATGTAATCTTTGTACATTCTTGTATTTCCTACATTGACGTATGCAGTATAGTAGTGTCTCTGTAAAGCAGCTAAAATTAGCTCGTCAGTCGTGTAGCAGCTGCAGACTAGTTTTGTCCTGGTCTTGCTGGCACCTAAGGAAAAGGCATGTAAAGGCTCAAAACAAACTCTGGATGGTTTTCAGGGCCATGTGTCTGATGCATGGTTTTAATGAGATGAGGTTATGATGCCTGATATAGAACTGCTGTGACAGCCAGGCACAAGCAAAAGGCAATCCCCTCCCCATCTCCAGATCCCTAGCATCATTTGTTGTCATGATGCACATGACGTTCCAACTAAAATAGCAGCAGGAAAACTGCAAACAAAGTCAGTCCCTTGCATTTCTCTCTTTTTTAGTTGTCAGCTTTCTGTCAATGATGTTCTTAAATCTTTTACTTACAAGCTTTGCAAATGTAAATACAAACCCTCAGTGCCAGTCAGCTCTGAGAATAACAAAGAAGATTTCTACGAACACAATCTTCCTTCACTGTTTTAATTTAGCAAAATTAGAACAGCGGAGGAGTAGAAAATTCAAGGCAATTCCTGAATGATCTCACGGTGAAATGAGATACTGTAAAGATAAATCACGGTTGGATCTCTGGGGTAATACACATTGCAAATGGACAGCCTACTTTGATTCTTATATTCCCTCGGAAGTGCAGTCATAATGTTGTACTTTGGGAGGGGAGTGTGACTAGCTTTTTGATGCCTCTCCTCTTTGAAATGTCTGCTCACATTTGCATCGTCTAGCCAAGTTGCAGAGCTGACATCGTTAAAGTTGGAGTAAGCGATTCTGGAGAAAAACTGTTACCTAACAGGCAAACAAAACCAGCTCCCTGCACTTTCCATGCACCGGGGGTTATGTAAATTTATTAGCACGACTACAACTGTTGTTGTGAGATGAGGGGTGAATAATTTTGCTGTGGACTAACAATTATCAATAGTAACATCAATCAATGGACAAGAACTGCAAAAGTTGTTAGCTGTTCCTTGAATGAATTTGAACCAATCATATTTTTTGCTTAGAGGGACCGTGGAATCATCAGTCCAAACTGTGATCTCATCAGTCGGGGTCGCCAGCAGAAACAGGAGATGAACCCTGCCGATTTAGCCAGAAGCACTGGGTCGTCGTTATCTCATCAGATATTTCAATCACAAGAGGTAGCTTTTAGGAATTTTATTTCCTGCTCCGTAGCAAGTGCTTGACCCTCATCAGTGCAGCCTTGACTGTCTTCATCATGAAGCAGCTTCTAACTTTTTAGGACCGGACATGTGCTCAGCCATCTGACATTTTTGAGGAGAACCTGGACAAATAAATTCTTTGCGTATTGCTTTCCTGTATATAAGTACAGGCTGCAAAAGGGGCTTCATAATAACATGGCTGACACTGAACTTAATGGGGATCTCCCTTTCTATTTAGCACAAACATGCCACAGTGTTAGATGATCAGGTTCCCCAATGATCATTATTACAAGTCCAACCCCCTCTCAGCCCGACGCACACACACTTACATAGCCATTCTGGATAAATACGCCATGGGTAATTATAGCGGGGAAGCGTGTCTTAGTGGAGCTGTCAGAACTGTAATTGCTAGAGGGATGGTGGGCTATCGAGAGGCGAATCGCGCTGCAAGTGCAACACTGACAGCGGCAAGTGACTTTGATTATAAGGAAAGGGGTGAGTGAGAGAGAGAGTATTGCTCAACCCCTTTCATATCTTGTATGTTATTTAGAGCGATGCCTATTTAATACAAAGTAGAAGCTGAGGTGAAGGTAAATAAGCAGATGTGATGGCCCCTCTCTGTTCCAGTAGATACTCAGGCTGGACCTTTAGTCTGGATCAAGGGTCTTACTTATTACGACTACACAATAAGTGATCCCTTCTCTCTGGAATGAGTCACATCTGGATGGAGTTTATTCTCTTTGCTTGTGTGGTGTGTGATATACATACATGTGTTACATCCAAAATGAAAATAAATCATCTCACGTTGTTAGAAAAAATGATTAAAGGTATACATGTCGACAAGTGTGCTCACTAAGCTTTGAATGTCTGTTTCTTGGTCAGAAGCTTTGAGGTTGGAAAACAGGGAAAAAAAGGATTTAAATGTAAGCCAAAAATGGGATTTTAATTCGTGGGAAATTCCCATCTGTTTGTCTATGTGTGCATAGGGAGTGTGAGCAAGAGCGCGAGATGAGAATGAGAATACTATATACCCAGAGTGTAGAAAGAACCTCAAATCATGACTTTCAAATGAACAACGCTGCTTCTCTCATGGAGATTGCTTGTGAAAATGATAAGTCATAATGTCATGGGGAAATCAATGGGGACTATAAAGGTAATCATAACCACAGAGTGTGTTGGAGCTGGGGCCAAATAGCCATTCTGTTTGCAGTTATCCCCTCAGCATATAATTGCACTGGACAACCTGAATCAAGTCTATTCATGCCGAAACACTTTACATACATCTCCTCACACCGCAAAGCTAATTGCATCTCAAAAAGTTATTGTGCTACAACACCAAATATTGATTGAATGCTAAACATGCAATCTGTGAGCATAAGCAGGTAAGCAAATTTGATTTCAATCACACGGTATTTCAGATAAACTAACCTTTAGTGTCGCAATTGGGTTTTAATCAAGATATGAAGCCCCTGAATAGTTAGCATAAAAATGTGTCAGAATACCTCAATTGTAAGCTTTTATGAAGAGAAAAAGAACTTAATTGAAAGTGGCATACAATTGCCCAGCATTAACCTACCGTGAAATTTGTCTTCAGCTATCCTAGCCTGGGCCAGCCCTGACTTAGCCACATATTCAGACTGATTGGAGACTTTGTAATTGGTTTTGATCATTATGGCAGAAGTTGGCTGCTTTTGCCCATCAAGAGATCATAGTTAGATGGACAGTATTATTTCATCAATTTAAGTAAAAATATTCAGAAAAAATTGAAATAGGCCTAATCCCAGATAAGAGGAACACAGGAGACTTTGGGTTATTACTGAAGTCTGGTTTTGTGTCTCGTGTTGTTGACTTAGAATTGCTTGTTACTAGATTCTGATTTATGCGTCATTTTGTTCTGAGTACATTATAAATATACTATTATAAATATGAATGTCTTTTGTTTAGCAGTATCCATCTTGTCAGTGGGATACACATTTGACACAATTAGTTGCACTAACGGAGATATTCACTGCTGTAACAAAAACATACAAACAAAAACATTAGAAACTTATTCAATTTACCAAAAAACTAATATCCATCGAATAGTGAATCTCAGATGATTGAAGTTTGCTTGTGTGTGACCTACTGCTGTGTGTTTGCTATTTTGACTAGAGATAACTTTGTCTATTTACCCAAGCAGTCCCCTTCTCTATCCGCCACATGCCGACGTATTAGTTGAGACACTTGTCGCAGCTCCCAACAAACATCATATTGTCACACATGGGCGCCAGTAATTGTGAACTCCACAAAGCATAGGCGTGCTGTTGAGGCAGGGCCTGGTGAAATCACAGCTGCCACCGTCGCTGCCGCCTGCCTTTCCCCATACGGAAGAAGGATTCTGTTTGCACAAAGAGAGATGAAGGGGCGCCTCGCTGTCACGGGAACCTAACCATCTCTGATTGCATTCTTCAAATGGTGCATTTTCAGATGGTGTTGTTTTGAACAGATGTGTTGTTTGGAACAGATAAGAGCTAAAGCGTGATGTGTACATGCGTTATACCCTGCCTTTTAATGTTCTCTCTCAATCCTTCTCTGGCTCTCTCCCACAACAGGTATCATGCTCCACTCAGTGTTTATGCTGTTACCACGGCTTCCAAGTTGAAGTCTTTGAAATGGAAAGTTCATATGCGCTGTGTTCTCCAGACTTCCTTGAAGTTTCTTCAATCTCACTTCTTCATTCTCATTTTCATAATCAAGTATACACAAGACACTTTCTCTCTTTGGAAAAAAACAGCATCAAATCCGATGCCATATTAGTTCCATAAATAAGTATATTTCACCGAGTTGGACCACTGTGTAATCTTCTCATGTGGGATTCATCAGTAGCTTGACTGATGGATCATGTTGGAAGGTAAACAAAGCTACCAACAATAGTCTAGCATTCTGTTTCCTGTTGTCATCCCCCAAAACACACACCTCTTTAATCCATCTCCTTTTCCACTTCCAGGGGCAACACACACCGTTCTATCAAGGCAGAGCCTGATGGCTGTAAACTATTCACACACTGAACCTGCAGAATCAAGAGCAGTACTTTCTTATAATCTTCTGTGACTCCTTCCACTTAATGCATTTATTTTCAGGTTTCTTGGCCTTCTTTACTGCTGTTTGGTCAGTCATCATTTATGCATTGGCATTTTCCATCATATTATATATACCCTTTCTTCTGCTGTGTTGCTAAGGTTTGTGCTTGACATACAATAGAACTGTAGTCACTTAGTTCACTGTCTTTCCAGATCAGAAAATATTTAATTCATGAGCCTCTGTACAGACTTTTGGACAAACTTTAGGATTCAGTTAATAAAGGCTTCATGCGGAAGCTCTGCTGGGGCACAATAGAGGGGTCACATTTTGGCCACAACTAATATTTTTGGAATATGTCAAAAAGCTGAGTAATCACCTTCTATAGCCTTAAGGTGATACAAAAACTATAATAGGTCTGAGCTCAACAATTCTTATGTTGGACAGGTCTGCTTTACTGTAGTTGAACAAAAAATAAGGAATGATCATTTTGTAATCTCAAGTGTCTAATCAGCTCAGTC
This sequence comes from Rhyacichthys aspro, assembly GCA_036850595.1. Classification (NCBI taxonomy): domain Eukaryota; kingdom Metazoa; phylum Chordata; class Actinopteri; order Gobiiformes; family Rhyacichthyidae; genus Rhyacichthys; species Rhyacichthys aspro. The sequence goes on from CM072165.1 coordinate 6,417,667, forward strand.
CTGATCACAATCCCGTCCTGCTCCTCTTGGTCGTGGCTGTGCCGGCTTTTCGACCTGCCCTCTTTCTGACAGCTTTTAGCTTATTTCTGCTCATCCATGTTCTTATTTTATGGTCCTTTCTTCTGTTATGGCAGTGTATCTACTCCCTGCCGGCTTTTCTCTTTTACGATTACCTGTTTATTTATGCACCAACATACTGTGTACAATGCAAACACTCAACACTTGCTTGCAAGGCTCCTAATTTTTTCTCATGACGAAAGACTTGGTACAAAGATTTGACTTGTACATTTCTTTCTGACACTCCATCATCGTTCCCATGTGTGCACCTTGCTTAGAGAGAGATGTTACAGTCAGTATATGGCACCTCACGACGTAGGTCCAGGCTAGTTTTATCTCTGCACAGTGGTGTATATTTACTGCATGTATACGAATTTAGTCAGCAGTGTCATTTGAGCCTATCACAGCATGCAGCAGTTACAGAATAGACTTTTTAAGGTTTAATATTGGGATATCAGAGAAATTTACCAAGACTTTATAGGTTGCCCTTTAGCCAGCTGTTTTCCCTTCATCGTACAACACTAGCAGTAATTTTTATAACAGCATCACCCCATTGAGCCAAACTGAACACATTGCTAATGTAATCACATGGGGCTACACACACTTACAGAATGGCCTTAATGTTAAGTGTGTGTCATTTGAGAGCCCGCTGCCACAGTAACAGGTTCCGGCTGGTTTATAAAGGCACATGTTTATTGTATCATGCATTAAGAGCCATTAGCCTCAGCGTTAGCCAAACGCAGCCGCGTCCCAGGGTCATTCCTCAATGTGAAACTAAACTGCACGACACGACCAAAATTGACTCCACTCAGAATACACAGGAGCTAATGGACAGCTCAGTAATAGACATCAATACCTGGGAACAAGCTCTAGCTTGGGCAACATCAGCACCTACTGAGGGGCTATTTTTGCCCTGAGATGTTGTGAGATTTGTGTTTATATGAGCTTCCATCAAAGGATACTCAGTTATGGAAGGAAAAAATACCAACACTTTTTTTTGTCAGTAGATCTGCACATTTGTTATGCTATAAATGCTCCAAATAATGCTTAAGTCATAAAGAATCAGTAGGTTTGCTCTAGACAAGGTAAAAACAAAAAAGTGAGTTGTCCCAGGTGGGAGTGGAAAGCTCTGGAGAGGCCCACGTTGCTGATGCGCTCCAATATTAATGCTTATGGAGCCCATCAAGTCTAATTACAGCAAGCTTTCCTCGACGCCAACCTAGAGTACTACTGAATATTAATGTTAGGCAACTCTCAACAGCAACGTCACTTCATCAGTGCAATAACATCATTAACAGTGGTGTGTGGCTGAATAGTGATTGATCCTGGTGCTCAAGGTTAGCATAATCGGCATGTTCCAGTGAACCTCTCATTATTAGATCAAGGGGGTGGGATGTCTTAAAGGTTTGTAAGCATCGTCCCATTTTCTCATCTGTATTGTCCAAATTGAATCACTATATGTATGTTGCCTATAATTTCTTTGCACACAGAGGAGGCGGCGTGCCATTATCATGCAGGGAAACATTTGTTGTCGCTTGATTACGCTAATGGGAAAGCGCACACACGAATATGAAATGTTGAACGTTATTGAAATTAGGCTTAATTGCTGATGGCATCTCAGGTTAATTTGTATTCCCCCGGCGTGAAATGTGTCTGTGTATGGTGTTTGTCTCTGTATGGTGAGCCTGATCTTTTCAGTGTAGACTACTACTTACGCCCAGAGGAGGGTTCTGTGGCAAACTAAATATCATCAAAATGAATTGAGATAAGTTACGATGTGCTTTATTCATTCCACAAAAGGGTAATTCCCCAAGAGCAAAAGGCCATATTTTAAGAAAGCAAGTGTGTTAAATAGAAATGAACAGTATATCAACAACACAACAATAACAAGCCAACACTTTTGCACTCTGGAGCATTGCTGACATGCAAACAAACACTGCCTGATAAACAGAAATATGTTATGATTGTCCACTAAGAGACACTTTTGCTGTAGAGTCCAGTCTCGTCAGGTGGGAGTCTGTCATTCAAACATATCCTCTACTGGAGATGTTCATTTTTTTTGTATTTGGTTAGTGCAGCCAGTTTGATCCTCGTAGTTGCTCCTAGATCTAAAATGCCCATCTCCTTCTCCTTTGCTCTTGGGAAATGTCAGTCCCAGGGCAAAACCTCCTTGTAGAGGCTATGAAGGGGTACACAACATGATACAAGAATTATGATAACTTAAAAAAAAAAAAGAGAGACCTAAATAAATAAAAGTGCTGGCGCTGTTGTAAAGGCTGCCTAACATCAGGCACAATTAAGCAGTGGGCTTTGTGTGAATCTTTTTGTTTTGGCACCGTGGTCCGTTGTGATGCTTGTTCACTGGGGCAGACTAAAGGCTGGAGTTTGAAAGGAAGCACATTCAACTGCTTCACCAGGGGATAGTGATTAAAAAGCACTTAAGTGCCAAAGCTCACACAATCCAGATGAGGTTTGCCTGCTCTGAAGACCTCTTTAACCAGTGAATAAAACACACTGATGATTTCAAATAGCTCCTTGATCACTCCATTTGACTGTTATGCTTTTGTCTTTCCCCTCTTTATTATTAATGTTTGTGTTACACTTCAGAATCAATTCAGATTCATTCAGTGAAATGTTTTTTTTTTCTCTTCTATTGTTGTGCTGCTGGTTTATAGAGAGGTCAATGAATTGCACACAAAGAATCATTAATGAAATGAATGGCATACATTTATATAACAATTAAATTAAAAAATCTGGATTTATTTAACAGTGGTTGCCATCTAGGTATCTGTAAGTAAACTCTGAGGAATACGTTAGAGGTTGCATTGCTTGGTTTAACTAAACTAGTGTAAGCTTGTATTACTCTAAATGCTTAATAGAAGCTCTGGGTGATCTGGTTGAATCTCCTTCTGTTCTTCTGTGGGCCCAGCTCATTTTAGAGAAGGCTGTTTACACAGTCCTTGGTGCTTCTGTGTTCAAAGGATTCATTCTCAGCTTGCATTAGTGGTCTGGCCACTGAGGGCAGACGCACAGGCAAGTGGCTAGTGACCCGTCTTCTTTTGGCCGAGTCTAAAGTCCAGGCTGCACTTGGCTGGAGCAGCAGGGAGGATGACCCGGGAATGTGGATCAGGATGCTACGATCAAGCTTAAATTCATAAATCTTTTTGGATGTCTCTCAGCATGCAGCTCCAGAACAGAAAAAAGAATATGAAGAGAAAGCAAGTGAGCAAGCAGAAACGAGTTTCTGTGGAGTGGACAGACGCATCAGAACACCTGCTGTAGTTCAGAGTATGACAAGACGACGGCAGAATAATTCATTTTACACAGCATACATGGTGACTGAACCGTGTTTGGAAACTCACAGAGACTTCATTTCTGAGATTTAGCACTAAAACTGAGACAAAAAGATGACAAAAATAGTATGTTTTATTTATTTTGGTAAACACGTTCTGTCTTGTGAAAAAAGACAGAAATCTGCAGATGAATGATAAGTATGAAGTTTCAGAGGGAAAATATTTAGTTGTATGTAGCGAGTGACATGAATATGGTTTGAATTTGGAATAAGAGAGAAAGTCGCAAGTACAACTGAACAATAAACCTATTTTGCACTTTTTGCCTCCCCTTACTGTAAGACAGCTGTTCTACCTAGCTATTCCCTGGTGGATTTGATGGATTCTTCCCTTCTGAAAAGGCAATGACTCCTTGGCTTTAACGCAGCGTGCAGCAAGTCGAGGCCCAGCAGCGTTTACACAGGAATGAGCCTGAGAGATATACTGTTGAAGACAGAATACATTCAGCAGGCATAAGAATAAACGGGATACTCTTTGTAATAGTTGACTTTGATTTAGTACAACATGGATGGTGTAAAATATTCTAATTCCCCTGAAATGCAGAGCAGATTCAAATTAAACACACAGTCAGTATATTTCACATAAAATATTGAAATTGGTAGCTGCAACTTTGTGGAAAATGAAGTGAAAAGCAGATGCTGACCTTACAGTCTCGACAAGAAAAAAAAACATTGTTCCAACAAACCCACTTCAAAAGAATGAAAAATTCAATTTTATGCAAATACTAAGAGACAAAATTAGACCTAGAAACACTCAGCACACTGTGCTAATCTTTTTTCCCTTGTCTGTCAAGTGCCTCACAACTTTTCAGAAAAACAACAAAGATTTTTTTCACTCAAAGAAAAAGCAAAGTAAACCGTGAATAATTTAGGCCTTTTTTGTAATATCATAGTGGGATTTGTGTAATTCCAAAAAAGACCGTGCTTATTCCTGTAGAGGAACTCACAAGTATCTGTTGAATAATGGATGTTTGAGCATGAGACGGGAGCTGCTGATACACAGGGACTGAGACTCGAGATTACACTGGACCGCATGACCTTTTCTTTCATGAAAAATTAACTGTCTGATATTGAGCAGATGAGGCTTTATTTAGCACAAAGCACCAAAATGAAAACCTTTCTTTTTTGCAGTTTTAAAATTTCAAAATTCAACTTTTTAATTTTGTTTTGCATTGCTGAGTGATTTTTCTGTAACTGCCTTTTTTGCTGAATACTGGTTTCCAAGCCCCGTTGTGCATTCCCTTCATTGGAAACGTACCCATAGATGTATAATACAAAAAAGCGAGGTTGGCGAGTAAACAGTCTGCCAGCACTAGCCTGTAGGTGCCAATCTGCCTCATATTTTGATGTTGGGAAAGCACTCACCAATGCATCAGAATACTGTATCTCTACTCAAAATGCACTGGCACATCGTCTGCCTGTTTTTCAAAGCAAACAACACCTTTAAAAAATTCCAAACTTCCCCAGTGCTTCAGCTGCCGAGGCAAGACTAAAAATCGGTACTTTGATGTCATAAAAGTTAGTCCCTCGCTTTCACCATTATATTCCTCGGCCAAATGAGTCACAGATGAAAAATGCCATATTATACAGCAGCAACGTCAAGCTGTCACTTAGGTAATGAAGTTGGTCCAAACCATTTGTCTTATTTTGTCACGCTTTTACCCCATTAGTCATAGCGCGCTAACCATTAGCTCCTCAGGAACCCCCTTCACCCAAGGACACTTAGGCTCTCTCTCCAAGTGCAACAGAGGCCTGACGACGCGATGGAAGACGGAGGGACGGGGCGAGTCGACACTGACACTTACAAAGGAAAAGTAATAGACCATAGCCTTATTTAAATGCACTTTAAAAAGTAATTTTGACAGCAACATGTTACTTATGAAAAGGTTGTACATCCAAGAGGTGCTTCAGAATAAAAGTATGTACAACTAGATTTTCTTCATTTTGTAATTTTGAGACAAATTGGGACAATAGGAAGTCACAATTTAAGTAAACAAGATATTTCTGGAACTATACAGTGTGAAATGTGGTTTATCTCGCCTTGTTTAAATTGTGTAGCCTTTTACACAAAATAAAGTGAGTTGTTCCCCAAATTGGGTAACATTGTCATTTACCAAAATATTACAGAAAAAGATCAAATAAATAAAAAGCAAGTATTCATATAAACAAATGATGTCCCAAGTGTAAAAAGGGGCTTAATTATTTGTTATAGAAGGGTGCTAGGTTTCCTGAAGCCCTCCTTCACATACATGCTATAGTCAGGATTCATTCCAAAGGATTTAGCAGAGGATGGGACAGGTAGGATAAGAGTAAAGGGATGGAGTGTGAGTACACTGGTTAAAGACTGCTTCAGGCAAAAGTGGAGAGGATAACGTAGTACACTGATGGGAATGGATACAGGAAGATAAGTGAGGAGGAACCCTGGTTTAAGTAATAAATAAGGACAACTACAAAGAGTGGAATCGGGTGAGAGTGGGAAGAGAGGGATGTATAGAGGCTTGGATTTGTGCAGTTCTATCTTCAGGGTACAGTTGTTTGTCCTAGGACAGGGTTATTACTCAGCCATGTGTGGTAAACACTAACTGCTTTATGAAAGCCAGAGGCAGGACCGCACAAAGTGCAATAAAAGTAAAGTGCTTTTGTTGTCTTATGGCATGTTTTACAGCATATCCATATTGAGATATTGATGGTGCATGGCATCCTATTCATTTAGAGGCCTTTTTTAAAAGCCCTTCTGAGGTATAGGACTCCTGGGAGAAGCTGTGTTTTGTAAAGTTTTATGTTGTTTCAGGAAATGCTTCAGACATTGAATTGTGCAGTTAAGTGAGCAGAGCATGCGACACCAATGTCATCATGAGGAGAGACGTCCCACTGGAGCTATTCTTGACGAGAAGGTTTGAGAAAGACTGAGTCCCTTATGGCCTATATTTAGAAACATGATAAGGTGGAAGCAGGAAAACAAAAGTGTAAGACAGGTACACAAGATCATGTCGACACACAATGCCAAATGTGTCCCAGGACTCCACCAGGTGTGTGTTTAACTGCAGGTGTGATTAAATAAAGCCTAATGCATCTAACTGAAGTGCGTCCTGAGAGCTGGACATGGGCCATGCACACTGTTAGCCGCTGCTCCAACAGATGCCAGGGGGTAAATACGAGGGAGGGGACTAATTACCAGACAGCTGCCCAGCAGACCCTCACCCTGCCCTGGGGACAGCCATCGATCTCACACCCCTTGTCCTCCAATCCTGGACCCAAGACGTGGCACCATCACCAGTTCCAGTTGGTCCATATCATAGGTCCATATCTAGCACTGGAGACTCAAGGGAATTGGAGTGGGTCGGTAAATAAGTATATACGAGCACATATATACATGAGGCCATGCTTTTAATCAATGTGTGACTCTGAAAAGGAATTAAGAGTTGTGTAATATCCTCAGCGGTGGAGAAAGCAACTCTACAAAATCAAAATACTGATATAATAACTTAGCAGAAAATAGATAAATAGCTCCTTCATAAAATATTATAAATAATTAATCAAACCCCAATATGCCCCCAAATGGAGGCAGGCACAAGTAGTTATTCACCGAATGTTAACTCACTAAAGATACAAATGTTTAGTAGTTTGATACCACAGCCAGCTAATAATATCTCAATTGATGCCTTTGAGTCGACTGTCCTTCACCTCTTACTGGGACGGCGAAGAAAGGTATTTATAAGAAAATTGAGGTCACTACTGAGAGGAGGGTTGGCTGTAGGCCCAAAAAATATAGAGTGTTGGAGAGGTTGAGGCAGACTCATTTTGTTGGAATTGAGGGGCTGGTGAGCAGACTGCTCATCTTGCTGTTGGCATAAGCCTGAGAAGAGGAGCTAAAGGTTGAAATTATGCACCGAGAAAGCATTTGGCTCGGGTGAAGAAAAAGTGCAATGCAATAATTAAGAGGCACAATAAAAATGATTAGAACTGCTTTTGACATTCTCATTGCGAATAACTTGCGTTTAATTGCAATCACAAATTTTAAATGCCAGTTTTATGTTCCATGGCTATAAGCTGTTTAAAGTTCAATAGCTATACTCTTTAAATCTCCTTCCAATTTCTGCTGGAAGGCAACAAGAGGCAATGGAGACACAGAACAGGATGAAGCACCAGACAAAAGTATGCGGAATTAGAAACCTAAAAGGGGGAATAAGAGGCGTGGGCGTATTTTGCCATTAAGAGCTGGACAGTGGGGCTTGCTGGCCTGGGGAGGACCCATGTGGCTCAGCTCAAGGCTAGTTAGCTATTCAGCCACAGCATCTGTTGCAGGCTAATGGATGTTATAACCTCATAAACGTCATGAAATTGGACATTATCCCTTAATTAAAAGAACAGAGATGCATTACAATGATTAGAGTGGCACTCCGGTGGACCTTCCATGCGCTCCAATAATGTGTCTTGACGATGTTTAGCACCAAGCAAGGTGTTGGCACAGGAGGGGGGGTATAATAGTTGTAATAAACCAGTAGGTGTTTGGAGTCACCAACTTTTAGAGATTGGACAGAAAATCTTTTCTAGTTCCAACAGAAACTTCCCTGTTTCGATGTTTAACCAAAGAGTTAAATGGACATCCCACTACTTGTACTTTTCTGTGTATTATTAGGATTTGAACTGCTTCAGATGATGATTGGAGTGTCTTCTCAGTGATTATGCACACAGCGCTGTGCTCAGCAGAAACAGCTGTGCCGTAAAGCTGATATAAAAACAAAGCTTCATGCCCGGCACCTGGGCCATCAGTGCCCAATAAATACCAGCAGCCAATCAGTCTCCTCACCTTCCTCACTAAGGAGCGTAATGAAACAGTGCAGTCCCAACAAAGTCGCCTGCAAACAAAGATCTGGGACATATTAACAGATGCCCTGGCCTTTATTCAGAAACCTGAGGCCTGTTTTACAGTTAAAATTCTTGAAGCGAGTCTTTGGCTGAGCTGTAAAGGTCATGAGAGGCCTGCACTGACACATCTGTCATTGCATTTGGTGTGGCCTGTGAAAGAAAATGTCACTGTGTTGTGGTAACCTCTTTGGTCCATCCTCGTGTCATGTAGCAGCAGCACCATGTACAATGACTTCTAATGTATCTTTCCATTTTTTTCTATGATCTGCTTTATAAACCGCACCTCGTTGTGTCACAATCCTTAAATTATTGGAAATCACAAAAACCGCGGCCGTACTGTATCGCTGCACATATTTAGCTGAACCAATTACATGCCAACATTCACAAGACATGTCACTGATATTGCGCAAGCTACGCAACAGCAATCTCAGTGCCACTCCTGGCTCTGTAGGAATCCATGTGCAAAGTAATTGTGCATTTCTCATTTATGTATTAGGCATTCTGTCTTCTCTATGATCTATTCTCCATCGAGACAGACACAATAATGTAACACCCAGCACGGTCTGATAAAGAGTCTATTTTTGCTCAAAGCTCCTTCTTCTGAATGAAAATGAATGAAGGCGTGTTGCAGTGGTAATGTATCAACATAAAATATTGAAATAGCCCAACCAAGGGCAAACTGCATGTAATTGAAACTCTCTCTGTGCTGAGAACAAGGAACCGATGTCCCTGCATCTGAGATTTGGCACAAGGGCTTTCAGAAGGCATTTGTTTCAGGTTTCTCTTCTTCTCTCCCTTTCTCTTGCTTGGATTAATTGGCTTTTTGAATTGTGAGTGTTTAGTTTCTGCTGGCCTATTATTTAAAACCTTTTTTTTTCAACAAGAGTGGTATTTTTTCCCTCTTTTCCAGCATTGATGATTGATTTGTCTTGTTTAACCTTGAAATAGTCACAGATTGCAGTATAGACACTGGGCTGTGATGGCACATCGTTTGCTCAGGTGACCCAGTGTTGAGTCAGAGGTGACTTAAAAAAGACCAAAAGAGGTTTTATATGGACCCAATAAGCTGATTTTTAAAATAAGTCTTTGCCTGTAATAGTGCTACAGACTTTTTTAGTTTCAGATTAAGACTGTCAAATGGCCTTTTGTAATAACGTGTGGAATAGAAGTCAGTCCTTTTTAAAATATCTTTAACATTACTGTGTCATCAATGCAAGGCAATTCATTATTTAAGGATTACAAAGTGTATTGAAGAGATTTAGGCAAAGCTTTTAAGGTATCATTGGCAGCAAAGACATCATTATTAGAGCCTATACACACCACTGGCTTGTCATCTTTGCAATTTCCTTGCAATCTTCCACTCAGTATGTAGTGACGAATCAACACTGCTACCTGCGTCCGTGCCTTTCCCATGGTCCTGTGATGGCTGCTTTGTCCTCTTCCTGAGCGCTGAAGAGCACCATGGGCTGGTCACCCTCTGCGGAGTCCCTACATCTGGCAGCACCATTAATCTTCCCCAGCAGCTGTGCCCCTGTACCTGTCTCTCTTTGTGTAAGGGAGATGGGAAGTCATTTTTAGTCATTATCTTCCCTCTGGCATATGCTCATTCCACTTATCGCACTTAACCTGCTCTTTGACGTCCAGACCCAAACACTCCTTGTGCAGCTGATGACCAGCAAGACGTCCAGCACTTCGGCTTTATTGTCACCGAAATTGCAAAAGTTGTGAAGGTGTTTGTAAATTGATGTGTCAGATGGAGTGAGGAGTCCTCAGGGGGGCAGGAGGTCTTTAGAAAGCTGAATGATGCAGGACAGCTGAGGGACCATGGCACGGTCAAAAGCATAGAAGTTGACAGTCTCTCCTTTATATAGTTTGACACAGGGATAAACACATGGAGGCCAAAGCGGCCATCTTGTCAGATTGCTGCTTTGATGTGTCTCTGGGCAGGCTGTGTGTTAACCACTAATTAACTGCTGACACTAAGGAGCAGGAAATGCAGTGTCTGTGAACTTGTACAAAAGCTAAATAGCAGCTTCATGGAGCTTTGGTTGAAATGATGATTAAAACAGAGTTGAAATGTGGCTGGAGTTGCTCTTTTTGGCAGTTTAACATTTTGTAATGAATTCATTTTAAAGCTTTAGAATTAGGAGTTTCTGGGTTCATAAATATGTATACTGGTCTTAGATGGATGTGGACAGGACCCAGAAATTAGGTCTGAAATGCGTTCAATCGGTTGTAAGTAAGCTGAGCTGGTAGCACACCTTTTGGCCTCACTGTCGTCTGTTGGTGTCTTCAGTAGGCAGTGGGGTTGCCAGGGTTGATTTTGCTTTGTCTGCAGCTAATTAGATCAGGGAATAAAAAGATTCCTGTGGTTCCCCCCACACAAGCTGAAGGGTTATTGACATGGCCACAACAGCAATATTACCTAATGTCAATCCAATCTTACTAGCTCTGAACATGAGTGCAGTGATACTTCAGTTGTCTCGAAATGCTGCAAATCACAAAAAACACAGACAATGCTGTTTGTAGCTTTCATTTTGAGACTCACCTGCAAAACTAATGTTGTCACTGTTTTGACAATTACTCTTCTAATGTCTTTTATGTACACATAGCTGTAGTTATAATATAGACTTAAGACTGAGTTGTTGTTTTTTAAGCAGAGCAGTCTGACTATATGATCTATGATGCTGGTAACTTTATGCCAAGAACGGCTGTAAACATGCCTCAGTTCTTCGAATCCAAATGCACTTTTGCAGATTGTTCCATAGCGAGCCCAGATGCCGTTTGAGCTCATCAGCATTTATATTTGTTGTCTGGTACACAAACATCAGATTGCCCCTACTGATGAAGACATGCCACAGTGTAAGCATGGCATCCATATCGACGAATCGGATAAACAAAGCACCGGTGACCATGGCGATGAGGTCACATGGTTCACCGGGGTCAGTGGGAGTCTGGAGGTTTTCTGTCAGCCGATGCCACCCGATAGCGTCTAATGAGAAAAAAGACGATGGCGCTGTCTCCATTCACTTGGCTCTCAAGCCGTCAGATGAGCGTTGCAATCTGATCATGTCGTCTGACCAGTCTGATACTGATGCTTCCTTTAGTTGAGTCGTCGCAGGCTATTATCAGATAGTAGCATCCAGTGCACCTAGGGCTTTCACAGCTTCACTCTAATGCAAGGACTGTGCATTTCTTTTTCCTCATTCATGCATCAATACTGTACCGTACGGCCAAACATCCACAAAACTATTAGAGGAAATACTTTTGAAAAAACTCACAGAGACAGACATTTTTATACAAATGAATTTGAATGAGAAATCACACACAAGTTTTATACCATAGTGATTTATTTTAGCATCTTTCATTGCATCTTCTGTCATTTAAACTAAAAACATAAAAAAGTAGTTGCCCATTTTATTGATTTTATATATAATATAATTAGTTAAGTATTTGTAATACTTGGATACTAAAGCACCATTATGTAGCGCAATCCCTACAATCCACCTCCTCTTTCAAGGTTTTTTTATATAATTATTTTCCAGAAAAACCTCCAGGCCCTTCCCAACTTGTTTTCTCAGTCGATAACTTGGACGTGCCTCCTCGGCCAGTGGTCACTTAAAGACAGCTTGTGGAGAAGGAGAAAAAAAGGAGCCTTGTGCTGTAGCCTGTCCTACAGACCATTCAGCCAGAATGCAGTGCTGGGGCTGTGAAGTGTAGCAAGCGACACACTCCACGAGTTGGATCTCCGCCTCAAAAAGGACAGAAGAAAGCGGCTGTACAAAGACTTGTGACAGGGGGAAAGTATAGAGTCGGAAAGTGCTGTAAAAAGAGAACACTTTGCTACTGGATTTAAGGAGCGGTTCGGAAAATGGAAAGATGTTCTTTAAATGTGAAGACACTGTAAGAGGGTTTTTGATGGTTATGCCTGAAAAAGTGTAGCATTAAAGCAAATAAATATAATCATGTACAATTTACATAACTACAACTGCTATCTATAAATGTATTTGGATGCATTTTAAGTTTAAGTGTAAAAGTATAAAGTATTGTCTCACTACAAATACAGATACACATTTAGGAATAGTCTGTACTAAACATTGTCATTTGCGTTTAAATGTGTTGTTGTGGCTACTGACAGCCTAGATCACATATGGTTTTCTTTGTCATGTGTATTGCATGAAGAGATGTTAATGAATCCTTACAGCAGTAGGAAGTATTCATCGCCAAAATGAACTAAACTTGTCAACATAAAATCAAAAAGATTGAACAAAAACTGATGGGAAATCCAAACAAAATTTCCTTTTAATGGAAAGCACCAAGTCCTGGGTCTAACACCTGTGCTTTTTTCACACTGAACAAATACAGCACTGCATACATTTTCTTATTTGACATAACACAATGCAGCATACCTGCATACAAAGCAATGGGAGAGACTTTGTTCTGTTGTATCCAGTGGTTTTGATGGTTTTGGAGGTTAGGCGGTTACCCAGCATGCATCTGTTTTGTCTGTGCTCAATCTCCCCATAAGCACAAATACAGATGAAGTTGCTTTATGAGCCCGCTGAGTGAGAGGCACCCATTGTCTCTGTGTGAGGCTGATTCAAAATGGCCGCCCCCAGCACTCAAATTGATCGTAATTGTATTCCCAAACTCTTGCTCAGCAGGGCATTACATTTTGTGTTATTGACTTTAAAAACACATTCAGCGATTCTACTTGCAATTTCATTACACCGCTGTCAATTACCACTCTACGAACAAAGCACGGCCGCAAATAAAATGTATGAGGTAATTTTCCAAATGCCACTTAGGAGGTACCTCCGTCTGAGCGATGGGCGCGCTTAATTTGTGCATTTGCTTACTGCAAATCTGGTTATGCATAGGCGGCCGGGTACATTTCATTAAAATTCACAGGAGACTGGCGTGATTACCTCAGTGTATTCGTATGAATCTGTAAACTGCTTGCCAACTTCAGGTAAGCTATAATAATATTTGAGAAAAAGGGGTATTTTCCTTTTGTCCTCATTGGGAATGCCGCTTCAGTGAAGAATCTATGAATCATAAATCAAGCTAACTACTTCTTTTGGACATCTTCTTTTTCGGTGTCTTCCATCAGAAAACTAACCGCACCATTGTGGCTAATTTGGCAGCTCAGCACAATTCTGAAATCCAGATCAATGGTTACACGAGTTGGTAAGAATTCACCTTTTAACCTCGGCTTAATTTCCTTTTTAAAAGAAAGAAAACGGAGCGTTCTCAGTTTTTATTTCCCGTATTCCGCAGATATTTGCTCACGCTGTCAGTCTGTCGGCTAAAATGGAGAGGTCATGTGTGCGTTGATCGCTGGGTTAGAGGCCATTGAGCTGCTGGGGGTCACTGATAAGAGCTTCACAGACAGAGATTGAAGGAATGACCCAACCTCTACCCTCACCCCCAGCGTCTCCACCACCATTTCAACCACTATTTCCCATCCTCAGCCAATTACTGCAAAGGGAAAGGGGGGAACTCTGAGGCATGGACGTTATAAGCTCCCAGGCACATTCGGTGACATAGTGCAGACTTTGAAGTAGACTGCGCTTTCCTTCTCATAAAGACGAGCGAAATGACAAGGGCTCTCTGGCAAAAAGTGCTGAAATGGACTGTATTGATCGCCAGTGAGGAGAGTCAAAACAATCACCGTGAATTAAACTCCTCAAGGTCTTAGGCTAAGGGGATTAACCAAATTATCTGGCCTGTATTCCGGGCATTTATTGTCCGTGTTGATGTTGACAATAAGCGCGGAGAGGTGGCATTGGAGGGGGCTAGGGATGAGGGAGGGGGTGTTAATTAGGGAAGAATTCTTGATGAGAAACTAACAACAATGTAAACACAGCAGATAAGTGCTTTCTTGGCCTGGCAGTATTGATCATGCATAGGCTTGATGCTCAACTTTCCAGGGTGAATTGTATTTTCCTGCTGGGTTTTGATAGCCAGCTGTTTACACGCCGCAATTACCGCCTGCTTTATTTGTATTTTTTTGTCTTTGTTGTGATGAGAGAAGGGAGGCTACGGTCTGAATGTGCTGCCTCATTACAGAACGCATGTAAGTGGTTGTGAAGCGCAATTAAAAAGTGAGACAAAGGCTTTGTTTCAAATCATCGCCAATGAAACCTGAAATTATCATTAACGCCACGGGTATGTTTGGTTGCTCTTGAATCAAACGCTCGCCTTTGCCTTTGTTTTTTTTTTTCTTTGCCTGTTCCACCTCCCCCATTCCTTTTTGCAAAAAGAACTGGACTTGAAGCTAATTAATTTGCAAATTTTATTCTCAATAAAGTGCTTACAAAAAGATAATTGTGACTTTATTAACAGATTCTTGGGCAGCAGATGGTGTTCTGCAGGCCTGCCATGTTGAATTAGTGATGACGCTGTCGTTTTATGTGCTCCCTACTCTGGCAACCCATAAAACTCCTAATTAAGGCTACAAATTAATACTACTTCTTCCCAACATTAGAACTAACACTTTCACTTGGAATCAGGCGAAAACAAATGCAAATTTTCAGGTAATTCTCCCATTAGTGTGCGCCTTTTCTTTGTTTACAATGGTTGCATTTCTGTAAGGAATCCCCGTTATTACAATCATTTGTTTTATATTAAGAGCAATTAAATGCTTATTAAAGATGCCAAAGCATTTGTTGGCTTGTTTGTGCTCAGCATTTACAAGACACGCAGCTCCTTGGAGCCAAATCTCAGTAAACTCCATCGACTTAATCCCTCCGATGTTTTATTAAAAACAAATTATGTCCGACTTCACCGCCGGTAATCCACCGCATCAAGTATTGGTAACCGCCTGAAGGAGAAGTGCTTGCATTTTAATTAAGAGCCTGAGTAACAAGGCAGCAAAGTGTGCGGATTAGTGTGTTTACTTGGGAAGAGCAGAAGGAAAAAAAGATCTTCATTTCATTTTTTTAATCTGCTCTTGGATCAGTTCCAAGTGTACAGTGACTTGACATATTTCAGGAATTGAGACTGAGCTGAAGAAAGGACCTGTAGGTGGGAATGTTTCCTAAATGCAAAACCTGAACAACTTCAGCAATAGATATATTCATACATTATAATGATTTTTTGCCTAGAAACTGTGAATAAACCTGAGATGAAAATTGCCCACGGACATAGTCATCCACTGAATGTACTCTACCACTATCCTTCAGTAAAATCTAAAATATAATAAGGCTGTCTGTTGGGGTCATATACATTTTTAAGAAAAAAAATCTACTTAAAACACACAAAAATGACTTTAGGTACATGACAATGTCTCAGACTACATCAGTTGCCACTGTCCACAAAATTGATCATGAAACTTCATTAAGATCACGGTTAATGCTCCTCTCAAGTGAAGGTTCCATGTCTTCTCTACATGTTTTTGTAAAGGTTTGTGGCACAGACACAACAAAGTCTATTTAAAGCTGAGTTGGGATGAGAAGGCTGCTAAGATTGGCAGATTGTCCCCTTGAGTAGCTCTACTGCGTACATACTATAATTGACATACTCAGACATAATCCCTTGTGGGACCAGCACACTGTTCCCAGACTTGAGTGGGAGCTTGCTGCTCCTTGAAGAAGTCATGACCACTGTTTGATCAAAGGGGTTCTACTCCCAACGCCCACTGGCTCCTGCCAGAGCTTGATCTGGATCGATGGAAGGGTTAGTGTACAAAATCCCAAGCTTCCTAGAGCCTGGCAAACCCACTTTTGCCATTCAGAAAAGGGAAGTCACTTTAAGTTCATGCACACACTAGTTTTCCTCCAGACTGTCTTGATGTCTTATTTTTAGCTCTGCGACAGATTTGTAAAGCACAGGGAGGAGTTACCTTGAAGTCTTTTTCAGACAGAGACTCCTTTTCCTGTGAAGATTGTTTACTTGAACAAAATATATTGGCTTAATGAATCACTCATGTTCCCTAGCCTCCAGATGTGGGCTGTTTGATACCACTGTATATGAGCTTCTGCCGGCAATTACAACACACGGCGCTTTAACAGGCCTTTTTTATTGTTTGTGCTAACTTTTCTAATAGCAGGCACAAAGCCAGACTTTGAGTTCACATAAATGCCTTCTATTACCGTTAAAAATCTGTCTTTAGCCCAAGAAACGCCAAACCAGCTCAGCCTGCTCCTTTATCAGCTTACAACCAGAGTTCTCTGGGTGCTTATAAATCCACTGAATATTGTTCATTGTGAGTTCCCCGTCTTACCAAACAAGAATAACAAGAAAAGGCCCATAATTACAGAATTTACTGCAGTTGAGAACTTCACCCAAAACTTTTCTGTTCCCATTAATGGAAAATATGGTAATTAGTTTTTCATATTCCCTCATACAGACGAGGTTGATATAACTTATTCATGACAGCCAAAGCAAGAATTGCTGTTGTCTGTCCATTTTCTTTAGCTACATGGAAGTAGCACTGATTCAAACAGCAATTGAGCCTTTGCCTCTCTCTCCCTCTGCTTTCTCTTTCGGAGCAATACCCAACGGATATGAATCAACGGCATCATTAAGCGGGGCACTGTTTCATCAAAGCGGGAGTCAAGCCGAAAAGATTCCAAGGGGAGCGTAATCAGTTTGAGGGACGACGGTTTATTTATACCAAACAAAATGAAATTACATGAGCTCTTGAGTGACATTTATGGATGTGTTACCTGCAGTGATGACATGTTTACAAAGCAACTTGGATTAGAAAAAAATGGATGTGCTGTTGTTATCTGGGGATGCCATAACAAAGACGTCTTACATAAGCCTGGCATTTGTCTTTTTATCGTCAACAATGTGATAAAAGCTTTTTTTTATGTGAAATTAAAATCTTTGCCAGGTTGCTTCCATCGTTGCATTGTCCAGAAACTATTAAATGCACCGATGAGCCTTATGGTTGCACTGGGTTGCAAGTTCCTTTATGGCTCTAAACCTGCACTCTCATTTATTTTGAGTCGGTGAAGCATGAGATCCTTTCAAACATGGCTTTTACCCAATCACGTGAATAAATGTCTTATTTTTCATACAGGTACACATTATTAACCCTTTAACAACCCCACCAAGAAAAAAGCAATAGAAATTTTTTTGTTTGCTTTTCTTATTGCCTTGGGTGAGTAATAACCACAATCTTTTTTTTTTTTTTTAACAGACCTTTGCCTTATTGGAGAGCCAAACCAGTCTTTCAATTCTAATTCAGGCTTATTTATATAGTGCTAATGAATCATCTGGCCAGCTTTTCAAACATTTTGATATTTCTTAGAGACTGGGTTTTTGAGAATCTATGTTAAAAACCTTTCTGGCCTAGACTGGCTTCATCCGACATGCTTTTAAATCCTGCTGGCCTTCAGTGTTGTAAGTAAAAGCCAAGACATATCACCTGACGTGTCCTTTAAAGGCACATACATGTGTACATTCATTACATGTCCCTGCTCAGTGTCAATAGTCCATTGTCAGGATTTATATAGTATTTGCTCTCATTAGTCTTCTAATGTCTCCTGTTCACTTCTGCCATTTGATGTCAGCGCTCCATGTAAATTGTCTAACGGACAATTGCTCATTATCTACCACCTCCCAATCCAATTCTTGGGATTATTTCTCAATTAAAGGTTATTCTGGCTCTTAGTCGAGCTGGTGTGGCCTTGGTTTGAACCTGCCTTGAGCGCCAGAGGATAGATGAATGACCCCTGGGAGAAAAATAAGAACAAATCCTTCTTTTGTTTAGTATGAAAAAATAACTATTCAGAAGGGTAAATGTAAGCATGCGCTGTAAGAGAATGTGGGTGAGTATAGGGTCTTCCTCCTAATGAAGAGGTGGGTAGGAGTTGGACGCAGGCGACGTAGCGCAGCGAACAATGTGCCATTGTCGCTGCCAGAGCCGGGCCGTCACACGCTGCTGTGATCATTACTTACCCACAGACGTCCAATGTCACGCACAATATCCCCAGGTTTGCCCTTCATAGGTTGTTGTGCATCCTCTGATCGCTCCAGCTCGCTTAATGATAACAGGCGGCAATTACACTCACATGCCTGCACTTACGCACACACTAAAGACACACTGGAAAACAAACACATTTCCCACCCGCCTGTGTGCGTTTCCCCTTGGCCTTTTTGTTTAAGAAGGAAGATAAATATCCCCATAATAGAACAAGCTCTCCTCTGATGCATTTTCAACAGTCCACTGCTTCAATTACACGTATTTACTTACAAGTCTGAATTGTTCTCTGGCCTGTGCTGTCCGATTTGTTTTTGAATGGTAAATAAAAAGGTCTCTGGTGTTGTGGTGGTAATATTTCAGCTTTTTGCCTTTTGCACTTACCGATGAAGTTTATGTGCGGGGATTGTTTTCAAAATCAGCTAAAAGATACATGAAAAGACTAGTTTATAAATTGCAGCCATGCCTTTAGACCCAACAATACAATGCTAAAGGGTAGGATTAGACTCAGCACTGCACTGCATATTATTTCTCCACCAACTTGGCTGTATGCAAAGCTGCCTTTTGAGATGCTAGATTTCATGGGGCTGTATGATGCACGCATATATATGGCTATCAGGGGACAGGACTGAGCCGGGCGCTGGTAGGGTGGCACGCTTCTTGAGATCATGATTATAGCTGTGTCTAAACTCCGGTCCCTTTGTGACAGAGCCATTAGCAGGCTGTCACACTCTTGAGCGCGCTCTATGTATGTGACCACTAATGCTAATACACTCACTGCAGCTCACATTCACAAACCAGATTAGAGCACACTTGGACGTTGACCTTAGACTGACTTGCAGAAAATCACTTTAGTTTAGTTTGTCGTTTGAGTGATTGAGGGCCAGATGTGATCGTGTGAAGGCTTGGGTGGATTGAAGGTCTGCTGACATTTAGTAACAAAGAAAAGTTACACCCTGTCGGTTCTTGGACATGGACAAGAAACATGGGTCGTATGAGCATGGACGTAAAAAAAAGTTGTGTTTGTGTAGGAAGTGACCTGGACTGGACCTGTAATGAACCCATAGTCAGCATGAATACAATGGAGGTACTTTTTTTCTTTTAAGATTTTATTTAGCTTTTTTGCCTCTATTTCATAGGACAGTAGACTGTCAGAAAACAGGGTGAGAGACGTTGGGTAAATGACCCGAGAAGGAATTTGTTTCCTAGATATATGGTCTGAGCTCTATCAGGTGACCCTCCAATGGGTGGATGTGTTAAACAAAACTATACACAGGATTTGAACCATATTTGACTAATGTGTAATCAGAAATATTCATTCTGTGCTCTTGGTCCATATCCAGCTGTACCTCGAGCTGTGATTTGCCCATGAGCCTGATGTTGGACCTGGCTGGTGTACAGACTCACACATGTCCAGACTCACTCCAGTCTTTATTCCCACTTTCACTCAGTGGTCTGTAAAAGCAGGGTGCAAAGTCACATTGCCAAATTGATTGCCCATTTAAAAGGATTGTGGCGTTTACAAGGTTTGGCCTCCTTCAGCTGAGTGCAAATCGGGTCCCACTATATTAAGTGGTAGCACCAGAGTGCTGATAGATTATGGTCACTCTTTTAATTGTTGGACATTGGTGGCAACCCATTAAATGAAAAAAAAGGTGTAGAAAAAAAGGAAAAATCGAGAATGTTAAATATTGAAGTGTTTGCCCGAGGGCTAATGAAATTAACAATGCAAGTAAACAGCCTTTTGCAAGTCCCAGTGCCACATCCTCCTCCTCCTCCTCCGCTGTCTTTGTCCCTCTTTCTCATTGGCTTATCTCTTCCAGGGCTTCAGGGCTGTGCATGCGCTCATAGGTGCACGCATGACCAGTTTAGTGGGGGTGATCCAAGGTCAGAAAGCACAGCATTAACACCATCTCCATCCCTCCTCTTCCCCATTCTGGTGAGTCCATCTCCACCATGCTGCATCAGCTTTAAAATATCACTACCCATAATCCCATTCCCTCTCTGTACCTCTGGCAAAAGGCACAACTGGGCTTTAGAGCTTGGTAACAAAAGCTGAAATGATGCATTTGTCTGTACCATTTAAATAATAATGAAAAGCCACATGATAACTTGGCAGTGTTTTCCATATTGTGTGAGTGTGTGATTTAGTATCTTTGCATAGACTATGACTGAATAGCAGGACAGGTTTCAGTTTCAGTTGACTAGATGCAGCTCAGTATGGTATAATGATGTCTGCTCTCCCCCTGATAGAGATGTTGGGCAGTGGGCTACGGGCTTGGCTCCACTGCATATGAGTTGTTTTTTTAAACTCTGGTCACAAACACACACCTGGAAGAGATGTTAAAGCCGCTGGAAGCCAGGGAAGAAGCTTATCCTCGTTACACATTCTTCCTGAGGGCAGCACTGGACAGCTGGCACACACAAACTGTATGTTGGAACACAAAGCTGTGTACAGTAGACTTACAGAGATGAATGCACTCTATTGTATGTGACTTAGTTATGTGTGTATAGTCAGGTTGTTACATAATGGGCAGATCTGGTTGGTGGGCCATGTTATCCCATCAGTCCAAAAGAGGACATATCCTAATTGTACAGTGCAAGGTGGAAATGGCAATTTAAAAAGCTGGACCAGTCCAAATTTCACCTTTTGTCTTCAGGTGTCATCCTTTTAGTCATCTACCTCATCTTACTGTAAATCCAGCTGCAGTGAGGACTTAGCATTCATATTGTTTAATGTTGGAACAAATGTGGTAATATGAAAAATCCTTTTGATCTCTTTTAACACATCTTTTTCTGCATTTTCTCGGAGTACATCCGAGACACTTGATCTCTGTTTGTCTTCTCTGATATGTTGCAACAAGGGGAAAAAAATGGCATCCTTGACTGCATCAATAAAAAAATATATCACAAAATCTTATACGAACAGACTGTAAAAAAATCAAATGAAACTGCCTTTGTGTGAACATTGTCTTGTTACGTCTAAGGCTTTGTGGTGTATTATTGACCCTGGGCAGTATGCACTCTGAATGGCAAAGCACACAACAGTGAGGTGGTTCTTGTAGCAGCTAACCATGAACCACAAGCTCTGTCTTATTTAAGTAATGTATGGGCATATAGTAAATCTGTTTTGTGGCAAATAACCATTTTCTCAAAACATAATCTTTGTTATTCTCACTTTTAAGGACATTAACTCTAGAGGGGCCAGGATTCCTCACCTCAGTGTAATTAACAGACACCAAACATCATGGCTTCTCCCTGACCCCACCTTGATGCTCCAGCACAGGGCCTGGCTGCAATGATATTTGCCAAAGAGGTAAACAACATTTCTGCCATACTGTTTGCTTGACGCCAGCCTTTTTAGCATCATTCAGCGCCACTGGTGGCAGCCGCCGTAGCGGGCTGGGATCCAAAGCCCCCTCCAGAGGCTACACTCCTTTTCTTCAGCACGAGCCTGGGATTTGGTTTCACTAACAAAGCCGTTTTCACAGTTTGTTGTGGTGCATATGAATATTCATGCGATACCACTTGGCTTGGAAAAAAATACAAAAAATAGTTTATTTTCTTCTTCCACCTGCTGTATCCCATTGTTTCCTGTAACACTAGTTAGGCAGCTGCTTAGACATTTGAGGGAATATTTTAACACATTTATTTTGCTACTTTTGAGCCTGGCAAGGCTGGGGCAGATATCACTATGTTTTTTTGCATGATAAGGCCATAAATATTTAAACTGTTCCCTGCCTTATATCCATTTAAATCAAATGTAGTCATGAATAAGTAATGCAACAAACAAGGTAAAAAAAAAGCCCTCTCCGTTCGTCTGTGCAGACTGGTGCAGGTGTCCTGGTTGGAACTCTGCAGTTAACTTATTAATTTGGATTTGTTCAGGCATTTTGTTGAGGTTAATAGATTTGTTGGCTTCTGAACTTAATGCTATTTGTCTCTTGTTGTAACACAGTGGAACAGCCGTGACGTCTTGGTGGACTGAACCTGCCAGAAAATGTACCTCCTGCTGCTTCAAAGGCTTAATGGTGACACTTCCTTATTTTATCCACCCTCTGTGCTTCCCTCTTCCACTTCCTCACCCACCTTCCACTATAGCTATCTAGCTCTGCATTACCTTCAGCTGTTTTTAGCCGGGGATTAACATAGCATTAACAGCTTACACCGTTTTCCTCTGTTGGTCTTTCTCCCCAAACCTTTCCTGAGTTAAAATAGACTTTTTGATTTTTTTTTTTTTCATCTGCCAAAATGAAGATGCCAGTTAAATCAAGAGATATTCTACCGGGGGCTGGAGGCAAAGTCTTTGACGGAGAAACATTGATGCAGTGCGCGGCTTCCCCAAAGGACCGGCCTTGTGTGTGATGTTGATTTAGCTGTAGAACGCTGGTTATTCCCGCACGCCACAGAATCTAGTTATAACTGTGTTGAATTAATTTGGCGGGCCTCTGAAGAGCAACAAAGTGACAGATGAGGGGAAAAGTTTTATTTAGAGTGAGGGAGAAGAAAAGAGATCCCTTTAAGGAATGAAAGTGTTGTAAAATGGTGAACATTTTAAGCAGTGGAAGTTTGTCTTATTGACTCTATTCCTAGACCGACATTATATACCCCCTGCTGTTTAACAAATTATACTTTAAGTAGCCTAATCCAAAATGTAGCATTGTCCTGCCTGCAGCAATGCACAGCAGTTTGGATTTGAAACTCTTTCAATGTTAATGAGAACCAAATAGCACTTTTCCAATTGTCTACTTAAAACCGCTCTTATTCGACAAGAGTTAGTTATTGCAAATGGGAAAAAGAATCTCGTGGCCAATAGGATTGTCTACTCCTCGAAGAATACTCTTAATGGTTTTCAAGATCCTGTAAATTTGAATTTTGTGGTTATGTGGTATGAATAAAAGAGAGTTTTATAAGACTTTAATAGCCCTTGTGAAAACTGTGATTTGCAGAAGCACTTGAGAGCTGCAGTGTAATAAGTTGAATTTAAATAAACAATTTGGGATATCTGTTTTCCCTAAATAAGAAAAGAGAAAATCTCAGGAAAAACTGTTATTTTGGCTGTTACACGACACAGAGTTTCTGTAGAAAATGCAACCCAAACTTAAGAGATCCATGTATTTCTAGGTTGTTATAAAGCGGTCGGAAAGTTTTGTCTGTAACCCTGAAGCCTTCTCATTCTGTCCTGTCCTTTAATGTTACTTTGGTGTGTGTGTATCCTTTTTATGGGCTCTTTGCGTCAGTGAACTCCAGCATGAGCCGTGTTTAATTGCTCCTGATGCACAGCGGGTTGCGATCCCTCGGAGCTGGTGCCTGTATGCATGGTCGCTCAGAGAAGGCATCTCACCCCAAACGCCACTTCAGTGCCACCGGTCCCTTTAGCTTCTGCGGAGCCCTGACTTTACACGTGTAAAAGTTCCCCAATAGGATGGCCTTTTTATTGCCTCTGTCACATCGAAATTAAACACTTGAGTTACGTGACACTGGAGTTTTTCTTCATTAATTAAAGGTTTAATTAATACTGTTATTGTAAATTGGATCCTGTCGACCAGCTTTGCGCAATAGAAAGTGTTTTGTTTCTGTATAATCAAAAGTGGATGTGCTGTGATCTACAGGCAGGCAGGATAAACTCTACAGCCCCCTCTGGAAACCTCCTGTGACTTTCTCAGCAAGGGCCAAAGGTCACTAGCTCTCATAGTCCTCGACAAGCTGCAGCTGATTGCCCTTGTTTCCCCGAGGAAAGCTGAATGCCACAAACACTGCACCCCATGAGAAAACAAATTGGCTGACCAATGACTCCTGTCATTTTGAACACTTTTAAAAGGCTGGATCACTGGCTAAACCTTTATGGACACCAAGTTCTTACTTTGTGAGCTGTGAGCAGGGAATGGGCTGAGGTGCATCATTCAGAGTTCAGGAGGGCTTTGTCACATACAAAACAGGCGAGTGTGTAAGTATGCTAGTTTGGAAACATGGCATGCAACGAAACATCTGTCTTCCTCCCTGTATGGCTCTAGGGCCTAAGGAGACATTTATAGCAGCAGCAAAGTAACGCTTTTGTTTGTCATGTAAGTTACCAGAACCACGCGATGAAGTTATTACTTTAGGGCGCCCTTCCTCCCCACCCCCATTATGTCAAAAATACACAATGTCCCTGTAAGCGCAGTGGTACTTTATGGCATATACAGCAAATAAACTGCAATCATCGTGCCAGCAATACACCCGACAGGAATAGGCTCTGGATTCATTATGACAAGATGAAGCCGCCTGCCTTCCCCCCTCCATCTCCGCGTATGTCTCCGTGCTCAAATGGTAAGTCAATTTGTTGGCTTTGTCAATCCCAGGGGACCTTTTTGAATGTGTCACATCAGCGTTAATTGCCACAGACATATGAAACAGCAGCCCCCTCCTCACAGCTCCTGTGCGCGACAGCCCCCTCCCTAGCGGCAATGACACTAAGTGCACCCCTGTGTTCCTCACTGCATGGCTCCTTTGAGGATGTATTCTAAACAGGCTTTGACAAGTCGACTTATGATATAGACTCAAGACTTCCTTCCCTGCACTACAGGAAAGACACTTTGTCAGTAAACACAGAAAACGGTCTGCATTATCTGATGTCTGTGGAGTAGCCATATTACACAGGAACTGAAAGATGGACAGTTACCTTGAGTAAGGTCAAAGAAGTTTTAGTTCTTTGGAAAAGTAAAATAGGCATGTGAGCTAGAGCCTTGAGCTAGATGAATGAGAGAGGAGTTTTTGGTTGGCAGAGAGAGAAGCATGTACCCAAGCCATCATCACAAGACAGAGGACTTTCCTCACCTTTTAATTAAACATGGAGGAAACAGAGTGGCGCCAGAGGCCCGATGCCCTTAATCGAGTACCTTAAGGTCAATGGAGAATGCTCAACTCCTGCTGAAATGTACTCTGTCCTGATTGTCGACAACGTGAGAATGAACGAGTGATGGTGGAATGTTCAAGGCTTTTAAGAGCTCAGATTACTGTCTGCTCTTCATAGAATAAGCTGCATCCTGAACACATCAAGCACAAAATTAAAAGTAGGGCACTATGTTGAATATGAAATCCTAAAATTGCAGTATTTGAAAAATGGCAAGTATTTTTCCATATCTGAAATAAGAGAATATAGTTGAATTTGATAAAGAGTCATCAGTTGATAACACAGATCATCATTCAGGATGGAGCCGGAGCTTGTTGCAGCCGTACAAGAGATTGCAAAGAGAGATGAAAAAGGTGAAGCAACCCGCTGTAAAACATCCAGATTAGATCTGGTGGTGAACAGGAATAGGTTGATGGTGCCGGCCGGTGTGTGGCTGTATGTATGTGTTTGGGTGGAGCGTGCTGTGATTTATTACCATTGTGGTCCTCAGCAACAAGTCAGCTGTTAGTGTTTTGACCAGGTGGCCAGGGACGAAAAGGCCATTCCCCTCCAGAATAGGCCAGACTTCAAACTGTGTATATAGTATCTATGTGTATGCAAATCTGTGTGCATCTAATTTAGCTGTCTCCACAAGGACACATGGAATCAAGCTGCTCTTTGCAGCCTACAGCGACAATTGCACTGCAGTGTTGTGCATACGTAGAGAACGCCATGCGGCGGCCATTTCCTCTAAATGTGTCAACAGGATGCTACTCTCACACTGTGCCTCCCAGAAGATTGATAATGAACGATTGGCTCATTAACAGAGACTATTAGCCATGTCCACATGTGCAGTCCCATGAGTGGCTAGAGCACAAGCTGAATGGACACACTACAATATAAAGACTAATTGCCTTTGAAGACAGAGTCTGTATTTTCTCCTCTAATTCTCCTAGGGCCCAAAGGCAGGCCTTAAGTCGGCAATAATTGCTGCAATTTTCAGTGTCATTTACAAATATTTAGAATGACATGACAATGAGTGTTTCAGGACTTGTTCTGTCACAACATGTCAGACTGATACTTTCCGACCCATTTCCTCACCTGAGACCCACACATTGGATCATGGCTCAACAGAAAGTAACTCCCATTTGCTGTAGAAAAGTGCACCTCAGTCAGCGTTACAAGTTTCTAATAAAAGGAGTTAAACTTTAAGGGCAGTCCTGAAAACACTGGCACTATGGCATCAAGCAATAACTGATGAAAAATAACCTTTACAACAATAACACATTTAACACTTTTGTAAACCTCACTGACCTTTATAATCTGCCTCTGCAAGGCTTGTTTGCATTCGACCTCTGACTCTGCTGACCCCCCGGAGCAGACAGTGCAATTCTGACAGATGAGCAGCAGAGACCAAGAGCAACAAGATAAAACTCTTCCCTGCTGCAGGCCTTATGTGGGTAGCTGGGATTGCCACAACAACATATGGGCGCCAAGCTGTAGATTCACTGAGCTCCGATGAGCTTTTGGTTGGTCAATATTCCTTCAAATGACATTGGCAGCTTTATTGTGTGTGGAATTAACCAATTTGTCGAGCTGAAAATCAGGCTGTCGCACAGTTGTTTGCTGTAACGTATCAGTACATAAGCAGTTTGGAAGGTTTGAACAGGTGCACAGTGCTGGAATGTGTCGCACTGCTGGACAACGCTGGAGAAAGACGACGCTACACACGCTTATAATTTCAGATTTAGGAAAGATGTGGCTGTGTCAAAGCTTTTATTCTGTGGCAAAACAATGAAACATTCTTTAATGCTGGAAAAGCTTCAGTGCTTTAATAGAGACGATGCACCCTTTTCTTCTCAGTTGGCTGCTAGGTAAAATATTGATATGCAGCTGATAAGATGAAGTCACATGAGTAGTTTTATTAATCATGTGAAATCACATCTGACTCAAATAGAGAGGCTAAGTTAGCCCCTAACACAGCACCGCCAAAGTCACAATCAGAGCACCATTGTTTGCTGAAGACTGCAAAATGATTGTAAATGTACAGCAACCAGTATGTGTAATTTAGAAGTCTGCAAAAATGTGGATGACTAGTGAAGGACTAATGACTTAACCCTGGAAAGAATGCCACCACCGGCTCAGCAGTTGTCTTTTGTGGTGATGAGGTCATGGTTGTGTAGTTCTTCAAATGATTTTTTTTTTTCTGAACAGCTTTGACATAAAGTGACAGAGATCAACAGGTGACAAGTGTAAAATTAAGTCTTACCCCTTGTGACCATGTGTTTCCCAAACTGAAGTCTCATGGGGTCTCGTGGTGGGGCAATAATATAACCCTCCTAAACAGAATGATTGTTATGGATGAGTATTCTCACGAAGAGGGTGGGCTTCCCTTTTCCTTCTTCAGTCCCAAGACAGTAAAGGTGGGACACACGATTCAAGCTCGCGTCTCTCTCTTTCAGGTGTGACAGCTATGATAAATAACAACTCACATCTTGCCAGTATGATATCAAGTCTGTAGAGAGAAAAGGGCATTTCCCTCCTTTCTTGTCTAGAAATTACCGCAAGTTAGAGGAGGCGATTCTGATTTTCTGTCCAAATTCCCAGTGACGGCTCGGACACATGAGAAGACATCTTGCTGCGTGAGTGCACGAGCAAGACGAGACCTTGTCGTCTTGATGCCCCCCTGTGGTAATTTATGACATCCGTTCTGGGGCTGTCATTACCTCTAGACCAACACTTTCTTCTGCTGTCCACAAAGAGCGACGGGCAGATAATTAATGCGTTTGTGAGTCCTCACACTTCTGTGACACACTTGACTCCATTTAATAAATGATGTCCCATATTTCCCATTCATTATAATGTCATTAAGACATATTAATTCCCCCTGCTGCTTTAACCTTTTAGCCCCTGTTACTGCAGTAGCCCTTCTCCATGGCTAGCCCCAGTTCCTTGTTCTACACCTCTCACATGCTGCACTACTTAAATTACAACAGCCTCCACGGACTCTTATGCAATAAGCCCATTTAGAAATAAACGAGGACAACACTCGCCGGTGAGCGCAAGCACTTGCACGGAAAGCAAACACTTTAAAATGTTATAAAGTGCATGAAAGTCAAACTTGAGAGAATGTGTTATGTACTCCGAGCCTGCAGGTATAGAGAGAGACTCCTTGACAAGAAAAACCCATCGACAGTCTGTTGACCCAATTTGAAGTCCACACTTTTATAGAGCAGATGTATGAGATGCCAACGATAAATGTACAGTGCTGGAACGCCTTTGGCAGCACTTGGTCTGGTGGTTATGAAGAACAGATTTGTGATGCATTACCTGGCTCCAAGATGAGTAGAGAAAAAGGCACTTTTAAAGCATTCAGCAGCTGGTTGTACATGCAAAAGAGCAGTTCTTGTAATTCCACCCCGCATGATTAATATGCTTTTTACACTCTCTTTTTGGATGTTGATACAGAGAGAGACCGCAGACCACAGGCTGGCCCAGTGACCTGCGACAAGTATAGTACAGCAGCACCTTGTACTCCCTCGCAGCAGCAAGAAATCCAAATGGGGCTGTGTGGTCGAGAAAGGAGAGGTAGAGAAGAGATGTCAGTGTATGTGGAGCCAGCTTATGCCCTTGAATTAGCCTGGGACCACCAACGCTTGACTCGTTTAACTGCTCATTTATAACAGGTGGGCAGCTTTAAACACTGCAGGTTCTGAGTCGGATCTCCCATTCCCTATTCATGCCTTAATCATAGCTGACTAAAAACCTAATCTGTCTCCAGATCAGTGGCTAGGGACCCATTTTATCTAGCTATGCTAAACATATTGTGCAGAAACCCATTTGCTGTAAATTGCAGCTATTAATCGTCAACTCAAACAGGCACCTGCAACGTATTTGAGGATAAGAATTCATTGAACGTCCACCAGCTATGCTCATGAAGCCAGTGCGCTACATGATTCCATTAATCACGCTGAACTATTGTTCCCTACTTTTGCTGTTTTGCACATCAGAAAGTTGTCAGTACCGCCATTATCTAAAACATCCGTCCAACTGCTGCTAAAACAAGCAAAAATGAGAACACATCATTATATCTTCCTGTAGAGACAACCTGTGCCTGCACACCTTCAATTAGAATGAAGCCATAATAGTTCTCCAACTCATAATTCATACTGTGTCAGATATAGTGCCAAATCTCTTTTTATACCGTCTCATCAACTACTGAGGGATTTGAATATTGTCTATCCCTTGTGCTCTGGCTCTACCTCTGCTTCCTCCATGAATTTTCATCTGCAGTATTTGCCCTAAATAGACACTGTACGCTTGTCTTGATTTTTTTCGTGGTGTAACCAGTAGCGTGCGAGCTCGAGAATAAAGATCTCTCCATCTTATCTCACTCCCCCTTTTTGTGGTTCAAATAGACACATCGTTATCAGTACCTTTGAGAGCTTTTTATAAGTTGGCTTTAAATGTAGAATTCAGCAAAACTTGTTCTTCTACAAGCAACAAATCGCTCCCAAGCAGTTACGATGTTTAATATTTTTAAAGTGGAGTCAGTGTGCATACTTACTCCAAATGGCCCAATTTAACACAAGCACTTTTTCAGAGTAATTCAGTCTACTTCTCGTGTCCATGTACACATTGGAATTAAACCCACACGACTATTTGCCAAGGACTTCAGAACTGACTCGTGTGTTGTCCTAGAAATGCAGAGTTTGTCTTCCCCTGCCTAAAAATTGTGCTTCATGTTCTTTGCTATGCTTTTCACTCAGACTTTTTGACAAAATGACACCCCATGTGACCTAGTTTCAACAGACCTCCTCATCAGAGAGTACACTTCCACATCAAAACACCTCTACCCGTTTTCTGCCACTGAAAGAACATCCCCTATTTACTCTGTGGTATTTCTAGTGCTGTCATTCCTGTCAGGACTAATTTTTGCTGGAAATGTGAACACTTGCAAGCGTGATTTTGAATCCCCAATAGCCCCACATGGGAGATGTTTGATCTGACTCAGAGGTATATAATATGAGTAACAACATTGTTAGATCTCAGAGCACTCAGGTCAGGCCCCTGAGTCTTTATCCTGTTAATATCTTTAACCTTTGAGCACAACGTCAGGAGGTCAACACAAAGAGGTTGATTAAGGAAAGGAGCGTCAGTGTGTTTTGACACTGACTTCTCTCTTCTAGCCTCAGCAGCAGAAACACTTAAGGAAGTTATGTTACGCACAGAGGCTTAATAAAAACTATACTAAGTTTAATGAAGCTCTTAAAGAGAACAATTTAGAGAAATAATCTGAGCTGCTCAACATGAATAAATTTTACTTACTTTTCTGCACAACACTGAAGACTCACATATCATCATTTAGAGTCAGAGATTTAAACCCATGGTGTTGCGTGCAGGCTATACATACTCAATACATATTTAATACATATTCTAACATCTCTGACAGCACTCAATCCAACCATTGGTCCTGGTCTAATCCTGGTCAGTCCAAATAATCCACCAAATCCATGTCCTTTTCATCTATTAGTGGGTATTAATGACACATGGGGGCTTGTTCGTTCTGCAAATTACATTTTTATTAACGCCACACAGCTTCATTTGTGTTTCTCTCAAATATAAACAAAAGTGTCCAAAGTTGTTTTTTTGCAGATATTTATGGCACAATGATGCTTCACTTATTTCAAACTCATCACATGGAGATCGGCGTCTATCAGATGCATTCGTTAAAGCTCGGGTGCTGGTGCAGTGGATTGTGGGATGCCAGTAAGCTCTAAGGAACATCCAGATGTACACACCATGGGCTCGGTCAGACTTCTGAAGCTACTACTGTTCATGAATTATATGAATATAACAATTAGGCACAGCGCAGTTATAGACTATTCACTGTTTCAGAACCAGAATGCTGTGGGAAAACAGATGGGTTTTCATGTTGTAATTACTAATGTTTAGAAATATTGGGTGCCCTCTCACTATTTGACTCATATAGAAGTCAGAGTGACTTTATATGGCTATAGCACGGCTGTCCCTTCTTTGACTGTATATTACCACTGTCACTTTGGCAGAGGTTTGTGTTTTATGCCTCGCTGTTCATATGGGGACAAAGCACAGAATTTGGTGAAGTCCCAGTGTATAATTCATCTTGGCGACATACATCACCAAATGTATAATTCATGGCTACTATGTTCCTATTAGTGAGAGTAAATATACAGCGTTTGGCACACAGCCTGACTCTGCCTCCATCCTCCTCCTCCTTTTACTCGTTAGATTGTGTTATTTGGTGCTGAGCTTTCTAGACAGCTGGACAATCGCTGGATTTTCTGTCACTCAACAGACGCTTTAGTGTTTTTTTTTTTGCCCAAAGCATATTAACCCAGCATGACTTCTCGTTTTTTCCCCCTTGTCTTGTAACACACACAACAGTCTCACGTTACAGTCGACACAAGGCACGAGCGAGACGAGTTTCCTTTTGGTATCCGGCACAAAAGCCTTATGCCGGCGTTGCCCTGTCTGTTCCTGTGTGTGTGCGTTGGTACACACGTGTTCACATGCTGCATCCAGTTTCAGAGGATCCTTGACAGTATCACGCAGCCAATAAAAGCCCACCTGTTCCTGTGTGCTAATCTAATCCGGCCTTGCACAGACTATTTCTCCCAGTGTCACGTTCCGTCGGGGGGCCCCCTCCGCCACTCCGTCGCAAACGCGGGGCCGAGTTGTTAACAGAGCGCCCCTGACACACAATGTGA
Organism: Rhyacichthys aspro; assembly: GCA_036850595.1. Classification (NCBI taxonomy): domain Eukaryota; kingdom Metazoa; phylum Chordata; class Actinopteri; order Gobiiformes; family Rhyacichthyidae; genus Rhyacichthys; species Rhyacichthys aspro. The sequence continues at coordinate 6,449,496 of CM072165.1, forward strand.
CAATTTCACGCCCAGCCCCTAATCCAGCTGACACGGCTATCGATGCTGCTTTAATTGCCCTGTACGTTTGGGCTTTTTTGAGGAATAGAAGCTGCAGTCAAATCTGTTCCCGTGCTTCCGCTTGTCTGTCAGGCCGGCTGTCACCTTGTTATGATTAATGTATTCCCAGCCATGCACGTTTTTATTCTGGGAAAACACACCTTTCTCTGGCGGCTCTGAAGTCCCATCACGTTTTCTTCTCTCTTTCGACGGAGAAGCCCCCGCATTCCACGCGGCAAATACATATTTCAGAAACAACTACTTAGATTCATCTTTCAGGCTGTTGAATCAGCTTGTCTCAGTTTAATTCAGTTTTCTCTCAGGGCACTTTTGGAGTGGAGTTGAAGTGTACCAAATTGAGATATAGATTTTTCTGTCTCTTTGAGCTGGAAATAAGATCACTTGAAGAGTTTGTGCGAGGCGGGTTAGGGATCACAAGTGTTAAGCTAAAGATGCAATTTTGTCTACATTTTGCACGGAATATATAGTCTTAATATGGGTTGGTTAAACTGAATTCTGGTGCTTGTGCAGTTCACTTAAACACGGGTTAATGCTGCTTTCTGATTCTCTGTGGGTCTTAGTCAACTTCAGAACAATCTTTGGTATATGCTTTTTCAAATGTTAATGTGTCTCTGAAAAACAAGAAGCGTGAGACAAGAAGGAACATTACAGACATGTGATTGAACTTCAGTGTTGTATGTGACCAAAACAAAATGAGCAGAACTGTAGATTCAAGAGTTAAAATGCCCTTTATTTTTTTCCGGATGTATTTTAAGTCAAATCAAAGCCATCATCAGGTTGTGACCTCATCCACTTGTCCTCTGTTGACAGCATCTAATATGTCTCTTTAAAAGAATTGGTTGAACTCTAAGCGAACCAGGACATTATACTAGTGATCCAAACTAAATGTACTATACCACAAGTGTGAAGACATCCTTAAAGGTGCATAAATAATGTAGAAATGCCTCCTTTTTATTCTCAATGTGCACAGAAAAAAATGGCAGTTGTATTATTTATTAGCAGGACATGTAGATCTGTTTTCGCGCTCTTAAATTATTCATTTGATTCTTGTAGGTCTAATGTGAAAAACACATTACTTCCAACGCGCCGAAATTCATCGCCTATCTGTGTGGGACCGTAAGCCACTCTGTTGCAAGTGGCACAGTCGCACAGAATATTATATATCTCCAGTCAATTTCAGCAGCATTCATTTCACATCCGCTTAAAAAAACCCAAAACAAAAGCGGGGCCCATATGGAAGCGAAACAAGAAACAGTACCTCAGATGGCTTCACCAATCTCATTCTCACTGGGGGTCTTTCAGGGGCGACTAGCTACTTCTCTCTGGGCCCGCTCGCAGATCAATACCAGGAATCAGGCCATTACGCTCCTTTGAAAGCGCTACGTGCACAATCGATATGTTATTATTTTTCATCTGCTGGCTGTATTTAATACCCTCATTATTATTTCCCCTCGCTGAACAGGGAGGAAGCTATTCTAGTCCTATGTTTTGTTTTTGTTTTTTTTGATTGTTCCTTTTAATAGTTGTTACTGTTCTTTGGTATTTTCTGACTTTGTTGTTCAGCTGTAGGCAGGCACTGTAGCAAAATCATTTTAGCAAACACTTAATCACTTATGAACCTTCAAGATTCAGATTTAATAACTGTGGCCTTTTAGCCTAGTCACTGATGAACTACCCTGAAATAGATGAGAACCTGTTGTGTAAAAAGACCCCACCACAGCAACAAAAGCAGCAATACTTCCCATATTTAATTAGAAACACCAAATTACAAACTTCAGAGGCAGCAAACTTTTGTGTTTAAATATAGTCTACTGTTACAGCCAATAAACAGTAGAATATTGGCTCCTATTCAATATACTTTAATAGTAGCCAATATACTCTTCAAGTTTATGGGGAAATGTGTGCATCCTGAGTGGCCATTTGTAAAATTGGCCAAATGATACAGTTGATTGAAAAGTGTTATTTCTAAATGCTCTGGTGTTCTTTGTATTTTTTCCAGGCAGTGCCTGTTTAATGACAGCTCTAGCCGGGGGTTATCTGAGGAATACATATTCAATGTAAATGGCCCTTTAAAGTGATAAGTTTAATTCAGTCTTTGTCCTCTTATCATATTTGCAGGGATCATGATATGTGTTCTGCTCTGCTCCATGTTTTTCTTTAATCTTTATGGGGAATCACAGCAAGATCAAATGTGCATTAACTTGGCTGCAATAAAGTACTTGATGTATGCCTGAGCTGCCATGAAGCAGGTGTGATCTGAAGCTCACGCACGGCACATGCTGTGTACAAAATGTATGGAGCGAATTAAGCGCTAATACTCATTTTAATATAAATGAGCTCGCTCATAATGATGTGAAGGTTCCCTCAACGCAGCGGGAGAGTGGCGTGGTGAGAGGCGAACGCAAGGCCCAGTTAGCAAGCGACAGTTTGGCGATAAATCATCTGTAATGAAACACTTTCCAAATATATGGACCACAGCAGAACGCAGGGGAAGGGGGCTGTTCTCGAGCAGGTAGGTGCAGAGGTCGGCCATCTTGGAGGTCTGTTAATGAAGGAATAAAAGATGATTGTAGAGTTTTTAGTGTTGAATTTGTGTGATCAGATTGCCTGGAGCTCAGCCTGTGCTCATTAATCCGCTCATTGTGATATCACGCTCATTTTTGACTTATTAAAAGTGCTTTTCTATAAGTTTTACTTGTCTGGACCCAGCGTTTCACTGCACTTCTCACTCCCAGTGAAAGATTAATTGCTCTTGATCAAAGTTGTCAAGAAGGACCTGCAAAAGGCGTAATAGACTGTGCTGAGAATGGCTTCTCTGTTTGGAGGTGGAGGCAGCTCCAGGCTCCTATTATCTTGTCTTTCTTGTTCCTGGTGCGGGAAATTTAATTCTTTACCATGCTTTTTACTTCCCCCTGATTTGGAGAACAAGCCTTCAATGTCAAGCGGCGGTTCAGACGAAGGCTGTACATGCTGCGCTATCACAAAGTCGCAATAGAAGCAGAGGCCATAGACTGGCTTATTGGGAAGGAGTATAAATCAGAGAGGACAAGTGACAGAGATTAATGCCAACCAAGCCCAAGAAATAACCCCTCCATCCCACTGTAGCCTCGCCCTGCAACAACTTTCTGATAAAGCCACCAATGTGACACTACACAAGGTACAATAATAGAAATGCATTACTCAAAAGCCCTTTGAGACATGTAGATAGGAGAGTGGTGCCAAAAGAGATGTAGAATGCAACCCGGGCAAAATAATAATTTAATGTCCTTCATCGGACAAATGGGGTTCTTTCACACACTGTGAATGAGTGTGGAGGGTTTATGGTCCCTATCAGAGTCACTCCCAGAGTGGATGTTCATTATGTCACTCTATTTATGATGTCACTCTGCCCAGACTCGAGTAGCAGAGGTAATGAAACTTCAGAGTTATCTCTAGTAAGGCTATATTTAATGTTGTGTTACCAGCGATGTTCATTTTAACTGTTCACTCAAGCAATAATAGGGCTCAGTTACTTGTGCGTAAAAAATGACCCTTTAACATCACTATAGAATATTTTGGCTTTAGTAAAAAATAATTTGTTTAACAACTAAACTTTTTTTTTTTTTTCAAGGAGCATCAAAATTACCATTGCACAGCTCAGCTAATTTCATTTTAACAGTAATTTTTACTCACAGGCAATAGGTAGGTGGGGTGAAGGGGCATAAACCCAGGGCTTTGCCACCAGGGACAAGCATTGTGTTTTTTTCCAGAATTACATTTAACTCTCCAGATTACAGTCAGTCATGAGAAGGTTCTGACTAGAATCAGGTAAAAGACCGTCTTTCCACAAGTTACCCTTAGAATCCCAAGAAAATCCAGAATATCCTTTAACTATGCATTAATCAAACCAGCTTTCTGTTGAGCAGACTCTGACACTTCAAATGCTATATTAGCCCTGGGTTTGTTGGTGATTATAATATATTCTTTTCTGTGCAGATTTAGACACGGGCCTCAAGTGAATCTGTGTACAGTCAGTAGCAAAGCTTTTCTCTTCCATCTCTGTTCTCAGTGCTTTTAGGGTCTGCTTCAAAGTCCCCTAAGCTCTGTATTTTTGTATCAATCCCATGAATCTCTCCTGATCGTAATCTGATTTTGCTGCAGATTTTTTTTTTTTTTTTGCAGCAGAAAAGGATGAAATGGATGGAAGCTAAAGTAGCCTGGCGATAGGCATTGCCACTGGGCTGCGCACAGTAAGCCCCAGAATGAAGTCCCATGCTTTATCCACACACACAAACTCTTTCACAGTGATCCCAGACAGTGCTGCAATTTGATCGAGCAAACGTCTCATCTTACCTTCTCCTTTTACTGGCTCCTTTATTTACAAGAGTTTCTGGCCTCCCTGACAATCCACATCCATCTATTATGTTCTACCGCTCTTTAATTTGTTGGGCAAATTTAATTTTCAAATGAATACCGGGCCAGTTTAATGCAAGCAGAGGAAGATAAATGTGCTTTGTGCTGTGCTTGTTTGATTGCTGACTTTGAAGAAGCAGTTCCTTTGTGTTCGAGAGGATGAGACTTTGACCCAGAATTTGGAGCATCATAAGCAATGTATCCAGTGGGCATGTGATCTAAGTGGGTTCAAATTGGTAAAGCAGCAGCTAAATAACATAGGAATGCAAACAATAAATGCTGGTTATGATAAGGGTGCATCCATTGACTGTATTAAATCGTTATTTCCATTGCTCCTACAATGCACATATGCTAATGTTCCTGACTACTTGGTTTATTTCTTTGCTCTAGGGTTTATAGAGTAGCCTTTAAGCATGTGTCATCCTGCTCTGACTCATGCAGTTTCCTTTGACGCTGCAAATTCTTGGCAGATAAAATCCATGTTACGAAAACCTGTCAAAGAGAACAGTATTCAACCATAGTGAGAGGTACTCTTTGTGGGTTTGCTTTCTTGTCTGTGAAGGTTTGCATTCACTTAGGTCATGTGGGTGTAGAATGCAAACAAAACAAAGCAAAATGAAATAAATGCTTGTGAGGAATCGGGCTCAGATCATGCCAGGTGAAGGTATTGCTGCTATTTAGATTTTGGGAGCAGACACCAAGCAAAATACAAGCTTTAAATTTAAAAATGCGGTTGTAGTGTGGACCAGATCTCATCATTAACACATAAGTTAAGTATTTTTAGACAAGCTGTGAGAGAGGAGAAGAAAGGCCAGCAATGAGCTCGCTGGAGGGCAGCGATTTTCATAGTCTCTGTTGGCTACAAGGCCTTTTATATTGAATCATCTGGGAGGGCTTCTACAGAGAGCAAGAAAGAAAAGGAAGGCACTTTAAATTAATACGTGGCTGATGATTGGATGAAACACCTGTCAGTAACAGCCGTTTAATCCAATCAGAGAACTCAGATTTTCACAATTCAGAACTCACAAATGTAACAAGAATCTAGCTGCTGCGGAGGATAACTTCATAAAAATGAAGTTCTGAAAGGTTAGCTCTGTGTGTTTCTGTTTGTTACGACACAAAAATGGTTTCACTAAAGTTACAGCAGTGGTCATTCATTGTCTGGTAACGATTTGATGATTTCAGTCATTTGCGTCTTCTGATGGAGGAGTGTAGGGAAATCATCAGTTGCGTTAGTTCACAAATTTGACCATCATGTCACTGTATGTGCTACTGCTTTCAAACAATTTTCCCCTTAGAGTTGCCTGGGCACACTGCCAGAGCGCCAGAGAGATTAATTTATCTTGTTTGATGAACTGCAATTGTTGATAGAGTGGAGAGCGAAAATGGTTTTAAAAAATCTCCCAAGGTGTAACTTTCTAAGAGGGCGCTAACAAAGCGAGGCAAACAGAGACGCGCGGGGGCCCTGAGCGCTCTGATCGTGTCGGCGTCGGCAGGATTGTGAAAAGGCATTAATTGGGGAGCATCAGGTTATCGGGCTCAGGCAAAAATCTTCACAGAAGTAATCAAACCTTGATGATTTCAAGGAACGTACTAAGCCCTCATGTCCGGCGGTGATAGAACCGACCTCGGGCTTAGCTGATAGCTTTAGTCCGATAAAGAATTAAACACAAAACAACACAAATCCGGGGCTTTATTAGCATCAGCATATTAAGCAGCGTCAAAAAGAGGATAAAACTGCAGATGGTGCCAAAAGAAGCACTGGCAAGTGGAGTGGAATGAAAATGTAATCACTTAGACACTCAGAAGGTTTGGAGAGGATGCTTATGTCGACGCCATGCTGATCATCTTTGGTAAATTGCCTCCGTCAAATGTCTTGATGGTTGATTTGATGGCTTGATTGACTCCATGAAAACATTACAATTAGAAATAATGGGATATTGACAATACTTTTTGGCAAATGGGTCCCCTTGTCAGAACCACGTTTGTGTTGAGGCTGATTAATGAAGCACACTCAACTCTTTAAATGGCTTAATTTACTCGAAAGCACAGCTAACTTTAATTCTCATTTAGCCTAAAGTTTAATGCTTTTTCCCTCAAAACGATTATAATATTCACAACAGCTTTTTAATCGACTTTAAACATTGCATGGTTGCGTCTAAAGCTATGTTAACTCAGCCCTTATCCCATTGTGTTTTAAATGTCACGATAGGACAAAGGTCATTGCTTCTAAACAGAAATGATCGTTCGCTAAATACCAACCACTCCACAGTCAAGCAGTGCTCATAATTTCCACTGGAAGATTATGTAAGTCAAATGTTAGAATTCTTGTTATTTCAATGAGGGCTTGTAGATTCCATGAAGCCACTGACCATGAACCGAGCACAGCACAAGCTTGTGTTTACGTTAGAAAAACAACAAAAGCTGTCTTTAATTGGCTGTAGAATCCAATTATCTAGGTTTCGAGGTCTTATTTTACAAGGAGAATCGACCAGCTGTTCGCTCATTTGTTGTGACATTTCAACCTTTCCCTTATCGCACATATTCAATTATTTAGTCGCACCTATTCTTTTGCAGTTTTTCTCAAGTGCACAACACAAGAAATGCCAATGCCACAACATATCTGCTTTAGAATCTTTAATATGGAGGGATTTGCATATTGTTTTTGGTTAACACTAGAGTCTGTCTTTATCAGTGGAACCACATGTGACAAAACATGAAGGCAACTGAATCATATTTTTCCCCCCAATCTAATCTATCTATCTAATCTAGCGCAATCACAGAAGGCGGCGTTTCATTTAAAAACAAAACGCTTAAGTTTAATATCAAGCTGTTGCCGGAAGACGATGCCTCGCTACATTCGCTCGCTATCGCCGTCCGATCTTTCTGAGTTTTTTAATCTGTTATAGAGAAAAGCGATGGAATATTGTGATGGAAGGATGGCTCGATTTTGTGAAGGGAACTGAGCGCCGGGCGAGCTCGCTGCGCCGCGCTGATATCATTAAGGACTCTCCATGCGTTTTGACTGCACCGGGCTCAAAGGGCATGTTAGCCCCAGGTTCATCAGCTCGCTTTTGTGCCACGCTGGCTGGGAAAAGGTTCGAGGAAGAGGAGGGGGAAGAGTGTCTGGGACCCGGCCAAGAATGCGTTACCAGCAGAGAGAACGTACACAAACACTCCTGAATGGTTTAGCATTTGTCTTTTATCAGTCATTGTGGGGGTTTTTTCAGATAGATTGATACATCACTGTTCCTGAGCATTTTGATGATTTTGGAGCTTAATGAACAATGCGTAGTCAAGAATTTTCACCAGTGTAATGCAATCATTGTAATTTTGTGTGTTGTAACCTAACACATGGATTTTGATCATGCTGTAAATGATCTGACTTTTGGAATAAGGTATTTCATTTTTCTAGGGCAGTGGTGTCAAACTCAAAGTGTTGAGTGAGGGGCTACAATAGTAAATAAGAATCATTTCAGGGGCCAAAGATTGTGACTCTTGAGTATCTTTTATTACATTTTACAGTTTTATATAAATTAAGGTTTCATCTTCATTTGTTTTTTATTTTAATTTCCTCCTTTTATGCCTCATTTTCACAAATCTTTTTGTGAATTCACTTTAATTTGTGCTAATTTGCCCTCATTTTATGATCCATTTTGGCCACTTAAAAATGGTTTCTCCTGTTAAGTGTCATTTTGTCAGTTTGTTGGGTGAATAGCTTAGTGCCTTTTGTATTTTTTGTTTACAATCCCCAAAAAATCACTTTGCAAATGCATCGGAGCGCCAAATAAAACATTGCAAAGGGCCGCATTTGGCCCCTGGGCCTTGAGTTTGACATGGGTGTTCTAGGGCATTTGGGAAAACCCTGGAGCCTTGTCCCTTCATCTTGGGGGCAAAATATGAAATGGCCATTGATTTTTGGCATGTTAATTGCAAAAAGGTCTAAATCTAAATGTGTTCCTACATTTTGATTTGTGGTCGGCTGAACTGTCAAACACACTTAATGTAGAAAGAATAAGATTTGAAAATAAAGGTAGAGGCAACATGTTTAAAAAATCTTAGAAATCAGTTCCATGAAATGCTCCATGAAAAAAAGACAAAATCCAATGGTTGTGACAGTTGAATTGCTAATATCGGTCTTTTATGTCCATTGCAGTCTGTACAGTATGTAGCCTTTGGTGAAATGTTTAAAAAAAGAATAAAACTGAAGAGAAAGTCTGACCAACCGTGTATGAGCCCTAGTTTATTTACTGTCCTCCACGAGTGCCTTCACCTGCAGTTTAACACTCGGTATATTTCTGTCAGCCACTTTATATCATTCTGTTTTGGTTCAGCCTCAGTGTCTTGTTTACCTCGTACCTTCCCTGCATCCGCCATTCCTCTCGTGCCGTGTCTCGGTGCCTTGATTAGATTTGGTCCCGGCCCGATCTCATTTGGTCTCGTCTGCAGCGAGTATCCAGGGAAGACTCGGTCTGCGTTGCTTGGAGCTGTAACCGTGTTAGCCTTGCTTAGGATGTCACTGATGGTTTGCTGTACAGATCCGCCGGGGACCACTATCCGTCCCATAACAAGCTAATGGCAGCAACAACATCATAACTGTGCACAACGACATGCACAATTATGATCCACAGACTTGAGCTGTGGCTGTCTCTATGTGATTACGCTGTGCTGTCATTTTGCAGAAGTCGACATGTTTGGTACATCCTACAGCAGCAATTACAGTCTATTTCATGATTAATGTATGAACTTTGTCCCTGAGACTGTGGGAAAGCAAATGCAAAATAGCATTTATGAAGCCAAACAAAGCCATCTTAGAAGAGTCTAAAAGCAGTGTGTATTTAACTCCAGAAACTGTTGATGCACTGTTTTCACTCAGTCGATTACCTAATCATTTCAGCTCCACTTGAGTCTTTTTGGGAGTGAGATTTGTATCCGGTTCCCTGTGTGTGGCAGAATTAGCAGAAGCATGTTTCGTCTGCTGCCTGGTCTCGATATTCCGTCTGTAATTAAAGCACCACCTGAGGAGGCCGAGTGCTGATTTGATGAGGGTTGCCAAAGATGAAGAGAATGGGCTTGATACAGCAAAAAAGACCATTATATTACCGGCTTATTGCGCTATTGTGCATTCCTCCTACGGGAGCTGGGCTTGTGTTTTTTTCCTCCTTTATCACACACTCGACTATCTCTACCTTTCTCTTGTTTCACTTGTACTCCCTTCACAACCTCTACAGAGCCAATAGAGCCTGTCAGCACTTTCTACACTTAGTTGTCCTTTTTTTCCCTCTCAGATTCTGTACTTTCCTTTACCTTTTCTTTTCTATAGCACAGCTGAAATCTCTTCTCTTACAACAGTTAGCGGAAGCCAATTTAAGTCTCTTTAGTCTTGGCAGAAGTACAATTTGGCTATAGTTATTTCACTTGTCTTATTTAACAACTAGCTCAAACTTTAAAGGCAGAATTAAAGTTTACTGAGTCAGCATTGGGCCTGGCTCTCATTGACCCTCATTCAAAAAGCAATGTTCATTTCAGAGAACAACTCTCACTGACTGTGGATTGGGTTTTCTTGTAAAATAGGACCCTTACAGGACCCCCTGCCTAGACTGAGTCTACTAACTCTTAATAAAGTTCCTTGGTACTTTTCAGGTTTTCTGCAGCTACAGGTTGCCTCAGTGTCTACTGCAGGTGTTCAGAATATAAATGTTAATATTATAATTTAATCAGATCCCTCTTGCACTATTTCCCTCAGCTTTTTTTCATCTCCTTGTCATTTTACCCTGCCTTTAGCCCCCTGCCTGGACCCACTACTATCTGCCAAACCTAGTATTTCCTTTTCCCACTTCTTCCTTCCCTCTCTTGCTCTTTTATTTCCTGCTGGCTATTTTTTGTACCTTTCTGAGTTCTCTTCATGTGCCCTCCTTCTCTAGTTGTCATCCCTACCACTATTCCTGCTGCTGTCTCCTCTCTATCTGCGCTGGTGTCTGTGTCCGGGCTTTAGCTGGCATGGATATTAAGCTGTAACAGGCAATGCTCTGCATCGGTCTCTGATGTATGTGTGACCTGCTTTCGACCAGACCCAATCTCCAGCAGGCTGCCTTGCTGCTCGCTTGCATTTTCTGGGTTAGCCCCTGCCAAGAGGAGCACTAGTGTTAGCCTGCATCCTGCCGCCAGCCTCGCTGTGTCAGGGGAGAAAATAACCATGAACTGGTGGAGCCACACAAAACAGTTTCTAACTGTGCACAAGGTTGAAGCAGGAGCAGGAGCAGGAGCAGGGGAAATAGTGTGTCCTTTTGGAAACTGTACTCTTAGACTTTATACACTCACATGCCAGAAGGAACTGGACAGGATTATGTAAAGCTAATGGCAGATGGTGGTAAAACTAGGTGAAGGGCAGGAAATATTATTTTTTAAATGGGTGCATACAAAGGGTGACTCATAGTTGATATGACCAATAGCAAAACACAATATAACCAGCACCACATGCTTTTTGTCCTGTCTCTATTAAACATCAAAAACCTCTTCCATCTTGTATTATTTCTGCAATTATTTTTATTTATTTTTTTAACATATTCTTCAACAGGTTGCTACATAAACGGTTTTGTTATAAACACCATCAGGCAACAAATAATGTCACTATTGAGGTCTGCCTGATCTGAAAGAACCATACAGCTCAGATTAAAACATAATTTGCTAATGAGAACAGAAGTCCAAAATACTTATTACTCGTCTTTAATGTGTCTTTCTTCTGCCTCATTTGTTTCCCTTCTACATTTGTTTTCTATTCATAAATTTTTATTTGCATTATTTTTATTGCTGACATGAATCTGTTAGAATTATCAGCCCCTGCCCGGTCCATACAGCAACTCTCTGCTAAAGAATAACATGGAGCTGGTTCAAGAGGTAAAATAACATTCACATGTGCACAGTGTGTTGTGTTGTTCCCTTGTGGCTCAGAGCGAAGGAGCTGTGGGAGGCACTGTGACCTACTCGTCCCTCTGCCAGTAGGGGGCACTCCATGAGGACACCCTGCAGCTTCCCCAGCAGAGGTTCAACTGCTGTACCATGAATCCCATGGGATTTTCAGCTGAAATCATTCTCATTGTCTCTCTTTGGGTGGCTCCAATGTGGCCAAGCTTTCACCTCACTGTTGTTCCTCTGAATCCAGCCTGGTTCTATTGTTGAAAACAACGCTTTCACCTGCGGCGATGGGTAGCTTTGTTGATCAATGATGCAAACAGCACTTAAGACTAAAGGAAATTGCATTGGGAATTAGAAACAGTCAATGGTATGCTGCATCCTTTCCACAATATCAAGAGCCTATAGGAGACACTGATGCAAGTCGAATTCTAACAATAATAGTGTGCACCACTGTGCTCCGTTTGAATGAAATGCAGAGAGCAGATGTTCCAGCAGCTTAATTTAGTTTTTTGTTGCAACATACAGAATGGCTCCAACTGTACTCTCCATTCAGCACGCTTATACAGATGCAGCTGCCCTATTCTACAGCCCCACCCCCAGGAGGTGTCAACAGCCACCACACTGTAAGCCGTCTTCCTTCATCACCAACCAATGAACATCTGAACTGCAACACCTTTCTTTTTTTCATTTTCTTTAATCCCCCAGAGCAGTTGAAACAAACTGGGAGAGTGAGTGTTTCATGTGCTCACTCTAATCCATGTTTGTTGTATGTACCTCTTCCTAAAGAGGACACACGCTTACATGAAGTAGATTTGTCCCAGGTTTTAATTAGATTGTGATTCTCACCCTCCAGCTGTTCTTTGGTGGGTGGGGGCAACGGGGCGGGACTATCTGGACATTCTGGTGCCTCTTACCTGATGGAATAAGTCCGAGTTGCCACCTAACAATCCCGGTGATGGGCTGCTGAGATGGAAGCAACACATCAGCGTTATTTATGGTGTACAGGAAGATCATTACTGCGGCTTCAATCTTTGCCTGATGGATGTCTCTAAGTGCCTCCTCTCTTGATCTTTAATGGTACCTTGTAATCAATGGAATACCTGACCCCCACTGCCCCCCTCAACTTAATCCTCCTGCCATCTTATTTTTTTTTACAGAGGGGTCCACGTGGATTGGGTTTTAAAAGGAGGTAATTAAACCAGTGGCAGCTGAGAACTTATTATGCCGGTGAAAGAGGGGATGCCTATATGTTGGCCCGCTGATCGCTCAGAAGTTATCTTTAATCCCCCATAACATTAAAGGCTGGCCATTCATCAAGTCACAGGGCAGCTTTGTGCACTGAAAGGCCCCTGTCGCTGGCTTTTTTCTAAGAACATAATTGAAAATTCGCCCCCTTTTTTTTCTAGCACTCTGAAGCGTTCACCTTAAAAACAAACCCGTATCAATAAATTACAGCAACATCTCAGGGTGCACTAAATTAACTCTAGCTTCAGGGATCACACTTAAACCAATTTCTTATCCCATTCCAAAATAAAGTTGAGAATATTAAACCTCATTTTGTTTCTTGTTTTTTGTTTTTTCTTTTTTTTTGTTTTTTTTTTGGTAAGCTGGAAGCCCAGTAGTCACATTTATCCAGCTCACTATAATTATAATTTAGTAATTAAAACGGCGGTCAAGTTGGGAGATCATGCAGAGGTTACTGTGGTAGCTGTGTTTCTGCTGGTACACAATAAAAACTCAACTGCCGACGGCCACAAAGAGGATGTTTTCATGCCTTAAATTAGAATATTCATAAGATATTGAAATGGGTGGGATTGGATAGTATTGTTCTTTAATATAGAGTATAAAGGGCAGTGTTTATTTCTGTATTTTTCTTCAAAGCTAAAACAAAACACAATGATAACTGTTGAAATTGTTTCTTGTGAGACCTAGGTGACTAAAAAGTGCCAGCTTTGGCCCTCACTTGTTTTAATTCTCTTTTCATAAAGTTTCTTTTAGGGTTTGTTCATGAAACCCATTTTTTGCCCTTCGTATTTTGTGACCTGGCAGCATACTATCTTATATTAAGAATGCAGAACGGTGTAACCATTATCGCTGTTATTTTTTCTCCTGAGAATGCTAATGTGGGAGACTGATCTGGTTCAGCTGAGGTCTGCTAGAGCATGACTACCCTGGAGCCATATCTCTAGTCAAATGGGGATTGGGACGAGGGGATGGCTGCCATGTTCTTTTGTTGTGAGGAACAAATGTTTGTGCTGCTGATGTGGTAAAAGCTTTTCCTCCATTGTCACCTTTGCTCTTGGTTGAGTCCTGGCATCTCAGTGCTCTGTCACGAGACAGTTTGCTGGGGAGTTGGTGACCCATGTTATTGCAGGGCTCTATTGGCTGTCAGAAATGGGATGGGCTCCTTTGCAGCCCCCTCCTTAAATCCTGCTGTCTTTTTGTTTATCACAATGAAAACACCATAGGTATGAGGGAACTCAAGGTGTCACTAAAGAGAGCTTGATGTATCGTGAAAGCTGCCTTTTCATCTTAGTATTTTGTAAAATTCTCAGCATTTGCCAAAAAGTTTTTGACAACATAGTCTTTTGCTCTTCATCAAAGTGTAGTTCAGTTGGAGAGTGAGTGAGATGGAGAGGGTAACAAACGTGAAATAGACAGAATTTAAGGCCAAGAAGTTTTGTGGTGAAAGAGCCATGAAATATGGCTCTTCAGCAGTTATTGCTGCAGTAAAGACAGATACATAAAATACAAAACAGAGACCAGTCTAGCTATTTATGGTCTAGATTATCGGTGCATTAATCAGGACTGCTATTTGGCACAAGCTGTGCCAAACTCCAGAAGCCTGGCCTACCAAACTCCAGGGCTGCTTTATGGGCTGCATCAGAGAAAGGCATGCATTTCCACCAGCGTTTACTATGTGTTTATCAGAAAGCACAAAGCTATAGCATATGTGTATGTGACGTGACACTTGAAGTCTCTGCAATCACTTATTAACAATTCTATGTGTTAAATTTGATTGATTCTGTTTTAAAAGTGAATTGTCTGGTTAACAGTAAGTGTGGAACTGCCCCTCACTTGTTAACCTTTCTATCTATTTACTGTTAAAAGGCAATAAGATGTTAAGAGTTCAAAATGTATATTTAGCACACTCATGATTGATAAATGTACAATATTTGTCATATTTGTTTGACCGTCGGTATGGTACAAAGTGAAGGGGTTAACCCTGTTCCATCTGGAAGGCCTTGTCTATTGTGTTCTATTGTTGGACTGTGTCAGACTCCTCTGTCTGTCTCTCTCCTCCGTCGGCGCTCTCCCTTTCTCTATAATATTATCTCTGTCTGTGAGGCTTTAGGCTCTATCTCAGCTAATTAGAATTTAATGGACCAAAAGTGATTGGTGTACTTCCAGAAATAAAGTGGCCTATTCATATGTAAAGCAAACAAACAGTAGTTAGTCTAGAAGTATTGTTTGGGTGCGTCACACGCCGGTCACAATGACGCAAAGACCAGGGATATAAAACGAGGCTAAGAAGCATATTTAAATGCATGAGTTTTTTTCTCCTTTTATCACACTTATTAAGGAGCAAAACATAATCTTTGCACTTGAGTGTCCTGTCATTTTTCTTCAAAATACAGTTTACTTTCCGGAGCATTTGCTTGACTTTTTTTTGCTAAAGGGGCACACAGACATTGAGTAATCATCATAAACTCCTACAATGACTGCTCCATGTGGAATTAAGCATCAGACACATCTAATCTTCAGGTATCACTGTTTCACACAACAACCCTGCCTCACAAATTGTATGAATATCAATAAAAAAAATGTGTTTACTGATTACGTCACATGGTGAAGGTTGGGAAAGGCAGCAGGTCTCGTCTTCGGATTTTCTCTGCATTTCATCCAGTTTTCTGTAATACCCCCTTGTTCAGTCCCTCTCCTTGTTTCCCCGTACGAGCATAACTGATGGCTCTAATTTGTGTACTTTAAAGGGCCAATTCATAGACGGTACTTAGGCTCGATAAGGAAATTGAAATGAATGACGGCGGCCTTATCAAAGCGCTCTCCTTCCCTTCCACTCATCCGTCGGCAAGTGAGAGGTTTCATTGCTTTAGAGGAACACCACCGCAGAGAGAATATAAATGCAAATCTAAACGCCTTGACGCTATTGAAGGGCCGCTCTTTATGGAATCAATAATCATATGCAGACACGGGGCAAGAATTACTACAAGGGATTGAGATACACAAGGTTTGTTTACATGCTTCTGTGAGGGGCGTGTGCGCGCAGGGACAACAAGACCGCCAGCACACTATGGAAGATGCGGAGGATGTCGAGCACAGTTTTTAAAGGGCTCCGCAGCCAACATTGATTGTCGCTCGGTGTAATTTAGCCATCAACAAGACACAGCTGCCTTGTTCTGAGTGTAAATGATGCGGCCCCTTTTTCAATTAGCTCGAGTACAGTAGAAAGAGAACCACTATGAAGCGACAGGGCTTTGATGCGTCCTGATGAAAAAGCTGTTGCTCTTTTGATATTTACATCCAAAATGACCTCAGGCAATGGGTGTTATGGAGCTTATGACATTGTTTGGGATATTAAACTCACGCTAAGATTTTAAAAATGTGTCAAAATAGAGTCTGATTGTCCAGAATTGACTTGCATTCACAGATTTACCAGTACTTACCATGAAATACATGTTTACTTTCACAGTGGTAGGGATCTTTTTGAACAGTGGTGAGGGGCCACAATAGAAAATAAAAATCATTTCAGGGGCCGAAGATTGTGACACTTTTATTAAATTTGGGATTTTAAGTTTCATCTTCATTAGAGTTTTACAAAAGTTATGTTTAACATCATTTTTTTTCCGTTTATGGAAATTTGAACAGATTTTAGATGAACTTGAACGGGTTTTAGTTAGATTTGAACAGGGTTTAGTTGGATTTGAACAGGTTTTATATATCTTTGTAGTAAAAACTGGCTTAAGATTACATGAACAAATGAAATAAATCTGATTCAAATCCATCTAAAACCTGTTCAAATCTACATAAAACCTGTTCAAATCCAGTAAAAAACATAGTGCCCAAACTATCACCTACAAAATGCATTGAAGGGCCACATAAAACATTGCAAAGGGCCGCATTTGGCATTACACTTACAAGTATTCATTTTTCATCAGAAATCAGATCATTCTAGAAACAAACTAACTTGTAATGTGGTCATGCTCTTCTGAAATTAGCCAGGCATGGTCAGAGCATATAGGTCTGAGCACGTCTTTATACAGCGCTGTGTACTCAAGTGCAACTGCATGTCTTGATGGCCGCCGCGCCTCATCACGGCCCAGTGCTCAGTAATCACTGTGCTTTTGGAGGGTCTAGCATCACCCCCACCCTGAGCCAAAACAAGAGTCAGAGAGCTCTTGACAAATTGGTGCGAGTTAGCCACTCCTCAGTTCATTGCACAGCTCTGAACGCAAGAGAAACAACAAAATATAAAGGCACAAGAACGGGGGAGAAAGGAGGCTGTGTCTCTTACTCGCTTGTTCTTGATCCCCCTAAACCTCGACACTCGTCTCACACACACAGTCATCAGGAGAGGCTCTTTTACTGTGTCATGCTCAGAAATCAATCACGGGCTAAGCTCACACCTTCTAACGAGCTCTTCTGCGGGGAATACCCGAGCCAGAGGTATAAAAACTCACATTATGATGTAGAACCCCTGGAAACTAGCTCCGGCAGAAAGATAGACTGTAGGCAGGAGCCCGGTTTAAGCTTTCTGGGATGATCGCTCACAAAAAGTGGTAGTCTTTACCCAAAAAGGTGCATTTTCTGTAACCTTATAAATCATTTGCATGTGAACAGAAGGTCAAGATTTCAAATACTACAGGTGGACAGGGCTTCATTAAATTGTGGAATTAAAACATGCATGAATATCCAGTTGGGGTGAGGTGTGAATATATCCCACGGTGAAAAAACAC
Organism: Rhyacichthys aspro; assembly: GCA_036850595.1. Lineage (NCBI taxonomy): Eukaryota > Metazoa > Chordata > Actinopteri > Gobiiformes > Rhyacichthyidae > Rhyacichthys > Rhyacichthys aspro. Next base: position 6,466,838 of record CM072165.1, read on the forward strand.
TTAAAAGGGGGGCATGGAGACAGACGGAAAAGAGGGGAATAATGGTGAGGGCATTAGTCAAGAGCTGGGCGCACAGGTGTGAGGTTCAGCAGCCCCTCATTATCTATGCACCTGGGCCTGACGCTGTGAACTGGGCCATCCTGGGCCTGCACAAGAATAATACCTCCCTCACCTATCCCAGCAAAAAGTGAGCCGCCATTTTGTTTGTAAGCCACAGTCAGGAGCTTCTCTTACCTCAGGTTTATTTCCTTGTAATTCCTTTTTATCGTTGTTGTTCTGCACCTCAGCCCAGCTGTTCTCATCGAGACTGGCAATTAATGTAATTTATTCTTTTGTGAGTTTAATGGCCTTAGGTGAGAGCGAGACTAAACAACAGCAGAGTGAATAATGCTGGCTGTCTGACAGGGGTTTTTCCTGAGCTGGTGCCGAGGCCTGCTCAGGAGCTTCTTTTTGACAAATACGGAGCCCTGGGAACTTGGAGTCACAGTGGGAAAGGAATTCTGCCGCTAAATAGCATGCGCTGTGCTGCGGAAATAGACCGGAAAGAATAAAAGGTGAAATAGAGGTAACATTTTATCACAGTCAGCGTGGTCCTACAAACTTTCTTTTCCTGCTGGCTTCATTTTTTTTACATGACTAACTCTAATAGTTAAATTTAATTGGTGCAAAAGTTAACTAGAGCTTGGCTGTGTATCATGATAAACATTTTACCTTGAGTTGTACTGTTTTTTTGTCCTTATAATTCTCTGAAAAGATTTGTGTACTTTAATTGTGTGCCTGTGACAGTACAGGTCTGTAATCATAAAATAATTTCTTACAAATAAGGCAAAGTCAGATGGTGTGCTTTTAAAAAGTGTTTTGTGAAACCAAACGTTACTGAACAAAACCAATATGTGCTTTCTTAGTGGGGACTTTGATGTAAACTTGTGAAAAATATGAAGCTTAATGATACTTATGAAAGAATGAGGTTTGTCTCAAATACAGCCATAATTTTTAATCAAAAGGTATTTGAGAAACTAAACTTAGCTGCTGTTTTTAAGTTGTGTGCATTTGAAATTATGTCTTTGTCCTAGTAATGACTTGAAGTTGGCTCCAATGCAACAGATGGTGTACAGACTGAAAGTGTACACTGTGATTTGTGATTGTCCACTTTTCTGAAACCCACAAAAGCTCCACAACAGCAGCGTTTAAGCTTGATTCCTTACACAAAGAGCAGTCATACACTTGACAGATAAGCAGTGGTGTCAGATCACTCCTGTGTAATCCAAATCCCAGGTATCCATGTTCATCACAATCAGTGCACAATCCCTCCCGTGATGACACTCGCTGATTGTAAGATCCTCGTACACTGGACAGGCTGTTGTCTTACAGTAATTGCCGCCTGGATGAGTATCCCAGTGTCACTGCCAATGAGACCCACCCCATCACTGGCGCGGTGCATCATGGGACGAGAGTGATTGCGCTGAATTGTAAGTGATTAGTTTGTCTGGAGGTGTCGGGGCTGGATTTGGACACAGACAAAATCGCTTTTAGTACCTAGCATTGGACTCCAAGGTAGCTCATATAAGTATCTTCAACCCAATGTAATGTAAGTGTTGTCTTTTAATAGACTATATACATGTTTATTTTGAAGATAGTGGGAAAACTAAAATAATCCTTACATTTAGTTCTGTTTTTGGAATATTACTGGCCTATTCAGAGGACACCTGACACATTTCTGGAGCCAAGTGGTGATAAATGTCTGCAAAAGGGCCAAGTGGCTCACATCCAACATATTTGAGGATAGCATGATATATTTAGTCTTCGGTAAGATTCCTTACTTTCAGTGGAAGTAACTTAAAACAGGTCGATAAAGTGCTGCTATTAACATTAAAATGAACTGGCCCCACTTCTAATTGTTGATTAGTGGACCACTTCTAAGTCACTCACGTTTCCTTCTCTTGCATATGTTCCATTTTTGTTGGCAAATGCTGGTTTTATATCCCCAGCATAAAACATAAGCAGTTCGGTTCTTTTAGTCGTTGAGGAGTGATCACTGAAAAACTAACTCACAGGATGTTTTCCTCAACTTCCTCAATTGTCATTCATGGAACAAAAGAGAAGAGCGGTTTCGACGACAGGGTGTAGACTCTTCTGCTCTATTGATTGGCTAACGAGCCTGCATTCAGACCGTTTCCACATGCAAGCACAATGGAGCACATTTCCCAGAGCTTACAATGCGGGCACAGTCAGGACGGGCTTGTTCTCAGAAGCTCAGCCAGGACTGAAGGAGAATAGAAGGATACAAATTGTCTGTCAAAATAAAAGTCTAGAGGAAACTCTGTTGGTAATGTTCCTGCCTTGAATTAGACACGCATACATTTTTACTGGATGCCTTTTATACTTCGCATGGACTGAAGTAAGCAATACTAAAAGATTAATGTAAAGATTTAGTGCATTCCACCAGCTCTGTGCTCTCTGCTGCTTTCTGCCGTCTCTGCTTTGAACCCTCGCAGCGTACACTACCTACTGTCCTTAAAAGTCTTTAAAAATACAGTCCGTCTGGCACACTTGGCTTCATCTCATGTGACACTGTGATGTTCGGAGCTGTGGCTGCTCTTCTGTTGCCTCCCTTCGTACCTGTCCGTCCGTCTCTCTGAGTCTCAACTTGCCTGTCTCTTTCTGTATGTATCATTGTCTCTTAGTGTCTTTGCCTTTATCAGCCTGTCTTTGTGGATCGGCTTTTTTCTGAATCTTAAAGTCACAAGATGTCTTGTCTCATCCTTGATGAGTTCACTTCAATCTTTTCTGGATGATCAAAGAATAATTCCCACGAGTGTTCCTCTGACGATGGAGAAAGTCCCATATAAATAGTACTAAACTAACAGCTGCTCTGTCATGGTCTTGTACTAGTAGATCTGACGATGTCAGATTCCATTTCCACCTCAGAGATGTGTCTAGACATTAGTAAGTGGTGTGCATGTATATTGGATTTACAGTCTAGTCGGTTCACGTCCTGCTTTAATACCTGTTTATAAAGCCACAAACTTTTTACCTCAAATATGGAACCTGAACATTACTAAAATAAAACCCACAAATTCTTTGTGATGGTTTCTTGACATAAAAAAGGAAAACAAATCTACTTTATAAAGACAAAGTGTGCCTGGTTCAACAGATACTCCACTAATGAGCTCTTGTGAGAACAGTAGGATATCACACTGTTCAAAACATGTGAAAGTAATGTTTTAGTCAGAGGACTCTCCTAACCTGGAACAGTGTATATGTCTAGACCTGGTTACAAAAATAAATATCTTCTAATCAGGATTTGTTAGAAAGTGTCACTTGAGTTCATTTCAAATCTCTGAAGAGAGGAGCCTTTAAATTCTTCAAATTAATGGTAGGTCTTATTCACAGTTTTATCTAAAAGCAAGCTAATAACATTCATAGTATTACATGGAGACTTGGAAAGGGGGCTAAAAACACCTACAAAGTGATTTGTTGTCCCCTGCTCCGGAGTCTCAGGGAACAGGGTCACGAGCTCAACCCAACACTCAGCGGCTGTCCTCTCATATTTTCTTTTTGTGTACCAGTTTTGTCCAGGTGTGTACAGACCGCACGCCAAGCTCCTCGGGCCCCTGTACTGCTCATGTACTCGGATCTCATTTTCGTGCACCGTGAAACATTGAGTGGTTAAATTTCTTTATGCGTCCTGCTCCCCTCGCGCCCCAAAGGCTCCTGGCGCGTTTTAAATTGAATGATTGCCTGCAGCTCTCGGATTGTTTAACCTCTGCCGTGGCGCGCTCCTCTGTTGGACTGTATTTTTAGTAAGTTTTCCCGTCTCCTCACCTGGGGGAAAGTGTTGGGAGGTCTGGACTTTCCAAAGGCAGCTTTGAGCTTGTGACAATGACTATCGTTTTCCTTATTTATGACCCTCAACCTCCGTCCAGGCTGCCAATTTGTTGAAGGAGGAGAGGCACAAGGGGGGAAAAAGCAATCGCCCGGTTCCACTGTGAGCGCTGTTCCAGGCCCGTTAGCTTTTATGGCCCACTAAAGAAGAAGAAGACAGAATGAACACCCTTCCTGTCTTGATTGACTTCTTCTCCTGTGTTACCAGCTCCCCTTCCTCACTCTCTTAAGGAGCGATAACGGTCATTCTCCTGTCCATGCTCTAAGTATTACTTGTGGCTGTAAATCTGCAAAAATAATGAATGACTTGCTGTTTTTTGTAGTGTTTTTGAAAGCATTTATTTGAAAAAAAAAAAAAAAAAGATTTGTATGTTCAAAACAGTGTTTATTTTGTTGACGAATAATTCTCATCATAGCTTTTGTCAACAACATATTTTTGTGGCCGAAAAAAACCCAAAAACTAAATAAAAAGTTTTTAATGAGAACGAAACTAAAGGTATCATTTTTTTTCAATGAATAAAAACAAAACAAAAATGTACAGACAGAGATGAAATCCAATCAAAATGGGGAGAGGAGATGAATTGAGATCCAATCAGCCTCGCAGAAGTAATGTCAGACGCAAACATTTGTTAGAAAAGGTTGGAATAACTAGAGTGAAATCCATGTGTATTGCACATTCAGATCTCAATACCATGGCTTCACAGGTTAGTTGTACTTTCATTTCATTCAGGAAGAAATTATTTCTTGAGAAAAAAATATAGAAACTGCATTAGCCTTTATATTTTAGTGACTAAATCTATTGTAGATATAGTCCACTAAAACTAGACATGAACTAAAGAGGATTAGATGACTAAATTATGACTAAAACTAAAAATTAACACTGGTTCAGAACAGATCTGTTTCATGTAAAAATGTGAGTCTCTTGCACTTCATTTACAGCCTCAATACATAATGACTCTGTCCTGTTCACACTGATTCGTCTGATCTGATTTGGGCCCGTGTTTAAAGCCAGTGTAAACATTCCCAAAGCCAAAAAGAGAGTTTCAGAAGTGACACAGCGGTCGTGTCCTGAGGCACTAAGACGGCTCCTCTGCAGCACTGAGGCTTGTAAATAGCCTTCAACCCTGGCGTTGTTTGGTCACACTTTTATTTGCTCCCTCATTAAATCTTATTAGTCTTCTAACAGCTTCCCGTGATGTCGTAAAGATAGACGTGGTGGAAAATGTGACTTTGATATGATGCCCGCACGAGCCGCCCATCTCTCCCGCAATGTTTGTCGACACTTTCTGACAGCGTCTCGTGGCTCGGCCGCTTTATATGAGTTTCCCATTGGCCTCCGTTGCTACAGTATGCAATATATGAGCGGGCAGGCCACGCTTGTGATTCAATACGCACACCCCCACGGACTGAGGCTTAGGGGAGTGCATGTGCTGATGAAAAAGTAATGTACTGTGTCTGCAAGGTAGCGCTTGCTTTTCCCCGTCGTTTCTTCCACTCTAGAACCTCATCTTCCACACTAACCCCACACCTCTTTAGCTAAAAAGAGTTCCCCCAAATCCCCCATAACAAAAAAAAAAAGTTTACATAATCTTCTATCTTGTATTGACTGGGGCCTGCTAACCAGATTTTTAAAGGGACATATTTTGTTGCATAACTTTTACAATTTTAGTTTCTTATTTTAACTGTTGCATTTGAATAAAGGCAATATTTGATGTCCAGTTTTTGTGTGAGTAGAAATCTCAGGTGGTAGTGGCGGTCAGAGGGAGGGGCAGGGGGCAGGCGGGGGTTGATATCACTGAGCGAGAGATGGGTGGAGTGAAAAAGAGAAGAGGAGTGGGAGGCGGCGAGGGACTTGTCCTGCAGTAAGTTAAATCTATCTTCCTCAGTTCTTCTTTGCCACAGCCCTGGCGTCCTTGGGCGCCGTGTGCTGACTCGGCAGGGTTTGTCTTTGTGCCCCCTCCGAAAAGTACCAAGACTGCAACCTTATTACAAAAGTTTATCCAAGGACTTGATGTTCACAAGAAACTTCTCTGTTCGAAAGAAAAAGGCGAATAAAAATGTAGATTAAACAAGTGGGACCAAAATATCTGTCAAAACAAAACTTGTCAAAGTACTTTTGATGGAAGATTTGATTGAGGAAGGAGGTGGAAGTGATCTATCAGCACAACCTCACTGCGCTGAATAAGAATCATCTTAATGTTGATGCATCATTTGTTTCTGTTTTTTAATATCTCCACGAGTTAATCTGCATTATTCTGTAAACACGATCATTTCCCAGCATTCATCCCACCGACAATCCATTTCTGTTCACTCCTCCAAGACGCTTGCCAATTTCCTTAAGCACACAACAGCAAGCGTCTAGAATTCATATGCTGTACTATGTATATTCAGCGTAGCACTTGCTCTGCAGGGAGCCAAAGCCCATTTGCTGGCCATGCTTGTTTGGCAGCCATGGCTTCAACACATACAGAACACTGCATTAGCATAGAGCCAGGCACGTGTGTGTGGCAAAAGCCAGCCAAAAGAGACATAATTGCTATTGACAGAATTAACAAACACATTAAATCTCTGCATTAATTAGAAAGTCAAATGTAAAAACTGTCAGTGGTGTCAGACAGCTGTCATCCATCATCCCTCTCATTGGGGTTTCATACTAATTCATTTTCTGATGGTTAATTTGCTTCATTTTACATTGGACTTAAAGCACAGCGTGTTTTAATTACGGCCGCCCTGTACAAAACGGTCACTTTCATAATTAAACAGGCTTCTACGGAAATATGTTGATGTGGTCAAGTCCTGTGATGACCAACCAAATTAGCTTGTCAAGGCTGTTTAGCCCGCAGATGGCCGATTGATGGATCATTGCTGCTTTTAATTGAACTTTGGTTGAATAATAAGGGATAAAAATGGACATCATTACCAAAACAAATAAATGTCCGTTTGAATCAACATCAACAATCAGAGAGATTAATACAAGGTCGAGTCACTTATCACTGACTGAAGCATCATTGTTCTTTCAAATGGATTAAACTGTTTTCCCACATCTTCTTTTAAATATTTCTTTTCAGTGTAATTTATTGATTTGTCTTTGTCCTCTTTTTTTCACATGTGACTGCTTCTGGTGGAACTGGACCTCCCTTTTCCTTTTCTCCTTCTCAGGTAAAGCACTCTACTTGTTTTAACACATACATTCAAAATAAATAAAGTGCAAATCTTCAGTGAAATACAATACAAGTGATGGTAATGTTTATTATTATAATTTTTCCGTCAACAAATGAGCAACCATAACGCCACTTTTGAGAGAATAACTTCAGGGACTTGAGGCTACAAAAATGATATCCTTAGGGGACCGCTAATTACTGGAAGCGTTTATTTGAGCTCCCCTGTCCATTCCAGTTGACGTCCAAACTGATCCAAATAGTACAGGACACCACATTACCCACAAGTCTCTCCGCTCCTCCACCTTGGGCAGTCCGACAGGAATGGCAGTGTGTGCATTGATCCCTCTGTACACAGCGTGTCATGGCGGGGCATGCGGGCGCACTCCTCCTGTCACAGAGGTTAAGATCACATGTTTGTCGGCTCTGAACCGCGCTGTAAAGTCTCCGCAGAGGAACGCACGCGCGGCGACAGCGCTGACCTCTAGTGTGCGTACAACATTCCTGCCGAAAACTGAGCTGTCAATCTCCTGACTGCGTGCGAGGCATTCGCTTTGATGATAAAACGCAGGGGGGCAAACCGGGGCAAGGCATCGAGAGCCATCCTGAGTAAATATTCCTTTGTAATATCAGTTTGGAGAGTTTTTTTTCCCCACATAGCAACACGTCTGCAGTGAAACGACGACCAAGGAAGCTAAGGGAAGACAGTGGGTAGACATTGAAGGGCATTGAATGTAATGGTGTCGATGTGATGAGGTAATAATCGAACACGAGTGACCAAATGGACAGGATGTAGAAAAGGTGTCATTACATTGTGCAAATATTCCTCTGTTCATTCCTTTTCATATTAAAGCCCTGCATGATTGATTCAGCCCTGTGTAAAATTCCTATTGGTCCTTGCCAATGATAAAGTGACCGTATTTCTCATTTGAAGACTCCCCAGACATTCGCCCTTTGAGAGAAAAGGTGAAAAAAAAAATCTCTCCCGCCCTTTCCAGGCGCGCTCTCTTTACATGTCCAATCGTTTATCTATCCGCCGCCAAATTCATTTCAATTAGAGGCAGTGCCGGCCCGCTCCCTCTGCTTATCGATTGCCCCCTCCCCCGTGTTTCTTCGGGACTACAGCCGGTGTCTCCCGCACGTGCCTGAGCCCTGTGTTTGCCCTGCTCTCAGATGTAGCGGGCACCTTCGCCACTGCCATCAACAATAAATATGAACAGTGCCAAACAATTACCCCAGTAACGAGGGATTAATTGTGTCAAGATGGAGTGAGGTCAACGCAGAGGTCGCTCAGTGCTGTACATTACCAGTGTGTTTATTTTTATTATTTACGAACCTTAGTCTTTGCCTTAGGCTACAGCCACAAAAGTAAAGTTTTTTATTTTATTTATTTGTTTATTTTTTCCAAATTTAGCCCAGATTTTGGCCAGTGGAGTGCAGCCTAACACAAAGCTTGATGCTATTAAACAGGAAAAACAAAATTGACTGAAATTAAACCAGACAAAATGTAATAAGTTTGCTTTAGGAGTTTAAAAAGAATTGAAGGACACCAAAACCAAGCTAAATTAGTAATATATGACTAGACATAAGGTTATTATCATATCATCAAGGCTTCTACCAACATTTTTCCTAATATTATCCTTATTTACTGTGGCCCTTCATCAGGTTGAGTTTGACACTGGTCGGTTTAGTGTGTCCCAGGCCTCAGAAGCATTGATTTTTCCTTTCCTTTTGAGTGCTTTAGTGTTTGTATGTATTTATGCAAGTGTGCACACTACTCAAAGTAATATTATGTGTGCCTGAGCATAGCACTGCCTATTGACTGTAGCAGGATCGATAATAGAAGTGCCTTTAACGCTGGCAGTTAAACTCATTTGTCATTTATTGGTGGCGGTAGCGGGGGAGAGAGTTCTCGGCGAAGCGACAAATGTATCAATCTATCGCGGCGCTAACTTCCCCTCACCAGCCTCTAAGTGTGTCATCATCCAGGAGTCATAACTGGAGGCAAAGCTCTGTCATGTTCACTGCCGACAAGTGATTAGACGGGACAGCGTTGTGACGGCCGGGGAAATGAAAGCACTGGTCATTTGTTTCCGGGTGCTAAAAGTGAGGCGACGCACGCTAAGCTCTACAGCCTGTCCCCCGCAGCAGACGAGAAACGCACATGTTTACATTTGATTTGTGTACATCACTGTGTATTTGTGAGAACGGAAGGAGCAGGTTTGAAGGCTCGCTGCGAGGGAAGGTGACTAAAGCAGCTCTTAAATTGAATCACTTTCTGGCATTGTTTAGGCCGTGTCATTGACAGGCTGTAGTAGAGCTACACTAAGGCACGATGGATGCTGGCCCTGCAGCCATGCACTGTACTGCTGGGTAATTTACTGGCATTGTTTGGTGTAATGGAAAGAAAACCTATTCAAGGTACATCACCTTGTTTGTTTTAATGTACAACAAACCTTTGACACTTGCTGTTTGTGGTGTCTGTGGTGTATAGAAAAATACAAACAGAAATCTGAAAAATATAAAAGTGTGTAACCTTTTAACACATTTTATAAACATGACCACTATCCTTAATTTCATTTCTTCACTCCTACCGCCTAATCTTAATGGGTAATAAATTAGGGTTGACTCCAAAAACACATATTTTGTAGAGAATATATTTATATTTAGATCACCTCTAATTTATTTATACTGGGTTCTCTTCCTGTCAAATAAACCACAAATAAACACATATACTATGGGTAATATTAATAAGGAAATGAATGATGTTCCAGTTTTTGCAGTCATGTTAAATAGCATTAGGTTGAACCCCCGCTATGATGAGCTGTTAGCCATTAGCAATCAGAAGATATCCTGACAACACTGGTGTGGATAGGGTTTGTTGTGCAGTGTAGAGATCTCACTTCCTTTAGCTGTAAAGGAGTGACAAGAGTGTGAATGGAAGGAAAAGTGACAAACAGAACTGGTACTGGACACGCCACCATCAGTGAGTGGATCAGCAGGATGGAGTAACGGTACGCATCTGGAAGTATATATGTGTTCAGTCAGGTGTATTCACAAACAACTGGACTGAGACCACCTTTTTTTATCAGCCCATAGATGAATAATGTGGTTAAAGAATGACACAACCTTAAGGGGTAAAGTTTTGTTTGGTGGAAATCAACTCTCTGACATTCCCTCTTCCCCTTTTCCTTTTGTAGTTAAATAAAAGCATTTCTTACTGAGCCCCAGACCCCTTTAAAGACACCCCTCTCCTGCTGATCCACTTGTCTCCTGTTGATGATGGCCCTATGTACTAGTGCTGTTTGTCACTTTTCCTTCCATTCACACTCTTGTCACTCCTATACAGCTATAAGTGACTTGATTTGTCTTGTGGGCTGCAGATCTCAGGCCCATCACTTCATCCATGAATAAGGTGCTTTCATTTGTGTATGGCTCTGAATATTTCCATGTTTTTGCCTTTTCAAACTGAAACGTATTTCCTTCCACGTTAAATTGTAGATGTTTGAATGCAGATGTGTACCTTTGCTCAAACTGTTATCTCCAGGGATGTTTGATCTCTTCGTTTTCAATTCCTCCCTCTCTTGGCATTCCTGATTTTTTTCCCCCTAAAGCTCTAACTCTATTTATAGTGAGAAGAAGGGGTAGACCATCAAAGCTGGTTCCATATATCAAAGACGATGTCTCCCTCTACCATGTCCTCCTTCCTCTCTTTGCCTTTCTAAAACGGGAAGGCAGGGAAAGCCCCAGAAGAAATCCTGCTCCCTCTGCTCACCAGAGACCTAGCGGTGGGAGGAACACACTGGGGAGGAGCTGAAGGGGGAGTGTGGGAAAGTGTGAGAGAGAGTGCGAAGAGTTGGTGGGCACTTGGGGTTTCCGTGTTTACGCATACATGTGCACAAATGGAAGTGTGTTTTGATTCGGCCTGTGGGTGCGGGGCAGCCCAAGGGTTTGAAGTGTTGATGCGACACAGCGCTCATTGTCGCCGTGGCAGCTAATGAAATTACAATGAGGCTTGGGAGGGCCGCAGTGGGCAGGCCCACAAGACGCCGGCGCCTGAATCCATATTAAACGAACAGCTTCCCCGCAGCACGTGCCGTGTTTCTTTCCTTGTCCTGGTGGAAAAAAAAAAGGAATTAGCACAAGTGATGCTCTGTAGAGACGAGACATCAGACGTGGAGAGTCTAATGTGGCTTTAATAGGAGCAACAACGATTTGTGCCTGTTTGTTGTTCACAGCACTTTTTACTGACAGTAACAGCCTGGGCTTTTCTCTTTAACTGTCCACCAACAGCAACAGATTAAATGTGATGTGCTCGCACACTTTGATTTTAAAATGCCTTAAATGCAGTGCCAAATAGAAAGTTCAAAAGTAAAGGTTAGAGCACATTTATATAACTTTGTGTTAATGTTAGGAAACAAGTAATATTTCACCGTATGCCTTTATGACTCTGACGTTATCATTGCCTTAGTAAATAGTAAAGAGCATATTGAGTTTCCAGGGTTTACAGTGAGGAATGTATGCAGTAAAGGTTATTTGAGTGTCAGCCAGATTCCACGCTTGTATATGGTCAGTATGTGAATGTCTGGAATGTCATTAAATGTTGACTGTGATGGGAAGTATGATATATTCAATAGATATGTGTTGGACTGAGCTATGTACAACACAATCCAATAGTTGGATCTTCTCTGTGTTTATTAGTCGGACCAGTTGGAATGTAGCCTGTGGAACATGATGGGAATGTCCTGATGGTTCCTGTGTTCATTCTTTTAGTCCTCAAACATATCTGAGCATTTATGTGGCTGGCATTATGTTATTTCTCAGGTTCGTGTTTACTTTGGAATCTTTTAGTATTGTTATGCACTTTCCTTGAATTCAATTTCATGTCAGTCATTATCAGCTGTACACTTAATACAACTAGCACCAGGTCCAGCTTCATTGGGGTAATTGGTGACGGCAACATCAGCAACAATTTCTAATGAGAGCTATTTCCTGATACGTCATTTAGTTTATTTCAGCCCATTTAAATATGATGAGGCAGTGACTCCAAAAGGAAACTATTGTTCTTTTACCCAGTTTACCCCTGTAGCACTGGGGTTGCCTGAACCAATTTGTGTGATAAAATGCATATATGTGCAAAGGGTCCCACATGATAACAACAAATCCAAGAGGAAAGTGTTATTTTTAGATAGAGGGGCCAATTACTGTTATTGTTAGGGTTAGGATTAATTAACAGGTCTGTGATACAGAAAGAGAAAAGTCAATACCTGCATGTTTCTAGTCACATTAGGATCCCAGTGTGTGTGTGTGTGTGTGTGTGCGTGTGTGTTTACTGTGTTAGCGGCGCAGTCTGCAAAAGAGAGCCGCATCTTGGACCCTAGATGCAATTAAGAGCCTGTCAAGCTGGTGTCAAAGGTGCACACAAACCCACCCATGCAAGCTCCCCCCAGTGTACACACACGAACCCCCAAACAAACACGCCAACACACACCTGACTCGTGCAGACGGATGACAACGCTCACACAGAAGCTCCGTGTGTAGGAGGTGTCGGCGCGCTCCCGAACATACATCCATGTCTGTGCGCACGTGTCCCCGCCGCGCTCACACATGTTGAAATATGGCTCCCATATTTCACCACACCCACAGCATTTGTAAATGCCAACTGCTTCCCTGCACCCCCTCCTCCTTTCCACCTGATTCCTCCTTCGCGACTGGACCATCCCGCAGAGGCTCTGGCTTTTAAGAAATTGAAGGAATAATCCGGGAGCAATGGGGAGGGGAGCGAAATGGCTGCACGGCAGAAGACCCCTGCTTTCCCAATATCAGGAAAACACTGTAAACAAAGACAGATGCTGGGGGTAAACTGCACAAAACAGAGGCCATTTTTCTCCGTGGAAAGATTTTGGAGCCAGTAAGAATCCCCCAACTGCCTAAATTGAGACAGGAGCAGCAATTTTTTTTTTTTTTGAAGGTTTTATTTTGTGTTGTGTGGAAGGATGTTGTTGGTCTCTAAAAGCACTTTTATCACAAAGGATCAGAGGAGACAAAAAGCCCCCTCCACCTCTATTTTCCTTGCTGTATCACTAACCTTTCACTCCAAAGCTCGCACGCACCAGACTCACAAACCGTCACAGTAAACGGCCATCCCGGAGTAAATTTATAACTGCCACTTCAGCTGACAATCAAACGCTATCACTAGATTCACACTGTCTATCTCTTCTGGGCCACGCGAGTCGGTGGAGAGAGAGGGGAGAGAGGGGGGAGAGGGGGGGAGGGGTGTACAGGGAGCACAGGAAGGCACAGCCGACCAATCTACTACTGTCCCGATCGATGGGAGGTTGTAAGGACTGCTCCTTCCCTGCCTTCTCCTGCTTGCCACATGCCCCACCTCATTATTCCCCATTCACTTTCTCATCTTTGCTTTAGAAAAAACCCTCACTGTGTTTACTGTCCTTTTGTAAAACCCCCTTCTGTTCAAAAAATATATATTATTATGCCAAGATGATAAAGACAAGGTTTGACTTTGCTTAAAAATATTTACATAATTTTAGTAATATTACAGACAGGTGGCTCTTGGGTTTTCTGGCTCCTTCATAACTGAGCTTCCATCAAGATGAGAAGTTTGTCTAAATCAATGTTCAACAAACTTTTTCTAAACTTCACGAAGCACAATTATATTTATTACACAGAAAGCATGACAAAAATGTGTCTTATTTTTTTTAAAACAGTGTCATTTTTGCATTGTACAAAATGAAAAATGTCCTGAACTACTTTTAATCTCAACCCACTGTTTGAGAAACACACTGAAGAAGAAAACTCTTATGATTTCACAAGTTTTACTCCTCATCTGAAGTTTAAAAAATCAAAAACTACTTACTGATGGTCTTCTGATATATGGACTATATGTATATAGATACTTTGCAGCCAAAGAATAAAGAAATGTGACAATAAAACCTTTTTTCTATTTCCAAAACAAAGTGAGTTTTTTGGCTAAACCTCACCACTTTTACCCATTTAAATGAACACACATGCATGTTTTTTTTTTCCTGAACCACAATTTTAATATTTGGTATCTAGAGTTTGCTGGAAAGAACAATACCGATCAAATTTGTAGCAACTGTATATATTTTCTTCCATGTGCATTTTGACATACTCCCCTGTGTGAGTGTGTGTCTGTGTCTGTGTCGCGGCCCCTCCCCCTCACAGTGTGGGCCGGCCCATGTCAAGGCCTCTGTCTCTCGCCCTCGTTTGACATGCCGCTCATAATGGTCAGATGGGGGAATACCACTCTGTGCCTGTCTCTCTCCATCTTCTCCCCGCTCTTTTTCGGTTTGCTCACCCTCTCCCCCTGTCAGAATGTCATGCCGCGGCAAAATGGAGAAAATCAATTGAACGTGAGCTCTCTGAAGGCTGTCTGTACAGATATGGCGAGCAGATTTCTCAAGCATAGACGGCTGTATACATTTGGATGGTTATATGTATGTGTGCTTGCGTGGATGTAGAAGAAAAAGCAAGAGGAAGAGGGGGGTTACTGACAGACCCAAGCTGGGGACGTTTGTCGCTGCTCGTCACTTTTCCCGTCAGCCAGCAGAAGTGACAGCCAAGGCGGGTGAGAGGCAAGTGGCGGACTCTCAGGACTAAACCAAGAACGAGTGCAGAGTGACAGATGGCTCCTTCATGCTCGGGCCATCATGATGGGCTCATAGACGACCGAGGAGAGCGATGGACAAAGAAGAATGGTGGAAAGAGGAAGGAAGAGATGTCTTCTGACAGTATCAAAACCCACCAGACATCAGCAGCACTCTACTTCCAGTCTGTCAGCTTTTCATAGCAGGGTTTTCTACTGGCTTAGCACCAGCAAACACTTAACACAGGTTAAGAGTAGAGACAGATATGAAAGCTTGTCAACAAAGCTGACACATTTGGCGGGCTCATCTCAAACCTGGGATCTGGAGTATTTTTGACCCATTTTTAATGTACTTTTAGGTATCAAACTCCAAGGACTATCCAAATAGAACAATTAAAATGCACTGTGAAACGGTTTCTTAAAATGTCAAAAGGTAACATGACTGACCTTTTTTTCTGCCCTCTGACCCAGAGAGCAGGTGAGCCTCAGGGCTAGGACCTTACACTGAACAAAAAGACATCCCCTCATTGCAAAGTCAAACAGCCAAAGGCAAACATTGCTTTTCACAAATGGCTCATCATTACTTAGTTTATTAGCATTTAAAACTACTAAGAGTTAATGCTGTTTTTTTTTCTTTCACTTTTAACAAAAGCTTTAAATACAGAGGCCACTTGAATGCAGCATGGTCACAAGCAGGTGACAGCTGACTCAATAACTTGTAAACTCAGAGTAAGATTGGAGTCCACTTTTAATTGAGCATAAAGTCTATGAACTATATTAAACAAGACATTTTTACATTTATACATTCACTTGTCTTTTGAATGTTCTTGAGGGCATAAAGTCATCATCAATTTATTCATAGACAACAAAGTTGTAATAACCTGATTATCTGACAAAGTCCCTGAAATCTAGTGAATAACTTTCTGAGCTATTGTATCATTAGACGCCTTTGGACATTATGGCGGCATTAATCATTGAAATCCCACCTTCAAAAGGAGAAATCCATTCCTCACATTCCATCAGACATAGAGATAAAAACTTAAGACACTCTGCAAAAACCTCTTTCTTTTGATTCAGGTCACTGAAGGCGAGGCAGAAACAAAACAGACACACACAACCTTGTAAGACAAATAGGTTTTGTCATCCTCACAGAAGGCTCCCTTTTTGTCAAAGACCACAGGCTGCGGCTGGGATGAATTGTGACATATCCTAATTCCTCTGAAATTGCAGTACAGTCGATAAAGGTGCAAACGGTCTGGCAATGACCTCCAGGATAGTGTTATTGACCTATTTTGCATACACAGTGGGTGCGAGAATGGACAGGCGCTTTATTTGTGCTGTTATTTATTGGCCAGCAACATGACTGTAATGTCTGTCCAGGGACTCGGCTGGAGTGCAGTTATAGATTATCATGATTGCTAGTTATTAGTGTGTGTGTATGTGTGTTTGAGACCCACACACACACACTGGAGATGATAGAGATTATTCAGAGGCCCTGTGTTTGAATAAAGAAGACAGAGGCAGTCTTGTGCAAATTGTTATTGAAATAGTCTAATGTCAGTCTAACATAACTACAAGGACAAAGTGGAACGGCTGTAGATGGAGGCTGATATAAATATTCAATGTATACACTCTGCTGGTACTGTCTCAAGACATAATTACAGAGTGAAATGTGGCAAACATTTACCTTGACATTCAGTTCTTAGTGTAAATCAATATTCTGTTTGAGCTAGATGGGATTGAAATCTAGTCACACACACAGCACTTTGCTTGTTTTTTGGGACCATAAGAGAGACGGAAAGCAAAAAAATTGAGGGGCCATTTCTTCAGCTATGTGTCACAGTGCCAGACACTCAAGCCTGCTCGTGTTTTCTTCTGTGGCACCAGAATGAACTCTTTGCTCACATGTTCCAAAGTGAGTAAAAAGACAAGGGCCAACCCTTTCCATCTCAGCCCTTGCTCGTTGTCCTCTTTCAGCCCTGAATCAGCATCAGTGTCGCACTTAACAACACTTCTTGGCAGCAGCTGAAGGTCCTTCTCGCCTTCATCGCCCATGGAAGGTCGCTTTTATAGTGGGCCATGTAATTTACGTTGACAGTCATATTGACTATATTTAACAGACTGATGAATGGCAAAAATAAATAAGAGTTCCAGGAGAGCCCTGAGGCCCTCTTCAACAATACATTACAATTAAGCCTTCAGGGAACAAAAAAGCTAAAATCATCCACAGACAATTAGCTGGAACCTTCAGAGGAGAAGCAGTACTGTTGTGGTCACAAATATGACAAAGGTTTCCATTTGTGCAGTTTTTTGTCTTCTCTGTGTACGTTCTACACAGTAAACCTCAAAGTGTTTCTGAAGTGAGGTTGTAAGTTGTTCTCCTTTCTGTTTAGTTCTTTCCCACCCTCCATCTAGCAGGTACATGGTATCTCTGTGGGATTAATTGCTCATTTAGCAACTCTTTTCCATATTTCACGCTTGAGAGAATATCCAAATTAGCTTTGCCATCAGAGTTCACTTGTTCCACTGGGGATTGAATGACCACACTGTAGGACGGCACACCAAGCCAATCAGGCACATTTAACTCATCAGCTGTGTGGGACAACAGAAGAAGACACAGTACACTTCTGGGATTGTCACTTTATTGCAATGTTTGTGGTGATGTGGGAGAATGAGGCAGATTCATCGAGATAGGAGAACTCGGGCTCTTGTTATTACCAAGACCATTTATTTCTTAGTAAATTAGAGTTTGGCTCAAAGCGTCACAGCGCACCAAATGGAGCTCGTCCACACTGGTCTGGTGGGCTGAGAGAAGGGCAGCGGGGTGGTGGGTTTGAGACTGAGCGGCAGTTATTATTCAGATGTGGACGACACATTGGTGGTGTACTGAAATCGAGCTAATGGGGTGGGAAGGCGCACTCAATGGCTTCCTCTGACGCTCGGCTGCGCTGATATCCCTCCTGCTTTTCTATTCTTTCAACCCCCCACCCTTAGCACTGAAGTGCAACAGGCTATCCATCCACTCTGACGTATTCTGATGACTCGTGTCATTAAAGCTAACGTCCGCTGAGGAGGTAATTAGCCAAAGTATGGCATTAATCAGTGGCTAGAGCCCCGTGCGCCTGCTGGGGTGTCTGGGATGTGCTTTTTGTAGCCACGTTGGCCCCCTGTGGCCCCCTGTTCCACACATGGTGGGCATTAACCTTCGGAGGCTTGGTCATTTGTCTATGACGGGCTAAAGCTCTCCACACAAGCTTTGCCTGTGTGTTACTGATACTGGATGCACCCTGTAAATGCCAGGGCTGAATTTATATTTATTCAAGGCGTATGTTGGAACATAAATAAAGGACACAAAGCAGGACAAGAATACAGTTTTATTTTATATCAGCTGACATTACTTCACATATAAAATCTATGTAATGTTTATGTTGCTGTTGACTGATCTGCTTTACAAAGACTGTGGATTGTGTTGAGGCATCTCATTCATAAAACAAATGTTTGGTCACTGTTCAGAAAAATAAATGGTTCTCTCCCACAGCATATCTTTAGCAAACCGAATGCGTCAACACAGGACGTCTATGTGCCGTTAGCATCAGCAGAGGACAAGTCAATGATCAATTGTCAGCATATTGAACATGTAAATGAAAATGGTTTGGATCAGACAAATTTCTTTCTTGACAGTGTAATTTTGAATCCTGTTGTTTGATCAACTAGATAAAGTCTGTTTAGTGTTTACTGATCGGTCATTTCTCTGTCCAGTAGCTCATCAGTGTCCCTCCAGACAAACAAATCATCACTGCTTTGCCAAACCAAAATGGCCTCCATCAGTGCGCACACAGTGACATCTCCATCTGCTGTCAGGCAAACCATTAAAAGTGTAGGGCAAAATTTCAGCCCTGTCAGTGCATATAAAGTCTCTCATTTCTCTCCATCAGCACAGTCTACCAGTTCTGCACAGCAGAGATAGACTCAATCTAAAAACGGACTCCCATACTGAACGTTCTGATTTCATTACCACCCGCCACTGAATATTCATATACATTTTTTTAACTGCTGTGTCAAGTCACACCTGGAATCAGCAGGGCATCATCCATTATTCATAAGTGGAAGGCAATGGGGTGTGGTCTAATAGAGTTTACAGGGGTACCAGCGTGCACGGTCCCTACTTTCTGATACATTAATGATGCATCTTCTCCCACCAGTGGTGCCGAGCTAACCTCCCGCCCACACGACAAGGCCCAAGAGTCCTACAGGAACCGCCAGGCTCTCCTCATTTAATTGTTCTAACGCTGACCCTAGCAGGAGATTAGCTTCAAGTACATGAGGCAATGAGGGAATACTGCCAGCCCCAGTTTTCACTTTTCTAACCTCACTCAGTCTAAAGTGGATCTGGGTTGGGAATAGTGTCTATGTCCATGCAGAAAGGAATATCCTGGAAAAAGCCCATTGGTCCTTTGACGTATCTTTTGTCTTAAATCAAATAGATAGACTTTCAAATCACATAAGCTGCAAAACCTTTGATTAATTAAAGATTTAAATCTGATGAACCTTATGTATTGTGCAGTAAATTTCACCACTGACTGAAGCAAGAAGAGTAAATAACAGGTGATCTGCCAGCTGTTGGAGCACTTCATCATACAACAAATTCAAAAAGTAATTAGTATGATTTGGACTTCCTCGAAGTTTCACTGTAAATTTCTTTCTTCTTCTTTCTTTTTATGTCTTGCAGGCAGTGCAAGACATAAAACTCATTATAGTTAACTATGCTATAATTCTACTTTAGGTGCAGACACTTTAATTGGCTGAAGCATGTGAGGCATGACACATTTTTCTCTAAAAAGTTCTGTGGCAAAGTTTTGTCACCTATTTGGCCATTGTAGTGCCACTCTCTGTTCAGTCCTGCCACTGGGGAGAGCAGTTCTCCTAAGACAGTACACTTCAAGACACACTATACCTTATGGTCTCCTGAAACATCTGCTGACAAATACAAATGGGTTGTACTCACCAACCATCATCTGTCATGAATCTGTCCATGACCTCTTGACCTCTGAGTGAGAACACTATGCCTTCATCCCCTGGGTATTAAATGGGTATCAAAGGCAAAAAATATGCCTTCAATCTACTGTGAATTCACTGGTTCAATAGAACCGTAAAAATATGATTAGTGTTTAATTGGTTTTAACCCACAAAGCTAAATCCCATGTTTACTACTACTTTACTTTACTTTACTACTGCTCTTGAATTCATAAGATTCAAAACAAGACAGTTCTTTTTCTTTGAGGTTGATTGATTTAAAACAAATCTTTC
Organism: Rhyacichthys aspro; assembly: GCA_036850595.1. Taxonomy (NCBI): domain Eukaryota; kingdom Metazoa; phylum Chordata; class Actinopteri; order Gobiiformes; family Rhyacichthyidae; genus Rhyacichthys; species Rhyacichthys aspro. The sequence continues at coordinate 6,486,815 of CM072165.1, forward strand.
CAATTGACTACACTGAATGAGACAGAAACGGGGAAACGGAATTTTGTCTCTCCCATAAACAATTTGCAATGCAGTACTTTAAAAATGTTTATGAAAACCTAACTTTATCAGCCCCAGAACAAACTTCAGTCTGTCTTATCTTGAGTCTTTGGGATTAAATCTGGAGGAATACATTTATCTGATAGCATCCTCAAAATGTAAGGCCTATTTTATTTTTAAGCTTTTGCCTGTCGTTGCAGCAGAGTGATTGTCCTTTACTTCCACACCTGCCCTCAGTCCTTCTTCCCTATCTAAGATGGAAGTGTGGAGGCATGTGTGGGCACCCGGGGGGGTGTGATGCTAACTTTGTGCCTGTCCTTTGCACCCTCAGAGACTGGGCTTTGTTTGAGCAGGCTGACTACTCAATCACTCCCTGACCTTTTCTTTCCATAGACATCTAATGCAGCAAGCATCAAATGTATGAGTTTCTCCTCTCTATCAGCCGAATGTATGTCACATCACATATTCACTCATGAAACGCTGCACAAAAACTCTTTCAATTATTGAGACAGGAGGTTTTCCCCCCCTTTTGACAGCAGCCAAAAGCATAGAAAGCCAGTGAAAGAAATGAATAGATAAATGGTAAGAGGGGGAGGAGGCCATATTGATCATGTTTTATGGGCTCGCTAGTCTTGACTGGCGAGGCGACGGCGGGGACTTGCCACTCGTGTTTTTGTCTTCAGATCCTCCATCACGATGCTCATGTCCAAGGTAACAATCAATCTATCAATAAAAAGCAAAACAAACAAAAGGCAGAAAATGATGTATCGCTCTAACACTGCAGCTCCATTTTTGCAAACAAAAACAATGACAACCAAATATATCTGAGCGAGCACACGGACCCTACTGCAACAGCTACTGGGGGGATTGAAGGGGGGTTAGCGCTAAACACAATCCAGCCTTATCTTGGTTTGTAGGCGTCCCTCCCTGAAATGATTGTTTCACTCAAATAAACACATTGAATATATCATGCATCCTTGGTGGGGATAGAAATAAATCTTTGAAATCTGCTTTTTTCAACGAAGCAATTTCTTAGCCGGCGTCCCTCTGACTGAGAAGGCCATCTCTCATAAATTCACTCCGGCAAGTGCATAAATCTCCCTTACAGATAACATCAGGTGTGGATTGACGACAGCCAGCGCGTAGCCGAGACAGGGAAGAGTCTTTTGTACTCTGCACGTTTTTTACGGAGCTCCTGTGACTATTTACAATGTGCACACACTTTGTTGGGGTTTTATAGGTGCACCTTCTGTCTTGTCGCTTATTCCCCACATCAAGTGCACATTCATGGCCTGAATGATTTATGCATCTGTGATTATCCGCCTGTCACAACGCAAACGACAACCCTGTCTCCCAAATTTAAATTGCATATAGTTCCAGAAATACAGGAACTATGTAACTTTTTACCATCAATAAACAGACTTGAAATCAGTAAATTAGGATTAACCTGATGTGAAAACAGTGGAAAATATAGCAGGGTTTTTTTTGTATAGCACAGAAAAAGTTAAACAAAAATAATATTCAGACTTGGTTGCAGATAATGTGTCCTCATTTCAGTGGACATCCATTCCACTTGCCTTCTGCTTTGGCCATAATAGTCTTGTCCCATTTCTCTTTTTAATCCCACTCATTTCTCCCACACTCTGATCCTTTTGTTTCTGTGCCTCCAGCGTCCCAAACTTCCCCCCGTTCCCTTTTTTCCTTTCTTCCTCGTCTATTCTCCCACTTCGCATCCCGACGGTTCGCTTTGGACTTGCGCGCAGTTTAATAATCATTAGGACAAGCCCCCTAATGAATAAAGTCACTCGGACTAATTGCTCGCAGTGTTTCGAGATATGAGTGAGCATCGAAGGGAATGAGAAAAAATGAGAATGTGGACATAATAGCCTGTTGGCAGAATTTTAAAGAGGTAATTAGAGCCGCTTACAGTAGAATGACCATACACTGCTTGTTTGTTTTTTGCAGGACATGATAAATCTTTTGGTTGATGGACCAAGACGGTGTTAAGCTGCGGGAAAAAAATGGTGCCGCTGGAAATGGAGAAAAAGAATTTCAAGATCATTCGGGTAGAAAATTATACCAGGGGAGACAAAGGACTATCCATTTCTTGCTATGATCTGTACATTTGACATCTCAGGTTAGCCACTTTTAGAGAAGCTTTTGTAAAGTCATTTAAAACATCTGCGCCGAAGCTATGAGGCATTTAAATTCTAACTTCCAATCGGAATGTGACTAAATACATCTGTACGCTGCAAAATTTATGGTATGTTTTGAACGTACCTGCTGCTGGCTGCACATTGTCTTTATACTATAGCAGCCTTTTTATAGATAACTGCCTGAGGCCACTGTCTGTCTAGGCTGAAATGTTGCTCTGGGGAAGTACTAAACAGAGGCTTCATCATTGCAGACAAAGCTTTAAATCACCAAAATGCTTCCACTGTGGGACTGGAGAGACTCAAGTAAACATGCATATGGACATTTTATATTAATAAAATAAGTCTCATCTCAAATATATCACTTTCTGTTTATTGTGATGTAGACTATCGCACGTGAATAGAAAGATTTAATTTCACATTAAAAGAAATTCACATCACAAAACAGAGAGGTTTTTGAATGGACTGTTTTCTGATATTATTTCACTGCATCAGGTGGAATAGTCCGTAAAGACTTTAGCATCTGGGGCAAGGAAACGCCGCACAAAGGAAAAACAAATGTCGAAATGAATCAGAAACAGCCTGTATGTGTGCTTACAGATGCCAAAGTTCAACATACAAACAATTACATCATCAACTTTAATGTAATACTACTAGTATTGACAGGTATAGTATAACACAGGAGCGACACAGTTCCAGGGAAAGGCATGATGCAGTCTCCTCTCGAAGCCACTGTGCAGCCACTGTATGATGCCGAGCGTGTTGTTTTGTAGCTGGGACTCTCAAAGGAGAACACCGGCGTATTGATTTTTAGCACAAGCCGTAGAAGAGAGCAAGATATTGGCATTAAACCCTTTTGACATGTTGCTCCCAATGAACAGCACATTGTACACCTGATGTGACACACAAGCAAAGCACTGCCGCAGAGCTCAAGATAGTGATAGTACATTAGGGTGTTTAGACACGTCCTCTCCTGAGTTTTTTTGAGCTTTAAAACGCAATTGATTGTGCAAAGTCGATCAAAGACGAAAAATAGCAATCACATAAATAACACTCAAACAGTCAAACTATAGACGTAAAGTAGATAAGCCGAGCATGCCAAATGAGCTTGCTCTTCACACTTAAACATGGCCCAAAGCACACTCTCTTAGCATTTTTACTCCTTTTTCTCAATGTATTTTTTACACTAGGAAGGTGTTACCAATTTGGGAAAACTGATGCTCCTACTTTCTTCAAGCATTTCTGCCCTTTGATGTTTTTTTTCTCCTGAAATCAGTCCTTTTCAGTTTCAGTAAAACCCCGATGGAAGTAATGACAACGGCTTCTCTAAGAATTAACAAAGGCTAGTTTCACACTGATTTTCTGTGGTATTAAGCTTCACCAAATGTACAAATACCTGCCTTATAAAGCTGCAGCAGAATTTTCAGCATCAATGGGTAGTAACAAGTGCTGAGGCTACCTTTAAAAAAAATCAGATAAAGATCAGATATGCTGATTTGCATAATATTTCTTTCTTTCCTTTCTTCGGCCTTTGTTATGCCCTTGCAAAAACCCACAAAGCCATATGAATGAGCACCAGGGCAAGAGTTTTTGTTTGCTCTGCCCCCGTGGTGAACTCGGTTCAGCGAGACTCCCTGCAACGGCTATGTGCCTCTGTGCAGCTCCTGGTGCAGGCCTGCCAACACACACAGGCTGCACATGAGCCTTTTGTTGTTGCTTTCTGACCTGCTCATTTCAAAGCCGGGTCCCCTGCTTGCAGCTCTGCATGAGGCCCACAGTAATTCAGTAGAAGCCAGATGTCAAGACAAGTAAAACTCCCTAAATACAAATAGCTGTCTGTGTTTCAAATTATCTAGTGATTATAGATCCAGAATTGAGGCTATTGATCAAATAAATGCTCTTACTGTCTGTATAGTGAGGGACGGGTGTTTGTGGGTGGCTTTTGTTCTCACACATGAGCTGTGAGGTAAGTGATGACATAACATCCCTGTCAAATGGCACACAGATCCCACTGATTACCCAGAGCCTCTCTTTATTGGTCCTGGGTGGCCCCTATGCACAGCTCAGCTCCACAGAGCCCCCAGAGCCCCCTGTGGTGTTTTAGTGCACAATCTCAGAGATGAAAGTGTGGCAGCCACTCAACTGTATCCATTGAGCTGTACTAAACTATCACACCGATCATTTACATAAAAACATCCTAAAATATATTTACCATGTCCAAATCCAACCAATTGAAGAATACAGTTTTAGTTTGACTTTTCTAGTGGCTCCTCCACAGATTACTCTGTGACGTAGGTATTGGGATGGAGAACTGGCTCATCAGCTGTCATATTAAACAAGCTTTTGTTTGTCATACTTAATGCTCAGCTTTGCCTTTTGTTAAATTTGGTAACAATCACACAACAGACATATGGTGTTGTGAGTAAAGACTTTCAGGCAAATCACTTACTAAGCACTTAAAATGACTCCCACATAATCACGCATTAAATCTTTGCTGCAAGTTAAGTTTATGTGTTTAGCCCAAAGGTTCAACAAGAATGTGATTGGACTGATCATTTTAGAGCATAATATACCATCTTTGTTAAGTGTTGGCTTTCATTTCATTTGCTCAAACTCTAGTTGATAAATTGAATAGATTGTCCTAAAGACAAGAGGCAATAAAAGAAAAAAAAGGAAATTTTTTGAGGCCTGCTAGTGACAGGTCTAAAAACAAACCCCCCTTTGTTGATATCAATTACCAGGTGACTGTTAATCAATTGTAGTGACAGCATAATGATTTGGTGTCAGATGTTTGAAGAATGAGCAATGTCGACCTAAGTTGATTTTCTCCCTTTCTTCTCATGTTTTTTTGTTTTTGGGTTCCGGTTGACATTTCCCACTCTAGACAAGGACAACGTGAGGTAAACAGTCTCCCTTTGGGTTGGTTTCATCTCCATTTGGATTCCCCTTGTTGTTGGGCAACACTTTCTTTTTAAGTAACAGAGGAAAAGCTGATTGTTCTTTTAGTCTGTAATTTTCTGCTGATGGGCTCTGCCAGCTCCGTCTGCAACCACAAAAGCCCGCTTGACAACTCCACAATTACCGCCACTCAATCGGGATGAAATGCTGTGGCTGGTGCTTGTTGATGTTGCATTGCCTTGCATTAAATGCTTTCTAGTAGTGGATGCAAGTCCAGATGCAATTCTGTGTACTTAGTCTGTAAATTACCTTATGCGAGTATGACTGATTGGTTCATCAAGGCACAATAATCTTTTAAACACTTGAGCCTCACTTTTGACTCACACAAATGTACTTCTGACAGACACTTAAGAAAATACACTGAAGCTGGCCTCAAATTTAAATAAATATATCTCCCCAGCACATGCGGTTTTGATAGTCAAGAATGGCTTTTAGACCTTAGACTGTTCATGAAAATTGTACAAACCATTAAACTTTACGCTCCCTCCCTGTATCATTTGACTGCTTCTCATGTTGTAGCTAGACCAGGAAAGGTACAGGGCTTTTGGGTGAAACTAAATTACTGATTTTTTGTGTTACCTTAAACTCAAAATGGTGAGGGGCTGCGAAAGTTAATAAGAATCCTTTCAGGGGCCGAAGATGGTGACATTTGAAAGCTTTTATTAAATTTTGAATGTGAGATTTCATCTTCATTTGAGTCTTACAAAAGTTATCACACAATAATTTCTCAAAACTTTTATGGAAACTGGTTTTAGTTGGATTTTAACAGGTTTTAGTCCGATTTCAACAGGTTATAGTCAGATTTCAACAAGGTTTAGATGGATTTAAACAGGTTTTGGTTAAAATTTGAACAGTTTTTAGATGGATTTGGACAGGTTTTTTACAGATTTGAACAGGTTTTAGTTACTTATCTGTAACAAAAATCAAATCCATCTAAAATGTTCTCAAATTCAATGAATAAAACCTAGTGCCAAAAATATCACCTTCTAAATGTATTGAAGGGCCACATAAAACATTACAGGGCCGCATTTGGCCCCCGGGCCTTGAGTTTGACATGTGCACCCTCACTTCTATCATGTTCAAGACCTGCTCATTGCTCATAGTGTTTTAAATAAAGTAGCTTAATACATTATGCAGTCTTCCTTATCTTTACAATGTGCGTGTATTAAAAGTGCAGTACTTGTGTATTTTTTACATTTCGTGCTAAACCTTAACTTTGACTAGCCCTCCTCCCTCACGCAGTTCCATTATGCTGCTGTCTCCAGAGCAGAAGCATAGTTCTATTTGGAGCCCAGTAAAGCTCTCAGCTAATGCCCCCAGGGAAGCAGCATCATATCTGGCCAGGAGCGATGCAGAGACGTCTAGTGGTGGAGGCATTGTGGCTTGCCTTTTACCAGCACATCTGGCTCTGAAAGATTAGTGTGCAACTGGACCCCAGGAAAATACACGTCACGTGGACTTAAAGCAACACAAAAACAACAAGGCTTTGCCGAGCGGTTTGCCAGTCAAGAAATAAAGCACCACCATAAACAGACGAACGCAAATATAAATGTAAATATGCACAAATTAGATTTCTCCATCTACAGGGAGTTAATCAAGTGGAAGTTGCTTTTAAGGTTCCTCTACCGTCTCAGCTGCCCTCTAATGTCTCTCAGCACTTTAGCCTTTTAATGTGCGTCTTTGAAAAATGCTCGTCTGACCGGCGCATCCATTTTTCCTTTCCTCCTTAATGACAATTGTGTATTTATCTGTCCCTGGTTTGCTGCGGCGTTGGTAAATAATACGCTTTAGAATGATGAACAATCCATCGTCGGACATGTTACGGCAGCCTCGTAATGAACTGAAGTCATTTGTGTGGCAGTAATTACACACTCCTCTGATTAAAGATGGCTTTGCTGGATAGTATTTGGGTAATTATTCCCTTTTGCTCTACGTGATAAGCTCATAATGTCCAGTCAGGGGGGTAAGCAGGGATGGGGAGGAAGTTAATGACATTCTGAGGCTGGTTGGAGTGAATATCCAGTGGTTTTTTGTCAATCACTCACTCCCTTGGCCTCTGTTGCCCCTGCAGCACCAGTCACTATCTTTATGTGTAGTGTCCCAGCAGGTAGGCACTAGCAAGGCTAAAGTAATTGCTACCGAAATGGCCCAGTTGCACTGAGGCCTCGTTACATGAATGCTAATGACAACTAGCCTTAGCTCTCTGCAAACACGACTGCCCCTCCAACAATGCTAATTAAAGTCGGCTTTTTTCCCTTCTTCTTCGTCTAATTCGGCACTCCACGGTTGACCTAATCTCTTTCCTTATCCGTGCTCGTTGTTTGTAATTAACACTTGCTTTCCTCATTGCTCCATTTAGCCGCTCTGCTGGATTTTCTCTACAGCATAGGGCCTGTCCCTTCTTCAGCAGTGCATACATTGAGCTTCCCCTTTGAGTGGTAACCTCTCATTCTCATTCAGACCAATCTCCCTTATTTGATAGCTTTAGCCACGTTTACTCTGGAGCGGTGAAGGAGGGGTCGGGTGAGTCTTGCTCAGTCCTATTCCAAGAAGAAAGAATGCTAAATCTGGTGTAGAGCTTGTGTGATGTTACTGCTTATGTAGCTGATGCTGCTAACCTGCATACACCACAATGGGAACATCATAAGGGGCTACCTGCACCAAACTATACTGGATTAACCCAACACATAACATAACTACACTATACTTTATCAGAAACAAACATCATTTTGGTACAACTGCATGAGCCCAAACACAGCAGAGGCACATGGGAGCAGGAAGCTAGAGATGTTTGTGATCCGTCTGCATCATTTTCCTGGCTTTAAGGACTCTAAGGGCTGACTTGAGTTGGCATGTTACCTGTCAGAGACGCTGGAATGTCCGAGTCAATGCGCTGAATACACCTGGATGCAACTCCCTCTACAAGAGAGGTCATTGTTCTGTTGTTGCTGTGTGGTTTATCATGTCCATGTTCCGTATGGGGGGGTTGAGCTAAGGGTTAGCATGTTGACAATGAAGAATCTTAGTCAGCCGGGCGCGAAATGAGAGGAAGAAGGTAACCGCTGTTCCCTAACCACCTAAAGATGACCTCCTTCCAGTCCCACACCTGACAGTCTTGAATCTTTCTCCTACAGTGGGAAAGGACGGCTTGGTTTGTCTGTATGGACTCAAGGCAACTTCTGAGCTAAAAGGAGATTTTTGTTACAAGGCAAGCCTGTTTATGTCTGTGTATATACAGATTTTTATCTGACAGAGAAACATGCTCTTATGTTTCTTAGTTCTTCCATTTTCTGTAGTGAGTTAGAAAGCATCCTGTTCATAATAAATGTCAACAAAATTACAAAACTCTTTCTCCAGGACCAAATCTTTGCTTCCTTCTACCACGAAAATATGGTATAAACAAGAAACATACTCACTCAGATTGTGTCCAGTGATTACTGCAGAATACTGCACTAATAAAAAAAAAAATACAAGCCTTGGACCACATTATTATATATTTGAACATGTATGCTTGCTTACACCATAGTTTGGTTTAAAGCTCTGGTGAATTATTTTTACAATAATATTATTTTGATACATTTATTTTTTGTGATATAGATATTGCAATAACAATAAATTTGCATTTAATGTGTAGCCCTAGTCTCAAACTAGAAATCATGCAGCCTCTTTTGTAAGAGCTTTTAGCTCAAATAGTTGTTTTGTTGTCAAAGAAGTGTTGTGAATCAGGCAACAGCTAAGTGGCAAGACTGCCATGGTTGTAAATTGCTTGTAAAGTTGTTTAGTGCTTTACCTGCGCTGTCAGAGACTAAGACTGAACACATTTTAACGCCCAATTCAGTTCCACACAGTTGCCCTTTAAGCTTGGAACAGTGGCAGACTGGGCTATAGTAACTAAAACACAACATAAGAGAAAAAACTTGAGTAAAGACCAAGACAGGGAGGATCATGCCAACAGACCAGAGCTTAGGGTCCACAGAGAGATGCTGTGGGGCACCATCTGAGACACAGCGTAGCACGGGGACAAGCAGAAGAAAGCAAGGCGAATGGGCAGTAAGAGGTGGCTCCTGGTTTATCGGCCGCAACAGGCTTGGCATTGCTCCCCAGTGCTCAGGGGGAGCCCAGCGCTACTGTTTTTAATGATTGTAAACGGGGACAGAGGGGACTTCTGTTAATGCTTAGTGCTGCTTCAGAAGATGCCAGGAACAGGGGCTTCCGCAAGCCATGTCGAGGCTGGCAGCCACCGTGGCACCAGCCCAGGAGAGGGGACCAGGAGCCGTTTGTTTGACAAGGCCCAGAGATGGAGCTCATGCTAAGAAGAGAGAGGCTTTGTAGTTGTGGCCAGATACGCTGGGGCACAGGCGAGCACTCGCTCTCACACATATGGAGTCAAACATGAATCCGTATTTGTTACACATTTGATGAACAAACAAGCTCACGAGGCAGATAATAGACCCTTTAGCATTTCTGCCCTGTTCACATCAGTGCTGTTACAGCGGCTTGGGGCGTCAGGTGGAGTACACTCTGGACTATCACTAGTTAACCACAGGACTAATTATTAGACTATGCTGACTAATCATCTGGTTATTGAACTTAATCAATGCAGGGGCAAGTTTGGCCAGGTGCTAGAATTACTCTGTGCATTACTCTGGAGTTACATTTGGTACAGATGGTTGGGTGTAGACATTAATCACATTTTCACACTTGAAAGTCAGCTCCAAGGTCTGCACCAAGAACTCCTACATTAGATTGATTCTGTTTGGTTCAGTAAGATTTGGTTTCTCACAGTCAACAGTGAAAAAGGCTGCGGTCATTTTCCTTTTGCGGTTTTAACAGTTGTTCCAAGGCCTCTTCCAGGCGCCCCCTCCCCAATTTCTCTCATCTCCAGAATGAAAGTGACATTTTTGAGCCTGCATCCCTCAGCTCGCCCTCTTACAGTGGCGCTGGGGCTTGACAGTGACACATTCAAGCCGCGTGTCAGCCTGAAATTATACCGTCTGCGAAGCTCCGTAACGAGGCCAGGGATACAGACGCGCAGAAAGAACAAGCGCACCCTGCAGCTGCGAGAGTCAACCTTCGTCTTTGAAGAACGACGAGGAGTAGCGAGTGAACTCGAGTGGATGAAATGAAATGGAATGTTTGTTTTCAATTTTGGTTCATGAAGTCTGTTTCATCTGAAATTTGAGTCAACATCTTCACTTTGGTTAAATAATATGCTGTGGTTTTGATGCTCTGTCACTCTTACATAATTATAATTTCAAAGTCTGGTAGTAGCACATGTACTGTCAGGAGCAGAGTAGCTATTGTGTGCTTGTTTCTTAGTACAGCTCCATGTAAATGAGCCAGAACATGACATCACATTTAGCAAAAGGTCACAGAGCCTCCAGCTTCACGTCAGCTGACACTGAGACTACCCTTGGCACTGGGAGCTATGATTCGTCAGCATCTTGGCAATGAACTTTCGCAGCCAGACTGTTTTTCAAATGTAGTCCACCTACCCTTTGACTTTTAATATTGAAGCTAAAATGATCTTGCAGGAGTTTTTCTCTGTTTTCAGAGGGGCACTATCATGTCAAGAAAGTGTTCCATAAGCACCTCTCCTTCTCGGGGTTTTGAATGTACTGTTGAGTCACCCATTTCCATTCTGACTCAAATCATGCGCTGCACACTGCGGGCGAACCTTATGGAAGATTCTTACCCAATCCCTTGCCCATGACGAATGCACTCCCTGGACAAACTGCAACTACTACTGACACAACTCGTGACACAGCCTGCGAGGGAGCCAAATGTAGACACAGCCAGGCAGATAGGGGCAGGGAGTGAGGAGGGGTCAGTGAATGCTATGTCTGCTGTGCCTTCTAAAAACACACACGCACAAAAAACAAAAAAAAAAGAAAAGAAAACTGTGGCGTATTTCAGCCGCCATGGAAACATACCTTGTGACACTGCCTGCCTGCGCCCATGCCAAAGCTGTCCCAGCCATGACCCGCAGCATTCCACGTCAAGCCTGAAGTGGCAGGCAAGGCGAACAAGTTAGATTAGACAACAGCAGAGAAGAACGGGAACACATTATGCACTCGAGGATGAGGCTAGAGTTTCAGTCAGCTGTATAGGGGTTAGGAGATTTGTGGTGGTGGTAAAGCTTGGGAAAGTGAGCTTCCACTAGAGATAAAGTGTGATGGGAATGGGTGATACAGGAGTCTAAAGTTTCCACGGATAAATCAGTCAGTTGGTGTAAAGTACATGTTAATGTTCAACAGTAAAATGTGCACACTTGTAAAACTGTTACCGGAGGCAGTACTTATATATCTCAAGAGATTCAAGCAAAGAATGATGCATCTGGGCAAATAAAATCACATTTCAAAGCACACACTTTATCTGTCCAGACCCTACTTGAAAACTGTGTAGTTTGTTCTTTTTGAAACAAATCATCCAAAACTAGACCAAAATCTGATTGAATTTGCTGCAAAAGTATGGGCTCTATCAGCTCATGAGTGGGCTAAGCCTAAATGAGGTCTGTGATGTATGTGCATCCACCCGTCGCTTCTCCTTGAGACAGATTGTTCTGGTCCCCCAATTCAGAAAGTGGATGGAGTTTCAGTCTCATGACCAAGCTGCCAGTGTGGAATTGGAACGACAGCTAACACTGCTCCACTCTTTCCTAAAACCCCCACCCCTTCCTCAGTCACTCGCACAGTTGGTTTTGGAGGGGGTATCATGTAGGCATGTAGCGCTGGACCCCCCTCCCCTCTCTCTCTCTCTTACACACACACACACACATATAAGCAGATGTCACCCTTGTCTGCTGTCTAATGATATGACCTACTCTGCCCCTGCAAAACGAGACCATGAATGGGCTGGAAAAGTGGGCCCCACACAAGTGTCTTTAGCGCCTGACGTATTCTGGACTGGATGTGAATGGACCCTAACTTAGACAGTCCAGGATTATGCACAAGTTAGGATCTTGTGTTTTATTAGAGATAGTGATCAATGAAATATAAGGCACATTTTATTGCACATTTCAGCTGATTCAGCCTTTATTGCCAAACTGCTTCTTAGTCTTATAATTATGTTGCTATGAAGCGAGTTGCCTTTTGTTTTCTATGCTTTCTAACTCCAGCCCCAACTCGTCTAACTGCTGCATTTCTGATGTCACGATGCTAGTCGCTGATGCTTGCTCTGTTCTCTTCCTTTTTTTCACGATCACAATTTTTATACATAATGGAGGGGTGGTCCGAAAACAAAGCCTACATCAAACCAAACCGAAACCATATACTGTAGTTTAAAATGTAGAAAGGAAAGGAATGCCCTCAACTGTATTCCTCAAGTTTCTTGCACCATAAAATGCTTGTGTTTTAGAAAGTTCTAATCTCTCGTGAGGCAAATTGATGCAAAATTGAAAAAAAAAAAAGGTGAATCTTCTCATCAATTCACCCCTGGCATCGACTCCATTGTTTTTGACAAAAAGTTCCAGAGTTTGCTGCCGTCAGAGCTTCGGAGGCTGCACCGCTAGCGTCGGGGTTCTGCCCTTGCCCTTGGTGGACGTGTGTTTAAGACAGGCAGGCAGCTGTTGGCGCCGGCTGGAGGAGATGCTTTAGAGGCAGGGGTCCATCCCGTAAATGGAGCCGTGTGGTTCTGATGGATCAGCACATCAGCTCCCCTCCTGCAGGGTCAAACAAATGGAGGGGAGCTCTGAGTGTGTATCACTCATGATGAAAGGAGAGGGGGAAAGGACTGGAGTGAGGAGAAAATCTTCTATCAAAAGACATCAGTCACTTTTAGAGAAAGTTATAGCTCCAAACTTTTTTTAAACTGGAAATGAGAAGAAGACTTCACCAATATTTGAAAGTCAACCATTATGTTCCCTTTAGTCCGTGTACCTGTTGGAAGTGTGAGGTGCTGACGTGGTTCACTCATTTGGGAGGCTTTGTTCCCTCTCTGACAAATAAACCAGACCTGTACTGCTCCAGTGGAAACAAGGCTTTACATTTATGACAGAAACAGCATTGCATTTTTAAACATTAGCTAGTTTAAGGGAAATTATAATGTACCTTTTAAAATAGTCATTCTGGAATTGCAAAATCTCCTCAGAGAGGATGTATGCATTTACCTGTCAATGATTGCTGCCTGGATTAGAAAAGTGAATCATTGGTTCCACTGAACTTTGGATCACACCAGAAAGAGCCGTTAACAAAAAGTGTCCACTACATACTTTATGTAAAAGGTTGTATACACTCATCAATTACACATTTGACAACTCCATACAAACTCTTTTTGTTTGCTTATTTGGTCTTAATGCATTCAAGTCTAGCATTTTAAGATTTGGTACATCTGATTTCATTAAAAAAGATATTTTAATAAGAACTGTAAAATATTTGGAACAACTGGAAAAATGATTTGTTGTGACAGTAAATAAATCAACATCAACAGCTGTTGTGTCCAAATTATTGATAGTTAGGTGCAGGCTAATGGCAAGCATGAATAATTAATGAGTTGCTACACTCAGTAATAAGGGATAGACATTCCCTGAATCACAAACAGGTTGGAATTGAGTGACCAAATGGGAATAGCTTTTAATTAACTTTGTTAAGTGTTGGTGCAACGAAACATGATCTCAGACACATTTGTGGCAACTCATTTATGACCATTTCAGAGTCCAAAAAGCCCTGAATATCTTTGTTGTGCCACATGACCATTTGCTGGCAGATGCCCCTGAAGAGAGCACGTGTCTTATGCAGCCCACCCCCCTAATGTACATCCATATCCATCCATTTTTCTAACTAGCCAGTTATTCATGTTGCATCATAGAATTCCTGTCTATATAAATCAAGAAGCCCATCTATGAAACATATCTTTTAGATAAAGCTGCCTCTTCATCAAGCTCTTTTGACGCTCTGTTACTAACCATATTGATTCGTCTTCAGATTATTTTCAGCCACATGGGCGTTGCTATTTTTCCCTATTTTTTTAAAGCATGACAGAAATGGATCTATGGTAATCATATTGCATCAGTGTCATTGCGCTCTGTCCATTACTACTACTATCCTTGCTTAACCCAGAGAATATTCTTCCTCCCTGTCTCTCTCTTTCCAGCCATACCTTAATTGTGCTGTTAGAGAAGCAGAATCTAATTCTGAAAAAGCATCTACATGCTCCTGACTATCTTTCGTTCCATTCTCCAGCCTCCTGAGCTACACACAAAGTTGGGGCGGCAGTAACTCCTAGAAAGCAAACAGGCCTTTGGCTGGAGAAGCCAGATAGGAGCTGGTTGGCTCCCACCAATCCTTTATCTGAGCCAGAGCTGAACATCAATAACACAAACACCACCGTCTCCCCACCACCACAACCCTCCTCCCTCCATTTTGTCACCAAACACCCGCCTCTCCTCACCGTCTCCTCCTCCCTTCCCTCCAGCTTGTACTCCTCCACTTTTAATCTTTCAAAACAAAACGGCAAAGCCCCCTAAGAGAAACTGCATCAAGCTGAGAAAGTGATAAAGCAGTTTATTTGTGAGGGGTGGGGCTGGGCTGCAGGAATGATTTCCACCTTTCACTGAGTTTTTTTCGTACCTTTCTGGGCTTATGCTAATAACCTGTTGATCTGTGCTCTGCTTTGTGTGGCTTCTGTCAACGTTAGCTCCCAGCTCTAGTGCACAGGACTGGGCAGACAGGCGTAAACAAGCAGCCCCAACATCAGTCATGCAAATACTTTATACGGCGGCGCGTTACCCAGGCAAGTGCTTTTGTCATGGGGTGTGATTTTCACTTTGATTTTCTCTTTTTTGGGGCTGGCAGAACTGCTTTTCATGATGAGGGGGAAGAGAGAAGGCATCCTATTCTTCAAAATGGAAGGGTGATAACAGAACACATTTGGGGTGCAATCATCAGGGTGCAGCTCTAATTGCATTCAGCTTGTTTGATCTCTCAACCCTGTATCCTGTGGAACCTCTGCCAGACACTAAACTATGTTATATGCACAGATATACTTCTTTTTTCAGTTTTTCCAATAAGGAGTTTTATGCAAAAGCTTTGTTGTGTCTAGATTTGTTGACCCTCTAAGACAGTTGTTTCCATTTAGAGTCTTACATACATGAAGGCTAAACTTTTTTTTCCCTAAACATGTAAAGCTTATAAGACAAAGTATTAGCTGAAACCAGGCACAATGCCACTTAAGGGCATAAGGTCTCGCTGTAACTCTACTGAATCAATAGAGCAGCGAAAATGGCGCACTAATCAACATTCCATTATTGCTATTTGCATATTTGATCCAGGATTTGTTCAATGGATTATACATATTACCTGCATGATGTTTAATTGCCTTTTTAATAGACTCTGTGATTAAACAAGGAAGTCGGGCTAGGCTGGTGGAAGGAAAGTGCGAGAAAAAAATCTTATTAGAACAAGTTGCTCACATCCTCCGGAAAAGCATCTGAAGGTGGCGGATTGAAATAAAGCAGAGATCCGTCTTGTGATAGAAGCGGCTGTGGCTGTTCAAAATTCATTCATTTGCCTTGTATTTGTTTAAGAAGATTGAAGAGGAGGCAGCTTGTTCCTTCACCGCAGAGTTTTATATCTTATCATGTTTTGACAGATGAGGGGAGTGACGCACTCGGATGCACACACGTGGTGAACTGTTGCACTGTGCGGATCGGATCAAAGTTGGAAGGAAATGCGAAGTTTGGGGAGGCTTCTGGTAAAGTAGAGATGAGTTTTCATTGTATACAACTTTAGGCCTAATTCTGCGGAAATGAAGAGTCTGTTGTTCCAAGAGGAATGTTAAAGTTGGAGGGTTTGGACACAGCTGGCGATGTGATAAAGCAAAAAAATAAATAACTTGATTTTGAGTTACCTCTGGCTAGCTTCACACACAGTTGATTTTTGCATAACATTGATCAGTATCTAGTTGCTTCTTGACTTGTTTGAATCTATTTTTTTACTGGCAACTACAAAGCAAGTAAAAAGTCAATTTGTAGGAGGCTAAACACTGACAACTCTGAAATCTTTTGGAGTATAACCCCCAGCTAAGTGCACAGCTACAGTTTCAAAGCAGCCGAGTGTCCTGAAAGCTCTGGAGCATTTGAGGTCTTGTGTATATGCGATCAAATGTCCTGCATGGTATGCGTTCTTTTGGCATGTGAGTACATCCAGTCTCCAGTTCATGAACTGAATGACTTGTGTATTCTTGTCCACGATGATCTTTTTTTAATGTGGCATTTTCTATCGAGGCAATGTACAAAAGTGTGCGAGGTCACACTCTCCTACAGTTAGCGGCCAGTCACCTGCTCTCATTAATAAGGAAATTAATGTTGCATTCTGTTTCAATTAACCTTCTCCGACTACAGGAGCAAGACCGGGAGGGAGGCCCAGGCACCCGCCGAGGTCAAGGTAATTGAATCAAAGGTACAGACATGACAAGGCCATGGAGTTGTTGCCATGGTGTTGGGGGCAACTGTTAACCCATCATTAGGGCAGCGACTGAGCACATGTCAGCTGCTGTTGTTGAATGTTGGAGTGGAGACAATCATTAGAAATCGTGACTATCAGTGGCACAGTGTTGTTAATATATTTAAGGCCTGTCTGTTGGTGACAGGTCTCGGTCTTTGGCAACAGTGTTTTTTCCCGTTGTGTTTTCAGCACTTGTGTATTATGTTAGTAGTGATGGGAGTTAAGTTTCATGATAAGTAATAGCAGTATTCCTTCCTCTAACCTCATGGCTGCTTATTCAGAAATAATGTAACCTGCAAAAGGGACTTTTCATCAAGCTTTTATAATAACTTTGACTTGTGAAACACAGTTACTTTTTCACTCTTAAAAACTCAATCCTTGTACACACTAAAAGCTACTAACCTGCTGCAAACTTTAACCAAACCTTTTTTTCCCATTTCAAAGTCCATGTTAAGATGACAGCAGTCACATTGTTGTTTTAAACTTTTACTTTTTGGCTGTTTAAAGCAAAAACACTTTGTAACTTTTCACTGACTAAGATTTTGTCTGCAACTAAACTCAAATGAGACACTTGTGTTCTATATGTGTATTGCCATTGCTTGTTTTATTTGGAAGGAAAACATCGTTTGTTCTTAGAGTTACTGTGTTACTTTAAGGTCTCCCTCCTTTCTCCACCTCTGTGCCTCCCTCTCTCCACAGTTGTGTCTCAGATGATGGTTGTCTGGTCCTCGAATGCGCTGCTGAGCATTGGCCAACAGTAAAACACACCTGGGTGTGTCCAGCCATCTGATGAATGACCCTGCGGCTGGCGGTCTGATCAATACCCAGCTCGTGTGTGCATACGTGCACGCACCTGAATGTGTCGGGGCTGTGTGACTAGAGAGCGCTTTCTGCTGAGCTGGAAATCCCATTAAATCCCCTCTACCACACTCACACACACACGCTTTAACACTCTCACTGTACGCTAACACACATTAGCAAACACGCCCACAAGCTATCTATGTCTTTACTCACACACAGCGGCCCACACAGGGCACGTTACACACACTACACAGATGAAGCTTTTGTTGTAGGAGGCCAGCTATAACTCACTGCTCCTGTACTGTACCAACTAGAGCGATGCAAAGCTCCTCTCCCTCCCTCAGCGAGAGCAGAACGCTCTCACATCTCAGCCTTTTTGTCAAGAAAGTGTCAGAAAAGGCTGTAACAGTGCTACTCAAGCAGCACAATACGTTTGTTTGTATGTGTTGTGGTTTGGCGATATGGATACTATGAGTCATGTCTCTGCGGGTGCTCAGCAGGTCCTTTTGGCTTCTTAGTGTATATCTGTGTGAAGCCGAGGTGTTGTGTAAGCAGCCACCATGACACCAATATGCCTGTGTACAGACTGTATCACAATAGATTTTCTATTACTTGCAGACCACGATTGTTGTGTTTTTGTAAAAGGTACAGATGCAGTATAAGATTAGTCTTGATTAATGAACAAAGAACAGCAGGCGAAACAGAGTAGGCTCTGCTCTCAAAGCTAGACCTCGAAGAAGACTGTTTTTCACTCTGTATATTTAGGATGCTGTGGCTCTGTCTGTCTGCAACAAGCTACAATTGCAAAAATAACATATGTATGTCAGCAGTTTCTTTGGCTTCTCTGTAAATGTATGTGTGAAGTCTGGGAGTTGCAGACTGTGTAGCAAGAACATCAAAATTATCTCTCTATCTTTTCTTTTGTGTACGTATCCCCTCTGCATTGTGTCTCTTCTTCCCACCTTTGTGTCTGTCCCTACCTAACACCTCCAACCCACCTGTTTCCCTCCATTCCGCTCTCCTTTGTTGATGCTGCTTCATCTGTCATCTCTCCCCCTTCCCCTAGCTCCATCCAGGGGGGCCCTAGCGTGACATTCTATCTCTGACACATCATGCATGTCCTGCACCGATGATGCCAGCGCCACTGACAGATCAGCCACAATGTGTGTCATCTGGCTGGAGGAGAGCGAGGGGGCGGAGGGGGGTGTGGAGGCTGGGGCTGGGGATGATCACATGCTCCCTCCCTGGACTACAACCAGTCATCGAACTACAAACAGTTGTGTTGTTGTCAGGCTCCCACAGGTGGTCATCACAGAAACATTTTGTACGTGGACAGCAACCAAAATCTAAATCAATGGCTTACTGATGACATGAGCGTTTCCTAAAATAGCTGCTTTACCAACTATAGATGTTAGATAATTATGTGGAAATAGCACGAGCACTGATGTATCAACACTGAGGACGCAATATGTGTTAAGTCATGATTCATTTGGCATTTTGAAAAGTGGGGCTCAGGACAAATCAGTTCAATCAGTTAAATGAACACTGATTTATTACATTTCCTTTATGTATGAAAAAGCACTGCACATATTTCTGCCTTTCTCCATTAAGATACTATTAATACTACTACTAACTATTATTTCGGTCTATTGTTAGCGTTAGAAATTGATTTGTTGTTGTTAATATAGTTCTTGCTGTGTTTCAGTGTTTCCATTAAAATAACAAGCGCATTCTTTCAAATCCAAAATGTATCTTCCCAAGACTGCAGCAAACCAGAGTGCTAATATGCAACTGAGATATGCATAAAATCTGAGCACATTTCATGAAAATCAGTCATTTTCTGTACTACTGAAATACGACTCATTAACATATGCTGATGCGACTCTAAGGCTATGCAGGCCGAGTGCATCTATGAAGTCATGTGCCATGCATTATGCAGACAGCAGAAAGCAAGGCTGACTGCAAGACTGTTGTTGGCCGTCGCGTGGCCTATCGGCTCAGCCTCATCTGTGACCTCCTGATCTGCCAGCAGGTCATACTAGCACTTAAATGCCTGTTAGTCAAAGCAATCCTATCAGTAATGTCACGCAAGGATGACGGGCTTAAGGCCCCCATCCCCCACACCCCTCCCTCACCTACCCTGTCTTGCGTAGCGTGGATCTTGTACTCCCAGAGAAAAACTAAACTACAACTTGCCCTTCTGGGTCTGGCAAGCCTAGCTGTACTCTCGGTATTAGACCACGCTATAGAGCACAGCTTGTATTTGAACACAGGCTCCCCTCCTCACCTCTGGCCGGTAGCCACCCTGTGTAATCTAAATTAGCTTAGTGGTGTTCCACAGTAATAACAGGAAAGCATTAATACTGTGCCCACAATTCTAGGAAACATTGCAGCCATTGCCAGTTTTAGGCTTAACTTTCTGACTACACTCCACTATTGCAGGCACCCTGTAGGGCAGCAATCAAAGAACACCACATTAATTGCTCTATATTCTCCCTAAATCTCACAGATATTTTCACACAAATGGTTTAACAGAAAGAGATTGTACTGCTTCTTGGCTTCTGTTGTGCCCCAACAATGCACTGCAAAGATAGACACACATAACCTACACCCGAAAGCATCTTAGACTTGACGTGGTACATGTTTAATTTCAGCTGTGGTTGTGGTTTTGACCCGAGCTTTCTGTTCTCATATGACTCCACGAAATGCACCAGGCTTATGAAGTGCTTTCCAATTGTCTGTCATTTTAAAACATTGCTTGCCCCAGTTTAAAATGTTGTCAAATAGCAGCATAACAAACGGTTGTTTCAGAACTCCAGTGCATAACCTGTATTTCTTTGTGAATAGCCTCGTGCAAAAACATTTGAAAAATGATTCTTTTTGTTTAACTCTGTGCTCTGACTGTGGCCTTAAGTGACTACAGTTTTCTCTCTACTTTATTTCTCTTTGTCTTCCTATGTCCTTTTCTTCCTATCTGCCACGCTCTCCTTCCCTGGAGCTCCTTCAGTTGTAACAGGCACCCCTTTGCTCTCTTCAACCCGAATGGATCCGTGCCTTCATAATGAACTCAGTCACTGCAAGAGAATAAGCAGGATTAATCCAGCCAACGGCAACGAAGGGATTTGATGATGTCATCCGTATGAATGAACCAGTTAGAGGATTATGCGCTCGGAGGTGGAAGAGATCCAAATAAATGAATTCAAACGCCAGGGTAAAGGGCAGAGAAGTTGGGATGGGATGATGAAAAGGCAAACGTGGATTATTCCTCAGAAACAGGCAGGTGGAACAGACATAGCGACACTGCAGGAAGTTGTTGTGAAGATATAGAATGAGCACGAGAGGTGGAAGATGATTGATGAATGAACCGAGGGAGAAAAAAGGGCAGATCAGTGGAAGAAGGTTGGTTTCAAAGCTCATGTCTTTCCATCTGTCAGGACAAATGGCATGGGGAGAGGTTGGTGTGAGCAGACAGTGCTTAGTGGGAGGTGTCAGCTTTGAGCTATGGGAGCGACGGAGGAATCTGTCCCGCAGGCCCCAGCTGTGGCAATCACTGCTCAGTGGGCCGCTGGGCCAGAGCAATCAGGCCACCAGCAAGCCATCAGCTGAGCTCTCCGCACTTCGCAGCGTCACCCACCTCACCCATCAGCCCTGTCACGCCGCTATACTGCCGCAACATAATGTGGAAATTGCACACCTGATTTACAATGCATGCAATCTTTGGCAGTACAAGTTACTGTAAATAACTTACGCTGTTTGTGCAAAGTACAAATAAGTAAGCTGATTGAACGTGCAGTCAAAGATGTACTATTGCAATAGGCCCCCTGGACAGCAATTCATGCGATGCTTTACAGAATTCAAGCCTCTAATCAAGCCCACAGGATAAAGATGGCTACTTTCACTGAGAAGTTGCACATAAACAAATAGGGTCATGGCTTTGTGTTTTATTGTAGAGTTTTATGGCCCAAGGTGCATGCTTATGATCCATGGGAGATCCTTTCACAGGAATTCTATTTGCCGTGCAACAATTGGCCACTGGTTGGATTGGCACAGTTGTTATGGGAAGTCCTAGTTCTCATAATGCGTTGATGCTTTAATCCATCACTTATTGGAACCAGTGCTCACATGCTCTGTTATTAAGCAACTATTCCCCAGTAGAGTGACCACAGAAGATTTGGCACAAACACATTTTGAAAACGAGTGGTAGCCTGATCATTTTCAAGATTTTCCTTTGTCACCCAATTGTCTTAATGTATTGACCTTTACTCTATATAATGAAAACAATGACACTTCATCCAGATACATATTTAAGGTTCTCGTCTTAATTTCTCCGCTTCCCTCCACCCTCTCCTCCTTCATAACGGTCCTAATGAGATGTCGACTGAGCTGAGGCAAGACATCCGTAATGTGCCATGAAATATGTAAGCTAGGCCTTTTGGAAAGTGTGTCTGTGTCGACCCCTCCCTCTCCCAAGAAGAAGGAGAGGAGGTGCTTTTGCTCTGATTCATGTGCTTGAACAGAGGCAGTAGGAGCAGGTAAAGGGGGCGCGGCACAGCACCAAAGTATGAATCCATTCCGACACTCTCTCTTTCCTCTTAATTAGATTATTGGACTGATGAGGTAGCACCAGAGATTAAGTCCTTCATCAGTTCTCAGAATGGAGGGAGGAAGAAGAGCCCACATGGGGGAAGAGCCAGTATTCAGATCCATCCTCCCTTTCGTGGTTGCCTCTCAAACACTGCAGATATGTAAGCATTAATATGTGGCCAGTGCTTGGTAGTTAAGATGAGGGCTGTCTTTATTATTCCATCTAATGAATAATATTGGGCAGGGCTGCATCTCAAAGAAAGAACTGTTATGGGTTACTATAAGCTTGGATTTATGACATAAACAATTTATCATCCAGTAGTTTTACAAATATCTCCATCTGAACCAGGCTTTCTTACATTTTGAATCAATAACGTGACCTCGATAGGAGTCTAGCCAGGTCTCTCTTACTTAAAGTTGAAAGAATTATGACTAACTATATGTTACTGAATTTATTTCTTTGATGTGTTGTCTCATCTGCTCCTTTTTAAAAATGTCTCTCTTTGTTAAAACCAATGAATAATCAAGTAAAGAGGGTAACACTCGGTGATAAAATACATTTGCTCAACAGATTATAGCACCAAATGATGTTGTATTCACAGTATGTTATATAATTTTATGCCATGGCCTGAAATTTAAGTTTATTAACCAATTTAGTTTGTTAGCGTTAGTTAAACACAATTTTTTTTTATAGTTTTGATATTGTTTGTTAAATGTTGACATCCAATTTGTTTTTTAGTACGGCTCCAGCTGCCTCATGTTGCCATTTTCTTCTTGTTAGATCGTCTTGTTAAATATTTTGTGAGCAGTTTTAATAGCACAGGCATTGACTCTGATCCAGGATGATAGATTATCAGCAGTAACGGGTCATCTGACACCTTCACATCTACTTGACCTGCATCTGAATTTAGATCGAATTTAAATTTAGGCCTTTTTATATATACCCCATATTCATTCACCCTTTACAAACATATAAATCCCCTCCGGTCTCAACCCCCACCCCTTTAGGCTGTGGTATTTTAAGGCCTGGTTTTCCAAGTTGGAATGGTGAGCGAAGGGTCGAGTCTGCTTCAGCACTTTCATGTTTTATGACCCTAGGGTATTTCTCTTTCTTTGTCTCAGCAACTACCTAATGCTTAATGTATATTATTGGTCTCTTTGGGACTTCAAGAAAAAAAAAATACAAATGGAACCAATAGAATTGTGAAGGCACATGTGTCAACACTGTGTTATCCAGTGTACTGTATCCAGAATCCTCTGACACCAATTTAACTCTGTCTTTGACCTTTGAACTATTCAACTGACTTCAACTTACACTGGAAGCTTGCTGGAATCTTGGCTTCACAAATCGCATACTTGGCTTGAGGCCATTGTCTTGCACCCTCTACATAAACTTACATGTACGGAAAGGTGTCCCAGCTGAGGACCATCCTTCTGTTGGACGTAGGCCCAGGTGCTGGTGCGATGGGTATTTGCCCTCGCAGGCCCAGGGGCTACCACTTGTGCATCATGAATCTCGTTTGTAAAGTGTGTCTGAATTGACTCGTGGCCTTCAGAACTAGGAGTCAGGCCAGGTCTCTCTTCCTTAAATATCCAAAGAATTCTGACTCATCATATGCTTCTGAAATGATATCGCTGATGTGTTGTCACACCTCCTTCTTCATTGAAGTATCACTGTTTTATGACTGTCTCAATTTTCACAGAACATTGCAGTTGGTGCACAGTTGGCAGCAAGACCCCAACAACAGTTTGAGAATGTTCCTGGCCAGGACAGTGATGACAAAAGGTCTTATTTCCTATGACCCAGCCATATGTTAACCTTTACTGTACATCCTTATTTGGCAACCCTCTTATGTGTTACAGAGTGAGCTCACAATAATAAGGTTTAAAATTCCATAGATTTTGTTAAATGTTAGAGACACCACACACAATGATGACGTTTTTAACTGGATTTGTATCTATGCAGCAGCATCATGAAGGCACACAACGCACTAGACAACAGATTTTATACAAATCAGTCCTGACTTTGTTATGGTCAGATTTCAATTTAGAGTCAACATAAATGATGGATGATGGGCTATAAATATGTGCAATATCATTTAAAAAAATGATTTTTTTGGTGACTTTGCTTTTCTATAAACAATCTCTTTCTAGAAACTTTCTATTTAGCTCTTGCTTGGTGAACTATTTGTGAAGTATTTGATTGTTCATACTAAACAAAGTGACTTTAATCCAGTTTACCTTAATAAAGGTCACTGTAAGTTTTTCAAGTTCAGTTCACGCGTTTGTCAAACTGCCAGTGAAAGTTGTTGTCTGTATGAAAAGACAACCTATTTCTGTAGTCTATCACTTTGTTGTTGCGTGTGTTCATCTTTAGGTGGCTCGATTTCAAAGGGCTCCAGAAAAGCATCTTCTTGGATGGTGTCCACATGCAGCTGCACGGCAGGACTATATGTACCATGCTGAATGCACGTACATGTGGCAAGATTGAATTTTATGTACAAACTATCTATGATCACAATGTACAAACGAGGTGATGGTTCATTTCAGGTCCAGTTTATTGTTTGACTGGCCTAGTGTTGTTCTAATTTATCTTTTTAGTTTTTAATGCAAAAGTAGATTCTGGAATTTGGACTTTTTTCAAAATGTCACCCTTATTGCTGTTTGGTTAGTGTTTTGTGTTGTTGAGATTTGCAAAAACTAAATGCAATTGTGTCAGTAACAAAGCAGCTTAGATGAATTTGACAAAATTAATTTAAATGATGTATGGTTTAGAAATTGTGTAGTGTTTAGGGAAGCTTTAGCATTGCTGTAATCTTGGAGCATTCTTTTTCATATACTTTCTGCAGCCTCGTCATAACCAGTGTTTTAGATAGTGAGTATGCCTGTGTTTTTGTGACCTATTAGGCCAGAGGGTTTCTCCTGGAAGACTTCCAATGGGGCATGTTGTGTCACTTCAGTTTCTGCACTGTGCAGGGCTTGTTTGATTAAAGATCACTTCAATATTTTTTCCAGCACAGATTACATTCTCTTTGTGCATGCTGCTCTGTGTTCACATAAATATCATTAAAGCTTAAAGTGTACGGTAATCACATGCAGCTTCCAAGGCCTTTTCCAATCCTTCAAGTGTGTGAAGCATCTTATATGTCATCACGCCAGACTGTGAGTTATAACTTGGTGACAATGTTACAACACCTCGGCCCGCTATTAGCAGGCTGTACAGTGTCCAGAAATGGCCAGGGTCAAGTAAACCTGCACTCCTCACAGCCAAGCTGAAATAGTACATGGGGACTGTGTCTGCTAGGACACCACATTCTGTACATAGTGCTTCAAAAATCTCACAGACAGTGTACAGAAAGTGTGTAGAGGAGTTGTCCCATGTTGTTGTCAAAGGGAGTGCTGTCCAGAAAACTTCACTGACATATGTTTTTTCATATATTTTATTACTCTGTATCTTTTTAATTAAAATGTCTTGTGATTGCAGACATGTTTATCCAAACAACGATGAGGCACACAAACAATAATACAAACATGAAAACAAAATGTATTATAATAACTGATATAAAATAAAAAAGCAACAGTTTCATAAGAAACCCTTGTTAATACGGGATACTTTGTTATTAGCATCTAAGAAACATACAAGTACTTTTACTGTTTGAATTGGACTTATTCTGAGATCTGGGGCCAGTCTGGGAATGCATATCCTGTAAAGACTCGGCATGTCTCTCCAACACGCCCTGTTCATATTTTCTCTCTGGCCATTCATTCACTAGCCCTATGGCTATTGCAACAGAATACATTATACAGTTGCCATAGAAGAGAGTTTCAAGGGGTAATTATTAAATGAATCTAAATCAGACTCTTCATGTCATCCACTTATAGATCCTGACAGTGTGTTTAGTGACGATGTGATGTAGCAGGCCCTCTTCTCTATGGCTGCATCTCTTGGGGTAAACCTGCTGCCTCCATCCAGGCTAGAAATGAAGAAGCACAGCTTCCCCTTTCTGTTCTCCCCCAACTTCCGACTCCCACTCCCAAGGGTTTCAATTACTGTCTCCCTTCACCTCTCATTAGCACGAACAGGCCGCTCATTCTTAATACTCCGATATGCACACAAACACACACTGAATTTGCGTAGTCAACTACATACACACCCACTATTCCATGTTGGGCTGTGTAAACACAGCGTTGCAGTTTCCCCTGTGTCTGTAACTTACGTGAGCACTAGTAAACACCCGCTGCCTCCCGTCATTCATATTCATCACTCCATCAAATTCAGAGCATCTTACCTGAAACCACACAGCATCCTGCATGATTGATGGTGATAATTATCAGGAGCTGATGTTTCACTCTCTTTCTCAAGGCAAATAAAGTTCTAGTAATATAGCAACAGTGATGACACACTTTAAACTTTGTAATCATGTTGACACTCTTTTGGAATTCCTTATTGATTTTGTGACCTATTTATAACCATTTTCTTGATAGAAAGATTAAAGGTAGCTGTAAAGAGTAGAGGTAGCTATGAAAAGTCTTGACTTAAATCAAACTAAAAGATGACAACTCTTTCTTACTATTTTTTTTTTTTTACCAAACGATATAACACACAAACTTTTCATCAATAAAGATGACATCTTCAACATCAGTGAAATACTAAATGTGCCACTGGTCATTGGGCCAAGTACTCTTTTCTGTTTCATGTTTATTTTCTGTTTAAAATGACTGAGCCAACCTGTTAATATACCAAATATAATAATAATATAATATTCTTTAGTCACAGCAACTACAGCACAATTTTAAGAAATAAAAAACATCTTTAAACGCTATCTCATACTTCAGATGTTTTTATTGGGCATTTAGTATTTGACAGTTGATAATAAGATATTGTGTTTTAGTTGTCAGTTGTCATTGTTACAGCAGTGGACAAGGCAAAAGGAGAGCCCTCTGCTCGAGACATCTGAGTTAGCTGGCAGGCTAATTCTGCTAATACAGATTAGCTCCCATGGGAGCTGCTCGTATTGATTGGACAACAAAGGCTCGGAGAAAAACACTCCAACATTCAATTATCCACACCGATAGACATAATGCCATTCTACTCCTCCCCCATCTCCCTCTTTCTCTTCCTTTGCCCATTTCTTAACTGTAAGGTCGGAAAAGAGGAGCAGACACAAGCAGATGTATGTTAAGTGGTAGTGGTCCTGTTTTTAAAAGTCACACTGTAGGAGGGTTTGGGTATTTTCCCCTCTTCCATCACTTCTCTTCCTGTCCACCCTCTTGCAAATTTGCATTGTTTGTTTAGGTTAGCATTTTGCAGATGTAAGACTTTTTATTGTTTAGGGGGAGTTGTGTTATTTCCAGCCCTGTGCATCACATAATGATACAGATATAATGTCAGTGTGTGACATATGCCGTCTGTCAGAAGGCTCTGATTTCCCTGGAGCATACTGTTGTATTGGTGGTGACATCTCAGTTAGCTACTGTGAACGAAAGCTGCAGGAATGAGCAGCATGCATTCTAATTAGTGGAATATTAAGTAAACACAATAACATTTTAACACACAAGAGGAAACAGTGGCAGCTACTATGCATGGACTCTCTTGTTCTATTCTATGCACATTAACTTAACAAGCACAACTGCATTGAACATGTCATGGTCCCTCCCCACTGGTTCATCTTAGAAAAGCCAATATCATCCAAAAAGTCCATCCATTTACAGCTCATATGTGTGTGTGTGTCAGTGCATCAAAACCAACTAAGCAAGTTTGCATTAGCCTCAGCCTCGGTCTCTTTACACAGTAGCGAGCTCTCATTAGCTCTCGTCGTTAGCGTTAACTCTGATTGCATTCGCTCTGAGCTCCATTCAGCTCCTGTTCTTGTGGATGGGAAGCTGAAAGGCAAAGGCTCCTCATTTCCCGAACCCAATGACACGTGAAGGCGGCACAGGTAACAGATGCTGAGTACGGCTAAGGACGAAGTTGGTGTCATACTCACACACTCACTTGGGTCATCACCATTAGACAGGCGCCGGTGCTTGAGCGAGTGTAGTAAACGACTCCTGATCTGAGAGAATTATTAGCTAATGGCCGGAGCATGTGGACAGGGTGTAATCTCTCAGGGGGCCGAGATGAAAAAGACGAGAGAGATGGGGTGGAGAGCAGCATAATCAAAAGAATATTTGCCGATCAGCATCATTGGCTTAGATTCACGTCACTCATCTGATGTAGAACTTGACTGGTGAGCTAAAGAGCTGTCTTTTTCCTCAAATGTCAAGGCTTATGAGAAGGTGAGGAGAGGTTCTTCTAACAGAGGCTGCCATATTGCTTGTGTCTAATTTATTTCCCATTACAGAAAATGTTAACAAAGCATTAATGAGCTGCTGACTACATCATCCTTACTTTAAAACACGATGTCAAGGGAACAGTCCCGCTTTGTATGCCATTGTGGTCTTTGGAGGGTGCTACACAGCAACACTTCTACACAAACTCAGTTCCACTCAGTCTAATTAAGCCAGGTAATCAGAACTTATGTCTGCCTTCATAATAAAGTCAATAAAAGAGTGTACACTGTTTGGCGCTGTTTATAATTGCAACACCAGATAATTCCAGATCTCTACCTTTTCCTGAGAAATAAATGAAATGATAATCTACTGAAGAACTTTTAGGTTTCTTGAGCCCATTGCTTTTTCTAATCGTTTGGTTTGTTTTGTATGTTTATTTGTGTCTAGTTGATCCACAAAATTTATGGTTAATGAAGCTAAAAATATCTACTTTTAAAACCATTATACTGGCTAAAGTCATTATACCGCCTGCAGTAAAAATCTCAACTGAAACAATAGCATTAAAGCAGTGGGATCAAGCTTCATTATTAACCAAGCCAGCTTCAGTAATCTTTGCCTCAGGGCTGTCTAACCCATAACTGAAAGTGCCAGTTATCACAGGAAATTGTAGTTTGTAGTGTTTTACTTTTTATCTTTTCAGTCGCTTGGTTAGCTTTTAGTTTTAACCAAACAAAAGTAACGCCACTGGGCAGTGCCATATCAGTCTGACGTGAGAAGACGATGCCGTACAACCCTTTTCACAAGCACCTAAAAGTAATTTCAGGGTTAGGGCAAAGGAGCCAACTTGTCCAAATGAAAAGGCCCTCGATGAAGAGAGGAGGCCATTTTCCCGAGAAGCCGAATTGACTGTTGCAAACAAGAGGCATGACCGAGATGAAATTGGCTCACCTGAATCTGTTCCTCGAAAGAAGAAAGGGAGGGAGAGATGAGAGGATGGTTGAAAGCGTGACAGAGAGTGGCAGAGAGAGACACAAGAAGACAAATGAGACCATGAAAGAGCTAAAGAAATGGGTGTGGGTTCAGGGCCAACGGAGATGACAGCCGAGTAAAAGAGAGGATATGATATAGGTAGACGACAGAACGCTGGACTCTCTCGGTGCCATTGGCGATCTTATCTCAACCAGACGACTTGTTTTGAAACTTCAGTGAGAGTCTAATCCATTTGAGGATAATCTCGAAGAAGGAAAAGCCTGCAACCCCCTTCAACATCAATAATAAACCTCATCCTAGATATCAAAATGAAAAATTAACAACTCCTCTCCTGTTTAAACTGTTTCTGGCTAAAAATCTTTCCAAGCACATGCAAATGTTGACTGTTAATTGTCCATTTTAATGATTTGGTTTGAAAATGTTGGAATTCAAAATGACTTGAAATTTCTTATGTGGCTGCAGTCATTTAGTGGCTCATTTCACATCACTGTGAGTCTTGAAAGCTGCATACTTAAACAGATACTCGCCTTGCTTTGACCAGAGATAAAAAAAAAAAAAAAAAAATGGTGTAAGAATGATGCAACTCCTTCCCCCATCTTCCCATCATAATTGCACATCACATTTCTCAAATGAATTCCTAATCTCGAGTCTCTTCTCAGCAACTTCAAAACTCTGTGAAACTTTTAGCTTCGGCCAGTATCACACTTTTATAGCCTAGCATAATTGGGACCATAAACCTGGCCTGAGCCTCATTCAATAATGATTCCCTGCTTCAAATACCTGCTGGCCTTTAGCAGAATATTACTTATTAAGCACTCCAAAACCTAGCGGAAGTATTATCCGTAAGGTCAAGCATGGAGAATCTTTTAGAGGCGAAGCTTTATGAGCTGGGTTTCTCTCACATCTCTACGCATTGCAGATGGCATGCTAATGGACACCGGCCTCCATTTTCTGGATGTTTGTCCCCTCCAGGATGCTCATTAAACAGGAACATAGACAAAGAATTGCCCGTTTTATGAAGCTGTAAACAGGCTTGTGTTGTTAAATGTAGTCAGTGCAACAAGAGCAACAAAATACTGTGGTATTCCAATGTTTAAAGGAGCCTTATTGTTTGGGTGCTTACAGTATAGTGCTGTGGGTGATAGCAGTGGAAACAATCTTTTCTTATAAGAGGAAATATTTGATGAATAAAAATATTGAGACTTTATGTATTGACTTGGTAATTTAAAGTTTTGATTTATTTTCTATTTTCCACACAGTGCCTCAGAATAAAGTGGTGAGGTGGAGCTGTAGTAAAGAAAAACACCACAGAGAACAAGAACAAGCGCCAATTTATTTCCAGCTTTTCATAATGTATTTGTGTTTGTCCAAAAGGGAACCAGGCTGCTTTGTAATCTATATACTTACCGTAAATTGCCCCTCGCTGACATTTGACATTGCATTGTGTCCCAATCGCGATGGCGGATTTGCTTGATTTCTTTAAGACAGGGGTTCAATCATCCTTGCCATCCTGTAGTGTCACATCAGATTTTATCGCACAGGATATTCAAGGGTATGTGATTATCCCCTGACGATACAGATAAAAGCTGTCCCACACACACAAAGATAAATCCAAACGGCGTACAAACCATCCCCCCTGTGGGTCAACATTGAAAACAAGGAGCCCGCAGAGGAGCAATTGTTTCAATGCGGGACCTGTAGGGTGCCCATTGTGAGCCAAGGCCACCGTCATCAGAGGAAGAACAGAGGAGAGCATCATCTCTGAAAGAATGCCACAGATCGCTTCACCCTCCCTCGGATCCCAGTCCCGGGAGACTGGCAAAGAACAAGGCGAATCCATCCGATCGAATGTCACGCAAATACACAGCCCCCGCGTCCGGCAGCAGTCCTGTGATTGCTGTTGGTATACCCTGCTTATTGACCCGTGCTGTGTGAGTTTCAGAGACGTGTGTGTGTGCTGTTTGTATCCGAGATGGATTGGAAGGCCATCATGCGCTGAGCTGACCCTATCTCCAAGGCTCGGAGGCTGCATGGAGAGATCAGAGCCAAAGCCAAGCCCACTGTCTCCTACTGTGATGGAGGAAGCATCAGTGTGTCCATATATATGTGTGTGTGTGTGTTTAGAGACAAGATGACATAGCCCAAAGCCCCTCTGCAGCCGAGTCCAAAAGATAAGAGAGAAAGCGAGATGGGCAGCTTCACAGATGGCGGAGGACTCGAGTGAATGTTTCCGTGTTTATATGTGTGGAAGATGACACTTGGTCAAACGTATACGCATAATTAAGCACTTAGATCTTGACAGAAACTTAAAGTCAAATGCAAAATAGTGTGTCCAAAACTCAAGCCTAACTTAAGACGAAGGTTATTTTATTGGTTACTTTGAAGGATATTTCTTTCTGTGCTTTTACTTAATACCTGACAGTTCACAACAGGTCCCATTACGGTTTGTAATAAAGTGACATTGTATACATTTGGTTCTGGTCCAAATGGAGTCACTCAGTCAGTTTTTAAACTACACCAAAGGACTCCTTGATGCTCGTGTTTCTGACAGCTGTGGCAACTGTTGTGTTGTCACTTCAGCTACTTGTCTTAAATGGGAAAAATGATTGAACAGCTCAGCACCAGGGGCATATTATTATTATTATTATGAAATCCTAGCAGTAGCAACCTAAAACACAGTGTTCAACATTTGTTAGAAAGAGAAGATAGAGAAGACCCTACACCTTACTGCAGCTGTAATATAAACTAATGTGTAAAGTAAAGTCTTTTTAGAGATAACTTGTACTAACCAGACTGATTGTACGTGAAAAGCTACATCTTTGAAATATTTCAAAGACTGGCTATTTGGTCCAAACCAGTGTTTTAGTGTGATAGCCATGACTAAACAGGATTGGTGTAAAATGCTAATAGTAACTGCATGCTTGAAAAATTAATGAAAAAATGCTTAAGAAACCCAATTACAAATTCAGATGTTTATGCACCAGTGCATTGCAGGGCACCATTAAGCAATTGACAATGAGTCATGCTCTATGGCATGCATCAAACACTGAGCCAACCCGGCTGATTCTAATTTTGGATCTCAGTCCAAGTAGAGTAAAGAGCTAAGTGACTTTAAGGTGAGAGCAGGCCATGGACAGCAGCAGTGTTAGAGACAACAGTAATGTTTCAGAAGGAAAAGTTATTTGCCATGTATTTGATGTTTGTGGAATTAGAAAAGAGACAGAGGAGAAACTGGTCCTGGGGTGATTAAGAATGTCAGTGCATGCCCTGATCAGGCTGTTGGCAAGAACAACCTTTTAGATATATATTAAAGTTTCATTACTGAATTCACAGTTCACCTGAGAATGAGTGCGGATGGGGCTTATATCCCACGTTCTTCACACCCACATTCGACACATTCAACGATAAAAGGTCAGTGCACAGCATCTCATGAATGTTGATGCATAGAGATGATCCCGTTTATAAGAGTTAATGATGGGACGAGCAGGTGCATCCATCAGACGGCATCACGCGACACTGTCACGGTGTATATATGTTTATGACAAATATGACTCATTACATACAGTACATTACATGCTTATGGCTGTAAACAGTGACACTGCAGAAGTTAGTGAGTTGAAAAAACAATGGCAACCTGTGGAGATAATGCTGTCACGTTCATGGTGACATGAGGACAGCAGCTGTGACTTCTGACAAACTGATCTAGCCTTAAAAAACCTGAGTGACATGACTTCAGAGGCATAAGAACTAAAACCTTGGATCTTTTATGACAACTGGTTAATGGGCCACCATCTCAGCTGTGTAGCCGATTTCGCCAGTGGCCACTTGTGATACAGAAGGATTTTCTTCTTTGCATTATGGACAGTAGGAAACTATGAAAACAATAAAACTAATGAAGTCTAAGGAACTGTCATGTGAACTAACAAGCAACTTTCAATTGAAAATAAACAGCAGCCATTTTGCTTTTAGGAGGCTTGATTTGTGTGCTGTGCCCTAAGCAACTTTTAGCATCATAGAAATACAATATTAGAAACTATTGCCCTTCTTGAATCTGTATGAGTTATATGTTACAAAGTGTTTCGATCTGTTGACTATAATGTCCATGAGCATTGTGGTGCAGGAGAGAGTGGCTGGCACCGTGGGCAACAGCTGTTGTAGGCCCGAGGCCCCCCTCACAGCGCTGTCAAATCCTTATGCAGGTTAATCCAACTCTGACCTCCTCTAGTCCTCCCTGACCGATCATATCTCCTCCTCTCTCCCACCCCCATACCCTGTGCAATACAGCCATTTTCAGCCACCCTTGTCTCCCATCACTAGCAATCTCTCCCTCCCATCCTCCCTCTATTCCTTATGTAGCCCTTATCTCTGTGTTGTTCTCTTCTACTTTTGACCCTACCTTGCTGTCCCTCCTCGTCTCTGCACCTCACAGTTGCCTTAAGGAGATTTCAAAGCCCATTCGGCAGCAGTTCTAACTGGCAAACTGATGGCCAGATAAAGTCTCCATTTACCTTGTCCTCAGTTTCCCATTAAAGCCCATTTTTGGAGACCGTAGGAAATGGAAGGAGCATGTAAAGGAAAAAAAATCCACCACACGGCCACCCTTAAGCTCTTTTTTCTGTTTATTTGCAGCAGCATGAAGGAGGAAGCGAAGTTTTTAGAGAGGAGGAGAGCAGCAGAAATAGGACTGGAAAAGGTGACTTGAAGTGTCACTGGCCCTGTCCCCATAGGAAGACATTGCAGTGCGGAGCTGCACCCTCAGGCAAGGTAGCTTCATTGGCAGCGGAGATGGATGATCCGGAACATTGTACACTGTGTGTGTACAGAACTTGGAGTCTTTTCCTCAGTACAAGGGCATGAGGCTCTCCAAGTAGCTCAATTAAAATGTATATTTTGCTCATTTACTGCCCTCTTGGGTGGGCTGGAAAGATGACAGTGAGGTTTTCTAAAGGCCGCGCAGGCCGCCGTGCATGAGGGCATTTTGGCAGGTGAGTGCATTTAAAGGGGCATATTTTAGGTCAGAGGAAGGGGGTAGGGGTATGTTGGCACAGATATATATTCCCGTTCAATGGTGCATGCCTTATGAAGTCTCTGGAGGCTGGGCATGTGGCCAGTTCAACTCAGTACTGTCACCTTCACTGACTTGGGGAGTATGTCCACCACAGGGGGTCTTTTTTATGTTTTAAAACAATGCATTTGCCATTTGGCCAGTAACATATTTACGTATTGAGTTGTTTCCGCGAATTTTTGTTGAGAATATGAATTTAAGTTTAAACTTGACTGACTTCCCCACCAGCATCGTAGCATTGCCTCAAACAACAAAGACTTTCAAATGAAGTCTTAGTATAAAACTTGTCTAACTCAAGTCAAAGTTCACTGTATGACAGGCTTAACCTGTTACTGTCTGTCTCCCATGCCCTGACCTCTGGCACAGACTAAAAGCTTGTCATTCTTGGCAAGCAGGTCAAGCAGCTGACAGTGATGATGAAAAACTGACATGAAGCAACAAGGTCTCAAGGTCTGAAAACTGCACCTGAACTAAGACTTTTCCTTTGTGGTATTCATCCTTAACATTATTGACTTTTAAGACTGTTTGCTGTACCAAGAGTATAAGAATGAATACCCAAGTTGTTTTTTATTTTAAGTATATATTCATTCATACATGTTCAGTCAAAACTACATCTCTGCCGGGTCCCTTGATATAAAAGGAAGACTATATTTGGGCCCCTGGCCTGTTTTTTTCTGAGCTTCGCAGCAATCAAGGGCCAGAGAACTGGCTGTTAGCCCAGGATTAAAGCAAGCCCTCTTCACATCCATCAGGGGATAAGGCACTCCAGAGCTCTGCTACTCAGGGGAAGACGGACTCTGCTCCGTCTTTGGACCCAGATTGATCCTTCACTGCTATTTTATAGATTGCAGAAAACCTTCTCTTTATATAGGAATGCTGACACTGAATCATATGTAGTCCAAGAACACAGATTCCAGAGGTTCCTTTGCAAGTCTAGAGAGTTATTTAGTTACATGTGGTTTCAAATAGCTACATGAGGAGCCGCCAATAAAATATTAGTCCAGTAGTGTACTTTTTGTCTCATTTTGAAAAGTAGTCGGTAGAGAACTAGAGTAAATATTCATGAGGTAATTGCCCATTCCCCCTAGTCAGCCCATATGTCTTCAGTTATCTTCCTTTGGCAGAATTTGTGTTTCATTTTTGTCTGTTGCGACTATCGCTGCATCCCCTCCAGGCCTGCAGGAGTGGGATTACCGCTTGTTGTCACTGAGCGCCCTTTGCAAACCTGAAACAAGCTTACTTTATGATGGGCCTCTCTTTTTTCTTGATCTCTGCATATTTTCACATTGCCCCTTTCAAATAGAGGGCAAAGCAAGCAGATAGCCTGGCCTTGTCTCATTCTTATTCCCGCTTTTTCTCTGTCGAGATGAAGAAAGAGCGAGGGGTTATGGAGGGGGGAGGACGTTCTCATGCCTTAACACTGTCCTACAGTCGAGGCTCAGTGCGCACTCTTTGCATGCAAGCACCACTAATTGCACAGCAGCTTCAACAGCCAATGCATTATGTATTGTGTGCATATATAGCCAGGGCCTTCAAATATACAAACCTTACAAATCTGCACACGCATGAAGCACTATGACCACTGTAACTTCTTTCCCACATGTAAGATCCAGCTTTGCTTTAGGAATTTACGCCTCAGGGTGCTCCAAGCTCCACTCTTCTTTCTGTTATTCCAGTCTTTCCCTGACTTTCTTGTGATACATGATTGATCTATGTGCTGCTGGACTCAGGTGGGCTGTTTTTATCCGAAGCATTTCTCAAAGAAGACTTGTGCTTTTAAATGATTTATGGCTGTGCACTCTTTTATTGTAGGTATCTGTGTGTGTTGGCATGGCTGCATGCATGTTAACTGCCATGTTTGGAGCCCGTTTGCGTCATGAAGCATCTAAAATATATATCAGACCAACACGAATGTCCACCTAAGGCAACACTTTTTACTTCTAAACAAAGTGTGATCAAAGGTGATCAGAAAGACTATAGGGATCTTGAAAGTTCAGAGGATTAAAAGGTCAGTGAGCTCAAAAAAGAAATGGAATATAGGGAGATCCCAAAGGCTCCTGTATAGGTCCAATCAAATTTCAGAGGAATCCAATCTACAGAATCCTGGTTTACTTGAGCTTGATGGTTCAGAGAGCTGCATTGAAATAGTGCAAAGGTCCTGATCCACATACAACACTCCTATCCATTAAAAGTCATGCCGGTTCCCAAAAGAGCTAACCAAACTAGGGCATGATTCTCACTTACACTGACCACCCGCTTTATGACAATCTGCCAGAGACAGAGTGAGACCCTTTAATGCAGCCCCCCAAGCCCCTGTGAATGAGGTCAATCCATGTGCAAGGTGTGTGCACGTGAGGTGCAATGGGGGGACGGGGTCATGTATGTGGGTGTGTTTCCCCATAAGTGCCAATTACACCTTTTTCTTCATGATTGATCGAGTGCTAGCTCCAGTTCTAGAAAAGTTAGGTTTCTATCGGCTCTGCTTGAAAACTTCTTCTGCCAATTCCACAATGTTTGAAAGATTTCACTAACGATATTACTTTTACAATATTTGGATGAATAAACACTGAAGTTTTGGTGTCACATGTGACATTTTTTGCCTGTCAGGAGATGAGTTGCTGTTAAAAAGTAGTTTCCAAGTTGGCGTCAGTAGCAGCCAAAAAAACGTCCTTATTTGAAAAGTGGTGATAGTGGCTTTAGGTATAAACAAGTCACAGGAGAGTTGGGAGGCACAAATCTTTGACTTTTCACCGGATTCGGGGCTTATCCATAAGTGTTTAGTGAGATTATTTTTACAGTGTATGTGTTTTATTGGACAGTAGCATAAAGCCATGTGTGAGAATGGCTTACTGCAAAGAGTGACAGGTAGGCTTTAACTTGGGATCATAACTATGCCATATTAGCTTTATTATCCATTCCAGCATGAAGCTTTACCTCTGCAATATGTTCCTTAAGCCCCATTCAAGCTACATTATCCCTCTCTTCTTTGTCTTCCTCTGTCTGTCTGTCTGTACATGCTATGTGGAACATGGAGTCTCACCGAGCGTTCAATCTTTAATGACACGGCTACACTTCAGTCCCGTTTTGACACCGCACTCACTCAACATGAGAGAATGGCCGCTCGCGCTCACTCTGTCATCGCTCTCGTTCTTTGTTCCTCCTCTTCCTCGCATCCCGTCTCCATCCGTTTCTCCCTGTCACTCCGGATCTAATGCGGGCGAAACACACGCGACTGGAAATTTAGTTGACATGTTGTGAAAAGAGCAGGAAGGGAACTTAGATCTGAACGCTATGATTAAGTAAAAAGACATGCGGTCCGTTACAATCTGAGTAAATGTCAGCCTCTTTGCTATTCTGAGGGTTCACCTTGATTTCTCTAAGCAGATGATGCGTGGCCACTGCAAATGAGGAGGCACTTACTGTTCGGTCTTGGAATGGAGAGCAAGTCAGGCCACTTAGCGGGCACGTACGGGTCGAATATGGGTGAAGTTTTGATGAAAAAAAAAAGCAGTAAAATGGAAATAACTTTGGTATTAAGACCATAAACAGTGGACCTTTTAGTTTATCCAGCACAATGCAATATGTTTATAATATTTTGACTGTTCAGTGTATTTGATATTTAGTTTTTTATCATTTTAAATCTTCAGTTTCATTCATTAATGTACTTTCCGATGACCCTCACTTTTTTTAGTCAAATGGTTGCAAAATAGAGCCAACTTTTTTTTTTTTTTTTGCAATCAATTATTTTCTGACGCGACCATCTCAAAGTAAAGCTTTGCAAATACAGTATATATTTGTTCCATCATGCCTTCCTTTTGTCAGGGTTTGAATTGTTCGACAGCTTCTGCCAAAACTAACCCGCTGCGTGCTGATTGCCCGCTCAATTGTTTCTTTGACTTTTACTAGACTCCTTTTTCTCTGACAGTAAATCCCATTGAGCTTGTACTCAGGTGTTTTGTTTCTGACATAACAGTTGCTAATCTGTTCAGAGAAGATTAGTTCATGAACCGCAAGAGAAAAAGCAGAATCACAGCAGGCGACCGATAATGCCATTGGAACTTGTGCTTCCCTTTGCCCTGGTGGAGTGTGCCAGACTGCTCCGTGCACCCTCTGTCTCCCTGCCCCCTGCCAAAGTGTCACATCACTCACTCCGTGTGTTGCCAAATATTTGAGTGTCGGTGCGAGGTGGGGGCTGCTGTATTAATTCAACCTCTGTGAGTCTGCTCTTTTTTTTTTTCGTTTTCCCCACCTCTCGTCTCCGTCTGGCCTGGCTTTGCTCAGCTCAAGTGAGCCAAAGTTCAGCTGAAGGGCAAACTGACTTTACAGTAGTAGGCGAGAGAGTCATGTGTCTCAGTTGTGCTAGCAGGCTGCGTTCCTAATTGACCCCCCTCATCTCGCAAAGACACACAGAGTTTTTTTTTTTTTTTATCTGATTCCATTCCAACCAAAGCTGGTGTTGACAGCACAGTGCGCTTTATGAGAACAGCATGTCCATTCTTTCTAACGCCTCCTAATCACTGGCACTCCTCCTCTCTGCAAAACCAGAGAGATGAAGACACAGAGGGAGAGAATCAGGGAATAAGATGGAGAAAAACCTTATCCTT
This sequence comes from Rhyacichthys aspro, assembly GCA_036850595.1. Taxonomy (NCBI): domain Eukaryota; kingdom Metazoa; phylum Chordata; class Actinopteri; order Gobiiformes; family Rhyacichthyidae; genus Rhyacichthys; species Rhyacichthys aspro. The sequence continues at coordinate 6,525,723 of CM072165.1, forward strand.
CAAACTTAATTTATCTATTTAATGTTTTCAGACACAAGGATAAGTCAAACTCACACCGCACGTAATGCTAGTTTTGTATGTCCTGGGGTGTACTTGAAATGTTAAACAGTACAGAAAAAAAAATATCTCTTAGACTGTTTTGAAAAAAGAGGGAGAATGTGAGGTTGAGTGGCAAGCGAAAGAGAGCAAGAGACAGGAATATGAAAAAGAAAATGAAATGAACATGTCCTTTCGGGTATGACGTTGGTGTTGGAGTCATGTAATATTTAGGAAAGGTGCAGCCTGGGTGATCGGGGCCTTGTCTGCATGTGTTATCTGCCCCCATTCCCGATGCCGAGAGGTAACACCAAACCACCAGTCAATCTAAACGCATACAATAGCTGCAGGCCAAAACAATGCACAGAGGGGGAAAAAAAGCAGTAGGCAGAGATCGGGACAATGCACCAGCGAGGTTTCTGAAGAACGCATTTCCGAATCTCTTTTCAAAATACACACATGTACTGTAATGTTTTCATTCACACAGTGTTTGCATGCACTTACTGTCACCATCCTGTGTTTCATATACATGCATCAGTGTGCAGATAAGAAACTAATTACACAGAGCAATAAAATAGATGAGTTGTTTGAGTCTGTTACGAAGCAAAACATCTCTTGATCCATATTCCGTGTGAATATTTTAAAATAATGATTTGTCTCCTGTAGGTAGATATTACATTATGCTTCGGTAAAACAGCTATAAATGGTAACATGCACTATTCTTAGTATAATGAGGAGTTACAGAGACAAGGCTTTGATATAACGAATAATGAAGGAAATGCACAAGCTGTTAAATCCAATCTTGGGAACATCTTCTGTTTGATGACAGAAGAGCTAGTATTGTTTGAGACAGAAATACGAGCTGTCTGGAGCAGTTCTATCAACTAGAAAACACCATTGTTTCACTGTTACAGAACTGAGGACATTTTTGAATCTGTTTAATGTCTTGAGTTGACCTTCCTGGCATTTATTTTACTCACTGTGGGAGTGGCTGGTTGATAGAAGAGTTGACCTAAAGTGCAAGGTTAGTGTATTGTGAATTATATCAGCAGCTTACGTTAAAAAAAAATCTGATAAAAGCAGCAGTATCACTCACAAACTTTACTATAGTGTGTTTTTGTCGGAGTAAATCATTATAGAGTTGACTAAATTATGCTTTTAGTGTATGTATAAACTCCTGGGTTGTTTAACTTCTACATTCATACTCCTGTCTGCTGCTCCAAAGAGGAAGTGTACTTTCTAGCTAATGTAAATAGAACACAGTCTAACAAAGGAGATAATACTGTCACACTTTAAACAGCATGCTCACCCTGTGTTCTGAACCACACAGTACATTTCCATATGCGTTGCAGCATGTTTTATACCTACAGATACAGTTCATTTAAACGGACGTGTAGTCGTATATACAGAAGCTTTGATTTCACTTCTATCACATTTATTTCTAAGCACATAAGAGTTGGTGACAGATTCATTAGACTGTATACATGCACATGGGTCCCACGCTGATGCCATGGCATGAAATACAATGCTTTGCCATCGCTAATCTGGCATTAGAAGCCAGGCAGCATATTCTGTAGCCCTGCATCGCAGCTTATGTTCTCTCAACAGGGAGTCGAAGGGTTCTGGCTGCGCTTCCCCTTTGCTTCTCTCTACCGCTTCCTCTCTCCGTCTCTGATTTGCACCGAAACAAACCAAGGCCAAAAAAATATATGTTGCATTGTTCCACTTGCTAATTACAAGGCAGCGCATGCTCAGCCTTCATTTAATAGCGACAAAAATAATAGCAAGATAGAGAATCGCAACTCTCATTTGGAAAACATGGTGAGACAAAGGGGAGTTAATTAGAACATGAAAAAAAAAAAAGAAAAAAGTGAATTAAATAAACTTTTAACAATCTTTTTATGACTCAACGTGAAAAGGGCATGTCATTCGATGAAAGGTGGTGGCAAAAAGAAAATGGACTGACAGATCTGGACAGTTCTGACAGCTAGACTTGCTAAATACAGAGTTGTTTTTTTTATTAAACAAATTGTGATTTTCAAAGTATGACAATATGAATACTGAGCGTGTCATTAATGATGCTCGTATTAACATGAAAACGGCCGACAAGAATCTCATCTTCTCCTCCCTAACAAGCAGCAGTTAATTTGACCTGCTATCTCACCAATATAATCTCCATTTGCCTGTATCTTGACTCATTTCTGTACGTCCCATAATTGATTAGTTGGACTAATGCTACATGGCTCTGTGTTTTTAGATGTTAATCTGAATGAAGCAGAATACATAATTCATCACATGGAATTGGAAGAAGGGGGAAAAAAAGCCTGCGTATGAACGTGAACCAAAGTGCCAGCTTATTTTGCGCTTGCGACCGTTCTCTGTATCAATTATTCAAACTGACAAATGGCCACAGGCCGCCTGGTGTTGTGGCCAATTACAAACGGGCATACTGCGGGGCTAAACAGGGCCCGTTTTCGCCTGGGGCATTTCTCCTGACACCTCGCGCAGTGTGACAAGTCAGGACCCAAAACAGAGTCGTCGCCACAGGTGGGGTTGCCGCCTGAAATCGACCAAAACAAACAATTCCCAAATGTCAAAAGCTTGCTGTGTGTGTATTCGGTGGAAGTTGCCTGCAAAAGCATGTGTTTATCTCACGGTGGGTATAAAAAATAAATAAAAATAAAACTCTGAACCTTTTCCAGGTAATTTATTTAGTGTGTTTGTGCTAATGCCTCTACCATGCTGGTGTTACAGCAGCCATAACAACCTCTTTCTTGTTGCCGCGACTGATGTTTTCACCACATTCTGACATTTTCCGGGCCGTACCTCAAGGCCTGTATTTATGTTACGGCACTATAGCTTTGTATGGACAACAGGTCACAGGAGCGCTGACATTCCTGTGCACAATGACAAAACAAAAGTGGGCAGAAAAGCTCAAGTTTCAACCTTTGGAGCTGGCCTGTCCAAACGGTGGCCATCAAATTTGCTATGGTCCAACAGTACCACTTTGATGACACATGAAATAACATAGAATTTATTGCAATGCAGTCAGTCTTTTGCAGAACAGAACAAATATATCAAAGCTCTGAGGTTGTAATAATAATATTGTTAGTTAGATGAAAACTTAGGGATCATTAACAGCCCACATTTAAAACTCTAGGCTGGGGGCCATGTTTTATGTGGCCATGTTTTATGTGGCCCTTCAATACATTTAGAAGATGATATTTTTAGCACTAGGTTTTATTCATTGAATTTTGATTTTTGCTACAAAGACAAATAAAAATCTGTTGAAATCCAACTGAACCTGTTGAAATCCATCTAAAATCTGTTGAAATCCATCTAAAATCTGGTCAAATCCATCTAAAACCTGGTCAAATCCAACTATAACCAGTTTCCATGAAAGAAGGAAATGATTGCTTGTGTAATAACTTTTGTAAGACTCAAATAAGCTTCCAAATGTCACCATCTTCGGCCCCTGAAAGGATTCTTATTAACTTTCGCGGCCCCTCACCACTTTGAGTTTGACACTACTGATTTACAGGATGCCACCAGCCAAAAGCTATGGAAAACCTGGCTACAAAGTGATTGTTTACACTGAGGAAGCTATGTTCACAGTTCACAGGATGACAGAACAGAATGAAACAAAAACACTTCCTCAGCCGGATTCAAAAGTTTGTGTTTACGCTGTCCTTGAACTGCCACCAAATGTAAAAAAAAAAAAATAGCTGAATTCATCTTCAATTGGATTACATTGCACGTCAGGTTGTGATTGCATTATTCACATTTTCCCTGAGATGCTGCTTTTGATCCGCCCTCATTATCACATGATCAAACCCATCCCTCTTTGAAGAAACGTTTAGATGCTCCAGATGCAGGAGAAACCTCCGAGGTGTTTTCGGCGGCGTGTGTCCTCGGCCTCATCTGATTGGCCGGTCACGTTGGAGGCTGTTGTAAAATATCCAATAAACGAGCACCTTTGACCACATTACAGTCGATTTAAATATTAATGCACTGACCAGAAATCATCTCATATCCAGGTACTATAACTATATTGCTCTAGTTCATTTACATACAAAATATTACACATCAAATATAAAAGATTATGCTCTTTTTTATTACAGTTACCTTTTGTTACTTTTGGTTTATGAAAGCCCTCGAGAGGCTGCAATGAATTTTATCTTAGACCGTTGATTTTGATTGACTTTAACAGAGTGCCTTTCTCTTCTGTGGCACGTTCACTTAGTCTACATTAACCATCTTTTTTTTTTTTTTCCATTTCAGCAGCTTTGGCCAGAGCCTGCAATCATTCCCGTCTATCAATGACTTTGCGAGCGAGTGTGTGCCATTTGCATAAAGGCTCCTGTCTCTCGGTGGGAAAGGGGAGAAGGGGTGGAGTTAGTGAGTCACACACTCCAAAAATAGGGGAATCCATCAGCTGTGGGAGTGGGAAAGTGTGCCCTGTCGTGAATCACTCCACATTCACCGTTGCAATGGAATGATAGGCCCCAAACAGCTGGCCTTATGATCAGTATTGATTTCCCTGTCGCTTTGCTGTGCGTAAGGTTTATGGCAGATGAGCGTGGGCAGGAGGGGTGAATGATTTCCTTCCCGCTCACGTCGAGGGCTGTGTGATTGTGTAATTGGCTGATCCGCGTCCAGCGTATGCAGCGCACTGTACGTTTGCGCTCCACTATGATGTTTGCATAAGCAGAGCCAGTGACGTCTGTGGAAGGTTCGTTCTCGGAGCCAAACAGACTGTTAGCCAATAACTCAGAGGGCCGCCGTGGACTTTTACCATAGGGGCACCCAAACCCCGGACCACCCACTAGCCCGCACACATGGCTCTGCATAAATAAAAGACTGCTACCTTCCACATTTGCCCATTTTGGGAGAATAGAAATATGAGTTACACATAGCTTGCTCAGGCTAAATGCGTTGTAAATGATAGATGGCTAGTTGCTAATTTCCTTCTCGGTCCACTCAATGGCCTTCACTGACTTATTGACTCAACTAGTCTTAGTCTGCTGGCTCTTAGAAAGACAATCCCTCCCTGAAACAAGCCCGCACACACCAACACACACTTCAGTAATGAGTAACCTCTCCTGGTCAAGAGGTCAAGAGCCCTGTGTGTGGAAGATAAACTCAACAAGAAGGTTAATGACTGTTGGGGGAAGAGACATGGGGAAACACGAGAGTGGAACATGTGGGCTACTGGCTGACCCACAACAGCATATTTATAGTGTGGTTTTTTTGGAGCCTTGTATTTGAGATATGACATGAGGGCTCTTCAATGCAGTGAGTTAGCAATTGTCTGATTTATGAGTGTATTTTTGGTAGAAAGAGGTGAAAAACGTGTTGTTTTTTTTAATTCAAAGGTGGTTTATGGTATGAATTGGGGAAATGGGAGCCTGTCTGGTTGGAGAAATAGTTGACTGCAATATGTTTGCATTCTACCATTGTCTTGATGATGATAAGATATTAGCTGCACCCCTGATTTAACCTGTTTTTTGTAATTACTGTTTATGTGCGTTTTTCAAGTTGGACTATTGGTTTCACAGCTAGTTAAGCTTCCCTGCTCTGTTTGTTGTTCCTCATAAATGAGTAAAAGCCACTAATTTGTCATGATTTGCTGCATCGGAGGCTTGCCCAGATTGTGTTAAGTCTATTTTTGTGTGGTCCACGCTCATAAAGGAGCCTTTTAGTCGGGTCCCTTGAAGCTAGTTGGGGCATTGTGAAGAAAGGGTGGCTTAATTATGGAAGAAGTGCAACATGGCATGGTTGTTTGGCCTCGACACTGATGTTTGTTAAAGAATTAGAGAGAGGTGTGTGCGTTTAGTGGACCAGGTGACTTGAACATCAAACTGGACCCAGAAATAACGCAGAGACCACCTGCCCCCCCTCAGGCGACAGATGAACTAACATTATGAGTAACTGTCTCCCTTTTTAAAAGCATGGCCAGATTGTGCCAGGGCCCCTCGCTTTCTTGTGGCACAGGAATTATCAGTGTGATGCTGATGTGAAATTCTGCCCCCAGTTCAAGCATATATAATAGGATTAAACTATGTGTGTTCTTAAATCATTCTCCATGCCCAGGCAGGAGGGTATACCGTACTGTCCCCTAATACATCAAACTATAGAATATGTATTCTTCGGGACTACAAAGAGAACAATTCTGTGGCTGCCATTTCTAATAATAGCTCCATTTACATATCCTACAGGGCTGTATCTATAGGGAGATGAGCACTGGCATATGAACCAATCAGAGTTGGGCAGAGAAAGGAAAATTCATTCTTAAACCAAAGTATTGTTAAATTTATCTTGACAAAATGACAAGGTTAAAAAAAGCGACGGTCTGTATTTTTAACAGCTGCAAGGTATTTTGAACACAATAAAATGCATGTAACTAACAGAATCTAATCCAATGTAAAGTGCATGATTGTAAAGGCACAGTCATGTATTTTAGTAGTTCCACAACACTCAACACAATCAGTTCCCTACTTGTTGCCACAGTGGATTTGCTGTTTGCAGAATGCCACCAGCACTGAACTGAAAAGCCTTTGAAGCGACCGCCATGTTAGGTCACAAAATGGGTGAAGGCAAGAAAGAGCACCAATGTTTGCAAGTGTTGTCAACTTGGAATTTGATGAGTTTGTCTTTGTTTTGCTCGGTCTGAGCAAACCAGGCAGCGTTTATCGGATAAAATGGGCTCAGTCTGGGCTTATCTTCTTGGCCGCTGAACAGCTTTGTCACATTTCAAGATGCTCTGTCCTGATGGAGTCTTTTTCTCACCCGCTCTGCCATTTTTTTCACTTGTTCTTCAAACAAATCAATACCCCCATAGTTTAGCCTTTCATAGGAAAGATTACAGAGAAATGGCTATTAAGGGCTTAGCCTCTATCACTTCTCCCATCTCAAAGCCACTTAAAGACTCTGGCAGTGTTGGCTTGGGATACAGGACCTGGTGCCCCGTCACACTGCAGGGGTATTGAGAAAGCCCAGGGATCACATTGACTTCAGAGGTGTGCAGACGACTAACTTCACCTCAGGGAAAGAACTTTCAGACATATTCTACAGACGACAACAAGGACAAGGGCAAGACAAGAAAAGGAATATTACAGAAATGGGCTTTTTACTGTTATTGAACTTTTTTACTGAGTCACGAGACACTTTTTATTCCTCTAAAGGCGCAGACCACTCCTTTAAAATGGCTGCCGGGTGTATGTGGGTGAGTGTGTGACTGGAATGAGCAGCAGGATGCCTGGCCTTTAAGCGACCGGGGAATCAAAATAGCCACTATCAGTGCTAATGGGAAAGGATTTAAACACATTCAAGCACAATGCTAATCGGAAACTGAAAGGTGTCAAAGAGACAATTACAAAAGGCTGTGGAATTTTGTGATGCCACAAGTGATTTATATTTTAAGAGGTCAAAGTTCATGAAGCATGTCATGTATTGCAGTTGTAGCTTGTGTTGGCAACAGTCAGTAAAGGGTTTCTCGGACATCAGAGCTATTAAGGTGCAGTCTCCTTCCTACTTCACTGTTATAAATCAACTTTAATGCGAGGTAGAACAGGGCTCGGTGCATCAGAAGCACTATTTCTGTTGTTCAGGCTTGTAAGTCCTTGAGCTGAGTTTAATTTTATTCTTTTAACACGCTGCAATCGCCTCAGAGAGTTACTCATGCATTGGCAGCACCCGTTGCTCACACAATTAGCCGTCCACAAAACGGCTACATCAGCTCTCGTTTTCTTGCAAAGTGATGAGAGAGAACATGAATAGCATATAATTAGGCATGTTGGCATTGCTTCCTTGTCTTCTAACCGTGTTTGTTCTATAGTCTTCCTTTCTAGCAGCCTGAATACCACAACGCTCATTTGAACAAAAAGAACACGATTTGTGTTGTTTTGGAGTAAATTGCTATGGCTTATTTGCTCAGTATTTCTGGCACTTGTGATTGGAATAGTATTGTGCGGTCTCTTCCCCCCTTCCTCTCTCACTCTCAATCACTTACACACTTAATCCTCATGATTTAAAGTGAAGCAAATAGGTTTTTCTCCTTATTTTTCTCATTTTCTCCCATATAAAATGTGTTGTCAGAAATGAAGCATAAATGATCACCAGCAGAAAGCAGTGAGGGGTAAAATGAAGCTACTGAACCACACTCATGGGCGGGATTAGCATGCAGTCAATCATTCACTGATATAGTCCAATGAGCACTCTTCAATCAATAAATGGCCCCTGCTGCCTTCAGTCAGGTGAAAACTTCTAGGGCTACCTTTGGTGACCCTCGGCGCCCGTTTCAATTACCAAAGCGCTCTGAAGCTGGCGCGCTGGGGAGGACTGTTTGATCATTTATGCTCAAAAAGGTTGAGCGTTGGCACTTGACTTGGACTTTGTACATTTAATCCGAAGTGCAAAGTCAAGCTTTTTAAGTGACTGTATGGCTAGAGCTAATTTGTATGGCTTCAGTGCTCGTATAATAACCCTAAACCCAAGTGTTTGCAAATGAAAATGATGTGGTGTTAAACTTTTCTTGTTTTGTTTTTTTTTCTTGACATTTTTCCTGATTCCTGTTATCTGTGTTTCTTTTGCCAAATAAGGTTAAATCTGAATACACAGTAAATAATTCACACTCAAGCCTTGTTTCCTTGTCATGTGGTACAGTTTGGGAAAATATAGTTACCAAACGCTAAACACTGTGGTCTGTTTTTCGTAGGGTCGAGAATCTTTACTTTGGTTAAAAAAGGAAAAGAGAAGGAAAAACACAAAACCACTGCATCAAATTGCTCAAATTAACCTTGTCTTGTATTCTCAAGGGAAGTTTGTCTTTTTCTTGTGATTAGTACTCGCTTTCAAAGAAGAATGAATCTTAAAAGCTGTATTTTTTAAAACAAAGTGAACATTCATTAATTATAGCTGGGTTTAGATTTGGCAGTATTCCAAGATAGAGTTACTTTGATTTTCTCAGGGTTGTGCTGTATCATGGTCAAACTAAATCTTACCACCAAAGACACCCTTTTGCACGAGAACGCTGCTCAGGAAAATGCAGCAGTTATGTCGTTGCCGATGCAAGTTCACACGGAGCCATCCAAAACAACCAAAATGATGTAGTATGTACAGATCAGAGGGGTGGGTTTTCTTTTTGCTGCTTCTATGGAGACAATGGTTGTGCATGTGTCCTGCATTTAGCTTCACAGTTTACTCGAGAGCAGCCGCAACAAAACAAAAAGACCTCCTCGGCCGGATTCAAGATTGTGTGTTTTTATGGAGTAAAAAGCACCGGCCTTGTGCAAATGAGAGGCCACTGCGACAGAATCATTATGTTTTGGGTTAAAATGCGTCGTCATGTAAATGGGCTCTGATTCCTGTGTGTTTCTTGCAAACCAGTCTTATATTTTTTTCCTGAAATTTCTGAAAGACATCTAATAATTGTGAGAGTGATGCTCCAGAACAGAGCTCTATATCTCACCTTAAACAACACCTCAGCCAGCGACCTTTCCCAGTAATCACATGCTAATCAGCTCATTGTCTTTCCTATCTTGTCATTGACATTTGGAAACAATATACTCTGTGGAGGTTTCTTTGAAGTTTAAGGCATAAATGTACTATTGTAACTCGACGTGAATACAGCGGAGCACTTGCAATGATTATTTCTACAATAATATTCTGACTTCCCCGGCTGAAACTGTGCCCGTTTTTGATCCGGCTCCTTTGGATGGCAATATAAAGCCATTCTATTGAAAATTGCGCCCCAGAGCAGTGCACTACAATAGTGGTATAGTGGTCGCATTTAGGATCGGCGTAGGAGCAGGAGTGGATGGCTTGAGAGAGTAGGGAATGACTTTATGGGCAGTCTGACAGAAAAAGTGAATAGATCTCCTGCGTTAGTCATCTTTTTGAGAGAGGGCGCTGTCAGAGAATATGTTCAAGGTAAATTTTCACTTGCTGTGAGGCCAAGTAATGACGTTGTTTATTATCTAACAAGAAAAAGAGAAGACCAAGACTTTTCTGGAGTGAAAACGAGTCTACAATCGACTTAGGGTGAGATCAATTCAAGACCAAAAGAGAAGAAGGGAGAGATATTTAAGGTTGCACCTGTTTTCTGTCAATCCACTGCTGTCTCTATCTGGCCTAAAGACTAAAAAGGCAAACTCTTTTAAAAGACCGGTGTCTATTGCTGTAACAGTAACATCCGCCAGTGCCTGCAAAGTGCACTTTACAGAGCTTTTGTGAAAAAATTCTTCCAGTGGGTAAGCTTGCTTCATCCTCTGTTCCTTGGCTCCTTCCCTTGCCCTCCCTCTCTCTGGCTGCCTGTGGCTCTTTCTGGCCGGGGGTAGCCAGGAACACGGGTGCTATAATATGGACAGCTGGTCGCTCCATCTCTCAGGGCCCCAGAAGGTGTGAAATCTGGGATACCTTTCATAGCACATTACCCTCATTTTGGCAAAAAGACACAGACAGCACGAAGCCAGGAGAGCAAAACAGAAGGGAGGAAGTTATTTATACCAGAGTCCAATCTTTTACTTCTTTAGAAGGAGCCTGGGTAGGTGGCTGTTTTAGAAAGGCATTTGGAAAATTTCAAGAAACAATTTCCACAAGTGACTGTGTCAAAGCAATTCACACAAGTTGCTTGTAAAAATAGGAAGCATTGTATGATCTCCTTTCAAGGGATTGCAGTCTTTCTATCTCTTTTTATAATCAGGGAATTTAGCTTCTTGTGTTCTTCAAAGCTAGTTCAAATCCTTGTTTCAACATTTGACGCGACAAACCATTCCTTCTAAAAAAAAAAAAAAAAAAAAAAAAGGTTTCACACGACAAAGCCAGTGGAGAGGGAAATTCAATCCCATTGTGAGCAAATAGATGAAGATGACTTAGCCCCTCCCCTCCCTGATGCCTGTTCTTTACAAAGAGATATTAGAGACAACGTCAGTGGCAGAGAATGCCAAAAGGGGAAAGAAAAAAGGAGCAAAGTTTGCTGATGTGTGAAAGCAGATAAAGTTGGGACTAGCGTTGCAACTTTGGCTTATCTGATGGTGGACCTTTCTAAATGTATCGGAGGTTTCCTCAGCTCAGTGGCCACCCAGCTAGAGAGAAACTGCAAAAGATTCTTCCGTCGATACGGTCAGTCCTCATTCGATTAGCGCAGCCCTCACCTCCTGTATTCGGATTAGTGGTCAGACCGGAGTGGATGTTGAGCATATACCAGGGCTTCTGCGTGTCCCATCCGCAGCTTGTCAGTATGCGCAGGACAACGTGGATCAGTGTTTATTGAATCATTTTCCAAATAGGGGAAACGATAATTACAAGAAGTGGCGGCTCTGCACATTATGCAAGTGCTGTGCCATGACTTTGGAGCCAAACGGGCCTTCTTATTAAAGGCGGCTGGGCCAGAGAAGCTCCTAATCTATTTCCAGGATTTCCGAAGCTTCAGCAATCCAGGGATTAGACATTTTCTCACAGATTTAGACCCCACCTCCTCTCCCTCAACCCCACCACCTTCTTCTCTGCCCAGGGCCCCCGTCTCTCTCGTGCTCTCTCGCTCTTGTAGTGTTGGCGTCTGCAGTTTGTCAACTCCAACCCTTTCTCTTCAAACGCATTGGCACACACACAAACACACACACACACACACACACATAAACACACAAACACACACACACATAAACACACAAACACACACACATGACTGAGTCTGTGTGTGGGGTCATGTGGGATAAGGATTTGGTGATAGCACACATTGGCACAAGTTGCCAACACGTTTTGTGAACTCATTGGAACGAGGCAACCTGCAAACAATATACCAAAGCATTAGTTCATATGTCAGATAAAAAAATAACATGTTGGTTCCTATTCTTATTGCATAACAAAATAAATACTTTCCCAGTGATATCTCTGTTAAAATAAAAGGTCTGCTGACGGTGAACAAACAAATATAAAAATAATAGGATATTGTTTGGCTTTCAAAGTTATGTAAGTGTTGTTATCTTTTGTAAATGATGATCCGAATGAGCAGCCATCTTTGAATCTGGGGCTTGATTAAGATTGAGTGTATTTTAGCCTGCATGCATTTGTAGCCAATACAAAGTTTCTCTTCTAAAGTTATGGTCCTTTTACACATCCTTTTACAAAAACAAAAAACAAAACAAAAAACACATAGATTGTTCCAAATGTCTTAAAATCTTTTCAGCTTTCAATTCAGGATTGGGTTATTTATGAGGCAGACAGCTGTATTTAGAGCAGAGTTCAAACCAGCAGGGTCAGAGACTGTGACAGACGGGGGGCAACAGGCCTTGTGTTGGTTACTAAGGTTGGACCAGGGTCAAGCACTGGTTGTCACCCTCCGACCTCACTTTGCGGTCCAGAGACTAGTGGTAAAAATACAAACAGAGACATAAACACAAGCACACATGCGCGAACTCTCCGACGTACATTCTGCTATTTGTGTGGAGGCCTGTTTTTCACACCAGTTTACATCTCCTGCCCTCACTTTCTTGCCATATTTGACCATTTTGTCCGAACACATCTTCAAATCCCGAATTGTCATTTTATGCAGACAATATCCTGGGACTCATCTTCCCTGGAGGGATGTTGACTCACCATTGTCAGCAGGATCAGGGCGTCCGGGGTGCTCCGCTCTCATGCCTCACCAGTTCGGCAATGTGGCGTTACAGGGATGGACATTTCCACTACCTCCTGCTCTCCAAGCTAATTGTAGAGCAGTTAATCAGCTAACGCACGCTGCTACCCCCCTTTTCTGCATCACAAACACAGCTTCAGTGCTTTGGAGGAGGCCCAGAATGCTCAGTGTAGAGATTCTGCTTATGTTTACATATTCATTTTCTAAGCTGTAAAGAGAGTAAATGGAGTTTATTCAGTCATAACAATGTTTAATGAATATGATGAAAATATGGAAATGGGCAAAATACAGGAAATTGAGCTGCAGCTGTAAGGCTTTGGGGTGATAAGCTTATCGTAGTTTGGGGCATTTCATTTAACAGTCCGACCAAACAACAGGAATATTTGATAAAACAGCAGAGTTGAGTTGACCATTAAAAAAAAACAAAAAGAACGTTGGCACAGTCTGGGCACCACAAATGTAACAAGCCACTCGAGGGACGTAAACTGAATGTGACCAGATAAGACAGTTGTACACAGTCTTCCCCTTCGCCGAGTCCAGCCCCCCGCACGGTGCTCAGGTGGGACGTGGCCCAGGACAAGACATGTCAAGACTCGCCTGATGGGATCCACGGAGCGGAATAACCAGGTCCGACAAACAGTCCCCCAACTCCACATGCCAGTTTTCCCATTGCCACCCCCCTTCCCTTTCGGTCTTTGCTGCCCAGAGTAGACCTACAACGAAACGGGAGGGGTTGAAATTTGGATTAGACCTGATCCCTTCAGCTTTGAGCACGAGCTGGAGGAAGGCCGGAAAAAGAGGCATTCTATCAGCGAATTAAACTAAGATTCATCCAGGGCTTATGTGATTAAAAGGGGAAGAGGACAGCATCAATTAACAAAATCCCTCCCCAACATTTTCGCCAATATTTGTTTGAGGACGTGCTGTCTGAGATGTAAGCCTCCGTTGATGCTATGCACAAATATTTGGAGTTTCTTTCACTGGGGCGTCCATAGAAAATGAGTCTTTTAATGAGCATGGGAATTTGAAAGAACGTATTACTTATACATGTTGAAATCTGACATGTTTAGGCCAAGACTTAACAAGCAGCAAACAGATGCTTTGTGTGGCAACTTTCAAAAGTCTGTCCACTTCAGAAGACAGATTCTTACCTAGAACAGATTTAGGACTATTACAATACAAATATTCCTGTTGATACATCTTTATTATAATATCTATTTTGGACTTAAATGTTTGAGTGAAATGCATTTTCTCTTCTTGGGAACAGTGCTTATAAATCTGCAAAAGATGGGATTACTTCATCACAATTTAGCTTTTTCCTAAAGACTGTTTTGGATTGGAATAACACATAGCTGCATGTTATATGGATTAACTTAGCTGTACATTGTTTCCTTTCCTCCAGAATCTCTTAATCACTTCTTTTTTTTTTCATTTACACAATATGTTGTTAAATAGAATAGTCCCACAAACTATCTTGTAAAATATGAGTTACTCTGTAATTCCCAGCCATTCTCCCAAAGCCTTTTCTTTGTGTGTCACCTCATCGTGACCCTGCCAAAATGTCAGAGTGTGAGCACTGAGGCGTCACAGAGAAAGGATTTTACAACACCTTTGTGTACAGTGTGTCACCATCTCATTAGCCCTACAATATGGTGATTTGACATCCCTGAGGACTCTTGCTCCTTCCCCGAGACGTTTGTTTGTAATCTCAGCTGACACCATTCCCTCGCTCATTGTTTCTGCCGCCATTGTTCACCCGCCACATCATCGACGAGATAAACCGCGGACATGTCAGCTACAATTGGCTCCGTCTGATTAGCTGAAAGAAATAATAAGAACATGAGCGTTAATGAAAGCAAATGTCACACACGTACAAGTGGCAGCTCATAAGCGGGGCCTTATTGCTGCACAAGTGCATCCTTAAAAGTTGCTTCTTCGACTATTAAGCCTAATTAATGAGCCTGGTGTGTAGGGGCGATAACCGCTAAACAGTGATAATCGGCCAGCGTGACACTCAATAAAGAGCTGCTCTGCACACAAAAGCCACGGCTGCATTCAACAGCTCACCACCAAGGGTAAAGAGGAACAGACAAGAAGGAAGAGGCAGGAATGTGGAGTGTGGAAGCAATAAAGGAAGGAGTTAAAAATGACGGAGTGATTGAGACAGGCAGTTGTTAAAACAGCAGTGCTTGGAGAGACGCCAGCTGAAAGAGGTGGGGGACATGGTGGAGGAGAGAAAAGGGTTCTTTATCCGTAGTCCCCAGAGTATGGACAAGAGTGTGAGCCGCCAGATCAGAGGGCTGTAGTAGCCATCAGGGGGTTCACACTAGCATGGCTGCAAAGCACAGGCGCCGGAGACAAATGGGAGCTGGAAATAAGACGTTATAAACAGGTTTGGGGTTGTGTCAGTCACCACTTTGTCAATCCACTTTCTGACTCTCCCCACTTTGGATATTTTAGAGTTTAATGCCACAAGTTCTGTTTGGGTTTATGCAATACTCTACCACACATTTTGAACCAAAGCCAAGGGTTTTGTTCCCCTTTTGACAATGAACACACCTCTAAAAACATACAGACTTCAAATGTTCTGTGCAATTCCAATGGCCTTACTGAGCAGGCTAAAAGAGTGGAGCCTAACACATTGGCTTTAACATAGCACACACAACTGCTATCAGCATTCAACATGCTACCATTGCATTTGACTCACCTACAAACCTAAATAATGCAATAATGACAAATGTCCTAAAACTAGCACAATCTTTAATATGTGTGCAATTCTTTTGACTTCTTGCAGAGTGATGAGTTTAGGTTTTACTTAGAAAAAGATATATTAGATAATAATACATAGCGTTCATGTTGGGATTGGGATTCTATAAACACACACAAGACTGAGCTGACGTTAACTCTTATCAGATCAAACACAGCAGGTATTATCTGGTTGATTTGCATTTAGACAAAGCTCTTATAGAGTCTGCACACTGCATTGTTACAAGCCTCTGTATGTAATCTTTCACATTTTATGTCAGCCTCTGTACTATTAATGCTACAATGTCCATTCAGTGTTGGAGTGTCTATGTTGACGAGGGGTGTCACTTCATTTAAGTCACTGAACTCTCAAAAGTGTAGTCCTTGAATAGTAACAACACTGGCACATTTATCCGATGTTGGGCTTTTGGCCATTTTAGCCGCGGCAAACATCAAATGAGTCTCCATTTATTTGGACATGACATTTAAGTGGCTAATGTGTGAAAACTGTGGGCAGGGGGTGACACTAGTGAGGCCAGGAGGTGACACTGCAAATGAGCTTGATGGCCAGGACTAGTTTGCATTTGAGAGGGCCATTAGGAATAAAGAGATTTTCCCCTCGCAGGATGTCGCACTCCGGGCCGGCGTCAGGCAATTCCTCCTTCACAACACCTCCTTTTACTATCACCATTCCGCAAAGGTGTTTTTCAGCGGGACATATGGAGCTTTCATCACCCTATTCCCTTATTTTAAAGGCCTTTCCAGCGCTCAGTGTGAGACCACCTTGAAATCTGTTTGAGGAAGGAGGACACTGCTGTTCCAATTGCTTTGATAGAAAACCTGCAACATACAGAATTACTTCAACTGTGTTTTTAATCGTCAAACCCACCACTGTTGTGTTTTGAGCGGCTAGTATATTAGACCAGTCTACTGAACAGGCTCAGGTGGATTTCTGTGAATGAAACGAAAAGCAATCTCAATGCTAATAGAGAGACAAAAGGACATGCTCATCTATTATTTAAACAGAACATACAGATGACATTTACTGGGCCTGGATGGAGACATGTATGGTCACTGGTCACAAGTTGTTTCCTTGAAATGTAAAGCAAATTTTAAATGAAAGTCACAAGACAATGGTATAAAAGAGAAAAACAAAACCACATGTGACCAAAAAGAAAAATACTAGGGAAAAGAAAAACTGTTAACTTTTTAGGATGTTTGTCTAAGCATCTTGTGTCTGCTTCATAATCTTAATGCCAAAATGATATGGATGGCTATAGATGCTTGTTGCTTCACCTTCAGAGCCGTATCTTAGTTAGAATTACTACCTCATCTCAAGCCAAAGCAGTGATGACTTGCTTGAGTTGTGTTGGTTGACTCTGGTTGCCAGTTGAGCCGTTACCTCGAGCCACGATCTGCCAGGCAAAGCCAGTTTCCTCAGGCTTCATATTTATTAGCCTTGATGTGTGTGAGCTGGCGTGCAGCATGAGCAGCCGAGCGAAAGCGCAGCGGACGTAAACCATGCTTGACGTGGCCATCTCATGTGGAAGGCGAGAGTAAATAAGATTCCAGCAGGGAGGAAAATGCACAATCATTGCTTGGGAACTGAGGCCTCCCATCATGAGATTCATGCAAACCTAAGCAGTCTGGCTTAAACCCTTGAGTTAAAGTCCTAGCCTAACTATTCTTCAGTGGTTAAGAATTGACTTCAGGAATCTGGCTGCTCGCTTACAGCTTGCTTTGGCCATTCCAATTCTCTAAGACCACTGAAGGCTGAGAAATCCTCCACTGTCCTCCCCCTCTATTTCTAAATGTCAATCTCTACAATATCTTCCCTATACGGAAATTCTGCCGTTCAGCATGACTGAATTCTCTCAGGGAGACATGTGAAAAGACACAAGGAGATTCACTGCTATCAATAGAAATGTGTCTTGTGCTATTGCAACACTGTGTGCACTCAAGTACAGGCTATAACTTAATCTTCGTGAGGAAATAGTATTTAGGGTCTGGGAAAGAAAGGTAATTTGCAAGTCAGAATAGTCCTTTAATAGCAGACTTGAAACAAGGTTACTTGATATCGAACAAGTCTAGAAATCTGGTTTCTCAGCTATCTCATATGAGGACCACAAATGACTTAAAATAGCCAGCGGAAGAGCCAATCATAATACTTTATTTTGAGAATGTAATTTTCTCATGCCATGCCAGTAATTAACCTCCACACAATAAGCCATTGGAAGCACCACAGACACAATTCCAGCCCCAGTTTGTTTAAAAGACCAGGCTATATGATAGGTTGTGTGTAACAGGGGAATGGGGGACGACAGAAAAAAGGAGCCAAGATTCGACTTTATCTTCGGCAGGGAGCCTTTTCTTTTGCATTCTCTCGCCGGTTTTATTCAAAACTGCTGTTTCTTCACTTCTGCTGAATTGGGTTTTGTTCCTGGCTAATTCCAGCCCGTCTCAGTCCAGGGCTCGTGGGAACCGCCGTGATCGCTTACAATCACTTCAGTCAAACACCTGGGAGATAATTGACTGGGCTTCGGTCAAACTTGTTTTTTTTTCTCCTCTCTGCCTCTCTTTCCCTGAGTCTTCACAATGGAGACAAAGAGCATAGGCACAAAAAAGATCAGAATCACTAAATCCATTCCCAGACAAGGCACTGTAGACACGGCCCAAGAGCCAAATTGCCTTGCCCTACTCTGGGCCAAGTGAATGTGAAAATTGTTAAGGAACAGTTGTGTTGGTGTGAGCTTGGCAGTCCTTAAGGAGATGCAGTATTGGAGAACATAACAGTAAAACATGTACAGAAATGTATTGTCTTTTTCTGTCTTTACAAATGCTTCCAAGCCTCAAGTCCAAAACCATACATTGCAGCATCACATACAGTCATTTCTATGTTACCATTTGGTGGAATAGATGATCAAACAGTGTACAAGCAGTAGGTCTCATCCAGTAATCTGTTTTAGTTGTAAGCAATCAGCCTCGATGTAACAATAGGAACTGAAAGATGGGTCACTGGCATTGCTCAGATTCTCATTCAAGCCTGACCCAAATGAATGACTGAAAATGTAATAATAGCATTGATAAATATCGGGTTTTATTTGCCCATAATGGATGTATACAAAACCATCATCAGCATTTAGTTGTGATAGTGCCTTCTAAGGATATCTTAAGTCAAACGATGTGTTTGTCGAGAAATAATGTCACTTTCTTTCTAATGAAGGACATAGTTTCCAGAAAATGTCCTCATAAGGAAATGTGGTGTATCCTTTTAGGTTAAAGCTGAGTAGCACCCATTAAAACCCCACTATTAGTAATTACACAGCACTTAGAGTTAACAGTTTCCCTGTTTAGCACAATCATGTCCCACTTTCATTATCCAAGGAGCATCTATTATGAAACAATTCTGCTGCGTGTTCTTATCACTGAACGCAACTTAGTGGATTCACTAATCTTATTCAAGGTCAGGATTCACTATAAATAAAATCCATAAAAAGGCCTCTTGTAAACAACAGTGACCGGAGTTGACTTCTTATCTTTGGGATTGTTGTAGTTTCCATACTTATAGAAAATGATTTATCTTGTGTAGCACGTGGCTAGCTTCTGATGAAAAACTGTATTTTAGTAGCAGTGAAGGGGGTATATCCTTGGCCTGTTTACTGCCTGTGGGGCAGAGGGTAATTATTATTAGGGTATGGAAATGTTGACAGCTTTACTTAGCCATGCCTGCCTTGCTCACAAACAGACAGCACCCACAGTAACTCCCACCTGTTTTAGGGTGCACTCCTGCAGCTGACTCCACAGTGATTTCACCTTGTTTGGAGGTTCCTGTTACATCTGTTCCTTCCCATATTGAACATTGCTCTTTGTGATGAAGATCCTTTCATACCGTGAGGCTCCCATACAGTGGTTCCTTGTCAGACGTGCATGAAATAAAAGATAATCACGCACATGTAGACAGTCTGGTTCCTACCTCCCTTATTTATGTTCTCTCGTTCAGTTAAACAAGGGGTTTGTGGGCAGTCTCTTAAAGATACATGAGATAGATAATAAATGTGCTGAAAACAACCCCTATAGCGACTTACATGTATATTTCTATAAGTTAATTTTGTTTACATCCTTTTATATGTTACATTGTCTATTTTTTTATTTTATACATTGCCTAATCAAGTCTATATAGTATAATTCATGCTAAAAGCCACATTAGCACCAATAAGTATCTCCATATCTGCCGAATGGTTAAAAGGCAGCCATTCGAGAGCATTTACATTATCTTACAGCTTCAGCAGAACATTGTTGCTATGGGACAAGGCGTTGAGAGAGCTATTCTGTCCGGCCCTTTGAGCGGTCATCAAAGTCCGGCGCACATGTGATCTTCCCACGTCCTAACCTACTCAGGTTGCAGTTGAAAGCATGCTTCTGTGGCTCGCATCTTAGCACTTCTCCTTGAACCCGCCTTGTGCCGGTAAGGGTTCATGAAGCAGCCATAATGATGTCATAACAGATGCAGTTATCAAATGTCACCTCCGGCTTGTGCGACGCCGACAAATGTTACGTGTACAAACTACAACACAAATAATCAAAAGGTCTTAATAGATTATGTTACTGGAATTGGACACCTTGGTTTGCTTGTATGTTTACATTCTTGCATTGGCAGTTTTCCCTCTATATCAGTGTAATATTAGGTGGGGGCACGCTAGTCCCCCAATATCCTTGTTTTCCTGTCTATAAAAAGCTGGCTTGTGTCTTGAAATAGGAATGATATATCAGATTATTATCGGCCCAGCTGTAGATAGAGCATTACCAGATTTCTTTCCATTATCAGGTAGGAGTAAGATTTAATCATACCATCTTACATAGCTACCTTCATAACATACCTACATATCGCTTTACTATATACGGGCTCGTCTTGAAAATGGCTTTGACTCGAGGAGGAATTTTTCACATTTCTGGCCCATTGCGCTCGACTGGGCCTTGATGAAGCCAAAGGTAGCTACTTTAATTGCTGTGTTTTATAGACTATACACAAGGCTACCCTCGCTAAATACACCATGCTTAGATTAATGGGAGCGTTCAGCGTTAGTGCATTTTTAATGAGGACTCCAGGCTGCCAGACTACTTTTCTATAGGCACACTTTCCCCTTCGTTTGTGACACTGGCACGATACATTGTGGCGCCCCAATGCCCGCCAGCTGGTATGCAGTGAGAAGCCAGGAGGAAATGGGTGCGTTCTGTTAAAATATACCCGAACCCCACATGAAGACATAGAGAAAAAGAGGCACGCATGTGGATGCTTTGGTGTTTTTCCACATTGGCAGACACACAAGTGCACCTGTTGTTGCTGGGAGCGCACACACACACACACACACACACACGGTAATATATGGAAGCTTATCAAAGAAAAACAAGAGTTTACAGACTGATATGTTACGGGATACAGGGTGTGACCCTCATTTCCATTTGCATGCAGGGTGCAACGAAGTACAGAGAGAAGAAACGGCAGTCAGCAAGAGAAGATAACCCCAAACATTCCCTCTAAATTTATGCCAGTATCCTATTCCCTCTCACTGAATTAATGCTTTAATCTCTCCCTCTTTGTTGCATGTGTATTCGGGCTCAGTGTGTTGTGAAGTTTCGGGTAGGCGTGAGGTGTGTGTGGGAAAGGCAGTGGTGGAGGGAGGAGGGAGGGGGGTATTATATTTCTCAGCCGCCACTGTTTTAGTAGTTCTGTCTGAATGTGAAAAGAATTTACCACAGAAGGAAGTCCGTTTAGCCGACGCTTGAGAAATAGCACTTTTTGCCATTTCCAGTCTTTTTCTCTATTCAAAGTCACACCAATAGTCCCCATCAGTTCTGCTGTCTTTGCATTTCTTTCCCACAAAGAAATAGCCACTATTCTTTAACGGAAGATTACCTTCAAATGTGAGCTTAAAAGATTAGGTGCTTTTATAGATCTCGAAGGTCCACCATTTTTGGAGTTCATTTATTGATCAGTTGTATTATTCAAATAACTTTTATTAAACTGTAAACTTTCCCTTCATTTGAATACATTACCATCCGTGAGTAAACCTGCTGCTTGTGCGATCACTGCATGCTCCATTATGAATATGTCCACTGTCAGACACTATCCATAATTTATTCCATCTTAAAATGAAAAATCAAACGTATTCCAAGGAAAACTCATTTTTCCCCACTGTCATTGTGCCTCCTGACTTATTGCTTTATAAATTATTTTGACTATTGGTAATGATGTCCTGTGTTGGTAGGCCATTACAGGCGCAGAACTTAATTCGCCCATTGTTAATTAATTGCTTCATTCTTAGCGGGAGTAATAAAAATGCTATTAAGTAAAATACCTCTATCATTAAGCTAACTTTGTTAATATGGGTATCAGTGGGGCTCAATAAACAAATGCTGTAGCACCTACCGCCACACAGGGGTAATTAAAAATGCACCGTCATTAATTATGTTGGATGGAAGATGGTCCAATGAGGTGGTGTCTTTTTAGCTTTCCAAGCATGAGCTACATGAAGCGCTCCCCACAGTGTGCCGCATATGTAAAGCACTTTATGTACATCCTTGCTCATTTTTTACTGCCATGACACAATAAATTTACAACTCTCGCTTGTGGAGTGCTATCGTATCAGGAGATACTTCAGTGTTGAGTCATAATGCTACGAAAACAGACACCCTTAACAGATGAAAGAAAGGAAATTATGCAAACCGCTATAAAATGTGTTTAGTCAAGACGCCATAAAGCAATTGTCAGGTTAAATATCTCCTATCTGAGTCTGTGTAAACAGATGTGTTTGCACCTTAGATAAAAACAGGTTGGAAATTGAATGGAATATTTGTGGAATTTTCCTTAAAGCCAGGAAAGATAACACTACGAACAGGAATGCGACGCTACACAAGGTTATTAGTCATTGATTCCTGGAAAAAACAAAGATTTGTGGAAAATTACGGCTCAGTGAGGACTAACAAAGACTAAAACGTTAACACCATCATGCTCACTTCAAATAGATTTTAGGTCCAACTGTTTACATTTTACACATACTTTCTTTAAATCTTCTAAATTTCTTCTCCATCTCATCTCTTTCCAAAGAAAATGTGTCAAATTGATGCAATGAAATCCAAGTGGACAGTCTCAAAGAGCCGAGTTCTTTTGCTGTTATGGCTGTGCTGTCTTCCCTCGGCGTGCCTCTAGGCTTTCTGTTGGGATCGGGGCCATTCTGCAATTAGCCAGGAGCTATCTGAGGTTAGCAGTCACATGCACGGCCGCTTTTGTCTGCGCCAACTCGTGGGCAACTTTGTTTCAGCCATACAACATTTTTAGTTAATTTTCTCTGTGTAATTTGTCATACGCAAAACCTTTAAAATTCTCGAGTGAATTGAATTTATGTCAAGCTTGGAATATCTAATGGAGGTTCTTAAGGTAATAGAAAAGTAAATTGTCATTGCTTTTGAAAAATGGCTCCGCGCTGCATGTAAGTATCTTTGAAATAATAATAAATAGGTATATGTCTTCGGAGCTCAGATAAAGTATGACCCTAACGCCCGGTGCTGAATTTCTTTTGCATTACCGACATTTCCTAGCACCCAGAAAGATGAGGTGCAAGGGCAAATGGGAAAACTGTCCGTGCTCATCCTAACATCTCCCACATGAGCCATGAAATCAGGAGCTGACTTATCCCGGAGCTTCACGTTTACAAGCAGAGATAAGGGCAGTTCAGACCTATTGTTGCAACTGGAGTGACCCAAAACACCAAAGGGCATCTCGGCCATCTCCCATTGTGTTCCAGCTTCACTATATATTGAGCTCCATAAACCTATTCTTTGAGTGGAAGTGAAAAGAGGCACTTAATTAAACAAGCGCCAAAGTGAGTGACTTTCTACATGCATAAATGAATACAGTGTCATCCCAAATGTGGATAAACGAATAAGTCGCTGAATGCAAGCGGCACTAAGTGGGTTAGCATGTAAATAAATGGATAAGGTAGCAAATTAGTGTTTAAGTGCGTTAGCATGTAAATAAATGGACAAAAGAGTGAATTACAGCGCAGAGTTTGCAGCGTAAATAAAGACGTCAAGGAACTGAGAGTGTCAGCTTTGGAAAGGAAGTTATCTCGGCAACAAAGCCATCGAGGACACAGTTGTTCTTGTCGCGGGGTGAGTACATCTGGCTCGTGCATGTCATATTTTTTCATGTACAGATGACATGCCAATTACTCCTTAATTACACGCGTCATCTGGACCAAAGTGCCCAACGCCAGCACTGATTAATCCTGTTTATTGTGGCAGTGATGACAGTCCCCCAGCGGACGGCACAAAAGCACACACAACAAGAGATTATAGGAGAGACTCAGAGAAGGATTCAGGGACGGGACAGTGAGGGCAAAGGTAAACTGATTGAATGACTGCATGACAGGCCATCTTACTTTGGTTTCCAGCTCTGGTAATATGATGAAGTCATGAATATGACTTGGATTGATGTTGGTTATTTCCAGATAATTAAATATGTACCTTTTGCTCTCATATTCTGGTGTGTATGTCATCTTTCCTCTAATTTTCTAAAGCCTTTTGTTACATTAAGCTCTATTTGAAAAACCATCCCAAATGAAGGATAAGTAACTAGTCTTATTGACATACAAACTCTAAGTTTATATTTGTAGCACATGTTAGTGTCTGGTTGGCAAGGATCCATGGTTTATAAACAGCAAACTTAGAAGACTGTATACGTTCCAAACTTTGACCAATATGTTAATCATTTCTGTCTCCATAAGCTCAGTCTCTGGCCTCCCAGACACTATACAATATGTGTGACATCAGCGTCTTGACTAATTCCACCTTGGTGTACTCTTCAAAAAACATTTGGATGCCTAGAGGCCATACCTCTCACAAGCGACGTGGTTGCTCAGCATTTGCTTACACATGCTTTCTCTGTGGCTGCCAGGTCTGTTAAATAACATGTCTTCTTTTCAAAATGAATGGCTTTTGTCTAACTCTTACATCATTATTCTCTCCAACTGCTTACACAGAAAGTAAGGTGTTTGCAGGACAAAATGTGCACGTCACACAGGTTCAGTGAGGTCATGTTGGCAGTGTGTGTGAAAATGTAGACCTTCCTGTAAACGAATACACACGAGCCAGATATACATCGTAAGCAGGAATATGTCAGAGTGTGACCGGAACGGAGGGGTTGGAGAGAGGGTTACCATGTATTTAGATGGACGTGGAGATAGTGGATGCAGGCCTGGCCTTATAGCAAAGGTGACAGTTACACAGGGAGGCGGTTTATCTGCTGATAAGTTATTGAACAGCTTTGGTGCTTGGAGTCAGACCCTTTTGTTGAAATCCACTTCCTGTCCCCAATCACCCCTTTTTGTATTACGCTTCCATCTTACTTCCCCTCCTTCCATATCTCGCTCTAATTCATGCCCTGTCTTTGTCCAAGTCTATCACTTGCAGTGGCTCACTCCCTCTTGCTTTTGTTACTGGCTGTCACACACGCTTTCAGCATTAGCTCCATCTCCATCCATCTGCCGCTTTTGTCTCTTTTTCATGAGGATGCCTTGGCAAAAAACGCGTATTGACTGTGCCTTCTCTGTCCTCTTATCCCTGCTCCACTCTCCTTTTTTCCCATCACTGTATACTCCGGCAGAACATGCTCCTTTTAGGAGGTGATGTGAAGAGTAGTAGAAATGCACCCTGTAAGGGGAAAAAAGGTGATGATACAATCAGTTTTATTGTGCCGTAAGGATTTTTTCAGGCTTGTGGTTCTACACCCCGTATGCAGGCTCTATGAAAGAATTGCAATTCGCATGCATTTTTCCTGCTTTTTCCCTCTCTTTTCATTGCTCAAAATAATTAGGCTGCAGTCTGGACTCAAGGGTGTAATGTTTCTGCTCACGTTTCCATGATACGAGGAAAAAGAAAAAAAAAACAACAAAAAAAACAGGTTGTGCTGCTCCAGAAATTTCTACCTGTGTGTCACCACCTCCCTGTTCCCTTTCCAATCCCCTGACACTGTTTTACCGTGGAGTTCCACAAGGCACAATGCACTCCATCTGACCTAATTCTTCCCTGGCACTATTCCAGTGCTAAGAGTACATAAGGACTGCGCTGTCAAGGTATTCAACTCTGTCTCTATTATTTTAGAAATCATGCAACATCTGTTGTGCTTTGGGCCTCTTTGTGACTCACCAGTGCAGTTTGCAGAAAAGATGCACCTACAGTTTGCCCATAGCAGGCAATCTGATCTTCTTAATGTATTTTTCAGTGACTGGTGCTTATTTTTGCTTCTGAGACATGAATTTTCAGAGTTCACTTTGTCCCAGATATTTACATGCAGTTCGCAAACAATTTTTTATCCAAGAGCCAGGAGAGTGGTAATTCTTCTAATTATCTAAATTACTCTGCTTTTGCAACCCATTACAATTGAGAGTAACTTAAACTTGCTAAAGTGGCTTTCTGGATATTCAGCATGGCAACAAGCTCCATTTTCAAGTGTCCTTTGAGTAGAAAACAGATTGAATTGTGTCCTCTCAACACAAACACATCACATTAGCTCCAGATACTATGCTGCGTTTGTGGCATCTGTTGAATTTTATGGCAATTTCAAAGTTTGGGTTTCTAGCATTTTTAAGCACTGGAGTCTCCAAGTCATGTGTGTGTGTGTTTGCAGACAAACCCTCATGCCCCATAAATTTTAATATTCCTTGAGAGTGCTATACCCAAGCAAAATACAAAGTGCCTCACAAGTCCCTGCCCAGAGTGTAGCGCAGTTCTCTAAAGGAGCATTAAACAGGCCTGTGTTCACGGCTCGCCCTCTCTCTGCCACCACTTTCTACATGCATCTTGTATGACTCGCTGGTGATTTTAAACAAGTCCAATAACAGCCTTGCAGCGCAGGGCTCCAACCAGAGATTCGCCATGTGACCGTGATATTATTCGTTTGTGGCGGGGGCAAGGCTGCTGCTTTTCCCTCTGTTCCTCTAAAACAGAGCAAAGGAATAGAAAGGGAGGGTGGAACCATCCTGTGCTGCGCCCCAGGCTGATTTTTTGTGTTTACCAGCCCCTGCGTGGGACTGATGCTATTTTCAATTCCAGGCTCAACCAGGACTAACTAGACCTAGCCTCTTCATGCCATTTGCCTTAATAATGTGGGCCGGACTCTCAGCGGGGTAAGCAGCCGCCATCCTGAGAGTAGCTAAATGACACAGTGGAGTTCATTGATGGAAAGGATTACACGCTAGCACATTGGCCAGCAAGGCAACGGGATCTCTGAAGGGCAATGCACAAAGAGGAGAATGTACTGGCTTACTGTATGTCAAAGGGTGAGCGTTGGCATAATTTGTGGTGTCACACTGTTTATCTCGCTGCTTGTGATGCACAACTTGCACAGCAGCCCATGGCAGCCAATACAGTAGATATATGAAGGCAAGAATACTGCTTTATTATCTCAAATGGTTTATCAAATGATATTTTATATTGAAGCGCTCCTCTGCCATCATTTGACACCACATCAGATTCTTATATTTGTGCTGTGTATCTACTTACACTTCCTGTCACCAGCTTCGTATGGCATTACTTCCTATGTAGAGCATTTGAGAATTGTGAAATATGACCACTTCCTCGGCTGAAGCCCTATAAAGAAAAAAAACTATATGAGTTATCAGAAAGAGAACTGACCCTAGCACAAAGGAGATGATGGCACATGAAAAAACAAGCTAGCAGATGAAGCATAAGCTGTCCCCTAACCATCCTGAACATTACTCTGTGTTACCTCCGCCCTCAATTAATTCCTCGCATTCAGCCATCTTGTATTAAAATGGCCAGATGCTAGGATAGATTCTGTTGGGAGCAATGGCATGCAACAAAGTGATATGAATCATCCCCCACACTCTGTGCAGCAGCACACTCTCTGAAGGCTAGTGACACAATTTATGGAAAAGAAAACAAGACGCAGCCACTTGGATATAGATGGACTGCCAAGACACACACTGCCAGAATAAGAAAGTGCTACAATTACACTTGTGACATTATTCCCACTATTAGATCAAGTCAAATAAGTGCTTATTCCATTATTATTAAAAGAAAATTTAATATCAGGCTCAATCTGGGGCCAGAAATGCAAATAGCCAGCTTCATAGCATGAGTCAGGTTGAATATTCAAACAAAGATAATTATCTGCGGATTAGCCCCATTTTGGCTTGGAGAGCTCCACTTGTCAGCTGACTCCTGGGAGAAATTGTTTAATCATTAAGACCCTTTGCTTTCTGAGAAGTGCCAGAAGCACTTTTGTGGTACAAAAACTTGAATTACTCTTTCTGTGAGGGAAAGTGGCTGTGTTACATTAGTGCAGATCTCACAGTTGTATTGAATATATTTGTAAATGATTGTTGTAAGTCCTGTTTTCTTGATGGTTGTGTGCGTGTGCAGCGCTCAAACCCTTAAAGTGGTCAAGTCCATCATATGCCAACATGCTATCCATCAAAAAGGTGCAAGCAACTTTTCACACCCCATTCTATATGTTCAGATCCCTTGAGATGTGATATCTATAAGAGCGGTTAAATGCAAGGACAGTGTGAAAACAAGACCTGAGGCTATTTCATGAAGCAGAATGAACAGATCTGGTGCTATGTTGACCATGCAGCTGGCATTGCTTCGCCCCAAATGCCTCCTACGGCTAAATATTACCTGTTTTATTCGGCCGCAGTGTGTCACAATCGCCTTTTACTTAGCTGTTCATTATCAGCTTTCTGCAACTGAAACAAAAAGCTTTGGCATTTCAAAGATTACCTGGGCTATGGAGCCCCCTTTTTTGAAATAATGCCTGTATCTACAAATCTCCAGCAGCGCATACACAAGTATCCAGCCTCCAGCTAGTGAGTGCGTTTGCAGAAAAAGAATCAAAGGCCATTGAGCAAAGGAAATATATAACATTATATCTATATTTAGCCAGCGTTGTCTTAATTGGCATGAACAGTACAATCAGATAAGCCTTCTGACTGTGACTTACATGCTCCTGCAGAGAAGTATCATTTACTGAGCAGCAAATGTTATTTTTCTATGTTAAGCTCGGCGCTAGAAAATATATCCTCATTTACTGACGACTATTTCAGCTGTGGAATATGTTTTAAGCACATATTTTATACGTGTTACAGTCAGGAGCCAGCTACCATTGAGCTCCATGTCACTCCCATGTTGGCCCTATATTCCGATGTGTGTGGTACTAGTCCATCTGGGCTGTGTGAGGTCACTGAGCAGACCACCTGCTCCGTTTGGGTTGCCGGTGTGGAAAGATGGCAGATGTATAGATTTAGTGTTAAGCACGGCACAGATACATCAGGTCTTACTATCACAAAGGGCATATACTGGCATGGACAGGCTCAATCTGTACCATTTACACTGTAGACACGGAACATTTTTACAGGTTTCTGTGCAATTTTGTGTTTAATGAGACTTACTGTGGTTCACTAATTTAGGGAGACAATTGCTCCTTGCATGCTCAGGTGGATTTAATAGGCTTACAAGACTAAAAATTGGATTGAGTTGGCATATTCCACAGAGTGAGTTTATGGCTGAAATGTATTGTGCGAAGTTAACTTGGTCCTATCCTGAAAATAAATAGAAAACAATAACATTAGCCTTTTATTGTTCCCCCTATTAACCAAACTAAAGCATTATTGCAATATAAACTTCAGTTAAATGTATTCTCCGAGGAGGACAATAACAACTTCTGCTGCCAGTCAGAAAAGCACTGTGTTTCAAAT
This sequence comes from Rhyacichthys aspro, assembly GCA_036850595.1. Lineage (NCBI taxonomy): Eukaryota > Metazoa > Chordata > Actinopteri > Gobiiformes > Rhyacichthyidae > Rhyacichthys > Rhyacichthys aspro. The sequence continues at coordinate 6,554,913 of CM072165.1, forward strand.
GTCCACAAAGCTTTTGTTTTTATTTTAGTGGCTTCATGTTGCCTATACACGTCTTGTTGACACTATATACATCGTTGATACTGCCACCTGTCCTTTTTATTGCCTCAGAAAGAACAAAGAAATACTCTCCAAAGACTGAATTTCCCCCTTTGATATTCTACACGCAAAGCTAATGCATTTGGAGTTAAAGCCTTTTACCAATAGCTCAAACTACAACTAGCAGCAACATTTAAAGTGGGCTTCTGTATCTACACTCACAACAGAGACGCCTTTGACTTCATTTCCATTTGAACAAAGTGTGAATGTTTATTGTGTCAATGTGGCTTTTCATATCCATGACACATTCTTGCTAAGTACTCATTTATCTGATTCTGTATTGTTCTAAACACACGTTAAACCTCGTCCAGAAGCTGTGTTATTTCTTTACATTTTAATTTAAACAGCAACGCCGCTCGTTTACATCGGCTTTTAAAGATGGAAAACGAATAAAAAACACTCTTAAACAGACTTCTGACAACGCGCATAGGCTCAAGTGTGAATTTAATGCATCTCCATTGTTTAAAAGGCGTGCTGTGGACACTTTGAAGCTTCCGTGAGGCTCGCTTCGTAAATGGATCACGCTTTACGCGCCGTGATTGCAGCTAATATCAAAGCACACGCCGTCCGTTTCGAGTCCCTCCAGTCGGTCTCTTTGCAGTGTGCCTCTTACTATGTGCGCAGCCAGGCCCCGCCCCTTCCCTGCGCGTCACCGGAGAGTAGTGCACGCAGGAGTCACTCCCCTGCCTACTTTTAATAGCTTTGTCATGTGATGGAAAGCAGTTGTAAGACAGGTGCCCTCGGTTCATTCTCGGCGAGGGGCAGCAGTTGCCTGTGTGAGAGCGAGTGGGAAGCGTGTGTGGATTTCTTTTTTACTTTCTTTCTTTCTTTTTTTCTTCTTTTTTTCCTTTTTTTTCGGACCGTCATTCAGTATCTGGATGGCGTGGGACAGGTGTAACCAGGACTCGGTGTGGAGAGAATTAGAGGTGAGAGCATCTTTTTAAAAAACCGACTTGTTCTCTCTAGCCTTGTGGACTGTTTCCTCTTGGATCCATGGACTGCACTGACTCTCCGTCACAGTGGTTCGCTATAAGTCTCCGCTCTGCTGTGCTGCTGCTAGTGCGCGTCTGGACGCAGTTGAGGATGCGGGGGATATACACGCAACACGGGAATATGACAAGCGACGGGGATGTCTTTTCTTCTCAGTTACAGATGTAGTTATGTTATTACGTGCACGGGCTGGGACTATCTCTTCCTATAGGATCTCTCTCTGTTTCTGAGCGGATTGCTTTCCACGCGCTCTGGTGCCAAAAATGACTGAAATGTCTCAAAGTCAGGTATTTGGCTTGAAACCCTTACGACGATAACAATCCCTTTGATGTGCAGCGTCGCTTGTCCACTTTGCAGGAGCAGTGTTTGGCGTTGCGCAGGAGCATCATAGCCAGACACGGTTCAACATCCCGGGCAGAATGGAGCGTAACGCTGGCTCTACAGCCCTTTCGCATCACATTCTGTATTCTCACTGTATTCTGTGCGTAAAAGCTTCCCGTCGATTTTCCCTTCAGTGTTTTACAGCGCACATCAAAAGGATACTTATTCGTCTTCTCACTTTACTTTGGTATTCATGATGCTTCACAAACTGCACAGCGTCAACACGCAGCGTGATGTGCTTTAAATGATTAAAAGTAACAAGGTGCATTCCTGAATTATGAAGGCAAAGGTAAAAAAGCTGTACTACTACCTCGCAGCTAAAGTATTGTGGAAACGTAATTCTAAAATAGTCGCCACGAAGACCAGTTATAGATCATTGTTTCTCCTGCGCTCATATCCTTTCAAAGCAAGTGCTTGTATGTGTCAGGCGTGCGTAAATCACCGGTGCGCTTTTGCTGCCGCTGTGCGTCCCGCTCGTCTGTCTGGCGGCGCTATTTCATTAATTCGTTCAAGAAGTCCGGGAACATAATTGGGTATAAGAATACGGTAACGTTTATACGCTGCCTTGTCACATCGGATCATCTCAGGAATGGACACGAAGCCTTAAAACGCAGCGAACACACGGGTTTATCTCCTCGTAGTCTCGCGTGTTTGTGCCATTCCGAGGACAGATGAAGTGTGACACCGGTGTCTGGGCAGTTTTGCCTACTTGGCACAGCCACTCTCTCATCCCCTGCACGCGCAAATACCTCGCAGCATTGCCAGGGGATATCTTTCGTATATCTGTCTTACTATTACAGTGTATACAGGAGCTAATAAGAAGCAAGAAGCCTGTTACATGCTAGTCTTTCATCTGATTTGAACTGGCACTTTACATAGTGTAAATACCGCTCCTCTGGTGTGAATTCTGCCTTTTAATGATGGCTTGAAAGTTGCCAGATTGAATACTAAGCTGTCACGTTCGTCACTTTAAATTGCCAGATCAAGGAATCTGGAGAGCATAATATTTTCAAACCATCCTGTCCTACAAATAAGAGCGATCTATTATTATCACCTGAAGCTGTCTACACTTGTTGCCCCTCCCACATATGCCCCTGCCTCCAGGGTAGAGATCTTTATTTTCAGCCTGAACAGAGCTGGTGATTTGTGTGATTGGCTAGATTACATAAAAGTGGCTGGTGACTACAAAATGTCAACAGGCAGTGTTTAGTAAGGCATACAATATGTGTCTGAACTCGGGAAATGTTGTGGGAGGAAAGTGTGGCATGGACTGTGATTTTGATGTGGTCTAAAAAGTTGTGACAATAAACAGTGTATGATTAAAAAATGCTAAACATGTGAAGTTCTGAAAAGCCCTGTTTGTCTGGTCTTTCCCCAGTGTGCTGCCTTGGTTGGTGAAGACCAGCCCCTTTGCCCAGACCTCCCTGAACTTGACCTCTCTGAGCTGGATGTGAGTGACTTAGACGCAGACAGTTTCTTGGGTGGCCTCAAATGGTACAGTGACCAATCAGAGATCATTTCCTCGCAGTATGGCAACGAGGCTTCCAATCTATTTGAGGTAAGATTTCAAAAGCATTTCATTTACCATTTTCTTTCAAGGTGGCACCTGTTTGTTTTGAGCATCATTCACTTTCATTATTAGTGGTGTGAACTGTAATGAATATCATACTCCATCAAACATAACATGCTATTACATTCTTGAATGCCAGCCAAACTAAATGTACAGCTGTAACCAGTTTACAAACAGGCTTTTTCATTGCTCTGAAGTACAAAAGGAGAGATAAGACTGCGTCTGATAAAGCCAGGTAGACCTTTGTCCCTTGTTTGGATCCTGGCCGCCACATTAGGCTCGCTTATCAAATAATTTATTTCAGCGCAGGGCAAGCAGCGCGGCACACATCAGAAAGAATCTGCAGTAGTAAACTCTGGACTATGTTGCAAAACACTTCTCAAAGGTTAGAGTGTAAAACTTTAATCTTTGCTTCCCCCTCTCTTTTCATGCCTCCTCCTATCCTTTTCTTTCCATCTGACTGTGTTGTTCTTTTCTCACCGGTGACAAACGAAGTCCACAGAGGGCGATGATCTGGCCAGGGCCATAAAGCCATCAGTCTTGGGACTGAGTTGCAGTCCCCAGTTCATTATAAGCCTTTATCAGTGGCAGAGATAGACAAGAAAGACTGAGATTGGATGCTTTAGCTTTGCCTCGGGAGGAAAAACCTTGTGTGAGAAGCGGTGTGTTTGTGCCTCCGGTCCTGTCATGTATTCACGTTTTTAGGCTCTGCTGTCTTCCTGTTTGTGCCTCCTCAGTTGGCTTGCAGGCTGATAACAGACTAAATTCTTTCCGCTTTTGGCCTCCACACCATCAGCCAGCACCTTTTCTATATTCTCTTTATACTGGCACACATGCACTGAGGCTCAACACACACACAACACAAGCACAGGGCCTTAAGTACTTGCTGGTGTGACTGTGGCTCCTCTGTCGTCTGAGAGTGATATGGCTCGCAGCCATCAAGTGGCTCAGGGGATGGATAAAAATACCAATAAGAGTGTATGCATGTGTGTAAGGAAGAGAGCAAGTGTCATTTTGGAACACAACGGTGCAAAGCCAATGTGTTTTAAATATATATTTTGTCATAAGCAAGTTAAGACTGAAATTAAGTTTCTTATCAATGGTTTTATCTTTTCTCAAAGTTTCATAGTTAATTCATGTCCTCAGTCACCAGAAGAAAAGTCCAAACTGCAGAATATGCGTCCATGCTGCTTTGTATTAGTCTTGATCTTGTTTTGAACCCCATTTTGCCCCCCTGATTATACTACCCCTGAAGTTGTAAATCATTAAGCAATAGACTCCTGTCACTTGCTTTAACAGTAAATGCATAGCCGAGGTCAGTAAAGGAAGCCATGATAGTAATGTGCAGTATCAGTATTTTTGGGAGGTCATAGATCAATTCAGTGATGATAAAATATTAGCCATTCTTCTTAGTTTCACAGTAGTCTTTGTAAGGCAATGCAATATAAGCTCAGTGTAGCCGGCTGTTTATGCCTGCATATGTGTGCATACACATAAATGCTGCAAACACGTGACATAATCTGAATACTTGCGACGAAGCTGTTGTATTACACTGAGAACATGGAAAGGCTTCTAATCAAGTGGTGAGTTTCAAAGCTGTAATTTGCCTGACCAGGGATTTTTTTCTCCATCTTTGGAAAGTTTCAAGTCACCATATGAGGCGCTCAGTTCATCATACGGCAGGACTGAGCTAATCCCACTTAATCTGACAGGGGGAAAGTTTGCCGCTCTGCAAGGATCAGAGGACTGAGGCTGCAGCTGTACTTCCTGCACCCTTTGATTGGCCTCTGCACACAGAGAGGAGAGGCATCCAATCACACGTCCAAGATTAGAGCCCATATTAATGAATAAACACATTTAGAAGCCTATTTTCGGTCTTTTCGTGCATTTCTCATCATTTTGATCCGTTTTAGCCTTTTTGTTTCCATAAATAGTGCTGGTTTTATCTGGCATATCTAGTCCAGGAACATTTTCACAGATCATCAGAAAAGAGTGAGAACCCTGACAGTTTATTGTGTAGCAAGCTCAGAGGGTGGCATCACTGCCCTGGGTAACATGTGTAACAGCTGGGTGCAGCTGTCATGTCAGAACTCCTCTTTTAAATGTTCCCATCGACAACAACAAGTCTGGAAACCACTTTTCAGTAGTTCAAGTCAGCTGTGGAAATGTCTTGCAGCTCGGAAAGAAAGACAAGCAACTACTGTTTTCTTGACAATTTATTTAGACCGGTGGGCCACGTGACAGGTGTTTTCTAAGTAGAAGACTAAGGAAAGTTATGTTGTGTAAAAGGGTGATTTGGGAGAGCATCTTGGATCACTATCTGTACCCTGGCTGGCCTTTTGCTCTGTTCCCTGCCACTGTTCCAACTGTCCCTGCCACGAAATGTGAAGAATGATACAGCGAACCCCCCCAGCCCCCTGTAAACCGCATATGCTCAAGCCCCCTCGTCCTCTACCTCCCCAAATATACACACAAATAACAGCTAACAGTCCTGGCCCCGTGTGTTTGACACCTCTGCGAAACGGACTGGCTGTGAAAGTCCACAGTCTATTTTGGGCTGCAGTTGTTAAGGGGTGGCTACTCCAATAAGTTCCTAGTGTACTGCCAAAGATAACGGCACAGAAGCGTGACCGAATGTCTTTTTAACCACAGGTCCACGCTCACATTTCACATGGGGGGGCCCCGACCGATGGCGTGTCTTTGTTTTGAAAGTCCGCAGTGGGATGCTACATGGTGATCGCACACGTACACTCCAGAAAGTATTTACAGTTGGTGTAGGGATATGAATTTAAACTCGTGACTTGTATCTGGGCTTGTGTGGTGATGATGACAGATAGAGACAAGGACACATCCAGGGTTCACATTGTGTCCGGGGAAAACTGATCTATGGTCGACAAGATTTGCAGAAACAGAAAAGGCATGACAACTGTGAGAAAGGTTTTTGATCAATAATTAGTCAGTTTGTTGCCTTTTCTTTTTTGTTTCTTCTTTTCATAATAAAATAAAAGAGCTGTAAAGCGAAATTGAAAATGGCAGGACAGATGTGTGCTAAAATGTATTAGTTGTAAGGACTTGTGCCAGGATGCATCAAAGCCTGGGGATTCAAAGTAAAAGGTTATGGGCTTTGCAGGTAGTAAAATCAAATACCAAGGCTTAGAGCATTAGTGGATGATGTACAGTGACATGTGAGCAACATATGTGGTCAGCCATGTCTGGAAAAGCACTACTCCAGCAGGACGTGACGGCGCGACTCAGAAAGGCATTATGTTCTTTGTCTTGCTTGTTTTGGGACAGATGCTCGGTAAGCAAAGCAGATTATATTGATTGGGCCATCTTTAGCAGGCTTTAAAAAACATATTGCATGAAGAATTCTGCATTTCTCTGTACACGGAGGTAGCTGGTGCACTTGTTGGCGTCAGGCGTTTGTGTGAGACCCAAACAGGCGTGTGCCGAAAAGACCCTCGGAAAGAAACTGTCACGCCCACGCACGCTTCCAAACACACACACGCAGACAAAAGAGACCCTTATTGTCCCTGTTCGTACTCCCTCCTGAATGCTGGTTGTGTTTATTTTGCAAATTTATGCTGACATTTGAGAGTACACCGCCCGTACCAGTTCACTGCTCCAGCAAAGGGTGTATGAATTATCATACCGCACTGTATAATATGATTTTCTCAAGTGACTCTTATTAGAATACACCACACTTTCCTCATCTCGTCTTCAGTTTTCCTACTCCTCCTCTGTCACTGTTTGAACTGGAGTCACTTCCCGACTGGCGGCGCTTTGAAAAGGCACAAATGAGACGTATAGATGCAGACTTGGGCTGTCCGAGTTGTGTCATCTCCGAGCGTCTGTCAGATCCACTTCACAACAAGAGCTGTGCTTCACTGTAGGCCACGCTCGCTCGCCATGCCTGTGTCGTTTCCACTCCCAAGGCAAAGCATTTGTTCTTGGCTTGATGGGAACTCGAAGCTGCAGTGGCTAAACAAATATATTCTGGCCAGTGACCGTTACTGCTGGAAGGAAATGCTGGAAGAGAGGGGAATAAAGGAAGTGAGCATGCCCAAAAAACTCTCCTCAGGGAATGTTTTTGGGTTTGGTGGCTTCCTGGCTATGCTATCACCCTCTGTCTCCATCTAACACATCCACACCTCCCATTGGGCTTTGCTGCTGATTTGCTGGTTTGGTGTCCTGCCCCCAGCTGATCCCCTGTCCCAAGTGAATCATATCTCTGTGGTCATGTGTATTTGTTTGGTTTAGTTGAGAACGTGTTTGCTCAAACAAAAGATGTTCCTTTATTCTTTAAAAAACACCATCAATATAACAATCTCTGTAGGTTACATGCCAAGCCTGTTGGTGGTGCTGTATTTGTGTTTATTGCTAGAACTTAATGTCTTGTCTGAGATATTAATAAGACTACACTCCTGAGCCCATTTCAAAATTTGCGAGTAAGTGTCATCGTGTAAATTGACTGACAAATCTCAACAGAAGTTTTTTATTTAATTGCGGAGTAACCCTTGACACTGATCTTTATAGATATCTTAAAGCTACGCATTTTGCTGTTGTGTGTGTGGGTGAATTGGGTGGGAATGACTATTTTTAGTACCAGGGGTAATCTCCGCTAAGAGCCTTTCAGGGCCGTTTCACTTGAACCTGGCCAAAACACTAAGCCAATAATCCACCCCACACACACTGTAACACATAGCAACGATGCCACACGATAAGACCAACCTCCCTTGTATTATTTAATAGTGTACTCTTTGAAACAGTCGGGGAGACGCCACACTCAAGGAACGCTTTATCTTTCGCTTGAAACAAGTCAAAAGGAAGTGAGAAACGTGTTTGCATAGAGATAAAGACACCTGATCAAAGTCAGCGAGTGAGGGAGGAAATAAAAGTGTGAAAGTGATAGCTAACAGCGCGAGGATGCTATGGTTAACAGGAGGAGGGAAACCTCAACAGACAGGGAGAGAAAGATGGAAGAGGAAGGAGGAAGGCCTTCTGTTAGTGAGCTCTGTATGATTCACGGTGAAGCACTGTTAGTCCTGGGCCACAGGCTGCTTCCCCGATCGAGGAAAAGGCCCATTGATCCCAGGCATGTGTAGGTTTGTGTAGTGCCTGCTTGCCTTGCAGGGGACGGAGCCCAGCACTGTTCTTCTGCTCTGCAAGTCTCCCACTTTCCCACTCTCCCACTGATAATCATTGTTGCACAGCCTTGAACAAACTGTGGTGTTTCTGAAAATCAGACAGTCAAGACAAATGATTGTTTTGTTTTGGCAGTAACATCAGTTTAAAACTTGTTTGAGGTATGATGCTAAAGCACATTTTTTGTGGCACACTCTTTTGATTAAGTAGGGGTTTTAATCAAGATCACCTGCTATGTCTGTTTTAAAGCTCCTCGAGCACATTTTTGGCTCTGTGCATCTTGTACTGTACATGGGAAGCACTAGTTTCTCAGGTTGAGTCTAATTTCAAGAGTTTTGTCATCCATGCAGAAAAAACCCTCCCCATTCGAACTAAGCTTTATGATGTGCACTGCATGCTTATAGCTTCAGCTTATTTCCCCCCTGAAGCATTTAAGTCGGCACAGGCCTCAAATAGTTCAAGAGGCTCTTGGAGGCTCTGTTGATGCATGAGTGACTGGATGCTTGGATGACTCACTTGCTGCCCAATCAGTGGAGGCTAAACTGAAAGCAGAAGCTTTTACAAGCTTTTGCTCATTGCAAATTCCAAACATTTTCTTCCCTTTTACTTCTGGTTAAACAAATACATGAATGTAGAATGAAAAATCTGAAATGTAAAATAAGTTTGAGGAGTCCTATTTAGTAGGCTACTTAGTACAGAATTGTGTGGTTTCTGTAAAGTAATTATCCGGTACAGAACAAAGTAAACTTTGTATTTTTACTCTAAAATGATTTGTATTACAAGACTGTTACACAGTGCATCCACAATACATTTCCTAACCTGTGATAGAGTTGCTGACCTCAGGAAGACAGCAGCACAAAAATTGTCTGCCTGTTAATGTGCTTTCTCCAGAATATTCAGGTAGACTTGGGCGTGAAAAGACTCTTTTGAAGCATCTATGGATTTGTTGTATAATAACTTGATGGGCAGACTGAGAAAGGATTTTCAAGTGTTGGACACTTGTCGTGAAGTGGTCAATGGCCATTGATCACTTCTCATTTGGCAGGCTTTTCACAGTCTCCGTACAGGTGTGGTCAGCTAAATGTAAACTGTGAAAAGCAAACTAAAAGCAACATGATAAGTATTCCCAAAGGAACAGATCATAGATTGAGATGAAACACAGCTCAGCATTCGATATCGATGCTACAAAGAACACCTTAGCTCTCATTCCCCCCTTCTTCTCTCACGTAGAAGAGATAGCCTGGCATTGATGTACATGCAAGCTTACTTTGATGTTTCTTTACTAGGTGCATCCCCATAATGTTAGCTCTCAGACTACATGCGAATGAAAAGCTTGTGAAGTCCTAAGCATTCGACCACGTGCAGCCCATACACATTAGAGAAGATAAAAAAATGCTCTGATAACATCCCCACAAAGTCATGACATGGATAAGAGGCGTACATTCTGCAGTGACAGCCTTCTACCTGGATTCAGCAGCGACAAGGCACTCACACAGAAGTCAAGGTAAAAGATAATGCGTTTATTTAGTAATCAGCAAATAGCTTTTATGCTGTGGGTAAGTGGTGAAGCCTGCGAGGCCTTGATAAGATCGTTTGCTTTCAGGTGTTTCCCTGTCGCACTGCATAAGCCACTGAGTGCAAATTGAATAGGGTGACCTTTTTTGCTGCAGAATCAAATCGACTGCATTTTCCCCAAAAGATTCTGCCATTTCAATTACCATAAATTTGTGATATTGCGTCCCCTCCACCTTGTATGCACAAACACATGCGCACATTGATGTGGAGTGACACAGGGACTCGCATTGTCTGAGCACACTGCTGTATCTTGTCCACTCTATCCTGGCTCTCCAAGTGTTGGCATCTTTCCGAGGAAGACATTACTGTGACAAATGAAACGCCACAAACGCTGGATGGGCTTGGCAGGGCCTGAAAGGTCAGTGGCTGCTGCGTTTGTGTCCAGGAGTCTGTGTGTGAAGACGGTGTCAACAGTGGATTAGAACACTGAACAAGAGTATTTTTAATCGTTTTGCTTCCTTTACAAATATATGTAAATGTCAAATCCAAAGCATAATTGTTCTGAAGACACATGCTTAACTGCTGATTCTAGCCAGGGGAATGTGGCAGTGCACGTTTAGCAGCATGGACACTAAAAACAGTCTATTTTTCCCTGCTGCCTTCCCTCTGTTCCTCCAGCAAATTATCAACAGTGTAACAGTGTGTTCAAAGGCCCCTTGCTTAGTGGTGCACATTCAGAGCTGCCGACTTAAGCAAATAGCTATTTGCATTCCATTAGGCGAAAAAGCAGAGGGAAGCACCATTCCTCATCCCATCTCAGCATCTCGCTGAATATTCCGTATATGAGGCTCCAAATCTCTGTTTTCCTCCCCCTCCTGCTGGGATCGCCACAGTGAGTCAGAGTCAGAGCAATCACAGCAATCAGTGTTTTCCTGTGCCAAGCCGATTGGAAAGTAGCTGCCAAAACAAAAGAGTGAGCGGCCAATCATTGTGATGGCGGCTGATTCTGTGGTGTTAGCAAACGTTTTCTTGGACCATCTGTTGGTCAGCTGGAGTAAGAAAACAACAGCAGCTCGGGGCAGGAGTGTAGACGGGGAGGCACCGACAGGACGCACCGACCCACTGGGTTGTAGGAGTTGTTTAGTTAGTTGTCTGACTAACGGGATAGAAGGTACTTCACTGTTTTCAATATCTCATAATACAGCTTTTACATCACTATTTATTTATTTAACACTGTCCCTAAATTTCCTTGGTAATTTTCCTGAGCATAACAATTGGGAAAAGAAATACATTTTTAGCCTTTATAAAATAGTGCAAAAAAAAAAATCTGATAAATGAACAATGCTGATTTCTAGTCGTTACAATCAAATCCTTTGGAGAAAAAAAATAGATGAATGTATTTTGACAAACACATTACTGTTGTTTTTTGATCTTTGGTTCAGTGGAAGCTTTTCTTGGCTGTACATTTACGGAAAGGTACAAAAGTGTGAGCGTGATTTTTGACCCAAAGTTGTACCTAGAGAGAGTCAAGCGTGTGTGAAAGCATGTGACGGGAACAGCTGATGTCAGCACACGTGTGACAGGAGTACAGGAGATTTTTAACCGGCAGCAGCAGGGTTACCCTTCACCGAGGGAAGAACTAGAAAGAACAGCAGCGCTAACATCCCCTGGGTCGGCGTCTCGATCGGATCCGACCTGTGTCACGACGTCTAACAACACTTCTTTTTCTCTCTAGATATATCCTCTCCTCGCTTCCTTTTTTTTCTCTGCCTTTCTTTTTCCATCAGCTCATCTGATAGTGCTCTAACTGTCTCAAATGGTTCCCGAGAGATGCATCATCCTGGCACACACTCACACTCACACATCTCGGTCTTCACTGATGGGACGAACCGTTTCCTCACTGATATGGTACTCGCATAGAATTCCAAACAGAAACAGACATCTGGCATTTAAACAGTTGTTCATCGTCATTCAGGACACTGCCGTTTGTTATTTAAAGGGGGGTAAAAAGAAGTGGATTTCAAGAAGAGTGAAAATTGAGAGGCAAGATGAGGCATTAGGTTCGCCTGCTGCCACCTGTGAAGCTTTGGTTGAGCAGTGAAAAATCCCGACACATTCTCCTTTCTGAACATGCATGGGTTTTATTCAAGGGCATCATTATTACACTGAGTCAGTGTTAGTGCTGGGAACCTGTGGAGCTAATTTGTGGTAAAGTGCTTGAAGATTTTTACTGTAAAATCCAACAGATTATAATATGCACAGTATTGAATAGAGTACTAAGGTTATGTGTCCAAAATATATAGCCGGTGAATGTATTCCATAGGATCATTTGGTTTAAAATGGTTTCTGAATAACGAGACGCACTATTAACTCTGTACTCAGACGGAAAACTACAAGCGCTTGCACTCTAATGCTATGTGTTACGGAGCCAATAGCAGCCATGAACACAATGGAGGTTTCACATTTAGTTTTATGATTTGGAACACCTTCGGAGTGTGCCACACAGGGACTTAACAGTGTTATGTATGGTTCCAGCGCTCCGAACAGGCCATAATCACCCTCTCTCCATCTCAGTAAGCTCGTACTAAATGACCAGACGTCTCCGGCGGCTGCCATGATTTGTCTCTGGGCCGCGCATCGTGCCGTACCTTCCCCTCCTCGTCTCCCCCCTTCTCCGCTGCCATATGTTGTGGCTGTGCGACCAGCCGACGTGTCAGGCCTGACTAACGCCTTAACGGCAAGATCGACTTTGATTTATTTCCTCTGAAATCTGGGGGCCGAGGGGTAATAACACAGAATGACATTATTTGTTTATCAAATTCAAGGCTGCTTTTCTTGGCAGGCGAGATGTGACGACTCGATACCACCCCTACCCCCCCTCTACCTCACGTAAACACGTACCCCCCGTGAGTTCTGATTGTGCTGTGATTAGAAGGTCTGGGTAGTCACTTAACCTCACACAAGCATAGGAATCCTAACATAGCACAGGGTATGAAAAAACAAATTGGGATGAAGCAATTAAAGTGTCAAAGCAGAGATTTACTCGCATCGTATAATTTGGAGTCCGATCTTTGAAGAATGTTTTGTGTCAGAAGCAGCTGGTTACTATATTTGCAGGCAATGAGGAAGAGAGAAGAAGAGTGTGAATAAAGTGTACTTTAAATACCAGATGACCCATTAAATGGCTGATATTATATCAGTCCTCAGTGAGTGTCTGTCACATGTTCTGCTGCTTGTTGCAAGATAACAGTAGGACTGTGCAGTCCAATGAGACGGCTGCCATATCTTTTTTGGCATCTTCACAACACTTTTTAACATGTAAATAATGCAGTGCCCCTGAAAGACGCTTGTTAAAATTTGATCCCTGGCAAACGTGTTGGGGAGCTTGGAATCCTCAAGAAGCAATTAGCAGATTTAATTTGGCTATTTGCCCCCGCGTTCCCATCGTGTGTTTGTTTAAAACTTCACCTTCCTTATCAGCTGTGTGAATAGTATCTCTTGGAACACAATGCTGTGGTGTGGAACTCAATAAAAGAGTTAAAGGCAAGGACAATCTCAAAGACAGCCTGTCTGATAACAAAAGGTCCTCACCTAATAATGAACAACTGGAGTTGGCTTTCTTTTTTCCGACACGGAGAAGCTAGGGCGAAGGAGGGGGAGAGAAAGTCTGCCAGCACTTGCCAGCATGTTTTATGGCTAATTGAAGCATTTGGAATAAAACAGCCTCAAAATGGCACCCTTTAGAATTAGAGCGGGGTTAATATATTGTGATCCCACAATTAGCCCAGGATTGTTAAGATCTCTCTAATTCGGTGAGGTCCATTAAGCGGGATGGGCAAGAAAGTGCTCCCTTCGAGACGATTTTTCTCTTCTCTCTTTGTTCTTGCTGCCCCCTTTTCCACTCAGCAGCTGCTGTAGTAATCAATATAAATGGACATAGTCGGCAGCACGTTGCCAGGTTATACTGGCATCCAGCCTTGTTGAGGACCATATCCTTAGGTCCCCCTTAGAGAGTTACAAAAGGCAACATTGTCAAGTGAGTAGGTTAGAGAGACTTTAATTCTCTTCCTGTGTCCTTTTTACACTTCACCTTTTGTCTAAAAGTTAGAGCTTTCAGAAATTAGGAACACATGGTACATTATCTTGTTACATTCTGCAATGACATTATAGGTTGCAGTCACTTTTTTGCACTCTAGTTTTGTTCTGGGTAAGGGGAACATAGACAGACACAAACTGAAGAAAGATAGTATAATTTCTGTGTAAGGTGTGGTTCTTCGAAAGCTGGCCCTCCTGGACATTAGATAATGCTCTCTCCAGTGTACAAAAGACCACTGAGGTTTACTCTGTAGCCCAGTTCTCAAATCCCCACTTGGCCTGTGAGTGACTCCAACAGACCCAAAGCCGCAGCAGTGGCGGCTGGAGCATGATCGTCACGACTCACACTTTTACAAGTGTCTCTTTCAGAATATGAGAGTCCCTTAAGGGTTATCCTCTGTGATACAGCACACCGGTGGGAACTCGCCAACTGGTGGAGCTTTTAAAATGGGATTGAAATCATTTCATTGGAGACTCCCACAGAAATCCCCCAATCCTTTCCCTAGCATGGTATAATGAAACCTGCTTGCCTTATCAACCTAAAATTTCAAATATTGTCACATACCTGCTCAAACTGCAGTTCCTAATGTGAACTTTAGAGAGGTGAAACACACTGCTGTGCTGGTTGTGGAGGTTAGGCAGATGGCTAGCTCATTACACACTAATTTGCAATAATCTAAAGTGGTCCTACTTTCAGTTTCTCATTCAAGGGTGTATATTTGGGCTAAGAAAAGGCTAAACCTTTATCAACAGTTAATACCCACCCGCTTAATGCCCAGGTAATAACTCGGGAAGCTGGAAAGCGCTGAACATTTGAGTTGCACCGGCTTTCGGCGCAGTGGATTTGACGCTTCGCAAGTAATTAAACAGCATGCCACCTCATACAGAGCAATTTCCTGTGAGGCATTTGCTTGCCAATGGCCCCAGTCTATGTCACGTTATCTCTGTGAAATATGTCCCCTTTATCATTTTTTAATAATGACTGAGTGCTCGCGTTGTTAGGAGAAAAATCTACTCAATGAACATCAGATTTACCTCACTGTTACCGAACGTCCGAGATATCTGTGTTATCTCCAAATGAAAATTGGAGGGAGGAAAGCATTAAAATGTCTGCTTTCTCCTGGCTCCAAATTCATGGTGGGTGCGTAATTGTGTCGAGTCAGTGGGGAAGACAGAAACAAGTGGGTGGGTGCATTCTGGGGACGAGGTGTAGTGCTGGTATCTGAGAGGTTGGTGCACCCCTCGGCATAATGATGGCCACACGCCGTTGCCGAGCGATGCTAATCCTGCCGTGTGCATAAAGGGATTTGTTCTTGTTGGGCTGGCCACAGAACGTCCCAGGGTGACGAAGCTGTTTATCTTTCCGCTGTCTTAAAGTCCCCCGGGCTTTTATGGCCCTGGAACTTACACTTCCTTTTGTCGCTGTGCACAGATACAGTCATGAGGCACTCTTAAAGCTACACCGGGCATTTTTTGGTAACATTTGTCAGCTTTTTGCCCTAAGTTTACGAGAATCTAGCAGAATACGTCTTTTGTATGTCTCTCATTCCCTTGTGCTCATATCTGTATCTATACATCTGTTTTCCTCAGATTTGTGTCATAATCTCAGCCATTAACTAGCCAGCTGCAGCAAGCGCACAACTGTTGTGGCACATCAAAGCGAAGCTGAGTGGCAAGAACAAGCTGTGTTTTTTCACAGTGTTGATAAGAACGGCTGCCTTTTCATGACATACCAACATCACGAATATAACAAACAGGTGCTAATGTTTTATTATCATCAGGGGTGCTCGCAAACCACTATCTTGTCTCATTTTGGTTGTGTACAATAGGAAAAAAGTGTACTTCCTGAGCGCCGCCCACCCTGACTTATTCCTCTCCTCCCTCGATACTTGCTACTTGTCAGCCTTGGTAATGGGTTTTTTGGGGTAGATATTATTTTGGTCCAGTAAGCTGCGTGCTTAAAATATGAGTGACAGGCTTGACTCACTTTTGCAAGGAGGAGAATTTAGTTTTTAAAAAAGACTGCCAGAATACAGCCAAGTCTACTTTTTCAAAAAAATTGAATGGAAATACACGTCTCCTCACTTTATTAAGAATGAAAGGCTGCATTCACCACCCACCATGTCCATTTCACTGGAGGAAAACAAAAACTTCCCTTGACTAAAATGTCCTATATTTTCTGTCTCTCCATTTGTCTCTGTGTGTCTTGCTCTTATTCCCCTCCTAAGAAGATAGATGAAGAAAATGAGGCCAACTTGCTGGCAGTGCTTACAGAGACCCTGGACAGCATCCCGGTGGATGAGGACGGATTGCCTTCGTTTGAGGCCTTGGCAGATGGGGACGTGACCAATGCCAGTGACCGGAGCTGTCCCTCCTCCCCCGACGGCTCACCGCGTACCCCCGAGCCAGAGGAGCCTTCTCTGGTAAGACCACAGGCTGCTCTTTCTCTTCATTATTTCCACGATCCAAACACATGTTTTAGAGACACGACCTCCAACCCTGGGCACGCTGCTGCTCCTCTGCCAGTCTGTGGCAGACACCAGATAAGACTCTTTGACAATTCTTGGCACCACGTGCGCCTATTCTTCTGTCAGGTTTGTGGTCATGACCAATTCTGCCACATTTCCCACAGTGTGTGCTGAAGCAAATACACAGAGCAGAGAAATAAATGCATTGGATGTGGTGTTTGCTGCTCAATGCTAATTACATAACAGTGCGACTGGCACCGGTTCAGTGTTATAACAAGTGTGGTAGGGTCAGCTGTGGTGGAAACTGCCATGGGTTCTGAAATCAAAATGGTACATAATTAAAGTCTGGGTAAACGAGGATATTTATCTCTTTATTTGTGTTCATATAACCTGACTTGGAACACATCTTGACACATCATTCATCTTGTATTCCTTTTATTGCTTTACATTTTATTGTAGTACAAACGGAAAATAATATATCTCTAATCTGCACTGCAAAGACATCTTGGTGGTTAATATATACACTCTTTGCATGTTTCTTTTTGCAACACCTAAGAACACTGAAATGCTAGAATATATAGAATAGAATACATAATTAGAAACAACACATGTATGTTGATACTGTGTGTGTGGGGTTGTACAGTAATAATAGTAATAGTAATAACAGTAATATTTGTAGGTGAAACAAGCAGAAGTTGCAAATGATTTGACCAAGCAGGAGTCTTGTGACTAATACAAAAAGCCACTACCTTTTCATTCCATACTGGTTGCTTCTGAATGACCTTTCGCCACACAGGCGAGAGTGTTTATTCCAATACATTAGAGAAGCTTTGTTTTGTGTACACATAAAACACCAGCGCTGGAAAATGTGACTCAGACTGTCACACACTAAGTTCACTATCTCTGATGTTGTGCTTTTCTACTACAGTACACATGCATTTTTTTTTTTTGATTTACTGGTCTAATTAGAAGAACATTTGAATAACCTCACTTCTCCCCCTCCTCCTCCCTTTTTTCTTCTTGTTCCATTTGGGTCCGTTCGCAGCTGAAGAAGCTCCTTCTGGCACCCGCAAACTCCCAGCTCAGCTATAATCAATACACAGGTGGCAAGGCACAGAACCATGCAGCCAACAGCAACCACCGGATCAGACCACCACCTGCCGTCGTCAAGGTAGGGACACACAACGTGACAAATGTACGCACGCAGATACATGCACTGCCCCGCTGCTTATTCCGCTCATGTCCTCACATATTCTGTTAGTGTTTATTTATCTCTCCCTCTTCTCTCGTCTCACTCTTGTTTTGGTGGCTGCTGTTAGAAGACTTTCGACTACAGCTCTAGCCTACTGTCCCAGGGGGCCATCTCATAATGAAAACAGGCTGATTGCTGTTGGGCTTTTCCAGGCGAGGCTTCGGCACCGTTGTCTCATTAGCTCCTCCACTTATCTGCCCTAGTATAGAGTCTGTTGGAAAAAAAAGTAAAAACTACGACAGGCAGTCTTGCGGCGAGATTGATGCTTTGAGATGACTAGATCAAAATATCAGACTTGATGTTCTCATTAGATGGCTCTCAAAAGAGTTTTTTTTTTCCAAAAGGGTGGGCTTGATTAAGATTAATGCTAGTGAGTTAAAGTATCATATGGTTTTGAATGTGAATAAATGAAGTATGTGATTTCAGTAATCGCTTTGCATTTGGCATCAGGACATGACACGCTCCATGTTGGATGTCATATTTAGCTTCCAGCGCCTCATCATTTGCTCTTGTTTGAGAAAAAAACGTCTGAAATCTCTATTTGTTCTGCTTTCCCTGGTGCTTAAAATCCTCAGGATAAAAAAAAGCATCTGGATGTGATGATATAGTGGGGTAAACACAGATTTGTGGGGCTGTACATACCGTGTTTGCACATTGCAGCACGTCAACCTTCCACACACAGTCTATTTTCATACTGTGCCTTTGAGTCATCCATTTCTGGAGCACAGCGAATGAGGACTCCCGGAGGACATGGTGTGCGTAAAGAGCTGTGTGGTGGTGCTCCAAGGGCCACGCAATTAAGATGATGGGCGGACTGCACTCCCACCATTGCCTCCCAGACAGTTGGGCAACCACTGTGCTCAGGCTGTCTCCATCACTTTTAGCCTCTCCCCAGTTCCATTCTTTTCTTCTTTATATCTCTGTCCTCTTAAGAACTCAAATATTCCTACAACTGCCAGCTCCACTAAGTGAACACCAAACTAAATGCTTTTCTCTCTCTTGCCCCTGTTGAGCAGACGGAGAGCCCATGGAATGGCAAAGCAAGAGGGGGTTCGGGCCAACAGAATCGTCCGGTGAGGCGGCCCTGCACTGAGCTGCTAAAATACCTGACAGCCACTGATGACATCCTGCTCCACACCAAAGCCAGTGAAGCCAAAGGCCCCTGGGGGCCCGGCAGTAGCAGAGACAAGAGCGGCCTGGGTCTAGGCGCCTCATCCTCCTCCTCCTCACCTTCTTCGTCATCCACCTCTTCGTTCTCCTCCCTTTCCTCCACCTCATCATCCTCCTCCTGTTCAGCCTCCAAGAAGAAGTCGGTGGTGTCGTCGCAGCAGCAGCAGCAGCAGCGAGGTGAGCGCCGGGCTGCAGGCGAGTGTAGTGTGGCTGGTGTTGGGGCTGGGAAGTGGCAGCGTTGCCATGCTCATCATGATCAGGAGTCCCAGGGCGTCTCTGTCCCTGTCTGCCACACAAGCTCCACCTGCGGCCATGCCCGCCCCAAACTGGAGCACAGGGCGCCCAGTGAAGAAGGAAGGCCGCCAGGCGACGGGGGCCGCCTGGCCGCCGCTAGCTTTATTAGGTATATGCATTCTTATTCCCTCCCTCCCAGAGAGGCGAGTCACAGCTGTGGGCATTGCCGAGAGGCTGCAGGCGCCACTCAGGCTAGTGAGGGCTTTGGCAGGCAAGGCCGTAGTAACGCTAGTGGTGCCCACCACGCACCACATAGACGCATCACACTGACTATTAAGAAAAGAGATGAGAAGCCAGGCCACCCCTTACTCAGCCAGCTGCTCACCTCCAAAAAAAAGCCTGCTCAGTACCAGGTCCACCTTCTCCCACGCAGTGCCAGTCCTTTACCCCGCACTCAGAAAAAAAATTCCTATCAGAGGTCGGAGAGCCCTTTCCTGACTGATTCACAGATGGAGAAGGAAGAGTTGAAAGACAAAATTTATATTAGACACGATGAGGCTGAAGAGCCTGAATCTAGGCCCCTGTTGTCGCCTCTGACCTTTGACCTAGAGAGCTGGGGGTCCCAACCAGACTCAGAGATGAACATGGGCTTTGGACTAGAGCTGGGTTGGCCCAGCCAAGGGGACTGTGGGGAGGATGTTGACCATGATGATGTTGATAATGATGGTGTTGATGTTGATGATGACCATGTCATGGGCAGCAGCCCCACTACGGTGCTCTCACAGGGCCCAGCGAGCCCACTGTTCCCCACCCCTCCCTGCGTCATACCAGGGCAAGGGCACCCACACAGGCAGGCACTCAGCGAGCACCCCGACGACCAGGGCCACCCATTGTTAGGTAATCATGACTGCATCCCCCCCACTGGCCTTATCTCTGCTCTCTCTTCTCCCTCTCCTGCTTTAACCACTTCCCAGTTTGACTTAACAACTAACACGTATTCTAATTCGAATCTAACCGTCATTCTGAGGGCATCCACAACAAACAGCCTGCTAGCCAATGCTTTTTGCTAGTCCCAGAGGCAAATGGGAAATTAAAATTAGCAAAAAGGAGGGGGTGGGAAAAGGAGCGAGCCTTGTCTTGCTACTGTATGTCTTGTATTCATAAAGTTGACCCTTGAACCATCTTTGGCTGATTGAGCAGAGTGTGCTGAATATGTACATTTAGTCTCGGAGCCCAGACGCTGCACTTTAGTGTTGTGCCACTAAAGCCACGTCCCCTTAGCTGGAGCACAAGCCGGCCAGAGCCTCGGGCAACTGCACAAGCTTCTTTGACTCTCCTTTCTTCCTTCTTTTCCCTCTCCTCTGCTGTTGGTGCATGCAATTATGACTTTACTAGAGAGGGGCTCACCCACTGTCATTGTCTTGTTTGTGGCATTGTCGCTGTATGTCCGTATTCCATTTGGGTCTGCTTGTTGTTTTGAAGCGGGTGTGTCTGTGTGGTTAGGCCCTGTGAAACATGTACCATCACTCCATCCTGCCTCACAGAGTAAACAGTCTAAGAGCATAAACTGTTAGAATGGGGTCAATCACAAAGCTTTGTAAAATAGTTTCTTAGACATATTTCTAACCAGGGATGGGTGTTTTTTTTGTAGTGATAATTGCTTTTAATAATGAGCCAATTTGAAATAATTGTTGCAGAATGTGGACTTGAGTGTTATAACTAGATCAATAATTACCCATGCTCCTTTGTGTTCTGCAGCCAAACCAACCACCTTGCCACTTCCTTTGACCCCAGAGTCTCCAAAGTAAGTGTGAGAAGTTTTTCCACATTTTTTAGGCAAAAAAGCAAGAGGAAAAACAGACAAAGAAAAGACTATAATCCAAGTTGAGGCATTTTTGTGACTCATTTCCATTTTTTATACCACAAAACTTTAAAGTCCTGTTTGCACATCGACAAGTGAAATTTTTACACTTTTTTGTCTTGCAGTGACCTCAAGGGATCACCGTTTGAGAACAAAACCATTGAACGCACATTAAGTGTGGAGATTGCTGGAACCCCAGGTAAGCATACATGTCATAAATAAAATAAAAGTAATGAATATAGAATTTGACAAAAGAAGACGAGTCATTTAGTTGCGTGGCTCTTAATGAGTTAATCCAGCTTCCATCACTTCAGTTCAAAGTTCAAGGTGAAAGCACAAAAGAACATTTTATGTGCCAGAGTATTGATTAGGGTTTCCAATCTCCTTGGGGTTTATTAGTAAGCCCCTCCCACCACCTCTGCCCCTTGAGTTAATATTCTGCTCCTATTCCTCTATCAGATCTAATGCTCTCAGACTGACAGCTTACTTAGCCCACACATCAAAAGAAAATTGAATTGGCAGTGTTATTGTTTTAATTGGTTTTACTGGGTAATTCAGTTTGGCTTGTATTATCTGTGCATTTCGTCTTTGACTATATGTCCCATGACATACAGGCAATTAGATCAACTGACATGGGACCTTAGTGTTAGGACGAGGCAAGCATGCTGTTTCATCAATGTACTCATTACTTTTTGAATTGTGTAGCTAAATCAACAGCCAAAATTGTAAAAGAAACAGAAAGGTTCACAGTGGCAGTAGCTATTCATTTACCGTGCAAGTCAATTGTCCTTCTTGCACATAGCAAATGGTCTACCCCAATTTCGTTGTATTTTTTGTGCAAACCCCAAGAGAAGTGTTCAGAAGACCTCCTGACCTCTGTCAAAGTGCTGTTTAACCCTTTTGTGTAGATAAGCTTTTAGGGTCAAAGGGTCTGACTGGTGAGACCTAAAGAAAGGCTGTTGCTAAAGCTCCAGGGCAATCAGGCAGTTAATATTTCTTCCTGTTTTAATGCACATGGGTGAGTTTACTGACCCGCGGCCATCTACCTCTCCGGTGCTGGGCCGATTTCACAGGAACAGTCCGGACTTTTGTGGAAATTTCGGATTGAAAATTAGCCTGAAAGTAAGCGTTTCAGTCTTGTGTTGTGTCAGAGAGACGAAGATAAATCCCGTGGAGCTGTCAGGTCCTGAGTTCGAGGTCCTTTGAGGATTAAAGTAACATTTTATGACAATGGTGATTATTGTGGTGTGACTTATAACCAGATGGAGATTAGGCAGGTTCGCTGCTCCACAATTCACCTTCAGGCTCCTGAACTGTTGGAACTTTCCATGGAGTATTGCCAATGCCATATTACTTTATACTTTTATGAGATGGTGTAGTAATAGTGTTTTCATTGAAAGATAACATCTGTAAAATCAGTATATCTTGTCCAGAGCCAGACATTGGACTCATTTTGGACTGTGTTTTCTTGACACATCCAAGTGAGGAACAATAAAGCTGCAAGAGGCATTGATGCCCCCTGGGATTTGACTGTTCAGGCCTAATCTCTGCCAAGCTAATAGATTTACCCTGTGCTGCTGTGTTGTCTTTAATTACTGTATCTCATGACACTGGGGTGGTCTGTGTGTGTTGCTATTTGCATGGCTTACCGCCGGATCAACTCTTTAAGCCCGGAGTTGTTATTCGCTCTGAGGTCTTCTCCCAATTTCCAGCTGGACGGGAAAATGATTGGGAAACGCTTCCTTTCTCTCTGCGTCTTCAGTTTTCTCGCTGACAGCTCAGTGATTGGTGTTTGCATCTGTGGATCATCCATCATGAGCGAGTTTGACTGAGAGGCACATATTTATCTAATTCTGATTTATTTCACCCCCATCACTAATGGCTCCTAGTTTATGACCCCACGCGCACATTGTTTTGGACAGATGGTGCTTCATTGTGCAGCACCCTCCCCTTTTCTTCCTCTCTCTCCTTTTCAGAGGCCTTTTCTATTACGAGGGAATGAAGGTAAACTGTATTTGGAATGCCTACATATAGACATACCCTGATAATAACTCTGACTATGATAAGCCCCTGGATTTGCCATTCCAAACACAGAAAGAGGAATATTTATGTATCACTCACTCTCTCTGCAAAGCTGTCTTCCCGGTGCACGCTCTGGATTTAATACTAATAGCTGTCATTTGGTGCAATTCGCCAGCAAAGGGGAGAATGATGCATTATAAGAACGGCAAAGAAGAGAGGAGAGCGTAGGTGTTTTCAAAGTGGCTGACTCTTGTGAGACTGTATACTGCCTGGGTTTGGGTGTGTGGGCATATTTGTTCGATGGAAGAGATGGCAAGAGACAAAACCAGAGATTGAAAGATGGCAGACAGGTAGAGAGAGGAGAGAGAAAAAAGGGACAATACAAGACTTGGGAGAGAATGAGAGTAATGGCGGCGGCTGTTTGTGTGAGTGCATTAACAATGCTATAAAGTGGGCTCATCTCAGGACTTCCCATATAAATGCCATCTGTCTGGTTGTAAATCTGTAGGAGGCAGGGGGAGTAGAGGGTGTGGAGGGGTGGGGTACCACAGGAGCAGTAGGGACATGCCATCTGAGAAGAATGACAACCCATTTGCAGCTACAATGCAGACATCTCGCCATGACAAGCCGCGCTGAGAATGTTGTTTCTGTTTTGTTTCCAGTTATCCCACATAACTGCATGGATGCACAACACTGGTTTAAAAAAATACTGTCTTCACCTAAACATAACCATTTAAGTTATTTAGTACTGTTATAGTCTCACAAAAATAAATCATAAATAAATCATGCATATATCTGTAAGGTGGTTAAGATACACCATTTTTCTTCTAAACGGGTACATTTGATGTTCCTAGAAATGAGAGATAGGAACAATTCAAAAGCTGCTAAATGGTCCTGAAACGATGCCACTGATCACCTTTTAGAATGATATAAAGCTAAAAGGTTTTATTCAGATGAACTGGCTGGTGTCCAGTGTGGAGCGGATACTGTATGATTCACGTGCTGTAATTTTTTTTTTGATCAGATGCATTAGGTTTGTCCTCTACAGGGTTTTATGTTGTGTTTTTTCATAAAAAGAAATCTTTCCAAGGTCAGGAAGGAAGCGGATGGCAAGTCATCCGTATTACAACACCACCATATTAAGTTACACCAAGCATTACATTAATCTGTCAAGATTGCAATAAAATCGAGATCAGGATTAGGCCGAGTGAAAGTGAATATTTTAATCAAGCATGTATCTGTGTCCACTGTCCATAAAGTGACCTGAGTTTATAGACAGGGGGAGGAGTTGAGGGCTATTTGGGTAGGTTTGGATTATGACTCCATTTAAATTTATGTCCTGTACCAACCTCTGTATCTCCCTCTTTCTGCAGGTCTGACACCACCTACCACGCCCCCACACAAAGCCAGTCAAGAGAATCCTTTCAAAGCATCTCTCAAAACCAAGTTGTCTTCATGTTCCTCCTCGGCCTTGGCGTGCAAAAGAGCCAGGCTGAGCGAGTCGGGCCCCGGCGCTCTGGCCCTGGCTCCAGGTGCCTCAGGCGGGGGCCCCACCAGGAAGGGTCCTGAACAGACTGAGCTTTATGCCCAGCTGAGCAAAGCGTCCAGCGCTCTCCCTTACTCCCTGCACTTGGCAGGGGGCGCTGCCGAGGACCAACGTGGCACTAGCAACAACAAGCGGTCTCGTGGACACAGTGACCACGACTACTGCCAGGCGACAGCATGCGCTAAGAAGGACGGCAGCACAGCAACCGTTACCACGATTACAGCAGCGGTCACTCCTCCAGAGGACAGGCATGCAGAATGTAATGACTTAACCATGCCACCATCTTCATCTTCATTTTTGTGTTCTCCAATGTCAGCTACATCCACTTCTTTGGCTAAGCAGCAGAATTTGGCCTCACTGGATGGAGAGGCAGCCCAAATTCAGGAAAAGGAGAGCACCGCACAAGAGGCCACGAGTGACCAATCCTTTGCCACCAACCGGAAACTCATGTGCGATCAGGAAATCCGTGCAGAACTCAACAAGCACTTTGGAAACCCTTTACAAGCGCTATACAGCCAAGAGAGAGAAGCAAAGTCTGCGGCTCCTCAGTCCCCCGAGAAGAAAGTGGAAAATGACAACTCGTCTCAGAGGATGCCCGGATCCAGCTATCTGCACCCGGGCTTTCTGCCCTTCCACGATGACCTAGATCTGGGCCGTGAAAACCGCTTCCTCTATCCATGGGAGGGCACTCCTCTGGACCTCCTCTTCGACTGCTCCCCCTGCTCTCCCTCCTCTTCTCCTCCATCCAGCTGCTCCCCTTCACGAGGCTCAGTGTCCCCGCCTTCCTCCCTCCTCCTCTCTCCCAGCAGGCCTTTCTGCTGGACCAGCGGCGGGTCTCGTTCCCGGTCACGTTCCCACTCCGGCTCCCGCAGCTCCTCTTCACACCACCGGAGGCGCTCCCTGTCCAGCTCACCCGACAGACGGCCCTCCTCCTGGTAGGTCCCCCATACCTCCACATCCTGTACTCAAATGAGACCTTAGACACAGTAGGAGTCTGGTCTGGAGGCTCAGTTTTGAGTAGTTAACAGAGCTGCTGCTAAAAAAGATAGACTATAAGGACTCAGCGTGGGGCTTGACCTCCTGCAAGTCCACAACTACATGCAACACATTAGTCATATCTAGACTAGATGATATTATACAAACTAAACAGAAATATTCACCAAATACTGCCACATTGAAACAAAATCAGTGTGCAAAACTAGGTAGAGTTAGATGAGCAAATTGTATTGTTCCTTGTATGGCATCAAAATTATTTGACTTTTTAAAGATTTGACTTTAATAGTGTTATCTGGTTTTCCATCTATCTTCTGCTCTGTCCATTTAAGGCAAAATGCCCGCAAAATATCTTAAGTCGTGAGCTCTTTAAAAACCCTCACTTAATAAACACAAAACAAACAGAACAGAACATGAAAGGTGCCTTAGGCGCTGGACTTTCAGAGTTTCATCTCTAGCAGGGGACTTGTATTTGAGTGTGTTCCTAACATTCACTTTTTTGCCTAACTCTCCTCTCCCTCGCTCGCTCCTGCGTTTCGTTTGATGCCGGGGCTATTGTTTTAAGCGGCAGCTGTTGTTTTTACTGAGTGGCGAACCCTCCTCTTTTACATCCCCAGAGATGAAAGCCCAATCCAGGCTGTGGGAATGTAGTCTCAAAACCCCACTCAAAAGAGACTCCTATCATCAGAGCACTGTGTGAGGAACTACATTTCCCATGCTTCTCTTTGATCAGAGCTGTGGGGTTTTGCTGTTTTTAGTTGAAGAAGTGGAGTGATGTGTATTTACTAAGAAGTGAGTAAATTTAGTTTGTCAGTAGTAGTTCAGTGAGCGCGTGGCGGTGTACAACTCTGTTGCATTGACTGAGTTTGTTTATCTGATTACTTAAAGGTCAGTTTACTCCACAGAGCCAATAGAAGCACTTCATTCTGTTTGGGCTCTTGTTCTGTACCCTACACCAGCATGCTCACAAATTATACACTAACACTCTCTGTCTTATTTGAACGTTGACAAGACTTCCAAAAAGTGCTTGGGGATTGGTGTTTTAAAGCTGACAGAGCAAGGAGCTTGTTATATCCCATTGCATGTAAAGATAAACAGAATTTTAACAAAATAATTCTCAAAATCCCTGCTCTCTGATGAATGTTTCACAGTGTAAGATCCTCAATCTATCCAAACTGCCATTCCTTTGCTTCACTGAGCTTCCCAAACTTCTTTCCGTTCATTATTCAAGGCTTCCTTCTTCAGCACTTCAATAATTGAGCATCGGAAGCGTAAGGAGTACAGAGTTCGGAGCGCCATAGTCGAGCCACTAAAGTCTACAGTATTGACTTGATCCTCATGCAACATACATAGCAGGTGCACACGTGCTCGGTCAGGTGTGTGGAAAAGTTGTTGAAGAAAATCATAGCCACTTTTTCTAACTATAAGTAAGATTAGGTCAAGACTAGAAGAAAGCCTTTACGTGGAATTAACCCAATTTTGGACATGAAAGTGGTGAATAATCACAGTCGTTAATAGTTGATTCGTCTCAAAGCCAAAAGCAAATTAACCAAGCTGTCACTTGTGTTTGCAAGTATAAAAAAACATAATGTGTCATGAGCAATAATATTGGATGTAACATTTTGTGTCCCTCCAGGGCTCGTCAGAACGCAGATTCGAGCACTTCTCGTTCCAGGACTCACAAGAGCCCCCGCCCTCGGTCTCGATCTCCTCTCAGCCGCAGGCCAAGGTGATTATTTAAATAGAATTTTTAACCTCTAATTTGTTTTGTGCTATTAACCTTTGTCGAGTTGCATTATTTAGGTGAGGACATTGTTTTCCAACATTACCGACCTGCAACCAGCCTCAATGAACACATGCTGCTTGTAGGGAAAACAAGCTGATAAAATAAAACACAAATCAAATACAAAATCACTTTCATTCTCACTGGTTACAATTAATTTGAACTCTCTGTGCTTCCTTTTATATATATTCTGTGTTGTTCACATTGGGCCAGATGTATTTTTTTGATTGTGTTATATTTGACTAGCGACAGTTTCAGTGAGCCTCTGCAGACAGGCAATTGCATATGCAGAGACCCACTGTGGGGAGAAAGAGAGTGGCACTATCTTAGCTCTGAGCTGATTTGGCAACCACGTGCCTAATGACACCCGACAAGCCCAGAGAGACACTCATCAGTTGGAAACTTAACTGACGCGTCTTGTGCCAGTCCGGGTTGGAGAGGGGGGGAGAAAGTTGTACTTTTTCCCTTCTTCTTGATGAAGCCCTAACTAAGCAGAAAGTAATGACATGTGAAGTTGTGCTGACAGTTGCAGCTGCCTGGCTCCCGACCGCGCTGCTCGCCGGCACTCCCGCGGGCCTCTCCTACGGGCTCCGCAATCACAGTCACGACCAATACACATCTTATTGCGTCTGTGATTACCATGTCCATTTTTGCTCTTTTGCAAAGCCTTTATAAACCAATACAATGTCTCCTTAGTGAATACCACCCATTGTGCTATAAAGCCATAAAGCAGAGTTTCTGCAGGTGATGAAATTCTTAAATGTGCTTGAAATTTATCTTGTGTTCTCAAGAAATATAAGGTGCTTTTATTTTGGATTTGAAGCCCTTTTCAATTGAGAGCTTTTTTTATTTGAACATTTTTGAAACTTTATGTACTGGTTTCACAACAAAAACAGCAGTAAAACTTACAGATGTTTTCTTTCTTTTTCAGGTATGACAGTTATGAAGAGTATCAGCATGAGAGGCTGAAGAGAGAGGAGTATCGCCAGGACTACGAGAAGTGGGAGTTTGAAAGGGCCGAGCAGAAAGACAGACAAAATCAAAAAGCAACAGTAAGTTGACCCGTTACATTTTGCCCTTTTAACAGTTCCTCTGTTCCTGCCTGCAATCACTGCTGTGCAAACACACTGAAGCCTCCCTCGCTGCTGAGGAAGAGAAAGCCTCAAGCTCATGTGCCCCAGTGTCTATGCCGAGTGAATACATACAAAGTGAGGTCCTGAATGATTCAGGCGACAGGCCCTTCCTCTTTATCTCCGGGTTGTGTATTTTTATCATCTCAGTCGTCTGGAAGCAGTGTCAACTCTTATTAATCACACCACAGGGGTATAATGGTTAAGTAGAAAAGCCAAACTGGGCGAGTTACTTTTACACTGAAATTTTTGATTTTGGTCTCCCCCTGCTTGTGTGCCATTTGGAAGTGCTGTACCACAATAATGAGATTATACCCAAGAGAGGAGTGGACCAAGACCAAGGCAGAAATATCCCACGATGAAAAGTCAGTGTTAAAAGGCCAACAGAATCGCAACAATCCCTTAAGCTCATAATATTTTTTTCTGTTTGCGTTTCAAAATGCAGCCTGCAAATTTGGCATTTCCTCTATACGTCGTCTCTCTTGTCTCGATGTGACATTAGTCAGGTTTCCAGCGGCTACCACCCGTTGATAAAGCACACAGTAAATGATGCAGTAATGCAAACGTGGCTTGGCAAGCATACACTTTTAGACATGGAGAGACAAACAATTACAAGCAGTGAGGCTCAAGCTGTCAGACGAGGTTTGAGAGGCCGGGCATGCGAAGGATGCTCGTTCTGTCTGTCTGTTTGTGTGCATATCTCTGTGTTTTTGCCTATTCTCCCACTCACCCACGCAAATGCAAGTAGCCCTCAGGGTGCCGTCAGGAATGCACCGCCTATTTATCAGTTGTCAGCAAGTAAACCACTAATTCAGCAAGCGTTTTTTGTCCCAAAATGTATGTAAGCATTAAAGGGTGGGTGAAAAAACACTAAGACTGTGGTTAATTTGTACTGGCTTCTGTGTGGAAGTCAAAGCAAAGGTGAGGTTTGAGTTGTGGCAATTCATTTACATGTTAGCACAACCCTCAAGACAGCGGTCAACATTTGAATGGGTCTCTGTAGACTTGCCCCTTTAATGGCAAGTAAAAGAGTGGATAAATAAATAATACAAGTGATACACTATAGCCCCGAGGTCTGCACTGCATTATATGATTAGCTGATGCAATTAAACTACTCAAGAGCTAAATAATTGCAGCCTGGTGGAAATTATTCTGTAGTGACCCCAGTGTCCTCTGAGGTTCAAGGAAAAGCATGTTTTCTGCCCTCGTGGCGGACTTCTTATTGCGACATCCTTATCATACGGGGGTCCAGATAGAAACCTAGTGTGTTTTAAGTTCTTAAAAGGCTTTTTTTTTGCTCTGCAGCTGAGTCATCCCTCTGTTTTATTTTTAGACTTCATGAATAAGAGTTCTAAACTTGACATGGCATCATTTGATAAAAATCACTCTGCCACCGGTTGATGACTTGCGGAGAGAAAGAGGAATTGTAGTGTCAAGAGAGATTGAAGGCACCTTCAAAGTTCAACACTATCAGATCAAAAAGGAAAGCAAGTTGAACCAATCAGGAAGGAACACAACACGCTCAAAGTGAAAGGGACAAACCGGGGTCCAGCGTCAGGGCTGGTATCCACAGGGTTTATCAAGACCAATTCATTAAGATTGTGTGAAAAACGACAGGAAAACCCAGTCACACTCTTTTAATCTTCACTTTTTTTTCTTTCCTTTTAACGAGCAGGAGGAGAGACGGGTGGTGTACGTGGGTCGACTGAGGTCCGACTGCACCAGGACAGAGTTGAAGCGCCGCTTTGAAGTCTTCGGTGAAATTGAAGAATGTGCAGTGAACCTGAGGGACGATGGGTAAGGCCCCGGGACGTGTGTGTGTGTGTGTGTGTGTGTGTGTGTGTCTATAAGGTGGCTGGAAACATTTAGTAGAACATTCCTACCCTCTGGACAGACAAAATATGAGTTGCAAAAATGTGTTGCAGCAGCTTCAACATACAGAGGGAAACCAATCTGAAAAATATAGAGCATCATGAAATAACACTCTTGGAAGTAAAGGTGACAGTGTTTTCTATTCCAAATGTATTTATAAATGAGTAAGCCTGACAAGCCCGCTGAATCATAATATACTAAGAGATAGATTGCAAGGTACAAAAGCACTTTATCTAGCTATGGCGCAAACAAAATTCAAGCTAACAATTTGAAACATTCACAGATATGTGTTTTAGGATTTAATGGTAAATGGACTGCAGGGAATAGTTTTATCTTTTTGCCTACTTCACTGCTTTCTCTGTGAACCAAACCAACGCACGAGTTTAAAGGAAAGCAGTCTGAAAACAAAAATTTGCTTTAGAAAATTGTGTGCATTTATTGATGACTGTGCTTTTTGTTAACTAGCCTTTGTGTTACCCCTTTTTTTGAATGTCAGAACTACAAATAACCCCTTTATTGTTGAGAAAACACTCATACAGTGACTCTCTTGCCCTCTCGTCAGAAACCTGCACAACCCCAAAGATACACTTTTATTGATTCTCTTTTGCATATAAATAGCGTAATCGTCATCTAAGACAAGACTCCCTCCTGTTCAGTTATTGTTGCCCCACAGGCAGCGCTCTGACGTATCACTTTCTATTTCTGACCAGGGACAATTTTGGCTTCATCACGTACCGCTACACTTGTGACGCCTTCGCTGCCCTTGAGAACGGACACACCTTACGCAGGTCAAACGAGCCCCAGTTCGAGCTGTGCTTTGGCGGACAGAAGCAGTTCTGCAAATCACATTACACCGACTTGGGTAAGTGCTGCTTTTGTTGTTCTCTCCCGTCAGCCCCCTGCAGCCGTGCAGTTTATTTACGTGGCTCCGAGGAGTGTCAGCAAGAAAGACGAGGAGAGAAAAAAGATTGGAAAAAGTCAGTGAATCACATGAAACGATTCCTAAAGCCACGGGTTTGACCAACAGGCTCAAAAGGGCAACCGAGTGCAGAGGTCAGTCAGAGAACATGCCTGGAATAGGACTCTCTAGGAAATACTGCAAACCCCATTACTCAAGTAGACCCAAGATGCATGTTTCTACTTTGTTGTCATGAAAAGCAAGGCATTTATGGAGAAAGATGGTTCTTAAAAGCATGTGTGCAGCTGCGTTCCTCTTTTCGTCTGAATACAAGATGCGTTTTCATGTTCCGCTCCCCGTATATATATATCCAGAGAGTGTGGGTGTGAAGATCACAAGAGTATTAAGAAGTGAGGAGGGTGCCGAGGTGAAATTTACAAGGACAAAGGGATGGTAGAAGAAAGAGGAGAAGAGGTGAGGAAGAGGAAGGTGGGAACAAGGTTACGTCCCAGCAAACCCCCACTCGATTGAGGTTCCATCTGGCGCCAGCTGTTGTAGCGCTCAAACAAGGTGGAGGCTTGACAGTGGCATGAAGGGACCAGAGGAAGTGGGATGTAATGAACAGCTTAATTACTTAAAGATAGGGTCGGCAAAATTTAGATGAAACACAGAGTCAGTACTTTTGTTGCTGTCTTTAAATGTTGAATTTTCTGTCTGTTCTTAGATGCTTGTGGTTGAGTGAGTACTAAAACATAGTGTTGTGTATAAGCAACAAGAAAGACACGCAAAAGACTGATAAGTACTGATTTAATGCTGACATTGTCTAATATATCAAATCCTCACAGCTCAAAGTAAACTTTTAACTACCTTTAGTTGTAGGAGCACAAAAACGAGAGAGAACACACAGGCTATTAGGGTTTCCATATTGTCTAGATACATAACTATATCCTCAAATAGACGCCGCTGAAGGTTGCTTTTATAAATAATGCAAGCTATCAATGAAATCAAGGCTTCTTCTTCTGGCCCTGCGCTCAACTTTCAACATGTGGAGAAAATAAGCTGTTCTTTTCTTAGCGAAGAATTAAAAAGCGGCTAGAACCATTTTTAAATAGCTCTATAATGTTAAGGCAAGGGATAATTATCTGCATCTATAGATGACATGTCAGGCAGGTATTGACGTTTGCATCATTGGCCAGTCTTCTACTTCTGACATGTATTTCCCAACAATGTGTGGGGTCAGAAATGTATAATGCACTCCTTTGAGAGGGTCAATAAGTCTCTTGAGGGAAAAAGGAACATTATCTTCGATAAATGAAGCTGTTACTATACATTTTCAAAGCACATGCTCTAAGCCATCAGCTTCTTAAGTGAGGACATGATGAAAAATTGGCACACAGAGAAACAGTTGCTAATCCAAAAGCCTTGAGGATAGACATTATACTGAAATTGACTAATCAGTCTACTGAAATGGAAAGGCCTTCGTTTGACTGCCTCTTTGTCAGGATTGGGCTATTTTGGTCGTTCTTTTACTGATAAAGAGTTAGAATAGTGTGGACTCCAGCCTCACCCACACTTCTCAGTCTTGTTGGCACTCCTTTTTTGTTTTCAGAGACACTGTCCATTAGTTTTAAGTAGAGCGCTGGGCTATTTTTCATCCCTCAAGGTGCGCAGTCTGACACAATCCAGCCCTCGGCCATTGCATTAGATCACAACCAGCGTCTCTGAGCTGCCACGGCCATCCCCATTTCTCAAAGCTCGGGGAGAAAGCTGCGGGGCCCTTTGGGGGCCCCATTTGTGAAGCTGTCTGTTGCCAGAGATAAGACACTCTCTATGTATTATCAGGTTCATCAAGAAAAATGGGACACACGAGAGATAGACAACATATGATTTTACCTACAGTGTGTGAGGAAGGGCCTTCTTGATTAAATCTGTTACTGTAGCTTACAAAGTGCTTCAATCATGTGGGTTAAGGCATCTTCAGTGTTTTAAGCTGGGGCAAGCCATGTGTTTGTGACATCTACAATAATCCATTATAACCAAGTGTTATGTGACACTACAGAAAATAGTTTTTTGCAGTTTGATTTCAGGCTTGGTAACTTGTTTTGTGTCTCTACACTGTTTATTTGTAACTACTAGGAAAGAATACTAATTTGACCGAGTCTTTAATGTGAATTTATATTAGGTTCTCAAACTTAGACAGTGGTCGTCCAAGAAAGAAATAGCAACACATTCAGATTGTGAGTGAAAATACACAAGTGAACAATAGAGACATTTCTTGTAGCTTTGTCTTGAGTGGATTTCTCTGAATACAAACCTTTCTTGTGTGTTTACACCGCTGACCTAAGTCCCTGCTTGTCTCTTGCAGACTCTCATTCAGACGACTTTGATCCAGCCTCCACTAAAAGCAAGTATGACTCCATGGATTTTGACAGCTTGCTGAGGGAGGCCCAGCGCAGCCTGAGAAGGTAACCAGTTGAGGGGCACCTGCTGTCTGTCACAAAGAGGGACTACTGATACCTCAATGTTTCTCGCTCCTTTGTCGACGAGACTATGAGAAGTTTTACACTCTATTTCATAGAGTATATATGAATTAAATAAGTCTATAGACCTATATCATGATAAATGAATATATCAAAATGAAGTTTACATGAACATAGCTGCTGAAGAAGAGCTGGGAAGAGACAATGCATTCTGGGAAAGCCAGTGAACCCTCAGAACCTGTTTGAAGCAGGTTTGGTGCACTCTACTGCTGTTTAACCATTGGTGAAAGAAGAAAAGAAAAAAAAAACTCAAGATATGGCTTTTTCTCTCTAGGCACTACAATACCCACAATTCTTTGGGGGTGACAACAAGCAGCTTGTTCAGCCAGATTTGTTTTCTTTTTGCTGTTAATTTTTCTTTTTCTGTTTTGGAAATCTGGTGTGTGGATCTGGTGTTACATTACAAACAAGCGTGTCGGGAATTGTATCTTGGAGGTAAAATTCTCAAGGTTGTCTACATTTTAAAGTGAAATGTAGCCGTGTATTTACAAATACTATGAAAAGGAATATTTTTATTTTATGTACATATCAGATAAAGTTCTTTATTTGTTACAGCTATGCACTGTAAAACGCAGCCTTTTTTTAAAAATGAAGAGAAAATTTCTTAATTCAGAATGTTGATCTGTAGTGATTACAATTACAAAACATTGTACACCTACATGATGTTTCTTCATGACATGATTGTAAAAAAAAAAAGAAAAAAAGACCGACTGCTCGTTTTGAGGGAGCATGTGAACAACGTTCTTTTTTTAAGTTATTTTGTTGGGGAGGGGTCAAAAAGTCTAACCATGTATAGTTTTCTCTGTTTATAAAGTTTCTCAATCAGTGTTGTTGCTTATACAACCAGTGTAAAATGCATTTTTAACCTTTTTCATGATTGTAAAAAATGGAACCCCATTTTTTATTAATTATTTGAAGCAATCAGTATAAACAGTAAAGGTTTGATCCGGTTTTGTTGGGAGGGTTTGATTAGCCAAGTTCAAATCATTTTAATCACAACACACAAATATTTATGTATTTATTTTTTAATCAAAACTATTTATGAGCTCCATAACACATGGCGTACCTCATAAAATCTATTTATTTTGTCTTTTGTGTTATTTAACTTGCAATCACTAGACAGGGTGTACAATAATAATGCTTTGGTGGGGATTATATGACCTTCTATGCCTTTCCGAAACAATCACAACATTTCAGCCAATCACTCCTGTCCATTTCATCAGTTTATCTTTCCACGTAGAAGCAATAATAATTTTGCAGGAATTGAGTTGTCCCACTGGAAACACTTGTGACATGGCTCCACTCACGCTTTGATTAAGTGAATGCCAAACGAAAGTTTACAATTTATTTCCTGACTTTTTTAATGATCTTGTATTTGATGTACAAATGATACATATTCAATGATGATACTACTAATATTATTCACAATAATTACCAGATGATTAATAATAATATAAATGAAAGAAAAAAATCTATAAAAAGCAATAAATTATTTTTCAGAGTTGTATTTTAGCTCTTATTGTTGTGTGATTTTTGGGCTTGACCCATTACCCAGTCGCTGGTAGCTAAGATGACTCCATTCCAATAATCTTGGCGCCCCATGTCCAAACCGCTGCTCTTCCCTTTAAGATGTCTGTGATTGTACTGCACGCATTACTTTGTGGTGTTCTGTGCAAACTCCACCTGTGTGTGTAAAAACGTGTCGAGTTGAAACTGTTTGTCGTGTAGTGCATGGCTATTCCAGGATGACAGTCGGTTCCAGTATATTATACCACTATGGATATCTGTCTCCCACTGGCGGATTTGAAACCACAGTCTATAAGCCTAGAGAAAACCTACTGAGCATTGTATCGCATGCTGCACCACTTCCCCCGCTCCACTCACAGTCCAGATATCACAGCACTGTCGACGTGACATAAAAGGTAACCTTGCGGTTTCTAGTTCAATTAATATCCTGTTTCTAGCGAGAGCCAAGTAATGAGAGAACCAGCTTCCATCACAGGAAGGAAAAAAATCTTTTGTAATGAAAGCTTTGCTGATCACAGGCTTCCTTTTATGGAGTTTGACTATGGAGACAAGACATTTTTCTGATGCAAAGAAGGAAGTAAAAAAAAAACCTTTACCTGTGTTTTATGGCATTGTTTTCCCTTTTCGTTGTCTGTATAGCATTTGGGTAATGGTGTCGTGTCCCATTTGATTGATGTGGCTTTAATCATTGTAATAAAAATGCTTTGTAAATGGCCTAGAGTAGCAATATATTATAACACCTTATGGTTCAAATTTCAACTGTGGCGGACTTTTTAATAATGTCACCTACTGAGGACACTGCTTTGTTGTTTCTTTTGGAAGGACAATATGTGTACGAGTAAAATGTGTGAGAGATTTTAAGGCAGTGTGTGTGTGTTCTGAATGTGTGTGTGTGTGTGTTGGGGAATGGGGAGGGGGGCTGCTCTGGGGTGTTACCTGTTTGTGTCCTATCCACGTTGCCTTCTGCCAAGTCCTTACCAATGCCTTTGTGGTTCTACCTATTGTACGACTTTCTTGTGAATTTTAATTTTTTATGTGCAATTCTCATCAGCCTCACCATGCCAATAAAGGGAAATGTGTTTGAAAAAAGTGTCTCTCTCTCCCCCTTTTACTGTGATAAATGTCCCTTCATCGAGCACTTTGAGTCATTATGATGTACAGCTCTATGCGATTACCATCAAGGAGATATCCTTGAAGTTTTTAAATGGAAGATTAAAAACTTAGAAAAACAATGCGCGCTCACAGCGTTTTCTCACTATAAATCCATCATCTTCCTTTGTGTATATCAAACGCCAAGTAGAAATGACACAGGCCCAACCTCCACACATCTGTCTCCCTCTGAAGTTTCCGTCCTAATAAAGAATCTCAGCTTAATTCTGAGCAACTTCCCTCTTTGATATTCATATCACCTGGGAAGAGAACATTGTAGTCTTTGTCTGTGTCCACAACTTGACTCCACACCATGAGCTGGCGAGTTAATTAAAAAGTTGGGGGGAACAATTTCATTAACGCCATGGATAGTCAGTTGATGGTGTGCTTGATATTCAATGGGCTTCATTATGATGATAACCATCCTCTTTTTTAATCCAAGCCTACTCTGATATTTTTATGAACGGGGTGGTTTCCTAAAAATCTGTCTGTACATCCCAGTCACTCAGTACAATCACTCAGCAGAACACAAGACCATAGATGACAATAAACACCACCTTACAATACAAAATGATGAGCCTATTAGTTGTCATTGTTGCTATTATTGCTATCAAGTGTCATTGCTGCATTTTTACTCACACAAAACAATAAAAGCATGCACAACATACAGACAATTTAGCATCTCCACATAATAAAGCTGGTTTGCATGTGAAAGGGGACTCTTAATGTAGTGGACAATATTCCTTTACAGTAATATCTGTGGACTGGGCCTAAGTCTAGGAGCTGGAAACATACTTGGAGCTTCCAGAGAAATATGGGAAGAATGTGCATTAAACTTTAAGGTTGGGGGTCTGATTGTGTTTTTTATTAAGGCCGCTGTTTAGCCCCAGAGAAGAGAGCGGCGGGCTTTCATTTTCTGCATTACAGCGGGAGGTCTCCCACTGCTTGCCCTTTCCACAGAATGAAACTGTCCCTGGAAATCTCTCCCGGCTCCCTGTCGGCTTTTTCCACCAGCGCCCCTCTCTCTTTCCATCACGATAGGGCGGCTTTTTTTTATCTGTTATGTGTCTTTTTTTATTATTAACCAGTAGATAAGCAGCTATCTCTACTCCAGTTGGAAGTAAGTGGTAGCCTTGGAGATAATGGGGTTTGATGGGGCCGGGCTCTCTCTGGGACAAACACTGCCACTGTGTTGTGTACCTCTCTATATTATTTGGGGTCTGGCTGCGGGGCGGCTGTCTCGGCTGCTGTTCAAAATCCGCAAAAAATGGTCTTTGTTTCCAGCTTTGTGACAAGAATGTGTAAATGGTCCGTGCTCGGCGCAGACCTGAAAATAGGAGTCCTCGCCGTGATGATGACAGCTCGTTTGGGAGCACATCACCGCCCCGCTGTAGTTTAGTCGTGTTCATGCCTCTCTCGGTGTCATGTAAGCAGGTTAGTGTGTGGAACAAGCAGTCTTCGATAATAAGATTAGACTACCTGAGACTGCTTAATTAAAGCCCGTGGGGTGGAACATGAGCAATCCTACTCCCAATTTACAGCCGAGGAGATTTTTACCCAAAGCTCTGGATATATTAACGGAGATATTTCAGTACCATGTCAAGATCTCGTCTGTGTTTTATTGTTAGCACTTTTGTTGCCTAAATCAAATGTCTGCCTCTTCTCGGGTTTTCATCATTGCTACAGAAGTCTGTCGGTGGCTTATCCCTGGTGGCAAGTCTTAAATTATAAAATAATAAAAAAAAACAGCTTATTAAATGGCACAGTGCCTTGGTCCTGGATAGACTGCCCAGAATTAATGTACTTCTATTTCAGTGTTATGTGAATTGTACATGAAAATACT
Organism: Rhyacichthys aspro; assembly: GCA_036850595.1. Lineage (NCBI taxonomy): Eukaryota > Metazoa > Chordata > Actinopteri > Gobiiformes > Rhyacichthyidae > Rhyacichthys > Rhyacichthys aspro. The sequence continues at coordinate 6,592,993 of CM072165.1, forward strand.
GCAACCTACAGAATTGTCTTTTTAATGCAACTAAGGATAGTCCAGAATTTTGAATAAGGCATATTTGAGATACTAGGTAATTATAAACACTCTATTTACGGCTGGCCATGGGGACGGTGAAAACTATTTTGAGAATGACCAATCCTTTCTAAACTTCAAAAGCTACAATTACTGGAAGTGTTTATTACATACAAGGTATTTACATGCATTTTTATTTTGACATATGACCACTTTATTCAGTTTTTTCCTTGTAGATCCAGTGCAGGCTCCTCGTTTTAATCATCAGAACAAAATTTAAGTCATTTCTCAGCAACACACGGTATATTGTGGACCACACCTTTAAATAGCCAGTACATTATTGTTTTAAATGTTACGTGTTAATGTTTTACTGGCCTCATTGACAGCATTATTCATTTTTTGCTCCTGTCTTCAAACTGTGAGCGTGCTGACAGTTGTCTACTCTACGAAATACACGAGCTATCCCTTTAAAGTCCAAAAATTGCACTAAAAGAGCGACTGACTTAAAAGCAATGTGGTATCTCAGTATATCTGCGATGCTATCACAGTAATTAGACTTAGGTATTAATAATTACTCCACAAAACTATCTGGGAGAACAAAAGAGAGAAGATTACTGTGGACCAGAGACAATGGATCGCAGCGCTGTTAGCAATCATGGAAGAACATCAAAGAACTCAGGACCATGTGTACGTTTTTGCCTCCAGTGTTTCTCAAAGCTTTCTCGCTTTGACCAATCCTCCAAAAGTCTCCCTTGATGCCCTTTTTCTCCCTCCATACCTCTTTTCACCTTTTATTTTCAGAGGGTTTCAAGTAATCCCAGTGTAATCTTGAGCCATGCAAGTAGAAAGTGACTTTTATGATACCGTGATATCATCAGCGTGTTAGCTGCGGGGAGGCAGTGTTTGTCCCATCAAAGCCCATGGACAAATGGAAATGATTGGTCACAAAAGGCCAGTGTCGAAACAGTCACATGGTTCTCAATGAATCATATACAAAACTAAACATTTCCTGAAGCGCTCCGTGTTCCCATCATCTGAAATAAGACATTTCTAAAACATGTTCTTATTCCATTTCAAAATGTTACTTCACAGTCAATTTGTTAAACGGTTCATTTTTCCTGACAAGGCTTCTATCATATGTCACCTTATGGGCAAAGATAATGACAGCACTATTAAAATGGCAATCTCCCTATCCACCATTCTCGTTGGAGCACTTTTTGCTGTTTAAGAGTAATGAGGAACAGAAGGACAGTATTCTTCTTCCCCTCAAACTATCAACTTTGGGGACTGGATGTATTCTTCGCCGGATAATTAATGGCTATAGACAAATGGTGGTTGATTGAGCGACTCATCCCTCTATTTTCAATCACCATCTGCTGTGTGTTGCTGGCAAAAAACAACGTTAATTACCTCGAGTGTGCCCAAGACGTGGCGTATTAATTAGAACAACAGAAAATGGAAACCTAAAGGATTTCAGTGTTTAGTGTCAGTAATGATGTGTGCGCCGTGTTCATTTGGATTTGGTTGACGGATTAGTCGGGGAGACGTACCCAGAAGGCAACCATTTGGTGATTTGGTATTATTTACAGGTTAGTGTGATAGTGTTTAATCCAGTTTTATATGCAAACCCTTATATTCCGGGGCGAAAGTACACACGTTACTGTAATTGAGTCATTTTTTGGGTAATTTGACTATTTTAAGTAGATTTTCTGAGTATAATTTAAACCATGTAATCTACTTTTGACAAATGACAGATCTTTCACATTATGCAGACAAATAAGGCTGCAACCTGTAACACTTCAGGCTTTACGTTTGTTACTGATACTGGTGTCATGCAGAAATTGGGAAATTTACCCAGCATTCATCTGTGTTTTATTAGCCAATAGTTTACCATTTTGCCGACTGAGCCGATAAAAACTTTAGATGAGATGTTACCGCCAGCACCAGAAAGTTTAAATAAAAATCGAGAACAAGAAGTTTTGGAATACATTTTGTTTTGAGAAAAGACATACAAAGGGGGAAAAAAAATAAAACAATGATAATATAAAAATAATCGTAATAATAAATTGCATTAAAAAGTCATTTTTACCCCGAGTAGTTTTTAAAATGAATACTTTGTACTTTTCATTTCAGTGCTCTTTCCACCACTGTTTATATTCTTTATGAGGAAAGAAGCTGAGTAGACCTAACAGTACGATGGCTATTTTGGAGCCATAATAAAGCTCTCTTTCCTCAGGCCCATATTCCACGTGCAGATGTGAACCCGAGCGACGTATCATCCCTAATTATTTGGCAATCATTGAGTAGCGTCAATAACAATTAGCATCATTTTTACGACTTCAATATTTAACGGCTCCGTTGAGAATAGTGACAAATAGAATGGGTCTGTGCTTACCTTCTTCATACAAATAGGTCATTTGCAGTCTGTTATGGCCGGGTGGCAAACAATACAAAAGTAGCATGACTCCTTAATGAGAGAATAATTCATGCCGACTCGTGGTGGAAGAGAAGCTGTTTTCTTTATCATCATTCTAAAACAAAAATGAAGAAGAATATCCATGAATGTTATAGCAGGATTTTGTTTTCCATTTCTCATCACACATTAGCATCCTTGGCTTTCTGACCCACGTGCTCCAATAAGCTTAAGAATGAAACATCAGCAAACAAACAAATAAAAAAGCCTCCCAGCGCCACAACATAACCTATTTCTGTACTTCCTCAAACAAAAAACACATTACGGGCCTGTTTGTGTGCACTGCTTTATAAAATACAAAGCTAAATGAATACGTGTTTACTGTGGTATTTGAAACGCCGCACACTGTTAGGATCTGGCCTTTATAATGGCTCCATTCAAGCATTGTTGAGCTGCATGCAAAGAGAGAAAAGCTGAGTGCTCTGCCTATCCTCTCCATGTCTCACTCTCTTTCTTTCTGTATATTTTTTGAGTGGTCCTTGCAGACTTGTGGAGGACTTGTATCTAAATCCAGTTGACGACTACTTAGCCCCCACCGCAGTCCTCCCTCTCGGTCCGGACCCTGATGTGAACCCTTGTACCAAACAGTGGGACGTCACACTACAGTACAGACAGTTATTGTTTGTTTGCACTATTTATGTCGGTGTACAGTCTGGAGCAAATGGCATCATAATGCAATCACTCATTCTTGCCGTCGTGTGCTCCTGTCCATTAGGCTAATGGCATTCTCTTAGCATCCCGGCTTCCCCTGGCTGTCTGAGGCACAAGTGTGTGAAGCCAGAGCAAGGAGGGCCGCCACTGTTTAATTGGAAAAAATGAAATTCCCAACCAGAAATAGAGGAACTCACTGACATCACAGCACTTCTGCAAAATCAACAGTGTGGAGCGCATACATGAAATGGACGAACAGAAGGAAGCGACGACGAGGTCACAAAGTCCAATTTTTACTGTTTCCTTTAGACTGGAGGGCTGTAACTTCCAAAGCCAGACTACTAAACTGGATGAAGTAGTAAATGTAGTTTTACAGTGTGGCCGTCATCCAACTGAATGTGTAAAAGTAGCTCCGTTATATTTAGCCTTTCTCATCTGACTCCACTGATACAGAAATAGCATCTCACTGGAGCCTTTCCTTGTCAAACTAATTACTCATTAACACCATATATCCCTTTAATCCACATATTATGGCCAAAATGCCAGCGCTATCCAGCAGCATTATGGATCCATTTTGTAATGGAACTTCTCTCTGCATTTGGATTGTTAAAGATTTCCACCCAAATCATTGTGACTTAAATGTATTAAAATGCACGGACAGTCAGGCTATAATTACTGGGCAAAAATACCCTGTGCCTTAATCCACATGGTAATAACGCAATTAAAGTGGTGTTTCTCCAACTTGGTAATCTTCTGTGACAAGGCTTACAATTCAATTAACCCTGTTTTAACACTTTGTTTCAACTTCCTGTGAGGCTAATTTGCTCTAAACTAAACTTCACTTGCTGTAATTATGCCTTAAGAAAAAATGTCCAATTTCATAATTATCAGTTGTTTATGTCAGACAGACTGTGGCTTTAGTGGGCGGGTCTAGTTTCCACAAGGACGATGGTCTTTATCATGGTTTTAATGACTACAGCTTTGACTATGGACTGAGACTTGTTGCTTAGGCTGCAAATGCTATATATATGTATATCCTTTTGACACTATTAAAGTTAAATTCCTTTCTGACACACTTGGCTCAATAAATGAACTAATAACATAAAAATATAATAAACAAAAATAAACACACTGTATTCTAACGGTTCTAAATGAAGATAATGTACAGTACAATGTGTATATTTGAGAATATTTTTGTGTGTCAGTATAAGCTTTTTCTGTTAGGCAAGTTGAGGTGGTGGATAGGCTCACAAAATCTAGGCCATTTATACAGGAAACCTGTATGTGTGTTAAGTCAGAAAATAAAGCATTTGAATGAGTTACAAAATTAAAGTGCTACTCTTTTGGTTGAAATAGTGACGCAAGTTGACTATTTAGTGTCACCAACACAGTTTTGGAAATGTTCTATCAATACTGTAAATTGTGGACACAGAGTTACATGCTAATATCACCCAACCCCTGCCGCTGATCCACTTCCCTGCTCTCGTCTCGTCCTCCTGCTAAGCCCACGTCGCCTGTGACACATTGTACTGCAAACTTCCCTTGTTCTTCCAGAGAAGGTCATTGGGCCAGACCCAATCTAGCCTCTGTAAGTGAGCCAAGAATTTTCAGCGCTGTCGTCCAGATTAGCATTAGACGCGAGCGCCTTCCCTAAGCAAATCAGACAGTGTGAAGGACAGAACGCTTCTTCCATTCAAGCGCTTCGAGTTTAAAAAAAAAAAAAAAAAAAAAGAAAGAAAGATGGGCCAGTAAGTTGTAGGACAAAGGGAAGTTCGTAGGAAGTGTTCCCATTTCTTGAATGCTTATTTTTGAATGTGACAAGCCAGTTAGTCATGTCTGATGAAAACAATTGTGCTGGAGCTCCTGAGCTGTCTGGCCATTCTTTATGACAGATTGGCATGTGAACAGTCGCAATAAGGAGACATTTTTCCATTGTTTAGATTCATTTGACGTGTGAATCTAAAGTAAAGGAGGAAAGCTTTAACCTTAACCCACACATGTGAGAAAGCATTCAAATCACAGGCACACACTGCACTAAACGACACAAGGACAACAGGATGTACCGGTGGCTGTGAAAGGACACCAAGCTTTTAGAATAGAAATGCCAGCGTTGCTTTGTGAATCCGACACCATTTGTATATAAAACCTGACATACTGTAATTTAAGAGTTTTGTCGCAAATAAATTTGGGGGCTGGATTGGTATTGATTCAGCTCGGCGGCACTTGGAAGGACACACTTGCACCTGGACTCAATCAGCAGTGATTGGAGAGTGGCAACATGCCCACATGCAACACACCACGCAGCTGACAGGACACAGCGCTCCAGTTAAGAAGCACTTTAGCTCCTGTAAACTCCAAATAGTACCGCAGCCCTTTCGTAAGCCATCTTAAATATCAATACCAGTGACCTTATCCATCGCAGACTTTCAAATCCAAGTGAGAAGGCGTCACACAGGTACGTTATGGCACACTCTCATCTGTGAATGAGCAAATGTGAGACTCACCACTGACCTGCAAAGCCACATTTCTAAAGTTATACATACACTTACACACAGTTTGCACTTTAAAGAAGATGTGATTAACATTTCATGATGCCACACAAACTTTGAAGATTGTATAAGCAGCCAACAGCTTTTGACACACTAATATTAAAAATCTGTCCTGTTTTTTTTGTTGTTTCGTTGTTGGATTCCCTGTCAGCCCGACTCGTTGGCATGCCGACCGGATGGCTCACTTCTCGGATTATGTCAGCGCCTTGAGCAGATGCTATCGCCTTCCATAAAGAGAGTCGGCAGCGTGCTGGAGAGCTCCACTCACTCCTAATGTGTGCGTTCTGGCCACGGGCTACAACTTCCACTTCCACTCCCATCACTCAAGCATTCTGGAGCCTTCCCAAAGCTGTTCGGCTCTGTTGTCAAAGGTAAATCCTCACTGAATGACTGGGGAGTTGTATGAAGCGACGTGCGACGACGACTGGGGGCACAAACACTTGTAAACAAGAGAACAAGTTTTAATATACATCACCTTATCTCGCGCTTAGGGCCAAGTTGTTAACAAACAGATGTCTTGAATGATGTTGCTGCGTGTCAACTTTTCATAGTTTCTATTCTGAAGTAGTTAAAGTGCAAACAGTCAGCCCACATGTTTGTGGCTCGGTGCAACATATTGTGCTCTAAGTTCATGAGATTGATTTGTCTCCCGGTGATAAAACCATGCTTTAAAACTTGTCAAAGTTGGAAAGAAGAGGAAATATTTTAAATTAGGTCGCACTAACTAACACCAGAGCAGAAAGCAGTTGGCATAAATTGAAACGGGCTGAATATTTAGACATTCATTTGTGAAAATACAAAACTTCATAAACTATAATTAACTTTGACACAACTGTGTGGTTTGTTTTCTTGGTCGTAAAGTAAAGGCTGTAGTCTAGTATAATGGCTGCCATTTTTGTCTTTCAGACCAGATTAGTTTTTTTTTGTTTTTTTTCAAATGAGCAAACCTTCAGCAAACCACAAAATATTAATTAAGATTTATTAATCTATCAACGCCATAAAAACTGACTATTACAACTTTTGAACAATCAGTGTTTTGATTTTAGCATCTACCTCCATCTATCTTCTTCCACTTATCTGGGACCAGGTTGTGGGGGCAATAGTCTGAGCAGACATGTCCAGACGTCATCTCCCTAGACACTTCCTCCAGCTCTTCTTGGGTAATACAGAGGTGTTCCCAGGTCTGCCCAGCCACACTGTTGTGAAAGATCGTTTCAGCCACCCCTGTCTGGTATCTGGTCCTCTCAGTCATGACCCAGAGCTCACAAAGGTGGGAGAAGTTGTGCCGATCTGTCAGTTCCATCCTTCCCTCACTCATGAATAAGACCCCAAGATACTTGAACCCCTCCTCTTGAGTCAGGAGCTCTCCACCAAACTGGAGAGTAGAGGGCAAACCACCCTTTTCGGATTTGAGGGGCAGATTTTCATCCCGGCTGCTTCACAATCAGCTGCATCTAAAATATGTTTTGACAGATTTAGTATTAGGACTAATTAAGTGCGAAAACATAGTAATTAAATGTGAGTGATTTATTTTGTTTGCTTTTTTTTACTCCTTGCATAGGATGTAACAGGGCAGGGCAACTATTTTTACCTGAGGCCCAGGACTGAGCAGGAACAAGTAAGGTGAATCTGCGAGGAGAGTCGAATTCGGGTTAGACCTTTTTTACGAATGGGGAACGGGCTGACGTTAATCATGCCGACAGCAGAAACATTAACTGCATGAACTGTGGACGTGGTGCGCGCATTTACAGAGAAAGGGCGTGTGAATGTGTGCAGAGGAAGGTCATGGCGTGTTTGAATGTGACGGTGCATGGGAGGACACACTGGAGTTGTTCTCTATGTTTGGACTCTGAGATGATTTACAGTGCTTTGACTTTTGGATCAAGTCTACTTTACTCGAGGTACATATGTTCTGTTTCCAAAGTCACACGGTCCTTGCTTTTTGAAGTAAACACCACCACTCTGATCATACTGGAGTTCAGAGGTGTCAAACTCAAAGTGGTGAGGGGCCGCTGTAGTCAATAAGAATCCTTTCAGGGGCCGAGGACTGTGACATTTGCAGTGACTGAATGTAAGCTTTCATCTTTACCTCAGTCTTCATCTCATCACTTTGTTTTTAACGTTAATTTTCTCCTTCTATGCCTCACTTACACTCATCATTTTGTGAATTCAATTTAATATGTGCCACTTCCTTCATTTTAAGCCCTATTTTGGTCCCTTTAAAATGGTTTTCCCCTTTAAGTGTCATTCATTGGTGGTATTCATTCTGATTACATATATTTGAGTTTAGAGCCTTTTGTCTTTTTTAATTCATGTGTTGTTTTATTGATGTTTTAGTAATGTTTTATTCGGTGGGCAAAAAAAAATCATTGAAAAGGGCCACATTTGGCCTTCTGGCCTTGAGTTTGACATGTGTGCTGTAGTTTATGTTCTATTAAACACAGCCACTGGTAAAATAAAGGGTCCAAACATGTCCTGGACAAACAACACCATACTGTGTTCCCCTATAGTGGAAACAAGCCTTAAGGAGCAGATTGTGTTTTCTACCTCTCCTTTTAAAAAACGATGAGCCTCCCAACTCAGCAAGGTCTTCATGGCCCAGCATCATTACAATTTTAGCTCCGCTGCCTTCTAACAAAAACCCCTGCATATTTACAGTGTGTTTGTGTATTCACCATTGTCTTGTTAAACTTTTACAATGACTGCAGAGTGCTTCTGAATGCTGAATGCAATATTGTGCCTTAATATGGTGTAGTATAATGCTTCTAGATTCAGGGAGTTGCTGATGTGGCACATTTGGAAAGCATCTGACAAAACAGTGGAACGTTCACCCCTGAGGAAGCAAGGCGAGGGGGCTCACCTTTTGTTATTATTTTCGGAGGCAGTGATTCGTGCTGACCTACTTTGGGAGACAGTCGAGGCACAGGGAACCAATGCAAATGCAATCTGTTGCTTCCCGCCTGTTGGATTTTTCAAGGCGTCCCAGGCACATGATGCAACAGTGAAAAAAAACAAAAAAAAAGCAGCTAGATGTCATGTATTTACTGCATTTCCACAGAGGCTGTCATCACATCTTTCTTGTCCTAAACATATCTGGACAGGTTATTATTCGACACTTTCTCTGCTCGTTGTTTTGTGGCGGTGATTACTGAACGAAGGGCCTTGCATCAGTTGGATTTTTGACAGCAGTGTGCTTAGTTTACATATAAAACCTTACCCAAACCTGCTCAGCATTGCAAATGACAGTGATCACGCTGTGCCTCGACTATGACACTCCACCGGCGTTGACAGGTAGCTGTCAAAAGTAGCTGTCACTCTGTCATGCCCACAGCCCAGCCACTACCATCAAGTCAGTGTTTTTACTTGCTTATCTGGTCTCGTACTACGACAAAAAGGCAAACGATACAGTTTACCCCTAATATTATGTCAGTTTGATGTGCCATCGTGTAGTAGAGCTGCACTCACTGTGGAACTGTTGAGATACTTCCAAATATAGCCCTGTTGAAAAAGTTTGGTTTAGTTCGCCATCATAAGGTGGACTTAAGAATTCAGTTTCACCTTTTACATGACATTTGCTTTTGCCATATCGTCCAAATGAAATGCTCCCATGTTGCTTTCTCCACATTTTTCTATTATACTCTAGTTTTTGCATTAATTCGTTTTGGGGACGAGAGCTTGTGAGATAGTATTTTTTAGAAATCCCAATAATATCATGGAAATACAAGGTGTGTGCCCATGTTTACAAAAGTAACAGATCTCTAGGTCTCTTTGTGTTTTTTGTATTATCATATTTGTATATTTTATCAGGTTTTGTCAGTTTCAAAATGCAGGCTCCTCTAAAACAGACTTAGATTTGAGTCATTTTAAATATGAGAGTTCAGTTTTGTGACCCTAACTGACTTCTGTTGAGTGTTTTATTGTGGTTTAGGCTTTATAAAATGTGATTGTCTGTTGATTGTCTGTAAAAGCCCTTCTAGAGACGAGCATCGCAAATTAGCCTCGGCTACTAATGCTGTAGTATGTGACATAATGAATGGAACGCACTTGTCCCAATCAAATAAACGTTAAATAAAATAACTGTTTTCATGATAGCTGGGATTTCCAAACAGATCACTTTTATACTAAATAAATAAATAAAGAAGTGTTGTGAAGAGTGCAGAACAATAGCCGTTTTAGATGACCCTCACAGCTTCTGAGGGTCATTACGGAGAGCTGCAGTAATCTAAAAACACAGCTTGATCTTTTTCGATTTGTTTCTGTTTTTACGTATTAGAGGCAACAAAGACAAATACAATTTTCTTTGTTCAAACAGGACACAGATGCTTCATGAGTAGATGGAGTATTTTGTTACTTTTTGTGAAGTAATGCTTTTTAATTGGCCGTTAGATGATTACAGACGTGACTGATGGAGTAACCTTTGAGCACACATTGTTAGAGGGAGGCAGGGCAAAAACTGTCTCCATTGAAATCAATAAAGAGTTCATTGGTCACATCAATTAACAAATTCATCAGCGGTTTAGGGTTTAGTGATGGTCATGCTCCAGAGAATGTGTTGCTTAACTTCTTAATATCAAGATTTTGAAATAAAGCAGCAACAATGTGCAAAGTTTGTGACTTTCAGAGGCTTGGACTACGGCATTTGAGACCTTTTTTTTTTTTTACACAAAGCCTGAGTGTCTGTCCTTAAACCAAAGCAACCATTTGCTCCTGAATGAAATCCTCTAAAATGAAGGCAGCCCAAGCATCTCTGCAAACTAGACATTACAATTTTCAGTGTAGCGCGAGAGAGTGCCAGCAGTTCATTTAACAGCCACCTGCGTCAATTATAACATATCTGAAAGTACTTCTCCTTGAAGCCTTAACACATTTCCTCTTTTGATATACATGCCAGCGCATATACTATTCCAATTACAAGTCCGCGCTCATGTCTGTCTTTTATTGCACACTATAAAGATGGCAGACGTTATATTTCTCGGCGCAAGGGAAGAGAATGAGGATCCAGATTTCCGTTGCCATCTCTGCAGGGGACGGCGCGCTCTAAATGTGGTGTGGCCTTTGTAGCCACATGTGAAATATGATTTGGTGAAGGATGTCATTTGAAGGCGCCCGCTTTCTGCAGTTATGACAGCCCCCGAGCACTCCGCACTCGCCGACACTTTCTTTCGATTCGCTGTATCTCTCCGCGCTATCCATCTATCTATCCTTCACACATTCCCTCACACCTTTCCTCCCTCGTCTCCCAGAGGCTCTTTTATTGGGCTGCTTTAAAGCCAGATGTTCCTTGAACGGGGAGGGGCAGCCAAATGACTTGTAGCCTCGGAGTAGCTCATTCTCCACACAATAGGCTCACTCCTCTGCAAAGCCAGTCTTATTTTTCTCCCCGTTTTTCCACATCCATCTCATTTTATTTTCCTATTTCTTGCTCAAAACAAACTTTTCTCCCCCTCCCCTCCCTGTTCGAGCTGTCATATAAAGCTAGCGACCTAGTTCGAACCAACAGTTTGATGTGAATTGCGGGGAAAAGAGGTTTGTCTGAAATAAGAGGTGCCATCCGAGTGGCTTGGCCCTGTTTTTAAACCCAGATAATGCCTTTGTAAAATCAGATTCCCACAAGCGCACACTGTCCCCTGTAATTGTCTGCAAGTCTCAAGCTGCAATGGACTGAACTTTAGCAATGCCGCACGATGAATAATTCTGTTCCCATAACTGATCTAAAGCGAGTTTTTCTGTATTCACCACAAATCCCAAAAGTTGGAAATGTCAATTTGCCTGCGTCCTCTCTCCCCCTCGACTATAATCAACTACGGCTTCTATTTTTGCAGATTATACAGACATTGGTGTAAAGAGAGGAATAAAAATTGCCGCCACGCTGAGTTTACGCCTGACAAACAACATCCATGCGGAGATCTGACACTGCAATTTGCACTTACACACAGAGGCAAATCCTAGCCTTATTCAGATACATTTCCACTACAGGCCTATTTTGCAAATCAATCATGCAGCACAAAATAGTGGCGTAGAGGCTTATATTTTCCAACTGCCCAGAGTCGGAGAGGGGAAAAAAATAAGCTGAGATGTGGCAGGGTGTTTATGGAGAATATGAATGAAGGTAGCATGCAGCTTTTATGCCTCCTAATAAGCCCCCAAGGCTGGGGAACATTACGACTCTACAGTTTTACAACCACTGCTCAGAGATGTACATTGTGCCTCTCCTGTGTGTGTCTGTGTGGATCAGACCCATGGCTGCCTCCTAAAACGATCCCCATTAATATTTAGCCATGAATCAGACCACCAGACTTGCCCTCACATGTTATCACATGTTATGGCTAAAGTGGCTTTGTACATGAAAGTGCATTGGAGGTTGTTCAGCAAAAAAAAAAAAAAAAAAAAAAGTCTGTGGAGCATTTTGAGGAGCATGATGAAAGAGTTACATGTTGTTTGGTTTGTAAGGTTGGACACAAGGCCTAATCGTGTCACGTCCTTGTCAAGTTTGTCGTGGGTGTGTCGGTGCCATTGTCCGTGACTGGCAGAGCGAGGGCAGGGCAGTCAGCAAAACAACCAAGGGGAACTGACGCAAGCACATTAAAGAGCAGTCAGGGATTTTTGTCTACCCCGAGGTGTCATGCTCCAGACATTATTTTCAATATTTTTCTGCATTTTTAAACTTTAATATGAGTTAGTTTGACCCGTACTGTAACAGGAGGGTTAACTCTGTCTTGTTGATTTAATAAGTCTAAGACAATTCACTTAAGCATTGGTGACTACTTGATTTGGACAGATTATTTATAGCACAAGATTGTGTGTATCGAGCATGTGGCTAAAATACATTTATCTTGATATTTCTGTGCTTTTCAGCTAAGTTCAAGCTGTGTATAACTATCTAAAAGCCACCCTCTGTCTCTCCCCCAGGTCCACTCTGTTGAACATATATCACAGTGGCTCCTGAAACCCAAAATAGCAATTTTAGAGTCTTCAAAAAGATAGTTAACAATCCAATGAAGTCACAGAAGCCTGACACAAATTTATTGCACTCTATGAATTTTTGTCCCGCAATATCCAAGTGTAAAATACTCTGAATAATTGTGGTGCTGCAGAAATCAACTCTGCTTACTCTGTTGTATATATTGCACTTATTGGACTAAATCAACTTATCTGTGCAGGGAAAGCATCTCGTCTGTGTATTGACAGCTGTGAAAAAGCAACAGCAAATCCTGAATTTAAAAAAAGAACGGTGGACTTAAGGAAAATCCTTATCTAACGCGCTCTGTAGCTGGCCCACTTCAAAGATGCTGAATGCATTAGTTTTAGGGGATGGTATTCAAATGTGTTGATCCCTTTTGGCCCTTCATAAGCATATTAATAGTATTTTGTCACACAAATGGCTTGTGGTCATTGAGGCATAATCAAACAATGAGCTGCCGTGTGCCACCATAAACGGTTTAAAGCCTGGACAAAACACTGTAATATTTCTGTTTTAGAGCCATTGTTCTGCCCTGCATTGTACTAAATGTCTATTTTTTTACTGTTGGTAGCTTTAAATGGACTGCCTGGATGAAAATGGCACATTATTATGTTGTTATATCCAGGCATTGTTTTTTTTTTATGTTTACTTGATAAAATGCTCTGTATTTTGAAAAATAAAATACTTTTATGTTTATTAGTGCTTGAAAACAAACCACTCTGCTTTTAAAATACACCACAGTCTTTTTGGAGTGTATCGGCTAAATCTACAGATGACAATCCTCCACCGAGATCAGGCACAGCACACGACGAGCATCATTTACATCTGTGCAATTTAGAACGTGAGATTTACCTCATCGGGAAATTCTCCAAGTGAATCCATTATTTATGCATTTAATGTTGGTTAGTGCTCATTTGCAGTAGTTTCATTAAAAAGGCAACAATACATTAACAGCACAGAGAGATCAATTTCTCAATGCATCCATTTGCACTATTTACCAAAGTGTGAATGTGCTGTAGGGTAAATGTGCTCAGCCGCTGTTGGTGTGTGCACTGTTTATTGTGGTGATGAGAAATATGGAGGCAATCAGTCACACTAATAATACTCTGTTGTTCGGAATATGATGGCTTTTTGAATTGGATGCAGGTCATATTAGAAGCATTCACCATTTAAATATTGGGAATTCTGATCATTTTGAAATCTTATTGTAAATGCCCCACTTTCCCAACAAATTGCTTTGGATTATTTTGATACTGTTCAGGTTTTAGGACCATAGTGTTATATTTAGTGCCTTATTAGGACCCAAAAGACGAGGATAAGATCTACGTACAAAAGTCTTACTATGTCTGGAATTAAGCGTTTATTTCTAAGGCTGTGTCCGTACAACTCTAACATAAAGTAATGTGACTATTTTGATTAAAATGGGATACATTCGATTTTAGAAATGGTTGAGCTGTAAAAACACACAATCTTATTAATATACTTATTGTGATTTGTAATGAATTGTGCAGTATACATTGTTAAAAATGACATTGCACATGGAAGTATGCACTCAAAGTTCTGACGTGAAGTATCACCGAGTGAGTCACCGCCTGAAGGCCTCTCCGTAAACCACTTGATGAAACTGTGTTCTACAAGAGGAAACATCAGTGACTAGCAGCAGCATTACACAAATAAATAATGCACTTATACACAGGTATATTATTAAATCATTTACAAGCAGCAGATGATGAGCTCCTTAATTGAGCCCTGATGCTGCGATGCAACCTTTTCATTCAGCCTCGTCCTGCTGTCTGACTCGCACACGCATGCATCACTTGTATATTTTCTCTAAACACTCCCGGTCACGTGACGTTTCCCAGAACAATCAATGACTTTCTAAAAATATTTCGACTGGAGAGGATCGATGTGAGAGATCATTCCCATTCTACTCGGATACTGTATGTGTACACAAATAGAGCATTGACGGTATTGAGTGCCCTTAGGCTCAGTGCTGTCGGAGTCTACTACTATATCTGTCTCCTGTTCCCCAGCGCACTGTGTTTTACATCTCATAATGTACGCTTTAGCTCGTCTCGCGCAGTGGAAAACCTCAGGCTGCAAATAGTGCCGGTGAAAGGCGGCGCGTGTCACATGTATTTCAATTTGGGATGTGATCTTCTGCATTGCAACTTTGAACAGAAGACTTATTTTTTGCATGTTAAAGTTGTTTCCATTAGTCTTTTTGTGAAGCCGTTGGGCTGCCATCTTTGGTAGCACTGCAATGTCATGATCTTTTTAATGGACTTAATAAGATAATGGCAAGCTTTATCACCTATGACCATCCATTTTATAGGATCGCACACAAAATGCTGTCAGTGACTGTATAACATTTTCAGTCCGGTGCTAATTAAGAGTGGGAATCCCAGAGTACTTCACTAATATATGGAGATAAATTTGTGGAAATTTCCTGATCCAGCGATTCTGTGAAAACAATGGGAACTTTAGCACAGAAATTGGGTCCACCAGTGTGCAGAACAGCACAGTTTCAATTTAACTGCATTTTATCTGTGAAATAAGGGGGCGGTAATCAGAGGTGGCAAAAGTATTCACATTCTGTACTTCAGTAGAAGTACAGATACCTGTGTTAAAAACGACTCTGGTGAAAGTAGAAAAAAAACCAGTTAAGGTTTCAGATACAGATATTTGTGTTCAAAAGTAGGGAGTAAAAGTAAAAAGTCACCAGATAAATAAATACACAAGTAAAGTACAGATAGCAAAAGGAATAAACTTCTTTTAGCTGCAGTGTTTGTGTGTACAGCGTACTGTATCATGTATGAGTCAAGCGAGCTGGGTCACGGTCATATTTGATTTAACCATACACAGAAACCCGAACTATAAAACTTCCACGGCTGCCTGAAACACATTGATCTCCTTTATCTTCATCACGCATGCTTCATCCCATCACCGGTTTTCCTCTTAACTGGATTTGTCCGGTGCTCACAGCTAATGTGCTCTCATCAGCAGGTTGGGAACTTAAAGATCATGTGGGTTGACAGCGGATATATGGAGGGTATTATAGGCGTGAGTTAGGCAGCGCGCGGCACAACATCACTCAGAGTAGCCCTGGTCTGTACAGTAGGTCTTCTCAATGCACGTCTGACCTCTCGTTTGCAGTTACCAAGCAACGAGAACGGGAGAGGCGGGTTCAAACTATTTGGTGTGTTGTGATTGCCTTGTTTACATAGTACATCATTCGGCAAAAATGTTTCTATGAAACCATTAGAAGATAAAATTAGCCTGGGGGTTGCCTCAAAGTGCATGTAATTGTGGTAAAAAAAAAAAGAAAAACATTAACTGAAAATTATGTTTAGGCATACCCCATTGCTCCATTTGCTTCCCCCATTAAATTCCCTCAAATTCACTCATGTAAGACAAGATTTGTAATTGCTGTATTTAACATGTTAATGATTTAATTATTCTTTTAATTAATTTGTTACGACTAAATGATTGACTTAATTCAAGAGCTCTTGGCTTGTCTTCGAGGAGGTGGTGTGAGCAGATGCCTCACCGATGCTTCTCTGACTTTGATGTGAGACGGCACAGGGAACAACACATTCTCTCCAGTGACAAAATTAAGCGGCGACGCATTTTTCTTCATGAGGTGAATGCTTTAACTTGCAAACAAGTCGTGTTTATTACAAAGGCCAATGGAGAAGTGTAGCGTGAGAAATGACTCTGGTTCTAATCTGAAGTATACAGAACTCTTTTTGGGGCGTCGTGTTTTTTTCTCACGCATTAAGCACCCAGGCCTTAACATTAAAGCTATTTTCTAATCAAAATGCCTTATGATGTAGTTCAATTATTAAATTTATATTTCATAGCCATAGAGATGGAATTGAGCTGGAAATGTGAGAAAATATAAGTATTTGGTAACACTTTAAATTATGGCCTGGTACTTCCTGTTTACTTACGGTGTATTTACAGCATAACATTACAGGAAGGTTTTTTTTAGGGATTTAGGGGGCAACTCAGAATTTTTTTTTTTTCTGGGGAACTCAAAAAAAAAATATTTTTTTTCTGGGGAACTCAAAAAAAAAAAAATTTTTTTTTCGGGCAACTCAAAAAAAAATAAATAAACATTTTTTTTTTTCCTGGGTTCCCCAGGAAAACATTTTTTTTTTTTTCGGGGCAACTCCAAAAAAAAATTATTTTTTTTTCTGGGGAACTCAAAAATATTTTTTTTTTTTTTCGGGGCAACTCAAAAACAAATTTTTTATTTTTTTTTTCGGGGCAACTAAAAAAAAATATTTTTTTTTTCTTTTTCTGGGGAACTCCAAAAAAAAAATTTTTTTTCTTCTGGGGAAACTCAAAAAAAAAATATATATTTTTTTCTGGGGTACTCCAAAAAAAAACATCAGTTTTTTAGGTACCCGGGAAGTACTGGGTCATAATCTAAAGTGTTACCGTATCCACGCTTGCTTTTTTTTTTCAAACAAATCTACCTTCACGCTGTAGGAAAACCCGGCGTGAACTTTTTTCAGCGGCTGCAAATTGCCTCAAAGTTTTATTGATGATAGTGTAAAAAGTGCAGCTGATGGATAAAGAGGCTGCTGCTCAGTATGCAGGGGATACAGTGTGCTGTCGAAGGCACGCTTTTATCTCCTCCCTCACGCAGTAGAACCGACGCTTTACTTATATGTGCCGTGTGCACTTTATCAGCAAATGTAAATGATTGTTTGAAATCACAACACTTACTGTGTTATTCACGAGGGGGGCGCATGTCATTTGCATGACATTTGACATGCTCTTTTCAGTCGGCTGCTGTGTGCCTCTTTCAAAGTTTGTCCGCAGGCTTCACCACAGAAGTTTGTGATGAATTAATTGCAGAGATTACTGTGTGGATCTTGTCTTTGGCTAGTAACTTTGGTTTAAAAGCACTTTATACACACTTCATATAACCAGAAACTAAACTAATCTTAAATTAACATTAAGATATACTACATCTCCAAAAGCCTCTGTGCCTGCTCCAGAGTGTTAAGATTTTCATGCGTTTACAGCAGTTTAATTTGAGCCTGTATTACCCCTTGTATTTCTTCCATTCTAGTGAGCCACTGCACTGAAGCTAACTGGCATGATGGAGAGGCCCAGGATGTAATCTGGGATTAATTACAGGAATTCTCTTCTGCTGGTGGCTCTGAGGCATCTGCTGGTGTCCAAGCTAATCTGGATGACAGTGGATTTGAGCAGCAGCTGGAGGACGCAGGTAGGACTCTGTATATAAGTCTGCTATAGATTTGCACTAATCTAGAGCCGGACATTAACAGCTCTCTCGCGAGTGTGGTCTTGTGTTAAACTCCTTGTATAAGGTGTAGAAAAGTGAGTGCAGGAGTGAGACAGGAGCCCACACAGCCTGTCGAGCCACGGGTGTTTACAGTTAAAATATTTGCCTGTCTCGAGGATCTGAGGAACTGGAGATAAGGCAGAGACAGGCCCTGTCATGAACAGAACTGTCTGTCTCCCCTCCCACCCGAGTCCTCTTTATTAAAAGCACATTGATTTCTTGTAGCTTTTGATAATCCCCCCACCAGACTCTAATCAAAACACATCAAAATGTTTGCCACCAAGGACAACCACGTCAGAAAAATTCCCTGCTTGTTCCGTGCCTTGTTGCAGCAGCGCTTTACCGTGTTGTGCGTTGATGAAATATGAAGAATATTATAAGTGACTTTTGCTCTTGAAATAGCTCAAAGTGGCATTCAAATCAGCGTGGTTTTATTATGTACAATATTAACATATCTGAAATATTGCCATCTAAACTCTTCAACTTTAACAAGGCCTGATGGCTCTTTTTTGTTTGTGTATGTAATATGTTGTTGAAAACATGTATCATATCTGTGTGTTTAGTCTTTTCCTGTATACTGTATGCCAGCTGTGTTTGGATGACTAAAAAGAGAGAACATTTTTACACATTTAACATCATCTACTAGTCTCATGCCTCACTTGTATCCAGCTGCCAAATAGGACTAATATACATGAACACACATAATTTTGACAGTTCCTACCAACATTTTCAAAAACTCAATTCCCCATGTTTGGACCTGATCACATGTGAATTATTCCAGTAAGTTCCCTTGAAGAAAAGGTGGCCTACATGAGGGCTGCGAGGTTAAAGCTGCAGTCTAAACAGGCATCTGGGCTTGTCTCCCAGTTACTGGGTTGGGCCCCTCCTGGGCCTCGCCATGAGCCAAATTATTTTTAATGGATCTTCATAAAACCATCTGTATCAGCACACCTGCACACTGCAAGGCTATTGACAAAATGATTATGACCGCGGGACCCAGAAATTGCTCTAAAATGTGTAATCATTTTGTTTGCTGTACCTGGCGCCTCCTTCTCTTTCATGTATCTGTATTCTTTGGGCCTAGTTCAACAAAGCAAGGTTATTTTCTTCCTCTTGGGTCCATGGCTCGGCCGATTTCCATTTAGATTTGAGGCTGTGTTTTAAGTAAGCTATGCATTCAGCCACACTTAATAGTAAATGTCATGCAAATCGACTGTCTGACCTGGCCAGGGGTGCATTGTCTGCAATAAATAAAGGTTAATTATGGATGTTAATTTTCACAGATTGTGGATTTAATGAATCTGATTAGCTATTCAAGTTTTACAATTTGCCACTATTTTTCAAAACGGTGGTTGGCGAGCATCCTGACTGCGCACAGCGATGTGTTGTGATCATTGTTATGAACAGTAACACTGGAATAGCATGTCTCACACTTGTAATCCTTTACAAGTAAACCTTTTTCTTCTGCATAAATCACAGATCAGTCTGATTCTTTGTCATCATTTCAAATGCTAAAGGGAGTCATACGATCCAAGCTGACAGCTTCGACTGTTGCTAGAGCACATTCCCCTGTTTCTTCTCATCAAATTTGATTTGTATGAAGATATAACTGATGTTTTATTTATTTGTGCCCTCAGAGGCAACCCACAGCTACCCCCGGGGTGTCATCATTTATATGTAGAGAACAAAACAAAAGTGGAAAAAATCAGAGGCAGCCACTGTCCTTGCACCTGGTGGCATATAGTTTAATGAAATTCAGCAAGATGAAATTTTAGCACAACCTCTATTGGGGTTGGCCACATCATTTTTGAAGTGCTTCATTATAGCAGCAGTGGTGGCCTGTGGGATATCTGCGTTTGGGATGTGGCATGTCTCGTTTATCACTATGAACAAAGAAAGCAGTGACTGTCATGTTCCATAGCATTAAACTGCCTATAGTTAGTCACATTTAGATCTTCAATTTTGTGTTGTATATTACAGGATCAGTTTGAAAGTGCATTACAGGCAAATTTAGGCTTAGAAAATATCAAAATGGCAACTACACGTCTGTTTAAACTTTTCATACTTTAGTGAATAACGGTTTACAAAATTATTATACCACAAAACCAAAAGTCAAAAACAACAGGTGGGGTTTAAACAGTTGTATAAATTTACAGCTGTACACCACTGAGTTGATCCCATGGGTGCTATTGGATAACTTCTGTAAAAAAGTGTGGATGAAAGATAAATGAATGCCAGGCTCCAGCACTTTTTTTTTTTGTTGGGAGCCAGATGTTCAAGTGATTTTAAAGTGAGGAAGCGGCGATGAAGAGGAGAGACAACCACATAATGAGGTTCAGTGCATTAGAGTAGCCCTTGTTCGCAGTTTGCCGCTCCTCTATGACTTTGTTGTGTTTGCTCGGCGCTCTTAACGCCCACCCACAATTGTCACTTTTCCCTCTTTTTTTCTATCCCCCATCTCCTCCCCAGCATCTCGCTCTCACTGATGCTGAGGCAGATGCTCGGGGGCCCCAGAAGGAGTGTGTCTCTGATATGAAAGGGTCTAATGAATGGGAGCCGCCTGTTTGTGTGTCTGCCGCCAAGTAGTGCAGCTGCATCAGCACTGGATGGCACAAACAAAAGCCTTCCCCGTCCCCTTCGGTGAATCCAGGACGGCGGCACGTGTACAGCTTCAGATTGAGACGAATTGATACGGCAATGAGTTAAAGATCAGAGATAAAGAAAAAAACAAGCAAATGGACTGGACGCATTTGTAAGTTTGCTCTGAAAGGCTGCCACGCCATTGATCAGACAAGTGCACTAGATCATTTTCAGTTTCGGCGGCTGCCTGCTGTAACCGACTGTGGGGTAGCGACTCGGCGCTGATTCCTCACTGTGTTCGGGAGCTATTTTCGGTTAATTACTGCTAATGAATTAGAGTATCCTTATTGTCCTCTAGAGCACTGAAGAGTGGTCTCTTGTTGCAATGGAGAAAAAAAAAATCAGAAACTATTTAGTCAGTTTCTAATCAATCTCCTCGCTCTTGATTGATGTCACTAGGGTCTCTTTTCCCCACTTTTTCCAGTGCATCAAGGGGTATATCGTTGCTCCCCCCCTTTTTTTTTGTTTATTCCATTATCTTAAAGCTTTGTTGGGGGTGTAATGAAAGCTTAAAGGAACAGGTGATGGGGCTAATTAGTCATTAGCAAAGAGATTAGGGTCCCAAATGACAAGTGCATGCTTTACAAGGTCATAATTTGATTAAAGTCACTGCCAGTTGATGGGAGAAGCTACTCAGAGATGATTAACTTAGCCCACATTCTCCGTCCGTCCATCTCTTTCCTCACCGCATGACACTAACAACCTCCATGTCTCAATTGAGTCATACACATAGAAGCAAGCATGTTTGTCGGGTCACGTGACACATTGAGGTACAAGGGGCGGGGCTTAGTCAGTTTAGAGACTTATGCATCTCAGTGACTCGGATGGCGCACAGATTTTGATGACTCAGACCTTCACCTAATTGTTCACATTGTATCGATCCATCAGGAATAGGAATCACAAACTCTTTTATTGTTGCCATCGTGCAGTCGTCACAGTGTGGTTTTCTGCTCAAAGTTTAACATAAAAAGCAGTGGGCACAGCGTCTTGAACATGCGTCATACGTTGGCAGTCTGTCATTGTGTGTCTCATGTAAATGGAGTTGTTTGCGATGGCGGGCACTGAGGCAAATCGCTTTTACATTCACTCAAGGAAATGTGAGATCATCAATTATACAGGGGTCAAAGGGCGAGAGAAGCCTTGAGGCGGCGGACTTCTCTCTCGGGTGATGTTTCCACTTGATGTTTTAAAGCTATGGACCTCTTTGAGCTCAAGATGTGTACAAATCTAAACTGACTCTCTCCTAAAAGAACAATCTGACACATGTCTGATCAATTACTCTTTGGACAGATGATTGACAGGAAGGCTTTTCTTTTCCTTGGCTATTTATTTTTACTTTCAGAGCTCCAAACTTCGATTATAGTGGTCACTTTTTTTCAATTGTTCTTTTGCGAACGGCATCTATCACCTTTCCCCATATCTCACCTCCTCGCTCTATTGTTTACTAGTTGCTGTATGCTGTGATCAAATATTGATAGAGGTCACTAGCGGAGCAAAGTCACCTGCATTTCAATTTTTAATGTATAATATAGTATTGCAAATGGTGTTCCCTCCACTTTAATGATTTCCGAGGCAAATACTTTCCAACCAGTGCCACTGGTTCGCAATTCAGTTTATGAGTGTGTTCCCCTCAGGTCCATTTAAAGCCACAGTGCAGTTTTATATGTAGTGAACCATGCCACCGGTGAATTAGAAATACATTCAAAAATCGAAGAGAGTCAACATATTTCCACTCGGCATCCTAAGTGGGCCTTTTGGAGAAAGTAATAACCTTGAATAATCTTTCAAAAGAATGAAAAAAGCCCGAGCAGGAGACAGAAATAGGCTAAGGAGGCTCCGAAAGGCGGGATGGAGAAGTGGCTAAGTGTCAAAGGAGCCACGAGCGCGGATATTGAGTCCTCCTCATTTATGTTTCATACACACATGGATGAAGAGTCAAATTGCAGTTGTGGGGTCAGTCTTGGCAGGTCACTGAGCATTGCAAACTGAAAGAAAAACCATGAAAAGATAGACAAGAGTGCATGCATGTTTACTGTATGTGTGCAGACGTGTGTGAGTAAATAGGTTTGCGGGATCATCTAGCTTGGCGGCTGTATGTTGTCGTTTTTTTCACAGTCCATGTGAATTGTTGTTTCCATATGTTCTGCTGTGTTTAGCTGCCTTTGTTGTGCACCTCTTCACTCTGTGATGCTCATTTTAGTGAAGATGGAATGGTTCCTCAGGGGTGTCAGGCACCACCACCTTTAACAGATGAGCGTACAGGATTTGGAATGAGGCAGGGGGCCAGGGCCACACTGACAGATGTGGCTTGAGCATATTAATTTGAAAACACAGCTTTATCTGTGACTAAACAAGCAGTTCTTTTGGGCAGGCAATGGGAGTTTAGATGGACTGTAATACACTTCCAATGGACAAAAACCCAAATACAAAGTCTACACACACAATTACAATTCCAACTAATTGTGTGTGCTGTCAGTGAGTTGGTAGACGACGTTATTGTCTAACTTACTATTTAAAAAGCTTAATATTTAGCTGCTGTCTATAGAAGCATTTAGGTTACACTGTCTGAGTGCTGCATGCTACTAGTCACAGGACTAGGTGATTGCAGGATATGCACTGAAACCCAAACAACATGACATGACTCAGCAAAATAACACAGTCACCAATCCACTTGAGCAGGACCTGAGACTGTCAGTAGAATATTGACTCTAATATATTTATTTTGTTGCTGCTATGGGCATTGATCTTCTTCTGTTTGATGATTGCAAAAATTGCTATCCTCTAAACAATAAAAACAATTAAAATAGTTTAATTACTTGCAGGTGTTAGGGAGCTGGCAAGGGTTAGGGGAAGACACATTCCACTCAAAAGCAGCCTAGGGTATCTCTCCTGCTTCTCTTTTATTAATAAAATAAAACAGGACTAATTTTTCCTCCACAAAAATCCCAACATATGACACCAAACTGAAGTTTATAGCTTACTGTAAACATTTAGCTGCAACTTCAGCATCAGAACAACTTTTTAACCGTTACATGATTGAATCAACAGTATTTCTCTTCGTGTTGCATCCCTTTTCTGTTTTTCTTTTTTGTGCTGTTTCTCTTTGTTCTCTTTGTTTGCTGTTAAACTTTACGGAAAGTCATATGACAAGTTAGTGTAGGCCAATGGGAGCACTCCTTTTTCTGGAAACGAGCATGTGATTGGCTCAAAAACCTCATCTATTTAACAACAATACATGGCATCATAAAGACATACACACATTATTGCTTTAACGATATACCATTTGGGTTAGAAAGACAAAAAAAAATAAAAAATCAGGTGCAGTTTTGTTTAAGGTGCAGAATCAGCACAGGCAGCTAAACTAATTCACATTGAAGACACACTGTGAAGTCTTCCTCAGAAAGCCTCTGTTTAATCCAAGCATCAGTATGAGAAGTTCACAGAGGACTTTCTGGACCCGTGCGGTTTTCTTAGGGCAACACCACCTTTTGCTTATTTTAGACTCGCGCTCGCCTCTCAAGTACGAGGCGGGCTCACTTTACATGAAGGATCAAGCCATGAAACCCTATCCTCCGCTCATGAAATAAGAATTCAGCTAAGTGAAGACAAGCTCTCTTGCGTCTTTCGTAGCATCTATGGAGCCTTTAGTGATTCCACGTCGGAGAAAGCACCAGGAATAGTGCACTATATATTGGGGGCTATTTGGAGTTTCCAAACATGGGTCAGTGTGCAGCGCTGGCATCATCTCACTGTGGCTCTACACTGATGTTTTTAAGGCTTGCAGATGAAGCAAAGTCGTCCGTGTCAGTGGTGTTAATGAATGCCGTCGTTTGATGACTTAAAGGAGTGTAATCAATTGGATGCTTTCATAAAGACAAAAAGACTTGTTAAGAAAATGCAGAATTAAAGGCGATACTTTCCTACTCCGAGTGCAAAGTTAGTTAATCTGTTAAATTGACACTTGATGAGCTCTTTTCCTAATCTGCTACTAAATGCTTCATTAGATGGGGAGAGACGAATGCAAAACAAGCTGATGAGCGCTGCCGACGAATTGAAAGAGTCTGTTTTTGTCGCTCGCCACAAAAACAACAACACAGTGTGATAAATGGTTTAAACCCGCCAAACAAACCATGTAATTCTCTAAGACTTTTTCGGTCCTTGTGGTGAGGGGGGAAAAAAATAAACAAAAAGAGCTGCATTGGAAGATGACAAGAGAATAAAGAAAGAACAACTGCAATAGTTAGACACTCCCCATCTCAGCCATTTCTCGTGAGAAAATAGAATCGGAAAAAACAACCTCTATTTCTATCTATTGGACCAGCCAAAGGCACATCAACTATTTTCTCTCCTCTCTCCCCATCGTCACTGAAAGCAATCATTTTAGAATTGATTTTCATGGCTCACAGAGAAATAATGGGAATTCTTTCTAATGTAGAAATGTATGTGTTCCTTTTGGTTAACCAGAATAGACCATATTTCAAGCTTGTCAGTTAGAGAAGTAAAAATACCTCTCATCTCTTGCGCTCAAGTTTTCCCCAGCTCCTATTCCCAGTGTCTAAAGTGACAACTCATCATCTCCAAAAATCAATCACAGACTTCTATATTCTTCAGGCAAGTTTCAGCCCTCCTTGGGTCCACATTTGTCTACGTTTTGTGGAGATAAAATGCCAAGGCAGCACAGCAACTCGTTCTCTCGGGCGAGGACTGGGAAAGGGGAATGACAATTGCCTTTACATGCCCCAGTTAACACTCAGCCAGTCAATTCCTATTCATCCCCATTTACACAACAGAGGTCTTCCACGATGCTTGATTTTGAAAAGCCCACTTGTCCCACTCTCTGGCCCAAACATTTTCAACCACACAAAAAAAAAAAAAAAAATCCAAATTCGATCCAAACGCAGCAGCTCTCCTCTGGATGAGCCCAAATCCATTTACCTAGGGTTTATCCATCAGCAGCTGTCGAGTGCCTAACACCCTGCCCAGGTGCCATTACTGTACCATTACATACCAGATTCCCCCAGTTTATTACCACTATAGGAGCGTGTCAGCTATTATTAATGATAGCTCAACCCCCGCCGATGAAAGGACTATTGATTGACAGAGAGGGGTGAGGAGGTTGGGGATTGCCCAGACATAACCTGCATTCTTTTTCTTCTCCAAACTGGATTTAAAAGATACTCGGGCTGTTCTGCAGCATTGTGCAAACTAGGACAAAGTGTACTCTGCAAAAGTAGATTTTTTTTGCCGCTGAGATTCAGGTCAGCAACATCTAACACAACGTTCTTACCGAATCAGACGGCACAGATGGGAAAGTGGGCCGGAAAACATGACATATTGGAAATGAAATGAAGTAAATACGATCAGATGCACTCAGTCTATTGCCAGTCATTCAGTCTTTTGCTCGAGGTTTGTACTGTGGTAGAAACTCAAATACATGTCATAATGTTGTAACGTGTCTCAAGTAAATGCCCATAAGGTCCACATATATAACTGATGACAAACATTGGACAAAAAGGTTTGTTCTGATGCTGTATTCTTGTATTTTATAGTGAATGTGTGTGTGTATGAACATGATTCATATTGTATTGGCCATGTTTTATAGTGTATAACCAAATATCTGTGTAACTCCAGATGGATGTGTAATGGATGCCTACATTTTTCATTGTGCTACTCAAAATCTCCCCCTCATTCTCTAAACTCACCAAGGTCACACTTAAGTTAATTGTGCCGACACTATTAGCCTCGTGGACTCTCTTTTTTACTCAAAGTAACCTTGTTAAAGCCAATGGGACACGCCACCTGTTGGCTTACTGTAAACGCTCTCACCACTTTATCAAAATGATGCATGTTTACGCAGACACTATATTTTAATCAGTGTCAGTCTCAAAGTACATCTCGATAATAATTCATTAAGGTTATTTAAAATTACATCAAGCTGCTGTGACACTTGGTACAATAAACAGGCATGTCAGAAGTAATTAGCGCTGAACATGGAGAAGAAAAACCTCATCCTAACTCCTAGCCTTTTATCAGGGCCACGCTTTGTTATATCAGCATCAGCGAGTGTCAGGTGCAATCTGCCAGTGGCCAGTGCCAAAACCTGGGGGAAAGAAAGTCTGTTGGTCCCAGTGTTGACCAACAGAATATCAATGAGCACTTAACTAGCCTGAATGTGTGTATGAAAGAGAAAAGAATAGTAAATGGGGTAGAGACGGGCACAGAAGGCACTCCTGGGACTTCTGCCGAGAGTGTTTGCATTTGCTCTGCTCGACATAGAAGAGATGACTAAAAAACTACACAAACTTTGTCTAACTGGCTTAAGAGAAGTCTGGTGACAAGCTAGGCCTTTATCTGACAAGCACCCACTGAAAAACTCCCTCTCGATAAGGAATACAAGTAGTTATTAAATTGTTAAAGAAGGAGGAAAGCATTGCGCTGAGGACAGCAAAGAAGCAAAAGTACTATTTCTCCATTAAAAGGCACAAGAGATGGAAAATGTCCAATTTCTATCCTGTTGTCTCCATTTTCCTTATTTGCTGTTGTGGGGGATCAATGATGGTGTACAGGCGTAACCTGGCAAGGTTATTTCCTCAGTATTACCGTCTTATCAAGCTGAATGGAAACTTGTTGGGTGTGTGTGCGGGCTGAGCCGAGCAGTAGCCGTGCGACTGCTGACGACTGTGATTGCCTCGCTGTGGAGAGGTCATCGAGCAACACGGCAAACACTTGGTCCTTGAATAGAAGACATGGTTTGCAGGAATAAGTGTCTGAAATAAAGTTGTGAGCGTAAATAGGGACAATGTTATTCTCCAGACGAATCCGAACAGTGACCAAAAATCACATAACCATCACTTCCATTTTTTTGTTCTTTTCATTAACAACATGCTGTCCGTTTATGAAAACTCATTAGACGTTAACAAATCCATCTAATAAAGTCAGGAGATGAAATGAGATTTAGGCAACAGTTTAATACTTAATAATCTCGTTTTAGGATGATGGACGTTTAAATACCTAAGAAGATAAAACTGTATGGAAAATGACACTCACAAAATCCCATTTGCCAATACATTTTATCTCTCACCAGTAGTCCTGAATGAATCTCTGTTCTAGTTTTACAGGGAAGTGCCCTAAACTAGCGATTGCATTTGACTTTTCTCCAATTCAAACTAAACACTAAGTAATGCTATAACAGCAGTGCATAGACATTTCATACCCCTGCTCATGTATAAGCACAGGTCTGTCTGACGGACCACAGCCTTTATTGTCACAGAAGCTGGTTGAATGACTTTACTAGAGGCAGATTGCATGAAGGCTACTACTGAATTGAAAAGGCAAAGAGAAAGATAAATGTCTGGGCTAAATCAAGTGACATCTCCAAAATACAATTCTTTTACAAAGCCTATCTTTTTGGTTATTGAAATGAAGGCAGCCTGCGGAGTGGTTCGGTGGCTGTATTTGTTGTGGCGACGTTGTGTGGCGCACCACTGAGGTCGTGTAAGGCTTCTTGTACTATTACTTAAACACAGGACTGCATGTTTGCCCTGACAAGCTTTCTGTTGTGCCAAGGCCTCCAAGAGGGAATATGCTGAGAGTCTGATCTGAATTACAAATCAAATCCAATTATTTATTTATGACTGAAGCTGAGTAATTGTGGTTCACGGTAAGAGACTCCTCAGATGTAAAAGAGCAGTATCTAACCTTTAAAAGTATAAAGGAGTCACTGCTGGCTCTTCTGAAGAAAAGGGGCAATATGGTTTCATAGAGACTGAAGGTCAGCTTCATTTCTATTGACCATTAACTTTGATGTTTATCAGCTGATCTCAAGTCAGAAGATTTCTTAAAAAACTGTGTGGTTTCCCATGAGCAGTTTTATTTCACGACATCAGCAGCAGCCTCAGCAGGACAGCAGTATGAAGGTTATCCCATGATATGTCCAAATGAACTAAATATAAGATTATACTTACATAGAATTTGCTTAGAAATCAAAACACATGGACAAAACAATTCTTTTTTTACATAATTATATAGCTCCAACCCTCATTCATTTCACTTTGTTGTTCCTATATGTCTGCCATATTTAGTTGTGTCCAATACGCTGGGAATGGGACACTGTTGGTGACATGGCCGGGTTCATGGCAGAACACTCAGCGGACCACAACCATTATTTTCCATCTAATGAGCTGAGATGTGGCCATCTCCCTGTGGCACGTGTGCCCAGTGTTAATGGAAGTATGGGGCATTCAAGCTAATGGCGCGACATGACCGTGGCCCCGGGCGCTCCCATTGTGCCCTTGTCGTCACAGCCCACGAAGCAGGTTATTCTGAGAGAATCAAAAACTGAACAAGTTTCTGTCGGCAACAATGAACTACCTTTTAACTGCCAGGCTCCAGAGAAATAGGTGACTAAGTAACTGGACAAAGTCCTCAGCTGACATGTCTGGCTTCTCTTCACAAACGTATGCTGAATACAGAGAAGCCGTATAAGAGCTACATTCAAGTAATTAATTTTCTCACAGGTTTTATGTAAAGCCTCTTGATGCCTCGATGCTTACACTCAGTGCAGCTTTTCAGGACTATCCATTTATTAGATTGATTTGACATTATTTTGTAGTGAAGTCTGTGCAATGGACAGAATTATCATGTTGATGTAATGTCCACATGGCTGTTATGAATTAAGTCTTCAAGCAAAAAAGTACATGTCACCAAATAATATGTGAAACTGTGACTGGTGAATGTTTCAGTTTCTCTTGTTAATACAAAGTACATCCCATTAAATCAAAGTGTACTGTACTTAACTCAGAGGGGTGTCATATTAATCTAATGGTAGTGTTTATATAAGTGCATGTAAAGTGCATGTCTGCAGGTATATTTTGTGTGCTTGCGGGTGCTGTGTGCTGTCTGCGTGCGTCAAACAGCTCTATTTGAGGTGGCAGGCACAGGTGCGAAGGCGGCATGGCAGGTTATTGGCCGACAGATGGAGCGGAAGGCGGGGTGTGCTGGGGAGACAGGGTTGGAAAACAGTGAAGGAGGGCATGGACACTGTTGGGTGAGGATCTGATAGGAGTGGCAACTGGCACCATTTAAGGTTTACACACAGTCTGGGCTTTGGCATGCACAGTAACAACTTGTTTTGTCTGGAAGATAGGCTAACATTGTGTGTTCTCACAAAAGACAAGTATTCTATTTTATTTGGGTCGCCTTGGAATAGTGCTTTGGAAATGGGTTAAAATGGTCAGGTCAGTCCACACTAAATGAAATGGATCAAAGAGTCTGCTTGTAGTATAGCTTAGCATCAACAGAGTGCAATGATGTACCAAAAATTAGAAAGTATTGTGAGTGTTTAACCTGATTATATTACATTTAAAAATGCACAGTCAGAGTAACATTAGCAACATGTTACTAGCAGGCTGAGTTGTGTAATTACCTCATTGACAGTGCCATGCATAGAAACGGCACTGGCTGACGATTATGTATTCAACAATCATAGCAGCAGCAGTGGAAAAAAAAATCCCATTCTTGACAGCATTGTGCTTTTAAATAGAAACAAAATTGTGATCATTAATATTAATATTGAAAAAAAAGTAAAAATGTGTGTGGGAAAACAGGAACGTCGAAGGTTGGGCAAATCAGCTTTTATCAAGTTTAATACTATAGCCCCTCTGTAAGGCTCATATTTTCCATTAATCTGCACCGCATGAATACTAATAGGCCCTGTGGCTTAATGGACCTGCCCAAATCCCTGTATTTGATTTCCACTTCTCAAAGTGACCTTTTCCCCATGCTAATAGGCCTACCTGTGCTACATCATGTCGGAGCATGAGACAGACTGGCAGAACTCGGCCAGGGCTTATTCGGTTTAAAGGGCGGTGTCTACATCTTAGCTTCACACTTGGATGACCAGACAGACATCCCTGAGTCAGATCCCACTCCTATTATATCATTTAGGATATTTTTTCAGATTCATTTTGCTGAAATATAGCAAAACGGGATATCGGGTAGAATTATTCTAAATTCTGCTATCTGTTAATTAGCTTGTTTAATGGGCATTTTCATTGTTTCTGTGTTGGTGGACATTATATATCATTTGATTTTAATAAATGGCTCATGTTGCATTCTACTTTGTTTCTTGTTTGTCTCTGATACGCCGCTCGTCTTTGCATATTCAATTAGTTGATTTATTTGTGTAGCATGCAAACAGACATGCAATGGCTGACAAGGTCACGCACAAACAAGCTTTAGATGCATTTTACAATGCTAATTAACTCTTGCATTTTTTTTCCCCTTATTATTTTCTCTCTCCCAAGCCTATATCCTGTACAGTTAGTTAGCGGCGCACACTTTTGACCCACATCATAATTGATACAGTGTCTTCTTCAGTCCCGTCGATACAAGGCTCATGGAAGGAATTTAGATTGTTGTTGGAAAATTAAGACCACGCATCTAATCGGAACGTCTTCTAAAACACTGTCAGCTTGGCATAAAATCATTACGTTGAATTATACAATCGTGCTTATTAATGCATTAACAAAGAACCCATGTTAAAAAGCCTCCTTTTTTGAAAGACAGCTTCAAGGAATACAGTTTATTATTTCAGTGCAGCTTTTCCAATTCTAAAAGAAAAATATAATAAAATTCCTAATAGTAAATGGTGAGGGATAAAGAGGAAGAGGGTTCAGATGATGCTGGACAGGTTCAATCCAAGGTGAGCCCTGAGGGAAGGTGCTTCTCTCTGCTGTACATGGACAGGTCAGAAAATGGCTCATGCAAACATATTACATTGTATAAAATTGTGAGAAAAATATTAAAGGTGGCAAAAAATGTAAGCTTAGCATTTCAAATGAGTCCTTCCAATCAAGTGTGAAACGCTTGAAGCCTCGTGGAGTTCTTGTCTGACTCCCTCCGACCTAATTATGTGTCACATCCTTATACTCATTCCCCTCCCCTCCTACCCCTGCGCTGACCCTTCCTCACCTGTCTCGGAGCAACGGGACCTGAAACACATCATAGATCTGTCACGATGGAACCCTACTCTTGGCCCCTTCTGTTTCTCATTGTCACATCCATGAGCTGCTCAGGTGTCAGGACCCCAAGGCTTTTACTGTGACAGAGCTACGGCAGCCGCACCGGTCCCCACAGGCCGTGAGAGGGGTGACAGGGGTCAAGAATCCCCCAAGTGCACCGCTCACCCTTCGCTCTAAATGGAACACCTTTAGGGGCTCTCGGGGGATCCTCCATTTCCTTGCCCGGTGACAGAATGTAAGTAGATGGATGGAGCACAGGGCCGGCATGATGGGAGGTGGTGTATTTATGATGCTAGAAGAAGTTAGCTGACTCAAAAGCTTGCAATGAGATGGGGTGCTATGCCACTGTGGGGAAATGTACCAGAGACAATAGTATTCTTCCATTTTCTTAACCATTATGACGGATCTTTACCTATGACGTAAAAGTTGCACGAAAATCAAGATCAACAATCAAGCTTTTTTTTGTCAATTGGTGGCTGACATTTGAGCTGGTTAATGTTTTGAAGCAGAGACACATCACTTCACAGCCCAGAGTCTGCATCTGGACAAAAATATTTCTTCTTGTTATAAACCAAGCTTTTTGTAAATGTGCTAAAACTTAACAGATGAATATTCTTGCCTTATAACCTTTAAAAGTTAGTCTAAAAAACTGCAGAAGGCACCAACATGCTGAGCCAAACTCTAAAGTTACCACTAAACCCCACACCAAAATCCTCTCGTAAAATATTAATCATAGCTTACTGTAAGACCATTCCAAACAGATACTGTACAATGAGCCATTTTATAAAATCTAGTAGTGGTCTCTTTTGTCTTTTTCTGAAACAACAGGATCTGTCTTTGGGGAAAAAATGTTTTATTCAATAAAGAGAGGCTCAGAAAGTCTGAGTCAGCAGGTGAGCAATCTGGCAATCACTTTTAGTAGCTCGCCACCTTTGACAACTGTCTGACCCACATGTCACTCAAAGAGACTATGCCCTTATTTATGCATAACTTCCACACCTAATAGGATTTAAATGGATGAGTTGTATAGGATATCACCCCCTGTAGTTTTCTCAAAAGGGAACTTTAGAGGAAAAACAGTTTGGTGCTGTGAGTGTGGCTGCTCTTAAGTTTGGAGCCAGGGTCATGTGGTCATTCAGAAGACGTCGGGATTGGTGTTTTAGTGTTAACTTAGAGGCTTTAATACAACAACATGTTTGGGGCATTTTGCGCGGCTCAGTGTATACACAGATCATTGTTGTATCAATGCGAATCAGCAACAGCATTACTGTTTCTGTTCTCGTGTAAATGATCCTTAGTCTTTGCAGCAAATTATGGGATTAGGCACATACAAAGTTCTAACAAAGAGGTTCTCAAAAAGGTCTCACTGGCAACATGAACCTGTCCAATAGAGAGAGTGGGGACTCATTCATTACTAGGTCTTAAAAAGGTTGATTGTCTACACTGTCTGAAGCATATTTGTCATTGTAATGGTGCTTAAGGAATTAAAAATGAAACGAGTTATACTTTAGACATGCTTCCACACACTTCCATGGAGCAATAGACACAACACACCGATGGTATCAATGCTCTTTGCACTAATAACACTTAATAAAGGCTTAAAATGTACAGCGTTAGACATGATTTTATATGATTGCTACGCCCTGGCAACTCTAGACACATCTTAGTCAAAGTAATGATATTAAATTTAAAAACGAACGAATGAAACTTGCAGAAAAGCAGCTTTTCCAATTTCTCTCACCTCATCATCGAGGACTGTCAGGACACTGCCCCAGGCACAAACTAGGGTCAGTACACCCCCTAACCTTAGCAGCCCAACCCTGAGGCCGGCACCCATCACCGTCTTCAACGCGACTTCCGCCTGTCATCGCGTTCCTCAATCGCTCCGTCCTTCTGTGTTCACATCCTACTTTTCCTTTTTTGTTTCACACCTCTCTCTTTCTCCCTTCCAAGGCCAGTCTTCATCACAAGCCCTTTCACAGCCCACTCATCCATAGGCCTCATCCATCACCATCACAGAGAGAAGAACAGAAGCGAGGGCAGTCCACGTACCGAACCAGGAAAGGAAGGCAAGACGCGCAAAGATCCACAAAGGCAAAAAGTCAGACGCTGGTATCAGAAAGAGAGGAACTCTGTGTGGAGATAAATGGAGACGGAGTGAATGTCACTAAAGAGAAGAAAAGTGTATGACATAGAGGGTATTTGAAAGTAGGACAGCAGGTAGAAAGGGTGAAGGAAGAGAGAGATTTGACAGAATAGAACTGGACCTCAGAAGGATATTGATGAATCAAATGGTCACCTCAAGTAAAGTCTTTCAAGATAATATAAAGTGGTGAAAGAAGCTAACCCACTAAAAATGTTGAATTCTCGGTTCGTTTTCTCGTCCGTCCTCGAGGCTGTGACCTTTTGACAGGGTGCTCTCTCTTTTTTTTTGTCAAATACGCCAAACACGCGTGATAAAGCCACAGCGCACCAGATTATTTTAAAACAGTATTAGCGTGAGAGGCGAAAAATGTCAATGGATGGGCGAAAGAAAATGAAAAAAAATGAATGGCAAGATAGAGCAAGCTGTTGAAGTGGAATCAAAGCTTGGCAACGGGTCCCAGCACCATCCTGCAGCTATGCCTCGAGGCTTGAATGTCTAGCTGACAATGTCTATATCCGTCAGTCAGAAAATAATGGGCTTTAGAAATCGACCCCTGAGCCTCAAAAACCTCAATAAGCAGAAGAGGTATTCATGCAATCTGACAAAAATTGATCAGTAATAGAGTAGTCGGCCTTGATTTTTGAAGCTGGCCCCGTGTGCTCACATGCTATGATCCTTTGTCCATACTGTAGCGCTCATAAAAAACATATCAATAACACAAATCTGTCTTGATGATATGATGAATTACAGTGTTGCTATGCTTATTAAAAATGCCATATGCCTTTTGGTACGTGGCTGCCTCTCTCTTTCGTTTTTTTGTTTTCATCCAATCTCTTCGTCTTTTCTGTGCCACAAATATAATTAATGGCAGAGCGCAAGGAAGCATGTTACTGGTTTATGGATTTTTGATGGTAATCTTCTGGATTAATTATGTGATATATGTGCCTTGTTAAGGTAATCGGGCTCGGGTAAATACAATGCATGAACTTTGATAGAAAACTGGCAGGCGTTTCTCCCCCTGCCTTCCCCCTAAATCAATTTGTGCCGTTCCCCGAGTCATTCCTGCATCGCTTCAGAGAGATACTGCCAGGTATGAAGGTTGCACATTTACCACGGCGGCCAAAAGAGGGTCAAATGATTACAGTGATTAGAATGATAATGGCGTGGAGAAAGCACGTGCCATCACTCATCAGCTGTATTGTAATAGACACGTCGCATACCACTGTGTTTAGATGCATTTCTACTGTAAAGTCAGTTTCATCAACATGGAAATTGGATCTGGGGGTGGGTCGAGATATGGCGCACGTGCACGTGGAGCGACCAACTCATTTGGATGAAAATGTGTTGCCAGTGTGTTTGGAGCATTTGCATATGTATATGTAAGCCCACAGATGAGTAAACAAATGTTATCTGTATCTCTGGGATGAGCTAGTCTGTAATGGTGAGGAAAGGGAAGTGGTAGGGATAGTAAAGATCGCATGAGGGAATGTGGACACCCACCCAGCGCCGGCGGACAGTCAATCTTCCTCGCCGCATCACTGAAAATGCCACTCAGCTACCAAGGTTGTTTAGCAAGTAAACAAGCCTCTGGCCAGCATGCATCTATAGGCCTATCTTTCCTCAGGAATAATGGTCAGGCTCGTGGGCTTCACTGATTCATCTGTTTCTCACATATAAAAATACATCTATATATTTACACACACTAATGTATCCACACACAGGTCTCGGTGTGGAAGAGATGGTTTTTGATTGGTCCCTTCCTCCGGGGTTCCTGTCGACAGGCTTGATTTGAGTGCTGTGGTGGCAGGGGTACTCCCAGGGCCTCATCTGTAACTGTAAATCACCAAAGCACACGTGTGGAAGCGTGTCAGCGGCCACGCATGCTCCACAACGTTTAACAGTGTGATTCAGCATGGTGTTTTTCACATGAAATCCTCCACATTTCACATTGTTTTTAGAATACAAAGAAGGAGTAGACTTTATTGTATCACACCATTAGGCCTTTTTAATGTACATTTTTATTTTGCTTTATTTTTTTTGTTTTTTTCCTAAGATGTGTTTTAAAATGAAATGGCTATCACCTGAAGTAGAATAACACTGCTCAGTATTAGCATTGAAGTATCTTTCATTCAAAAGTACAGATTTAAAGTCCATTTCCATTTTCCTATGTTTCTTGACAAAGTGTTACAAAGGCAGTGTTTTTCTCCCTCTTATTTTTTCTGTCTTTGGTCTGCTAGTCAGTTATTGGGACTTCTGGGGAAGAAAACAGGCCAAGCCCAGGCACGTACACATATCAAAACACACAGACACAAGGAGCCTCCAGTGCCCCAGTGGATCTCAGGGCCATTCACACAGCCACTGGGCGTGCTAGAGTCTCCGATATGGCCTAGTGGTGCGAGCCACACATGGCTAGCACCATTGTCCCATATTAATACGCTATCGACCCGCCCAGACATGCTTTGTCAAAGGAAGGTGCCGCCACACCAGATTTTCTCTGGGCCGTATTGATGCGGGGGGCACCGGAGGAAGGCAGTAATGGATACATAGCTGCAATAAGAGCCTCGGCCAAGCTTGGGGAAAAGAACAAGAGTCTACTTTTTAGTTTTTTCCTCCCCTTCTATAATCCTGGAGCTACTCAAGGGTTCTATAGGAAGCATCTCCTGTTCTCAGGCCAAGAGACATTGCCCGGGATGTCCATAGAGGTTTAGGTTTGCTGTTTCCGTTTGTGGCCATGATGGATTATTTCTTCCATCTCCTTCTCCTCCTGTTGCCAGCCATGCATTTCAGTCACAATACCGATTTGGCAAATATAAATGTATATGTTTGTATTTATAGTTTCAGATATAAAAATGGACAGGGGCACACAAGAGTTTATCTCAGCACATCGCTGTCCCTTGATGCCTCGTCTATCTGTAAATATCTCCAGACAGCCATGTCAGGGATTTATGTGAAGGTGACAATGGCAGAGCTAGCTGTCCAAATGTTTCAGTCAGCGCCGCGTCAGAGCTGTGAGGAAATAAATGAAAGTGATAAGAGACATACTCTGAAAAGAATGCATATTGTCAGTGGAATAACGAGACACATGTACAGAGAGGTAATATAAATAAAGCCCAAGTCACATTTACAAGACATAACTGCTTTCAATATGAGTAATGCAGGTAACATAAGCACAAAGTACTACTGTATTATTTGTATCACCTAATTATCTTCTATTATGACAAAGAAAAATGGTGCTAGCAATCTTCCAAACAACTTGTCTTGATGTTCTGCAAGCGGCTGTTTTTGTTTTGTGCCATTTTCATCTTTACAACCTTTTGTGACTTCCTCAGTGACCCATAATGTCAGATTTATCGACCTCGAGTGAAACAGGAAGAGAAATGAGAACAACAACGTCGCAGCTGGGGAGAGGCGGGTTAGCATGCAGCTCCGAGAGACAAGTGCCTGTGTTTCCCTTCGGTTACAAGATTCTGAAAATTGCTCAATGCATACACAAGCAGAGAGGTTGCACACAGCTGTCCAGTATATGACAGTCAGTGGGTCGGGTTGGGTTTTGTGTGCTGCAGGCTGGAGAGAGACTGTTCTGCCAAGTTAGGATTGTAGTAAAAGAGTCACAGTCTCCCGGGAGACGGGGTTATATCCCGTGAGAGATGACCTCAAAGCTTCAGGTGGCCTCTGTCGGCACCACTACTTTTTTCCCTGTTAGAGGATAGATCACTAGATGGATGGATGGGCGAGCAGATAGAGGGACACAGCAGAAAGAGCCGACAATTTCATTTCCCATCTGCCGCGTTAGTGCAGCATCAGCAAGCATTTATTCCCTAACCTATTTTGGTCTGCATTCCAACTTTTTCACCCCTCTAGGTCTCCCATATCAGCATGTTTCAATCAGTGTAAACAGAGGTTAGGCAGGTGGCATTTAGCCCCGCATACTGCATCCCCCAACAGACCTTTTCTCTTAATCTGAAAGGCCAAGTGATGAGTCGGCGTGAGATTTTTTTGGGAGTAAGAGGTTGGGCTTATCGGGGGTGTCAGGCAGCAGCTGGAGCTTCCACGCTGAGAAAGAGAGACCCTCAGAGGCATCAGAGAAGAGGTCTGGCTTCATTAAAACATCCAAGGATCAAGTGGCATCACTAGTTCGGCTGATAAACCCACCAAGGCTAACTGTGGATGTGTGATAAATGTCCCGTATAACAGCTCTAGAGTGAAAGGCGGCGGGGAAAAAAGAGATGAGATTCAGGAAAGTTTGAAAACGGCATATAAAGATTGATGTTCTGTCACGTAAAAGGACTCCATTGATTGTGATCGTAAACCCCAGCGTGTTATTCTGCAGGAGGCTTAAATAGTGTGAGCTGTTCACACGAGTCCAGATCTTAACTAATCAGCAACATTAAAAAAAACAAAAAAAACACCAACTTTTCAGCTACAGCTCTCGGAATTTAATGATTTGCTCGTGCGCCGTTGTCTCAGAGGTGAAGTTTTCTTTTTCAACCAAAATGAATCGAATCACTTAAATTAAATTCCAGGATCCGTGGCATCATTACCATAAAGGCAGATTGATACACTGTCCAGGCAAAATGGTGGAGAGACAAGGGGAATAAAGTCACACAAACAGACAGCTCATTAATTTCCCCCGCCTGTGCTCGGGCACCGGCGACCTGAGTTTTTCCACGCCGTGCAGGGAAAATTTACTGCTTTGACAGACTAACCAAGCGCGCTCCTCCTAATTTGTATCAGCTCAGATTTGTTTTTGTTTTGGCATCATCTTTATTTTTTATTGCAAATTACAGAGTGCCCCGAGTAATCTGGTGGGTCCGCTGAATGTTAATGAGCTTCACACAGGACTGGCTGTTCTGGGAATAACAGCCGGATGTTTATGATTATTGGAACTTTTCTCTTCAGTCAATGTTTTCTTCTCTCTTTCTCAGGCCATCTCCTCGGCTTCTCTGATGAGCTTCCTGATTGTCATAAATCGTGAGCCGCTAGTCTCCCTGGCGTACAGCCGCTGATCTCATAATCTACTGTACCTCCCACACAAGCGTTTTTAGTGTGAAACAGGGAATGTTTCTTTCACAGGTGTCAAGGAAAGGTCGGGATATTTTCAGAGGAAATGTAAATCTATTACAATAGCGGCTCAGGGAAATTAAATGGATACTGTTGTAAACACAATGCCGCAGTCCACTTTTATGAGTTCAGGCGGTGACTATGCAAATTGGTACTAAATAACATTTCATTAGGATCCATACTCTTCCATACTGCACCATTCTGTACTGTCTGATTAAAGGGATGGATGGGTAAATCAAAGAAAAACAAATACCTGTATTGTTGAAGTTTTGTCAAATCAAACCATTTATCAAAAAAATCTATCCCATATTTTAGCTCTTCATACTTGCATGATATAATCGTTCCTTTTTTTAAAGACATAATTATGCAGTTTCTCTAATTGAATGCTGGTAATCAAAGTGGGCCTGTCTACTTCATCAGTAAATAAAAGTTGAATTCACATTTACTTTGGAGTTTGAATAAACTGTCATCAGTCATAGCTTTATGATCTTTTCTTATAATAAGATATTAATGTTATGGTTAATAATAGTGTTAGAGTATTTATTTTATTTTATTTTTTAAGATCTTCATTGATCACAGTTTCTTTTGAAAGCTATTGTGACTAAACTTCACATCATTACAATCTCCTGATCAGATGCTGCATGTCGCATGTCTGTCAAATATAATAGATATCCTTAAATTT
Source organism: Rhyacichthys aspro (assembly GCA_036850595.1). Taxonomy (NCBI): domain Eukaryota; kingdom Metazoa; phylum Chordata; class Actinopteri; order Gobiiformes; family Rhyacichthyidae; genus Rhyacichthys; species Rhyacichthys aspro. Next base: position 6,632,518 of record CM072165.1, read on the forward strand.
GTTTAGAATAACCCTGATTATATAATGCCCTGGGAACTTACAGCTCCTTGTGTAGAGTCATTATGTTACATGTTTTTACTCTCTTCCATCTTTCTGCTAAATGTATACATTTCTCAGCAGTGATAATATGTGAAATGATCCAGTTTTAGCTTAATCCTAATGAATCCAAAACAAACTACAAAAACACTGAGTGTGCACAGCTGTGCTACAAGGGTTTTCTCAAAGTTGCTCTTAAAATCTTCAAAAACTTTAGAGAGTTATCATCTGTTTTTCCCACACAGTGGATATCCATAAATACAGAGAGAGAGTGGTTTTAAACAGGAACACTGATGTCATTAAATCACCAGAGCATTTTTAAGTGGTAGAGACTAATCAAATGATTGCAAAAACTTGTCAAGGTTACACGGACAGATGCAACACTAAATTAAATTTCACACTGTGGCTGCTTGAAGGAAGATTGAAATCCACTAAATAAAGCTCTCTGCACATGCAGCTGCTATAATCATCTTAGTTCATCCCAGAAAGAAATGCATTGGTTTCCCCTAACACTACTTATCCACATCATCTATCTCTTTTACTGAAATGTCCCGTTTTAATTCTTACAGCAGTGAGGGAATCTTTTACTCTGATGATTTTATATAAGTGCAGTTTAGAGCCATTTCACTAAATTGCATGGAGACACAATTTAATTGAAATAACATGTTGGTTTTAGTATCTTGCATCTGGAATATTTTATCAGACACAACACATTTTGCATTATGTGAAATATTGATGCCGCTGATGCTGTATGATTACTCAACCCATCTCTATTGTACGAGGTGCGTCCCTGCAGTCTTATAGGGCTGTCTGCTGTACATTAAGTTCAGATTTGTTCATTTTTGCAGTCGTGTTGCTTTAATTTCCCCAGACTCCAACCCTGAATAGTTCTTTTTACATAGAAGACATTTTGACACCGCGGTCGGAAAAGAACTGGTTTTAGGAAATTAATGACGGCTGGGTTCTCTTTGGATTTAACGTGATGCAGCAAAGTTCTCTGAGGTTTTTCAGCTGCATTCCAAGTTAAGAGCTCGATCATCTGCAGGCTTTCCAGACAGTTCGAAAACTGCATTACTGCGTCTAAGGAATTCAGTGCATCTTCTATTCACACGTAGACGGGTAACATTGCCTTTTCTGTGCGTTTTGGCCTTCTTAACACATGCAAAGGTGGATTTGGTCAAAACAGAAACACACTTGCAGACAATCTTACTGAAAGGAAGCTCCTGTAACTCTGAGTTCAGTTTGTGCACCCTCATTGTTGTTTTAATCAATGCTTATTATCCATGGTAACAAACATAAAGAGTAATGGCGGCTGTAGTACCAGGTTTAGGACCAGTTCACAGCTTATTCACAGCCTATAGTTTTCACTTGTGAGACAATGCAAGAAACAATTAAACCACATCTGTCCTCACAGTCTGTTTGTGTTAATAACTTAAATTATTCAGAATGTTTCTCTCGGCTTTTTGTTTATTCACAATCAGTTTTGTGGCGGACTTGTGAGGGCATTTTGAATTGATATGGGATCTTGAAATCATTGACAATTTAAATGTGTCAATGATGTATCTAAAAAAGCAACAATCAGGCACACTTTTTCTTAAAAGATGGGTTACTTTCCTTGTTTCATGTCAGAAACCATTTAAACGTTTTTGAGGCTATTATTTTAACATTTTTTCCATGTTTTGAGGTAAAAAGTTACATAGTGTTGCTTTAAAGTAGAAAAAAGTCAAAAAACTCATATATGGGAATCAGTTATGTAAGTAAACTGCCCATACATGTCATTGTTTACTTTGTTTTTCCATTTGTAACAGAATCCAAGTAAAAATCGTTTGACTGTCCATTTATTATGACTGCAGTTCCTCATAATATTTACACTGCATTACTTTTTTTTTTTTACAACTAAATCCTCACCTTTTGGGACGTCACTTCTTTAGCCAGTGTGTGTTCACCTCACATGTCCCAGTAGACTGTTATTGCATTAGGACACATTACAGAGCCAAGCCCTTGTTATTACTGACACCTGTCCTTATGTGTTCTGCCCTGTGAAAATACCCACCATCAGCCACAAAAAAAGCTCTAAATCCCGCTGATACCTGTCGTCTTCAGTGGAGCCGTGTTTGTTGTGGTCACAGAGGGTGACGTCGCCAAATGAACCAGGCGACGTTTTATTTTAGATCAGTCTGCAAGATTAAGCGTGTTAATCAGTGGAATATCAAACAGCGGGCCAGTCAGTCATGTGGACGGAGGAATCGTGTGAGCTATAGTTTATCTGGGTGAGATATTAAAACTTGAGTTTGACGTGACGGTCATGTGTGGGAGATTTTGCGTCAGTGCACATGCATACTCAGTTAGTATGCATAGGAATGTGACTGATGACTTTCATTAACAGGAGTGGGAAAGGATTAGGCCCCCTTGCGTGTTGCCAGCTCTCACCTTTACTTTACTCTAATGACTTTCTCCCTTCCTGCTTTCCCCAAGGTTGACCCTGTCACTCCAACGCCGCCTTCTCCTCCTTCCCATCTTCCCATTCTCTCCATCTCCCCGCTTTAATCGCTCGTACATGCTCCCGTACACATGCACAACTTTCTCTACCTGTGTACTCAAACTTCCAAATACGGCAACCCTGCGCATGTGTGTGTTTTGTTAAGGTAAACAAAGCCCGGCTCCTTTTTTATTATCATCGGAGCATAACCAAATCAATTTATAAACAGCCTTATCTGCGCACAGGAGCGCCGCCGGGTCAGGAGCGATTAACTCCTTTAACTCTTTGCACGCACAACGAGAATGGCCGGGCTACGGAGGCAACGCTGGGAGGGCGGCTTGAGCGCAGGGGGCGGGATTTGAACTTCATTTGTCCTCTCCTGGCGTGTTTGCGGAGGAAAGATTGCACAGAAGTCGACGCAAAGAAGCCGGAGAGAGCGTGGGGGAGGGTGGGCGAGAGGGGAGGACGTCGAGGGGCGGCGTGGGTAGTGAATTTCGACATGTCATTTCTGAAATTGAGTTTTGATAACTGACAATTTGTTCAGCTAGTGAAATGTCAAGAGTCCAAAAAGATTGATGAAGTGCATAATAGATGTCTAAGATTGACTCTCTCCGCTGTGGGCTTGAGTCCCACGCATGCATCAGACCACCGAAACGATACAGAAATGAGATCTCGACGCTTACACACACACACACACACACATCATCTAAACAAACACACACGTACAGTGCTTGACGGCTGGAGAGCACCTCTGATATGAAAACTGCTCCACGTCAATTTAGTTGGGCTGGATGTGATTTGCGGCCGAACATGGAAGTGTCATTCAAATGAGCTGTTGTCATGCTCCGTGCCGCTGGATAAATAGGGCCACATTAAGGTATCCGGTATTTTTTCTGATCAGCGCTAATGTGGTCCGCTTGTCATGTTCAGACACCTCGATCTCTATCAGCGAAGGAGGTTGTGGGTTAAACCTCAGATAGCGACCCATTCGTTTTAATCCAAAAACTCACAAAACCATACGTACACAGACATGAACTCTTGAATTCTCTTAAAAGTTTGCTAGCTTGAAAGAAATCAGTCTGTTTTTTTTATTCATTCATCCTAATTATGTCACAGTGTAGTAAAATGAATCCTTTTTATTAGTCTGGATGAAGTCTAGACTGTCCAGGTAATTACAATCCATGTTAATTTGAAGATGATTCTACATGACTGTTTTTATGGGCTTGCAATCGCTGAAGGCAAAATGTCTGTCAGTTCTCGTGAAAATATAACACCTCAGAAGTGGCTCGACAGGTATTATTTTTTATGTTTTAAGCAAATGATGGATTTGCTGGTCAAAGGTCAAGGGCCATATCCATGTGCTAAACATGAAGAAGATAATGTGATGATAAAATGACATGACATTTTACACAGAAAAGGTCATGCGTTACCCTGATTATGCCGTCATAAAGTCCTGCTCATTATTTAACGTCATAATGAAGGTTCAGACTCTGTTTGATTGAGCACTCATATTTGTTGAGATCATTCTAGTTTGTTTTGTGCACTGTTGCTGCTGTAATGGAAAAGACAAATCGTAACAATGTAATATGTGTGTTGCATAGTCAAAACCAAGAAACGTCATGAAGTCATGTCACAGACCAGAGTGTATCAAGACTATTAAGACCTTTTAGCTACCGAGACCGAGTCAAGACCGAGACCATGTCAAGGTGAGACCAGCTCAAGACCGCATCAAGACCAGAACCACTGTATAATACACTGTAATAGATAGAAGGGAACAGTTAAATAATCAAAACAGTCCAAGTCCAGTCTTAGACCAAGTCCAGACTCATGGAGGTTAGTGTTTGATGAAGGAGGCAGAGTTAGTCCAGTCTTAGACCAGGTCCAGACTCATGGAGGTTAGTGTTTGATGAAGGAGACAAGTTATCAGCTAGACCAGGCAACATAGGTAAGTTTGGTAAGAGACAAGTTATCCAGCTTAGACCAGCACAAGAGGTAGTGTTTGGTGAAGGAGACAGGTTAGTCCGTCTAGACCAGGTCAATAGAGGTAGTGTTTGGTAAGGAGAAGTTATCAGTCTAGACAGGTCAATGAGGTAGAGTTTGGTAAGGAGACAGAGTTATCCAGCTTAGACCAAGTCAATGAGGTAGTTTTGGTGAAGGAGACAGAGTTAGTCCAGTCTTAGACCAGGTCCAGACTCATGGAGGTTAGTGTTTGGTGAAGGAGACAGAGTTAGTCCAGTCTTAGACCAGGTCCAGACTCATAGAGGTTAGTCTGTGGTGAAGGAGACAGAGTTAGTCCAGTCTTAGACCAGGTCCAGACTCATAGAGGTTAGTCTGTGGTGAAGGAGACAGAGTTAGTCCAGTCTTAGACCAGGTCCAGACTCGTAGAGGTTAGTGTTTGGTGAAGGGGGCAGAGTTAGTCCAGTCTTAGACCAAGTCCAGACTCATAGAGGTTAGTCTGTGGTGAAGGAGACAGAGTTAGTCCAGTCTTAGACCAGGTCCAGACTCATGGAGGTTAGTGTTTGGTGAAGGAGACAGAGTTAGTCCAGTCTTAGACCAGGTCCAGACTCATGGAGGTTAGTGTTTGGTGAAGGAGACAGAGTTAGTCCAGTCTTAGACCAGGTCCAGACTCATAGAGGTTAGTGTTTGGTGAAGGAGACAGAGTTAGTCCAGTCTTAGACCAGGTCCAGACTCATGGAGGTTAGTGTGTGGTGAAGGAGACAGAGTTAGTCCAGTCTTAGACCAGGTCCAGACTCATAGAGGTTAGTGTTTGGTGAAGGAGACAGAGTTAGTCCAGTCTTAGACCAGGTCCAGACTCATGGAGGTTAGTCTGTGGTGAAGAGGACAGAGTTATGGCAAGATTTTTAATTGTGTTTATTTGAATGATTGAGGTTTTCATTTAATCCCAAGAACAGACAAATATTCCATTTGTGGTCTTGTTGGGCAAAATTGTCATGATCATATTTTACATCTTACTAAACACACTTTGGAGGGAAGTCACAAATTTGAAACTACTTTGGTTCTTTGCTTGTGGCTAAAGTTGGAGGTTGTGCGATTAAAAATGATAAAGCTTTACCTTACAACAAATCTACCGTCTTTGAGCTCGCAGGAAAAAGCCCAGACATCTTTCTTGTGGATTTGTCTAGCTCTGGGGTGCGCCTCACAAAGGTCACACGTGTCATTAAAACCAACGCATCAATAGATGAGAGATTTTCACAAAGGTGACACGCTCCGTTCCGCCGTAATTAGCCTCATTTTTATCGCTAGCGGGTCACTTAAAAGTCAATTCTAGCGATCGCGGCGATGAATCTTTACACCAGGTGAGAGAAACTTGTTATGCTTATGTGGACGTGAATCCCTCAGCGCACAACACCACTAGCTGCTGTAATACCTCACTTTGGGAGACACTCCAACTTTGGCTGTTATCTTTGGGTGTCCTCTGCGAGTTTGGTGCGTGCAGCGCCCCATAAGCCTTAAGGATATTGGGAGGGATCCAGGAAATACATTCGACATAACAAAGGAGATTTGAAGAGCAAAAGCAAATGGCCTTGATGGAAGACCAAATTTCTCTCCTGTTTCTTACATTTTCTAGCAAAGCTTTTACAGCAATTGTACAGTTTTGTAAAAGGCTGCAAGACTATTTGATAATCTATAATAACAAACTGAAGTTTAATGATTTAAGAAGATACATACAGTGTTAATTATTAAGTGTTTTGATGAAGATATTACCCGCTGTTGTGTGAAGAGAATATAGGACATATGAGCTTTACGCAGTGAAGTATCTCCTGTGAAAACACACTATTGGAACTGGTGCTGCTCTTATCTGCCAAAAAAGGATGCCTCTGATGGCTCCTGATTGAAATGCCAGCTCTGAAGTTTGTGTGCTCAGCCACACGTGTAAACGTTGCAACAGAAATGTAACGTATTCCCTCCAAAGCGCTTGTTTTTTTTCTTCTCCCTATAGGCAACACCAGATTAGTTTGTTCACATTCTCGACTGGTGGAAAGAAAAAACTGGCAAGCGAGCATAAATATGTTTAATTAATTCTGTTGTTATTCACATAGTTGAGCAACAAAGGTGGAATCAGGAGCCCAGGAACCCAAGGACAGGATCATTTTAACATTTACGCTCCAATTCAATTTGCCCGACTGGAATTATCATGCTCCCTTTCTCAGCAAGATTAGTTTTGTTTTTTTTGTGTTAATATACATCACCCAAAGGTAATTATTTCAGAGGAACATTGTGTGAGACGGTCTTGCAGAGTCGTGAGTTGTCTTTACGGAGCACCATCGTCCCACAGCCAAGCCTTGACAAGATAATCAGCCACAAAAACGCTTGTTCTCACACCCGCGCGGATGATGTACACAATCATCGACTTCCCCGAAAACGCAGAAATCACAGGACAAATTGGCAACAACAAGTAGTGCATCTGCTGTTTCGTGTCTTCTCAATCAGGATCAATTTGACACCTGCTTGTTGCGCCGTGACACCACAAAGGAATTCGCCACAATGCAGGTGTTTCTGAGCTTTTTTTTTTTTTTATCACGCCATCCACCAATTGTCTCTTAGGTGGCTGTGATCGCACGGGGGTCGCTGGTCCCTTCACTGCCACCCCCTCATCAGGATAATTAAGCTTTCTCAGCCTGCTGCACACAAATGGGGAATTTTGCCAGCCCCTCTAAGTTGTAGAGATCGTCTGCAAATTGCCTCTGATTCGCCACCTGATTGTGCTATGATTATGTTGTCATTGGATGCTGTGATTATGATGGCCCGTAATTGCTGGTGTGCGTTTGCAGCTACACATCGCCCCTTGATCTTTCCGTCTACCTGTCTATGAATGCATCGACCTCTCTGTCTATATTTCTGTTTTTTTGTTGTTTTTTTCCCAGCTCTTTATCATTGTCAGGCTCAGTTTCTTTCTTTGTGCATCGCTAATTCAAACAAACACGCAGGGAATCCATTTGTGAAGTACTTTGATGTTCTTTGATGCTGGATTGTAGGCTTTTTTTTCTTTTTTCTGGTGCACTCTGAAAGTGGTATTTCCCAGGATGCTTCATGTCTACAATAGATGCTTGTGGCTTTGCTCAGAGCATATTTTGAATGTTATTGAGCCTCTTAAAACGTGCTGTGTGGAACATTTTGAAGTGTTTTACACATTAATCATTTTTTATTACCTCTTCTTTTGCTGTAACTGAAGAGTGGAGATTTTGATGTTCACTTTTTTTGAGTCTGATTCAATGCAAAGCGAGTGTTACCTTAATAACAGTGCAGGATTAACAATGAGCTACCTACATACTATGCGTTTTTTGTTGTATTTAGATAGCCTGCTCTGTCAAAGCTACTTTTGAATCAGTTGGAGGGATGAAACTTGGAAGTGGAATGGAAATGCATCTTCAGGACACCTGGGTTAACTCTGCCAGGCCGTGTGTCTGTATGTATTCTAGTGATGAGATGGTGGTGGGGGGATTGTTTTACAAGATGTACAAACACGCTGGTCCAACATCCATGCATACGAAGTGTCCTTTCATGCCAGTACTTTCTTGTTTTTGTGAGTGGCAAGTCACCTGCGGCAAGCCAGCAGTCTGTGCCTCATCTTGGCTGGGGATGGCCATTTGTTTGGGTGGTAAAACAGAGGTGTTTATTTGGGCTTGTTGGACTGACAGTGTCCCCTGTCAAAGCAGCACTTCAGCTGTCAGCATCTGAACAAATGGGGACTAATTTCCATCTCATTAATCCCACCTCCACTCCCAGCTCCTTGTGAAGAATTCAACTTTCTTTTGCCTCCTCTGAATCCCCTCGCTGTTTCATGCCACATTACTGTCTTAAGCCAAGCTCATTAAAAGACAGCACTTTTCTTGAAGTCCACTCTAGCTGTTCTTGCTAAATGACTGATAGACATGTGTTTTCTCCCTTTTCGGGTCTGGGTTGCTTGATTAAAAAGGCATGACTTGTACTCTTGATGAGCATATGGATTAAAAGCTCTCAGTGATTGCCTGGCCATTCCCCCCACTCTAATTGAAAGCCTAATGTGCACCCACCGCATATTAATTAAAACCAGAGGTTATAGGCCCTTGGGGCACACCATTTAGGTATCTCATTAAAAATTAATAACCTCAGTTAATTATTATTATCGTGTTGTGAATCACGTCAGCAAATAAATAAGACAATGGGGCAGACTTACCCTAAAAGCCTCGACAGAAGGAATGTCAGGTCGGGTGGGGGGAGGAAGACTGTGAGTGGCCATCAATACGACCAGTTTCAATTAGAGAACACATGCTCTGTGCGCTCCTGGTGCTGCCTCTGTGGAGTCATGTAGTTAGCTTGTGGTCTGTGATACAAGTGGCCCTTGAATCTATAGCATCATAGACCAGAAATCCTCACATACTGGATCAAATTTGCCAATATAGTGACAGTAGAGCAGGGAATGAAACACTTAAAAATGAATCATGGCTTAAGTCAAGTATGTTTTTACATGGCTTTTTACAAATTAGACTTTTGTTTGTCTTAGGACTATATCTCAAACACGGACAAAAATGAATTGTTCAGCCAGTGTTTTAGAGATACAGCACAATGACATCTTTCAGACGACAGCCCATAATATGTCCAAGTTCACAGCTGGGAGATTCTTAACTGGCAATGACTCTGCATTGTAATTCTGTGAATCAACTCAAATAGATCGATTTTCCCATATCAGTGAGCAGTGATATTTTATTAATGTAGACTGTGGATTTATGTTAGAGTAAGGCTGCTTTTTTAATTTTGTGGGAATTGTATTGGATCCCGGCAGAGAGAGACTCTTTTCACCCCAGTTATTTTATTCCTTGCCACCTGAGCGTAACCTATGGCGGGTCGGCTAGATGATTTCCATGCATATATATTTGATTAATGACGTGCCAGCATCACTGTCAAATCCAATGCCATTCAGCACTGCTGGCTACAAAAGAGTGCAACAGATAATAGAACAGAGGAAAAAGTAGAAACTTGATAAAGAGACTTCTGCATTGTTTTTATCCTCAAGCAATGCTACAAGCTAGTTTGCCAGGGGATGAGCTCCAAACTCACTTGTGTCTTTGTCAGATTTATTGTTTAACGCCTTGCTACCAGCAGATGGCAATAGATTGTGATTGTTTTTGTTTTTTTAATACGTTTAATTTTTCCCTTTTGACGTTAGAAGTGTTCACCTGAGCTCAGGACTTCGCCGTCATCGTACCTGTCAGGCTTTTAGCAGACTAAGATGTTCAGACGGCACAAACGCAAAAGCATCTGTTTACATTGCTTTTGTCTGGAGATCAAAGACGTCTCTGGGTGCAAACAAGTTGAGCAGATGACACGAGGTGCCACGTTTCCTCTGCACTGATGGCGGCTTCACAATACATATCGCATTTACCTCGAGGTCTCATTGCTTTCACCATTCACCAAAAAATGATGTTTAACGTTTTGGAAGAATTCAATGATTTCTGTGCGACTCAACAGACACAGTTTAGGAACAAGATGAGCGGGAATACGGCAAATGAAGAAGGGAATTCGAGAGATGCTGTTGGATTCCTCATAAGAATTATTCAAGGAGAAATGGCACCTGGCCTGAGGGAAATCAGCGCTGCCTTCAGCCAGATTACTCCTGGCACAATCCGGACACGGTCTTGTTTGATGTCCCCCACCCATCCGTCTTGTATGTAGTCTTTTATCTCACTCTAAAGTAATATAGTCTTCACTGCAATTCAATAATGGCCCAGCCGAGCCTGTCAGGCCGCGTTTGCCCGTTATCTTACAAAGGCCTGTCCACTCCAGCAACGAGCCACCCGATATTTGTGTGTGGGTAAGTGATTTCATCCCCAGGGGAGGGGGGCTTCATGTTTGTGTGTATGAAAGACATACACAAAAAGAGACGGGAAGAGAGATGCCGAATAAATTGATGTGTGTCTGCACCATGTGGCAGACAGAGGGGGAAGCACGGAGACAGACGGTCTATTTATCCCTCAGTGTGTTTGTATCTGTCTTTTGACCGCTTATCCTACTTGAGATCTAAATTAAGAAATAGCGCGGGTGATGGGGCAGAAGCGTCGGCCGGCACCTGTGTGTGTGTGTGTTGGTGTGTGTCTGTCAGCTTGTCCTAGCACAAGTGAAGGGTTTTAACTCATTTCCTAATTGGATGAAAGGGGGCAGATACGGCCTGGAGTGACCCCGGGCTTGCAGCAGGACAGTGGGAGCCAGAGTAATTTAGCCAGAGAGTGACAGCCGCTGTGATGCGCTCAGGTACCACCTTTGGAACTAAAACAGAAGAGCAGTATATCATCTAGATGCAGCAAATGAGATAGATGTTGAATAGTAAGACTGACTGACTGGAACATAGAAAAAAGAGGCATGGAAGATCATTGAACAGACTGATGGGCTTGGATGTGCAGTTACACAAGATGGATGACACCAGGATTGATGGATAAATCATAAATAGCAAATCTATGGATATTTTCATAGCACTACATTTCGGTGTAATGTTCGAGGGTATTTTCAGTTGGATGGTAACGGCATCTGCGTAAGCAAGCAGCTTTCATTTACCTCGCAGTCGCCGGGCATCATGTCCCACAGCTCATTCAGCGCATGCTAATATATGGCTGCACAGGCCTCCCCATCATAATCACCCATAACACTAAAATGAGACGCATGACAGTAAATAGCAGTCAAGCTTTACAAAGACTATTTGGCATGGGAATGATTTTTGTTGCTAGCAAACACTTCAGATGCCAATAAATCAGGCCGATTTTTTGATATATTAAGCTGCTTCTTTTATTGTCATGCCTCGGCGCTGCTTCCGCATGCAAATAAAAAGATATATTTACTGTACATATGGCAAGAGAGAGATGCTGTTGCCGGAGTCAGATTGCAAATGGTGAGTGATTTGTTCTTTCAATCAAAAAGAGAATTTGATTTAGGAGCTGCGAGTGAACAACAACTCCAGATTGAATAAACACAACATTTCACTGCCGTGTTCTCCAAAAATATATCCGTTTACTCACGCAGCTTTAACTCTAACTAGATGCTGTATTATCATGCGCATAACTAAAGCCTAATAGCTTTATTTGTCATATGGATGGTCAATTTAGTCGAGGTCTCCTGCTGCCTTAACGTTATCTCCCCAAACATGTCTGTGTTATTAAACATGCTGAACACGGAGCAACCATATGTGCTCAGTGTGACACACATGGCAAGGGGTTTGCACATAGAATACACTGGAGCAAGCATCTGCATAGAGGAACGTGACGGAAACACCCCGCTGATGCAGGGGGCTCTGAGGGGTCAGGTAGACTTAATTGCACTGAGGGAACATGTGTGATAGTCCAAGCTGGTGGAGCCACTCTGCGAGGGGGCGGACCATCTGCCACAGCCAAAGCCTAAGGACCAATTTGGTTTTAGGAAAGGGAGCCACATTTTCACTTTGTGGACGCAATGTCAGTTACTCATATTCCTGACCATCCCTCACCTTCTTAAACGTCACTAATTCCAGTCGGGAACACTCTCTAGAAACATTTAATTACCAGTGACAGCCAACATCGATTAAGATCAGAAATAAAAAAAAAAAAATGAGCTAGCAGCCATTATTATTAAAACAACACACATCAATCAATGCTACAGTGAAATGTAGAAGTTAAGTTTTAAGTGTTTCTTTGTTTAGCAGGTATAATTGCACTACTTAACTGTTACTCTAGTACATAGCTGGTAAATTTCAGGCTTCACGCTGAGCCTTTGTGCAGACTTGATTGCCACTTCACACGCCTCACACCTTACATCCTGCTGCTATTTTAATACCTATTGAACAGAGCCAGGATTCATTTGGTTAAGTGAGTCAAAGTGCGGCTTTCTTTTCTTTGATTGTAAACCAAATCGGCAGTATAGGCATCTAAAAAACCTTGGCTCATCTTAACTTTCAGAGGATTTGAAATGATGGCCTACAAATGACCATTAACTGTATTGTCTAGAGTAGAGTTAGCACATCAAAAGTTTACTTTCCGTGACCTCTTTGCTTTGTGTCTGGACTGAAAAGACAGCTCCAGAGACTGATAATAAGAAGCACACGTCGTCAGTACTTTTGTTCCCTGTGAAAGCGCGCATTCGGACTTTGTGTCTTTGGACCTATTTTTACACTGTGCCCTATTCATTAAGGCTGATGACTGATAGGCTACTTTGTTGGCAGCCAGCGTCCATAGCGCGATGCAGTGACCTTGGATACAAACCAGAGACCGGGCTCTAAATAAAAAAAAAAAAAAAGCAGCTTGCCGTTGAGTGAAAGTGTCTGTTACGCAGGCCTTAAAGCTGCAGCGTTGAGGTTGCGGCGGAGCGTGGATCAAGTGCGGCGTCACTTTACAGGTGTTCATGTGGAGGCTTGTCACGCGTGATGGATGGGAGTTAAATGGGTTTGACTTTAAAAACTCAGCTGTAGTTCACGGATGGAAGGAGGTAAAACAGTGAAACACACTACACTGACATCAGAACAATACACCTTTGTTGATTAGTTCTCATCCAGCTGTTTCTGCCTTTCCATTTGAAGTGGAGAAACTGGGATCATACTGGGCTTGTTGTATTAACTCCATTTCAGGTCTCCACTAAATTCTCTTGCTTGAAATCTCCATAGAATTGTAATTAATTAATAACACACACTACAATGGAGACACACACACACCTAAAGTTTGCATTTAAGTGCATATTGTATCAAATATTGTCCATTTTTCCTCATTGCAGTGTCCACTTTCATGGGTCATGGCTTTGCTACACCTTTGAAACATCTTTATATTTAGATTATATGGCTGTTATAATAACATTGAGCTTATCAGCCCATAATATCGTTTAAAGCTAACTTGTAAATGTACCAAATGCCACTTATGCTATAGCCCAACACGTCTGTGAACTTTCTTTTTATGGTTTTATGTCCAGTTATAGAGGTTTCAAATCCCGCATGAGTGCACACAATAGACTCGACGAGAGGGCTTTTAACCAATGGGACCCTTGGTGTTAATGTCTGTTTTTAAACCGGGAGGCGAGATTCAGGAATGAAGGCCTTCGCTCATATCACATCACTGCACCTCCCGCTTCTCTATTTCCACTCATATTTCCCTGACGGTCCATAAAGAGACAGCCATTTGAGAGGCCGCATTGATTTCTGGGCATATCTGGTGATAAAATGCTCTTCTACACCCGCAGTTTCTTTAACTACCCAATTTGAGGACCCCTGATTTGGCAGGGCCATGCAGGAACTGTAAATAGAGAGTAGGAGTAGACAGGAAGTGGGGCCGGTGTCTTTATTAGACACACAGAGACAGTGGGGGCCAGAGCAAACCAAAGAGGCATCAGGCTGGCTGCTTTTCTGTTAAAGCTTTGCAACAATAAGTAAAAGTTTGGTGAAAATTTGCCCTTCAGCTTGTGTTTGCTACCAATTTTCCCCCAAAATGAAAGTGTGTTATTGAAATAGAGATGAGAAAGGGGTGTTTCTTTCAAACCCCTCCTAAGCCTGCGTCTCTTTTTGGCCAGTAATGAAGTATTGTCCCGGCCGCACCACTTTATCATGATCTATGAATCCCTGATTTTGATGCAATAGAAAACCAATCACTTACAGCAAGTCTCCAGGCAAAACATTAGTCATCATGTCTTTGACACCACCTCAGAATTGGGTCATTCTTTTAAATTAAAAGCTCTCATTTGTAAATATACACTCGCAGACCAAAAGACACACTCGGCTCTTATTTTGATGTATGGAAGAATAAAGTAACAGTGCTCAGGTGAATAAATGTGTGCCCAAACTGTCGACTGGCTCGACACTCACGCAGCACCTCAGTACGGAGAACAGAGGAGGCCGATGCAGATGATCGAACACCTTTACTCGAATGTGGCATTTGTAAATGACTGTCTTTTATTGGGATTATTCCTCTGAGCTGTGCTTTCTATTCACCGTGTCAAAGCACGCGTTAACGGCCGAGCGCTGCCGTCTGCCAATGCCGTGCCAATATGTCCTCCTTCTTCATTCCTCTTCATTTTATTTTTCATTAAACCTCAGGAACAACATTATTCAAGTATATATCTTTGTTCTCAGCTGGAAAGGCTCAAGTCAAGAAGCGTAATCTGTGGAGCTCAAATGCAAGCGTCTGTCGTCTGATGGGCTCTGACGGTTATTGAACACCTGGGGCGTTTTCAATAAACGTAAAGTTTGTCAGCGCTTTGGCTCAATAACGGAGCGCTCCGTGTCAATTTACCTGTGAGATGTATGTCCTGTATAACTGACGCTGAACGGCAACGTACACAAGCGATGATACTGCACAGGATGGAGGCCTCATTTCTAAGTGTGACTACAGTTTTCATTCCTTCCTACTTTTAAGGTGATAAAAGAACAGCTAACGGCAAAAAAAGACACAAAACTCTCATCATAATATATCAAAAGGCTGTGACATGTGTTGATTTGTGTTTATTTAGTTGTAATGTAAAAAGGTGTATTACATTAAATAAGAGATCATTACCAACACCTGTGTTTATAATAGAGCTTTAATAATATTTTTTTATATATTGTGTATTTATTGGGCCAAGGCAAAGGTTATTTTTTAATTTCCCTCTCACTTTCTTGGTGCCAGCAGTCAAAACTCCATTTGAAACTCTCGGCTGTCATTGAACTTTCAATATCTCGTCCGATTCATCTCAACAGCCAGTTCTGCAGCTTATCCGTAGTCCCAGACCCAATGAGGGGCTAATCTGGTTATTTCTTCCCCGATCGATGTTGCTGCTCGTCTTGGCACACCTATCATTAAGGCTGTCTCGCCGAGTGAGAGGAAAAGCGCCAAACTTTGCGACGGCTGCACACTGAGCCTCAATGACAATGGAGCTCGGCAAAGGAATCAGAAGTTCAGCGGCTTGTCTGAGCCCATTGTCCCGACGGGGCGAGCCGGCAGTCACCACACAATCACGATAAGAAAACCACACACTAAGAGGTGGAAGGGTGAAAACTATTTCTTCCCTGTGGCAATCGTTCTGCGCCGCTAATTCCAAGAGTTGTTCCGGGGAGGCAGTAAGTGAGTGAAACTGCGATATTTGTAGGGCTCATTATTGGCGTCGGGTGGCAGGGATCGTCTGTCGAAAAGTGAAGGAATTGAGAATGGAAAAGGCAGACGTATACGAGGGTACAGTACGAGGAAGCTGGGGAGTTAGCGGCAGAATGCTAATCGGCCTCTGGGGCGCTGAGCCACAGCAAATCAACTCCTCAGAGCGGATCATGGCCTGGGCTGACATTAAACCCCCCTCCCCACCCCCAAACCCTCCCTTTCAAACACACATTCTCATCTTACTACTCGCAAGGGGAGAGGAGGCAGTGAAGGAACAGGGGGAAGTAAGCAGAGGACAAAGTGTGATTATGACTCTGTGCGCGTGTCACGGTGGCTGAAAGAGACGTTAGCAGAGAAAGAATTGGGCGGAAAAGAGGCAGACAGATGCTGCAGAGAAACAACGAAAACAAGAAACAGCAGAGAAGGAACATTAAACCCAACTTTGCAATGGCCTATTACAACACAATTACCTAATGGCTTTTACTATAATTGCTTTGTTCGTTGTCTCCAATTTTTCTTGTTGTTCCTAAAAAGGATTGAGGGCCATCCATTCACTGAAAAACTATTTAGGGAAACGGAATAGCAGGAAAGGAAACAGAATAGGAGACAAAAAAAACCCCAAAAGCTCTGTGTTTGAGATAACATCCAAGGTTGATGGGAACAATTTGATCTACTCTAGACATCCTTGTTTACAATTCCAATTGGTCATCTTGATAGAGCCACTTGTTAAATGCGAAATGTTTAAGCGGAACATGCAAAGTGTCCACAAGCGAGATAGGACAAGGTGAAATCCACTGAAACTCCAATGTCTCTCAGATCAATTAGTGTGATTGCATCGCTTTGTGTTGCTGCATCTGCTCGACCCCTCTTCGGAAAAACACCTCAATCATTTGTAGGAAGTCGAGTGTAAGAAAAGCGTGCCATTTCCTCCGAACACTTTGACTTGCCAACAATCAAAGACGATGACACACAAACAAATAACTTCGCCGGGCGGTGTTCGTTCCCAGAGAGGTGCTTGCATCAGCATGCTGAGCCCACACCATCCCTTCTCACCTGGGAGTACTGTCGGACCACTCAGGTGTGTTAAGATACTACATGCTCCGGGGCGCCTGTGACCTTTGAGTTATGGCCATCAGAAACAGTGTATACAGCGAGTATGGGAGAAAGACAAAGGGTCATCAGGAGAAGAGCTGGAACAGACGGTGTACACTTTCTACTGAGAGCTCTGCAGATGAGCTCTTTCTCTAACGAGCACGAGTTGTTTATTGCAGCATCTACTTTTTAACTGCCCTTACTCTCTCTGCCCTTTTCCAGACCATAATTATATTCATACTGTTCCCATTTACATACAGCCCTCTATAGAATACCAAACTGAAGTGGAGGAGCATCTCATGTATTTTACAAGTGGGGTTACTTGAAGACCATTGTGATATTTATCATCCAGTCTCGATAAGGGGAGTGCCAGATTAGATTATCTGAGACACAGAGGAGCCAACGTCGACCAACGACATGACATTCTTCAAATCGTCAACATTATATAAGCACCGTGAAGCTAATCTAATCTTATTGCCAGGATTTTTCAAATGGCAGTGTAAACAGACACTTTGAGCCTCTTTCTGAAATGGTCTGTATGTCCAACACAACCACCATGATGTAATATTTGAACTTTAGGATTAAATCTGGGTGTACTTTGAATAATGATTGAAGATTCAGAATGTACATAAAAAGATCCAGATACAGTCTGAGAATCACTGGCCCTGGTTGAACTTAAAGTTGAGGAACAGAGATTTATTGTGCAGCTCGAGATGAGACACAATAAAGGTGCTATACTCTGAGGCAGATCCTCACATAATATATCAGTGTATTTTAATATGATTTCTTTCCATTTTATTTGTCAGTGCTCACTGTGGCATACCTTGAATAGTAGCTTTGTCAAGTCACTTTGCTGGAACTACATGAACAAGGTAAATACATTTTCTTCGCATGGCATCGGTGTAACTTTGGAACCTGTGTTTTTCTTTTGACTTTTTGTTTTCTTGTTAAGAGGCTGTGTTGTAAGGCTCCACAGGATCCCTGAAAATAGTTTGTTTTGTTACTCCCACGCACACAAGAGCAGCCACCATCTCCCATAAGATGGAGAACAATCTGATATCTCTGCAAAGCCGCTTCATTTAAAATATGGTAAAGCTTTCTGCTTTGCTTTCTGAGAGATGCACACTCTGTTGTGTGTGATTGTGTTTGTGCACTGCTGCTAAGACCCAGGAATGATGCATAGACTCTGACACTTTGACAGATGAACAGATTTAGAGTGCTCCAAACAGCCAGCCTGTTCAATATAGGCAGGGCCGAGAGTATGCTAGTCTCTCTGACTGCTTGTTTATATGTGAATGTTAAGCTAAATGTCCTGTTCATCTTGCCTTTATTTCAGTTTATTGATACATAAAGTCTTGTAATAGGTGTGTATATATGGCCGTGCCAGTCCCATTTACTGCCATAAGGTTGAGCCAAATGAAAGTGCTTATGTTGGCATCAAAGACTGTGCAAGCTGATGAATGTGAGTATATCTAAGGTGTACTTCTCAAGAGCAACAAGTTAGGTGATCATTTATGTACATGCTCGTTCCCTTTAGCCCTTTGTGAATACAGTAGTGTTGACTTGTGAGGTTAAGACAAGGCAGAACTTATCCTAAAACAGCATAGCATTATAATTCCAGGTCTTTACAGGGTTATAGTTAATTGGTGTCAAGCCAAATATCACAAAAAAGTACCCAGCCCTAGTTTCTTGAATCCTTGTTAAGGTGACAAAGTGTATCAGCGACTTGTCATCTGGACTTTTCTCCCTCGGCAAACTACTCCATTCTACATGCCCTCATTCGGACACAATGTTCTCCTGTCGAAAACTGCCGAACACAGACAAAACACTCACTTTGTCTGCCTAAGCAAATAATTACTCCGATTAATTAGCCATGCTGTGGATAGCTGGAGGCAAACATTCCATTAAAAAGAGCTAAAACGCAGCAGAAAATAGCTGAAACATTATGAACGGAGGGTGGTACTATAGTGACCTTCTCTGACAGGCCCTAGGAAGGGTATATGACGTATAGGTTGAGTGTGTTTGAACACTAAGCAATTTACATCACGAGCTAAGTTCCATTGCTGATTTTTGCAAAGAGCCTCAGTTACATTTGTACTGTTAATTCTCCAACAGAGGAAATGTCCTTTTTTTTTCTTTTCTTCTTCAGGCTATAATAGTTTAAATCATCCACATGTACCATCTAGTTGCTTTCTTCTTTTCCTCAAGTCAATCACTCAGCTGTCCAAACAGTGGAAGCACCTTACTGTGAAGCATATTCAGTGGATCTGAAACCCAGTACTCCTCCTGGTGGATCCAGGTGGAACAGCAGCCAGTGCCTCCTCTGTGTGTGTCGGAGAAGAGCAGCGTGTGTGTTGTGTGTTGCATCTCTGTATTTATGTGTGAATCTCTCTGTGCTCTGTCTGTGTGCTCAGATGTGCATGTATTAATAATCGCTTTTATAATTCAGTATTGCATATGTCTGGTGCCTGTTCTGTGGAGAAATTCCTTACAAATGATATTTTCTCTTTTTGTGTGGGCAGAATGGGAAAGGGTCCCATTTGGACAAGTGACTGCAGTAATTTTATCTCTAATTTCAAATGAGTTTTTTTTTTTCCTTGTTTCATTTTGCCTTATTTCTGAGCACTGGCTGCTTTGTTGCAGCTTAATTTTCTTATTATTGTTCACTAAAATGGCACAGGCATTTCCCACATGTAATAAGCAGCATTGATTGATTTTATTTGTGGACATATCACATATGGTGCGACAGAAGGCAGAATTCCACCTAACTTTTTCAGACTTCACATATTAATAGACCAATGGAGCTGTGTGTTTTTCCACTGGTGGATACACATGGATGAAATTATCATCACGGGGGGTCACATATATTTGATGAAATCTCCAGTCCAGTGGGAGCACATCACCCCCTTTGGTGCCACACCGTGGGTGGCTGGATAATGTAACCAAATGTATTCGCTCCAGCGAGATGCTCAGCGAACTTGCTATGGTTGTGGCAAACGTAATTTAGAGCTCTAACAGGTATGACAGAGTAAGGAGGGGATATGTATGTGTGTAAAGGTTAGAGTGGGCACATATAATGAACCATGGGGCAACCTATGGATTTGTATAGGTCATCCAATGCATATAATACCAGCTCAAGTGTCCACATCCTTCTGTTTATCTGATGGAAAGATGGAAACAAGTGACATGGCAAACCTAAACAAAGCTTCAGACCGGCCAGGTTTTGGCTAGACTCCATTTTCAGAGACTTATAGGTTCATACCTGTTCTTTCTCTCCACCCCTCGATTAGAGTACACCCGCAGGAAGCAGCCCGGGCTGTTTCGATAGCATCCACCATTTACTTTATATATATTTTTCCCTTATTCTTATTTTTCAATTTGGTGGCTGGGGAAAGGTCAGGATTAGTTATCGACGTGGCTGTGTCTAAGCCTGAGACGGGGAAACCACAGCAGCTGCCATGGGTCCCCTAAAGCCATTTTCCTCAGTCCCAGCAGTAGCCTAATCTGTGTAGAGGGGCTGTGTGTGTCTGTGTGCACACGTGTCGTGCAAGTCTACACTCCAAATGTGTGGGGACACTGTGGTGCCATCATACTAAATAAAGAAATAAATAAATGAGAATGACATCTTTTAATCCAACGTGTCTTTAATTGTGACAGTGAAGTTTGTCTGTATCAGGATCCAACCTTGTGGAAATAGTACTTAAGATTCAGATTCTGTAGACTGTATTGTAGGATTCCACCTGGCGTCGGACGGGCCCGTAACATTTCCAATTTACTCTGTTCAGGTTGTCCTCAGAGGCTGCAGTGTACAATTGTAATCAGTCAACACACTCGCTGCCATTAGTCAGTAGTTTCCTTAAGTGCCAGAGTCTATTCATCCAAGCTGATTGCATTCTGTAGCATCCAACTTTCCTCCTCCGTTCCCAAAGCTGCAGTGATTCCCAGTGTGAGCGGCTGCTGTCTCCTACTTCCAGACCTGTGAAATGATGATAGAGGAGCACGGGCCCCTCACCCATCAGTCTTTATCTCTCCAGCAGCTCCCCCTCCTTCACATTCGCTACACTGAGCTCCAGTTGTGGTCACTCTTGACGGTGACAGATGTTCCCGTTTGGACCAGGCTGTAGACCCCCTCCTAAAGTCATTTGAGCCCCGGCCTCATCCTGCTGCTGGGGTCCAAGAGTGAGGCCTGTACAGGTTAGAGGTCAAAGTGTGATGGAAGGATGGGAGTCCTACTCACTTTAAGAAAGGTAAGAAGCAATAGAGGAATGTAACCGTAGAGCCTCAAACTTCAAACATCTCTATGGCCACACTTTTTAATTAGTTTGATGAAACTTAGGCTGTCTTTATACTAAATAAAATGTATAAGGAGTAATTCGCAGTTAATTGTTCCCTCTAACGCAAGAGAAACAAATGACTACGCATTAACCTGTTCACATGTCAGGGCACACTTTCTAATTAGGAGCTCCAGGGGCCCTCAGCTGCTCTTCCTGTCTGTGTCCTCCATGAAACTCCTCACTAATATCTCCCTCGACTGTTAAGTAACAAGCCTATTCCTTCTTATGAGTACATCAAATAGACGTAAATTAAAAATATAATAATAAACTGACACAACCTTATATTAGTACATTAGCAAAATGCTACAGAAAAAAGGGTGGGTGGATATTTCCCAAGCAGTATACAATAGACTATAGCACATAATGTCTTGCTTGTTAATATTACTTCTGCATAAATTTAACAAAATGCTTATTTCCTCAGGCTTTGTTCCCTCTGTTTTTCTCTCCTCTAGCAGAATTTAAGCCACTATAGTACTGTGATTTGTTTCATGTCATCAATTTATTTTGAGGAGTGCATTGCATTATTTAGGTGATGCTTATCTCATGCTCAGAATCACTATCTCGTTGAGTCTGGCACAGAATTGCCTTCTCATATCTCTTGTGCTCATCAAGGCATCTCATTTATTAACCAAAAAGGAATTCTGCAGAGAAGATATGCAAGAATGATTAGACGCTCAAAAATTTGATGCTATCTGTCAGGAATTGGTTTTCCTTCATCTCTCTGTAGCCATGAGATCTTTAAAAGACATTAGCCACATACTGTAAGAAATAAATCAAACAAATGGATTAGCAGAGCTAAATAGTTGTCAGGAGCCTCACAAGGCCTTATGAAGACAGATCTGCCTCTTATGGAGGCAATCAGGTATGGAACTTATCATAACAGAAATTAGGACCGAGACCCATTTTTTATTCCACAACCCAAGGCCATATTTCCATAAAAACTAATGGCTATGTATATTATTCAACCATACTGACTTATGTGCTGGCTCCCCTGTATTTTAAATATACATAGATATATAATGTAAAAATTGCCAAGATTAATGTAGGGCTGCATTCTGAGATAAGGTGGAGCAGTAATTTGAAACAGTATGTCATTATTGTGCATTGGCCGCACCATCTCTCGGCACCGGGAAAGAGAGGACAGTGTGAGAGATGGGAACGTTTGCGCCCTTATATTTAGCTGACCACGAATATTATATGTGTATATTTCCTAACAGCTGTGGTGTCTCGGCCTCTCATCAGCTGATAGATGCACTGCAATGTGGCACCAGAATGAAAGGCCACACAGACTTAAAGGAGAGGGTCAGCTGGGGACAAATATACTCTTACCAAATCCACGTTGATTGTTTTTGGAGTTAAACTGTGACTAGGCAGACTGTTGGCATGTGAAAATGTCATCACTGTAAAACTTCCCCCCCACACTTGGAAATGGTGATGGTGGAAGTGGAAGTGAGAGATGGGTAAGGGGTTGGGGGGGTGGGCGCAGCAAGCCAAAAGGCCATTAAAATCTGCGATCATTTATTTCCACTCGCTCGTCTAATCCATCTCTCTGGGGAATGGTTCTGTCCTTATCCACCCAAGGCTACCAATCTATTCTCCTGTCTGTCTTCATGCATCAGAATGAACCTGTGAAACAGTCAGACATGCTCTTGTTCTCTTTTACCCCTTTCTTCTCCGTAGTCTCAACCCCCTTTGCTTTATCTCCATTCCTTTTTGCCCTCCGAATTGCACGTCTGTTTTCTTTTTTCTTCAAACTCCGAGCGGCATCAACAAGAGTTTGTCAGTGGCAATTTAAGCCATTGTGAGCCAAGGTATGCATATTCCAGGAAGCTGCCAGATACAGTTAGGTATCACATCAGGAGACTCATTTGTCACAATGTACTTAAATTTCTCTTTTTGTGCATTACAAACGCGGTGTTTATTTTAGTTTTGATGGATTTGTTTTGCACAAAGAACAGATAAAAGTGAGGAGGGGGGAGAGTAGAAGAAGAAGAGGATCCTTTTTTGCCTAACCTTGTATTTTGGGAAGATATGAATGAGCAGTCTGAAGCATCCAGCTCATCATTCACTGCCTCAGTAGTTGTGGAAAGCTAGAGAATAAAAGCAGTGCCTCAAAACCAAGGTCCAATTCCCCATCAGGCCAACTCCCCAAGGTTAGCTCCACCATTGTGCTGTCACGTCAAGAAATAAAAAACTCCCCGCCTCCCACAATGCAAAGCGCTAATGGCTGCAACAAAATCCCACTAAACATTGAGTGAATATTTATAGACTATTAATATCCTATGTGTAAACCGCTAGTGTCACCCACCGGCTGAAGCAGATGATGGGGAATCACGCTCGCGGCATTAATACCGGCTCTGGCTTCCCCCGAAGGTAGATAAATGGTGTAAATACTTGGGACCCATGCGTTAGGGTTTGTCTGCCAGGAATCCTAGACGGAGAGGTCCGAGATCTGGGCCCATCCAAATTCTAGTGACATAATTGGTGTAATCGTGTGATGAATTGCAGCCATTTCATTTTTTTTTTTCTTCCCCCTCTTCTCTATCTGCAAGCTTCAGCGATTTCCAGACGAAAGGTAAAGCCGAGCCACGGTCCATCAGGCGTCTTTCATAGTCGAGCTGGGAGCGGACCGGGGCGATGTTAAATATGTACAATTGGCCACGTAATTAGATTAATAAGGCCTAAATGAGCACCAGGGCAGGATCTTAAAGCCCTAAATCCCTCATCCTCGGAGAGTCTGGACTTAAACGCAGAACTGTATCTGTTGGAAGTTTAAATGGAGCCTACAAAGTATCCAAAAGTTTTTATACGCCGCGGTTCCTCTGCTCTTTCGGGCCCCCGACAGACTCCCAATTCCCCTCTTGCTCATCTCTCTGTTCACCAGACTAAAAAAAGAGATGTTCAGTGCCGGTAATAATGAGGCAAAACTTGTGAAGCTCTGCAAAAAGCAAATGGAATGAGCTAATAAAAGGACATATAGGATTACTTAGCGCTAGACAGGCATTGGCTGCAAGTTCAGCTTTGGTTTGGGAGTTTGCTTTAATATTCATATCGGCAGATTTCACAACAACAAAAACAACTCTTGCTTACTTTTATGTGCTATATATATTGTTGGATTTATTCGTGTTAGATTAGCTTTTCCTATTATGCACAAAAATGTAAAGCCAGCACCTAGGTCTCTCAAAAGCCTAAGCCCTCATCGACTCAAATAATAGTCATAGATTATAGTAAGGCTTTGTTTGCCAATTTCCTTTTTTAAGAGTAAAACAAAGGCCACTCTGCTTATAAATGTCAATCTTTACCAGCGAATACAAGCCCTCCTCTTCAGGTTAACCGTTCCCATGTCCTCAACTTCATGTGTTCGTCATGGAGTTAAATTATCATGATATCCTCAAAGGTGGGAGTGTAATGAACCTTTTCACCTCCATTAAACCCGCAAATTGGTTGAAGGCCTTTTTTTCCATTCTCAAAACATCGTAACTTTTGCAGCAGAACTTTTGGAGCCGGGGAGAGGACTTTCATAGGGATCGCACATTTTTTAATTTCTCCTCCACTGATTTGATAGTGGAAGTTAAAATTGGGGTTATATCGTGGTCACATATATGAGCCCAGCATGAATAGTCTTTTGAAGATCTATATTTTTTTTGTTCCACCTCCGCAAGAAGGCTGTCTGTGCCCTATAGTGGTGAATGAGTACAATGGGACAAACAGAGCTTTAACTGGCTTTAGAAACATGAAAGTACTGTAGGAGGGCCCATGCTCCTTAGGGGGCCACCATTTCCTTCATAAATGCAAAACAATATTGAGTATATGAGTGTATGTGTGTGGGTGGGGGGTACACTATCATCAAAGGCACCTCATACTTCAGCACGTTTTCCTTCGTTTTTCCTTCTTCTTCTTCTTCTTCTCTGACCTGACATGGATTAATTACAGTGGCACACAATTTACACCCTGCTGGAACTGTGGCAAAGAATAAAGAATGGTTGAAATGTGAGCCCAATGACAGGGCGTTAGAATGCTGAATTGCTTTGTGCTGCATGTGCCTCACTGCCGACTCTAATGCCTTTACAGGCAGCGTGTTTACAAGGGCCCGACTCTGTGGTAAACTCCCATGCCTTAAAGTGACAAAGCACCCTCACTTAGATCAAGATAGCCGTCATGTTTTATGGGCTGCATAGGATCTGCTCCATTTTTGTCTTTCACAGGCTGGCACTCGATCACATCAACCCCGTATAGAAATTACGGCATGCCTCTTTGGGTTTTGCACTGACACAGCTTGAAATCTGACAGGGCACAGACATGTCATATGTGACATATTCAGACCACACCGTAAAATATGTGCTTATAAAAACGCACAGCTTGTTGGTACAGCAGCAGTAGCAGACACTTGAGTGAGCCTGGCGCTGCCAAGGAGGTGTCAGCAACAACTGGCAACGCAGGGCGTCCTGCCAGCCGCCTGGACGCCTCGCCTATGAATGGTCCTTTTGTCAAAGGTGGCAGTGAAGACACTTGAGAGGGTTGCAATTAACACCATCTAAAATTAGAACATATGACCCCATGCATCTGGTGTGGAAAAAATGCCAGCTTTTTATTTTCCGACTCCTTTAATATGGATATGAAAAAGCAATAATTTTGACAGAGTTGAGCAGAGAATGGTGTGAATTGGGACACTCACATGTTAAAGGTCACCGTACCAGGGACCCAGGGAGACACAGGGACCACTCAGGTTAACTAGGTGGGTGCAAGCGAGACAAGGGAAGCCATCTTGGCTCAAAGTGACCAGCGGATCAATGCGCTAAAAGGCAGAGGCAAAGGTCAGGCTGCTCAGTGGCAGCTCAGGGACTCACTGTGACAGCCACCAGGAGGGAGAGAGCAACCACTGACTGTGGCTGAATGTTTACACCAAAACAATACTCTGCCACACCTGGGCAATGAACATCTCAAGCAATTTCCACATGTTTGCACTTCTAAATATTCTACCTTATCACAAACAGCTAAGGCTCAGAGTTGATATGTTGTTGATATACTGTTCATGACTTATCTTGTTTGGCAGTTTGAGCAAACCACATTTTTGGCCCCAGATTTTATTGAAAGCAATAGCAGAATATTCCCTGGAGAGAAAACCTTTGGAAAACTGGCTGTAAACTGCTTTTAAGAGGACGTATTTGGAAAAAATGTCTTAAACATTATCTGAAAAAGATTCAACATCAAATGATTTTACAAGCTCTGACAGATATAATAGGATGTATGTTGTATCAGACTTTACATCTCACTACTTTGTACCATTTCTCTGACCAAAGATATCAAACTGTCTCACAAATCTAACTGAATTATGGATATTTAGTGGGTGTGCCAGTGTGTTTGGCAGAAGAAAGTATTTATAGCAGGACATAAACAAGATACCCACCCATTTGAAAAGATGAGAGGCCCCCCATTGTGTATGCAAATTGACAGCCCACTTTGGAGCGTGTCTGTTGGATTAGAAGGCCTCGAGATGATGCTTATTGGTGTCCAGATTTTTCATCATCCTCCTCACTCTGCGCTGTCATCCAACAAAAGTGCCTTCAAAACTTACTGTATGTTACTAAGCACTGACCCTAAAGTCATTTTGTGTTATGAGGCCTTCTATTTTGATCATCGTCACTGTGAACAATCAAGAAGGGGATTTATCATTGGAATTATCTGTATTGCTTGACAGCTACGGAGAGTAGTCTTTAAATGTTTAATGTGAAACAGGAGCCGTTTCAGATTTTACTCCAGTTAAGTGAAGGGTAAACTTCCCTGAGAGCTATGCCATCTGTGATCAGCATTTTAATGTCTGGGTACAATATCTTTAGTCTTTGTTTTACATTTCTAAAATTTCGCAAAAGAAAACATTAAAAAAACATTACTCACACAAAAGTCTGATAGGATTGTGCAGCACAAACTCCGCCTCACCCCTCCTCCATGCAGCCTCTATTTTCCCCGGGATCACTGGACGCCAAGCAGGCAAGAAAAATGACCAGCACGCTCTCTTTACTCCCCAGAGAAGTGAGTCCTACACGCAAGGATGTGGCTATTACTTATCATCATCAAAAAGTGCTTGTTTGGTGATAATAAGGGCCTGGGATAGAAATCTCAGCTAAAGGGAGGGGGGACTACCTGAACTAGCAACGAAGGAATCCTTCCTGTGCTTACTAAAGCACTTTTGTGTCTCACTGTAAAACAGAGGGCCAGCTCTAAGACCCAGTTTAGCCCAGAAATAAAGGGAGATAGGACGAAACTGTTTCTAACCACATTCATAAAGATGGAACGAGGTGGAAAAAAAAGTGTTTAATGTGCGTACGGTGCAAGGTACAATGTAATTTAAAGAAATTAGCCTGAAGCATGTTTTTTTAGCTAATATAATGTTAGGCATTGGTGTATTAAAGAGATGGATGCAGAGTTAGTCATGGCCTTCCTGGTTTATTTCTGTGTTATGTGGCCCCTAGAGCAAATGCACTTTGGCTTTCGCTCATGCAGTCTTGAGTTTTACCTGGAACATGATAATATGAAAATTGAGAATTTTTCCACAATCATAGACCATAATAGACCAATTGTTGGCCTATTCGCTTGTACCCACTGAAAGAAGGCATTAAAAGTGTTATCAGTGAATTGGTTGCAAGACTAAAGTTTTCCAAACAACTAAATATATCCATTTGAGTTTGAAAATCCTAAATCCTCCATGTCCAAGACCTGAGCAAATAAAATGCAGACTGTTGTTAGAGTGACACTAGTGTTGTGGCTTTTGTGTTTCTGCCTTTTGTATTAATGTTGCTCTGTGGTTTTATGTGTGTTGTTGCTTGTTTTATTTTATTGAGCCTTCAGGGCCACCATAGTAAACATATTTTGAATGGACACAGTGCATACCACCCCCACAGTATTCAAGCTGAACAGTGGTCACATTGCTAATAGCAACATTCGACCCATGGGGAAGCGGGAAGTCACGGCATATAAATTTCCATCCAGCCTTATTTCTTTTTCTTGTGGGTGGGTCGGGAGGAGCGTACACCCAGGGGGAAGCAGGACAGCTCACAATTCAACATGAAACATAACTCATGTCATGCTACGTGGGGAGAAAGTTCACGCTATACATAAATTTGGGGTCATGTGTTATGGTTCTAGCAAGGGTCACACTTGATAACAGCCCAATTGTAATGCAGGGCCAGTGGGGCCTTATCTGTAAAGTTTTTTTTTCTTGACAATTCTGCACCCTGCTACACGTCTTCTCCTTTTACAAACTGCGCACGTTTCTTGTTTGTTTTATCTATCACCATTCAGCTATTTGGATTTGACACTAAGGTTCATGACCACTTCAATTCACCTCCTGGTATCTGATGATTCCGTCGCTCACACTTCCACTAATGTATTCTGAAAGGGAAAGGGATACGTGTTTGGGGAAAAAGCACACGTCCCATCTGATTGCAAGGTCTCCTCTGATGAATTGTGCCGCTACGGACATCTCCGCTATATCAAAGGGTGCTTTCTGCCTGTGATTAATCTGGAAGTCTTTATTGTTAACAAGAAGTCACTCTGGATCACAGTGAGACTCAGATACAAGAGTTAATTCCCTCTTTCTGTTGATGAGATCAGACCTTAACATAATGTCGCTACGCTTATTATTCCACCAAACCTCTATGTTTGTCTCTCTTTGTAATATTTGGATAACGTAAAGGTGAGGCAGTCATACCGATTTATAACTAAATGGAAGAAAAGTTTAAAATACAGAACAGGAGAGGAGAAAGACAAAGATTCGTGTTGACAGAAAGGCCTGCCATGAGTATTTCTCAGCGGTAAAGCTATACCTGTAGGACAGGAAGGAGAGAGGGGAAGAAAAATTGAGAGATTGAAATAAATATCTATTTAAAAATAGCCTCTCAGCATGGCAAGGAGAGATTTGAAGATATTATCCTCAAAGGCTGCTGTGAGTGAGGCCGGGAGAAGGGAAGGCTGTCTACGGTGAAATATGAAAGGCACATACTCCCTGACAGCCTATGGCTTTTCCTGATACTGCCAACACCAGCCCACTGGAGTGATCCATAGTCTCTTTGTGGAGACTTGTGATATAAATGCTGAGGGCTAGATGTTGAAGATCCTCAGCTCACTGCCACTGCTCCCTCTCTCGTCATCCTTCGCCATTGCCTTGCCCGCCGCATGGGGGGAATTTGTTATGTTCTCTCGCGTACGCCTGCCACGGAAATATCAGGACACGAGACAGGGGGCAAGTTGACTGACTTGTCCTTGTCCCCTTTCAATTTGACAAGGCAAGCAGCCTTGGGGACTTTCTAGTCTATTTTCAAATTGACCATTTATAATCAGTTTTCTAAAGGAGAAAGAGAAGGGGTGGAGGAGTGGCTGTGGCCCTGTGTTGTTATGGAAGCACTGGGGGTTGGGAGATGATAATACAACAGCATGTTGTCAGATGTGTCAGCAGGTAAGATGAATGAAGAATAGAGTGTGGGTGCATAAAAGGAAATGCACAGTGGGGAAGTGACCTCTATTCAAAACTGAAAAGGAGAGAAAAACAGGTAAATCTATATCCTGAAGGAAATAAACATATACTGCCCTTCTTTGAAATATGCATTACCTCTCCATGAACCTGATTAAAGCAGAAGGAGTTGTGCTGGCATTGGCCAAATCTTTTGAAAGAGATGAGGCAGGCGTTGTCCATTTTTTGACATGGACGTGGCTGCATATATCAGCACCTGCAAGGTCAGGCCGACTCGGGCGTGGCAGTGCCGCGAGGGCCCAGCCCGGAAGGCGTTACAGCATTCTGTCACGCTGCTCGCTCCAGCGCCGCTACACCCTGACATTTCCACAAGATGGCTCTTCTGAATTATGCGGCCCAACGGAAGGGTAAGAAGGGAAAGGGAAAAGAAAAAAAGCTCATTTTCTGGGTGTCTGCGTCTGACCTGAAAGCGCCACTTGTTTTCATCAGTGCATTTGCCGCTTATGCAAAATTGTGCGCTGGGTAATAGGGGAACAATCAAGCCGGCCTGCTGCTCCTGTTCTCAGTCGCCTGTGTCTCTCTGAAATGGAACGACACAGTGTCACCTCTACACTGGCCCCCATCCTCCCCAAATTAATCCCAATTTGGCCATCAAGCATGGGGCCGTCGAAAGGGGCAGGCGGTAAGTAATTGACATTCTCAGGTGTGTGAGTTTTGTTTATGTAGTAACGCTGAGCCAAAGCGTTTGAGCGCAGATGACAGCAGAGCAGGTTTGCATACGCCGCTTGATTCTGGAGCGCTGCATGAGTGACTGCTCAGCAGCGCGTGGCCCCGTGGCATTTCAGCAGAGGACATTTCAGTAAAGATTGCCTCAGGTGTCAAGCGGCTTGGAAGGTGCGAACGGCAGCTGGAGGTCGTTTGTCCAGTGAATTGATTCCACCGTGACCCCATCGCTCTCTCAAACTATTGATCCCTCCCCTTGGACCCCTACACAATGCCCATGCCACACTGGGGAATAAGAGCACAGGAGTCAATGTGGCTGACCCTTAAACGAAACAATGGCAAATTTTCAATAGGACATCACACATCACTATATGAAATAAGCATCGCCTACTGGCCACTTACCTCCGAGGTCATTCCAACATTGCATGGAGTCCATTTTGGTTATTGGGATTCAATGAATAAGAGGAGTGGGGAGTTTATAAACGTAAGAGCCTGCTGGGAAAAAGGAATGACCGCAAGTCATTAAAGAAGGGGATTGTGTGTGTGTGTGTGTGTGTTGGTGCTCATACATGGAATACCCTTTCCTAAATGCTTTACTAGGCAGATCTCCCATGCCTTTTAGCATGTCACCCAAGGCCATGAATCACCATTACAGCACGTCCAGTTTTACCTGGGCACCTCTAAGGCTTTTTCATTAGAGTAAAAGGGACCCGAGGCAGGCGTCAACTTGGGTGTCATGGAGGGGGGCTGCTTGGCTGTGTTCGCAAAAGGGAGGCTCACAGATTTGGGTTGGGTGGGTTAATTACAATAACAACAGGGGCAGCCAAAAAAACACATGCAATGGCAAGACTGAGCTGCTCTCATTTGTTTCAATAAGCTAAATTGATTCCTATGTCCTCTGGTGCCATTTGCATTGCATCCATTTAGCGCACGCCTCTCATCCCACTCTACTCCTACTCTCTGTCACCTCCTCCTCCCCTGCCATTCACTTCACGTGCGGAGGGCAAGACAACATCGACGGGGACACATTGATCTTCTTGGACAGCAGAAATGCAACAACACTCACCCGTAGGTCCGTATGTATTTGTGTGAATTAGAAGATGGCATTTAGAAATCTGCATGTGCACACAAACACACATGTTCACTATAAAGAAGTAATTACGGTATGTACAAAAACAAAGTGGTCCAACTGTGTTGTTCATGTGACAACTGATTATTCCCTGGACCATAAGTCCCAATAATGCCTACTGTATTATTCCCTGAGTGGACACAGAATGGACACTACCTTTAGCGTAGCCCTCAGTCAGGACGGTATCAATCTCTTCTCCTCTGTCTGCCTTCCACGGACCCCCCTCGGTATGACACACTGACTGGCGCAAACAGACCCCCCCACACACACATTCACACTTGTACTGCCATCATCAGTCACCGTCTGGGTAGATAGCAGCGTCCGTCAGACAGATGAGTGAAGACCGGGGCTGTTACCGGAGCGCCTGCATGACAATAGGCCCGTGGGCTGAGATAGAGAGACAAAAGCTGCCACACACTCTCTACCAGACACAGCAGCTGATTTTATTGTCCGCTCCACAATTAGCTGTCAGCAGGCTCCATGTTAAAGACACGCTATACGTTGCACCCTTGCTTACATGTAACTAAATACAGCCATCAACACTACCCTTACCCAGCATAATTACAGCACTGCACTGTCACTATGTTTAATGAGAACACCCAGAACAGCTAAAATGCAGAGTAGTAAAACCAGGCGACTATATATCCATATGTCACCAGCATTAAAGCTTATTAAAATAAAAGCAACCAGCTGACATGATGACTATATTGTGTATGTCTCATCTGACAGTTCTGCAGGATCAGCATATTGTCTTTTGCCACTTCCTTCAACATGAAAACACACTCCAAGGGGGATATTCTTCACTGGAAACAACAAAATGTATCACAAACGCCTACTTAAATCAGCAATAAGCAAATCCTATTAAATCCCTTTTAATTGGACCTCATTCAAGCAAATCTACACTCTTTGTAAACAATATGAAAATATAGATTGTGAAGACTTAGTGGAGGCTATGCTCATCAATATCCCTTCTGCACTCGCTCTGTAAAAGGCAGAATACAGGTTCCAGGCCAAGATCCTAAACCTAGTAAGTTTACACAAGCAGATGTTGCATTTGAGCTGGGGTTAGTGTGGCACACACAAACCCAGTCACTATATTCGCTCTGCCACAAGATTTATAACAATAAAAGTCTCTCCCCAAAAGGCAGTGAAACGCACCAACTGTTTCGCGTGCAGCCTTGAACTCTGGCTGATCTGCTATTTGTTACCTAGAGCACTTGGCAAAACAAAAACAGCTACAGCCCAAACACTTGAGAGGGCTTATTGCTCATGTTACTCACAAGTTTAGCACCGTCTGGCTGGAACAAACCATCACAGACCCAAAATACTTTGATCCAATTAGAAGCACATACAGGCTCATGTATAAATGCTTAAATTGGTAATACCAGCAGGTAATTATGAAAGTCCCCCAACCAGCCCCCTGCAGATCTTTTGTTTTGCATCTTAGCACAACAATTGAGTCACAGGTTTGGGCACCAAAGGATAATCATTATGGTAATCCAACAATGCCCAAGCTGCATTATATGTCATATTCTTTTATTGAAAACTCCTGACCTTATTAACCTTCCTAATCCTCGACTGGGTTCTCGTGATAAGGGGCTTACGCGCACGTGCAAACAGGCACCCAAACATCTCTACTTTGAAGCCTTGCAAGCACTTTAGAAGGCATATCCACCTGTTCCACTCTTCACACACACCTGAGGTTCTCTACATTATATCAACAGAAGCCCCCCAAGTCATCAGCACAATTAACACTCTGCCATAGATCAACAGGAAAGAAATGGTGGCAGCATCTGGAGCAGGGGGCGGTCCCAGTGCGGGCACATAAGAAAGCTGGTCTGATTGGTATTAAGTGGTGAGATTAAAAAGCCATCTCTTAGGTCAGGTCAGCTGGTGTTCATTTGAATTACTAGGGTCCGAGGCTGGATAATTCTCTCATTAGCGCCACTCAAACCCTGAGTGACAACACGGGTGAGAGGGGAGCATGTTGTACAACACTTAGCGTTAATTAGTCTGCTCACTGTTGCTCTGCGGACGGTGCTTCCGCTCTTCTTCTTCAAATGGACTTAACGAAAACATCTGTGGTTAATCGGAGATCAGCTGCAAAGTTCTTGAGTGCAACCTCAAAACAGAGTGGAAGCTTGTAGTCGGACTTAGAGGAGGGAGAACTGCTTTCAAACTACACATCTGTTACAATGCTTTTTGTATTTCCAGACTTTGCACCTTAGAAAACCATATTATTCAGATGCCAACTTACACCACCAGGACAGAGAGAGCACTGGGGTCAGCAAGGGTCATGCACTTGTAATCTACAACCCTGCCACTAGAGGCCATTACACCTGCCTTCTTTGGTCTGTTGGTTAGCTGTTAAGACTTTTTTTTTAGTTTGATTTGAACAAAAATACCAGCATGAAATGTCCATTAAATTGTATTAATCTCAACAAGGGTTTGAGTCATTTCTGGAAACACATTGAGGACGACCCTACTTTCAGGTCACCTACATTAGGTAAAATTCAAACTTGTTGATTTTCTCCATCAGATGAGTATTATTTAGACTGGCTGGTACATATCAGGAAAGTTTAAAAAGGAAAAGTTTTGCTGTTCCAAAAGGACTTTATACATGAGATAACCCTCTTGCTCTGTCTGATATTGCTGTTGAAAAACATGGAGTGTTATTATTATAACAGGAACTATAGCTAAAACTGCAAGTCTGGGATTGTACATGGATTTTACCTTAATCTTGGAAAGAAATGGGACATGCAAGTCCAGAGAAAATGTGAAATGAAGCTTATACCCGACGTTGCCCTCTGTATCCCTTTTAATATTTTGCAGACAGGTAAGACCCAGAGGTAGCCACCATCTGTCTGGAAAGCTCCAGAGGAGATTTGAAGCCAATGAATTTCTTTTCTTGTCTTTCTTTCTTGATGACATTGTGTTTGCATATTGAGAACACAAGGTTATATCCACGTCATTAGTCTCTCTGCTTGGATCCGGGCCTGATAACCAGGCTGCTATCGTTGTTCACATTCAATTCCATTCTTAAGGTTTCCATAAATTGTCTCTTTTTCCTTCCTCCGCTTATACTCAGTCCTCACCCTGCTCCCAGGAGACACGCCGCTCGCCTCATTGGCCACCACACACACACTCAGAGGGGGGTTCCTTTTCGCCATGGCCACCGCTGGGCTTAGCCACCACACACACAGACCATGAATACCAATCCCAGCACCACAAGCGAGCACAAGGGGTTAGCTGAATATTCTAGAAGCTTTCAATTTTTCAGACAGGTCTGTTAACCCACTCCCATCTCATGGCGCCAACTACTCAAGGGAGTTAGAATTTCGACAGTCGTTAGCAGGGTCATCGCCAGTCCCTCGGGGAGGAACTTAAAAGAAAAGATTTGAATTGCCTTCCTTTCTTTTCATTCTGCCTTCGACTGTCTGCTTTGGTTCTCTGTATGGGTCTGTCATAATTCCACTTCCTGTCTTCAAGGCCTGGCAATATTCATCCTCCTCAATCTCTGCCCAGAGTATTCATCAATCAAAGATGAGGCCATTCCACGCCGCTTTTTATAACTCCGATGTCACGCTTCTCAGGCCACTGTCAAAAGCAGTGACAGAGCTTTGGAGCCGCTAGTTTTGTTAGCCACGGTAATGCATTTATCCACTTGTATAACGCTTGGGATCAAATGTGAGGAAAATGGCTTCGAGCTGAAAGAAAAAAAGGGGTTGTGATGAAGATGGAGGAATGAGAAAACATTTCTTTGTCAAACTCTTTCGCACTAATATAAATTCCCGCTGAAATGTCTGGCTAAGTAGGTCAATGGGATTTAGAAAGTTTGCTGTTTTTTTTTTTCTCCCCCTCTTGTCAATGGAATATGAGCAATGCGATTAGAAGAGACGAGCAAATGGGAGCCACATAAAGAAAGGAGAAGACAGAAGAAAAAGAACAGTGGTTTGGGCCTCTCTCGGGTCCCACACCAGCTGACTGAGACACAGTGCACAAAGAAAAGTTGGAAGGGGAAGCAAGAAAGAGATTTGTATCTTCGCTCTTAGGAGCACGGCTGACGTCTCTTCATCTTGATGTTGAGGCAACAATCTAATTATACCATTACTCCGGGGAATATGCATATGAGGGTAATCAGTAAATAGAAAAAGGTAATTATTTGCCACAAGTCATACCCCTTTGCACCTGTAAGCACGGAAACGATACACAAGATTGTGAATTTATAATGACTATAGCTACTAAATAATTTAGTTCATTTATAGTAAGTAAATTAATTTCTTAGTCATTGAATATTTTATAATGCATGTCAAAATGTAATGAGTTAAGTTCAGTCAAATACAAATGGGTCTCTCTTGGTAATTTGCCAGAGTGTTCCTGGGGGTAAATCGACGCCATTGAATGTGATTGAACGTTACAATTAAACGTACTAATTCATTGTCAAAAGCAACTTATCTATACACGTGATAGATTTGGTGCTTAATTGGAAAGCACATTTAGAAATGGTTTCTTTGGCGACTTCCTACATCACGGTCTAATCGGAATAAATTCTGCTTCACAGTAATGAATTGAAGTTGAATTTTGGTAGCTAGGCTGTTAAAAAGACTGCTAGGGTAAATTATTTAAATGCTAATTAATGTTTAAAGCTCCCCAACTTGCAATGGGAACATATTATTTCGAGGTTCCTCACAAGGAGCTAATTTCGACACCACAGACTAACCTTTTGCTCATACTACATTCAATCAATTTAAAAGCAGTGGTGGGGTCTTTCAGATATGCAGTACATCCAGCCATTGAGAGAAGAAATCCATTAATACAATACTAGAAAACCACTGTTAGAATCCAGTCTTTGCAGGGAATTCAGATTCCCAAAGGCAGAAGATGATGAATCATGGCAAACACATGCAGTACATTTCTGTCCCCAACACAGGTGTCAAACCTCAGCTCACACAATTTGCTGGTTACAGGAGTTTAGTAAATGTTTAATGTTTTGTAATCTGTCACCAGCCACATTGTCAGAACCGTAGATATTAGATGAACTTCATTAACGCTGGAAAAGTATGAATTGTGGTTTGGCTTTGTGCTCAAAGGAGCCAAGAAAAGAAGTCGGAACGCAAAAGGCAGTGGCATTATTCATAGTTCTACAATAGCTTGTTATTCATCATAAGACAAAGGGGAATCTCACTCGGCTTGACATAGATGGAGGAGGGCCGCAAGGGTATTATTCACATCTGTTGAAAACAGTATGCACAGCCAACTGGATGTCACGATACACGGTGCTTATTAATGCAAACAAAGTCTCCCAACACCGAATATAAATGACATTTGCCTTCACATCACAGCATAAATATTAATTGTGTTAAATCTGTGATGTATTGTGGTTAAAGCACGGCTTTAGTTTGTTGTACCACCAATAGGAGGCCTGTTATGAGTCAAAGCAGCACATCATGTGGCAACACATTAACAAGAGCTAGAGGTAGGGATTGGAGTCCTTGTAGTTCTGAGTAACACCACAAGGTGACAGTGTAGGCCTACAAACAGTCCCCTAACAGTGTCTATCCATCCATGCCTTTCTTCATATTATATACTATATAAGCAGTGTTTGACTTGATTAGAGTTATATCATTACAGTTCTTCACAGTGGTTTATTTTTAGACATGTATGATCTTACATGTATGATTTTACAGAAGTTTCCAGCCTTCAATCAATGATGCATTGTTCAGAGTACTTTATAAATAATCTTACTTTAAGCACAGAATCAACAGCTTTAGGGTAGCTTTTCACTTATTGCCTCTTTTTTCCTTGATTAGCATTTCACACAGCTGCCCAAGCCACACAAATAGCATCACCCTCTCTTCCTGTGGCAGGGCATCTGTTGCTTTCAGCCGACATCTCTTTAGGGTGTGCTTTATAAAGTCTGGTATCATCATAGGCATTTTAAATCATTCGAGCTTGTATTATGTATCCACTTAAACTTACAGAGTTTAGATCTTTAGTTAAGCCTAAATGAGACAGCCTTTTCAACACATTACAACAAGGAAGATATTGATTTAAAATCCAAGATGTGAAAACACAATCAAATGTCTGTGCTCAGTTTTTAAGCATTAAGCATTGACAGTGGCTTTTGCAGTGTAAAATGGCATTATTTACAGACTAAACTAAAAACATGTGCACCCATTTCTTATGCACACTGTTAACTCGCTGCTGCTGCAGTCTGATCTGGAAGCATTACAGCTGCTTTGGGCATATGAGTGAGGAGCCCCACTCCATAAATCTCCTGGGAAGACTCGCTAGGAATTGTGCAGGCTAGAATACTAATTTTACCTCCATTCGCTCAAATTCAACTGTAACTCTAGCAGGGGATGTGAGGACATGGGTAGATAGTGTTTTGTAAGGAAACCACTGCCACTTGGTGAGCACTAAATAAACAGTGCATGTACACATCTATCTATACTTTATAATAAGCTTTGCATATTCCTTCCCAGAGTGGTAAATGGAACGTGTCAGCTTCTCATCAGAATGGTCAACATGGAACAATCCAAATCGAACACTGTACCCATCGGCCCATTCAAAGTTGTCCAGCAGCGACCATGCAAAATATCCAATGACATTGGCCCCATCTTCCTTGATAGCTGTACAGGGACACAGGTAAATATATTACATTTGTGTTTATCAAGACTACTGCATCAGTGTCTTGTGTTTTTATTAGTGTAAAAGATATTCTCAATTCAAACATATAAAAAATATATAGGTAACTGCATCATAAAAGTCTTTTTCTCAAATGAAAAGGACATTGATACGAGCGATCAGATTGAGCACAGATCAAACTGCTTTTTACCTTTAGCCACCTCCATGATAGTTTCCTTGTAAAACTCAGAGCGTTGAATATCCTCAATCTGTAACGACCCCATCTGAGAAAAGCCATTCTCTGTGATGTAGATGGGCGGATCATTGAAAGTATTCTGAAATAAATCGCAGGACAAATGTTATCAACAAACAAGGCATATCACCTGCCACATTCTACAGAAAGAACGATTGGTCTACAGTGTGCCATTTAGCTGCGTTTTAACGGTGGCAAGCTCAAACTAATGGTCTGTGACAAGTCACAACAGCAGGAAATTGGTCGTTTGCAAAACACTTTTCAGCAAAGTAACTATTTCATTCAATGTGACAGCCCTAATGAAGCATCAATGTGTTTCTGGAGGTGTTAAAAAGGAGTTTGCTGCATACAAAATCAATGGCAAGATGCTAAACAAATGTCAGGTGTTTTCCTCATTTAGCTGAAGGCAATGCATCTTCCTATTGATCAATTTAGTTTCGTTCTGAGAGAGAGAATGGCTTTCAAACAGAATGAATTCATCAAACACAATGGTTCTAATTGACTCTTCATTCTGAACTCCAGATATACCCAGATTATACAGTAATAATTCACCTTGATGTAAGAGAGAAGTTTCCTTATACCATGGGGCACCACTGCCAGCCAGGACACACCAGAAATTGGCCAAGAGGGATCCAAGACTTCTATTGCGTCTTGGTCACTTTTCATGCTCAATGTCTTCAGAAGACCTCCTCCTGATTTAATCTTCCGGGATGTATAATAGTTCAGGGCAAAGAAGTCTGCTGTGCCCAAAATGGCAGGTTCATCTTTTGAGAAAAAAGGCAGCCGTGATTTTCCAGTGTAACCCAGTTTTTCACTGTTGGCGTCAATGGAAGCTCTCATCATTTCTGGATAGTCTCCAGTAACAAACACAGGCCAAGTGAACCATCCAAGTGTAAAAGCAAGACTGCGTTCAGTAGCAGCGATATCCTCGGCACAATCTGGATCTAACGGCTCAAGCCAGTCACTGTTGATGGCCAGAGAGACCAAACCCTTCTGCTTTGGCCTGAAGAATGTGTCGTAGCTATGCCAAGCCATGGCATGGGCTCGTAGCATGTTGTGGCCCACTAGGTAGGCAGATATCCCCGGTTCTTTCAAACCTGGAGCATGAATACCATCTTCGTGACCGAGTTTGGCACATATATTTGGCTCGTTGATTGTGAGCCAAAGCTTGACACGATCACCAAATGTCTGGAAACAAAACTGGGCATAGCTATCAAAGAGTGCTGCTATACTTGGAGATTTCCAGCCGCCCTGATCTTGGAGTGCTTGAGGCAGGTCAAAGTGGTTAAGTGTGACCATCGGCGTCACATTAGAGGCCAGTAAATCATCAATCACCTTGTTATAGTACCTTACACCTGTTGTACAAACAGAATTTTGTGTTGTGAATGGGTAATAAGGTATAACAGAACCAGAAATATAACTTAACTATTGAGTGTGAAATGACTCTGCCAACAGGGACGTGGGAATACCTTTCTGATTGACATGCTGTGTGGTCCCATCAGGCAGGAGCCGGGCCCAGGAGACAGACAGGCGATAATGCGTCAGTCCAAGCTGCTGGATGCACTTCAGGTCCTCATCCCACAGCTCATAGCTGTTACAGGCCACATCACCATTGTGATCTCCAAACACTCTGCCTTTCTCATGACTAAATGTGTCCCAGATACTCAGTCCCTTGCCATCTGCCTGCCAGCCACCTTAACACACGCAGATTGTTTCATTAGGTAGGATAATTACAAAGACAAATCACGCTTACCTTTGAGATTTTTAATGAGTCTCTGGAGTAATTGTGACTTTGCAGCTGTATTCAGATATCATATGAGCAATTCCAATTACAAATAAACTAAATCCTAGTTCCTTGTTAATATTATCATACTGGAGATAGGCTATATACTTTAATCATTAATGAATTAATCAAAGCCCTGTGCAAAAAGTGGTGTCTATGGCAACAGGTCTGCCCTTTATCCACACTGATAAGGATTTTGAGATTGATTTCGTTTACATACCTTCTATTTGATACGCAGCAGTGGCGGCTCCCCACGCAAATCCTCTTGGGAACATGTTTAACTTCACTTGTACGTTATCTGTGCAAGAAAGCGACTCAAACGGTTGTCTCTGATTCCCTTAAATCCTAAAAAGTTCAACAAAAGAGGCGCAGCCTACAACTCTGACTACCCTAAAGTACCACGTTTGTGACGTTTCAAACAGGAAGTAGTGTTATAAATGTCTCCGACCAATAGTGTTCAATGGTCAAAACCGATCAAAACGTAATTGGCTTTTGTATGTAACCAATCACAGTGTCTGTATCAACAATTAAAAAAGAAATAAACTGTAGAATTTTAATGTATATTTTTATTGTAAATTTTTATAGTACCTACTACTGCCTATTCTTTTGTTTTGTAGCCTATTTAGTGTCTTGATGATCAGAATTATTTTGGTCTTACAGGTAAATGTGGTATTTGGGCTATTTAACTGTGAATCTGTTATGTCTTTTTATGATAACAAATATGGGCAATTTTTAAACATAAAGCTAAATTCTTATTTTCTTTCTACACAACTGGTTCGTTTTTAAAAAGCATTTTATTTTGATTTTGGTGCATAGACTACATTGTTTCGCTATGATCTGACAAAGACGTTTAACTTGCCTACACGACTGCATGTAAGAGTTGATAAAATACTGCTTAGCTCCCAAAAAAGACCTAGACAAAGTACGAAAGCTGTCCGCCGGATGTTTTATTCTGAAAGGCAGGGCGGAAGTGAGGGGAATTAGTGCGTGTTAACAGGAGTGAGTGCGGCTCAGGGGGACTATAGGGCAGGACTGGGCAGGACCATGGGAACAGGGCTTCTCAATGAACACAGAGGTGCCTGTGGATTTTTCCAAGACGAAACAAAGCTAAACCATCTCCTCTGGAATCGTTTAAGTATCACAGGGCCGCGCACTTTAGCACTTTGCTACATATTAGTTTTAAGGACTATGTTGCGTCTTTGTTTTTGAAGTAATTTCCTGTTGGTTCCTGGGAAAGGAGAAAGTTACTCGCGTCGTTTGTTTTCTGTAAATCACAGCACATGGAA
Source organism: Rhyacichthys aspro (assembly GCA_036850595.1). Classification (NCBI taxonomy): domain Eukaryota; kingdom Metazoa; phylum Chordata; class Actinopteri; order Gobiiformes; family Rhyacichthyidae; genus Rhyacichthys; species Rhyacichthys aspro. Next base: position 6,673,797 of record CM072165.1, read on the forward strand.
AGAAAACGCGTTTAAAATCTTTTCTAATCGCTTTTCTAATCTTTTCGCCTATGTTTTGACATGATCACAGACGCTTTTTGTGAAAAGGACAACACGGTGAACGGGAGCCACGCTATTTCCAACAAAGAAACCCTCTCAACTCAACTCCTGGACAAGTTCATTCTGAAGCAAACAACTGCACAACGCTTTGGAGATTTTCGAGGATTATAAAAACTTAACAGAACCCAGATATATTGAAGGAGTTCTGTTTTAATGGTTTGGCAAACAAAGAAAAGCATGAGTATCGGGAAAGCCTGGAGAGAATGGAGGAGGAAGACAGCCTACTGGGAATTGTCTTGTTTGAGTTTTTGATGGGGTCTGCCATTCCGGACACGACTGTTTAACAAAGCCACGGAGCCAAAGCTAGCCACTAGCCTTGTGTTGGTATATTTCTGTCTCAATGCTGGATATTGTTTTTTTATCACGTGTGAAAATGAGAGTGGTTCTGGGGCAGTTGTTTGTGCTGGTGCTGCTGTGTGGCGCCGGAGGCTCGGCTCTATCATCTGATTGCAAATCATATGATGAACGCTCAAAAAGCAGTGGGAAGAGCCTACCGTCCGACAAGAAAGTGGTGTGCAGCAACATGGAGCTCCATCAGGTGTTACCCCCGGCCTCGTACCCCAACAGGACAGTCACACTGTGAGTATGCAAGGGATGCGTTTACATTCACAACACCACTGGCAGTTTACACTAAATAAATCACAGTCACACTGCAGTTCTCTCACTCAACAATAAGTTTTCTTAGCACTTGATTGATATTCCTACAGACTAACCCCCTTTTTCTATTGCGGACATAATATAAAGTTGACATTTATATCCATCTGTTTGCACCTATTTTCCTCTCAGAGTTAAACTTGTGTCAGTGCCTTGTCAGCCATCCATCACTCTCCCACAGCTGCACACTGTAACAGTGTAAATGTAAACCCCATGTAACTGTAGCCTCCTGTTGTGGAAGCACTCACACATCAGAAGATATATTTTGGCTCAAGGTATTTGATACACCATGTTAGTCTACTTACTTAAAGCACGAATGTCTTTTAAAATGCATAACTACTAGCAACATTTAAACAATTTGATTTTATATAATTCTGTGAAGGGCAACCCCAAATGATCTACAGCAACCCTCAAAAAACACAATTTAAGTCATTATTGACCCAGAAATGTGTACGATTTAGCCCCAAATGCGTGATGGACTCGAACAAGTGACACCAGCAAAACAAGAAGGTAAAAAGAGCACTTGTGTGTTGAGGTGAGTGATGAGGGAAATATGAGAATACCAGGGCATGGGGCAGGAGTAGGGAGCAAATAATAAGACACGAGAATGAAGAAATGGTTCGTCAGTCTGGATCTAACCAAGTGATTTCACATTTGTCTACTGTCTTAAAAACAGGAACAAGATTCGTCCTTTTAGTGAACTGTTGCTGTGTGTGACGTTATTTTGTCCTGACAGTGATGGATTGGAGGTTGATCCAGTTTACGATTTGGCATTGAGCTTAGAGTGGGATGTCCTGCTCCTGAACAAAAATGATGTAATTACAGAGCAAAGACAGGCAAGCCATGAAAGTCTTTAAGAATTCCTCCCTGTCTCTACCTCGGCCTTTGTGTTTCTGCCTTTATCTGTTGTAGGATAAAGAGACAGCAACCCTCTATCACTGGCTCTCGACGATTCCCTGTGGACGTGAATGGCAATGAAAAAGCGATTTATGTTAGCAGAGTTTTTGGGGTGTTAATTTACAGGCTGTAAAATCCCTCAGGAGGTCTACTTTTATGGCTGCCTTGTAGTGGGGTTGACCATGGCCTGGACACAGCAGACCTTTACCTCACTCAACTGGGACATGGTGGTTAGTGTGGACACCATACTAGCTGAGGTTAAAACATCTCATCGTCTAATACCTCTGACTTTTGCCCTGGCATACATAATGTAATCATGGGTGTTAACATGGCTGCCTTGTTTGAATGATTTTCCTATTGATGAATGTTGTTGTGAATGTTAATTGCGGCCCTCTACAAAGAGACCTTTTTGACTTGGGAGTTTTCGTCTTTGGGGCTTTTGGATTCTAATGAAAAAGGATTTAATCCAGGCTTTTCTGAGAACACTACAGCTGAACCAGAGCCGCATGTTGAAAGCTACTCCTCTTTGCTGAACTTATTGAACCATTGGGATAATTAGTTTGACTTTTTGCCAGATACGAGCTGCACGGCCACAAATCTGCTCTTGGACGTAATGTTAGTTTGCCCCAAGTTTTACCATGCATCAACACAAGCAATTACACAGATAAGTGGCTATAATTTTACAAAAATCAGTTTGGTGGTGAATGTATGGGCTGTTTGACTGGAAAGCCCTCTGTGGAGGAAAAAAAGAATACATTCCCTGCATTTGTTCTCTCCAAATGATACTGCATGCCTTAGTAATCTGAGAGGAAATGACACAAATGTGTTTACAGCTGCCCCGGCCTCCCATGTCAGTGTAGGACTAAACTCGAGGGCTTAATTTTAACCTATGTCCTGCTCACTGGGATAATTCTGGCTGTGCGCATAGTATGTATGGGTGTGTAGTGAGGGTTTATTTCTGTTTACGCGTTTAATTTTCCATCTACAAAGCCCCACAGACAGGAAGCGACTGTACTTGAGTTCTCTGTACTCACCCAGCTCGTATTTCTTTACAGGGTTTGTTTGGTGTAATTAGGTTCCATTCACAGGAGCACCTGGTTTGGACGGTGCAAAGAAGAGCACCTGGTTTTGGCCTCTGCAGAGTGATGCAGGATTAATGTCTGGAAGAAAGCAGGGATTTCCTCTCCCTTGCTGCATGGTTACTTTGATGATGCATAAGAGTGCTGTAAATTGTGTAGTTTTACAGCTATTGAAACCAGAGCTTGTTTTTTTTTCCATCTGGATTTGGGTAAATTAAATCTGAATCTTGCCCTTTGAGCTCTTTTGATTTTAACTTAAGAACATTTTCAGGTGGCGTTAAGTCCCAAGCCCAGGTGCCAGTCATTTATTTTATTTCCCCAGTCATGTACAAGTAGAACCTGTGTGTATCTGCTGTCATGCATATCCTAGGAGGGTTTGTTTTTGTTGCTTCCCAAGCCATGGCTCTAAAAGGAATGCCCCTGTGCTTTTCATAGTAGTCTGGCAGTGTTTGCAGAACGAGGCAACAATCCCAAAGGCGAGCCATCTGACAGCTGTACATTGAGTCAGTTCGCAGCATTTCATTTAGAAGATCTGTTGGGTTTGTTCTCTGCCAGGTTGCCCCCCTGAGTTTTGCCTAATCCCAGACAAGGATTTTAGTTTTAGAGACAGTAGGTAAGTCATTGCAAAGTCTTTTAGTGTGAATATACTTCTCATCTGCTTGTATCCTGCTGCCATTTAGTGGGAAAACCAAAATTGAACACATCATTTCTATAAGTCACAGAACTTTTTTTCCATATTGTAAAGCTGTGTTATCTTTCTATCTTTACTCCAATTATGATGTTTTGCAAAGTCTTGGACAACAGCATGAATTATTTTGGCAGGTTAGCGCTCCTCGACTCACTGGATCGGTTTCTTTTCCACCTGAGCTGACGTCTTATTTCCAACTTTATATTAAGAGCCAGTTACTCTAGAAGGGTTTTACGAGCTCAACGGCAGCCTGGAACTTTTCCTAAAGCCTCTTGAAGAACCAGAGATCTTCACTCACGGGAGTTCTTTGTCCGAACCAGAAAAAGTGTTGAGAGAGCATCGCTTGTCTTTGTCCGCAAAACAGTGTGTGTCTGTGGGGGGATTTTGTACAGGCTGGTCATTTTAGTTCACCTCTTACAAAGTGTCTGTTGCTAGAGGCGTCCACTGAAAAAGAACCCAAGCTTCCATAGTGTCAAATTCCCTTACTTTTTCAAGCTACAGGAAATCTAGGTCATTGCATTTCATATTATTAGCAATGACTGCAAGTAGATATTCTGGTTTTACTCAGAGCTTTTCCATAAATGTCTGTTAGATTTATAGCTCGTGTATCAGGAGACAGGATGTGAGATATACAGTAGGATTCCCCTGCAGCTCGTCCCTGGCCACAGCTCAAACAGCTCTTATCTATGCATCAAGATAAGGAGGCTCCCCTCCTCCAGCTTTTCAGGAGTAGCCCGGAGACATTCTGTAGACGCTCTCTTGGTCTAGAGACGTGAAAAGACAGAGAAGGAAGCAGACTACAAATGTCCGGAGGATGGGGGAGATTTTAAGATAAATTCTAGTGGCATCAGACTAAAGACAAAGAAAATGGCTCCTCTTCTTGCAGAGATACTCGGGTCTTAAGAAAGAGGGAGTGTTGGTATACAATGGAGTTAAGTATGTAAAGAGGGCAAGAACTCATGACTCCCTGCAGAATGCTATTGGAAACCTTTTATTTTCATGACCCATAGAGTCACAAGCCTAGAAAAGTATTTGTGTTGCTCCACATTATACAGTTGTGCTGCAAAGAAAGGGCTGTCACTGCTTTACCCCAAGAGCACAGATACGTGATTTGTAGTCACATCAGCTTTGAAGCCTACTCTAAAGTTGCCATGGTAACATGTTCATTAAAAGCCTAAAAGGTAAACAGATGAGTGACTTGTGGGTGCTTCTCCAACCAAAACATTGTTGAACTAGAATTTACTGAAGAATTGGACGACAGTGGACTTGTTACATACTAAATGAAGCTGACATTGATGCTTGCTTTATCTTTAATGCCACATATCATATTTCACCTATGTTTAAATGATTGCTTCAGTATTAAGCAAGTAGCACTGTGATTTATCTTATAAGGTCTCTATTTTGCATGTATTTCAATTTCCTAGCACAGAGAATAGACAGGGTAAGGGATGACATGCCAAATATTTCACAGTATAAACCCGGTCTTTGTGGCTATATATTTGGGAGGCCCCATATTTCATCCAAAATCGTCACTTATGTGTAACCAGCAGTGATAGAATTTGCAGTGGTGTATGTTACCATGTTCGAACATATGGAAATGTGCAAAGTGCCGGCTGTGAAACACAGGAACTGTTTGTGTGCACTCTCTCCCCGAGCGGCAAGGGGCCAAGCAGCAATTCTCTGCTGTCCAACCCTGTAATAAAAGAACAGCTCAACACCCCATAATGACTCCAATGTGGCCCCGGTCTGTGGGTGCCACTAGCTTGTATGTCACCCACCACATCCCCTCCTGCTGGCCAAAAACAAATGCTAACCACAAGTTCCCCGGGCTTTTCTGCTGGGATTTAACAGTGGTGTTGACTTCCTCGAGCCTGTGCAGATAGAATGTGGAGTTTAATTTTTAAGCTTTTTCTTTAAATAGACAAGATAATAACGCCTGATTTATTGCACAACAAATAAGCAAAAGCTCACACTTGGACACACTTTGTTATGCACTAGAGTTTCATTCATGCAATAACAGAGATTAACAGGTAGCCATATAAAAAATCAGACTTGTCTCCAGTGTCCAATGCAGCCTGTGAAAGTCATTAATGGCTGAAGTACTTGTTTTTCTTCTGGTCTCTTCCTGGTGGCATGACACATTGTGTGGCTACAATTTAATCCAAAGACTTAATACGATTATCTGCACTGCCTCGCTTTAAAACACAAGTCACTACTGATTCTACTGACTCAAATGGACATTATTAAAGTTCCTGATAAATATTTATGTCTTTGTCACATCTTTCTTCTCTTTTCACAGAATTTTAAACAACAATAAGATTCAAGAACTCAAGAATGGGTCTTTCTTCGGATTGTCTTCACTGGAGAAACTGTAAGTCTTTTTCATTCCTTGTCTGTGTTTCATGTAGTGCATTAGCAGGAGTTATCCATCACCCTTTAAATGAACTAGGGGCTTTTGTACAGGCACTTTGGCCCCTCGCCAATGGAACATCTAGGTCATAGAAAACGTGTGCCTCCACATAGCACTTAGCCTCCGTTAACAATAAGAGAGGTGTATGAGAGCATTGAAGATGGCATGAGAAAAGGCTAATTATAGGTGTAGCCTCAGGGTTGTTTTGTTTTTCTGTCTGGTGACATAATGTCAACACACAGTAAAGTGCTCTGGGATACTAACAGCAGCAGAGTTGGTCAGTCTCACTGCTTCATTGTTACAGATTATTTAAGTATGACACTCAGTTGAGGTTGTCATCACCAGATCTTGCTTCCTGCATGGGTTTTAAGGGAATGGCTCAACTGATGAGGGCCTGCACATATGGGCCACTGGATGATTTATCACCCCCCAATGATTTCATGCAGATAAAATAACCAGACCATTAATGGCTGTGCTTTTCCTCGAGGCTATGATAACACATGACTGCATTGATATGGAATTCTGAGGGCATGTTTCCCTGTCATTCTCCCTGGGATCCTTCAAAAAGGGAAGAAGACTACAAGCTGGAAGAGACCTTGTTTTAGCTTCATTGTGGCATTTCAAAAGGAGTTATTTCTTTCTTATATTTGCTGGAATTCAGAAAAGTCTGATAAGCCCTAGCTGACGTGTGGCTTTTTTAAACGATTCTCTGGTGTAAAACTGAATTTATCTCCTAAATAGATAATGTTTTCCTGTGCCCCTGACTCTGCAGTCCAGCCCTATGTGAACGAAGTGGGTCAGATGTTAGTGTTACAGCTCGAGCCTTCAGAAGAAACAGAAGGCTGTGCGTTGAATATGAATGAAAAGAGGAACTTTGATCCTTTTCCGATGAGAAAGACTTTAAGGTGCTCAATATTCTCAGCCTGTGAACAGCCACTTAAATTGGCCACAAGCTATCCTTTGCTTGTCTTAACATTAGTCTACAGGCATGTTTACTTCCAAAATCAGACCCAAAGACCCCACCTCAACACACAACCCTCAACCAGTGAAGCGGGATTGCTAGACGGCTAGCCTTTGTCATTGTAATGAGGCCAAGCCGAGGCCAGAGGTGTCAGGACTATGTTTTTCACACAAAGTTGAAGCTTCTCCCTTCCTAAAATGTTTCTGTACACCCTTCCCCCTCCTTCAATCACACCCCCTTCTCTCCAAACTCTCCAAAGGACAAAATTCAGCATGAGTGTATGTGCAGCTCTCTATGTGGGCCCCCACCCCCCTCTTCCTGTTGCTTTCACAGCTTTCCTTTTTTGAATCCACAAAGAAAGCCTGCCTCATTTAGACCGGCTATATGCAGTCATGAGCACTGAGACAGCAGCTGGCTGTGAGTACCAGAGAGGGCTAGAGAATCGATTACGCCTATCCAGCACTCCGCGTGAAATTGCAAAGTAACTGTGGAGGCCGCTGTGTTTTGTCAGGGGCCAAAGGTGTCCCTGCTTGGAAATAAGCCACACAGAATCCCCATTATCACTCTCGGAGCTCATAGAAATAGGAGCCAAGCTAGGCAACTGTCACATGCTAATTCCTCACTAAATCCGCTGCTGTGGAGGAATTCTTATTGTGGAAAACACAGCACACATAACGACTGTAGTGTCTGTTTTCTAAAGATTGCTGTTGGCTGATGAATGGTGCGATCTATCTAGAAGCAAGTTAGTTGTGCATGAACATACCATTGGTTTTAACAGACAGCTCTGAGACAGCCATTTAGAACGTAGAAAAAAAGAGAAAAAAAACATTTCTTTCCATTATTCATTTCTCCTCCTTTAATAGAAATGATTAAATGTCATTGACCCATTGAGCAAATACTTGAAAATGGTTTTCTATCAGTTTTTTAATTTGCTTGTCCTTCATTCCAGTGGCTATTACTGCAGATTTTTTAAAGTGCTATTGGAAAACTTGAAGGGTACTTCTAGAAGCGCATACCTCAGTCACGGTATGTGGAGTGTGTTAAAAAGTAAAGCTACAGTAGTTGCTCATATAACCTCAGTCTTTATCTGCATGTTGGATAAACACTTTTTAGACAAAGCCCTGAAAGCTAACGATATTTTGTGTCGAAATGACATCAAAACTGCCCTTGTAGTTTGTCTTAATCTATTCCACAGACAAACAACACTACTGAAAGGCCAACCTCTTTGGCAGAGGGAATAAAAATAGCCTCAAGCTTAAACATAACTGTTTGTGTTGCTAATAAACACTCTAAAACTGGCTCTCACTGGTCGTTTAGGGATCATTTTCTTTGCCCTGCCTTCTCATTTTTCTCTCATCTGGTAGCTGACATCAAAAGTCCTCACCAGCAATACATTTTTTTTTGTCTGAGTTATCTATGTCCACCTAGCCACATTCATTTGACAGCTTGTCGACATCAAACGGGCAGAGTTACCCAGAGGCCCTTTGTGTGGGTTCAGGTGGCGAGTAGAAAGCCTCTTGAACTCGTCTGTAATGAGTGACTAGGCAGTGCCAGCGCAGGTGAGCACCACAGGAATTCAATGACCGCAGTCCTTTGAACCTCAAGGGAGGGAGGATTGCATGTTTGCGTGTCTGTGCGGGGGTGTGAGCGCACGCAACCTTCCTCAGATCTATCAATAAAGACTTCTCTACTAAATCAGTTCTGAAAGAAAATACAATCAAAAGTGTTACTTAAAACAGTTTGTGAGTTAGATAAGGGTTTAAGGAAAAGCTTTTCTTCACACAATTTATGCAAAGACCTAAAAGCGACAGCAAACACTGTGTCCCATTTTTTTTTCACTTATTTCCCGCTCATGACCTAAACTTGTCTTCTTTTCTTCTGACAGGGACCTGCGGAGTAACATGATCAGTCGAATTGAACCAGGCGCTTTCCTTGGATTGCAATCACTCAAAAGACTGTAAGTAGTAGTAAGGCTTCTGCAGCTTAACCAGCTCTTTTCATGTGGCTTCTCAAACTCTTTGTACGCTCTACATTCTCACTCTGACTTTTCTGGGATTTCACTGAAGCATTTTTTAATATAACCCTAAGATCTGAATGCTATCTTTTCAAGAGTGCAGAGCCAAATATGCTCTAATTACTTGTTTCTAAATCTTTTTCGATTTGTTTTGCCGCTTATGTCATGTTTATTTCTTTACTAGTGCCTGTCTGTGTATTGTATTTAAAGCGGCACTGTTCCTATCTATATATACAGGTTGCTATGCATGTCAGCACAGGTTTAGCGTGTATCCAGTGTCCATAAGGGAGTATGGACTTGCAGCATCTATTCGTGCTGCCTTGTTTTGTCTGGCCTCGTGCCAGAAACCACACTAGACAGCATGAAGCCTTGTGTACATTCACACGCCACCAAAAAAATGAGGGGAATATACAGTATACGCTTGTGTATAGTCTGTGAAGATATGTGAGGATCATTTTGAAATGCAGGGAATGAATCCTGAAATATTTGGAGTGTGTGTGGAAGGTCAAGGACTATAGATAATTGTATATACTGATGTGTGAGAGCGTAAGAACACAGCATGAATTGGAATCATCCGGCAGTGCCCAGACGCTGCCAACACAAACTTGAGCTTGGCTGCTGCTGTGGAGCATTAAGATTGAAGGAGGAAGGCAGTCAGCTCCTTGGCTCAGACCCTGCCACTTTTCCCCCCTCGTCTTGTTGCATATTCATGTCACACTCTGAACAACCTATACATCTACAGCAGACAAAACTAATGGAGGTATTTTTTGTTTTTGCCATGCTTCGCTAATTGGACAAGCATTTTAGTTCATTTCAAAGGTTAGTTGTTATTCCCCTAAAAAAAGTAAAAGGAATAAAAGAGTGAGCAGCAAAGGAGACAATTAGGCACTGCTGAATGTGAGAATATAAACACAAAGCTCTTTATCTAGGGTTGGCATTGGCAGCAAAAACCACAAACTTTGATCTACCTCGTTTTCTCTGAGGGCTTCCTGAATATTAAATGATGTCCATTCTTTACACAAGTCTTCCCTTGCCCCACTTCCCTTCTTCCCACCCCTTTATTTGGCATTCTCTAACAGCTGAACAGTCCCCTGCAGGAGGCTAATCACATCAGGCTATTTTTGCCTCTGCTTCTCGTATCATTGGCGACAACTGAAGCGCTGCCCTCAAACAGTCTTCCATGCTGTTAATTTGCTGCATGCCTGTGGCGAAAGGCGTACTTTAGACCGATCTTTGGAAATGAATATAAGTCCAACAAGCTAATGAGAAAAAGCAGATGTAGAGTAATAACATGTCTGTAATACTGTGATTTATTATTATTTTAACATGACTGTAGCACAGTGCCTAAACGTAAATGAGAGTATTAATGGATTTTTTCCCCGTTCTAGTCTTGATGATCACTGTAACTGTGGTACTTGGCGCCTGGTCAAAAGTGAAAAATCAAATCATGCCCTAAGTAGGAGGTCTCCCTTCCTCTACCCCTCTTCTGACATACTCTGTGTTGCCCTGACACACAAGGCTCCAGCAAATTGGCAAACTTGCAAAAAAACAGATCTTTTCTTCTTCTCTTCCAAGTGGAACTAATAACCTCACACAGTAAATTCCCCCAGCTGGAACCTTAAGGGCCTGTACTCATAATTACCTAAACGCTCAGATGTAAGCATATGCCTGAAAGACATTTTCCAGGTATCACTTTGTGTCTGTATCTTATTCCTAAAGCACCTCGGGATACAGTTTAGCTGGTGGGTTGAGGTAATGATGTGTCATTTCACTCTGGCTCTCCTTTCCTTACTTGGCACTTTGAAGTGATTAGATCACTCTCAGAGGAGTATCGTTTACAGCTTTTATTAAGGTATTTTGGCTCTTTGGAAATGGACACCATGTGATTTTTAATTAAGTTAACACCATGGAGATTTTTTATTAACATCCAGGGTTGTAGTTACTAAATTAAAACCAGATTGGATGCAACTAGCTGGCTAAAAACTGCTGAAGTGAAAAAAGTGAGTGGTGTTGCAGACTTGTCCTGGAGCCTCCAGTGAATATTTCAAAGTGTTACTAAATGTTTGCACACTGGGTGTAATTCACAGTGACGGGATCTATCTTTTTCCATGTAAGGCCTAAAATCCTCTGTGATTTCACATGAAGGGCTCAAACATTCCTAGAGACTTCCATATGATATTTACCAGAGACATCATGTCAGGTCACAAAAACAGTATAAACACAAACTCTTGAACTGTCCAAGTCCTTTTAATGAGTATGTCCTGGATGACTGAGAATCTCCACAGACCTCTTGACGTCTTGGACCGTAATCAAAGGTTATTAATCACCTCTTGTTGTGTTGTTCTTGCCTTTGATGTGCAGGTTCCCCCAGAGGCCTGCACACATTATCCCAAATCACCTTGAAAGTTGTAGACCTGTCAGCACAATTTTTGGGCGCTCTGCCCCAACCTGTCTCTGTTAAACTCTATTTTCTTGATTTTATTGATTCGACTTTTCTCTTTTCACATGATCTATTTTCCAATCTTAATCATTCTTTATGCAGTGTATTATATTATGTTATTTAAACCAAAATATTTTCTGTGTTACAGAGACTTGTCTAACAACAGCATCGGCTGTCTAAACATAGACATCTTCAAAGGTCTCACCAACCTGATAAGACTGTATGTAACTAGGATTTATTTTAAAGCAGTTATCCATTTAACTCTTTGTCATAATGTGGAGTGAGTGTCTGTATTTATGGTTTGTCTTTATTTTGCAGAAACCTTTCAGGGAACATGTTTTCATCACTGGCTCAGGGGACCTTTGACAGCTTAATGTCTTTGAAGTCACTGTAAGTGCGATGAGCAGTTGGCATGCTGTGACCTGACATCATAAGTGTGGTATGGCTATGTCAGTGTATTCACCTGTGTTTTTACATCTGTCAAATCTCAGGGAGTTTCAGACGCCTTACCTGCTGTGTGACTGTAACCTACTCTGGCTGTTGCGCTGGATCAAAGAGAGAAACATTGTCATCAAAAACACAAAATGCTCCTACCCTCAGTCTCTCCAGGGCCAGCTCATTACCTCCATCCGGCCAGAGCTCCTCACTTGTGGTAGGGGCATTAACACCCACTTACACTGATTACAAGTGCTGTGACATTAAAGCATTTTTTAGTTTACTGACACTATCTGTACAGTTGGAGCCATTCTGACAGCCTAAAGTGAAGTCCCATTTGTTGTGACACAGATTGCATTGTTAAATCTAGTGCTGTCTCTTTAATTTTTCTGTTTTGGTATCAGTGAGGCTTGTGTTTGGGGAACAGAGGCTTTTGCAATGACATGGGAGATAAGAAAGGGGCTGCTCAGGCCAGTGCTGCCTTGTATTTATACTTGCTCACGTCTTATCAGCTTGGCACTCATCACAGCGAGGGATTATGAAACGCATAAAGAATGAGCTAGGGCCTGGCAAATGGCAAAAGAAGCGGTGTTTTAGTGTTTTAGTCTATAAAGTTAAGGAAATCTGCTCAGAAATAGAGTTTATATCCACAATAGTCATTGAATTGTGTCAAATACCTAATGTAATCACTCCAAATATAGTTTTAAGTGGCTGCATTCCTTTAACTTTACGCAGATGCGCCTCTCGAGCTGCCCTCTTTTCAGCTGACTCCGTCCCAGCGCCAGGTTGTCTTCCAGGGGGACAGCCTTCCATTTCAGTGCCAGGCCTCCTTTGTCGCTGAGGACATGCAGGTGCTGTGGTACCAAAATGGACGCATGGTCAAAGCGGATGCCGCCCAAGGTATCTTCATCGAGAAGCGCATGGTGCAGAACTGTTCTCTGATTGCAAGGTATGCTAATGCTAAGCTTGTTCAGATTTAATAAAACAAGTTGTTTATCTGAGTTACAGTGAATGACAGTGTTCTTAATACATCCTAATAGCATTTTAGTGGATTGATATACCTTGTCAAAGTACAATGATTGTCTATTTTGAAAGCATACATACACAGAAACCTATTGCTACACCAAAATGCTGTGAGAGTGTAAAAGACAGTTCAGTGAAAATTATTTTTTTTGTTTTTTTTCATCAGTGCTTTGACAATTTCAAACATACAGCCTGGTTTCACTGGGAACTGGGAGTGCAGGGTTTGGACTAGCAGAGGCAACACCACCAGAACTGTCCACATTGTCGTGTTGGAGACTACAGCCAAATACTGTGCTCCTGAACGTGTCTCAAACAACAAGGGCGAGTTCAGGTGAGCTGTTTTGTCATATTTGCTTATTTTTGTATGTAGACAGTGTATTAAATTGTCTTTAATTTAATCCTGGCCTCTTAGATCACCCCATACGGCCCACTGGCACTATTTGTGTCTCTTGTGCAGCTAGTGCCCTCGTGTGGATAAATACTGTAATTACATTGCATTTTTAACCGCAGTTATTTTGCGTTTAAAAGAGTTGTTTCATTCCTTTTTAGGTGGCCACGGACCCTGGCAGGGATCAGAGCATACCTCCCATGTAGCAGACTGTCTTCTGCCACATACAGCAGCTCTGGTGAGGAGCAGCGAGCGTGGCGATTCTGTAATCGTGAAGGACAGTGGGCAGAGGAGGACTACTCTCGTTGCCAGTTCCAGAAAGATGTCACAAGGTTTCTCTATGTCATCAACCAGGTGTGTGTCATTTCTCTATAATGTTTGCCTTAAGAAACACACATCTAAACCTGTCATTTTTATTCCTTTGTGTTAGATTCCTCTAAATGAAAGCACTGTGGTCCCAAGTGCTCGGCGTCTCCTGGTCTGCACGGTGGAGGCGGCCAACTTTTCAGACAAGATGGACATCATCTTCGTAGCTGAGATGATAGAGAAGATTGGGAAGTTTGTTGAGAAATTTAAGGATGTAAGTATTTGTTTTTACACCATTAGGCCATATTGTATTTTTGAAGGAAAGCTGATATTTATTTGGATTGCTATAGCGTCTGCCGGTGTTGTCCCTTGTTTCACATCCTTTTTGCTTTTACTGTAGCTCGGAGAAGTGATGTTAAGCATGGCAAGTAACCTGATGCTAGCTGATGAGAAGGTGCTGTGGATGGCTCAGCGTGAAGCCATGGCCTGCTCCCGCATCATTGCCTCGATCCAGAAAATTGCAGTTTATCGTCTGGCTACAGCACAGGCCTTCTCCTTGGTAAGTAAAAAAAAAAACACTGCATGATTTAAATGTAACTGCTTTGTTTTTTTATGTATGCCCTTGTTGTTTCAGACATCTCCAAACATAGCCATGGAGGCTCATGTTGTCAGATTGAATGAGTGGAATGGCATGACCTGCATGTTGTTCCAGAGGCCAAGCCCTGAACGCACTCCGGGCCAGGACCGCCAGCTCACCTTCAAATGCAACACTACCAGCTCATTTTCCAGCATACTGTACAAGGTCAGAGAAAGTGATGTTATTGTTTATTGCCACTTATGTAATGATAATTTGAATCGGCATGCCATTTATTTTTGTAAATCATTTAATTTGTCCTTACAGAACACTGTTGTGGAGGCTTCTCTGCAGCTCCCACAGTCACTTCTTTCACAAGCTGCTCCCCCAGTGCAGCCAGAGGACACAGTTTACAAGCTGTACCTTCTGGGTTTCCGCAATGGCAAATTCTTCCCTTCCACCGGCAACTCCTCCCAACTGGCTGACAGCGGGAAGAGGAGGACTGTGACCACCCCTGTCATCATGGCCATGATAGGTGAGGAATTATCTGCAGTGTATAAAATAATAAACAACATATTACAGATGAGGATAACTAAATCTTTTTTGTGTGTGTTTACATCGGACTATTTTTAGATGGTGTGTCCCTACGTGGTTTGCGGACACCTGTTAACATTACCTTGCGGCGACTTGCTCGTGGCTCAGATCCCGTCTCAGCCCAGTGGAACTTCAGCCTCGGTGGGGGCCAGGGAGGGTGGCAGAGCGATGGCTGTCGCATTCTGGGCCATCACGACAACTTTACCACCATATCCTGCAACTCCCTCGGCAACTATGGCCTTTTAATGGTAAAGTTATGTCAGAGTTTAGCTTCTATCAAGGCACTACTTTTGAGTTACTGTCATTTGAACCATAAACTTTGTGTAGCTTTGTGTTGTGTTTTTTTTCCAAGCATATGATGATGATGATGATGATGATGAAACAAAATCACATAACCTTCCCTTTTCTTTTTTAGGACCTTAACAAGATGGATTATTTTCCTCCGAGCATCCAGCTGCACCCAGTCATCTATGCCACATCAGTCATCCTCCTGCTCTGCCTGCTCACAATTATAATCAGCTACATCTACCATCACAAGTAGGTGACTTGGATATACCTTTGTTCTGGAGTGTTATTAATATTCTCCTCCTCACTGTATTTTTGCTCCATTTACATTCTGATTGATTAGGGGTTACTTCCGTTTCTTGCAGATGAGATTAGTAAAAATCCCTTTTAGTCACAACTTTTCTATGTTTTGTCTTCTCCCTCAGGTCTGTCCGTGTGAGCCGCAAGTGCTGGCACATGTTGGTCAACCTTTGCTTCCACATTGCTCTCACCTGCGGGGTATTTGTGGGTGGTATAAACCAGACGGCCTATGCAAGTGTCTGTCAAGCAGTAAGTGTAAACAGGCCACAAACCGATGATTTTGCACACATTTGAACTGAGATTTTTAAGTAAAAGTCAGTCCTAAAACTTGAAGAACACCAGTTAAAGATGCATGGAAAGATACAGAGGGTTGTTTTTATGGTTAGAGGCAATCCTCCATCTTACCTCATGTTAAGTTGTATTGGGACACATTACTAATTCATTCTACTTTGCTCAAAATGCTTGCATAAACATGGATACAAAACTTTGACTATTTTAAGTTTTTTGTAAGAGCAAAGCTTCTATTTATTCTTTGTGATAACTGTTAATCTAATTGCACTTTAGTTTGGTTTAATAAAGCGTTATTTTGTCCAGGTTGGCATTTTGCTGCACTATTCCACCTTGGCTACAGCTCTATGGGTCGGTGTGACTGCACGCAACATCTACAAGCAGGTGACACGTAAAGCCAAGCGCTACGAAGAGCTGGATGAACCACCTCCTCCACCAAGGCCCATGCTAAGGTACATGACTGTAGCTTATACTTGAAACTAGATCATTCTACAAGTAGAAATGAAAATGTCTACAGTAGCACTAATAGGGTGTTGCACTGATTATAATATATTTAATTTTGAAAAATAATGCATTTTGTCATGACTCATTTATATTTTCGCTATGGCACATATTTCTGTAGCGTAACATGATATTAAACCATTGTCTTGTATGAGTATGTTACCTCCACATGGTGTCAGTATAGAGTATTGTATTGCCACATGGTGTTGGAATTTCTACAATACATTATTATTAAGACACCACTATTTTTACATTTCTTTAAAGGTTTTACTTAATCGGTGGAGGAATACCAATCATTGTCTGTGGAATCACTGCAGCAGCCAACATCAAAAACTATGGGAGCCGGACAAATGCACCTTAGTAAGTACTATTTCAATTAACCCACTCAGCAGATAAGCTTAGAGTCTCTTTATCATTTTCATTAGTTAGCTATGTTTCAACATATTTTAAATACTGTCCTTCAGAATACTAGAATGGAAAATTTGATTCCCTAAAGTTCTGAATCCAGAGGCCCATCCAGAGACATTAGTTATGTTTTAATGTTTCTCTTTTTTCCCTTGAAGTTGCTGGATGGCATGGGAGCCGAGCATTGGAGCGTTTTATGGTCCGGTGGGGTTCATTGTCTTTGTGGACTGCATGTACTTCCTCAGCATCTTGCTCCAGCTGCGGCGTCACCCTGAGCGCCGCTATGAGTTTAAGGAGCTGACTGAAGAGCAGCAGCATCTGGAAGCGGCCCATGCTGATGCCAGTCCAGATGGCAGCCACCCACACCCCCTTACCCTCCAGCTGCAGCTGCCCGATGCATCCCCATCCGTAGTGCCCCCTCCACACTCTGTGCCCATGTCAGCTCTCGAGAATGAGCACACCTTTGCCGTGCAGTTAATGGGTGCAGCAGGAGCATTGGGTTTATACGCGGCACTCTGGGTGTTTGGGGCAATGGCGGTCTCTCGGGAGCACCCCTTTGATTTGGCGTTCACCTGTCTGTTTGGGGTGGCTGCACTAGCGCTAGGGGCCTTCATGGTGGCCCACCACTGTGTTAACAGGCAGGACATGAGGCGCCATTGGTCACAGGCCTGTTGCTCTGGGAGACGGCCCTATTCTGCACAAGAGGATGTGCTTTTGCCTCAGCCTGGAGAAGCAATGGCAGCTACAGGTGGAGCTGTGAACAAAGCTGATGGGGAGTCGGTAAAGTGTGGCCATAGTAGCGCAGACTCATCCCACACAAATAAAAGTGCACCAAGCATGCGTAACTCTGGGCAAGGAAGCAAGCTGACCAATCTACACGCAGAGGCAGCTCAGTGTAAGCTTGCCTCTCCTCCTGTGGCAGCTAACGGAGCTGCTGTCCTGGACAACAGCCTCACTGAACACTCAATAGACAATGAGATTAAAATTAACATGCATGTAGCACCAGTTGAGGTGCAGTTTCGGCCCATGAACAACATTAACAACCCGACAGCTTCCACTAACGGACACACAAGCAGGCATCATAAAAACAAGGCACGTGCACACAGGGCAAGTCGGCTCACAGTGCTGCGTGAGTATGCCTATGACGTGCCTACAAGTGTAGAGGGAAGTGTGCAAAGCGCCCCACACAAGCGACACCACCATTATGACATAGCTGCGCGCAACAGCAGACGAGCAGCCTACATGGCCTACAGGGAGCGCCATATGCAGCAGGACAGCAGTGACAGCGCCAGCCTTCCTCGACGCTCCCGCTACGCAGACAAGGGGGGTGGAGGCACACTGTCCAATGGCTCACTTAAAACTGTAGAGGCTGCTGTATCAAGCTCCAGTAAAGACTCTGCGACTGGGAAGCAGCCCAGCACAGAACTAGACAGCCAGCCCAAGTCATATGGCCTCAACCTTGTCACACAAAATGGCACAATTAAAGACAATAGCCCAGCAGTGCCTTTGATTAACACTGAGAATACAGCGAGCATAAAGACTGGCTTATGGAAACATGAAACTACTGTGTAGTGAGTTTCCATCTTAAAGACTGCATTATTCATTTGCCTGCTTTATAACTGTGAATTTTCTGGAGGGGTTTTAAGAAAAATTATCAATCAAAAAATTTGAAAATAATTACTAAACAGCTAGCCAAATTACTGCCACTCTGTTTTGTAGATATGTTTTGTAATTGTAAATTGTCTATTTTTTATAACTTTTATTCCAAACCTTTTATACCACTTGAGTTGTGTAAATGAAACTGCATGGTTTAAACTCTGGGTTGGTAATGTTAAGGGACTGTTTTCCATTCTCTAGTTTGTCCCAGCAATATTAAAATACAAGTTTGTATAGTATGTCCAGTTTTGTTTCCTCGCCCTGCGACCTATGCCTTGTTGGATAACTAATCCTCTAGTGTCGCTGTCAAACTGTTTTTAAATGTAAATTGCTAAATAGGTTATTCTTGTATGTCTAGTACCAGACAAACTGCATCAATAGAGTCAGGCTGAATGAGGTTTTTAAGAGTAGATTTTAGGGTCAGAAAATACCAAAGGACTACTGCTAGCACTAGTTGTTGCACAGCTGTAAAAATAGGTCCCCAAAAAGTAATCTTAGTGACAATGTATGACAAGCTGGTAATTGGGTTTTTCAATGACCTTCAGGTGGCCTCTGGTACCTTTCCCTGCAGTGGAACAGCACTTTAATTGCATGTGACTGTGACTTTAGGCTCCATCGGTGTTCTCTGCCTGCCTGGCTGCTGGCAGATTTGATGAGTGCCCTGTACAATATGGGGTTCTACTGATTTGATGCCCGGGCTGTGACTGACAGCTGACTCATAGGGCAGAGAAACCACCATGAGAAGAGACGATAATGAGGAGTGAGACTCTGTCCTTATCCATTCTCCTTCCAATCTCTGTCACCACACTCGACAGCTGAACTGTAGTCCCACTCACAGCTTGACATGGCTACTGGGGAGAGAAAGTGTAACAGAGTACATTGTCTGGAGTTGGATTTTTTTGGGGGAAAAATGCAAGCTATTTGACATTTATTGACAACCTCTGATCTCTTTTACATGACCTTTTTGATAAGTATAGCAAAAGTATTATTCTTGATGTAATTGACTAGTATAACATGCCACAAAAAATGTAAAACCTTTGCACAGTTTCGATGATTAGGCTCAAAACAGACTTGACACATGCTCCGTAATCGACACCAACTGATTATCTCAGTCAACCAAGGAAACCAACGCTGCATAGCTCCAGTAGATCCAATTTTTCATTAATGACATATTAATAAAACGCATATTTCACTCAGGCAAAGATGTATTGCCAAACCTTTCCAGATATGAGAAATTATAATAGGACATTTGAATTATGTAGAAAGCGGTTATGGCTTGATTAGTGGCAGCCTTTCTGATTCCCTTGAGGCATGAAAGAGTGATCTTCAAATAATCACCAAGGATCTTCAGGATTCCCATCTGCTACTCGGTTCATCTAAGGTTGTCAGATTGTTTGTGCTCGACGAGGGGAAAAAGCTCATTAAGGTAAATAAACTGATAGAATCTTTGCTCTGAGATGACAGGGACACCTTGGGCAGAATCAATAGTGAATGAAGATACAACAAATTAACTCAAGTTTGTGTTGTTTTTTTTGGTTTTACGCAGATTTTTTTCCATATGGTCAGATCAAGTGTCTATGGTAAGTGATCACTGATACTTTTCAGTCGCATTATAATTCTCAGCACATTTTCATTTTTGCCGTTCATAACTGAGCTTAATTCTTTACAAGGAGGCCCAGGCATGAAAACAGCAGACAAGTGATTCGCTGTTTACATTTTCCAATCACTGCTCATGGTGCCTGAAGGAAGCATCTGGCTCTGCGGTGGAAAACTGCCACCCGAAATGAAGATTGATACTTTTTAGGATCCATTTGAATGCTCATTGTAATTAGCCCTCTTTGTCTAGGAAAATCAAACCACTGAGTTTATTACAGACTGCGGCTGAGAAAGTGGAATGTAGGGTTTCAAAACAATGATTTTTGTATCAAAAAATAATGAGAGTGGTGGAAAATATTGCTCTAAAACTTATTGTGTTAATCTTTCATTTATTCTTTCATATTTTTCCATAATTTTCTCAAAAAATGATGAGAGATGCTCTATGCAAAATTTTCAGCATTTTTAGATACCTCCTCATTTTTATGCTGAAAATGCTAAAGATGCATTTTATGGAAACCCATTTGTTGTACAGAAACATCCCAAAATGTTCCGTATCTAATTTAAACAGAGATTAATGCTCGTAACCCAAACTCATGGTAAATGCAGACACAGGGAATTCAGCTTTAGAAAGTCTTGTCTTTTATTAGTATTTTTAAGCAGTTTCTAGTTTAATCAAAGTTTTCTCAGAGTTCGCCACATCATCAAAGTCACAGATCTCCAAGACAAACGATAAGAGACCTATTCTCTCACTATAATTCCATGAGTTGGTGACATTAATGGACTTTGAGGCCGCCTCCGTGACATTCTTTCTTGGAGTTGAATAAGATTAATGTGTTACCTTCGTGTCATCTTCAATCAAACCCGATTAAGATGTCAGATGGACTCACTCGTCATTGAGGAGGCATCCTAAATTACAATGGAACAAATCAGGAATCTGCCTGTCAATGGCCGGCAATTGCACCTCCACCTTTCACACTGTCAAGTCACCCAGGACTAAGAAATTGTCTGAGGTTCCCAATCCATCACAAAGACCAATTGGATTTCTTGCCACATCTTTCGTGACTTGAATCCTGAAAGATTGTTGGAGTGCACTGATTGTGTTTGATGAAGAAATACTGTTCAATTGTAACTGTATGTTTAGATGAATGTGACTGGTGGATTTCTAATATCAGCACCGTCTCCTCATTAAATACAGCACAGAGACCTTGTGCAAACCAAAATATATCATAATTAAACTTTGGGTACCATCAGAGAGCGGGACAGAAATAGATGCTCATTTGATGATCTCAAGAGGGCTCAGCTCGAGGTTTGATATTATCATTAGATTAAAATCACGCTCCGGTGTGTATTTAGATCGGCTGCAGTGAAACTTTCATGTCCTTATTTCTTGTTTGTGTCAAATAAATGGGATTAAACATAGGAGGATTAGGTATTTTGAATTAAGAAAGCAATGTTCGAACCAGCTTTACAGTATGCTCTGGTTACAATGTCTTCCAGTAGCCTCATGTGTGGTGTTATTATCAATGTTGGCAAAGTTTGGCAAAAGTAGTACGTGGCTCAAATGCTGCAGGATGACAGATTTGACAGTACTCAGTTTGGGCTGTATGTCTGAAACGCTGAATCCAAAAATGCATTTGTCAGATTTTGTCGTGATTGTGCAGCATATTTTTAATCACGGTATGACTTTGGGGCAGTTTTCTGAGTGTCGATACATTTACAACACTGTTTGTATGTGTCATAGTCTCGTTTCAAAGTGCAACTGGTGCAGGACACTTTTTTAAAAATCAAACCCAAAGTACTGTCAGTCACTCTCCAGTACCAGTCTCCACACAAACATGCACACATATGGCACATAATGATGACATTAGGCCATCTGTGGAGCCCTCATCCCCATGTGTTGGAGGACCTGTGCTCTCATTAATGCCCTCACATTGCCATCGATCTACTGTACCTGTGCCAGTCTGTCTGTGAACATTTGGGCTTCATCTTTCTGTCCAGGTGCCTGTTTATTTATAGCCTCCACCTCAAAATCACTCATTGTTTGCAATGACAGTAGCCCTCCTCACACACATGTCAAGGAAATAGACTTTTCTTTAAAGAGTTTTTCTTTAAATATACACTGTATTATATTGTTTCAGTCCTCTCAATGCAAACAATTTTTTTAACATTGATTTGTAGTGATGCAATTTCACTGAAAGCATTATAACCAGATCACAGTGGGTTGCAATTGTTTTGGAACAAAGTATTAATCCTAAAAGGTCCACACAATTATAGCATTTATTTAGTCATAATTATACAGCATGTGGAAATATGTGTCTAAAAATATGCTTTATGATGAGTTGAGTCTTTTTGAATCATTTAAGGATAGCAAACGCTCTACTGTTTGATCCTTGTCGAGAGCTGTCTTTGTGTTCAACAGAGCTGAGTGTGTGTTATTACAGTGACAGACACAACATCGTCCTTTGTGGTATTCTTGGGAGACAGACGCACAAGAAACAAAAACCACACATGTGCTACGTTTTTTTAAAAAGTGTTTTAATCTTCAAAATAGCTGACAGTGATTTGCTAAGAAGCAGTTTGGTCTATTTTGGGCTTCTTTTTTCACCATTGGCTTTTATTGTTGGATTATAGGGATGTTTTATTGTGCAGTCTGTTGAAAATCTCTTTCTGGATTTTGACCAGCATTTGTAAAGACATACCGTTCTGTCTAACAATTGATACGTATGCTGCTGTTCATCTACATGCAACACTGAGCACAGCAGTAAGAAGCAACTCTGTGCAAGTAAATTCAGTTTATTTGTATGCTTATCTGACAGCACCCCAAAGTGCACTGGCTTTCAGAATCGTGTCTGATATTGTGTCTGTTTGCGGTGCACTGGGAAAGGGAAAGATTTTATGTCGAAAACACACAAACACGCACACTCCTGGTGGTCCCTGAACCACACTTTCAGAACGACTTCTTCAAAGTTTAATATTGCCAGTGGCATGCCAAAAAACCTGAACCATAATTTTATTTCAGTGGATAAGTCCCTACTGTACGGATGCGCTCTTTAAGGGAGTGTTTTGGTTTTGCAGCAAAGTGGAGGAGTGTCTGAAATGGCAATGTACTTTTTCTTTGCATTAGTATTTTGTCTAATTGGAGCCAAGGGAAATTAAAAAGGAGCCCCAAGCTATTTAATGTCCAAAGTTGATACTGTACATTTTGGCTAAAACATACAGAAGTAAGCTTTTCACAATTGCATGATATTATATTTCATCATAATAGCTCCTTTTTTTAATAAACTTTAAATGACTATTTTAAATGCCTTAGCGTAATTTTCCAATAAAACTGGAACTAAATTCACAAATTTGATGACTTCTGACTTGGACTTTAACACCAATGACTTGATACTTCACTTGGACTTGAGCCTCTGACTTGAATATACTCCTCTGCTTTTCCTCAAAGATTAAAACAATGTTATTTGAAAAGTGTGCATGAAACAATTGATTTTCTCTGTAAAGCTCAGCGCTACAGGGATTTACGTCCTACTATTATATCATTTTGGCCAAAAAGCAACCCACACATTGTAAATCACTAATCACCAAACTGTAGAAAAATTCATTATGACAATACTTTTTTGACTAAATATTCTGTAGAAATACAAACACTTACACGTAAATTGAACTTGCTTTATAATTTTTTTCTTAAATAAACAGATTTAAACGCTTACACCATTTGTTTAATTTTACTATAATATTAGTGTTGTTGACTCGAAGACTTGAAAAGACTTGAAACCTTCAAGAACAGGACTTTGAACTTGACTGGGAAATGTGAGCCTTGACTTGAGACTTGACTCAAGACTGACTTGTGACTGTGCATAGCAATGACTTCTGCTACATTATACTTTCCCACTTTTTCACTCCAACTAATACCACATGACAGAATTTATTCAAAATCTAAGCCTATTTACTGCCTTTTTGAGCATGACACCACTTTAAAGCAAAACATCAAGAAACACTGAAACACACGTCTTATTTTTGGACTAAAGAGCTCGTTCGCTTCGCCCTCTCTGCTCGCTCCCGCTCGTGTCCGTGAACGCGCGTGCCTCCATCCTCTCGTGTCACTCTCTCGCGGCGAAACTTGGGAGTTGTATGAGCAGCAAGTAGTTAGTAGCAGCCGTCCATAAATCTTTACAGCGGGGCCCCTGTTACCGAGACGAAGCTTTTACGACCCCAAACACTTCAGTTTTGTCCAAAAAAATCATGGATGGAAAGAGACTGGACACCGTTTCTGCTCGGGTCGATGCAGCAGCTGTTTCTTCACCCGGTAGGACTGTGCTCGCATGTTTTCGCGTCTTTACTAATT
This sequence comes from Rhyacichthys aspro, assembly GCA_036850595.1. Lineage (NCBI taxonomy): Eukaryota > Metazoa > Chordata > Actinopteri > Gobiiformes > Rhyacichthyidae > Rhyacichthys > Rhyacichthys aspro. The sequence goes on from CM072165.1 coordinate 6,697,735, forward strand.
GATAGGAATTTGTTTGTTTGCTTGTGCATGGTAAACTTGTGTAAAATATCCACATAACACAGAAATGACCATTTAATTTTGCCTGTTTCAGTACAATTGTCAATTAGAGGTTCGTATAAATTATTGCTTTGGTTTTTTTTTCGTTATTAGTGAAGTAAACAAGAAGCACCTGGTACTTTTCCAGTGTTAGCTTAATAGTTGCTAACTTTAAACTCCTTGAAGTTTTTCTTATTTTTTAAAACCAGTTTATTGCATATCTTTGGTTTGATATAATAAGCAACATTTTGTGTAATATAATAAGTAAATGTACAATTTATGTGGGTTTAGCATTGTTGCTGTCCCTAATTTCTTTATAAAGCGGCAAAATTAAATTACGTTTGGTCAAAATATTTGCTGTATTAACATTTTCTTTGCATGGACATGACAATGAAGTTTTTCTGAGACTTTAATGCTGGTGTGTAGTGAGTCATGTATGGACTTTTGCCTTTCTTGAAAGAGTAGTAGTGCTATGAATAAGCCATTTCTTTGTGCTTTGTGGCCACAATCTTATTTATTTCATGTTTTGGCTGAAGGATAACACAAAAAAATCTGAAATCCTGCAAGTTCAATCTCTAATGGAATAGTTTCTACTGTACATTTTGTATAACCTCAGCAATAATGAGTCCTCAGTTGTAGGAGTTGCAGAAAGGTATCAGTGTAAAAAGGGAAAAAAAAGTTGGATTCAGAAAGTGTCTCCTAGATGATTTCCTTGACTGTGCTTGGCAGCCGTCCAGGACAATGATAGCCCTGTTATATTCTATAGGATTCCCCTCAGGCTTCTTATTGCCTCTGAATGAGCCAGAAAAGGCATTTAACTGCTCAGGTTAATGTTTGTTTGCACAGCTTATTGACTTCTAATTATCTTTTTGTTAAGTATGTGAGTCATTCCTTCAAGGATTTCAATGGTTTTGAGCTGCCGTCTGGTACCTTATAAACTTAACGGTCCTGCACAGAAAATGTTATTTCTCATTTGTTACAGATGGCAAGTGTACTGTAAAAAAATGGAAGCCCAGTGGTCATTAGTGAAGCATCCCTAAAAAGTAATGATTTTGACATATTGTGTTTAGTTGAACAAGGTTATAGTAGGTTATATTAAACGTCTTCCTGGTAGCTTGTAAGGGATCACTTTTCATTTTTGGGTTTCTGGTACTCTTGAGTATATTTGCGTTGTCTTGGGAGCTGTGAGATGTACATTCATTTCTACAATGTCTTTTCCAGGCATGACGTCGCTAACATTGTATTATAGTATTTGTCTTTTTCTCTAAAGTCCCAACCACGTTTTACCCACTGGGTGACCACATCATCAGTGACTCCTCTGGGAAATCTGAAAAAAAAGAAAAAGGCAACAATCGCCCTCAAAAAAGGCTACAGCCACCCAGCCATGACTTGATCCTCTGGAGAGCCACTTCCTCTGTGCAGTGATTCTTTGCATCGGTGCCTTGGAGCGCTCTCAGATCACCGCTGCTACTTCAGTCAATGTCTGCCAACAGCTCCCTTAGACATTTCTCCCTTTTAGTCGCGTATTCCTTGTGATGGCCGTGTGATGTGCAGAGAAGGCGGAAGAAAAGCCTGTGAGCTTTGTTGTTGTGGCTGAGCTACTTTCAGCACCATGGTCAGCTCATACTTGAGTACTTTTGGTGATTAATGGCTTCTTTTCCTTTGTGTCTGTGTAGATGACCATAACTAATTACATTTCCTATCATATTATACATCATTAAATAAAACAACGAAACATTTGCAGAAAACATTACATCATTACAGTACAGTCAATGCCTCATTTCCCTCTTTTTGCATCTTATTACTTGGCTCAAGTGTAGCAGCCTGCAGTGTTTTGCATTTTATTCTCTACAGAGCCAGTTTACTGTTTTGGACTGCAGATGTAGCAGCAGAGTTAGACGACTAAGAGGTCGCTCACAGGTGTGCATATTTATGGCTTAGGTAGGTAAGTGACAGGAAACAAACAGGTCTGACTGAATCAATATTAGTACTGAGTCAGGAGTTTCCACGCAAGGGTAACTTGTGGCAGCAGTTTCTTTACAGACTAAATATCCTATCCTATAAAAAAATTAAATGGCATTGGAAAAAATAACATTTTTTCTTTGGACTATTAACATCATAAGTTATTTTACTGTAATGGTTGCATTGCCTTGTTCTGGGTCATAATTTGACCTATTTTTTTATGATTTCAGTACTATCTTTACAAGAAAATGTAATAAATTGAGGTTATATTATTTAGTGTTATGTAACAGGAATGGTGGATGAATGGCCTTGGAAATGTTTGGATTTGTGGGTAAAATCTTGCTGTCTCTTCTTTAAGTTAAACTAGAGTGTGTGCTTGTGTGGAGTAGAGTCCTGACCACATGTGGCTTGAGTGTGTTTACAGAGGATACCTGTCAGATTTGTGAGATCAGTGAGACAGGACTGAGGAAGCTGCTCTGAATCTGTCAGATAGCACAGCACTGGGCTTTGGCTTTTTATGACAGCACCGCACCAGATCCCTGATAAAAACAGTTAGCAGACTGTCTGATATGTTATTAGAACACCTATCCCGCTGACAGCTGGCAGGTTGAAGGAAATAAGTAATTGTAAAACATTGGAGTAAAAGATGTCATTTATTAGTAATATAATGTTGCACTTGAAATATTGTAGATCCTGTTGGGATATCGGGCTGTTTGTCACCTGAACCAGCTTTACAAATGGATTTCCTGGACAGTTTTAGGTTGTCAAAACTTCCAGATATATCAGCTTCTAAGAGGTTTAAGCAAAGTCCTCCAAACAAAAAAGAGTTTTTAGTAGACCACTTTTTTAGTTTTATGTGTGCTGCTTTTGCCTGTTAAAAAAGCTGGTTCATGATCCAAATGAGGATTAATTGTTGTGGGAGTGTCCCTGTTCATCTCCAGCAGATTTTGTTTGCTTTGAGCCAGCCTTTGTTTTTCCCTCAGAGACACTGCGTGGGGAGCATCTGCTCACAAGGACCATCTGCCTTGGGACTCAGGCCAGTAGAATGAGCATTGAGAGGTGGAGATTGGGCTTGTGGTAAGAGTACAGAGGGGTGAACAAACAAGCTGCAAAGGTATGCTGACTATGACTGAAGGATGGGAAGAAAAGGGTTGTGTTTATGATAGCTGATGGACCAGTGCTTTACAATAGGTTTGCTTATGTTGCTGAGTCTGATTCACTCAATTTGACTTCCAAAGTGGCAGTAGTTGGCATTTGAACATGTTTGTATTTGTTTATGCAAAGGTCACATTGAAAAAAATTATATTTTTATCAGATAAGGTCCTTACAACAGTTTTAAGCTTTCTTTCTGATTCCACTCTGCTCATATTGTTAGTAATTGTCTTATCATTGCATGAATCATTCTCTGTAAATATGGACAAAGCGTTACTGAGTGGCTTTGACATGAGATCTGTTTTGACTATCCTCAGTTTTCTCTGTGTAAAAGCCGAATGGAATCCTAACAAAAAGAAAGATTACCTCCCAAACACCATATTTCTATTGGTAAGAGCCTTTCCAAGGACTCCTTGATGAAACGGTGTCAGCACTGAACATCACACAGGCCATATGTGGAGGCAGGCCTGGCATGAGTGGCCAACTGGAGGGTCCGTCTGTCTTTCTTCTTGTCCCAGAGGGTGGCCTTAGAAGCCTATTCCTGGCTGCAGTTCCCCCAGAAGTCCATGTCCCACTAATGCCAGCACTTTTTATATCCTCTCAACATTACTCTAAACATAGGAGATAATGTCATGCTACGCACATAGGCCTCGCAGTGTGACTGTCCCATTAATGAGGTTAGTTTCTGAAAATAGAGCATGCGGTGTCAATAGAAGTAATTATCTGTATATTTATCTCAATGTCATGTGCTCTCAAAAGTCACATGAACATAATATGTCCTCTTCATGGGACTCTGACCATCACTACAGTGTATAAGACTGACATCAAGTGGCCACACAGGGAAAAGACACTCTGTTTGTGAAAGTAGTGCACATTGTTGGCTTTTCTGCATTTTAGACCTAATCACTTACTGTTTTTATTTTTTGATCCATATGAACACAAGTTTTTATTTACATACATTTATTCTCTGATCATTATGACTAAGAAGCTATACAATTTCTATCATCTCCAGCCTTAGAATTGCTTATATTTTTTGTCTGTTTTGCATTTGTTGTGTGTTATTGTGAAGCTGTCATTGTCGTTCTAGATCACAATCATTCTTTTGTGTTACACTAAATAAAACCCTCTTTGATTGATGATGTGAAAAGGGAATGTCCTCAAATAAATGACTTTGACCTTACATCCTCAACCTGCAGAGAGCCTATATTGTGTTGTATGTTCCACTGCCACAATGACATGCATCCTCTCACATTCCTCTAGTGGTTTGTACAGTCACCAGCGCCGCTCGGTGTCTGTCTACATGTCCGCTGATAAAGAGCCACTGTTATCTTCAGATAGCAGCCGCTGGAGCTGAATAATTTATGGAGCCATTCCAGCACATTGCCTCAGAACGCGACATGCACCCGCAGAGGCCAGGAAGGTGGGAAAAGGTTCAGTGGACATCTCTGGTGCTGTGCACGGGGCGTTTGTGTCACTTTGACTCCCAAACTCTAAGCTGTGTGAATCTATCTGAGTGTTGTGTCTCCAAACAAGCAGATCCTCACATTAGTTTCCCACAGGAGAACTTTCTGTCTCTCTTAAACTGGCAACTGCTACTTTTGCCATAATGCTACAGTCCATTAAACAAGTAGTGAAGGAAGCACGAGCGAGAGACGAGACAAATGTGAACTGATGGACTGCCTGCACCGTTCATTTCCATTATGCTGAGATGCCTTCTCCCAAGAGCCTTAGCACTTCCCCATTTAAAAAGAGCTGAGCCTTTATTCTTGCTATTATTAATAGTGGTACATACATACATACATGATAAAAGAATAAATGCTGTATTGACACAGAGTCAGACGGACAGTGTGTAAATTGCATTACTGAAGCTGCTTTTACAGGTTGGTTTTAAAAGTTAGTACCTATCGGTTGGTACGCGTACATCTCATTGATCTTTGCCTTCTTGTGGTCTTAATGTTCTCCATACTATCAGATTACTCGGATGCTTAAAGAGGTGAGAGTATTGATTTCAGGTTAACTTAAGTAAATAAGCGCACACCCCCTGTTTCCGCAAGGGCACCATTATGGAGCTCTCATGTTTCAAAATGAGAAATGAAAGTCCGGGATGCACTGATACATAGTGACTTACAACAACTCTCACTTTTAAATACTGCAGTGCAGCTTATTTAATCCACTGGACTTGATTCTCACGCATGTAGCTAATTTTAGCTGTAGGACAAGGTCACAGTGGGAGTGTGAGAAATTAGAAAGAGGCAATATGTGTCTGTTGGAGACAGTCACTCAGCCAACCCCATCCACAACACAACATGATGTGTCTAGTGTCTCCTCCTGCTGTGACACCAACTGACCAGCTCACAGCGAGCGCAGGGATTGTGAGGGAAGTGGGTTCGGAAATAGCAGCCTGTTTCAGGACATTGCAACATACAATAATAAGCACAATGCTTTATGCGTTTCCTATGTGACAAGTGTGAAGTTGCTCAGTAGGACTGGGATGAAGCAATATTTTAAAAAAGTTACTAAGAATAGGTTTTCTTTTTGTTTTCTTATCTGTATTTTGACAGAGCATTAGCAGTGAAAGAATCCCCATACCCCATAAGAAGCAGGCCTCCTACAGTAAATATCAGTTACACAGGAGTGTACAGTATCAGATTAAATGTTCATATAAATAATGAAAATATGTCGTTAACAATTTTAATGAATACTAATCATGACAAATTTAATGCATACAAGTATTCACCTGACACTGCACTGGTGTGCTGGGTGTTAAGTTGAATTTACTGATGTGGTGGAGACCATCTAATATATAAAGGAACTGATTTGATATTATGCTGCTGATGCTGCTGGTCTGCATCCTCTGCTGTGGGTAATAGCTTCTGTAATGGACTATTGCATTATCCCCACAAGGTTTTATGGAAATTCGGGGCTTGGTTCAAACGAGCCCGTTTTCCTCAATGTGCGTCTTCCATCATTTTGTTCAGAGGCAGACAAGTTGTTAATATTCATGTTTTTAATACTGCTGCTTTTCAAAAATGGCTTGACAAATGAACAGCTTCTGACTTGATAGACTTAAATGTATGGGCTGGAAGACAGTTGCATTAGGAGTTACATGACAAGTGTTGTCATCGAGGCCATCCAGTTACTAAGCCGCTTGGTTTATGCCACCTCTTACAAAGTTGTAATATCTCACTACAAACTAACTTGTCAGCAGTCTACAGCTTTACAAATGTGCTTTTTGGGGAAAAATCTATAGTTTCTAATTAAGTTATTGCTGAGCTTTGTGCATTTTGCCTCAAGTGATAAAGTCAGTCCCCGAAACCAGATATAAACTGTTTAATAGTCCGTCTTTATCTGTAAATCCATTTTACTTCAGACTTCATTAAAACCAAATTTTCCTCTGGTAATCAATAAAGCCCTGCAAAAATTAGAGTGATAATTAAAACGGAACCACTTTAAACGTTGATTCTAGGAATACTTGAATAAGCAGTTATGTTGTAGCAGATCATCTGAAATGTAGTGTAAACGCAATGTAAATAAATAAATGTGTTGTTAATCAAAATGTTAGGTTTTTGTGTTGTATCTAAACGCACACGAGTATGTTTCACTGAATGGCTAAATTAAACAGCTCTGCTATGGATCGATGCCCAGTTTACACCTGGTCTTCTGTGAATTGACTGGTCTTAGTGAGTGTTTGAATATCATTGAGCAAGCTTCTTGACTATATTAGATATTTTACAATTTATTGGGGACAGGCTGCTCCCACAGGATGGAGATGGAGCTCAGAACAAGTGTTCATAGGTATCCTGCTTCTTTTCAGTCACCTGTGTGTGTGTGTGTGTGTGTGTGTTGGCCTGCTGGGATCACATGGCTCTATTCCCAGTGATGGGTCCAGCTCCCCCTTTGTCTTCTCAGGTACAGGATATGCTTTGCTCATCTCAGGGGAAGCAATTAGATTTAGCATGGCTGTCTCCCCTTAAGCCGAGCCATCTATCACTGCTCTGTAATTAATGTTATGTGCATTTAAATGTAAGTGTAGCCCATTTGGCCGATGACCAGGCATGAATCTGCATATGATGCTTCTAAATTTACGACGCTGCGATAAATACTGTGACAAACCTCCACAGCTAACATATTCTATGAGACAGTAAACTGTGGTGATAAATCCAGCACAATAAAGTCTTGGCGGTGCATAGAGAAGTAAAGCAGAGTTAAATTCCTTAAGTTGTTTTTATACTGAGTATAAAAACAACTTCTTTACAAGGTTTTGTCCCTATTAATTCAAGAAATAAAATTGTGTAGAGCACGTGGCTAAGCTTGAGTCATTATTCTTTGTTTGTATTCTTTGTATGTAATGTGGCATTTGTACATTAAATATTTGCGAAACAACAAACTCATGTTTTTAGCACAAAGATCAAATATGTGACGACAGCTATAATACATGAAAAAAAGCGATTTAAATGACATTATCTGGTATTGGTGTGTTCCTACCAATTTTTCTGAAGGCAACAAAAATGTAGTTTTACATTGGATTCAGAAGTCTCTCTCTCTCTCTCTGGTCCTGTCTGTGCTTCACAGAGCTCCCCTCGCTCTCCTCTTCATCCTCCTCCTCCTCCCCACCCTTTCACACTCTGTTGATCAGCTCAGGAAAGGGAAAGTGCTTGTGTGAAACCTGAGGATCACTTGCAGACTGAGGAAGCACACAGAGAGTACGCACATCGTTGTTTTATCTGCAAGGTAAGATGATTCTTCCAGGGACAATTGAGAGCAGTTAGTTTTCTTACTGATTGTGAGGCTTGTTAGTAATTTATTGACGACTTAAAATGTGCGTTAAAACCTCTCAAGTCAAGGCTGCATGTTTGAGCTATTGCTCTCTCTAACTTCTACTGGGCACCTTCAGAGGAAATGTAATTACTCTACTCTTCTTTTGGTCAAAAGCATCCTTAAAGTTGCCACGTCTTAGCCTAGGGCTTCTTATTAGCTTCAATTAAAATTAAAACTGGAAGACAGGAGTAAATTATTTTTTATTGCATATAGTTTGGTGTATATGGTCATTGCAAAGCTGAACGAATTATTTTAAGCACAGAACACACAATATCTTTATATTCCTGTTTCAAAAGGGCACATTGAAATGTCTTGCATTTCATTATATCTGTTCATAACTGCAGGCAAACATTTCACATTTGCATACATTCTCAGGTGCATCGTGTGAATTCATGACAGTTTATTTTGTATGCTACACTGGCTCTGGCTGTTTATTTGTGCGTTACTACCAGAGGTGGTTTAAAGGCCATCATTTGAATTCAGCGGCCAATAATAGCTGTGTCTGTGTTGCTGTGTACTGCAGTAACTTACTTCATCATTTTGAGCCAAAGCCAAAAAGTTTGAAACACCACTATATTTCAGAATAGTGAGGAGCAGTCAGCCATGTGTAGTCCTAACAAGAGGGGGGACCTGCAGCATTTCCGCAAAGACCATGGCTTCTCCAAGAAAGTCATTCTCAACTGCTGCCTGGTGCGACGCATCCTCACCTGGGCCTCCCCGAACCCCAAAGGTACAAAAGACTCTCTTTCACACAGAACAGAGACTGATTCCTGCCAACACTTATAAGATGTCCGCGAAATGTTCATCAGCACAAATAGTGACCCACTGGCCTTTATCTTTAGCACAATAAAAGTGTCATTCCACTGTTGGGACCATCATAAATAAATGAATATAGAAGCTTGTTTTAGTTAAACGAGTTAAATGACCCTTGCTTTGATTAATGGAGTAGAAAGTAGCTGAATTTATGTACAAACAAACAAATGCTGCTTGTGCTGTCACTGTTACAATTATTAATGTGGTATTGATTAGGCATCCTTCACCTCATGGGAGTGCTAAAATGTATGATTTGTCTGGCATTGCACTACACGTCACACTTGACAGGTTTACTAAATTAATTCACTTTGAACCCAGATCACTATTGATTACTGCTTCGGTTATACAGGCTTATAAAGGAGGATTTACTGCTCAAGCCTCCTGTGACTCAAACAGGCAACTCTATAAACAGCACAACACAACGCTGTCCCGAGTCAAGGTTATTGTGCTACATTTAGATACAAGGGAGTCCTGAATTCTTTTTGTCTCATCAAAGAGTTATTCATACATAATTTATAGTTATAGTTTTATATGCTTTCTCCCATTGAATGTTTGCTTTGTACTTCAAGACTTCATTATTATTGTCTTTGTGGATTTTTTGTTTTGTCACATTCTTGTCTGTCTTCATCTGTTTTTATTTTGCAGTTTATTAGTTACAGCTGCTTAGCTCCAATGATTGTGTTTTGGCGTGAAAACATTTTAAGTGTATCCATAAAAGCTTGAGCCATCGTGGAAGTGATGGATGCTGTTTTATACCCTTAAAGTTTGTTTGTTGTTAAGACAAATGGTTTTTGGTGGAGTATAATTTAAGATGCCATTAAGCGGCCATGAATCTGACTGTAGGGATTCCTTAAAGGCATCTCCAGTGATGATGTTTGGCAGACAATAAGCAGCAACAGAAGAACAACAACTGTTCAGTCATGAATAAGGCAGGAAAGACGTTGTATATTCACTGTTAGTGTCCAAACAGGCATTTTCCCCTCATTTCAAAGGAGAAGCCACAGTTTAATATTATAATTATAGTCCATTGGTCCTCTCCTTTATGTGTGGAAGATGGGATATACATGTTTACTTCCACAGTGAAAAAATAAATAAATAAATAAACACGTGGGCTGTCTGCCACAGCTGGAGCTGTGCCGGGGCTCAGGTGATCCTGTCGGCAACATTTAAATTAGACCAAGCATTTGTTTAGATTTGATTCTGTTCACTTTTAATTCAAATTTTCAGCCTTCATCCCAAAGCTTATTTCTTTTTATACCCCTTTGCTTTGGCTTTAACTCACCGAATCAAACCTTGATATAGTGCTGTGCTTTTCAAACCTTGCACACATTGTAATAAAAGCTAACATGGAATAATTATTGTTTAAATGTTAAATATTTCACTATAGAATGTAGAACACACATTTTTCAATGATGTTTAACCTTAGAATGATGTTTAACCTTAGAGTGTGTTGTGTAAAAGATGTTCACAGCTCTAGGCGCTGTCTTAAACTAATGCCATTATCCCAGTGGTGCCCAAAATAGCTCTGCAGCATGCAAATGACATACTATAAACTTGCCAGGTGCCTATTGCACCCTCCGGATGTAGCAGGCTCTCAAAATGGCCGTACTACTAACGCAGAATGTAGCTTCAGGTTGTGTCCACAAGACAGAGGTCAGCTTTCAGAGACATTTTTAAAAATCCCTGCTGACTCTGAACTAAAGCCATACCACACAAACTTTATTTATAAAGTACCTTTAAAACTGTGCAGTCGGACAAAGTGCTGTACACAAGCAGTAAAATAAATAGAATAAAGAGATAAAACACAAAACACTCTACAATACAAACACAATGCAATAAAACAGGTCAGCTGTCTTAACCTACTCAGAGTCATGACTACAAAATCCTTATCTGACTTTTAATTTTATATAAATTAGTTGTTAGTTCAAACAAGATATATTTTCTTGACATTTTGATTCATTTTTTTTTTCTAGTCTACTATTTCATTTCATTTCTGACATACATATATATAAATATTCATGATTGCACCACATCTTTGCTGCCAGGAGAGGGCAGCAAGTGAGAGTCTTTGAACAAATGGCTGCGCTCACCTTCTCTTTGCTGCACTTGGAAGTTTGGTAAATGCCTTGGTTATACCGACAATGCTGCACATGCCTTGCCATACATATTTATGAGTCACACTATGGTCTGATAAGAACAATACTTGAAACGAATTGCAATGTAGTGCTTTTATACTTTGATGCGTCTTTTAACCTCACATCTGAAACGTGCTTTAGTGTCATGCCTAAAGACACTTAATACATTGTGTAAATAATACATATGAAGAAGAGGAGCCGTCGGTCAAACTCTGTCTCTTCTGTTTTGTTTTTTTTCTCACTGAGGTGCCGTTTCTTCTCAGATTTGGATCTTACTGCATTGCTCTCATGCAGCTGTAAATTCAATGAATGTCTGCACTGCAGTAGTTGTAGTAATTATGCGACCCGAGTTCACCGACGAGAACAAAGACATGTTTCTTAGTTTTAAAAATTGACAACAGTAAAATATGAATGTTGGTGACTCAGCCGTTATTAGACACTCAAACTCTCAAGTGAACATTTGAACATGATATATTTATAATAATTTTATTAATATGTTATTGGTAGTTCTTTATCAGCTTCTATAAATGAGTTCTGTAACATTTTGCATCATACTCTGTCACATTGGGCATTATAATACTGATCTATCAAAATGTGCATTACACCCTTTTCACACTGCTTCTGTCTGCTTATGCCTGGGAGCTCTTAGTGTTTTTTCTAGTGTAGCCATAAGACTACACTACCACCTTGAGACTGCATTTTGAGGTCATGTCCTTTAGGTAACAAATAAATGAACAGAAAATTCTATTCTGGCCACATTAACAGTGATAAATCCCTGTTAAAATCCCTGGATGTATTCTGTTTCCAAACATGCTGAGAGGAATATCTGGTCACATTTTCTTTTTATTCTCCTAAATCCCATTGCTATTCCTCACTGATTGAAATTTAATTGGCCTGCATTTTTCTCACAGTGTGACATCTGTCCCAAAAGCTCATCACTGTGGTGTGAACTTAGCTTCTCTAAAAAGGCTGAGAATATATTTTGAGATATTGTCATTAAGAGAATTCAGAAGTGCCTTGATGTCCTTGATGAGTGCGTTATGATTTTGAATGTGAAATCAAATGCCTTGTAGCCTTAGGCTGCATGTCTGCTCTGAGAAAAGCCATACGCTTTCCCTTTTTAATCTATTTTCCCACATGGTCAAGAGTGCAGCTCTCTGTAGAACTAAGGTGGAAATGGGAAAAGGCAATGATGGATTAGGGGGGAAGCTGAGGCAGCATGCAGCCTTTCTGTTTGGAGGCTAGGAGCAGAGGAGTCAGTGCCAAGGGAGCGCTCACTGCCTGGGATGCAGACATGTCCTACTGTTGGCGTTCGTTTGATTCATACATTGTGAAAACAGCTGCTGGAGATTGAAGGGAGGGATCCAACAGTGATACCTCTCTTGGTCATTAATCTTACCCTCAGCTCAGTACTTGTGACAGCCAGAAATAATACACAAGCTGCTGACACCCAAAGCTCTAAAAGAGGAGGATGTTGGTATGATAATTGTGCTACCTTGTTTCATATTTGGCACCAGTGCATTTCTATTTAGGTCTTGTGTGTAATGCAGAGTGCACCCTAGGACTGGCTCAGATGTGACCCTGGCGAGGCACAGCCAGAGAAGCACTTTCCATTATGTCACACAACAGTAAGCCTGGCGTTCTCTTTCTCCGCCACGTCTCCGCCCCACACACTGCGTTCATACACAGGGATTAGCAGCTAACAGCCTGGGATTAGTCGAAGAATGAGTGACCCCAGCCAACCATGTTGTTCGTAAAACACCCTAAAGTAGTGTGTTGACAGACGATAACGCTAACACGCCATTATCTAAACTGGATACAGTTAACTTTGACACGTGACTGCCATTGTTGTAACCAGCCCAGAAGCTTTTGTCCCAACAATACAATGTATGGAGCTCTCTACACATTGTTAATTATTCATTTGTTACCACATGCAAGTGTTTTTCCACAAAGTTGTTTCCTCCTGGGAGGAGGCTGTATGTGTGTAATACATAAAATTACATGTAATATTTTAATATATAATGAATATACATCAGCTGAACTCCTTCCTTACTCGTGGTGTTTACATTTTTAATAAGACTAACCTGACTGTAAATTACTTGTAGGTTGTTTTGGCAGTACATTATTTTTAATGGAGTTTGAAACAGGTGGCGGCTATTAGGTGGAGCAGGAATTACAGCAATTAGGTGTTATTGGTCACAGTCTTGTAAGTACTACCTGGAAAAGTTATGAAAGTCATTCATTATAAACTTCTTTTGCATAACTTCTTATTCTCAACCAGGCTCGCTTGGTTTCCTCAGACGTCCTCTTTTCTCTTTGTGTCTACTGGTGGGACAATACAATGCTGTTAACCTACTTCAGTGTTTGTATTCGAGCGGCAGCCTGGGCCCACTATAAATAGGCCCTCCAGATTGATACAGCGTACAGTGAAACCATGTATGCCTTTGGCTGCTGCGGGGCACAAATGACTTTTTTGCGTCAGTGTCACTCGGCTTTACACACCTGGCTTTACACACCTGTCCGAATCACAGTCTAAATTCACTGCTGGGGTGTAAGGACTGTGATTATAATTTATTTATTCAACATCTTATGTGACGTAGTATTGGTGTCTATCTTTGATAAGTAATATTCTCTGTTTGGAAGTGAATGCAAATCTTTTCTTGACCTATGCCAATTTACGAATTACAAATACAGATGGAAATAATAATAATAAAACGGCTTAGTAACTCAGACATGGTGATTCATTTATTTTCTCTCTGTGCAAGGATTGGCAGTAATGAAACCCTGCAGTCACACCTTTGATCTTCATGAAACCACATTTTGTACATTAATCCTGTTTTTGTGGCTTTTTGGGCTCATCAGACAAAAATAGCTGCAGCATTGCTTTTACAATAGAATTTGCTCTTTTGAGTCGGATTAATGAATAATGAAATTGTAACATTGCAACCTCGGTAGAAAGCAATTAACCAGCCCCCAAAATGAATATATTGAAATATATGACCTGAGAATTGTGACTCATTCCTTGCTTCTTGTCTTGTTCTATGCGCCATATACTCCTTTTTGTGATAAGAAATGAACAAACTTCAGTGGTATCATGAAACTGTTAAAATTCATGGTTGATGGTGAAGCATAACGGACATTTGAGACAATAGAAAAGGCACAAGAGAAAGGGTAGAGTAATTAGCAGGTGAAAGTAACAAAGAACAGATTAGGACAGTGCATTTATAGACACTGAGCCACAGACAGATGGCTGAAGGTTAGGACAGAAAAAAGTTAAATTTTTAAGCTGAAAGTTCGATAAAAAGCTTGTCCCTTTGAGGCGCCGTCAAAAAAAGTAGACTGCGGAAGCTTCAGTAAAATTGATACCGTGGTTCAAATACCGAGAAATATTAATAAGAGCAGAAAAATCTCTACTGCAGTAATGTTAATCAACTTATTGTAAGAACTACTCCTTATCAAATATCAGCATGGTGTTCCTGCCTCTCCATGACTTTGATTCTGCTGTACCTTAGAGAATGACTGATTTCTCAAGCAGTCACGAAACTCCTGTGACTTTTTATGTTGCAGCTGGAAATCGGTTTCTTATTAGTCCCCGGGTAGCATTGACTAAATCCAGGACATTCTTTTCAAATGACACTTTGAGGTTTTTTTTATACTTTCTCTCAAAACCAGGTTGGGAATTTCTCACCCATGGCGCTACACATTAAGGGCAACCTCTATATTTGCTGTTCCGATAATGGCAGCAGTCCCATTTGTTCTCACTTGAGAGGAAAACAAGACATGTCGGTACTCCCGCCGGACAAGGCCTATCCTTCTTAAGTATTGTAGCTTGTGCATGTCGGTCCATCCACACCCCTACAGAAATTGGGTCAACAAATCACACCAGGCCTCCACCAACAAAATGAGGTCATGGAAAGAAGGGGATCTCAGCTGGCCTGCAGAGTCTTTTGGCATGGCACAATATATGCATTGTTATGACAGTTAACTCGGTCTTATACTAACACAGTCACTCTCCAGAATAAATGGTCTTCTTGAGCTCTTTGCACTTGTTTGACACTACTACTTTTGACCTACTTAAGTACTGGCACATATTTTGCTGCTAACTCTTTACAATACTCAGACATGGAAGAGCTTTGGTTGAAAACATACCCTTGCTGTGTTCTTCTAGAATTCCTATTGAGTATTTCATTGCATTCACAAATGGAGCTTTAATGGGCACCATAGCTTTCAGTGAAACATGACCTTTTCCTTGCACTGGCAGTGGAGGGGGGTGGCACCCGTATGGAAAAGCAGAGGACATTTAGCCCACCACATAATCCCCCTGTGATGCATTTCCTTTGCTATAGGAGTGCTTACTGGTAATCCACTTCTCCTGATGAATTTCAAACATCATGGCCTCTCAGTAATTACAGTGCTAATGATCATCTGTCCAGTATGGTGGTAGATGTAATTTGCCCATTCCCATGGCAGAAGCTTAGTTGTTTTTTTCTCATTTTCAAGGCAGCGACTCAGTAAATAGCCTTTTGTCAGAGAGAATATTGTTGCGCATCACAGTGTTACGAGTTCTGAGTGCCTCTGTAAAGAGCAGAATCATCAGGTTTTTTTTGTAAGAACATCACATAGTAATTCAACTATAATGCAAATTACAAAGATTTCCCACTGATACATGTCCTTCAGCTCAACTAACACTTACTTGAACAAAGGCTCTAAAACTAAGCTCAGCATTTCCTCATGAGTTCATTTGTGGTTTAATGTGATTCATTAAGGCTTACTGTACCAACAGTACAATAGTTTGTTTTTGCTCTGAACAAAGTAGTAGGCAGTCTGGGATTAGGTTTAGAATGTGCTCAAATTGTGGACTTGTCAGGACTAATGACTGTCTGGTGTTCAGTAATGACAACAATCTTAAATGCACTTTGAAAATATAAAAACACACTTTAATTATCCCCTGTAGGTGTTTTCCTCCATTTCGGAAAGTAACAATTAAGCAGATCTCATTAGATGATTATGGTGAATACAAAAAGCAATTAGCCTCTCTCTTTGATGCCAAACAATAGATTCAAGTCTCATCAGCGTTCACAGGTTTAGGATTATTTACTGTATTAACTTTGATTCTATTCTGACAACATGGCACAACATGAGACATATTCTCTGTGTAAAATGGAAGCAGCAAAAGCAAGTTTTTATCCAGCAATAACTTGAACTTAGATGTGTGATTTGTGATCTGCCATCACCTGTTGTTAAGTGCTCCCTCCGCCTCCACATGGCTCATAACTGTGGCAGTTTGTGGGTCTTCCAGGGTTTGCTATGAATCTGAAATAAAAAGAGCCACACAATTTCATGTCTCATATTTTTTTCTCCCCTCCATCACACCTCAGGGTTAGCTCTGCCACATTATTAGTGAACCAGCTGAAAGTGGCCTTGGTGAATTGAGCTAAGTGCACAATAGCTTTCCTCGATGATGTAGGACGCCAGAAATAATGTTCATGCTCAGATGTTAGTTGCATTCATTGCTTTATGGGTTTAGCTGGAACAAAACACAACTGGGCAACATTTTCCTGATTTTGCATAGAATAGTAGAATAACTTGTTAGCCTTGCATTCAGTGCTCCTGAGGTTCACTGAAGAACCGCTGGCAGCTGCACAAACAGATTTACAAAACAATCTAGCAATGAAATGATTGGAAATGTGTCAAACTTGTAATATGTAAAAGTGTTCAAAATGAAGAGAGCAGCACAGTGTCAGAGTGAAGTATTGCTTAGAGACTGATTTGTATGCTGTGAGCTCGGCCGTCGTATCAAAGGCGATATCCTAGAAAGTCTGATTTTAATAAAGCCTCCAATTCACATCTGATTCTGCTTTATCAACAACACGAGCGACAACCTTGAAATGAAAATATGGAGTTAATCTGCCCCCATGTGTCAAAATTTTTGCCTATCTGGGAAATTGCATATTTCTGCCAGTATCTTGGAACTCTCAAGATAGATTTATATTTTATATGTTGTGTTACACACAGCAATACCTCTGCTTAAATATTAGAGTAAACCTTGCATGGTGAGAAATCACAACATTGAATATTGGGCCAACACTGATCTAGATAGAAAGCAACACTCTATAAAGCCATAATTAAACGCTATCTACATTTCCCTGGTGACATACTCTGCCCCCTTTTCCCAATTCAGTCACGGCTTTGAGATTCATGATGCCTGTGTCTTCAATGTGCCATCACACCAGGCTGGTCCAAGCAACAGTGGCTATTCCACAGACACTATCCAGATCCTTATTGGCTGAACTCTACAGAATGAACACTGACCCTCACTCCATTAAACTGTGAATGATTAGGCTGAAGAAGGAGGGCTGGGTTTTCTTAATGTCAGTGGGTTTGACATCTTCATCACAAATGTACTCTGTTCTCTTTAGTTCAGAAACTTGTGGTTTGGCGCCTGAGTAGAGAATTAAAGCCACCAACTAACATGCTTAACTAATACATGGCTGCATTATGAAAGATTATATCTGCTTATATCATGGAAATATTTAGTTTCACATATGATTTTCTTATGTGATCAGAAAAAGAATCTGCCTCATGTGTGGTGGTCTGAGATTTGTAACTGCAAGTCCCTGCAGCACTGTTTGGCACAGTGACGTAGTGCAAGTCTAGCATCCGCTGTGTTGGCAGCACATCAGAGTAAAGATATACAGGTCGAAGTATAATGAGGTGTTAGACCTCATAAGGGTTTAGACAACTGCCTGAAGCTTCACTCTATGCTCCTGTCGTAACAGGTATGAGTTTGAAACTGCTCGGTACAAATGGTTGTTGTGTCACTGCAAACTAAAAGCCTTAAGACTTTTTGAAGGTCATCGTTTCAATTCAAATCTGTTGGAGGTAAATTTACTCCTTACTACTACTTTACATAGTTATGGATTTGTAGTGATCAAGTAGCTTTTTCAGCAGGTTTTTCTACTTAATACCCCAAGAGAAACCCCAGTTTCACTTGTTTATAGCCAGAAAAAAAATAAAGAAAAAGAAAAGAAAAAAAGATCACCTTTAAAGTAGAGAGAGGCTTATCCTGTTTGTGGCTTAGGTTTCATTGAAAGGCCTTTTTTTTCCATCACAGATCTCTCCTCAAGCGTGTGTGTGAATGGACGTACAAAGCCAGTCATCCTTATCAGTGACTTGTTAGAAAGCCTTCATCTCCCCAGAATAGCCTCGATACTGAAGCAGAGATAAACCTGCTGTATACAGTAGTACTTTTTTGGCTCGGAAGGAAAGAGAGATAGCATTTCAGCTTTCACCAAGCTGTTTCAAGTTTCCCATCAGCAGATTTTAAATGCTGGGTTTGTATCACTTTCCCATAATGACCTTTTCGAAACATAATTCTCCTAATTCCAAAGTCTGGTAATGAATGCCAATGACGACTGCAGTAGTGGTCTCAATAACCATTTGGACAGTAGACATTAACCCTGCCATATGTTCACTGCAACTATCCATCATTTTATTGTAATTCAGTTTCCTGTGTGTCAGAACTGAAAGAATAAACAGACTGCATCGGAGTGGTCTGTTAGAGCATACAAATTAGGAAAATGGGATTTAATGGGAGGAGGCATCCCATATGCTTTTCGTTGGTATCCTAAGGGAGCAGTTGCACTAACATTAGTACACTGATGTCATAAGCAATTCATTATTGTCCGGAGATATCGACCAGACACTTATCTGCAGTGACACCCTGCATTGTCACCGTTATCCTCTTTATGTTCCTGAAAAGCACTAAACTGTGACACGAAACTCAAAACGACTTCTTTCAAAACAACACATGGCTTCCATTATCTCTTCAAAACAGCCATTCACCAGACCAAGTACGTGAAGGTGTTTATCTCAATAAACAAATTCATTCTGGACTTACAACAATGTCTATAGCAATATTTACTCAAGTAGTTCTGAATAACCTTTTTTTGACGATATTAAAGCATCAAGGTCATATGTGTTGTTTAAGACATTGAACAAGTCTTAAACAGCGCATATGATGATGCTGTTTGTATGTATTTGATATTATATACAGGTCTGTACTGACTGCACACCAATCTGTTTATTTTACCTATTAAAACTGTAATATGAGCTGTGTATCAGAGACACGTCAGATATTGGCTGTATGAGGTTTACTACAGCCGAGTAGGTTATCAATAAAGGATAAAGGATGTGCAGCCAATACACAGTCATTCAGATTCAATAGATTCACTTGTTCCTGAATAATGATGTCGTCACCCTTGATTTGTATTGGTCAGCAGTGTCACCACACATCGATTGGTTTGTTGGTACAGATATTGTTTATGTGCCTTCCATCCTGGCATTAATTCCCACAACACTAATTTGATCAGCTGAGATAATTGCACCAAAAGCTTTTATGGTGACTCACTGTAAGGGCTATTTATCATCATAAGGGTTAGGAAACTTGACCTGCATCTGGTTGTCTTTTCATTATATGGTTTTAACAAATTGACTAACCTTTTCTCTAATGACAGCTTAGCAAAATTGATCAAGCTGTTTTGTAATGGCTGTGCTTCATCTCCTGTAATTGTTGCCATGGCACTTTTAGTTTGGCTTCCTAGCGTTAGTGATTTAGTGTATTTATTGGTTGTTTGCGTGCCAGTCTTCTTCGATTCATATTCTTTTGGTGGGCTTTTGGATTTTTTGGAATAAACTTTTCTATCTATATGAGTAAGTTGAACAATGCGTTTGTGCAGAATTTACAACGTAACTGCGTGAACAAATGAACCAGACAATGAAGAAAATGTTTTCAAAAATCCTTTATGAACCCGAATTTAATCGAATTCTGGCTTTGCTTCATCTGATGAAGGGTATATGGATTTCAGAATTGTTACTAAAGCACATTTTGTTCATTTTCTGCAGTTATAGATTTATTATTCTATCCCAGTTTCACTTGTGAGAATGTCTCTGATCATTTGTCACTGGGCATGTTTGGCAGCAATTCATATTAGCACCTCGTTTTTTGAGTTTTTATGAAATAGTGTATTCAGTAAGCACCAGTGGGCAGTGAGCCCAGATTTAACTGTTCATTTGAGATTAAATTACTTGGTACTGGTCCTGTTTCCACTTATTCCCCTCCTACTTTTCAATTCCTACTGCAGTAGAAATGTTTATGCAGAAAGTCTCTGAGGATTTAGTCCTATATCGAACCATAAACAGCAGCTGCAGTAGTTGTTGTCGTCCTCTTTTAGTTTTCATTGTACTCAGCAGAACATTTTGTGAATTAGTAGACTCCCTAATCTTTTGTTTTTGGGATCACAAACATAAACGGATATTATTTGAATGATTAGATTTGACTCAGTTGATGACAGAGGGTGTGATGTAAATGACAGATCTGTCTTAATATGCTTTAATGGACAAAGAAACAGCAGCTACAGTGAGTCTGGTGTGAGTGCTGTGAATCTGTGAATTTTGCTGTACTTAGCCTTATGGCATATTGGCTCTTGTGTTGTTTACTAAAACTGGGCTTATCTCTGTTGTATGCTGGTGTAGTTGGGATATTGCTGGCCTTGCTGTTTTTATAGATACACTATGTGTATTTCTAATACTCTGAGACAGCCCAGTTGATGCTTGGCTAAAAAACAGTCTTCAGACTCTGCGCCTGAAGCTTTGATTAGCTGCTGTTGTAACATTCTGTGTTGGTTTTTTTTTTTTCTTTACTGATGGAAATAAGCTTTAAGGGCTCAAATTCCATGTTGGCCACCCCCATGATGCAAATAGTGCAAGCATTACTTAACAGAAAGTTGAATTATTACTAAAACCATTAATTATATATGAGTCAACACAGCTATCTTTTAGCGGTTGGTTAATAAAGATGAATAATTTATATGAGCTGTGCTCCAGGTGCACAGTTTGCAGAAGTTGGTCTGTCTTGTCTGTTCCTAACATTCATCACTGACCGGTAATTATCTGTTGTTTGTCTAGGTCTTTCTTTTATTATTAAAACAGGCCCAAGTCGAAACTACAGTTGTTTTATGCATGTTTCTTAGACTTAGACATCGTCATTTTCTTCGACTCATTTTTGACTCTCCCTCAGAGATGCTTTATGTTTTCACTGTTGGAATTCAAGGGTGGGTTTGCCCACTCCAGATGCAATTCTTGACATTCATACATCTTACAAGGATGTGTTGGGCTGTAAATCGTGAGTTCAGAAAACAAACAGCTCTGAGGGTTTTTCATGCGACCGAGCTGCTTTCACATGGTGAAGAAAAAGCTCTGAGTGGTAATGGTGGAAATGTTGGATCAATAAATCTGTCAACTTTTCTCTGAGTGCAGGCCATTTCACATTACTATTGTTGTTGCCGCAGGGTGACGCATGAACAAGCTAATTTCTCTCAAAGGTGTACAACAAAATGACAGTTTGGGTGAGTCTGCAGATGGAGTGAAAACTGAAGTGAAAGGTTTTGAGGATAAATGTGAACAATCACTGAAGCAAAACATCAAATATAGTATTTTTGTAGCTTTTCGGTTCTGGAAAAAGTTATAAAGTTGTAATACCTGTACATTGAACAGTGCATCAAATGGTTGTCAGACCGAACCCACCTTGTTTAAAGGATGTGCTACAAGGTTGATGCTCAGCAGGAACAAGGGTGAAATCAGTCCACACTTCATCAAGTAAACCCTTCTCAGAAAGCTCAAGGGTACTTTGGAGAGTGTAGGCAAATCAACGTGCGTCAAGGCTACAAGTGCTTACACAAGACTGCTTGTGTTGAGTAGTGTCTCTGCTAGCAGGCTACTGGGAATCTGTGCAATGCCCCTGAACAAGAGCCAATGGCATTTTCCATCAAATTGCATGTTTAGTGCAGTTCAGAATGTTCTTATTAGCCTTTAAATGCAAATATATGTTTAGGCTGGACAATCACTTAATGGTACTTAAAGTCAAGTCATGATAAAGTCATATTTTTTGTAGTTCTTGTATTGTTTGCACACATTAATGCCTATGTTCTCCAGATTCCAGCTTCTATATGACTTTGTCTGGACTGCACTTATTTAAACATAAGTCATGTCCAGCATTTTTCCTGACTCTATATGGACTTGGAATGTGGCGATTTGCTCAACTCTTCACTCTCTTCTCAACACAACTCACACTCAACAAATAGATTTGTGTTTAACTTTTGTCCCATGTCACGTCTAGGAAAAAAAAGAGTGTGCTGGTTATAAGAATGTTTTGGTCAGTATTCGTTTGCTAATCATTCATGTGAGCAGCAGGCCATCTGTTCACCTGAGTAATGGGAAGGTGGCAAACCTCATTGAACTCATTTTGTCATCAACACTTGCCGTGTATTGTGAGACTTGGTCCCAGTTGAGCTGACTGTAAATGGATCTGATGTACAGAGTGTGAAGGGGAGTGGCACTTGGTGAGAGGTGATGGAGGTGCACAGATGTTATACTTGGGTGGAGATTGGCCAGTGTTTGGAAAATGGACCAAGTAAGGATCGAACAATTATGTGTATTGTTTAGACCATTTTTTATTGATGGCCTTGATACCAGCTTCTACATCACACCACAGAGGCCTGCACCCCACAGGTAGGTTGTAAATTATTCACTTGATTGAGATATTGCTCTACTTTTTGCTGCGGCTCTGACCCACTAAGAAGTTTCTCACAATACCCAATTTTTTTATTTTTTTTAATCTGAGCACAATCCCCTTGACAGTCACTGCTGTCCAGAATGAGTGTGCGCTCACAAGACACACCAAAAGAAACCAAGGTCAGAGTCTGCAGAGACTGAATTGACCAAAATAGACCAGCCTCTCTGTGTAGTGACCTGTGGATTCGCAGCCTAAACCTGATTTCATACCTGAGCGCCTCAGTCTGATGGACACACAATGAAGAGAAAAATATTCCAGCACATGTTTTCTTATGCAAATATTGAGACAAGCAACACAAACACTTAATGGTTTGAGTTAATGCCAGTGGGTTTCAGCAAGACAGCTTGACATTGATAAATGAGCGCAATTGAGGTACAGTGTGGGTGATACCGGGTGGGTAATTAGTGAAGAAGATGGTGCACTTGGCTGGTCCTAATGTCATCACAGACGTCAGTCATTATTAATTCTGCCCTTGACATTATATTGGAGAAAACCTCACTAACCTGGGCCTCACAATATTTTGTCTGCCTCCTATTGGACCTCTCTTTAAATTTGTCATTTCTGTGTCCCGTGAGTTAACAGTGAAGCATTAGCACTGTCCATTACTGTCGTTCATTGTTTAAACGTTCAATTACACATGATGCAGCAGCTCCATAATGTACTGTCAGTGCTGATTCATTGAGGCAAGCACTTTCCCCTTTCTCTTTAATTTTCCTTTTTTCCTTTCCTCCTCCTGGTGCACTCTCTATCTCTCCGTCTTCTCCTCCTCCTTCTCCTTCTACCGGGCCAATCAGGCCACGCCTCCATGGCAACCGTCAGTGAGGGTAAAACATCCACAGATGGTGGTGAGTAGAGCGAGCAGCAGGCGCACTACGAGAGGCGTGAGAGAGTGTTTGTTTGTGTGTGAGAGAGGAAGCCTACACAGAAGTCTGTAGTAACACAGGACAGGCTTGGGAGGTGCTCACAGGAGTTCAGGAAAAGTCTGAGGACAGAGTAGAGGAAGCTCCCCAGGGACAAGGAGGTAAATATTAATAACCTGAAAAGAGCACATAACATCCCGCGCTGATCTGACAACCTAAACCAGGAGCAGCGTAACAGAGAAGACACACACAGGCACCGGACGAGCCCCCCTCGCTGCCGTCCCCTCACTCATGATCATCACTGCTGCCACACGCCAGAGCCACGCTGACACAGCCAGAGGAAAGGAGGAGACAGGACGCCCGCCGGCCCGCCGCGGGACTTTGTCAAAGTAAAAAGTCTTAGCTGGGATATACCCTGAAGCCTCATTCCTCCTCTGTGCTCACCTTCACAGCCTCCTTAAGCAAAGATGAGCTGCAGAAAAAGGTGCAAGAGGGAGATCTTTAGGTTCGCTCAGTACCTGTTCAGACTAATCACGGGAACACTTAATACCGGTAAGACACCTTTGGGATTTAAACAAGCTCATTTATCTTGGTTTTTTTCTGTTTCTTTTTTTTGTTTTTTTCTTCATGGTTTAGTTGTTTCTTTTGGTTAATGGCTGGATAAAATTAGCCCATAACCAGAGCTGACTTGACACATGGGACTCAGCTGGGATACCGGCCAGGGATGAACCACTGACACTGTGTAGTGTGTTGTATACTCACGGCCATCAGTTTACGGTGTGGAGCCTATGAGTTGGCTAACAGGTGTAACGTTATTAAAGGAAACATGGAGAGTTACATGAACATTTGGCAAACTGAACCCTTTATATTAACAGTAAATGTACATATATACATATATATTGAACAACGTAAAATAATCAGTTTCTGATTGTTAGATACAACTTTACTAGTTATCCATAGTCACATTGATTGTACCAGTCTTTAGCACAAAGTCTTTCTTTCAACCTTATTGCCAAGTGAAATGGATATTACTTCCCCCTTTGTTCTGAAAAAAAAAAAAAGAAAACATCAAGCGCTTTTCGAAATAAAACAAGCTGCGATTCAATGGTTTTAACAAGATTAAATCTTGGATTA
Organism: Rhyacichthys aspro; assembly: GCA_036850595.1. Classification (NCBI taxonomy): domain Eukaryota; kingdom Metazoa; phylum Chordata; class Actinopteri; order Gobiiformes; family Rhyacichthyidae; genus Rhyacichthys; species Rhyacichthys aspro. The sequence continues at coordinate 6,722,277 of CM072165.1, forward strand.
TAATGGATTACAGGCAGATTACTCATGAAGAGTTTAGTATGGGATAAGGGTTGGCAGCACTAGCATATGGTATTCACACACACTTATTGCTGGTGTGCATCAGTTTTTTTTTGTCTTTTATGTCAGTTAATGTAGACCATGTTGTGATTGCTTTTCCTTGCCACATTTATATCTCTATACAGCTCTGGTAAAATCTCATTATTAGCATATGTGGCTGTTTCTGTGTGTGCTTTAGTCCCTTTGTGTATTCTTTCATTGGCTGAGGTTGTGTGGAGTCGGTGATTATCGCAGTGCGTGTGAGTGAGATGCTGCTAAAGTCTACAGAGGTGCTATATGCACATGCTAATGAAATTCAACATGCTTCTCGACATGTGAAAGAGACAATTTATTTCTTGTAGTGGATTCCCAAGCCTTTTATGTGCCATAAAAAGCTCTATCAGTTGAAGGGGTTTAAAGTAGGTTGTTAATGTATGGAATATTCTCATCCAGCCATGGCCCAGATTTCTCCCGCCTTCTTGACCTTCAGCAGTGAACAAGTGCAGCAAATGGACAGCACCTATTGAAGTTCCATCAATGGGCTGCTCTATAAAAGGTGTAAATGACTTGAGATTTCCAATCATACCCACAAATATACCCATCATCCCAAAGGAGTTGGTTACAGCACTGGTTTCCATGGAAGCCAGAAGGTTGTAAGGTCACTTGTAATTCCCCTCTGGTGATAAAAGTGATTAATGTGCATTTAGGGGTACATTTGCCAGAATTGGTTGGAGGCTAGTAGGCTACAGTGTTTGTTTTACTGCATTATTATGGTCCCTATTATTAGTGTCAGTGCCTATTAATTATTGATCCTGTTAAATATAAGGCTGTACATATTTCCCTTTGGAGTACAGCCAATTACTGTACATGTGCTGAGTGAACATTTTCTATCTATTGCCTCTGTAGAATATAGTTTCACTGCCGTTTATACTGTCACAAAACCTTGACTCAATATGAAGACGAAGAAAAATATTTTTAATCTGTAAAATATTTATTAGAGAGGCATATAAAATGACTAATAACAATCCTGCATTAGCCCGTTTCTACTTGAATGGATCAGATCTCCCATCTCTCCTCAGACAGTGCTGCAGATGAAAATAAATAGCATATGACCGGCATAAAGGTTTGCGTGGCTGGACTTTAGTGACCAGAGAAAGAGAGTGATTGATGAAGTCAGTTAGTGGACCATGGGATTTTAATTGAGATGTTCATCGCTCTAGAACAGCCCCAGTCTTTGCTTCATTGATCACTTAGATGCCAAGGCCAGTACAAACCCATAGTGCACGTTGAGGGTAATGCGTACGATGTAGCAGAACAAATATAACTGTATATCAGATCTGTAATGCCAAGCGCTTTGTGTCTAAGCAATCATTTTCCTCATATTGTCTTCTATACATGAGGCGCCGTGTGTTTTCAAGCTTGTAAACACAGTAATCCCCCAATGTAAACAGGATTCAGTTTGTTTTTTCTTTTACTGTAGATGATCTTTCAAATGGCGGATTTGCTGATAATAAAGTAATTCTGTGACCCTTATTGGTACAAGAAGACATTAGTGACCTTCATTCATGTTCATACCAGCAATACTACTCACTAGGCCTTGAATTTTTTAGCCAAAGGGAAGGAAACAAATCAGTGATGCACATCCTTCCAGGTTATAAATCCAAACCGCAGCTTCAGCACATTTCCAATACATTGAAATGTAGACTTATTTGTTGCTCCCTCCAGGCGAAATCTTTATCTCTTCTAGCATTTCAAAGACAGGCTTGTAACAGATGAGGGGAGAGCATCACCACTGCACCACAGTATCCATCACCAGCATTTAGATGTCTTGGAGCTGCATGATTTATGCTAGCCATAAGTGTCATGTTTTCAGTGTTTAGTCGTTACTTAGCCAATAGCCTTGATTTTGAAGTGAGATGACCCTTAAAATGTTCTTTCTGCTGCTGTTCTGCTCCGTTGCATTACACCATCATAAGTCTGCTGTTTGTTGCAGATTGAGGCCACTGTTTTTGGAATCTTTCAGCACATCTTCACTGTTGGCTTCTTTCCGAGTCGGCTGTCAGCCTTCTCGGGTTCTGTGATGCATCATCCGTTTTTTCATTGGGACAAGCTCACATGATTGTAACTGATTCCAGCCTATCATTTGACATTGAGGCGCATGCCCTCTCACACCTGCACTCGCCTTTTGTTAAAAGCTGTCAAAGTATTTTAAATGTCTAGAGAAATGTCTATCGATCACTTTGGAATTTTGATTAGCTTTGTGGTGTTGGTTTTCTGATGCAGTGTTTTTCAGAGTTTGAGTAAACATCCTGTAGTTACACCGAGAGCTTCTTTTTGGCAGCTTCTCTTGGTCTAGGTTGCAGCTCCAACAGGACAGGCTGTAAAGCACACATGCTTTTTCCTGGAAATCTAAATCAGCAGCTCTCCTCTTTGCTACTTTCTTTCTAACATAGTGCGGTGAAGTCTCAGGGCCTGTGACGTCATGGGTTTGTGTGGCAGACTGAGAAATTACTTTAAGGCTATACCTGTGTGAGGTACTTGTTTGATAATCGAAAGTGAAGTGGTTCACCAGTAATTATTAGTTGAAAGATTGTGTTATCTGGAGCAAAAGAAATTAAAGAAGACCATTAGTCTTGAGAAAGGAAAGGTCTTCATGCTCAGTGTAGCTGTAATTAAAATTGTGAAGTTACCCATCCATTAAGTGATCATGATAGGTTGGTGGAGAAATGCACGCTTTGACTTCTGAGCAGTGCATGAGGGCACATGTTGGAGGCCTGTGCCATCACACGAAACCTCATATTTGTTTCCCTCTCTTTGGTTTCCTGATGGCTATTAGCAGGTCATGTTCCACCTGTCCCCTGAGGACACTGCCTTCAAAGCCCATAATCCCTGACCAAACACTGAATATTTGATACCCACAGACGACTGGGTTGGCATCACGTCTGTGCAATGGTGTCCCCATTTTGAATGGTACTCACTATTCTAACTATTTAAATCTGTTTGTTTGCATCCCTTGTGGTTTACTGTACTGTCAAGTTTACACCGCTTTTACAGAGAAGGTTATAAAGTTACACTGGCAGCTGGTGTTTAACTTTTATAGCACTATTGCTAAAAAGTGGTGCATATTTTTTATTTGAATTCCAACATTTATTAGTGTGTGCACACAACAAACATCTGCAAATGTCATAAAATGAAGATTTAAAAATGGCAATGTAACACACGTCTATTGTAAAGCTCTATATTAAAATTAGGAAAGGAAATTCAAAGAGTGATCATTAAAGAAAAGTGACAAGGTGATCCATTCCCCTGTGTTGTTTGGACAGGCACAGCAATACCAGATGGCTAACCATGTTGCATAATGTTACCTTTCACACCCAGTGAGCTAACATGACATCTGCTTGATTCACCTGACCGCCTCTCTGTGCTTCAGTGTCTGATGTGCGGATTTCTGGATTTCTGTGATGACACATTACTCAATATAATATTACAAACTTGCATATTATAACTCTGTAAGGCAAACAATTACAAAGATAACAGAAGAACTTACATACTTACATAAACATGAACATTTCAAGTGAGATTTAGAAGTACAGACTCTAAATGATGCAGCATGACTACAGATCTCTCAGCCAAGTCTCCTGCACAATGGAAAAAGAACGAGCTTTACTGTCCGTTAGTAAAGGTTTTGTTTACCTTTCTCCATGACGTTCTACCATGACTCCTTTTCTAAGGGTTGTTGCCTTTGGCTGGGGCCAAAAGAAGACATTTGCCTGTTCTATCTGTAGCCTTATCAGTTTCCTGGCAGGTTCACTTCCCTGCCTTTTTTTCATCAGCCTTCTTTTGGTTTCTTATTTCTGCTGGTGCTCATCTGGCCAGTAGTGCTTATTGGCAATGATTGATCAGTAGACATTCAACAGTAGCTTAACACCTAAATGTCAGCTTTGTAAGCGTCAGGTTTAGTGGTGTAGTTCTGGCCCTAAAAAGAGTGTATTTACTGTAGCGGAAAATGGGCTACACCTCATCACCAGTGGTTTCTTTGACCTTTTAGTACTTGAGGTCATGACCTGGCATCGGTCGGACATCAATTATTTAAAGGTTAAAAATGCCTCCCAGCTCGGACAATGCAGACCTGAACTTGAGTCGCAATGCAGTCCAACACCACGCTGTAATTCCTTTTTAATTACGCCATGTAAAATAAACGATTGGATCATGATGAGTTTGTCATAAATGTCAAGACAGAATTAATTTGGAGACTTCCTGTAAAAAACGACCTCACAACTTGTGTCGGGACAAAGAAGCCACTGTAATAAAGTAATGGATTTTACCAGAAGCCTGCACTGAAAATGAACATTGTCTAAATTGTATACTTGTTGCACTGCTTTTGCATTCATTCTCCTTTGCTTTCTCATAAATTCTATCCGTTTGAATTTACCCCCAGCAGCCAATATAATCAGCTTTCCCATTTGCACTAATGTCTGTATACGAGAACCCTTCTGAGTAGAAAGAATGGCTGGGATATTTTTAGTTTGGTGGGCATGGATGAGTTAGAGGAGCACTCACTATGCCCAATAAATCCTGCTGGAAATTCATCATTCTGGTTTTAGTGTTTGCAATAAAAACAAGCAAAAGAATAGTATTACTGTTTGTTAACTTCTAGCAAAATCTCTGGGCTCAAGGGCAGCACAGGCGTGTCCTCTAAGCCCCCTCACTGTTAGAGGGGGCTTAATTTGTTTGGTGTGGATTTACATTATTTGCTTTTGTAGTCTTCACCTCAGAGAATTGTTCTATTACCCTTGTGCTTTCCCCATCTGTTCTGACTTTCCCTCGAGTGATCATCACTATTAAGTTAAATTAAAAAGTTTACTCCTTGCCATCCCCCCTGTTTCTTTTGCTCTGTTTTTTCATTGGCCATATTATCTCACCGTGTGTCCCATTTCTCCCCCAGTGCTCGACTTTATCTTCTCTCTTACACCAGTAATCACTTCATTTTGGGATCCCGCCGAGTCTCTTTGTTCTGTCTGTTACCTGCTGTCAGTCGCCCCGGCTGTGTTTGTCATAAAAAGTGAGCCCTCTGCCCCAGACGCTCTGTGATACCAGAGACAATGTCCTCGCCACGCACTGTTAGCTGGCAATCACTTGGACTAAAGCCTCGCCTTAGCTTTACTGCCAACAAAAGGAGAATCAATACACCTTTAAGGGTCTAGTGAAGATTTAAAGGAACAAGAGCAATTTAGGGTCATTAATATGCACTTGGTATTAGACTTTTCCTTGTAGAACAATGTATTTCAGATAAAATGAATGGTCAATGAAATAGCCCTTTCTTTGTAATCACCAAAGACGCTTAGAGACGTAGTTTTTGTATCGAACACATCATGTTTTATTGTGACTTTTCTTGCAGCAGTCCCACTGGAATCTGGGCTATAGAATTTTTCACATTTCTTCCTCCTCAGGCGCCTTTGTAATCGGCTGATGAAATGGCTGTTCACAAATGGTTTTCATGTCTTCTTTGATTGGTTTGGGATTGAAATTTCCAACAGATCAATCTCTCTAACCCGAAGCAGGGACTCAAAATGTCAAGGCTTTGTTTTATACAGAAGTTGAATGGACAAGAGGTTGGGTGTAAATGACAGACCATTATTTTTATACTTTTTGACCGTTTCTGTTTTAAATTTTTTGTTACTTTTAGATTTGAAGACCAATTAAAAAGCGTGAGCATCACAAATCAAAGTATTGCCGTGTTCTGTAACTGTGGTGGAGGTTTACTTTGGCTTCTCACATTGATGTGTCATTGAGTAAGACGCAGCTTGTTACCAGCACACGTCTCCAGTTGGCCATGGAGGTTCACACAGAGCATGCGTTTGAGCCTCCATGGCACACTTCACACACCGATCTTATGCAGGTAATGTGCGTGGTACAGTCCTCGTCGTTAACGTCACGGTGAAACTGGCATCTGAGCCACTGCTTGTAGATTCACTCCGGTATGTATTCTTGAATTAGTGTCAACAGCGTGTTTGCAGACAGCAGTGGTGCCAAGATTCTGTATTATTTTGAATGTTTTATGTATTGAATTATGCATGCTCGAGTCAGCTTTAATATGAATAGCCGGTATGGCTTCAGCTCCTGAGCTCAAGCATAAAAAATGTAGTACATATTTTGTTTTCCAAAGGACAAAGCAGATATTCTGTGTATGCTGCTGGGTGCAAAGGATAAACAGCAGGTGTGTGACCTGAATGCCACTGTCCATCCTCATCATTCAATTCACGATCTTTTCTATATTAGCTTTAAGTCAAGGACACTTCATCCTCATCCAGCCGTCTTCTCTGTTGGAGTCATGGCCAATGTGGCAGAGCGACGATTTAAGCCACGATTGAGCCAGACACATCTCCCTCAACTACTCATTTATACAAAGGTAATCACTCACTCTCTCTGACCGAGCTCGTCACACACAGCCATGCAGAAAATGGAGCTCCATCTCCATCATTCTGCCAGCACATCCACCCTTGGCCCTATTACTTACCTGGCTAAGTCTGTGTCAACAGGCGACAGGTGTAAACAGGACGGATGTCGCCAGGTGACATCACTGTTGAAGCGTCTCTGCTGCTTTGCTTCCATTAGGAGACACAAATTAATTGATAAATGTGCCAGGGCAGGCCTAATGTGTTAGGGTCTGCTTCATTAGTCTGTGCAGTATGGTGTATATGTGTGTGTGCTACAGTATCTATGTGTTTCTGAGCTGAAAACACTTCATTAAGGCAAGTTGGTTACGGTATATTAGCTTTTGAAACACAAACGTCCCTGTAGGTGCTTGTTTTATTGCAACTTCAATACTTTGATTGAACTATTTGTTTTTAACTTAACTTTATACTTTACTTACTTTTTTGGTTCTTTTCTGTCACTTTAATAATGAATACATTTTTTTTTTGAAGAGATATCTGCTTGGTCATGGAAAACTTACGGTATGATTTTGCTGAATTTGCGTTTTAGAAGGATATATTGATTGCTGGCTTGAGTCGTGGTATGTTTTAATCAGAATTACATCGATCAGCATGTCCTATTTACATTCATATACGCAACATTTCTTACTTGTGGTCATTTTGGTGGACTGGTTGTCAAAATGTATCCTCCCTCACCTTTGGAAATGACTAGGCAAAGCACCTACAATACATGAAATGGTTGCAGTCGAAATTCAGCACATTGCAGAGGAAGTGATGTATAACACAGAGCAACAAAGCGTCCTCCGTAGAAGCAAGGTGTCATTTAGAATTTCTTTTCACTCTCCAGCATTTTCCACGGAACAGTGATACCATCGCAAATTCAATTTAAATGCAAAGTAACACAAAGGGCTATTTGTGTTTGCCATTTACAGTAGTCCTGCCCGGGCAATCTCTGAGCTTTGACCACTTCGACTGGGACCCATCTCCTCCGCTTCACAGATCACACTGACCGTTCTATTGCCTCTGACTGGCTGCGTGATACATTACATTTGGAGCTAATCGGGATGGATCACCGTCTTTGTGCCTCCTCGCCCTAGATTTCTTCTTACTGTCGTTGTTGGCCTTTCCTGTGATTAAGACGAGCCCCCAAAGGAAATCTGTCCTTTTTCCTTCAATCTGTTACTCTGCTTCAACTGATAGCTGCAAAGCTTTAAGAGTTACTGTATATCTGTAGGTTAATGATAAGCTTCTACTATATTGTTTGTCCTGTATAGTGTACTTACTGTCTTCACGATTGATTGCATGGCCACAGATGAATCCGCTATAAGAGTGAGTTAAAGAGTGACATCTTTGCGGCAGTAAATTAGATGCAAAGAGCTGCTATACCAGTAACAAATAGTCAGAGGCCAGGCCATAAGTCATGTTCTTTTGTAGCCCATGTTGGCAGGTACATTATTGTTGAGAAAAATGTTGACAGACTGGGTCAGACAAGGACAGAACCTGGTCTGTCAGGTCGGACAGCTCGAGGGCAGTGCAAACAACTTTAGATTGGACAATAACTCTAGTGTTGCTGCAGCACGAGAGCCTGAATGTTGGTTCTTTGCAACTGGCATTGCTGTCATGAAGCTTTCTTTATTGTTTTGTTCTTTGTAGGTCCTGGTGCTGAGGTTACATACAACTAAAATAGACAAAATAGTGTGTTCTTTACAAAGCAAAGTTGTTCCTTTTGGGAAATTCTTCAGTTTACAGATCTCATCTCACATATAAAAACAAAGCTTCCATATTGTGAAGGGACAAAAGTGTAATCTTATCTTTGAGTAAATACAGTTGAGTGAGTGGAGCAGAGACACTGAAGGAGTAAATAGAGATGCAGACAAAGCAATATTTACTCCCTGTATTTCCTTTCTTGTCCTTTGTGAAAGCGCTCGATGTCAGGGAATTGGCCAGCGAAGCTTTCCTCTGTGGTGATGGACTGAAGAGGCCAACTGTTCCTAATGGACTCAGCGTATGGTAACACTGACAGACAAGAGTGACAGCAGAGGGAATATATAACTCTAATTAATGCTCTTTGAATGGCATCCCCTACCACACTTGTACCACAGACTGGCTTTATATTAAATCAAACGTAGCTCCTAATTAAAGTAGGATTTAATTCAACAGACTCTGCTTTGATTAAACAGAGTTTATTTGCACAGGCCTACACCTGACCCTCAACATAACCCTGTCTACAAAGTTAAATTTGAAGAGGAAATAAATCTACACTGAAGCATTTTCAAAGCGCAAATCAAATAGAGTTGTCCCTAACTGTCCCCACATGGAAATTAAACTGTTTATCTACTGAGGCACAAGAACTTCTGCTTCTGTGAAATGTGAAGATTTGGCATAAGCCCTGGAGTGCTGCTGAATCATCACATACGACTGTAATAACTGTGCTTCAGGTCACAGCTAAAACAGAAAGAGTTTGCCTTTATGTCTCAAATATATCAAATGTGTAAAGATGTACAGTATGATCAAAATTAATTTAGTAATTATTCTTAATTTAAATGTATTTTGTTCAGTTTCTGTATTACCATCTACATTTGTCATTTACCCAAAGGCAAGCATAATTGCAAAGACAGACTCTATATTATCCAAAGTGCAATTAATTAAGCTTTACTCCCATGATTTGAAAAGAAGAAAGTAAACGCTCCACTGATTTCATTTACCAAGGCATTTAAAAGCATCAACTGTTGGGAAAGAGGGAATAGTCATCTAAGTGAATCACACAACCATTAGCTGCTGTTTGACAGTTAATGGCTGAGCAGATGCATTTAGTTTTCTTATACCGTGAGCAAGATAAATGGGCTTTACATTGGCATGAGAAAATGAATGCCGTCTTTATGATTAATTACATGGATTTTGTGGATGCTCAAAACTGAATGTACGTGTGCCAACAAATTTTTCCAGAATAATTATATTACTTGATTATATCGCTCAGAAGAAATAAAAGATAGTAGAAAGTCACAATAGGTAGACTTTCCCATCTGTATTTGAGATTACTTTTCACTTTATATGCATTTTTTTCAATATAGACTAACCAGCCCGAGGGAAAACAAAGTCATAAAGTATTGCATGCATTTATGCATGTGTCTCCTTTAAGTATTGCCGAGCCATTATGATATCAACTATTATATTACACCCTGCCTAATTCTCAATTTGTAACTGGGAAAGCTCTGATTACAGTTAAATAAAGCCAGCATACCATCCCACAATTTATTATCCAAACCCAAGATCTTTCATTAGCTTTTGTGATTTAGAGCCTGTCACTTCACTGAGGTGGTTTCATGAACTATGACTTTATATGTGAAGGGCAAATACAAAGTGCCAGTGCTCCGAGTGGCTGCAACAGAAGCAATGTGCGTCACAATGTGCTGATGGAAAGTGCCATCATAGACACGGCCCTCCTGGGGAGCCTGATATTGTCTATCATGCTGGGGCTCTGGTGTGGGGTTTCAGTGAGCTAGAAGCCTAGATAGCTCTGCCATGCTTCACACTGCTATTGTGTCTGTAATCAGACACTCGTGGCATGATATGAAACTCTTCATTGCTATGTTGTTAAATCTCTGTTGTTAACTGATTACACTGGAGCACATATTCTCTATCAGTGTTTTCAAAAGAGATCCACATGGAGACGCACCTAGAATTTGAAGGAGCACTGTCCTTATGTGTCACCTTGAGGATAAGAGTAATTAGCATCCCTTATGGCTAATCCAGCCTTTTGCCTGCGGGGCATAAGGAGTGAGCATTTCAAGCTGCTCCTTTGTTCTCCTGAGGGTCTGTTTACCACTAAAAGGTACATTACTACTATCTCCCTCAGAATCTGTGGCTGTGTTGTGGTGACGGCACTGCACTAAATGATCGTAGCTTCAGGTTCATGTTTAATGGAGGTCCCATTATACATGAAAAATGGTTGTGTCCCATAATGGTTGGCGAAATCCATGGCCTCCAGCAACTGCACAGACATGCTCTAGAGGAAGTAGTCGCATGGGATGATGGTGATGATTTGTCCTATAAAGATGCTGTTCTGTGATGAGATTTCTGTGTATTTGCAGATGTAGTTCCCGGCTGAAGCATACGTCGACATCGAGCCAATTCTGTAGAAAAAAAAGCTGATAGGTGTAAAATTGTATTTGGCTCAAAACAATGTTATAAATAGTTAATGTTGTTGTATAGAATGATTGTGTTGGCATCCCGAATGAAGCTTTCAGCAAAGTGCTCGGTCAGTGCTAATTCTCTCTGGATGGAAGGGACTAAACTTCAAGCAGGACGCGACCTATTGATTGATGAGAGGATCTTGTTGAAAAGAGCAAATCACTGGGAATTTGGACCCTCTTCTTTATGAATAAGAAAAATATCCTTCTGAATGGGAAGTATATATTTGAAATCCAATGCTCTGTAGTAACAGCAGCCTGCTATGTACAAACAGGCCTCGTTATCGATCGTCACTGTTGCGGTAAGCAGTAGTAGACACTGCAGAATACACTCACCCGCCAACAAGCAAGACCGCACAGGGAGACAAGGAGGAAGCACTCCACACATCACAGGGGGATCACATTTCCCGTCAGGATACTTCCCGGCCCCACGCTGAGTCCTGAGCCCTGGCCCTCAAGTGACAACCAGACAAATCGGTCTCGAAGAAGCCCAGAGGCAATCAGAGCACTCCACAGTCGGCCACAATTACTTGTCCTCTAACAAAACGATCAATGCGCTCGGCGAATCTGACTGTTACGAGCTGGGACGTGCTAAAATAGACTCTCTGCTTGGGTGGGCAAAGCTGTGAAATAATGAGATTCAGAAGGGTTCAATAGGATTCAAAAGGGAATATTTGATATGGAACAGTGTAAGTGTCTTTGCTTGACATATCTTCAGGCCTTTTAAACTGATTGTGGACTGCAGTGCATAAAAGGTGTTTCACTCCAGTTTGTTAATGCAGCTTGACAAGGTTTTAGACCTGCAGTGTCAGAGGTAGTGTGAGCAATTAAATTCCATTTTATTTTTGTGAATTAACCCAAGCATCCTGACTCCAATAGAAAGTTATACCAAATGCCCACTGCTTGGATTGCCTACCCCTGTTTTATAATCCTTGGACGTGTGTAACATGTGCTAATAGTGATTACCCCTCCTTTTAATGGGCTATTCAAATAAGTGCTCATATGTCTGCCTCGTCTAAAGTCTAATAAGGTGAAAATCACTCTGTGGATGTTTGAAAATCCTTGTCATTACATAAGATATACAACCAGAACTGTCAGATTTTTTGTTCTCGAGCAGGTGGTCTCTGCAGAGGTTTTTGAGTGCCTTTGAGTGGCTTCAAGTCCCAGTGGTGACTGGTGCATCTGCTTTGACAGAGAAGTGCAAAAATACTTGTACTTTTCAAGGGGACATGAGCATGTGGACTTTTGTAGGCACCATTTGAACAAAAATGACTGGCTTCTCTTCTTACATAAAATATAACAAGTTACTGCTCTGACCTTTCACTGTATAGGCTTGATTTATGTATGAGATTGTAACATTTCTTATTCATGACCTCAGCATGACTCCACTCATTCACAAAAAAAGGTTCAATATGGATTTTAACTCCTTTTGTTTCAGGAAACTTTCTTTTTCACATTTGGTGTTCTGCAGCTATGAATCACTGGTGACTGGCTTTTAGATAAGACTCAAATTCAATTCACTGCTGGCAAATGTAATAGATGTGTACGGGTAGGAATGAAAGGTAGCTTGTTCTTGAATAACCTTTAAGAATTGTGATTGTGGAAGCAAGATTATTGTCAAACTGTTGCTGGGATGGAACTGATAGTTTGTAAGAGATTTGGATCGAAGTAAGCCTTTATTTGAAGAAATGCCTGCCATGCCTTAAAAATCTTCTCAGCACTGGGTGTACTGTTCCTCATACTCCGTGTCTATCGTTATGTTCATTAACACTATACTTTATCACATACACTATGAATGTGTTAATGAAGAGGCTGTCATCCTTGTTTTTTTAGTCTTGTGCTCTCTTAAAAATCACCACTTGTTGTCATTCCATGTCTTTGAATAAAGTTGATTGTAGGTTGCTGGATTATGAAGATAGGAAATGAAATTCATTGATTTCTCATTGACCCTTGCCCCAGAAACAGAACAGCACTGTGACGCCATAGAATGACCATGAAATTGGATTTTATGATGCCTGCCATGCTTGTGCTGCAAGATGCAGACTCTAACTCTCTCTCTCTGTAGTGAAGCCACCACATGATTACAGAACCAAGATAAACCCTATGATAGCAGCATCTGGGATTCACAAGTTTTCTCAAAGATGTTGCAACTGAGAGTGACACTACAGGGACAGTTTGGGCCAAAGGTTGACTGAAGTGTGTTAGAAGATTATTATCCAACCACTTTCTCTTCAACTGCTGTCAGAGTGTGCTTTAAGCAAATATCTCAATATCTACTCTGACGTTTTCTGCCTCACTCTGCTGGTGTTTTATTATAAAATATAAGGAAAGACGCTGCCTCTGACACAATTTGAGAAAATGTGTGAAAGAGCTTCAACAGATATCCCAGCAGTCTGAACGCTGATGAATATGATTAGAGAAACATGTGACAGTTTCTTATTACACAATAATTTTGTTGATTACTTATAATAGGCGATAGTTTTTCATATTGCAGTGCAGCACTCACGTAATTTAATAGAATCCACTGGCCTTAATAACCTATGATCTCTTTACACAGTGAGACTTTAAGGCTCCCTCTGGCTACTCTTAGAAAGCACAGCTGATGCTCTGGGCCATGGCAGAGACTCACAGACTGATGTGTGTCCTCCACCAAAGATGGATGATGCACTGCTGCAATTTCTAACTTGATTTAAAGAACCCCACTCACATCATTTTTTTCTCCCCAGAGCAATAAAAATGTATACAAAACTCACCTCTGATTAGTTCAGGTTTTCTTCAAGATCATCGTTTGTGCCTTGAGTTGCCCGCCACTAAGGGTAATTCTGCCTCACTGAAAATTCACACATTCACATTTGGGATATGCTCAACAGTTCCTCTGTGACGAATGCTCATGCTAAATACTAATTTGAACCAGCATCACACTGAAGCTGCAAAGTGGCTTACAATAATTGGTTCCCCAAATAGTGTAAGCAAAATTAGCTGCACAAGTTGGTTTCCAGTATTGTATTCTGGGTTAAAATCCAAACCATGAAAAGCCAATAAAAAAGTCAGCACAAACCCCATTGCTCTGGTGCCTGGCAGTGAAAAAAATAATCTCTCCCTCAGGTGAGTGCCGAATGCTGAATTATATTCACCAGCTTTATTTGTCAGATGCAGTTGGTGGGTGGAAGCAGAATAAAGTGAATCTGAGGGAGGGTACAGTGTGTGTGTTACATCCATTTGATGGCACCACATCGACAGACCACAACACTGTAAAAACCTGCTGCAGCTATTCAGATGAAGGAGCAAAAGTGAGATTTTTCCAGACCACCAAGAAAATAGTCGACTCCCTCAAATTGGAAGTGCTGCCATTGTTCTAATTGCTCCCGCCCCACGCTTTACATGCACACATATGGATTATCAATGAGCTGTGACCGGATCGCTTAAAGACACGCCTAACATGCCATTAGGAGCCACAGCTGCTGGCGTCAACACCTCCTCTTTATGATTTCAGTATCATTCACCTTCCTTCCCCGAGGGATAACTTGTTTTTGTTCACCTTGCGCTCGACTAAACAGGAAGGACTACACCGTCAGAGCTCAGTATTTACCACACAATGCATAATTCACAATGACATTTCTGCCAGTCAAGTTAACATCATGTAATTTTGATGAGATGGAACTCAACCTAGTTCTGTTAGGTACACCGTAGACGGCCTGCTTCTTGAAATAGATTTGATCGGGTGAAGGTTCAGGCAGTATAACATGTTGCCAAGGTGAACATGAAGGTTATAATATATCTGTTGTGTCCCCATTTGGGCTTTGGTTGTGCAGCTCAGACTCAAAGTAGAAAAAACAGTGACAGGGGAAAGGATTGCTTTGTGATTAATTCATGGATTTGTGGCCACAGTTATGCATGGCTTAGATTGGATTGTATGCATTGCTCTCATAGGGAACCTTACTTGGGAGGTGGAAAAGCACCATTAAAATGACTATTTTTCACCTGTTAACTTAAAGTGAATTTTAATTGGTTTCAGTTTGTGTTTCTCCTGATGATAAAAACGACAGAACGACAGAAAGCGATTATTGTGCTAGTGTTGGGGCAGGTCAGAGCAGCTACTGCCCAACACAAACCTAGCACATTCACTACAGAAACAGGAAAAGGATAAATAATTGTGACTATACTTTTTGTAATAGACCAGCCATATTAGTTGGAACATTCAAACTGGAATATTTTAGTTTGGTGCATGTTTTATGTCGATAATCAAACATGGGAATGTGTTTCATTTTGTCTCTAATTTAACTTCAGATATTTGATTTGTTGAAATGACACACCTTTCTTAACTGTACTTCAGATGAGTTGGCTTCTTTTCATTATCTTTGTTAAAGCTGTTGAAGTACCACACTACAGTTTATTAGACAATAAACTGTAGTGTGGTACTTCAACAGCTTTAACTCTCCAATGAGTGCCACCATTGTTTTAACATAACGTTTTTTCTCTAGTCTGTTTCGTTGTGGAGACAGTACTGATCAAAGTCTGGTGTTCATTTTAAGTGTTTATAATTAGGTTAGCCTGAGGAGTTCATATGATAGCATTTAGCTACAAGGAATGAGTGGTCACTAATGCAGAGTCCTTGTCAAATACACAAGAGCATAAAGGCATTAGACACTAATATGAGAACCGCTTGCCCTCTGGCTTGTATAATGCTGTGCAGTCCCTGTGTGAGTGGCTTTTGTACAGTATAACACTGTTTATTTCCAAGAACACCTTATAGATTGGTCTTATTGAGTGCCTTTGAGTTTGGAATCAAAGGCGCAGGCAAGCATAGACAATCCACAATGAGTCATTAAATTCAAACAGGCTTTAATGCTGTAGAGAAGCATAAAGAAAGCCACACTTGAGCAGTCTCTCTCTGCCTGTTGAGATTGATGACCAAAAGCTGCTGGCTCAGAGTCAGCATTTAAATGAGATGGTAAACACGTTTAAAGGGATGCTGCTCTAATCTAATTTTACACTATTGACATTTTCATCATTTGCGGGCGTTTCTGTACTAGATGAGACTGATAATGATAGGACATGATAGAGCCAGTGTTTCCACAAGACATCATCATCACTCTTTCACAAAGTTAGCAGGCTTCACATCCCTTTGGAGAGCATGATGAATGCATGCTGCAACTTTGTGTCACTGAGGTGTAACCTGGCATCCGTGTGGGAAACAAAAGAAAGGAGATGACTTCAGTGTTAGCTGCTAGCTCATTTAGCGGTTTTCTTTTGACGAAAGCTGCTGTTTACTTAGGTAAAGGGTTTCCCCTTAACTCACTGGTTTATTCATAGAGAGCTGATGCAGACAGGCAGGACCTGAGTGTTGGCTCGAGCATCATTGACACGGTTAGTGTTTCACCCGTCATTGTCAGTGATGAGCTGCCAGCACAGCCAGCCTAATAGATTTTAGATGAGATTGTGGCCTAAGTCAAATGATGAATGTGTCATTTATAGTTCATCTTTTGACGCCAGGAACTGTTGGTTTGAGGGTGTCCAACATTTCAACAAGTTCTGTCTCACTTCTAATGTGATGACTTAACTGCTCCCTTGTTAACACAAGCAGAGCAGTATCACCAACACAATATTGGACTGAATGAAGTCTATGTGGCTATAGTGTTGCTAAAACTAAGTGGAGTGAGAAGCAGTGTTTATTGCTATTGGGGGCTAGACCCGCTCCGGTTCAAATGAGCTCTAAATTATATTTTCATCTAGCATGAAGATTGCTTATTTAGCAATATCTCTGGCCACAGATCTTGTGGCATCCATAAGACTGTATGTACAATGGCAGGTTTTATTGAGTTCCTCCTCTCATCTTGGGGTTTCATAGATGAATAAACTGTTAAGATTTTTGCTCATTACACTGCAAAATCCATTATGCAAAACATAATATAGCTGTTTGCAGGGGGAAAATAAAAAAATAATTATTTTGTCCTTGTGACCATATGTGCTACTGGAAAGGACTTCGATCCTCACAGAAATTGACTTGACTATGATGCATTTTAGGATTAGTTTAACAGAAAGGCACCTGTTTTGAAGTGTTTTGGCTTGGACACATTTGGATGTCCTGCACGGCTCAGTGATCTGTAACGATAGGCTCAGTGTCACACAGACAGCAGCTACATGTCAGGGTGTAATAAAAGAATGCAACCTGGGCTGAGCCCACGGGTGTACAGTGGCAGCAGGTGGGGCTCTGCTAATGACAGATCGACACCAGCAGACCTACTGTAACGGCCTGGCTGCGCTCCAACTTGGACTGTCCCACTGAGCTACTGTCCAAGGATGTGTTCAGATGTCTATCTGCAGCCAGACTGCAGTAAGGAAATGTGATGGTCTTTAGCTACTAGCTGTTTCTTCTTCTGCAGTTTGCTCAGGTTGAATTTATAGTGCTTCAGGAAGCCTGACTAAAATGATAAGTCTGACAAATTCTCTGGTTTTATTATGGTTCAAGGAAGATTCAGTGCTCAAATGCGTCTTCAAACGTAGTGCTGAGTCAGGCACCTCTGTTTATACTGAGCAATTTGTCAAAACAAAAGCGGTTGTAAAAACTCTGAAATTGACTATAAACAAGATGCGCATTACGCACTGCTATTAAACAAGCATAGCTGGATAGATAGTACAGAGGTATTTATCAGGTTATCAAAAGCCCTATAAACTCCTGCGCATTAAGCTTTTGGTCAGTGCAGCGTGTCAAGCCTTTTCTCATTATTTACTGTACTGTGTTGTATAGTGCAGTATTACTTTGTTAGCCAAGATGTACCTTGTGAGGTTCAGAGAACAACACAAAGTGGCCGGGATATCCAGCTTGTTGGAAATGTGGCTTTTGTTTTGATGCCACCATACGAAGGGAGATAACCTTTTCACTGGAGCGTGTTTGTCTGTGATTGATGACAATTGGATGCAGCTCACACCACGAGCCCAGTGCCCACTGATTCAGACCATCTGGCCAGGTAGTGTCGCCTGTCGTCTCTGCAATAACAGAAGCACCTTCACTATGATGGCTAAGGCTTTGTGACTGTGCATGAACAGACAGGCACAATTAGTCATTACACATGTGCAGACGTCTTTATGGCTATAATATCTTTACATATGTCACTTTTAAATGTTTGTATTCTGTCTGAACCACTACAGCTCGAAGTTTGGATGGAAAATGTGTTTGTGACATTGTCTGCACCCACTGTGCTCCTGATGTCTCCTGTAGAACCCCTCTAATTGGTCCATAATTAGTAACAGCAGGTTG
Organism: Rhyacichthys aspro; assembly: GCA_036850595.1. Lineage (NCBI taxonomy): Eukaryota > Metazoa > Chordata > Actinopteri > Gobiiformes > Rhyacichthyidae > Rhyacichthys > Rhyacichthys aspro. Next base: position 6,740,195 of record CM072165.1, read on the forward strand.
TTTTAGAAAATTAGCATGTGGTTGTTGGACCTACCAGTGTGAAATGCTCCTTAAATACTGGTTTTCTTTCACTGTGCTTTAATGCAAGCCTTTTCTTGCACAGTGAGCAGTTTGATCATTAAAAAATGGCTGCCCACAAAGTCATTTTCCAGTTTTTTCATTATAGCATACACTTCCATTTCCTGTATCGAAGAAGAAGGAGGACAATTCATTAACAGTTTTGGCGTCGTGTTGATGACTGGCCACTGAAAAAGGGCTTAATATGAATCATTTTCCACCAGTCCTTTACATTTCATTTCCTCTTTAAACACTGCTGCTTCGCTTGCACTTTGAAGAAAATATCACTTCAACTCAGACCATCAAAAAGACATCAGCATGATTCTGTGACCCATAATGGATTGTGTACTGCAAGTGAAATGTCTGCAGTTTGTTGTGGAGAGAGCCCTGACACCTCGCTTGTGTTGTGTGTTGCGTCATGGAAGAAAAAGGGACACACTTTGAGACACATCTGCTCTATGTTATTTACATTGTTCTCTCAGGGGTCTTTCAAGGGTCTCTCTTATTTGTTAAAACGTCTGTTGCTTGTTCATGATAGCTGTTCAAAGGCAGAGTGGTTTTGATCAAAGGCATGTTGTGATAGGAATGAAGCTGAACTGTGTATGCTTTACAGAGATAATAGGAGCCTGCTGTCAGCTGTAAAATACACAGAACTAAAGTCAAGTTTATGCTGTATATGTTATCCGTTTAAATGCCTTTTTGAAAGTAGATCAAGGCTGCCCTCTACTGGGAAAACAATAGTGATGCAGTTTATGTACAAAATTTTCTGAAACCAGTCGCAGTGCTTTTGTGTGGAGCTCAATAATTCACAAATCAAATAACTATAGTATATTATATAGTATAGTAATATAATAGTTTAAAAAAATGTGTAGGATTAGATTTTGCTTAAAATGTCTTAGATTGACCGAATTTGGTCATGTCTATTTTGGTCTGGTTGAGGGAAAATAACCGCATTTGCTTTCTAAATAGTTCCATCTGTTTTTCATATTTGATCAAGTAGATAAAACTTCATACATTAACAGTATATTTTATTTCAGATTTGATTCATTGACTACCTTTTATTGACCACTAGAGGGCAGCAAATGCACAGTGAAGTAAGAGTGCATGCCTGAGCAGTATTTGTATTGATCGAGTGTTATTCTCCATTACACATTCTTAGTTTAACACATTACCACTTATGTTTCCAGGTTCTACTGCTGTAAGGTGCACAGTTCATTTATCAGGTAGAATATACACAAATATACACACATTTTAACCATAAAAAAGCAGTTGCATGGCTGTTTCATAATGTGCTTTCTGTACGGGGGACTACTGTGGATTAGATTAATGAGCCTGTTCATGTCAGTTTATTTGCCCGGCTTTAATTTATCAATTGTTGTGACAGAACCGGCATTAGTACATTAGTTTTATTGATCCGATGTGTGTTCTCCAGGCTGTATGTGTCAGTCTAAAAGGCAGAAAGCACTGACGTATAACACTTGGATACTCTAGTGGTCGCACAACTGCCAACAGCCCTAAATTCAAATAGTGTATGGGACATTATTTTATTTGTTTAGAAATGAAAACAAAAACACTGCTCTGCTGCCACTTGGTGGACATTAGATGCACATAAATTATCCCTGTGGTGAAACTGGGCCACGTATGCTGTGGTAACCAATAATGCATACCACACGCACATATAAACATGCCTAAAAATACAATGATTTATGATAGCAATTATGAAGTCAGCAAAAGCGTGCCATGCATCCATAATGTGCTACAGCAGATGAACACATATATTCTTACACGCCTTGATTATGCAGGAATTAGTGTTGTCTTCAAAGGGTGCGTTTTAGCTAGTAAAAAGCCTTTATCACAGAATAGATGTCTTAATATGGAGTAGCCTTTTTCAGTATATATACATAGTGCAATTAAAAAAACACTGAGACTATGCTTTGTCAAGCCATTCATAATGACTATACTGAATAAACTTTGTAAATTATAATGTGACATTATGCAATAAAAAGTACAACAGAAAAGAGTAGTGGGCGGCATCTGTCTGTAGAAGTAACTATTTCATCAGAACAAGTGCTTGAGGCAGTGTCCTAAAAGATCATCTAGAGATAGACGAAGCCCTTGTTGGTCTGAATGTACAGTGAGTAACTTCTTGATGACCCCAGAATTACATCTGCACTTTCTCAATGTTGCTCCTTTTTTAATGTAAGTTTGAAATCATAGATGTCTGCCAGTTATCTCCTCCACAAACCTCTCACTGTGTGTTCACCTAAATCCACCTCTTCACGTCTAAACTTGTCAGACTCATCTCTCTTGTTGCCTCTACTCTTGTTTGAGAGGTTCCTGTGGCTGGTTTCTTTTGCCTTTGTTCTGTTAGTTCAGAGGACAGCAGGGCAGCCTCCCACCTACAGCTTCAACAGTGAGCTACTGAGTCACAAACACTGCAGCCTTACACGTGGATAACACTGTGATTAACAGGGAAAAAACAGGCTGGAAACACTTCTGGACGATGTACAAGAGCCTCCAGAGGACAAGGTGACCTGTGGACAGCAGCGTGCACATGTTCAATTAAATTGAACACTAATTGTAATACGCGGAGTTAAAAATCTTCCCTGTTTCTGAAAATGTAGCCTCATTTCTATGAGAAACCACATCACAGTGCTTCAGTAGCAGTTTGTTTATTAATCAGATTGTTTGAGATTGTTTTTCTCAAGTGTTGTGCGATACACCCAAGGATATGTGGAGATGATTTACCCCAGAGACATTTGATTATTTCACACTATTCTCTGCAGTGTCTCATTAAGTAAAAAGCCATTACTGCTGTAACATAATGAAGCAAGCCTTTGAAAAGCCACGCTCATCTTATTTGGACCTGTTCTAACACAGAGCCTTGGCTTAAGAGTTCAAGCTAAGTGGCTGTGCTCCTGACACCTTTTTACATTGTGACTAATCTGTACTACAACTTAATTTAACAAAGAATTCAGAAGGGATTCCCTTCTGTATTCTTATAAGGCAGAGATAACGTTTCAGAATTAATTATTTATTTCTGAAGATGAAGTGGCTCCCCCTACACTGCATAATGTTGACTATGACTGTGGATATGTTGGATTTTTTTCTTGTGATGTTTAAGATGCACACTTTCACTATACACTTCACACATCTATAATCTAAATAAAACTGCAACAGAACGTCTTACTGTCTAACATACGTCTGCTTTCAGTCTTGGATCTACTGGATATAGAAAGCTTTGACTTGGTCTTGAATCTGGCACTGATGTCAAAACAGAAAACTGACCTGGTGCTTAGTAGAATTTGGGTTTACAGTGGTTGGACACTAACCTTGTGCTGCAGCTGGATTTTTGCGTGATGTGAACTCATGATAAACTCATGAAAATCCATCTTGAACTTCTCCAATCAAAATATTCACAGTTGGAACCTTGGCCAAACTTGGGCGGTGTGTCCAAAGATGTGGCAACACTGACAAATATGGATATACTGACAAATATGGATGTGTTTTTGGCTGTTTTACGATTACTTACATAAACAACATGGTGCTCTGATTGGATAAAACTGTTGTCCTAAATCCAATCACCGACCAGTTATGCATTCTGAGTACCTGCTCTTTTGAAAACGCTTTCAACAGCCCTTCCAGATGGTACTGTGGAGCAGACTGCGTACTGTGGAGCAGTATTATCTGGCAGAGTCAGGTTAGTTGGAATCATGTAGAAATGAAAATACCTTGTTTGTGTTATTTTCCATCAAACACCGTTCTGTCTATAGTCTCTTACAGACTGTTATAACATTCACTGTGGTGCTCAGTCTCATTGTTTTGCCTCAGAAAGGTCCTTGTTCAAGGTTGAGGTCACAGGTATCATGCTGAAGTAATTTCACCTATTGCTGCTCAGCCTCTTTTCAGAAGAGCCAATTACAAAAGAAACAGGCTGTGTGTTGTTGATTTGAAACTCCTTGACCTTCAAAACAACCCCAGTGGCCTCCTGGCTCAGTGAGTGTTTATTTGTGTGTTTATACAGCGCTCGGCCTTCACTGTAGGCATATTGATAAAGTAGTAAACCTTGTGCCTTTACCTTACCTCGAGTGACATGGGTTAGAGGCACCAGAGTACATGCTGTCGGCAGGAAGCAGGTTAATAGAGTGGGTGCAAATTGGCAGTTGATTGCAGTGGTTGGCTGTTCCGTTTCTGAATTGGACTGCCGTCACACAGTTCATGAAATGAATTGCGTGTGGGTGGCACTGTGAGCGGAAGTATTTTTCTTTCTATTTTGCCTCTTTTGATATGTCACATCAGGCTAACAACGGCTTTTTCTCTCATTGTGACACAGAGGCCTGAACGATACAGGACCTCCAAACCTATTTTGTGAATCGTTCTCCAAAGCCTTTTTGAGTCTGGCTTATAAGCAGCTGAAGGATCAACTCTTAGCACCTAAAGCTTTTTCTTTACCTCTATTATTGCAAGGAACTATGGACACAGCAGTTTCTGTGCACTTATGAATACAAAATATGTAGAGCCCACCTTACACTGGCTTTTTTTACTGGCTATATATTCTGTAAATCAGAAGAGTAAATTGAAAAGATCTTTGGAGCCTTAAACTAACTAAAATAATAGTTTATAGGAGGACATTCGCAGTGCAATAACAATATAATACTGGCCAAGAGACCATCTTATATTCTCATTAATAAATGTATAACATGAGTCAGTTGTAGGTTTAAGTCACTGCAGTGATCAGATGTACATTTTAAATATTTGTGCTAGCCGCTGGCTGCCTCACTTTCCTACTCTTACTTGTTGTCGAGGACACGGCTTCCTTTTCTCATCTTGTTCTCAGCAGGGTGTAGTTAAAAGGCTTCTTTGGAGGAAATAATGCTTATGTAGTGCAGGATGTCTCTCACCTTCTCCAGTGCCTTCCTACCAAGAGAGATGTGTTGAAAAGAGCACAGCACTGTTCTCCCCAGCATGCTACCGGCTTTTTCTGCAATGACTCAATTAATCTAGGTGCTCAACTAGTACAAAGTAGCCTCTGCAGCTGAGAGAACAACTAGCAAGCTCTCACTTCAGATGAGGAAGGAGGGGGCTGTGAGGACGGCTGAGGCTGCGTGTCAAAATTCAAAACTGAACCGAGGCACGCAACGTTTCCCTCCCACTCCTTGTGATCGCCAGGCTGCCCACCTAGCCAGAGTGAGCGTAAAGGCAAGTTTGGAGCACAGTCTTGATAAGATTTTTTCATGTGAACATCGCAGCTCCTCTCAAGTATTTTTTCCTATTTTCACTCTTGAGTTACATCAACTGTGAGAGTGGAAGAGTGAGAAATCTAGCAGGACTTCCAGATCACTAAGCGACAAAGTCTGCAGGGCATCATGGGCGCTTTAATGGTCATCTTCTCTCTTCAGCCGAAACAAAGACGCAAGACAACAGGTAGGCAGAATGAAAGGCAGATGGAAAAAAGATCGTGATGGGAATTATATATTTCTGTGTCCAGGGGAATATTTTTTGTGCTGTTTTTTATCTTCCGTAAGAGTCCCGCTGCTGTTTTCTTTTTTTCATGTGAATATATGGCGATACACCACTGGTCCATGAAATTGACTTAAAATTTTCCACTTTACTTAACAGGGCATTATGAACTCACTATGAAAGTTGTGTGACTTTTTCCATTTGCTCTTTCCAATATTGGTTTTCCAGTGGCAGTGCACAGCGGACACCGCATCAACTCTCAGCACAGTCGCACCAGCTTATGTTACTTCTATGTCTCCCTGAATATAATGTGTTGATCATCACTGTTACAGCTTGACACTATAACAAGAGATGCAGAAGTCCACTCTTTATTAAAGAACAATGAAATATTTAGTGGTTGGCTGGCTCAAAAGAAACTGTCAAGGGTTATATTTAGTGATGTAGCGACACAGAGACTGAATGGATGACACTTAAAGTGCAGTAAGCCATATTTCACTTGGGTATTGTCTGAACAAAATGAATGAGGGACTCTATGTAACTCTCTTAAGCAATAGATCACAGAGTGGGCAGATGTGAGCAGTGTAAGCACTTTTCTAAGGAACCTAGAAAGGCTAACATGGGAGACACAGTGGAGCAGACGCTATACATCCACCGCTCTTTGCTGCTTTATCAACAGTGACATCTTTCTCTTTCTAAAATCAAGATAACAATGCTATTAACATGGTATTTTCTTATATTCTGTTTCACCATGACAGAATTATGTACATTATTAATTTTTTTAGGGGATTTTAAATTACTTTCTCTTATTTAACATCTGAGAGGACTAAAGACACTGGCACTTCATTCACTGCCATTAGGCTCCACCTCAGCATATGGTAAAGAAGGGGCTTTTTACAAGATATACATACTTTTTCTCTAAGGGTTTATTAATGCTTTTTATTTGAACTAGATTTGGATTTTAATGTAGAAATGTGTTGCACTAATTGAGCCTTACAAACAAAGACAGTTCATCTTGCATAAATTCAAAAGCCTTTACACAATGTGGAGCTCTTCAGAGAAGGACAAAATGCTGAAAATTGTAAAGACCTCCACTACTCCACTGCCCACTCTAATGTGCTCCATTCATTTGCAGAGCTGCACTTATGGATATGACAAGAGACGATGGTCCCATAAGCACATTTAAGAGCTTTGCCCTCCATGTCTTTTTCAAAACTCGCCCACTTTTTGTGTCTAGTGTGAGTACAATGACATTGATTGATCTGTTTGTCCTTGTGTTTTTTGTTCTGTAAAGATCTCTGCTTGTTTGTGCTGTTAAGAGCTGTTAGAGGGGAGTTTGTGTAGGAGTGAATTAGGAGCACTCAGAAGTAATGCTGCTCAAATAAAAAACATTAACTATGACTCAGGCTACCACCTGCTAAATTATGTTGCAGCTGTGTTTCCTGCGCCACTAAAATACATTTAAATAACTCTGACAAAGTTGTAGCAACATTACATTAGCCCTGCACTACGCTTAGTGGATGTCAGCATGTGTGTGAAGACCGCTGTGAGGTTTGTTTTTTTTGCATCAAGACAAGATGCAAGAGAGACATCCAGTGTAGTTCTTGATGTTGGCCATGAATCCAGGCCTTCTGGTGTTTACAGAACCAAGGCAAAACTATGGCCAACCACAGGGAGAGCAGCTGTCATTTTTGGGGTAGCCATACCACCAATCACCACGCCTGCCAAATGTAAACATGTGAAAAACAAGCCATTTTCTGTTTTAGAGAAGCTTCCATTATGGCCACAATGTCAATATGCAGTGTATGGCTACACTAAAGCACTCTGAATTTATTCAATGTTCCCAACCAACTGTGCCATGCTGCTTTTTTCACAGCGCAACTCATCTTGTTAGGACGTGTGGATGGGCAGCACAGTGTGTGAAAGATTGAGAGAACATTTGTGCCCAGGCTTTTAGTATTCTCTCTTAATCTCGCCGCAGGTAGCAGTCTATTGAGCCGTATCACTGCTTTAACTAGGTACTAATGAGAGTCCTCGAACACCACCGAAGGCCGGTGGTCATTTGTAAAGACTACATGGTTTTCTGCACTTGTCTCTTGAATCTACAAGTGAAAAAGAAATGCTGTCATTGGAAGAAGAGTCACTTTTCGAGTTCGTGTTCCTAGAGACTTCGCGTGCATTTTAAGAAACTGTGGCTGAATCTGCACTCCCCCAGTGGAGCGTTATCTCATAATGAAATGTGGAGGAAAATGTAATTGATTCAATTTAGCAAAACGCAGAAGAAAAATACACGCTCTCTGATATGCTAATGTACAGGGACTCCCCTTAAACTTTCAAATGAGAAATGGTCCCCTATGCAACTCCTAGTTCCTTCTTGGTTACTTTTTTCCTTTTTGTTATCACCAACATGTAATCTCAGACCTTTTCAAAGTTGCTGTGTCATTATACTGTATTGGGTTTTCTAAATTAGCATTTAAATTGAAAAGCAAAGCCATAGCTGTTGGCTTTTGAGCATGGTTTCCATCTTGGCATGACACTCAGCAGCAGTTTGTTCTGTGAAATAATCACTCCATTCCCACCGGCCGCAGTGACCGGTATTACGAAGGCTCACTAAGGACTGGAATAATGACTACATCTTGCTGATCGGTAACGGTCTGCAGGTGTGTGTTCTTAGCCACATGCACAGCTCCTGCTTACATGTGCAAAATAGCAACGGACCCCAGGGTGCAGACATGAACACATTACTGTTGGAATAAATTAAAGTAAGTTAGCATTTGATCGTTTTTTGTGATGTGGATCATGTGAGACTCCTGTAGATTTCTATTAGGTGTCCAAAATGTTTATTTAGCATACATTTGATTCACAATTAGGAGATAAGTTAGTCAGAGATTTGTTATACCCTTTTATTCCACTAGATGGCAGCATGTTTACACCTGTTCCTACTGCAGTGTTAAATCTAATGCAGTTGCTTTATTACAAACAGGAAAGTCTGTGCATCTGACAAAACACAGGCAAAATAAAATGTGATATGTGGTCATCTGGTGTCCATTTTGAGTGCAGACTCAATGTGTGAAGAGCACCTGTTGGCCCAGATGACTGAAGACATTAGTCAATAATCAAATATCAAACTGTTGGCTTTGATCTGTATGTGCCTGACACATATAAACACCACATTTTATTGCTGTTGATTTACAATTCATAAAAGTTAGTTTTTTTGTTTGTATATTTTTAAAATGTGGGACTAAAATTTGCCAGCTAATTGCTCATTGCTGGGGACTTAAGACTTAAAGCACATTCATTTGAATTGAACCACATTAGATAAAGGTTACAGCCCACTGGGGCCTTCTTTCACTAAACAGAGGGCATTCTATTGTTTTAATGTCATGTTGCAGCAGTGTACTGTGCCTGGAGATTTCAATTTAAAAACAGCTCTTTGTTTTCACAGTGTTTCATTTTTAAACAGAAATTTTGACAAAGCAAAGTGAGTGGAGCTAGAATTTACAGTGTTATTTTATAGTTTTAGTTTTTGGCTTTTTGCTTTTGATACACAAAATATTTGTAATTCAACTAATATTAATACAATAATCCATATCTGGAAATGTGTTGTTGTCAAGTTTTGCCCTTTTGCAGTTAGTTGCACTTTTGAGTTTTTAAATTACAAATAGTTTGTTTTTATTTTGTTTGTATTCTTTGGCACTGCAAAGGTCTCAGGGCATCCATTTGAAACGGTACTTTTGATCCCACAAACACAGCACCTCCAGCTGTTTGCCTCAAGGCACCTAGTTATTTGAGATGTCATCAGGCTTTTATGAACAAAATGTAGATTATTTAGGGGTGGTCTAAAGCATGTCTGCGCTGTACAATTGGCAAACTAACAACTGTGATTGACAGCAGCTTGGAGCATTCACAGAGACATTTTCATGGTTTTACTGATCTGCTGCACAGATCTGCTTTGACAAGACAACAAAGGCAACAGTCAAAATCAGTGGTGGCTCTGTTCATTATACAGTCTATGGTCAGGACCCAATAGTAGTTCTCTCCCTGTAAATAAGCTTTAAGCTGTAAAGGATATTTCATCAGTAAAATTAGTCTAATACAGATAATAAATATGTGTATTTAATATGTGCACGTTGCTGTGGATTTACAGTAGAGTGAATGCTGCCAGCTTTAACCAACACACCACAGTTCTCAGCGCTGGCAATTACCTTCATCACCAATCACCGTCTGATTGATACGGCATACTGTGTGCTGATGACATGCACCAGCCTTGATTATATTCATTAGCCCTAGCCAAGCGCCTTGATTACACCCTATGCAAAGTTTTGAAGTGATTGGGGAGAAGTTTAGTTTAGATAAGGTCATGTTCGGATATTAAATTGTTTATTGGTGCAAAATGTGCAGTTGAAACTCGAGTAATCAGTTTAAATGCTGTGTACTTAGCTGTGACTTCTACGACTCAACCACCCTGCTCTTGTTTTGTCCTGCGAAATGGCCCACATGATCTTGGGGCTGGGGAGCTATAATTGGAGCGTGCCCAACCACCACAAATAAATAAAAGTAACTGATAGGGGGCTAAATGAGAAAGCCCAGCCGAGAGGTTGTTTCCATGGTAAATCTGTGTCCGAAGATTGTCTGTGAAGATGAATGTGGGATCAGTTCCATCCCTGAAAGGGTCTGGAGGGGTCTTATCTGAGAGGCGTCTTTTAATTAGAAACTCTATTGTCACTTGTGGTTTGTAAATTGTCCAAAGAGGGTCGTGGAAAGGCGGGCTGGACTGGATAACACATAACACACGCATAGATGTTTTTGAAATCATTTGTATGTTTTTGGCTTGTTTTTGAAATAAAAATACACTGCGTTCTTTTGCAGTCATTGCCAGACACCCAGATAACAATTACATGAAGAGATTTGCTTTAGTGTTAATTATCTAAAGGAATTTTGATGAAGCGGTTTTCTTTGTCTCCATCAGATCGCTGCAGCCGTCCACAGGTGTGTTTCTGGTCACAACCTTCAAGTTCTTTCTTCTCGTCGTCTTGTCTTTCACCATGACCTCTACCTTGTCATCTCTCCCTTAAGGTTTCCTGCTTTATTTTGAGTCCAGGTGATGGGGAGGTCACCCGCCCTGGGTTATTTCTTCAGCTGACATTTTACACTCATCCGTCTGCCCACAGCTTCCTTTGTTCAAGCAAGACTCAATCAGCTCCCGTTTATATGAGTTTCTTAGGAAAGCAAGTCACATAAAGTCTAAAAGTTATTGAATTCCCTTAAAATGTAGTCAGTCAGTCATGTAGCAATCAAAATGTCTGATATGTAATGTCACCATATTAAATCTAGGCTTTAATCATGAAAATGTATAGTTTGTGGGAAAGAGAACTGTGCTTATGACTTCCACAAATCAACAGTTGTCCTCAAGCATGCTTCATTAACTCCAATTGTTTTTTGTCCATCAGGTTCATCTTTCCTCCCATCTGTCTCTTTCCATTCCTTCCTTCACCACTCTATCGACCCTCCTTCCTCTCTCCTCCACACCCCCCTGCCCACTCCCCTTCCCTCCCTCTCCGACTTGTGGTGGTGCCTCATCAGAGACAGAGATGCGTGGCTCTTAAGTGGAGTTAAATGGGCCGTGGACAGCGCTGCTGGCTGAGCTCTGTGTCTGCGGCCATGGCCAGTGACTGACCTGCGCGACATGATGAATATGAACTTAGAGGGACTGGAAATGATTGCTGTGCTGGTGGTCGTGGTCCTCTTTGTTAAGGTTTTGGAGCAGTTTGGATTGTTAGAAGGCAGCTATTATGGTAAGCAAGCTCCTACCACTTGTTGACGTTATGTGAACTCAACGTAACTGCAAAAGAATATCCTTATTGAACTGCTGTGGAGTTAGTGTCCATAAATCAGTTTCTACCTTCAAGTGTAGTGTAATTTTACTGCAACTATGACTACCGGATTTTGCTGCTAATTGTCTCATTTCATTTTATTCACATACAGCAAATATTAAGCTCTTGTTTTGTTTTTTTATATTGTCACTTTGCCTTCATAAATCTCTGTAGCATTCTGACCCATTGCTTCCACTTGAATACTAAGTTTATTAAATCCAAATTGCATTCGATTAGATGGGAAAGTGTGCTTCAACTGTGCTAACTTGTTTATCCCGATGAGAGTGGGACAGCTGATGGCTGAATGTAATCCGGAGGCAGCTGGAACTTGGCTTGTTGTAAAGCTGGGAGAGAGCTGTAGAAAGTTTGGATGGCATTTCATGTTGATGTACTCAGACTGACAAGGTTTGTATAAAATATAACAAACTTATAACTTACAGCTGGCAGGTGGATTATCATGCAGCAATATGGAAAGTGTTATAGCATTTGATTACTTTTCTCACTTTGGTCTCTGTTTTCTGTGTAGCTTTAGAGACAACAATAGAATCAGCGGCCACTTGAGATTATGTTCACACTTCCCTCCAAAGTGTGAATCTAATATTTAGGAGCTGGTCCTTCCTGGCTCTAAACCCACCTGTTATTTATATGCTCTTCTTACTACACCGGCAGCCAAGCTGTTTGCCTTATGGCTGGTTTTGCAAAAGTGAGACGCAAACAAACATATCTCTCTCATGAACTCTCCACCAAAGTACTTACTGCCAGTTTGGTAACATCCGTACCTAATAGTAACATGCTTTTCTATATGGTATAATTAAATTCATCCAAAAATAATTAATTGGCTTCTAGATCATAGTGACTGACATTTGGCATTTGAACATTTTTCAGGCTTAATTTCAAACCAGCAGCATACCTGGAAGTCTATTAGAATGACTGTTTTGATTAAGCTTGTGCTCTGTGATGGGATGTGCTCATTAGGCTTTGTTAAGTACTAATTATTTAATGCTGAAATGTTGACACTGTGAAAACATTGTCACACAGGACTATTAATTAATGCAGTATTTTTTTTAGTTTTTATATTTGATGATTTCAATCACCTGTAAAACCTTCATAAATATTGCAGTCCTGAAGATGGAAGATTGGATATGCCAAGTTGAACAGGTGCTATTTTTAGAACAAACTGCGTGATTGCTTGTACAGTCTGCTTAAATTTGAGATGCTTGAAGAATAACTAGTGCCGCTCATTACTCTGTGGTGTTCTCCCACTCGATGGTTTTGGTTAAAAATAGATTTGCCACACAGCCGGACGCAAATGGTTCTTTTCAGTCTCTGTGCTTGCGTTTGGTGCCATGACACTGAGTGACAGTGGTGTGCCACTAGTGCAGCGAGATTTGACAGATCACAACGGTCTTTGATAAGCCACTTTGAGCAAATGGTTTCCTGCAAAAGGAGTCTAATCTTGGTTTAAAAATATATCTGTGACAGGAAGACAAGCCTATTTTAAACAGTCGTTTGAATGTTGTTTACAAATCGGAGGATTTATTGAAAGATTTGTAAAAGATATTATTGCTATTCTTTCTTGTTTCTGAACACTGGATGTGATGTGATGAAAATGCTACAAACCTCAGGTGCTCTGGTTCTTATCCAAACTACACACAGCTTCCACATTTCAGCTGTTACTAACTTACTGTGACTTAGCCGTCAGTTTACTACAGTAAGTAGTAATAAAGAAATAAAAAAAATTTGAGAAATATGCACTTTTTTAGAGCATTATGGTGTTGTGATATGCCAAAAACAGAAGTCAGAAAGTAACATTTTCTCTGTTAACTATTAATAACTATTTAGACATAACACTTACATTCTTTCACTCCTGTTGTACATAAAATAGCAGCAGCATAAATTCAGATAATCCATGTTTTACCACATAAATGTGATGTGACAGTCACAATATTGTTTATGAATATTTAGCACTTATGGTTATGAGCATCCTGAGAGATATGTCTGACAAGCTTTGAGGCGCCTGCAGCAAAGTAAGGGATTACTTCTTTTTATTTCACAGAATTTCTGTTTTGGTTTTTACAGTGAAAATGTTAAAAGAAGGGTATAACATTAATTTTATTGAAAATATTTCCCAGTACTGAGTCTTTCTCATTAGTAAGACCCAGCTTTAAAGAACATCTCAGACTTAAGCAGTCCCCGGATCTTTGTGGATGAAGGTTTTCTCTTTCTACAGAGGAGCAAGTGACATTTAGCCGATGTGCCAGCAGAGGGAAGCAGAGCTTAGCATCAGAACCAATCACAGAGCCATGTCTCTATAAGAACTGAGATGTAAGCCAAGATTATCCAGCCAGGTTTTATCCAAATGAGTTAACAGAGTGTTGGATGTCTGTAATCTCATTTGGATAAAACCAATCCTTGTAATATGCATGACAGAAGGTCATTAAAAGCTATTAACGTAGTGTTAAATTGTCTCACAGCTAAAAACACTACCACAATTATAACTGGCAAAAGTTCCTAATAATGTGTTTTCTGACAGTGTTAAAGGTTGAAGCGCTCTAAATGTTCTGATTACATTATGCTGCATTGGCAGTCCCGACTGACTATAAATAAGAAACAAATGCAGTTAGGGAGGGTTGACTTGAAATATGTAAATCTCCCTGTGGATCCTTTTAACTGTATTTTACCCTTATTGCGACTTTTTATGCTTCCTTTACATCTTTTCATTTAGTCTAATCTAATTTCACCTTCTAACATCCTAATATTAGTTCTTTTACAATCGTACTGCAGGAGCGCCTGGATTGAACACTGCTAAGTGCTGTTTTTCATGCATTAATTTTACACTCTCATCCATCACAGTAATTCTAAAAGAGCTATTATCTACTAGCTCCTGTTTTTCATTTTCCTCATGCTCAGAGCTGTTATTTGCTGTGGTCTCCGCAGACTCATATTCACTCACATTGTGTTTCACCATGAAAAATGTCAGAACCGAAACTAACACAATACCCCAACTGTTTGATCTGCCTTCATCTGCATTTTATGATGATTTTATTATTAGGTTTCATGAAAATCTCAAACAAACAGAGCACACTGCAACATCAATAAAGTAAAGCCACATATACTTAAGAACTATTGTTCAATTTAACAGCTACCCCATGTCTTTTTGCTTTAATCTGAGAAAGCATTTGTAATTAGGCATTTGCTATTGATTTGATTAGTGCAAATGTCGGCAGCTGTTTGACTTCTTGAAGAAAATGAAAGTTTCTGCTGAGAACAGCGCAAAGCCAGGTATCTTTCCATCTCTGAAAATCAATCATAAGCAGCAGATTAGTTTTTAATTCCATATACTTGATTTACTTATTTAATTTATTTAGGTCAATGCTTTTATGTTTTATGTTTTTTATGCTGTATAGCTCTTGGTCATTTTAGAATACCACAGTTTGAAGAGTACCACAGCACATGAAACATATGTTATCAGCTTTATGCACAACTCTCACACATAACTTTGCCACCTCTCGATATAACTCTCCAAGAAATATGGTGCTATTTACTGTTGCAGTCATTTCCAATTATACAGAACCTGATGCAATTATTTATTTATTAGAAAGTGAAAATTGAGGCCAGTTTTCATATTTTCCCTTTGATCCTTTCTCAGCAGGACTAGCACTGATTCAAAGCTTAACAGAGCTTTATCACATGTATTATGACTAAGCTTCAACATGTTTACACTGATGTATTGGCTACGTAGCTTTGCCATTGATCAAACATAAGCGCTTGCCTTTGTGTGTTTTCTTTCAGGCACTTTAATAATCATGTTCACAATTTCTCCTAGAACTAACCCCTTGTATCGATTTCTCCTCAGCGTTGGTTTCTGAACTCGTCATATCTCATGCTCTGGACAGCGGCTCCAGCCTTGCTCTACTCTGTCTCCTGTTTTATGCTCCCTCGTCCTATTTCTTCTTTTATTGTTCCCGCTAATGCATATTCTCCATTGACCTCTGCACTCAAGTTTGCTTTGACTGGCACTTTGCAGCTGAGGAAAACCACACTGTAAATCACAAGACGCTGCACAAGACGGCCGCGTCCTGCTCTCTGGCCTCACACGTCGTCCAGTGTGCTCTGTCAGAAAGCTTTGACACTGCCAATGTGCCTGAGATACATGTGAAGCAGGTCAATGTTATCAGCTCCAGCACACTGTCCAGAGCGTTATCTTACCGTCCACTGACAGACGATGCCAGCGACTTTTTCTCCTACGATTCAGCTAATCCTCTGGGCCAAATTGGGGAACTGATGAAGGTGCTTGTGCTGAGATAAAGATGACATGTCCCGTAAACTGATTAACATAGATGTTAATGTGTCTGACTATTTTGTTGGTAGCATCATATTATGGAAGAGCTTTGTTCTTGTAAGTGGCACTATCTTAAAACTGGTTGGCACATAAATAATGCTGATTGATGATTTTCCACTAAGAGCATTGTTCTAATTAATGCAGTAAAGGTGTGCCAATGTGTTTTCTATGCATCTGACTTGTAATGTAATGGAATAAATAAATCTACGGGGCGCAGCCATAATATCCTAAGTGGATCCAAGCCCAGCAGGAAAGGAGCTGTTCCCTCCTGGGTGTGGATTAAATACAGACTTGTGTAGGTGCTGTAGGGTCAGAATTTGGAGTTTTCCATAAATTCATCCTCACACCTGGCAGAGTGAGAGCGCTGTATGGCAGTAGTTCTGTGCTAATCCATGGTTGATTGCACACGCAGCCTCACCGAGGGTTGCCCCGGTTCACAGCTCATAATTGCCTTCCCCTTCACAAGCACCGCTTCAGTAAATATGACAGGCTCATTTTAATGTGCCTAGGAAAACATAACCCAAACAATAATAGTGCTTTGCATGCCTGAGCAAATCGCTGCAGGTGTCGCCTAATTATATCAGCCACTTGTACCCTGAGCTGATCTGTAAACAGTGGGACCATCGCCGCCCGTCCACAGACTGCACCACTTTGATTGATGATGGTTACATCCAGCCCAACTTCTACTTTCATTCTGGGCTTATAGAGATAATGCTGGGCAAGTAGTTAATGGGATTCGGCTCTTTGAAGTTGTTTGGTGAGCTATGCGTCAGGGTAATACAAATCCAGAGGTTGTTGCATGGAAATTACTTGTACACCTGCAGTGTGTGATTTTTTTTTTTTTTTATCAGTATCCATTGTTCTAAGCCTTATGAGGCTGAAAATGCCAAACTTATTATCATGACAGTAATTTAGTCTAACCATTTTATTATACTAGTATACAAATGGCCATGTTTGTTTTCACATAAAACTAATAAGGTCTGAATCAATCAATTGGCTCAGGAAAAAAGTGGTGCATCTGTTGTGAAGGAATGATAGTCAGACCGGTGTGACAAGTGTGACAAGTGAGAAATATATGTAATCTGTAAAATCAGTGTCTAAAGAGCTCCAGAAGCAGATGAACAATAAGACGACAGGTTTGTCACTCAGACTTTCCTTATCCCATTCTCAGATAAGGGATTTAAACAGTGACACAGTGACATCCCAGACATGGATGTAGTGTGACATCCAGCAAAAGGCTAGAATAGATTTTTTTCCTTATCTTTATAAAGATATGATGGCATGTTTGATCTGCAGTCAGCCTTTTTATACATCCATCAAAAGTTACCGTTCATCTTTTATATAAAATGTCAGAATGTTTTACTCCAGCTAAAAGGAAGCACCTTGAGCCAAATGTCTCTTTTCCTCTGTTAAGATAAACTAAAGCACTTCTATACTTGGTCTGGTTTATGTATTCTATCCAAGCTGCTTATTTGGCCTTGGCTTTTCTGCTGTTTGTGTAATGCTAAGCAGATGACAGTTGGCTGTAATATTCGCTCTGAATAAAACACTGGTGCAGTTTCCAACTAGCTTTCAGCAAAATAATTTACTCATTTAGCCAGCTGTGTGGAACTAGTCAGGTGCCTTGCTCAGGGCGCAACACAGTATGATTCAGTTTATAGTTTATTTTCAATTAAAGAAATAAATGAGAAGCAGTGACTAGATATCACTGAGGGAGCTTGGAAACCATTCTTGAAGGAAAACAATAGTTCGGGGCATCCATATTCCCTCAAATATCTGTCAAACTGCAGCCGTGACATTCTTTTTCAGTTCCCATTTCCTTCCCCAACGGAAACGCATTTTGTAATTTTAATCTTGTAAAGAAAAATAGCCCTGTCAGCTGTGTAAATGCAGAAATTCCCAAGGTATGCATCTGTCAGGGCTGCTGTGCTGATTGTTTGGAATTTCTGTATCGTTAATGGAAGAAGATGTTCAGTGTAATATTTACCTGTCACCATGTTGATTGAATCATGACTCCTCTAAATATTGAGCGCGTATTGCTTAGTGGAAAAAAAACTCTCCATTTCTCACCCCCTGCTTCCATTTACCCTTGTTGCCTCAATAATTCATTGCTTGGTTGCAGAATGTCCATGCTTGGAAAGGGGTGCTATTGGCCTATTATTTCTGCATATTTTATTAACCGTTAATATTCTGACGACTGTTTGGCAAAGCAATGCCTGAAGCAATGTGTCCTCTTGCCTTTGGGAATCTTGGCAACATTGAGCAAAGCAAAGCCCCTGTTGGCAATGGGGCTTTCGATGTGGCTTTAATGATCACAAGATGCGACTGAGCCGTCATTGATGTGAAGCCAGTGTGCACTTGTTGGCAACACTGCTGTGAAATGTATATCACGGTTCAGAAGTCGCCACAGCATCCGACAGTTCGGATCAGGGAGCAAAAACATGTTGATAAACAAGCAACACACATGACGGGCTACTTGTCCCGTGTCAGAATTTATTGTCAGGGGTTTTATTTTACACAAGAAAAAAAGACTACCTGCTCTATTTGGCAACTTATTCCAAAAGACTTTATGTGACTGATCTGGCTGAACAGGCTGCTTTATGACGGGAGTTTAAATTAGGCAGTCAGTCTCTTTATTCACTAAGTAATAAGCAGCTAGGGTGGTACAGATGCTTTGTTTATTTTCATCAATCAAATACAGACAGCTTTACTGTAGATAGAAATTTGGGTGAATTATAACTCAGGAATGTGTGTTTGAAATTGCGTATTGACTAGGAGTAATCCAGCGCAAGGATGAGTAAAGTGAAAGATGAAATTGGCCGTGGGTCGATGTGATTGGTCAGGGTGATGACTACAGTCTACGTAGGGCCAGTAGATGGTGGTGTCCTCTCATTTGCCACAAACATAGCCTTTTTCCCTCACACATGTGAATTCACTGAATGTATTTTATTTCATTTGAATAAAACGGTAGGATTATCCCCCTTCTGTACATTTCATGTGGAAATGACACTTATTTAACTCCCCCATTCATTTATACTTACTCCCAACACATGCTTTTATGCAACACCTCTTTAAGGCTGTTACAGCACTTTCCCATCTCAATTTGCTTATAAATATGTGCTTGAAGTGGGCTGTAAATCCTCCTGTAAAGCCACATTCTACAAATGTCTTTAGAAATATATGTTTTAGGTTAAGAAATAGCAGTTATCCATGTAGTAGCTGTCCAAGTGAGATGGTTCAACATACGGATAACTTCATAAATAAAACCTCTATAGTTTGTTTTTAGTTCATTATTACATTTACACATAAACGGTCAAGGTTGGCACACAATTAGCTGAACTAATCCTCTTCAAAGCAGTTTTAAGTAATGTGCACTTACGCTGTGAGAGGCAGTGCATCCTGGAGCACCACTCCTCCCCTCCTCCTCATTTACCCTCCCTCCCTCTCACTCCCTCACTCATATCCAGTCTCTCTCATCTTCCCTGCCTTTAGTTTGCAACGAAGCAGCCAGTGTGCCTGAAAGACAGACACGACCACAAACTGTCACAGAAGAGTTTGAGCATCCTGTTTATCTAAGATTTTCAGATGTCTCTTTAAATCAGAGACAGGAGAAAGAAGAGAAAGAGGCAGAAGCCTGGACTCCACTCAAGATCCTGCGAGACTTAGCTTTCACAACAAACTTTCAGCTTTTTCTCGTGTGTGCCAAAGCTGACCACTTAAAGACTGCCCAGACTGGATTTGGTGAGAGCGCGGGCGGGAGGCGGGTGCCGGGAGGCGGCCGGCCCGTGCGTGTGGGCTGGCGTAGCGCTGGAGTGGGTACGGGGCAACTGGAGCTCGGGACCAGGTGGCGGCGCCGGTCCTGGCAGCGTTCCCGAGGGCGACGAGACCGGCTCGGGCTCGGGCTCAGGCTCCGGGTTGGGCTCGGGTTATGGTGGCGCCGAGTGGGCCGAGGGTGGAGCAATGCTGAGTGCGATCTGGGAGACGGAGGGGCTACAGACGGTGGGCATCGTGGTGCTGGTGTTCGCATCCATCAAGCTGCTGCACCTTCTAGGGCTCATCAGCTTCTCAGAGGGTAAGAGAGAGACCAAAATACATCTAATGGTCAAACAAAGAGCAATAGTGTTAGGGTTTTTTTTACGCTAAGTGATCAGAATTCTGTGTAAATACGTCAAAACCCTGAAGCTTTTAAGACTGCATTTGAACGTCTTGGGAGGTTAATTGCGGTTTCCAATGCAAAAGAAGTCTTAGAAACAAATGGATTGTAACAGTAACAGGAAGCTAATATTGATATGGTTGGTAAAAGCCTCTGTACATGTGTGGTCTCAGCCTCTCTATGTGCACTCAGGGACAGCCATCGTATCCTAGTAATGAAGGCCATATAAAAGTTCAGTGGGCACCGTATTTGTCAAGACTGAGTAAACAGTTTAGTTTGGATGTGGTGCAGTTGCCTCATTAAATAAAGAAGAGCCATACTAAGCGCTGTGAGCCCAGTACCACTCCATCCATCACACTGTTTAGTAAGCACCTTATCTACTAATTAGGATAATCACTGAAAGGCTCCATTGCTATATACATATTCTAATAGGTAAAAAAAAAAGTGATGAGAAACGTGATCAAGTCTTTTAAGTGGAAAATTGTGACCCGACCTGGGGGATGTGTTTAGATAAAGCACAGAGCTGTGAGCATCTGTGTATTGGCTGTGGCAGTGTTATTTGAAAGCCACATGGGAGCAATGTTTTCATTTGGGGGAACTGTGAACCTCATGCTCAGAGTAACAGTTTATATGCTTCACCAAACAGTGGCAGGCTCAAGCTCACTTCCCCGCGTACTGCATTTGTTTTCTGAAGCAGCTGACATAATATTGATCCTTTTCTGCTGCAAGATGATACAGATGTCAAAGAGCGGAGCATTATTTGACTGTTAATGTGATTGGTGTTCACACAGGTGTCTCACAGTTTAATCACTGACAGAACATTGGAGACTGTCTTCTGTTTTTTAATTATTTTATCAACTGATAGTAACTGATAGGTGGTGCATATGTGTGTTTCAAGGCACGACCTGAAGGAGCGGTGGACGATAATGAGGATGCAATCATTTACAGCAATAGTCATCAAAAAGAGACTGTAGAGAGTGCAGAGCTGCAGTTAATTCATTTATCCAGGGTCTATATTTTTGGACATTTACATAAGCGCAGTCTGTCTAACGATGTGATTACTCGGTTTGAGATGGTAATCTTTTATATTAATTAAAATGAGAATTAGAAATTCTATCTAAACCATCTAGCACTTTTTAAATTTTTTTTATTATTATTATTATTATTCAATTACCGATTGATTACATTACCAATTATCAGCTCTAACATCAATTATCAAATGGAAGTATACATATTGCTGTAGTTGCAGTATCTGCATGATCTTATCTTAAAAATTACTTTTGCTAATCAAATTTGCATTTTTATTTATTAATGTGTCTATCATCTTTCGCTTATGCCCTTAAGAATTGAAATAAGTTGCTTGAACTTTAAACAACTTTTTAATCATAAGTTGATAATCAAAGAATTCGACATACACAGAAAATAACACCAGAGTCTCTCTGTGTTTCCAGAATTACAGCACAAATATTACTGTACAGGGACAATACTAACCCCCAAACTAACTTTATTACAACTGCTTTATATTTACTTTAGTGAACGTGTTGTCTGAGCCCCTGTTTGCAGCTCTCACCTTTTTCAGTAAGTAAAAGTGTATGTTTTTTGTAAAAGCTCTAGGGAGTGTTGTGGTGCACATGTATGCTTGGCTAAACAAATTCATACAGTCAGACGTGATCACAGCTGGAAGCTGCCCACTACAATCTCATCCTGTACTGCCCGCCACCTGAGCAGCTCCACTGGGGTTTCAGAGGCTAAAAGGTTCTTCTCAGAAGTCTTTGTGTGGCAAACGGTGAGGGAGGTTCTCATCTGGACTCAAGATTTTAACTGGCATCCTTTGTGTACAGGGGAAATAGTGTACACTGTGCCATGTTTTACTGTAGCATCAGCTGGCAGAAGATAAAGCTTGAAGATGTAGGAGAACACACATTGCAAAAGGGGAGGGTCATATCTGTCCTTCTGGGAGTCCCCTAGTGCACAGATTGTAAAAGCTCCAGATCGGGGAAAACACAGTTATGAGGCTCTGCTAGAAATTTGCACCCATGCTGGAGAAATCTAACAAGATCATTGCATCAGAGTGTGCACAATCACCAGAGCATTGTACTGTGAATGTGAGAGAAGCAGCAAAGCCTGGCAAGCAGCTTATGAGTAGCCACTTTAATTATAAATATAGCAGGACTGATTTCTGCATCTGTCCTGAGGCTCATTGTAAGTTCCACTGCAGATGGCTAAGTGCAGGCTAAAGCTTGCCCTGTAAGTGGACGTGGACGTAATAATTTGCCAATAATTTTGTTTTAGATTGCTGTACTTTTGATGCCTTTGGACTGCGTACACTGCAGCATGGTCAGGAGTGAAATGTACTTTCATTTCTACCATGTGACGCATTTCACATGTGCACATTTTACTCACACAATGCAGAGCTCTAAGTATATAGTGCTGAGCAAAGTGTCATCGGGTGCAGACTAATCAGTGTGTCATCCAATGATAAATCACTCTCTGCCTCAGCTACAATCACAGGCCACATGTGCGTTAAAAGTACATTGTTGTCTAAAGATGGCTGGAACACGATGCCATTTGGACTGGTCTGTTGCTATTAACAGACTGGAGCACACACACGGTCTTAGTGCTGATTTCTGTCTAACAAGGTTCTTCTGTTCTCTGTGTCCTTGATGGGAATTTATTGCAAGAGTTGGTGTCAGCACTGACTGGAAGCGCTTTTGCTGCTGTTTTCACTTATTGAAAGTGTTGTGTGTGCTATAACCAATCGTTAACAGCAGCAAATGGTCAGCCCAGGGACATATTCGACAGTGTTGAGGTCAAACATTGGTCAAGTTCCAATTTGGAGCTAAGGATCAAATGGAGGTTGCAGAAACGTGTCAAGTTCACTGTCATGTAATGCATCACAGGAAAACTGCTTTATGGAAACGAGTGCCAGATGCCTGTTGAAATTTTGACCTTTCTGCTGTTGTTTAGTGGCTTTTTCTTGTGATCTAGCAGCTCTGACGTGGCTGTCATCCATAATCAAATCATGTCTGCTCAAAGCTGGCACCGAGTAAAAGTCGTCCAACCAAGTTTCTAAAAAGCCCTTAACTTCCTGCACAGGTATTTATGGTTTGTTTCAAATTGGATACCAGTGAGGGATTAACCACACTGTCAAAAGTGAAAGCATGTTGTTCATTTTGTTAAGTGCAGAACTGCTGCAGCTTTATGGGATTGTTTTTCTCTCTATAGTTATAATCACACATCCATCATCAAAGTTGAGTCAGCAGGACTGTTTAGCTTCTTTTCATTATTTCAAATGGTGGCTTTTAGGATCTGCCCAGTAATTTAATTGGCAATATCTATCTGGGAAATAAATAATACCTCGAGCGAGCAAGAGCAGTTTAAAAGATTAAATGTTTTTCACTCCCTCTCTTACTGTGTAGGCATTGATACAGAGGAAATGCAGGATCTAATTGTGAGTTGTCCTCTCCGTGTAGTTTAAAGGACAACAATCAACTGGGCCAATTAGCCTTTGGCCAATTTCCATGATGCCTCTTTAGAAAGGGAAAGTGATTGATTTAACCTTTGTCTAAGCGTCCTAAGCTGTAAGTCCCTCTTGTCTCTTAGAGAAACATGTGGTTGAGTAGCTTACTGAGAGTGAGAAGAAGCTCCCTGTTGATTTGAGTCGGAAGAGCAAGGGCAAGTATCACTCAAGCAATCAATCTGGAGGCAAACATGGCAGATAATAAATTTTGATAGACAGCGGATGACAGGTGCCTCTAATCCAAGGATGTGATATTGACGATTGTGTTACTTAAGACTCCCAGTGGGCAAGCAGATTGTATTCTTAAAGACGGCTCTAATTAAATGACCTCAGTCTCGCAGCAGTAGAGAGATGCAGTATAATACGTACTGTCTCAGGGGTTGCGCTTTCTAGCACTCTTAAATCTAAATATGCTTTGTGTTTTGGGCGACACTGATTCATATAAATTTCACCAACGTAAACCACAGCAGTATTTAGGGAGGCAGATTCTAAGGGCCTTATTAAAGCAAAATATGGCATACTTACAGTTATTGTTTGTAAAACCCTTTGATAAAACATCTCGAGAGCCTTGAAGCTTCTCATGTGGTTTTTATTTTCAATCAAGGCAAAGAACCAGCGCGCTTGTTCGGCTTGTTCCTGACTTTAATTAGCCAACAAAATGAATAGTAATGTTGCCACTAGAATCCAACTTTAATATTTCCTGCAATTATGCCAAGGACATACGTTCTCATGCATAATGCAGTAGAATCCCGCTAACATTGTGGATAATAAAAAGAATTATTTGGTGGTGTTGTTTTCCTTGTATTTTACATAGAAGTCATTTCTTATTATTGTTACTCTTCTTTAATACGGTAGCTGTACTTTGTTCCATCTATTCTTAATAATGTTTTGATTCTTGTGTTTCAACATTGTTCCTGGACCACAGGAATTCACTCATAGCTTTTACTGAAAAAACATCCCCGGTGAGAACAATGCAGTGATGTGGATCAGCGGGGTGCACCAGAGAAAGAGGCTATTGGAGAGAGCTAATGCCTGCCCCATTACCAGTAAATATTATTAACTAAACATTTTAGAAAATGGAATGGCAAACACACCATAAGTCACTTAGGTATTCAGTGTCAAAACTTTTTAATTTCTTACACAAGTAAGTTGTGTAAATAAAAACATAATCAGGTCTGGAAGCCATTGGGAGTTTACCCTCAAATCTTATTTCCCTGTGTTTGCATACTGTGTTTGTCTTTGGGTTGAGCCTCTGTAATAAATAGATCAGGTTAAATTGGATTTCACACGGTTTGAGATCTTGTGCAAATCGTAACAATCGATATGCTGTTCACATGCGCTGAATAAAATGCCATTATTTGACTTGAGTGGTGTCGTGTCAGGCCACTTTCCTGTCAGTGCAAGAATATGAAGGACTCTTTCCAAGTGAGTCAAAAACCCTCTAGGCCTTTTCTATACTTCTGTCTTTGTCCTGAAAGCTTTGAACTTTGAAGTTTAAAAGTGTGACAAATTTCTCTTACTTGTCTGTCCTCTGTAATCTTTCTAATCACCGGTGGAAGAAAGGCCAGGGGACCTTTCTATCTCTGTCTTTCCAAGGTTTTCTTTGAGATGTGCCACTATTGGAACACATCCAGGTGACAAATGACTGTAATTAAAAACATAGACTGCTTTTTCCCCTGGATTCCAATAAGTGCCTTGGCCCTTCAGTGGACTGTCATTATGGCCGTCGCGAGAGTATACGCTACCTCATAAAGAAGACCATTGGAGCGCAGTATGTGCAGTCACTCTAGGTCTGTTGAGAATCCCAAAGCACAACATTTTACTTGATGTCCACTCCGAGGCTGATGAAACTTTCTCTCGGGTTTTAAGTTGTAGACGTGGGGTTGTGTATGTGTAAGTGTATGAATTCAGAAAACAGTGGTTAATGTTTTTTGGTTGGTTGATAAAGTTGGTTTCTACTATTATAAGAAATGTTTTATTCGGAGAGTATGGGTTTTTAGGGTTGCAACAGGCCAATGAGCTGGAGCAATGGGGAAAACAGAGCTAGAACGAAGAGGGAGTCTTTCTGGTTGGTTATCCACACCACAGTCCATCTTTTATCACGCAAAAGTGAGGACAATATGAATTATATATATAGTAATGTACAGTAATACACAGATATTGGGAAAGGATGTATCTAAAATGAATAAATAGAAGTCCTAAATGTAATATTTCAGTAATAAACAAACCCATTTACAAATAATGCATTTATCTCTAGTCTATTGTATACAGCAACTGAATTTACAATAATTTCCCATTCTTTCTTTTTAAGACGGCTGCCTCTCTGTGCTTTTTAAATTTCATCCATATTTCCTGCCTTTGGAAATAAACAGTTGGAGGGTGCTTGATTTAATAACAGCATTGACATATTGCCCTGGCTGGCTCTAATCTCGGTGCTTGTTTGTATTTGGGCCCACCGAATGGGAACAAATGGTAGCGCAGCATCCTCCTCCCATCATCCATGTGATTGATCTGATATCAAATGAGCCTTTCTCATTACAATTACACAGAGGGGGCTGTGTTTGAATCACTTTTCTTTTATTAACTTGGATCCTCAGATCTGCCGAATTCTAATCAGCAGATGTCCGAGCGATGGCTTTTATTTGTAAAGGGGTTATAAAATGTACGGCCCTACAAATAGGATTTCATTAAAGCAAAGCTGAAAAGGTGTGAGACATTTATCTTCCCAAGTCAGAGCTAGAGATACTAGCTTTAAATTACATTATATTTCATATTATATTGTTACATATTTACATAAACAGTGTGTGCAACCAACAGCTCTTTCATTTAGAATAAAACAAATGTTTGACTGCAATGTAATTCAGTTTTTGGAACATTATAAAAAGGGGCCAAGATATCATCTGCATCAACTGAGAAATAACATAATGAATAATGCATAAACATAGCCACAGTATTTTTGCCAGTGGAGTATTCAGCTGGGAGATCACTGCTGCCAGTTGCATTGGTGTAACTGTAGAGGAGCAGGTCAGTTTGATATCACACTGGGTTTATCAGGACTTGTGACAGCATCGATAAAACCCACCACGGTCCATCCTGCCAGACACTGCACATCTGTCGCCCTTGGGTGTCATTTCTGTTAATTGCTGGGTGCCTCAAAAAAACAGCACACTACTTGGACTAAACACTGGAATGAGGCGTTCACTGTCATTTCACGTCGATACAAGAAATATAAGCCTCAAGGCTGATGAGAGTGCTCCTTTAATTCCACTCTTGAAATGGCCTGATGTATCTGCCCCAGAGGTTTTTCTGAGTCATATGTAATTGCCCATTTGAAAATATGACCTTATGAAATGTTTCACCCTGCCTCTGATACGGAGTTGACCTTTAGAGATGAAAGAGTTTACAATCAAAACTCAAAGCAATATTGATCAGCTACCGTAGCATGTGGCCAATGATTAGTTTCCATTAAATGAGTATATTTGATTTTTGGATCGGTAAAACTGGGAAAAAAATGTGTAATTTGCATTATATTGCATCATTCCCTGGAAAAGTATAGTCTAATGTGATGAATAGAGGCATGCTGCAATGGCAATCTAAATTAAAACATCCCCAAAAAGATGACAACTCTTACTGTACTTTTATAATTCTGCATTAAAGCAACAAAATCAGACACAGACCCAGGAGCAAATGAAGAATGACTATTTGCCTTTGGGGAGTTGGTTTCCTGTGGCAGAATCTTCTCTGGCTGTTAACTGCAGAAGTGCAAACATAAACCATGTCAGACGTGGCATTTCTAAAGGTACATGTCCTCGGGGGGATATTCCATAGTGCTACAGCTTTATCATGTATTTTCTTGGACTCATACGGAAACCAACCGAACATCCATTATATCAGTGAACGTCAAAGAATCAGCACTTTAACTCCAAGTGATGAATTTCTTCTGAACTGTAAGTGTTTGAACCAGAATCACAAAGCGATACAGTGATGCAGAGATAGGAAACCAGTGCAGCTGCATGAAATCACTCAAAGAAAATACTTGAAAAGTCCTTGGAAATGACTTTAGATGATAAGTTGCCAGAGGCAGTGATAGTCGAAAAGCCATTAAATGACTCTAGTTCATGACTGGTCCTGTGTTTACATATTTAGACCTTAAATGGACAGAGTGCAGCCGTGTGATGAACCTGATATCCACAGATTGGTTGGTTGATGTTCTATGAAGCAGAAGAGTCTGTATTAGGAGCCGTCCCGACTGGAGATAGGATCAGTGCGGAGTTTGGTTCGGTCTTTAGTTTGTCACTGACAGCTCTATTGACAGTGGAGGCTTATTGATGAGATGTCTTACCTTGGGTCACACGCCAAGGTAAGGTTGATATCTTCTCTTTTTCTCAGTTCAATGTTGGCAGTTTAGATGTACCACAGTTGGTTAAACACCACCTTTTTCATTCTCTTGGGGAAACTTTATTGGTTCATAATACAACTTCAGGATAGCTTGGTTTTCTATAAAATCTGTCAGAAATTCCCTGTAATAGGAATTTGATTTAAGACAACCCATACTATAAAATGGATATGGATTTGGTATCACACAGACTTCAGGCTTTATTTTTATTTCATTTGTTTCAAGTGTTACCACCTGTGTCATGGAAAAACTACAAATGTAGAAGGGCAGGCTAATGTTTGTCAAAACAAAAAGGAAGTTAGCCTAACCCTTTTCATTATTTAAAGGGGTTTCCACATTACCTGGTTGGAACATTAAGTGAAACCTAGAGAAGTCACTGAGACTCTATTAATTAAGAGTTTGCCACTCACTGTAAGGCCACTAATGAAGCTGTATTGGGTACTGCTACCGGTAATACTAGCATGTAAACTGTCAGAAGATGAGTTGTGGTTCCTTTGAGTCCTGGCCTAGTTTTTAAGTCCTGTCTCATTGGCGCCAGGGTGCTAAAGGGACAGAGATCCCCACACACTATGCTACTATCACACTGACATAACTACAAAGTGAGACATAAAATTGAGCATGTAAAATGGACATTATGGTCCATGTTGTCTTGTAAAAGTAAACATGCGCAGTAAACTCACACATTTCCAATTACAAAGCTATTGAAACTGCATCTTAAATCAGGTTGTAGAAGTTGCACTTACTGTACTAAATGTATCTGTCCCACATGGAGCACTAGGCTATTATTGCCCCTGTGTAGTGCTCACTATACATTGACCAAAACAAAGAGGCAGTGGACTCAGCAGCACACTTCATCAAACTGTTCAGCATAGAAGCCCACCCAAGACTGTATTGATTCTTGGTTGACTGAAGACATTTGTGTATAAATGATATAGATTTATCAAATGTTTATAAGTCAGCCTTTTTTCAGTTAATAGATCACATTGATTGAAGGTTAGGAGGTGTTGCCCTCAAGCGTGGCCTTACCTTTCAGATAAATGCTGAAACCTTATAGCGGTATAACAGTGATTGATCAGGTCATTCTGGGTTATTACAGTGACTCTCGTTTTTCTTAGTTTAGGAATTCACTGATGAAGAGGAAGACGCGGTGCAGTAGACCGTTTAATGGCTGGAGTCTACAAAGCTAGTTACACTTTGTCCCATGGTATTTACATTTTGCTGAGCCACCCTGTGTTTATACCCCTCTCTTGGCACTCAATCTCACTCGCCTGTATTGCTCCGGGGCAAAAATGTCTGAGACAGCTTTGTTACTCCTGGGCTGCTGTGAATTACATTTCTGATGAGCTGTACAGTCAGCTATGACATGCTATTACAGCAGCAGTCTCTCAACAGGCTGCAGAGTGCAGTTGACTGGCTTTTCTTTCAGGAAGGCAAAAGGACCGCATGGCTCTGTGTGTGTGCACGTAAACTAAAACGGTTATATGTACAGAACCCATAGAGTCCTGTGGGTTTTCTTAATGGAATGGGATTTCAGGGCAACAACACTCAAGTTAAAGTATGTAAAGTTACCAACCACATGTCTTAGAGTACTTCAAACACAAAAATGTGAAAAAGAAAACCACAACACATGATGCCTACATAATGGTCATGGTTTTCCTATTTTTGAGTTTGTCAGTGTACAGTCTACTTTTCAATTGATATCTACCCTTTGTGTGAGGTGTTTAAATAACCTTTGTTAAAGCGTGCCATAATCACCAAAATTAAAAAAAATGAATGCTCATTTTATGGGGCCTGTTTTATATTGAAATGTATATTCAAATAAGCAAATCTTAAAGGTGTTTGTTTGCCTTGTCACTCATTAAGTTAAATCCCCCTACATTTTTTATATATATATTTTTTTTTTTAAGGTTAGGGTAAGTTTTTTTCATTAAAGAATGAGTAAACTATCTCAACAGTGTTTTCACCACAGTGTGCCGGAACAGCAGAGTAATAACCTTTGACCTTTTGTGGGTAAGTACATCGGGGCTCAGTAGGAACCTCCCGCAACATTATCACAAACAGTCAAACGTCAGATCCACTTTATCAATAAACTCAAAGGGCAAACATTAATCAGACAGCCATGACTGCGTGCTCTTTTCCCGCCTGATTACTCGCTGTGTCACTCATGCTTGTTATTATTCCTCTTCAAAGATCAGTTTTTAGTGTCTACCATCAACAGTCATGCTTTAGCTCTGTTGGTGACAAACTACTGCAGATGAGAATGTGTCATCTGTTTCATAACTCAAAAACAAGCTATGACCACATTGTCCTTGAGCTCTGAAGTAGAGAAGATGCATGTGTGTAGTACATAGAGTAAATGGCTCTGGATAAAGCCAGCTCGTTGTCAAGGCTAATATATCTTAGTAACAAAGGCAACATCTGTGCTGTCCAGCTTCAGTGAGGAGACACTCAGACGTCTCCTCTCCTCTCAGGGTGGAAGGTGTGTGTCAGGCAGCTAACGAGAATAGATGAAAACTCTCACCGACGTCCAAACATGAAGTT
Source organism: Rhyacichthys aspro (assembly GCA_036850595.1). Taxonomy (NCBI): domain Eukaryota; kingdom Metazoa; phylum Chordata; class Actinopteri; order Gobiiformes; family Rhyacichthyidae; genus Rhyacichthys; species Rhyacichthys aspro. Next base: position 6,770,534 of record CM072165.1, read on the forward strand.
ATTGTGTCATTACCAAGGGCAGGATGAACTAGCCTCAGGATGTTTGCCAAGAGGTTTTTCAGTGAGGTTTGCTGTTTGCCAAATATGAGCTAAGAGCTTTTGACCATCTGTTCTGCTCAGTAGTCATATTTTAATTTATTTCAATTCAATTTAAGGTTAAAATAATATAACCACTTACTGCAAGTTCAGCTAATTCAATAGCTCTTGTCTTTAATTAATTTGCATCACTACTATTAAATCCAAACAATTATCTAATCCACTCAAGTTTGCATTTATTATAGCTGTATCACCTGTCAGCATCTTGGGGATTTCTTTGTAGGACATACATGCACAAAAATTCAAAGAATAGATCATTTTTTTGCAGATGACTTTGGTAAATGTCACCACACTAAATTGTCACATGGACATTTTTTCTCAACCTCAGAGAGATTAGGGTAATTGTCACCAAAGAAATTTACAATTAAATTTTTAGCGCCAAACAAAAGGCCTGTCCTAACTCCTGCAGCCCAGTTATGAACCCATCATTTCAAACAAAGCCACGAAATTAACTGTAGACTTAAATGAAAAATGGTTCTTAAACCCGGCTGCTGCCTTCAAACTTTACAATAAAATTTTAAGAATAGCCCCTAGCGGGAAAGGAAATAGGCTGCAGTGCTTTTTGGCAAGGCTGCAAACTTATTAGTAAATCACTTTCACACTGAGCGGGCCGATGTATATGACATATTCCAGTTTTTTTCTCTTTTGTGGCCACTGATTTAAAACCTTGGCTAGGGCACTTTAATTTACTAGTGGTATATCACGCTGCTTGGAGTAAAACATAAAACTTTTCTTCTTGCATGTTTGGCTATGTGTGAAAAGAGCTGACACCTGATGACAGATAGAGTGACACTGGTGAGGTTACAGGCTCCATATCATGTTTAGAGGCCATCTTTTACACTGATGGTTCACAGCGTACTTGAGCATTGTTAATAAGTAATGTAACCCAGTGAACTACTTGTTCTGGACATGAAGCAGTGCCATATTTGGGCAACCTTGAACCTCTAGTGCACAGCTGTTGGGGTTTACATGAACTGTCACTCAAACATCCTTCCTCCCACATTCCCCCACATGTGGCTATTGGTATCATGACATAGACCAAATAAATCTGCAAAGGTTGGGCCCTTGACAGACCAAGACCAAGCCAGGCCAATAAATTTATGCTCAAAAGTGCTTTCTGCAGCATGTTCACAGTGAGAAGCAGATCTAGACCTACACCTTCTTTTTATTCTGTAAATGTTGTGTTGTTGTCCTGAAGAACCCTCCCTGAAAGCCGCCTGAATCTGAATCCCTCCTGACTTGCATGTCCACTTTACCAAAATGTGCTGAAGCTGCCGGTTGCCTGGGTAACTCTTAGACCTAATGCTGTATTTCCCAGGTTACCCTCAGATTGTCCACAAGCGCGGAGTGAGAGCTCGGCTCATGAGGCTCTTTCCATGCTCCACTACCAAAAAGCCATCTTCAAGTAATCAAAGCAAGTGGCTCGTCTAAAGCTTTCTGTCTTTTTCTGTCATTGTTGTGACTCTGGTGTTTTTACTTTTGTTATTGTCTCAATACAGGTCTAGACTGTAGAGTTGTCAAAATATCTTACATTGGTTGATTTTCCACAGTCCATATTACAGATTTTGGGGTTTGTGGATGAAAACTGTGGAAGTAAGCTATTGAAATGAATAACTATATAACCACAAAGCTGTAAATTATGCTCATTTGGCAAACTAACAGTCTATGTGTACTTTTATGTTCTATTAATTAATGTCACCTAAACACACTTGGCTCCAACGTAGCAGGTTAATTGTCATCTATTAGAAGATGTGGCCTTTGGCTGCAGGCCGACGTAAGAGCAGCCTCAGGGCTAATGAGGCATTTAGACACTGTGTCACACCTCGGGTCTATGAGGGGCCCTGCACCAACAAGACAAGTCAAACAGTGCTTCGAGGTCATAGTGACTGTGAGACAGGGCCAGACAGCATCTGGCTTCATTACAGACCATTAAAGAGCTGCACAGAGTTCAGCCACCCTCGTCATAAGCTCTTTGCAACAATGACTGTGCTTGGGAAGCTTCAATAAAGCTAATTACCTTGGCTAATTCAAGTAAGGGAAATGAAATGTTTACTTGGATTTGTAAAGTTAAAGGTTTAGAATATTGGATTGTTTTGTCAAAAACTTCATAAATGACATATTCATACATTTTTTTGCTTTTTAAAGAAGCACATGTATTGTCTATACATGCATATGGTTCTTGTGGCAAATGCAAAGGGATATCTCCAACAGTCACTAAAAAATAAACCATGTATTCATGTGTGACCTTCTCTCTTCTTCCAGACAGTGTTGAGGATGAACTTGAACTTTCTACAGTACGCCATCGCCCCGAGGGCCTGGAGCAACTTGAAGCTCAGACTCGGTTCTCTCGTAAGGAGCTACAGATTCTGTACCGCGGCTTCAAGAATGTAAGTAACTCATATATCCACCTAGCATCTCAGATGATGTCCAGCGTATGAACTTTGTTCTCTTTCCTAAACATGACATCTGATTTTTACTACACATTTGAAGACAGGGCTGTTGATTATCTGACTTCAGCCTGCTAATAAAGCTCACTTTTTTATATGGTCATCATATTTGTTTGCTGGTGCAGCATCCATAGCACAGATAATGCTGAATCATCCACATCGTGTGTTAAATGTTACCTTGTCAGAAAATGCTTACAAGAGAAAATTGAAATGTAGGTTTGTTTGAGCTGACAATTAGGTCACTTTTGAAAGCCAGAGCAGAACATTAGTGATGAGCCATCCGGGTCGGCCAGAGTCCTCAACAGCAGCCCATATCAACATCGCTCCATTGTGACCTCTGGTGCGAAGTATAATGAGATGACCCAGAATTAACTCAACCCAAATTGTCTACCAATGAAAGAGCAACAGTGCTGTGATAGAGGAATTCCCATGAGGCTTTAGTTTCCTGCCAAGCCTGCTCAGTGCTCCAGCCCAGTCCTCATGCAAAGTCTGCCCATTATTCTGCTTCCACTAGAGACACTGCAAGAGCTACGGAGTGTACTAATGAGGGCTTTAATTTGTGCCACACACTACCTGACTTCTTGGGTGGGAGACAGAACTGAATGTGAATAGACATTCTCATCAAATTTTTTGCTTTAATGTTATAGCATTTGACTCTTATTGACAAAGAACTATCACTTTTGTGCAATTAGACCCAGTTCACAAAGCTTATGTCTAGACTAGCTCGCACTACAAGACCATATTTAACCAACTGTTGTGTCAGACACATAGGGTCATAAAAGCACAACACTCACCAGCAACATGTTCCATCCAGTCATTTCCACAGATGGCCTTTTCTGTCCCTGTTTGGATTATATCTCTGACATAAAAAGCCTCCAGATACATGACTACTCTGGACAAAAAGACTAGATGATAACAAGAAATATGTTCCATTTCATGTTTTTTCTTTTTATTATCAAATTGACATGAGGAGGATATTTTGTTTTGTCACTGTGAATGATTGATTTCAGCCTACACCACAGTTTGTACATATTTCCATTTTGTTTTTCATTTTTTCAAGTAATACTGATGACAGCTGCAGTTTTGCTATAGCCTTGGGGTACGTTTTGTTATTTTTCATTCCAACGAACACTGTGAATGACAAACTTCTACTTATCACATAAAATATAGCAAGATATGTCTACAGGAAGTTCTCTCAGTTCATTAACCAGATAAAATTGGAGAAATATGGAAAAACTCACCATTGCTGGACATTGACCCTGAAGGCAGCCTTTTAACGCCTTGCAAACTAATAGGAGCTGATGAGAGTTTTGACCCATTGTCCTTGTGCCCAGTGTTTAAAGCAAATCAAGTACCTCTAATGTGGCTGAATGAGGTCATTTGTATTGGCAACAGCCTTCATGCTTCATTTACAGGAAATGTGGTCAAAGTGCGAAGTAAATCAAGCAGAATGTCCAGTGGAGATGCAAATATCACTTTTGAGTTTCTCACACTTGAGTTGAGATTTGAGCAGGTCACTTTGTAATATTTAAAGCCTGGGATCCTAAACCCTCTGACCTTAGCCTACAGGAAAAGAACAGTGTATTGTCCTCACGTCTGGCTCAATGTACTGTTCTTTCACAGTTCATAGTCTGGAGCAGCACCTCGGGCATTAGATTAACGTCTCACACTTTTCCCATTCCATCAGGACGGCACCAATGCCTCCGCTCGCAGGTTTGTCCAAGCCCCCAACACTGCTTTCTCTCTCTCTGCCGCATCGCTTCACAAGTCCCACGAAGGAATTTCATGCCTGGACGCTTTTGCATTTCACAGATTGTATTTGTTATTTTCTTACCATGGTTGAGCTAATTTTACAAGCGTATCAAATGAACACAAATCCATTCTCTGACCTCTCACTCTAATAAGACAAGCGCTGAGTTGTGTCATCCTCTACAGCGCCAAATAAAACTGCCATTAAATCTAAAATGATGATGCTTTATGGTTCCACCTTTGGAACAAAAACAACACTGACATTTCAAGATATGATTATTTAAATGATACACCATAGAGGCAATTTAAATATATTCATGGTTTAAAAGAATCTAGTGTAGAGTTTACATCTGAAAGTCTTATGTAGAGAACGGTGTAAGTGCAGCTTTTTTCTCTGCAAAATCTGACTTAGTGTTTTAGTGGCCTTGAAGGCAGCCATTTGCTGAACTTCAAATCGAAATCTCAGGCCAGAGTGTTAGACACGGTGATGACTACATAACTGGCTGCCTCTGCTCTCAATCAAAAACCTGCCAATGTCATCTCAAAGCTGAAACGATAAAATACAGATGGATTCTGACTTAAATGCGAGGCTCACACCACAAGCTGTTAAGTTTTACTGACATTTCATTTTCCTTCAGGTTTGTAGAGACTACTTAGAAGGCACAGCTCATTTGGATGGTAGCCATTCATATATTATCATCATACTTAATCAATGTGTTGTTAGTGTTGACAGCTGTAATTGCCCATCTGTGTTCAGACACACCGTTGGGTGAAAGGATGTGCTTTTTTAAAAACCTCCCTGTCGTCTTGAAGAGCTTAATTACTTGACTCTTCTCTACAGTACTTCTACAGAAGGTCCACTGTTGACAGCCCAGTCACTACAGAGTTGTACAACACAAACAGTGCTCTAATGAACGGCAAGAAATAGTGTCTGTGTTAACTTCATAGAGGCTGGGAAGTAGCTTTGCCTTTTAAGTGCATTCATTTGATGTAGGACCTTAGTATGTGCTAAAAATAATCATGTTTGACTTTTTGACTTTTTTGTTTAATGAGATACCTGTATTCTGTGCAACCTGCATTTCTATGTGTCTGGTATACAAAGGAAAGCAGGAACTATTTCTTTTTTAAATCTTTTTTCATCAGTTTAAATGCTTTGTGATTTACATTTTGAAACAGAAACACTACAACAAATTATCACTTGGTTTGTAGCCATATTTTACATACATTATGTCTGTGGAGATTTTTAGTTATGCAGGTCATCCTATAAAAAACAGGCTTAGAAGAAAGCATCTTGTAATAGAATAAACTAAAATTGCAAAGTCCCTTGGATCAGAGACAAAATGCCTTCAAAAATTATACTTGAGTTTCTTCTTAAACCTTTCTGTATTAACATGAACACAGAAAAATGTGATTTATTTATAGATACTTTGTACATAAAGCTGTGAAATGTATACAAGGCTTATAATAACAATAGTCTTGGCCACAGTCACTTAATGTACATAAAAATCTATAACATACATCAAAGTCCAGTGAGTGTAAAATCATTTTAGGGAGCCTGTCACTTGTGCAACTGTGAAGCTTCAGTCTGAGTACTTTCCCTAAGCCAAATCTCAATTATTGCTTGCCAGAAAGTATTCTTCTCTACAAAATGGCAGAAATAATCACAGAAGCTGGCCCAAGCATATAGGCTATGGAAAAACACATTAACTAAGGCTTTGAAAGCTAACACATCATGTGGCAGAGTGGCATTTCCAAACATATATCTCCATTTTGTCTATTTCTTCACCAAAATGTTTGACCTCATACTATTTCATAAAACATGTTTGGGACAAAGAGTTGAGCAGTGATTTACCTTGAATGACACTGAGCCTTTTTGAGGGAAGTGTGATCCTTCTGTCTCCTTCCCTCAGCTGTGTTTCACGATCCAGCTGGACGTAATTGGTGATAGAAAGTTTCTCATATTTTAACTTTTCACTCCTCACTCTCAGAATAAGTTCAAGTCAGTCCATCTCTCTGGCTGATCTCATTTCACATAAGAAATGGTATTTCTCTTTGTATCTATTCTATAACCATGTTAGAAGATATATATTGTGGAAAAAAGCAAAAAAAATATGCCTCGTGCTCTGAAGATTGCCAATACAGGTGAACCATTTCCTGAGTTGCAAAACTCAATATCCTGCGAGTGCTCCAAACACCCAGCCTTGCATTCGACAGAAATTGAACCTGCGAATCTGCCTGTCTTTATTACACCATAAACTCAGGGCAAGGTCATCCACCACATCTTTGAAAAGAACCAGACTCCTTTTAGAAGCCTTACATAAGATTCTTCAGTTTATTTCCAGAGACACTGCCACAGGTGGGTGACTTTGAGTGGCTTAGCTGTAGTTTAACACAGGGAATTCAAGTCAAGCCCAGCTACCTTCATCTAGCTGTAAGTTTTCAATATAAAAATGATGAAATGGCTTTTGATTTTCTCTCTCAGGAATGTCCTAGTGGAGTTGTCAATGAGGAGACTTTTAAAGAGATCTACGCGCAGTTCTTCCCACAAGGAGGTTAGTGTCATGTTTTCACAGCTTGGGTTACATCTTACAACTGTGTCTCATATTTCCTAATGCTAGTTTTTCTCCCACGTTTACACAAAGTACTGTCCACAAGTTCAATGGAGTGCTTTTTTTTTCAGCCTGGAGACGCACACTGGTCTCATAATGAAAAGATACAAGCCGAGGAACACACAAGAAGCCTTTGATATATTTGTAGAAAGTACAAAGGCACCGCGGTACATGTAATGGTGTAGGAAACAATGATAAAAACCACTCACTGCCTTAACATGAAACAAGGACCGTGCTTTTGTTTTCTTTTGAAGTTGTTTGAAGAGTGCAAAGTGTCCTTCTGAATGAGCACATGTAAGGACTCACTTTAACTGACACCTACCATTTACTGTGTGTGTTGTCTCTCTAGACGCGTCAACATATGCACACTTCCTGTTCAATGCATTTGACACAGATCACAATGGATCTGTGAGTTTTGAGGTAAGCAAATTAAGCCGCCTTTTAATTTATCTACTCTCACATTTAGTATCAAATTTCAATCCTAGTCGTCCACCAATTTAAATTTGAGTGTAAACGGGGGTATACTTTTTGTGTATAGCTGTATGTAGGAACCTAAAATCTAAAATGGCACATATATTTAAATTTTTTAGATTTATCCTTTTACATAATGCACCAGACGTCATGCTGCTGTATTATGTAACCTGTAACCCCAATCATTTTAATTTAGTGCAAGTAAGTTCAAATAAATCAACATGTGATAAATATTTATAAGGAAGGAGCATATTTGCTTATTAGGACAGTAAAGCTGCCATTATTCTAAACCAGAGCTCTTCTGGTTAATGTGAAGTGTATTCCATTTGAAAGTACAGCGACTCCCTGGGGGCTGAAAGGGATTATGAGTCTGCTAATCATTTGAATAATGAGGTATCTTGATTTATGATGTTTGCAGCTTCCCTGTTTCATCATGGCTCTAATTAATGCCTGACATCGTAATACCAGTTTGATGTGTAAAATCAGCCAAAATCTGTTAACTGAAAACCAATAGAAGCTTGACCAAAATTGTAAATGTAGTTAATTACAAATAAGAAAAAAAAGAGAATTCTGATGTCTTTTTCTTCAGGATTTCGTCATGGGCCTGTCTATTCTTCTGCGAGGTACAGTGCAGGAAAAACTGAACTGGGCCTTCAACCTGTATGATATTAATAAAGATGGATACATCACTAAAGAGGTGAGATATCTGAAACCAAAATAATCTTCATGCTTTAATCTTGAGCTCATATATTTATTACACCTATAATTTAATGTATGAAGTTTAAGTGGACGTGACTTCTATACTGCAGTACTTTATAATGGTTGTCAAATCATTTATTATACATAAATAAGTTAAGAAATATGAATGTAACTGGCCTTGCTTTATGTTGTATTGAAGGAAATGTTGGACATTATGAAGGCCATCTATGACATGATGGGCAAATGCACATACCCTGTCCTCAAAGAGGAGACACCTCGCCAGCACGTAGAGGTTTTCTTTCAGGCAAGTGTGTTGACATTTACAAGAGACTTGTGAGAGTTGCTCTGCTCCTTACCTTCAATTATCTGTATTTAATAGAAGATGGATAAGAATAAAGACGGAGTGGTTACCATAGATGAATTCATCGATTGCTGCCAAAATGTAAGCAGTAATACCCCAAAAGCACCCCCACCTCCTGATGGCACACTTTCTCATTCTGTTGTTTTCTTGTGTTTGCAGGATGAGAATATCATGCGATCAATGCACCTTTTTGAGAATGTTCTTTAACTTTTGGCTGACTGCGAGGCTGTAGAAGAGATCTTCATCTTTAGCTTGGCCCAGTGACAGACTTGGACTCATACTGTGTACAGTGTGCTATGCAGACTTTTGATCATAAACATAACATTGCTCATTACTGTGGGCCACAGGTAGGAGTAGGCAATATAGTTGGAATACTCTGGAATTAATTGCCACTTAAGTATTTTGTCGAAACAGGTGACACTGAAATAAAGACGAAAGGTCCCTTCAGCTATAGCTGAAAATGAAAATAACAAAATCAGCTTCAAAGGTGATTTTTGCATTGTCTGTGGAGTGTCTTTTTATTTTCTGAACATTTTGTTCCGCAAACAAATATTTCAGCACCGACACATGGGGATTAAAGGTGTTTCCTACAAAAGACTTTGTTCTTTTTTGTTTCCTCTTGCTTTTATTTTCTGCCAAGTGAAATCACTGTGAATTTTTACAGCATCAAAACCTGAAGTTGGCTTCTGAATATCTCCACACCCGTCCCTGTTCACACTCCAGATAGTTTAGTGCAAACTGGCTCTTGACTCCAGAGTCTTCCTACCCTTTTATCATTGTAATCTGTGGTTTTCTCTTTCATTAAAAAAACAACTTTTTGCCTGTATATATTATAGATAATAGATAAGAAATATATGACAGAACTTTTCAACTTTGTCCATGTTTACTTGCCAACAATATTGAGACAATACAAGGATTGTATTGATGTCAAATCGGACCATAACATTGGTTTGTCTACTGAAGCACACAGGTAGCTATATTAACCATGAGTATAATGTTAGACAACCATCTTTGTCATAAGAAAAATGCTGCTTTAATTGTATTTCTGTTTATCTGTGTATGTCCATTCCAGGTAAAGTACAGCATATATCAGTTTGTTTTAGTTTATGAAGCGCTGTTGAGGAGTTTACATGGGCAGTGTTTGAGATTATTTATAAGGAATGCTCATTGTACAAAGGTTTGTCGGTTGTACAGTATTAAATGAGAATTCACTCGAGTGAATATCAGGTGTTTAGATTTGTTCATATAATTCACTGTTTTTAATGAGGTCAGACAATTTGTTTATATAAATGATGTAACTTTCTATTATAGTCATCTTTTTGGCTTAATCACACCCTGCTGATTTTCAGTTCCCTGTCGTCCTGCAGGCTAACGTCCAGCAGCACTTAAGCTTGACCGGTTCCTGCTGCCTGCAATTACAACATTGATTGACCTCAAATGTGAGCAAACACAGGACATGCTGGGTAAAAGCCCCTCTTACTGACATCCCCTCACTCACTGGAAAAGATTGGATTATTGAGATCAGAGTGAGGAGATGGTGTATATATTTTATTTTATTAGGACATTTCAACAATGAACTTTGATAGTACTTTCAAATTGATAACCACTTACTAAACACACAGTTTCTCCTCAGTGATGCATGTTGGCCCTTTAATAGGTTAAAGACATAACAGAACGTTGCTAATTTGTAATTTTTGAATCATGTTATCAAATGTAATGTGTATATTTCCATCAAGAGAAACTTCAAATCTGTTTTGTCTCTCATTATTGTGTCCCTTATTGTATTGTCTTATTATTCTTCAGAATCAGCTAAATTAAGCTACCATGCAATGCCATCTCGGATAATTTAGTCACACTATTGAAATGCAGTTATTATAAATATTCACAATGAATTTCAAATATAATTTAATGAAGGTCTTTATTCAAGTTATGTTTGTATATTCAGTTTGTATTTTCACAGTCTTAGATCTATTCCTGAATTCTCTCTGTGAAGAATTATAATCTGACGCCCTCTTCTGGCAAAAACATGTCACATCCTGGGTTGGCGCAAGCTTGGATAAGTATCACGCACTGAACAGGTGACTAAACATCAAATGCACACACAGAACTAACAGAATATACTTTAAAATCTCAGAATAAACCTCACACAGAATATTTAAAGCCAGGATTTATTTTCAGACTGTTTTAGATTTTGAGTATGGTTTACAAATTGACGGAATATTTCCAGTTATATCAAATCATTGGCTTAAACTTACTTTTTACCTGAGATATCTTTGCATACAAACCAAATATAAGTTTTACATAAATACTACATGAACTTAAGGCAAAAGTATTTAAGTTTTTATAAACATAGGCACATTACATTTGTCAGTGAATTACATACAGATCATACTACAACTTGATGAAAAGGATAAGATGCATTTATGTAAAGAACAAAAATACAAATCAGTTGATGCTGGAACTGTACTGAAACAATGTCGAACAGACAGAAGACATATATTATAGCTTTATAGGGAATTTGAAAACATTTGATTGGATCTGTAAACTTTCCATTAAAAACTGTCCACTCCTTTTTCATACCTAACATATATATTCATAGAACTATAACCTGAATATTGCCGGTACTATGTCTGCCTTGAGTATTTAGTAATAGCGACAATCTTTATCGGCACAAACACAAGTTGGATGTTGAGTGCCGCAGCTGTGTTTCTCTCATTGTATCCTCAGCAAACTGAAAACAAACATTTTCTGCATCACTGCACAGTGGCGATCAAGTCTCTACCATACAAGGGCAAAAATCTTGTTTCTTGGCAAAAGGGGTGACAACTTGAAGAAGAAGAAGATGGATACAAAGATTCTGTCCCTAGATTTCAACCCTGATAAGCTGTTGATACCATTACTATTCCTATCATTTAAAAACTAAATATTTTCCACCTGTGACAAAGTGTATAGTATTTTACAGCATGTTGGTCTCAAATATTTATAAAGCAAAGTGTAGCTCCTTCCCACTGATTACTGCACCTTTTTAGCTAGCGACATTTAAATACAATTTGAAATGCAGAAAACAAAACAAAAAAAACTCTCAAATTGGTATATTACATGGGTCTTTATATAAAAATCCCCTTTATTGACTAACAAACAGTAGGACCCACAGATAACCGTTGAATCCACAATGGAGATTAATGTTGTATTGCTTTGTCAAAATTAATTTCACCCTAAAGCGTGTATGCTCTTTAAGATAACAGGCGACAGGAAAAATGTGTTCTGGTAATACTAAGTTAAGAAATGTTTACTGTATTTAATATCTCCAGGTTAAAAGCAGTTCTTGAGTATCAAGTGGTTATTTGAAGATCAGACTGGAGTCATTTATGTAGGGTGTAATGAAACATGCTGAAGGCAGCTTTGGACTCGAGGTTTCCAAGGGTATTTCCTTGTTCCCCCTTGTGACATTGTAAAAATAAACTACTAATTGTTTTTGGTCACTCCTAAATGCAGGCACAAATTAAAGAAGGATAAAAACAGCCAACTGTCACTGGCCCTTTGAGCCCTGAGCATTGTCCATGGATGCTGAAGGTTGGAGGTTAAGTGAGCAGTTGCCTGATCTCTCGGTGAACATAGCAAAGGAAGTCCATATAGGAAGCTCCACCGTAAAGTCCTTTATCCTCCACCAGCGACTGACGGAACAATATCTCTGGTTTGTCCTTTTGCCTCACGATCTGAAGCTGAAACACAACAAATCATGCAGTTATTACAAGTTGTAATGGCTGATTCATTAAGTAAAACAGCCTTTGTGTTAATAAATGTATGAATCCATCTTACTTTCATGGAGCTGGGCCTCTTTTCCAGCAGACCGTCGATGATGGACCGGATTTTCTTTGACAATGGGTTGTCCAGCTCCGGCAGAGCAGCCTTAATAAAAAAAAGAATCAGCAGTCAGTTTCTTTCATTAATTATTTTCAGTACTTGTATCGTTTTGATGTCAAAGTGCTCTTGATACTCTACCATGTTTGCTTGCAGGTGGGCGAGGGATGGTAGGTTAAAGATGCTCTGGATGAGGTCAGGTGGGCTCGCTTGACCCAGCCACAGGAACATGGAGTGTCCATTTTCCAGCAAAAACATGCCAGAGTCAGTCAGGCGCTCTTCAGAGCAGCGCACAGGAACAGGCAGAGCGTCGCTCCCAATATCCATGTTGTGCTGTAAAAATGACACCTCTGTTTGTTTGCTGACAGGCTTCAGAAAGTTCACAACAAAAGAAAATGTCTTAAAAAGCTTTATATTCAGTGTTTCTTTCTTACAAGTGGGATGAGGCGTGGATAGAGCAACAGCTGAGTTTCCTCTACTCCCATGGCCATGACAGACAGTCTGTAATGAGCTCTGTCGTCTGTTGAGAGCTCTGTGCTTGCCATCAAAGGAGTTGTTTTCATCAGACTGTTCATATAGACTGGAAACACCTTCATGGCATCAGGCAGGATCAACTACACACAGCATAGAAAGTTTACTCAGGGAGTTTACACATGCAAGAAATGCTCAGTCTCACTCATGAGTATGTTCCTTAAAGTTTAAACTTGTACAATTAGTTCCAGGTGATATTGTGACTCACCTGGCTGGCTGCAGAGGGGCTGGCACAGTTCTTTCGGTAGCATGCCAACATGTGGGCAGTCTGGTTGACAAGGATCTCTCTCACATTCTTTATAGGCTGGTTCAAAATGGCACGGTAAGCTGAGTGGAGAGGAAAGGACATTTGAAAAAAGATCTGAGAGGTTTGGTGGAAGATCAGAGGAGCCAAACTATTCAGGTACATTTAAGGAGTCAAACAATGAACCATGGAGGGAAAAAAAGGGTTTGAAAAGAGCAGTTGAAGAAAAGCAGGACCTTTGCAAGAGGCCAACTAAAGGTGAGTAATACTTATTTCCACAAGTCATTTTTTCCATGATTGTCAGGTGATACAAGGGGTAAACACAGCAAAGGTCAAGATAAAACTGCAGCACATTGACAGGATGCAATATAAGACTTCTGTCTGACATGTTGCACAGTTTAATTAGATCCACTCTTTCCATTTTGTTCTAAAACCAGGCCTGGCTCAACATGTTATTGACACCTGAGAAAATGACTCTAAAAAACACTAAAGTTAATTCTAGTCTCCAGCAGAAACACTATGATAACAGCTCCTTCCTCTGTGGGCGGCTTCCAAACAAGGCCTGAACCAAGGAATCAGAATTTATCCTCAACATTTACCAGGAACATAATACACTTTTAACGATAACAGTCTATTCCAGCTTTCCCTCAACACACAGAAATACCTGCCTAATCTCAGCTGAACACATGCAGTTTATGAACAGAGTGAAAAGGTGAGTGAGTGTTATATTATTGTTGACACTAATTGGCAAAGTGTGCCTTCGAGTGCCTTCAAAATAAAAGTATCACGTTTGTATTATGTATTGTACAGGGTCTCACATTTTCTGACAAGCCTCCTGAGGGCCAGGCAGGGGTGGGTTGATTATTATTACACATAAATATGTTAAGTTTAATCTGTTTTCATCTAGAAATAGTTTGTAAAAAGCCTGAATGGCAACTATTACCTGATTTGGCAAAGAAGTTGATGAGTGAATCAGTCTCGCAGCTTTTGTACAGGTCGGACAACTGTGAACTGCAGTTTAGACTGGCATTGTGAATACGCAGACGGCGTTGTCCATTCAGAGTTGTGTACAGCAAGGCACACTGAAAAAAAAAAAGGTGTAATTAACTTGAGTCTGAATAACATCAAAAGCAGCATCGATAAACTTTATATTAAATAATACCAACCTGTATCATTGCCCCAGTCTCTTCACTGAGAGTGTCGTCATGTTTGAATTCGACAGTAACAGCTTTGTCACAATCCACTGCTGCCATCTCTACATCTGTTGTGTTGTTCATGTGAATAGCACCAAAGAAGTCTGTGGCTCTGAAGCCTACAAATATAAAAGAATCATAGAAATAAATCATATTAATTATTTTAGAAACGTAGCTTTTCACAGATAGGTAGAGATGATCCAGATCCAGTTCTTTAAATGTTCTTGTCCTGCTCCTCACCTGTACTGGTACGAACTCGCATTACTGCATCAAATCCTATGGTTTTCTGTACATCTTTCCTGAGGTCTCTGAGGAAATGCTCCCCATCTGCCTCCACCTGTAAAAGCAAACATGTTTTGAGTCATAGCCAAGACCTTTACCTGATGAAGTGTGTAACCACCAGAGGGCGCCATTCTTCCAATAATTATTCATTCCTTTTACAGAGATGTTTGTACCTTTACTTACACAAAGATTGAATTAATACAATTGTTTGGATGAATTTATGTGTCTTTATAAATACTTACTATAAATAAATACTCATAATGAAAAAAAGCCTTAGAGTTATGTGTGTTGCCTCACTTGTGTTTGCATTGCTGCTGTTTCTCATGCTATTAGCACCATTCCTATGGGACATTTCTGTGTTAGGTTGGTTCTGTGCCAAAGTCCTTTATTTAACGGAGCATTCAGTTTCCCGACACAAATGTGCTTCATGTAAACACTGCCCATGACTGCTCCAGAACAGCCTTTACAATGCAAGCTCGCTATATACTGCACCTGGAAGTTGTTGTACTTGTAGACAGAGCCTCCGGTATGAGAAGGAACACTGGCCATGGTTGTCAAGTCCACATATTGACTGGGGAAGAGGAAAAGATCCACACAGCAGCCTTGTGCTACACAGTCCTTTGACAGCTGCTCATAGACACCTTTTTGGGGCTGGAAGAGGGTCTATGGAAAAAGGGATTTGGTTTAAGCAAATAAGCACTATCCTGTCCTATTTTATTTTTGTATCTGGGAGCAGTCTAAATTAAGATACAGTTTGTTGACTCAAACAAAATGCTGACTCACTTTCTCTTTATCTGTGTTGATGAGCTTTTTGTCATCCCGGTTCTTCAGTTTCCCCGGAGCCTCTGCAGTAGGCATGGCGGAGTGGAAGATGAAAAGCTTGCCACTACATTCAGCTGCCTGAAAGAGACATGGAGAAAAAAGGTGTGTCTTCTCTGCCAACAGTTCACTTTCAGTATCTGGTTCTAGTTCAGGTTAAATAAAGACACTGTAATCATTATAAACTTTATTACTTAATCAGATTAGCAGTCATGTTTTCAAGGATACAGGCCCTCTGTTCTGGACAGTTGGATTAAGGGCAGTGAGCTCTGATACTTTTTGTGTTGACAGATGTCACTAACCTTTAGTGCCTCCACTCCGGCCTGGATGACAGGGGCAAAGACCGTTTCACTCTCATTAGTGTCTGCAAACATGTCAGGGATTTGATCCAGAAGGCTAAAGAGGAAGGGAAACATATGTACTGAAAATGTTTTAATTTATATTTTACTCAATAGACAATTGTGCAGCTCGTACTTGTAGATGACAGCTTTGGAGTCCTGATAGTTGACAAGGAAGCCATCGAGCAGGGGCACAAACATCTCTGCTGTATCAGAGACCACCATCATCTGTGGCTGGGCCAGTGCACTCTTTACATTGTAGAAATGCAGAATCTTGTTGTAGGTGACAAAGCCCACCTTTATCATTGAGCTCTCGGTGCCTTCCTCTCTGGTGATAGACAAAACATCGACTTTATAGTCTGCTGTTTCAGATAAAACTATTCTAAGATTTCTAATTAGTTTTCTTAATAGTTTCTAGTTTTCTAAGTTGGACAAGATCATGCTGAAGCTACAGGTGCAGTCAGAGAGATTACATTTTAAACCCAGAACTTCTGCAGACTGGATTGAGAAAGGTGCACACTTACCACATTTCTGAGATAAGTACACAGCTTTTCCATTACTATCTTTTGAATGTAATTGTATTTCTTTGATATATACCTTGGGAGCTTCTCCAACAGAGTCTTTAACTCATCACAGATCATCTTGACCAGTCCACTTTTTATGTTATTGTAGGACACATCAATCATAAAGATGTAGGCAGGAGGATTTGGTGGCTTGTTGTTCTGTGGACAAAGCATAATAAAGAAAAAAATTCAAGCCTTTTCAGAGCAGGCTTCACAAACAAAACACACTCAGTGTCTTTAATTATGATGTTACTGCAAACATACAATTGAGTTCAAGTTGGGATGCATGTGTTGACATTGTTATGTTTCCTAAGTTACAGGCGCTGACGAGAAATGTACCTTAGAAGCTTTTAATAGCTGGCCTAGAAAGGTTGTTTATAAGTTCAGATGAACAGTCACTGGTCCATTTTACTCTGAGCTGTTCCATATCACTTTGGTCTGTAGCTCTTTCCTAGCCTCCATAGAGACATAACATTTCCAGGAACTGAATAATATTACCATAATTTATCCTTGAAGTGGTTTAAACTTTGCAAAAGTAATAACTACGAAATAATGCTTCATCTCACTCCCATTTTTATATGTTTATCTCTAACACAAGTATCAGCATATTAAATTGTTCTCTTCTGTACCTTGCAGTAGTCGAGGGTAGCTGCAAACTCATATGATCCCAGTGAGAGCTCAGGCCTCTCATAGAAGTCCACCCTCCGCCCCATGTGGTCAAGATGTTGGAAATAAAACACTGGCACTTTGGAAAGAGGAAGAATTGAAAACAAACGTTTACCATTGATGCATTACGTAGGGTTAAAATACATTTAAACTCCTGTTTGATGTCTGTACCTTCATTGACACAGTTGCAGAAACCACACTGGAATCGACGTCCACCTTCTATGAACTGCATGTAGGGACACATGTAGGCCTTGCATCTGTTGCAGCGTACGGGTCCAGTCTCACCATGGTTCACAACATACAGGGGATTCTACATTCACAAATACACAGACATAAACAACACACTAAAGTATGCAATACGGTTGCAAAGTATAGTGTTACATATTCACAACATTTGCACTTGTAACACAAACAACATACAGTGAGGTTCCTTTAAAATTTCAAAGAGATCTGATATTAATTAAAAATAACTTTATTAATCCCAAAGAGGAAATTCAAGGATTATGTCAGGGTTATTTGATACTATTTCAAACTTGTCGAAACTTGTATATTTTGAAAAAGTCAAGGCAACAGTTTTTCCTCTGTATTTTTTCAGGTGCATACATGGTGAACAGTGGCAGTGAAGATAAGACTGACCTCATTCTTTGGCAAACAGGCAAATGGTTTAATGATGGAAGCCAGAGGCACTTGGCACTGTTTAGCCAGGTCAGCAGTACAGGGTAGGGAGTAGGTAGTGCATCTTATGAATCTGGGACTTGCATTGCCTATAGTGCAGAAATAACAGAAAAAAAGGGAAAGGTTTTACTGTCATGTATTTTGAAATACTATGATAAAGTAAATATCTTATGATACTAGGTTATGTATCTTTGTTTACCTTGGTCCTGTACTGAAAACTGTGTTGTGACCAGAGGTGGAACCTGTCCTCTGACGTTTGTGGTGAAGATCTGTTCTTCTTGTTTTAATTGATCATCTTCAATGACCTGGATCTGAAAAAGAGCAATACAGGTTCAACATTTTGGGATCAGGCACACAGAGAGAGTAAATACACATTTGATTATTACTTGTAAATGAATACATATTTCTTTTAGATTTAGATGGGCTTCCAAAACCTATAATCAGTACCAAGATATGGTAATGTTTTGAGATTAGACTCACTGGGCTGGGGATAGAGTCTGGGTCCAGTTTCTTCTGAGGAGGTCCAGCAAGTTGGGATGGTCCAGATGGAAAGCCACCTGGCATGCCTGGCTGGGGTCCTGCCATGTGCCCTCCAAACTGACCTGTGTTCAGAAAGACATTTTATGTAATGTGAAGTGAACAAAGACTTTGGTAAATGGATTTGTATTTGTACATTCAACTAAAAATCTTTGTGTTAATTTTACTACCACTGTAAGCTACTGTATTTATATTTATTTTCAAAGTGAGTTACCTGCTTGTTGTGGGAATCCTTGTGGTCCAGCTGCTCCGGGACCTGCCTGTTGGAAGCCTCCAACACCTGGAGGAGGTGATCCAGGAAAAGGCCTACCCATGCCAGCCATTGGAGGACCAGCCATAGGGGGACCAGCCATAGGGGGACCAGCCATTGGAGGCCCAGCCATGGGAGGACCAGCCATAGGGGGACCAGCCATAGGGGGACCTGCCATGGGAGGACCTGCGATTGTTGGGCTTGTGAGCGGTGAGCCAGCCATTGGAGGACCTGCCATGGGCATGTTTGCTGGAGGTGACTGTGGAGGAGACATCTGTGGAGGCTGTGGGCCTGGATGCATTTGTGGCTGGCCCATTGTTGGGGGAAGTGGTGTCTGGAAACGCTGCTGGGCCACAGAGCTTGTAGGGGGATGAGGTCCTGGTGCTAGGCAAAGGACAAATAGGGATTATTGTTTTCAAACTTGAAATATTAAATTATTGATCAATAAAGGCTATCTACAACACAGCTGAAAACAAAAGAAACATATAGACTAGTTCCAGTTTGAACCAGTAAATAGTGTTCACACAATTCACACAAATCTCCCATATTTTTATATAATT
The DNA here is from genome assembly GCA_036850595.1 of Rhyacichthys aspro. Classification (NCBI taxonomy): domain Eukaryota; kingdom Metazoa; phylum Chordata; class Actinopteri; order Gobiiformes; family Rhyacichthyidae; genus Rhyacichthys; species Rhyacichthys aspro. Next base: position 6,789,485 of record CM072165.1, read on the forward strand.
GGTGTAATTCAAGCCAAAGTTACCAATGTTGCCAATGCTCATAGCATTCATTTGGTTGGTGATGTGTTGTGCTGTAGGTGGGGCCTGGGTTGGCATGTTGTTGTAAGATGACTGTGGAGGTTGTCCATAAGAAGCAGACACAGCTGGAGGAGGAGGGTAGCTGGAGGTAAAATAAAACAACAAAGACATTAAAACAATAAGCCTGATGAGTGTGAAACTACAAGATGCATATTATGTACATACTCATCAATGACAATAGACCGTAATCTCTGTGATTGTGATCTCAGGAGGAGGTATATCATACACATGCTGTTATGGAAAAGTACCTTTGTGGATGAGCGCCATTCTGCTGGACGTTGTGACTGTACTGACTCGACCCTGGAGTTGGAGGCATTCCAGCAGCAGTCGATTTCATCATACCTGCAGTGAGTAATGTCCATTAGATATTTGGGGTAAACACTGAAAATCACAAGCAATGTCTTGTGATTGTAAAACAAACTTGATTTTCTTTATCAGATGATACAATTTATACAAATATGTATATTAGACTTAAATATTTGACAACTTTAGTCATATGCTCTCTAAAGAAGTGTTTTACCTGTTGGTGGAGCATTATATGCCTGAGTTGGTCCACCATAATGTCCATAGAGAGGCTGTGTAGTCCCAGGTCCATATCCACTTTGGTAACTGCCCATGCCTGGCTGGGCCTGGGAGTATGGGGGTGCAGCCACATAGCCCTGTTGACTCATCTCGACTGATGGTCTTTACTGGCTTCTCATGCCAAAAAGAATAGAAACCGCTACCTGTGAAGTAAGAAGAAGATATTGTTCAAAACGTGTAAAAAAGTGTGCCCTCTCATTTATGAATTAAATATGAATTATATATAAATACAGTGTTTTCAATACAACAGCATCTAATAATTGACCATCCAATGATTAACACTTTTGTAACATGGACCTTTGACTTTGCTTATTGAGAGAAAGCAGATATAGTAATTATCTTTATACTGTTATCTTGAAGTGACAACATGGCCATTTGACTTGACAGCTTCCTCATTCACTCTATTTATTTGTTACATTTTACAATTAGACCTCGGCTTGACTTGGCAAATGGCTTTACAGTAAGTTCAAAATATAGTCTGATTGTTTAAAAAGGGCCAATAGGCAGAGTTTGAAAAGAAACCTAAAAGTCATAAACAAATAAAATGAGTCCAAGAGTCAATAATAATGGCTGCGTTCTGACAACTCACTGAGACACTGACTCCTATTACAACATAATAATAATTAATGTAATGGTTAAACTAAATAAAAAATGTGCAGTATTTCATAGAGGCCGTAACTGACTAACAGCATAACCGAGGATTGCCACGTCAAATACCGTTATGATGGCAACAAATCTGAGCATCCCTCTTGCTTCATCATAATCCATAGCTACATCCTCCAATGTCATCATAACACACAGGTCATTGAAAATACAGTCATGTGTCTCGATTAGTTGTAAGCTATTTACAACACATCGGTAGAAAACATGCTGGCGAGCTATGCGGAAATTAAACCAAAGTTTTCATTTTCAGCTAAAGGAGCTCTGTTTGTGAATATAAACACACATTCATGCAGAAGTATTTGTGAGATTATACCATATTTAAAGTGTCTATGTATAAAAATGTAGACCTATTGATATTTACCTGAATATCGGGCAGAGTCTTACGTGTGTTGAGTAAAAGCAGAGTGCCACGTCAAACTCCACCAAAGCACCGGTCTGTGCGCTGGTTACGCGACTCAACATCCTCAGCGTCGAGCTAAACCACATACACCTCTGTTTCCGGTAAAGAGTTTTCAAAATAAGACTTATCTGTTGAATAAATGTTCTTTTGCCATGTACAACCGCGACCAACATAAACTACATTCAACTAAGTTCTTGATTAAACAATAATGCACAGTTTATTACCTTTGTTACACGCAAATATTTGTTTTCCATTTTGATGTTATGCTTTTATTTTGGAGAGTAAACAAAAGACTTCTGTTTTTGAGCGTGGTGTTTTTCCGGTAACGTAAAGCAGTGAGGTTTGTACGCATGCGTGAAACTCAGGCCCCCATACACGTCAGCACAGAGGATGGGAGTCTGTGCGTAGATGCAAGCTATACTTCCATTGGTTTATAATACTCAAGAGACTTTTGCTTTCAATTTGTTCTGTTTTTAGGAAATATAACTGTGTTTAAACAGACTTGTTGTTGTTTTTTTTTAATAACCAACTTTTACTGCACAAAGCATAATTAAAACATGGAAGACTACCTAAAATCCATTTGGAATAATAATAGAGAAATACATGATACGCCATCATAGCCTATTCCTTAATTCTGGGAGTAAAATCGTTGTAACATTGTAAATTTGACTTACAAGTCACAATCTTTGAATTCGTTTATTCATTGTCTATGCAAACAACTAAAGTGTATAACAATAATAACTCATGATCGGGTGAAATAATGTCCCACTTTGGCTAAGATGCTTTCGCAGTTGTCTTTGGATGAGTCAAGGAGCTAAACTTGAGCAGGGCAACCCACCAGTTGCGTGCAGCGCCTGGGGGCGTGTCCGTGCGCCGTGACGTTTCTTCTCGGGCTGGCCTGTTCAGAACTCAGATGATGGGGATTATATTGGCTCATCTGCGGTGGTGGTGGTTTTTGTAAAGTGCTGCTGTTCTGGCTCACAGGTTCATGGTCGCCCTGTGGAGGTCTGGCTGAGGAGCTGCGAGGAGCATGGGTATCGGGGACTACATCTGCGTAACGCTGCGTGGTGGTGCGCCCTGGGGGTTCACCATAGCTGAGGGAGAGGGGGACACCTACAGACCCTTGGTGGTTTCCAAGGTAACTGTTTATTTGTTCATAGAGTCATCTTTATGTTTCTATTTTCCTATATCATCTTATTCTGAATACTTTGTGCACCAAGTTTTTATCCTCCACTAAAGCTATGTGAGCATAAGTATCAACCTATATTATTATTTGTACACTGTCTCAAAACAGTAAAGTAAAACAAGTAGTTCAATGCTGGTAAGAAATAATATTCTGAATCGTGGCCAATCATGCATTTTTGTGTGCGTTGGCTGTGTTTTGGTGTTAGATTCCTCAGGATCCTTATATGGTCAAGGCCAAGAACTGGTGTAAAACTGTGGGCTGTGTGATCTGTTATCACTCAGAAAGACTTTAGGAACCGAAGCAACACTGTGCAGACAGCTTATTGAGTGAAAAAGTGACAGATATGCATCTTATGAATATTAATGTAAATAAAAAGTTGTTTAGCAGTGTAGTTATAAAACTTACATAATTTTCAAAGAACCTTCACATGTGAAGGGGGTATGCAAAATAGGTCCTGATATTATCTTTGCAACATTTTAATAGGACATAAGCATATGATGTAGATGATATTACAGCTGCTATTATTTGCATTTCAAGTTGTTATGCTTATACCAAGGTGTACCATGTTTTACCAGAGTTTTAGTGTGATGCATATACTTTTTACTTTACAGAATGTGTAAGTCACTTTCATTTTATTCTGTAAGTTAAAGCCAGTTGTCTTCACCTTTTAGAACAGTCAAGCCTCTTTATATGGTTTTGTAACAACTACTCAAGCTGCAGAGATCTCTCATCAGCTCCTAGTCCACGTACTGAACATGTAAATATTTTTCTTAAGCTGCATTCCTTTGACATCAAAGCTTTCCTAGAGGAGAGCTTTAGTAAAAGTAAAAGCATCAGTAGATCACCTTAATGACAATGAAGTGTCTTCTTTCAATAACTGGATATTTGAACTTTGGGCACATTTATTCTATTAGTTATGCATTCAGAAACAAAATGGTCAAAGTGAAAACACAGTAAAGCTTTACTGCGATGATCATGGCTGTATTGTTTACATTTATATTTTTTGCTTAATATGTACTAGTGTTAGTTTGAAGTGTGGTTGTATTAGTCCAGCTCTAAACGTGTGCCCATACTACTTGTAAGAAGGGCATGGACTCTATTTACAATTTAAAAGGTATAACATACCAAGCTCAATAGAACACTAATGATTTTTTCCAAATGTGTGAAGCTTATATTTAGTTTAGTACAGACTGTGTTTTGGGGTTTTTTTTATGCCCAGTGTACTGACAGACATTGCTGCATGGGAGTGTGGGATATCCATTCGTAAAAGGTTCTTTCCATATAAGGACGCCTGTGTTTTTCTTCTAATTTAGAGTCCTGGCTTGGATACAAAGTTGGTGAGGTCACTTGATTTTTAAAGCTGGCTCCAGAGACAGCATAACACTAGTCTTAAAGACCTTAAAGATTACAAATTAATTCTCAGCAGGAGTTGTAAAGGAAGAAAAATAGCTTGAACCTCATCAACCTGAACATGAAACATTTGTTACTCGCTAATTAGTATGTCATCCTGGAATGTGGAATGTCGACATGTATTAAATCTTTCTTTGAGCCAAAATGAGTTTCACCCCGACGTAGCAAATGAACAGAGAACAATATGATCTGCAGCTAAGATTATTGATATCTGGATTATATTAACTTATAATCATTATACTTTAATAAAAATCTTTTGTTGGCCCCTAAAGTGCATTGTTTTTATTTGTTTTTTTCAGGGTAGAAAAAGGAGCATTATTAGGATGCCAAGAAATCATGCCATTGCTGCATGCATGTGGTGCTGTTTCCCAGAGTAAACAAAGTGCTACTCAGGTCCTTCCATTACTGCAGTAGGTCTATTGTGTTTTTCAGCAGAAACATTTACGCTGGTACACTGTCAGCGAGAGCGATGACCTCACATGGTTTTCGTTTTGCTTCTTGACCGTTGCTGCTTTGGATTAACTTTGACTGCTGTATGTTTGGATATTAAAGTGGTGAATCACAGTGTTCCTAACTGTCAGTGTTATGTGTCAGTAAAGCCTAAATGAACTTCATAAATCTACATCTGAACATCTGTTTGTAGTGTAAGGCACATTTCCGTTTAACCTGGGCTTGTAGAGGTGGTGACTGGCCTCATAGCTTGATTTGTGAGAGGCATTATAGATGACACTTCTAGTAAACTGATACATATAGAAGACAAAAAAGACCCTGCATTAGTTTCAAATGTGCCATGTGCCAGTCGGTCTTTTGTTTTGATTTGTGTGTGAGTTAAGACCTACAGTCCTACAGTGCCTGAAGTGAGTGCTACCTGTGAGACAGCTGGAAAATGTTTGTGTGAAATCTAAAAACATAATTGCTTAAAGCTGTACAGAAGAGGAACTGCCGGCAGCAATGCATAATAATGCAGGCTCAGTTTTCCTGTGATTTTCTGTTGTGTTAAAACCTATTAAATTAATACTGGTAATAATAATGGGACTGAACAAGCAAATTATTTTGTAATTACACAACTACAAACCCAGGCATTAATGTTGTTTTATGATTTAAATAAAACCTATAGCTATTTTTGCAAATAAACATGATTGATTAAAAGATAGTGCAACTGTAATGACAAACTCTGGGAAGGATCTGCCTCTTTTAAATGTTATCTGACTCCTTAGAGGCTAACAAATGTTTCCCCTCCTTTTTTGGAGCAGAATTAGTTACTGTGGCTTCCCAGACAAACTCTTCTCCCTGAAGTGAGGTGTGAGTCCCAAAGGCAGGCACAAAGGATGCCTTATACGGCATGTTAGCTCAGCCATATAACTCACATATACAACGCAAATGGCTTTTATATGGACCTACGTGCTCTGTTTAACTGCTCATAAAATACTTCTTATATACCAGTGTGTTATTGTACCATGCTTTTGTTAGACTTCCTTTTATCAAAATACCCCTAAATAAATGCAAATGTATCTTTAATGTATGAGTCATAGGAATTTCATCATGGTTATCAAATTGCTTTCTATCACAGCATATAGTTTTTGTGGCGTACTTTTTAGATTTTAAATTTTGTGGAGAGGCATTCAGTTGTCTATTAGCAGTATTCTCTATGTGTGTGTGTGCCCTGCCATCTAGTGGCCAGATTTGTGCATTACCAGCAGACACATTTTTTGTTGAAATAAAAGTGATGCCTCATTATAAACACCACTTGAAAGCCAAGCAAACATAACTTTCATAATGACATTTTCTTTTTTTTCTTTTTTTAAATTTTGCATACACAATATATTTAATACATTTTACTGTTTGTGAAATAGGAAGCTAAAAATGTAATGGCCATATTGACCACAGCCAAAAAGGAATAAAAAACGTATCTAAATATATACAACATTAAACAATCTTTTTCATTTTTTTTACATGTTCACTCATTGCAGCATAGTGAAGTCGTCCACCCTCTTTCATGCTGTACAAGTGGCCTTTGTGCAGAATGTATGAGGTATTTCTCCCTATTAAATAGTCTTATTAATGAACCATTTTATAGGCTGCAGGAAGCAATTACAAGAAAATGAAACCATCAGTCATTAGCTAAACTGTGTAGAGGGGTCCCCCTTGTAACTACCCTGCAGAGAGCTTGACTACCTCCGTGACATGCGGCTGCATGGTATATGCATATATAATTTTATAGGTATGTGTGATTTAACAGAATCAGTTTCTTCTCTCTCTTTTCTTTTACAGGTAGAAGATGATGGACGTGCCTTTCTGGCTGGAATACAAGAAAGTGATCATGTGGTGTCCATCAATGGAGAGCCATGTGCCGATATGACACTTATGCAAGCATTTGCCCTCATCGACACTTCAACTGACTGTCTGCAGCTTCTTCTCAAAAGGTGGTGCACACAAATATAGGAGCCATGATTTAAAAGAATACTAATAAAAAAATGAACAGTAGGTAAGACTATATGCACACGACAACATGCCACTTTATATTGTTTCTTTGAAATTATTATAGTGGCTTAGTATTAGCATTTAGACAGCATGTTGTTTTATGGCGCACCCCCCATTATATAATCTAATAGACAACTGACTTTGTGTACATCCACTTCAGTGTGTGTATCAGTGAGTTAAGGCTTGTCAGCCATCTTGACCTTCTGAATGGCTCGGCCAAGGTGTTGCAGATTTATTGGGTTGATAGCCATGCAGCTGCTCAGCCGTTACCCGGTGGGCACTGCCAGTCTGTTGCAGGGGTCTGATATATTACATCTTATTGGGCGGTTGTTTTAAAATGAACAACCGTCTGTTGTGATATTTTTGTCAAGTTTGACATATTCTTGACAACCAATTACGTTTAATGAAACATTCATTGCAGTTACAACACTCAGGCAACTTTGTTATTATGTCATGAATTGTAACTTATTGGGATAGTTTAAATAAGATTTGGGACACATTATACAAAACCACCAGTATCATTAGATTTGATTATACTTTGCCTGTATAGTTTTCTTAATAACCCATGCTCTTCCCACTCTTCAACAGACCCAGCAGCACCCCCTCAGAAGACTATGACCCAGATGAGACGTCTTGTGGAGAGCGGGAGTCGTCTGGTGATGCCGTGGAAAGCACTACCCTCCACATTCTCTCTCCAAAGCACAGACCTCAAAGCCCGAGGGAACTTTACATATCTGAGTCGCAGGATGAAGCGTACTACGGGGAGATGGACAGTGACACTGAGATTCACAAGGGACCCCAACCTCTTAGCACCCAGTTGCATATCCCCTCCTCAGTGCTTGAATCTGGAAATGATAAAGTATCTGTATCCTTCTCCCCTGGGGACATGCTTGAACTCCAAGTTTCTTTAGCCAAGTCTTCACTCGATGACACTGACTGCAAATCTCTTGGGAATGCTTGTGACACTGAGGGTGAATTTTCCAACAGAGACACCACAGGGGAGGCTCCGATCACTCCAGCATCACTTAATGCACCTAGCTCTACCAGAGAACCACTCAGCCATCATGGAGTGGTGCTCAGCTCTCCCTCTGTGCTGGGGCAGGTGGAGGTCATTCTTCAGGGGCCAGCAGCATCAGGAACTGGGAGGGGCATCCAGGGTGTGAGAGGTGGAGTGGGTGGCCCTAAGGTCAGCTGTGGTGAATCCCAAAGTGAAGGAGAAGAAGGAGCAGGAGGCGTACACTGCGAGGGAGTCCCTAGGTGCTTTACTGTCTCATTTGGAATTCCCTCAGAAGAGGCAACAGAGACAGAGGAGCCAGACTCGGATTCTGATTCGGAGGAGGATCCAGACAGGCTAAACAAGCACAGGGCAAGACATGCCAGTAAGTACCTAAGGAAGATTTATCATGTTTATTATAGTGTTTATATGATCTGTTTTCAAAGCAGAATTTGCAACTAACAGTTAAATAAATCACATTTGTTAACACTGAGCTGAAAGTTTACTCCTCAAAATAGCACTTGTCTCTCTGTGTAGGGGTTGAGGCGGATATGACTTGAAATGCAAGCAGATACATCCGGATCTGTTTGAATTACGACAGGATCAAAGAAGTAGTCTCAGTCCATTTAGTAGATTTAGTACAGACAGAAAATCCTTGCCATAAAAAAGAAATCTACTTGTGTATCTAATGGCCAAAATCATAAAATTTCTTAAAATATATAAAACAATGAGATTGTAAAAGGCTATTGCTGGTTATAGATATAGGGGCGTTTCTCTGGACTTTGCAGAAGACATAAATATAACATGGCACACTGATGATGGCTGCAGACGTAGCCCTTTGACAGACACCAGCATGTGCATCTCTCGCCTGTTACCTGATCCCCCAAACTGAGTCCTTTAACTGAGCTAAAAAAGTGAGCCCATTGCTCACTCCCGCTGCCGCTTCCACCTTCAGGTTAGTCCTGCAGGAACAGAAGTAAGACTTGTTGTTATTTTATTGTTAATTGCTAGAAAGAGTGAGTGGTTTGGCATGTCAGTTACTTTAGTTGTGTCATTGTTCAACTGGGACGGTAGTTTTAAGAAGAATGTATGGTTTTAAGTGAACTTACAGAAAAAAGGGGCTTGTAAAACTGTGCATGACACTATCTTTAGGCACTTGGTTCTCACCATTTTGCACTGACTGGTTTATAAAGGGGAAGGACTAAATGGATACAGGCCATTGTCAGATATGGTACTGGGTGCTGTTAGATACGGGTCAAAGGGTTTTATATCAGTTGTAAATGTGAATGAATGCTTACAGTGATCTTTTATCCTCGGCACCACATTTGAGTTGTATATGTGCAACAGCATAAAACTGCACCATATCAGTATTCATTTTTCCATAGTTCCACATACAGTTGTCCCTGACTTATTCAGGCAGTGCTGTTTACTTCTACATGTGTTTGATTCTATTTTTGTTCTAATTTTGTCTACAAAATTGACAAAAACAATTCAATAAATTGCCCAAGCATAGTTTATTACAGAAATGTGTTGGACTTTGTGATATTTTCTTTAGATTACATATGCTGAAGAGGGAATGTTTTCTTTTTTGCAGGGCTCAGGCGCAGTGAGAGTCTGTCTGAGAAGCAGGTAAAAGAGGCCAAGTCCAAATGTAAACGTATTGCTCTGCTTCTCAAGGCTGCTCCACCCAACCCCAACAACAAGGGTGTGTTGATGTTCAAGAAGCATCGACAGAGGGCTAAGAAATTTACTCTTGTGAGTTACGGAACAGGAGAGGAAGACCCTGAGTATAGAAGTGAAGAAGACGAGGACGACAAAGAGAACAGAGAAGAAGCACATGTTGTTGAATTCACTCTTGTGCCATCTAAAGATACTGATTCAGAGCCACACATTTTTACCAATGCTAACAGTAGCAAAGGTGGGCTAAGTATAAACTGGGACAAGGGCCTCCTTGAGATTGAACGCAACCTGAACAACCAAGTAAAAATGGAATGTTTGCCTGACACAAAGGGAAAGGGTGCCCTAATGTTTGCCCAAAGGCGCCAAAGGATGGATGAGATTTCTGCGGAGCATGAAGAGCTTCGGAGACAAGGGATACCTGTTGAAGGACTACAGGAAGTTCAAAAGAAGATAGAGGAACACTCTTACATGCAGTCTGCAATAGAGGGCCATGCATACATGGATGTTAATATGCATCAACAAACCCAGCACCAACAGCAGTACCAGCAATATCAAGATCAACAGTACTATGAGCAACAACAACAGCACTATCAACAGCAGCAACAATACCAACAACAATATCAGCAGCAACAGTATGAGCAGCAGCATTATCAGCAACAGCAAATGTACCAGCAGCAGCAGCAGCAGGAATACCACCAAGAGCACCACCAAGAGCAACAGCAGTTTCAACAATATTCTGCAAACATTAATGGCACACTCCTCCAGCAAACTAATGAAATGCAAAGTTCTTTAAGCAATCGTACTGCTAAGCCCTTTTCAGCAGAAAATATGGCCTCCACTCCGTACTCTCCTGCAAATGGAAACAATCAGGAGAGCCAAGGAGAGCAAATAGCTTCACGTGATGAGCGCATATCTACCCCTGCCTTCAGGACAGGAATTTTGCTGGATACACGTAGAAAAAATGCTGGCAAGCCTATGTTCACATTTAAGGAAGCACCAAAAGTTTCACCTAATCCAGAGCTGCTAAACCTCCTCAACAGAAGTGATAAGAAAATGGGTTTTGAGTCGGGACCTGAAGAGGACTATCTAAGTCTTGGGGCTGAGGCTTGTAATTTTCTTCAGTCACAAAGAATTAAAAACAAGATTCCTCCACCAGTGGCTCCAAAACCTATGATCAACCCTACTGCTCCTCCTTGGGCTGCACAGATGGAAATGACCAACCAGGACATGCCTCAGTGTGCTGAAAATAGTCTAATAACACCTGCTGTGGCCCCCCCTGCAGAAATTACTCCTGCTCCAGAACTAGAGCCAGCTCCTGCACCTGCCCCTGAGCCCTCAACCCCCTCTGCTCCAGAGGAGGTTCCTACCAGCACTGCTACAGAGGAACAGCATGCGTGGAGTGCTCCAACATCAGAACCTCAACAACAGCCTGTACAAATGGCGGCAGACAGTGTTCAGATGAACTCTACACTAGAGAGTGAGCCTTCTCCTGCAGCTTCCTGGCCTACAGCTCAGCAACAAGCACAGCAACAGTCTTCTGCAAATTCTTGGCAAGCTCAACCACAGCTTCAGGAAATTCCCCCTAGTCAGTCACCACCACAGCCACCATGGGTGTCACGCCAGCCTGCCCCCATCCAAGCACAGCCTCAGCCCCCAACAAATACTTGGAACCCTCAAATTCAGCAAACATGGGGTCAGCCTCAAGGGCAAGTGCAAACCCAAGCTCAACCCCCATGGGTTCAGGCTCAAGAGCAGCCATCCTCTCAGCCACAGATTCAGCCTCCATGGGCACATGCACAGGAGCAGCCACACCTACAGCCAATGCATCCAACCTATGGACAGCCTCAAGAACAAATGCAGCAACCCCAGGCTCCATGGGCGCAGCAGTCGTCAAGGGACTCTCAACCACAGCCCCCATGGGTGCAACAACCACAGCAAAAACCCCAAGCCCAACCTCCTTGGGTTCAGCAGGTACCAGAATCCCAGCCACAGCCACCATGGGTTCAACAACCGCAGCATCAGGCTCCTCAACAAGCATGGCCACAGCCCCAGTCCCCAGGTCAGCCTCAGCCTCCTTGGGTTACAGCTCAGCCCCAACAGCAACAACCTGCATGGGCCCCATCACAAGCTCAAGCTCAAGGCCAACCTCCTTGGATACAGGCAAACCAAGCACCACCACAACCTCAAGCAAATTTGAATCCATGGGCACCAGTGCCTCCGCAGGCTCAACCGCAACAGCCATGGGTACAGGCTCCTCCAGAACATAGCCAGCAGCCTATGAATGCTTGGGGCCCAGAGCAAAACCAGTCCCAACAACAGCCTCCTTGGGTCCAACCAGCTCCACCTCAGCCCACACCACAGCCAAACTGGCAGCAGTCTTCTGTGAAGACTCCACCGCAGCCCCCTCTTAATAACTGGTCTCCAGCTCAGACTCAGCCTCCAAACTCCTGGGCACAACCACCACAGCAAACACCTGTGACCACATCGATAGTCAACACTCGGCCTTCTCCAAAACCATGGCAGCCACCACAAAACAGATCCCCTCCTCCTCCACCGCAGCGTATGTCTTCCTTTACTTTGGGTCAAAGAACATCATCGCCTATAAATCCTATGGCCACAGTTTTGAACCCATCTTCTGCAGGTTCTGCATTCGAGATGCCGACTGTGAAAGGAAAAGGAGCTGATATGTTTGCAAAGAGACAGTCTCGTATGGAGAAGTTTGTCGTGGACTCAGAGACTGTTGAGGCAAACAAGGCAAGCCGTTCAGCATCACCTGTTGCTTCTTTACCGACTGAGTGGAAATACACACCCAATGTACGTGCTCCACCACCGCGGGCTTATAATCCTATTCAGTCCCCTCTGTACCCTCCAGCAGCCACGAAGCAGCCACCCCCTTCTAGTAGTCCTTCTAGCAAGTCTAAGAAAAAAGAGAAACCAGCCCCTCCTCCAAAACCCCTTAATGTTATAGATGTGATGAAACATCAACCATATCATATCAGTTCCTCCCTTTTTACTTTTGGCCCAGCAGAAGAGGCCAAGCCCCCTGCACCAAAGCCAGAGTGCCCCCCTCCTAACCCACCTGTAGAAAACCAACCACACATTTCATATGAGCAAATGGCTCCCATCCAACAACCAGGTCAAATGAGTACCCCTTACCCCCAGCAGGCCTATGGGATGCCAATGCAACCAATGATGCATGAGGGCCACTACCAGCAACCCCCACCTAATATGTATGCCTTTTCTTACCAGCAACCTCCAGGTCCTTACCAGCAAATGTATAACCAACCATATCAGCAGCCACCCCCACCTGCTTTTCAACCCCAAATCCCTCAGTCTCCTACTTCTCCCTACCAACAGGCCCTTCAGCCCCCCTACCCACCCGCCAATAGCCCTCCCTACATGGCAGCCCCCTCTGTGCCCTACCAGTCTCCTAATACCCAAATGGCTCCTAGCTATCCAGTAGCTGCGAGACCCGAGTCTGCATCAGGTGGTAACCCTGTATCTGCCCCTAAACCCAAGTTTACAGCTAAAAAGAGCTCGGCTCAGGTGTGGAAGCCAACAGGAGTCGATAAAGAGTGAATCTGGTGCAAATATTACATTCTTGTTTGAGATGTGCCTGGTCCTTGTAGTCAGTTTCTTAAACTTTGAGCACAAAAAAATACTATGCGATGACAAAAAAAAAGTGATATAACAACAAAAATAACAGTTTATAAATGATGTACATTTAAATTGTTGATAGTGGTACAAACCACACATACACTTATAGATGGCAAAAGGAGAAGGTTGTGTGTAAGAAATGCAGACAAACAGACGGGTGATAATAGAAGAAAACAGGAAGTGGATTTTTGAAGACTTGTGTAATTAAAAATACTGATTATAATAGTTTATTTAAATTATATTAAATGAGAGAATATATCCAGGGGATAAGGATAGTAGTGTATTATAGTTTCTGTAATATGTATTTAGAAATGATGTAATGGCCATGCAGCAAATGGCTTCATAAAGAGATTAGAAACTACTCTAAACATATGATTAGTGAATACATTTTTCTACACACCTTATTCCCACTTTCTTTTTCACGTACTTATGTGGGTTAGTTTTATTTTCAGCTTCTTACCAGCTGTTGCATCATGTTAGTTACTATATTTAAACTGCCTCTGAGAGGGAGCGCTGAGGTCCAGAAATAGTGGGGTTAAATTTCAACTTAAGACACTAGTATGATTTTCTGATTTTTCTTGACTACTTTTCTTGCTTCAGTCTCTTCATTGCATTTGCTCTTGTTTTCAGTAAAAAGACAAAGAAACTGTCAAGAAGCTAGCCCAGCAATGTTGACAAATTTATTGTTTTTTTCTTACAGAACTGTTCTTGTTCTTTATGTTTCCCACTTTTTCTTTGTGTGTTTCTCCTTGGTGCACTTCCTGCACTTCACTGCAGTGCCATTAAATGTATTTTATCCTTGTTTGCTTTGCCTTTCCTTTCTATTTATTCCATTCTTTCATCCCTGTGTGCTTTCTCTTTTAAGACTTAAAGCAGAATCTCCACCAGCACAATATTTTGAAAAAGTAAACAGAATACTTTAGATTGAAACATACATGGAAGCTACCATTATATTTGATTTGATTGAAGCACTCATACTTTGTACTCTTTGTTAACGTGATGTTTTGAATCAAGAGGTTTTCAACATTAACAGTTTATAGGAAGCCAGGAACAACTCATTACCTAAATTATACACTGTTAAGTAAATGAGACAAATGCTTGAAAAGCACATTCCCACACAATGAATCACTGATGCTGCATTTGCAAAGGATATTATTAGACTTCACTGAATACAAGTGACCTCATGTATTAATTTAGTTCCTGGGTCAGTTTGTAGGTCACTTTTTTGAAATGTATAGCCATGGTGTGTCATGCATTCCCAGAGGGGAAGTTATTAACTATCAATAAGTTGTCAAGATTTCTTGCTATATTTACAGAAATGTGATAGCTGATAAACTGACAACAACTGTTGATTACGCAGCACATACTGATTCTACATCAGCAAGCTAAGAGAATCCTAAATCTAAACAGAAGCAGAATAAAAAGTCCTCTATATAATTACAATTAGGCCAAAACACCTACTCCTCTGTAAGTCTCTTCTTTTATAGATAACATGTCTTCACTCCCTTATAGTGCTCCATTTTCCCATCTGCTCACCGTTCATCTTTTCTACCAGATGATGGCAGCACTACCTTTTTTGCAAGTTCACATTGTCCAACAAGATGCACCTTGAGGCACTGCGTTTGGTACAAAAGTGCTTTCTCACTCGAAATAACCTTTTTATGTAATGGCATTTTATCGGTAGTTGATGGTGAACATTGTTGTAATGCACTTTACCCTTTAGTGAAGCAGAAGGAAAAAAAAGAAATGTAATTACAACCAAATGACTGGCCTACCCTATAAAACCCCCTTTGATTCTGGGAAACAGTCGCTCCATTTCAACCAAACCTTACAAAGCTTTTAAAGCCTTAGAAGTTAATGTAATTTTAATTTTGCTGACTATATATTAACATTTATTGTCATACTTTTACATTGTATTTACAAATAGAAAACCTAGTACTAGGGCAAAACAGCATTTAAGAATGTGCAGATGTTGCATTTTTCTAAGAGCTGGTTTGATTTGGCCAGAGCTCTAGTCAGCCAAACAAAAACGAACCCTTACTAAAATAAACATGTCTGGCTCTTTCTTTACAGGCACTTGGCAGGAGCTACTCCCTTTCCCCACCAGCCAGAGTGCCATCCACAGGCCAGCAATCATTCTCGGCTTCTGCTTCACCCAAGCCGCCTGCTTTTTCCCCTTCGGCAAGGCAGACGTCTTGGCTGGAGAGGGGCAAAAAGGCTCCTACTCCCTGGGAGGCCGCCTCCCGTCACCCTCTGGGTCTGGTGGATGAGGCCTTTACTTTCCAGGACCTCCAGCACACCCTCGCTTCCAGTGTCCATTTGGCAGCACAGCGTAAAATCCTGCCTGAGCCGCCGGCAGATTGGAAAGCCAGAGTGTCTTACCAAACGCATAAGAAAACTGGGAGCCAAACATGGAGCCAGAGCCAAAACCGGGGTCACAGCCGTGCTCCTCTGCCGTCATTTGTGTCTCCAACTAAAAGCAGCGTCTCTGATATTTCTGGATACAGGTCTCTACCCAGACAGTGGCAGCCACAGAGGTCAGTCACACAGGCCAATTTGTCCTCCACAGATTACAGGAGACCACAGGCAACACAAGCTTACAAATCTGTGTACACAAGTAACACCAGCTGGAGTTGGAAGCGGTAGGAAAACCACTCCAAATTTATGCTGTTAATAAGTAAGCCAATCTAAGACTAACTTTCAAATTCAGATAAATTAGAAACACACAGAGTGAAGTTGACAAATATATTTACCACCACTGAGCTTTTTTGGTTTATGGTTTATAATTTTCTGTATGCCATATAATGTGCAATGTGAGTTTTAATATTCTTTTGAAAAGTTATCATTTTAGTGCCACTGTAGTGGGTCTCTAGAGGGCCATCAGAAAAAGCAGTATGTTGGTAAGTATGGACATGATGAGTGACAATGGATGTGTGTAAAAGCCACACACAGGTTTTATCCAACTGTAAAACTGAAAGACTATATAATGATAATGGTTTTCTACTAAAAGAAGGAATTCATACAAAGAAAAAGCATGTGCTATGTGCAAGAGTGTGCGTTTTTTATTTTCTGTGGATGAATGTATTTACCATGCTGGTTCCTGCAGTGCTCATCCACTATTTTGAATGTTGTTCTATAATAGTTTATATTAATAATACATAGCAGATACTTTTGTGCCCAAGCTTAATTTAAAAAGCAATTACTGCTGCAATAGGGGCTTAAAACTTGGCAAAAGGTTAGTGCTGTATCTCAGCATGTAGTGGGCGGACATGTTGTTATGTAAGCTGCAATGAGAGATTAACTCACTTATTTGCCAGGTGCATTTTAATTAGTGCATTAGTATAGGGGTGCAAACCACTCCCACCGAGAGGGGTAAAGAACAACTGCTTAGGAGGTGCTTACACTATATATTGTACTTCAATACTTATCACACAATTAATAATTTTTGTGCGTTGTCCACTGTGGTGTGTTGAAGGACAGTGGAGGTTTGGTGATGGATGGAGTGAAAGGTGAATGCAAAAAGGTCATTGCATTTTAATTATGTGGTTTGTGATGTGTTCACTGGCACTTACAGTATGTAATGGTTTGTGGCTTGTTTTTGGTTTGGCTCAATCATCTTCAGAGAAGTATGTTTCTGACTCATGTTTTTGTGAGTGTCACCATACAATGTCTCTGGTGAGAATTCAACTGTATGGCTGCAATCAATTTATTGTTATTATGGCGGTAATACGTGTAATCATGTTCTGTTCCCAGCTAATTCTTGTGTGCACACACAAAATGAAATAAACACGAGCAAATAGCACAGCTGCACAAATTGTTCTAGTGTTTGTTCTCTTGTGCTCTATTCTGAGCATGAAGTACTGCGCTTTGGGCCATTTGTTGCTTGCTGTACCATCCCATAAAGCTTTTTTCTATGATGTGTGGTCTGTATCCAGCAGGGTGGTTGGGAAGGGTACCCGTTCCCATGGTGACCATAGTTACATAATACTAGTGGCCACCTATTATAGCTAATCTATTAGCAAATGTTAGTTAAGGGTAGAGGGGGATGAGCAGAAACAATTTCTTTACTAGATTAGATTTAGAAAGAACTCTAAGCTTTAATGTTGACACACACGTTTTTAGTTAACACCAACAGTTTACACTGAACCCATCGGTTTCTTTTAGGGATATCACTTTGGTGTACTACACCAGCCTACATACCCTGAGGAGGGCTGTGCTAATATAATCATTATTGGCAATATAACCCTAATGCTCTTACACAGTGAATGTCCACAGAACAACTTCATTTTAATGTTCAAGCTTTGTCAGTTGTTTTTGAAGCTAAACACTTATGTCTTTGCAAAGTTGCAATGTTACAGCAGATTATTCCCTTTGTATAAGTGACATTGTCAGAGTCTGTGATTTGTCAGCCTTTTTTTCACAGCTAAAGCACATTCTGAGGCAATAATGCTGAACATGGAGGAATCAACCAGGACATGCAGTATAGTATAATATAGTATAGACCAGTGATCATTGACTGGTGGCCCACATCAGGCCCCATATAGCTTTTCATCTGGCCCCCCAGCACATAATCAAAACCAGAAAACATGAAGTAGAGTTGAAACAAAAATATAGCAATTAGAATAACTCAAAGATGACTGAAATTGAGCTCATTTAGCTGTAATGCCAACCTTTAATCTTCTGTCCAGAAATTTACATCTGCTAATGCGAGCAGTTTTAGCAGCTTTGCCTACGCCATTGGGCACTGAGTTGTCATAAATAAGACAGAGACTAAAATGGTTCAGAGCAAAAAACAAGGAGCTTTCTCTCTAGTCAAAACACTCTATTAAAGCCAGGGTCAGTTAAGCCAATTTTAAAAAAAACTAAAAAAGAAAAGATATTTAAGCATAAAGAAATCAAATAACATAATAAGGTGAAGGTATTAACTTAGCAAATTTAGTTAATGACCCCTGGTATAGACCGTTACAGCTACAGAAATAACTCAGACAGAGAGAGCAGTAGTGGACAAACTATATTTAGTCGCCTCGCCGCTCGTGAAGCAAATACCAATGACAACAGACCAAAGCGACACCCACCCACTCATTCAGTTGCTCAGTTGGATCAGGCTACAGCCCCCTCCCCAGCAAGAGGTCTAGTACCCGGGAGTCGGAGCACCCACACAAGGCGTACCACCCGGTCTGACCCTCCTGCCTCTCACCTTTCTAACTTCACTGAAGACACAGACACAACTTGAGACCCCACTGGGGTCCTTCAGGCCAGGTAAGACACCACAAGAAACACTCCACAGGTGTGAGTTTAGCATCATGTCATTACAGTTAATTATCTGTCATGTGTAAATTTGTATCTGACCTTTCGAATCACGGTTCTTTCTTTCTGTGTGTAACACTAGTGAATACAAACAACCACATCAATTCATGTTCACGTCTTACATTCATATTTATTTCAGAATTTATTCCACCAAGCTGATGATACTTATATTATTTGACCACCCACATCAATTATCAGTTGCATGGCTATTTGATTCAACACATCAGAGATTTTCCTTTTTTCTGCCATGTCTAAAAAAAACCTGGACTTGTTGGAAATGTTCATGTTGCTCCTGCCAAGTGCTTGCTGTAAACTTCTGTATTTTTTTTGTACGCTCTCCATCTCACGTGTTTGCGGTGATAGTGCCACATTCTCTGTCTGTGTCGTTTTCAGCCCACTTGGGTAATTTCAAACATATCGATTCCCAGACCCCCTGACACAGCTGGTTGCCACTTCTGATGAGCATGTGCTTGCCGTTCAACAGCCCCAAGGTTATTTAAAGGGATGTGCTAACTTTGCCCTTTTCACTGCCTCAATAAATTCCATCTGCTCTGGACGCTCTTTGTGCACGTTATGGATGCCTCGTCTAGATGCGATACATGCGCCGCTGTTGTGTTGTCCTTGTGTCTGCTTGTACACTCCAGCAGCTCCGTTGTCTCCTGTGAGTTGATGTCTCACCCTTGACTCCCCAGGGGCAGCCATGTCGCAGTTTTCAACCATGACAACCAGAGAGAGGAAAATACAAGCAGCAGCCATCTGTAGAGAGGTCCAAGGCCAGGAAGGTATTGTTCCTCACCTTTCTAACCTCTCAGGACACGGATAGACTAATTCTTGACATATTATCTTTACTGTAAACATTTGCTTGGAGTAAATGGCTGACTGAGCCTTCCATTTGCTACTGTAGCAGTTGCCAAACCTCTCTTTTACGACTCTGCCTATAAATAGGTAAATGAATACTTTTATGGGCCAAAGTAACTAATCCCTTTGTCGTCGGCCTTTGAACATGCTATTTCAGGGTGAGGACAACTGTGCGCCCGATTGGAAAGGTCTGAAGCCTACTGACAGCTGAGAGATATTCTGGCGAATTATGCATCTCACACTCAGTATAAGGCCTGTGACATTTCCATGATCAGCATGCAGTAGCAAACACACAGCGCTAACCACAAAACAAGCACCAGACATGAGTGGATTACGAGAGGGATAATTCAATGTTCATCAAATTGGCAGAAAACAAAGTCAGCTTTTTTTTGTAGCAGGGCTTTACAATATTATTTGTGTTTGGTAAAGTTTGACAAGTACAGGAAAACATATATGTCTTGTCAGAAATCAGATCAATACACATGTTTATGCCCTCGTTACACAACTGTTTACCTTTGTCTTTTTGTGTCCAGATATAGAGATGGATCTCGGGAAGAAAGTGAGTGTGCCTAAAGACATCATGCTGGAAGAGCTTTCTCTCTCCTCAAATAGAGGCTCCAGACTCTTCAAAATGCGCCAGAGACGCTCAGAAAAATACACTTTTGAAAGCATCCAGAACACGACCAACATGCAGCACAATGTGAGCACTGACTGTTGGGTTGGTAATAACATATAAGATAATATCAACTTGGTGATGAAGTACACTAACTGGTAAATAAACACAGCTAATAGGCTCAGAGATGATCTTTTTGCCCTTCACAATATCCACAACTATGTTACGGAAATACAAAATCTCCTCACTTTTGTACCAGGTTCATTTTAGAAAGCGCAGTTCATAAATCAGTTTGGACAACTCAGTTTGACAGGCAGAAAAGTCATCTATCTTCAAAAGCTCTCCTTCCACCATCCTCTGAAAACCGCTCGTTCAGTGCCTCACAACCTGACAGAGTATTTGTGGTAAAGATGAAGTGCTTCAAGTGTTTATTTGACTCATGCTGCGGACCCAGACGTAAGTGCAGAAAGGTGGTGGTGAAAGTCTCACAGCTGCTCATAAGTAGGATTATTAATGTCCTTTTGTGCATATGTTGGCTCTGTGCCAGTCCTCCATTCTCTTTTCCCAGCAGTACTTATCTCAATCTGACCTGGTCACACATAGGAAAGCAAATTATGTACTGAAGCTTGCAGAGAAATTCAATCAAGATAAACTAACCAGGTTGTACTGTTATCTAATTAAATATCTGCACTAGTGAGATGTCCATTTTCATTAGTTGTTTGGTGGCCTTTCGTGCATTTTTTCCTCTCTCCAGTGCACGGATAATAATTATTTTTGCTCCAGGGAAGTCTTTTCTCTTCATCTTTGAAGTGAGGAGGACTCTCATTTCTTTTGTTTATTGCTCTGGGCAGCAGAGATTTTGTTTCAAGTTGTCAACATTTCCTGAGGAAGTTCTGGAGAGAATCATCATAAATATCTTGCAGTGGGATGAAAGTTGGATGCTTTAGCCACAGCACACAGAGTCCTCGTCCAAAAAACAATGCTTCCAGTGTTGAGGGAAAGTGGACAATAAAAAGCATTCTCTACATGTTGTTGTTTGGGAAAAATGCAAATGAGAAGATAAGCATTAAAAAATGGCTGTTATCTTTATAAACACTTACAGTCCATAGCTGTTTATAACATTTAAGAAACGTAAGACAGTTCTAATAGCAAAACTATGATGAAGTCCAACAGATGTGATCCTGATACTGTTGCCTCTAGCAAGTGAGGCTGATACAAAAGGCAACACTCTAACACTTTCAACCTTTTTTTTTTTTTTTACAGTGTGCCAAACAAGCCACACCACATAAACAAACCCTAAACCACCAGACAGTGGATTTCTTTTCTTCTTTTATTCCTTTCATTTACCATTCTGTTGTGCTCTTTCCTTTAGACTGAGCCATTTTCTCAAACTGTGAATGAGAATGCCACAGACGGCCACAGTGGCGAGAACAACTCCACCGATGAACAGCCAACAGACACAATAACAGAGCCAAATCCGGACATCATTGCCCCGGGTAGGTAACATTAGTGCTGCAGTGTCCTGGGACGCCCACACCCTTACCACTGGGCAGTCATGTAATGGCTACAGTTGGATTAACCAGACAACTAACCTCTTGTGACCTCACGATATTTCTCCGCCTTGCTTTTGCATGTCCTGTTAGTCAGTACTATTCCCGTGGTATGAAGAAATCAAATCTACAAGCAGCATATAGGAAATGAAATTGTGTAAATGCCGTTGACAAAGCAGCAGATCTGCTGTCCTTTGATAAGGATTCAAGTGTTCCTTATTGTTTGTTCTCAAACAAGCTTTGATCATGTAGAAAAAACATTTCTGTAAGCCTGGAATCTGCTGTCCTCAGGCTGAATATGATTACACATTCCCTCTTTATTCTCTCTCTGTCACCGCCTGTCTTATATTTCTATCATAGTACTTTTTTATCATCCCACTGCCTGCTTTATGCCTACTCCTCCAAATTCCATGTTAGGCTCATCCCCTGCTTTACACAATCAGCTTTGACCATCTTTTTGGAGAAATTGTTAGGTTTTACCCGAGGGAAGTGTTTCCTGTTTGGTTCCAGTGCCACTGATACCATCGGCTTCCTCCCTCATGTCTTTATTCTGCCCAGTTGACACAAACATGACAGTGATTTAAGGATGAGTGTGTCTGCTTAAGGGATGGGGGTTATTTCTGGCCCCATGGTGTCTGAATGATGTCACTGCTGTAGCAGAAATAAGGCCAAAGTGTATTTGGTATCAAATGTTAAGAACCCTAAAAATAGTCCACTCACTGTTTGTGAGGGTGTGTCCATGTTTGTCCAAATGTTTCTATAGACCATAGGAGATATTAAAGAATCCCATTACACAGCTTAGCTCTGACAAGGAATTGGCAGAAATTACTGCATAAACAGATTTGTAAAGTACAAAGCTGGTGTCTTTCTCTCTTTTTTGGACCCTTTCATCTTCGTAGAGGACACAGAGCTGGCTCTGTTACAGACATATCAACATGTCCAAAACGTCCAGTCACAAGAACAGTATTCCATAGCAGAGTAATATATTTTAGACAATGTTTTGTCACATATTCTTCCCCCAAAAACTGTTAACTTCCCCTATGGTCTGTTTGGTCTCTCCTGTTTCCTCCCCAAGGCAAAGCATAAACTCAGGAAGGGGGATTGTTCATTGTGAGAGGTTAGGACGTGACACAACGCCCCGTGTTATGTAATGCTCGCAGCTTGCAAGGACCCCCTGAGTGAAGCGCTCTGTTTGAAGGATAGTGCTTTGGATTGGCCTCTCCCATCAACACACACATAACTTGAGCTGGGAGACATGCAGACATAGACACACACACATGAATACGCAGGCAGGCTGCCCTTTGTTTTTGTGTGCTCTGAACTTCTGTTAGAATCTGATATGAAGAAAGGCTCTGAAGGTATCTCTGTTTAAATAAATACAAATGAAAAGTCCACATGTTAATAGTTTTAACCCTCTGTGATTGTAATTCATTAGAAGATATAAGACTATTACAGTGTAACTACACATTTAGTAGCCACTGGTGTAGACAATACTAAGGCTTTCTGTAAATGCATTCATACACAGGTTACGGGGGTCCAATGAAGGACATCCCCCCAGAGAAGTTCAACAGTACAGCAGTTCCAAAATCGTATTATTCGCCGTGGCAGCAGGCCATCATCAACGACCCAGGGCTGGCGGACACTCTCAGCCCCCGCATGCCTGAGCCAGAGCAGCAGCCTGACCTGCCGGGATACAAAAGCTTCAACAGGTAACAGTTTTAATGTGGGTGGACCAACATTAGTTAAAAGCAAACACGCTCTGCTTTGCCAAATCTAATTTAGTAACTGCTGAGTGATCCAATGAGCCCTGTCCTTGTAAGCATAATGAAGCAGCTTCTCATGCTAACTCCCCATCACTTACAATATGACCCCCAGTCAGGCTTTTGCTCGACTGTAATTAGTTGCATCAGTTCAGCTGTCACTATAATGCTTCTCATCAGCAGAAGACTAACAGTGTGAGTGTGTCTCCTCCAGGGTGGCCACCCCGTTTGGCGGATTCAGCATGACACCTAGACCTGCACCCATCAAGTCCATCACAGTGGAGCCCCTCCCTGACTTCCCTGACCTCCAGGCGCAGAATACAGCACCTAATAGACCCACGTTCAACAGATCAGCCCTGGGGTGGGTGTCGTCGACCCGGGACACAGTTCCAATCACAACTGTTTCCCTCGAGCCCCCGTTCATCCCTGAGTCTGAAGACCTGTGAACTTGTGATAATGTCACACAGAAGAGTGGTTGAATTAGTGACACTGTCAGGGTAACACAAATATACCTCCTCATTGATTTTCTAGAAGCTCAAACCTTTTATTGCACCATAAGCTCAAACCATAATAAACTGAATATGTTGTATATGTATGTGTACATGAGAGTGGCATTTGTGTCAAATGGAAGTCTTTCATGCTGTAATTTTGTTTGGTTTGAATTCAGACGTATTATGAACCGCTAAGCCAGTCGTCAAGATGGTAGTTTTACAGTGAGATCTGCTTTTAAGACTCATTTGTGTGATGAGAGTAAACGCAAAACTGTCACCTATTGCTTCGGTGAGAGTCCGAAGATACATGTGCGACGCTGTAACACATCTCAAGGTTACATTATCTGACAAGTCCAATCTGCTTCAGCAACATAAGCGGCTTGACTGATGTGTCTCTCACCTTTTTGCCACACCAGGTCCGGGGAGCCCGACGATTGATGTGAGAGCTGCTTTACAGGCGATGGTTGCTCTTCATGTGTGACTGCAATCATTAGGAATATATATCATATATAACAGGCTCAGACTTCTAGACTCCCAGAGTGAATTGGTAGTGAGCCCACAGTGAGTCTGAAAAGCTGGTTTTCAGTGTGTTATAATAGGCATTAATTATATTTATTAAGTTGACGTCTTCTACAGCTTTTAGATGATATTGCAGTGTGGAATACATAATAAAATAAATGTTCCTTTCACTACAGTTGGTCTAAACGGTGTTTCTCAGTCTACTGCATACTCTAAATGACTACAGGGGTGCCTTCTGTTTTGTAAAATGACCTGCCACTTGCCCTGTTTACAAAACTCTGAAGGCTTCTGATATTTTTCAGTAAAGTATCTTTGTGTGGCATTTCCAGCCTCGGTCAGAGACCCTTTGGAATGCACAGCCCCCGGTGCCACTCCCTGTTAAATTCCTGCTGCCAGCCTCCTCAGGAGAACACCACGTCCTGCACATCACCACCACCAGCCCCTGACATGATAGCAGCTGTGCCAAGCTCCACAGTAAATAGGAGTTTATCAAGGGCAGCCATGAACTCTCTTTGAACTTTGATAGTCGCCATTATCAAAACGCAGCAACGGAAATATTATTGGCAGGGACTGAAGCGTGGGCTGTGGGTCGAGGGCAGCCAGACAATTCGATTATTACTATCCAACAACGACTGGTTTCCCCTCAGGCGCGTTTTCTTTGGCACAGAATGGCACAGTTTGGACCAAACAGTGCACAATGCATAGTTTCTCTGCTGCCCAAATGTGCTTGAGCTGGAGACTAAACCGTTCCATCTTTAGTCCTTCTAAATCCCTCTGGAGAAGAGCACACAACTTAGGACAAAGGAATTGACTACAGTGAGTTGTCATTAAGATATACAAGGTCTTCAGTGACATTTTGTATTATCTGTGACCTGTCTTAGTTCCATGAGCATCTGGTCCTGACTATCTTCATCAGCACTTCTTCTCCTCTGTGTTTTAAAGTCCCTCAGGTTTCCATCTGCACACTCAGCCCCAAACGCTAAATGTGCATTTTGGTGCTGACAAAGACACTAGTGCTTGAAATGTTGAGCCACATGACCTGCCCGTATCCCTCAAGGATTTCCAGTATGCACAAATTGAGTTGGAAAACAAATTTAAAACTGTGTGACATTGAGATGTGCCTAGAGGGAGATATTTGAATATGTTTTACACAGAGGCAGCAAATGACATTTTTCACCGTTCACATTGGCAGTTTTCTGTTAATTCCATTTTTATCTGGAGACAGAGTACCCTCAGTCTGGGTTAACTTGCCGAATGTGCCGAGCAGGTGGTCATATTCACAGTAAAGTGCTAAGCCCAATAGGATCTCTAAAAATACAAGTGAAAATCAGGCATCCAGAAGGTCAGTCCAGGGAGGCGTTGGGTTGCCAATGAGGTGAGGCGAAGGTTGACAGGGCACACATTCCTTTCTGAGGCTGAGGTGGAATGACGCAAAAGGTTGAACTATGTTTTGCTCTCAGGACAATTTCTATCCATCATGAAGGGTGCGGACAAATCAGGCATGTCGTTCACAAACTGTGCATATTATTCAAACTCGTGTCAGAGTCCTCAACAGTGATACCGAAGCACTCATTTCCAAGCGCACAAGGGTTAACTTCAACAGAATGCTCTTCAAAGCACTTTAGGGTAAAGTAAGTAATTAGCCTGTTCGGACAAATGAACGTTCAAGATTGTATTCCTGTTTACTCTCAAAAACCCCCCCGAGACCAATTAAATGTGTTAATCCAGCCTCGACTTTCACCTCAGGGGCCTCATCTATTGTCCTGACTGGTCAATATATGTTAACCCTGTCGCTTTACCCAAGAGTCAAGAATTATTAACCTCAAGGTGCTAACAAGAGCAGTAAATAAACAACTTCCTGTGAGGAAATGGCAGCTTAAATGAGAAAACATGGATGATTTTTTAATGTTTCTGGGGTAAGAATAATGAATGGTCTTATCTTACTGAAGGGTATTAGATCCCCAAACAGACAGTGCTGAGGCGATAGCATGCTTCTGCTGTGCGCTGCAGCTACCACAGATACAGCAGACACAGCAGTGAGATACATCACAGTCACCCCTTTGGCTGCTCTCCAGAATTAATGTAACGTGGTCAATTGCCAAAAAAATGATGCCTATGTCATCTGTTTTTCTGCTGTAAAACAATGAGTGCTGCTGCTCGGCGGCGATGGGTCAAATACAGAGGAATCAGAATGAGCAGTAAAGAAAGATGTTTCCTGAGTTGGTCTTCTAGATGGACACAGGCTCTTATTGGCTCCTGTAGAGGGTTATGAAATTGAACTTTACTGCAGTGGCATGCTGGGAGTGTAGTAATGCTCAGTCATCCTGACAACACACAAATACCATTCCACTTCATTCCAAAACAATGTATACTCCTAATAAGTCATTGGAAGTTTAGTCATCAGTAATTTAAAAAGTTCTGTAACATCAACATTAGATGTTTTTTTCTGATACAAATGCACTGTCGATTGCTGCTAAGAAAAGAAGAAAGACATACTCCTGTTCTTCAAAAACCTCATCTTTCCAGAATCTAAATCTGCAGTTAAATATAGCGGTGTAGCTTCAGAGGCGTCGCCTCCCGTGGCCCCTATTGTGGCACTGGAGCGAGTCTAATCTCTTACGTAACAACAGGGCATTCACCTCTGTTTGGTTGCTCATTAGTTGTAACTCAATAGCAACACAACAACACATGGTGTTCACAGGAAATATACAGGCTGAGCTTTGTTCAGTTCAGATTTGTGCAGGTTTTCAAAAGGGAGATTAACTTGAAGGTGAGAGGTTTTGATTGTCAATGTCACCGTTAGTAATGCACTCTTAAAAGTAGCTCTTCTTTGCTTGTGTTCATGGTCAGGAGCACTTGTGCCCTGCTATTACTTTATTAGCACAAGCTGTTCCATCTGAATATTTGCATTTCCCATGATGCTGCACATGCAAGTTCATGCATGTGCACAAACATGCACTCAAGTGCACACAAGTAGGACATTTATTCTTACTCAGCCAGAGACAGGGGCAAGCAAAGTTTACATTTTAATTAGACTCATGCAAATGCTCTCTATAAAAAGGATGGTGATGCCTGTTAATATACTCACATGAACCTCTCAAAATGTGTCATTTTACTGATAAGTCATCAGTATCAAGTGTAGATGTGGAAAATCTGTCCCACTTTCTCTGTGTCTCGTGGCAAAAAGAACAGTAACTATGGATTGGAATGCCACACAGTGGTGCTATAAATAAGTTGCTTTAAATGGCACGGCACGTTTAGACTGAAATGGAATTTAGCTGTTGAGTGACCTAATAAAAGGGATCAATATCTCCGTCCATCAATCTAAAGCAGGAACCTGTATTATCTAAAGCTAGCATTGCATAAGAATCCTAATAAAACATTTGGTTAAAAAAGTCAAGTTTGCTGTGTGAGCTGCTATAGTATGTGTAGCCTATTCCCTTTGTTCAGCAAATCTCATGCTGTTCACTGGAGCTTTCTCAAGGTGAGAAGCCAGGGCAACGGCACCAACACTCAGCAGGACTTTTACTGTGTGCATTGTCTCCTTGCAAAGCTGGCAAAGTTCTGTTAATTAATCTCAAATTAAAATGCCCTTCACCTATGAATCTGCAGATCAGTGCTTTGCTAGAGAATCCAAAAGTCTAAAAACAAATAATCTGGCTCATGTTTCTGCAGATGTCACCCACAGTTCAGTCTTACAATAGTGCCTCAGTGCAGTAGTTTTTAACTTGTGCTGACGATGCTTAAATGTTCTGACTGAGGAGATAGAAGGCCAGCTGTCTCTCAAGGTCAGGAAAAAAAAGGTTGCATTTGTGGAAAAACCCTATAAAGCTGAATTATCAGATCTATAATTTATAGTGGATATAAGATGTTCAGTGGCAGTGCTTCAAAGCTGGTTGGGAATGTCCAACATCACTAAGTGGACTTATGGGACCTCCCAGTAGCTTGGTCTAATGAGTACAGTGGGATTCTTTGACATTTTATTTTTGTATATTTTTCATAAAGAACTTAAAAGCTCATCTCAAACTCTTTAATCACTCCTATGTTTTAAGAGGAGGCATTATTATATGTCCCTCGAGGAAATGTGTGCAAAGGGAAGTGCTTTTGTCTCGTCAATGGGCCCTTTTCAAGTACTTCCTTTTCTGGGAAAGCCTGGGCCGCGCTGATATACTGTGACCTCTCGCCTCGGACTTGTTCAGTGCATCCAGTTTCCTCCATCTTAATGAATGACTGATGATTTTTAAGGCAAGGTTTAATGCATACACCTGGGTCACATACTTTTGTATTTTTATGGATTCAAGATAAGATTTCTCATGTATGGGTGTCTGCGGAAACTACAAACAGAATCAACCTTAAGACAGTTTCCATTTTCTTTATTTTATTTTACATAATAAGATCAGACAGATGGTGTAGGATTTCAGTAGTAGGACCTCTGCAGCGGTGTTAAGAGTCTCAGAATGTGCCTCAATTAGAGTCAATGTTTAGCAAAGCCTCAAAGCATGTTCAATCATTGCCCACAACATAACTGCAACACCTCTTTCTCATTTACAAACGCACCCAGCAGATTTCTTTTACTGCTTTTACTTTGCTTCAGCACATATTTTTCAAACGTGAGTGTAATGCAGTTTACTGTGTGAGAGTTGTAAACTAACACAACGCAGTGTAGTGGGCTGCAAACTGCAAACCCCTGCACCATAAAGCAACATTAACGAGCCAGGCTGCACAGAGAGAGTTGGCGCTCTGCTCCAACTGTAGGCTGTATGTGTGTGTGTGGCTGTGGCAGCGGTGTACAGCATGGAAGACTGCAGTAAATACAGTGTTGAAGAGGCGGGGTTTGACATGTCGGCTCTGAAAACATGCTCTAATCCAGTATTTCAGGTGCCCAAGTCGGAGCCAGCGTCCATTGCTCACTACCGCCGCGCATCAGCGAACTGCCGCAGAACTACACGGCTCCAAAAGCGGGATATACTTCACCGCAAGTGGACGGACAAGGCTGGTGCTTACGCTGGGGATTTACTAAGAAAAAAGACGTGGTTTTAAAAGCGGAGACTATTTTGATTGTTATAAAAGGGAGTACTTTTTCCAGGCGGGTGTTTTGCGCTGAAGTGTAGTCCGTTTTGACCAGCGACTATTACTCCTTCCCCTCGAAACTCAACCAAAAAGTGTTTCCTTGATCACAGCGGAGGATATTTTCACACCCACACTGAGGTAAGTAACTTCACATGTCGTTTTGTGACTTAAAACCATCAAACTTCATTCAATTTTGTACTTTAGAGGCACACATGAGGCGGAAATATGGCTTTAGCTCCACACAGGTAAGACGGAAACCAGGTAGCAAGCTAACTTTAGCTTAACTTAGCCCACCTGTCAATAGATAATGTAGAGGGGCGGAAAGTATTTAAAAAAGTACAAGAACTCACTTGCTGATAACATTTATGTCGTGTCACACTAGTTGGATATGTTTGTCATTATTACATTTTTATTTTAAAACGGAAATAGTCTCCCCGCAGTTGTGTTTTTGTTAGCAGCTTAAATTAAATATTAACATGTTGCGAAAATTAGCTTAGCGCCCTGTCACAAGGATTTACAAGATATGACACAATTTCTTGTTAAACACAAAGACACAAGTTGACAAAATATGATAAATTGTGATTATTAGACTCTTGACAGGTGGAAATATGTATTTTTTGTCTGTTTTACTCTCACTATGGAAAAAAAAATAGATAAAGTGCTGTCTGGCTTGCGAGGTTATAGTGTGTTTTCTTGTTCAAGCATGTGTTTGGATAATGCTTTATTCCAATTTCACTTATTTTACACATTGATATCTATCTTAAGAGTGAGATAACCAAATCATCCTTACAAGCTTGACAAGTTTCTATCAGTTTCTGAAAATACTGTTTCTTAGGACGAAAGAGTATGTATGGAGTAACTGTGGAAGTATGTTGAGGAACCAGTTCTGATAGTCACTTGTCTCTGTTACCTTTTGTTTTTTAAACCATGTTGAGCAACACTAGCAAGTGTGAAATCCTGTTGACAGTGTCCTTTTTTTAATTTTGAAAATGTGGTGTTTTAAATCAAACTCCACTAGTCTAGTCAGATCCCAAATTTAAGGATTGATTGCTTGCCATAAGAGACTGAAGCCATGTTGTAATGTATTCTGCTCTGTGTAGGGTCTTTGGAGTCAGACAGAGTAAGAATAAAGGGTGACTCAGCGCAGTGTGGATGACCTGTTCAGTTTCACAGCATTGGACACAGTGCCCGTGTGCCGGGAAGGGGTAAGACTTTGAGCAGGAAGCCTACACAGGAAGTTGACCACTGCATTGTTACCCGTAGGCAGTCCGGAGGGAATTAATCTATGAGGTTGTGCTGTTTGTGTAGGGCTTCGGTCAACATGGCCAAGTCAGACGCTACTGCAGACGTTCAGTCAAATAAATAGATCAAGAGTGGAATTTCTGGTGGAAATGACGACGTGGTACGTGTGAAAGAAGATAAATAAACAGAAGGTTTCGGAAGAAGAGTGCATTGAGAAAGTGTACAGGAATAAGTCTATTCTGTGGTTACACTTGTCTTAAAAATCTAACTTTGTTCCAACATTATGAGTCAGAGGGCTGCATGACTGCACTCTAAATAAAACATTTCCAGACTTGGGAGAATGCAGTAACCCAGAGTGCGTCACTTTTTATATAGAGTCTCGTTTACATATTTCAGTTACTTTATTATATCAGAGGAAAATAATAAGAGCATGGACACAACATACACATTAATGGTCAGTTTTTGATGTTTTCTTTGACACTTCCCAGAGTAGGATGTAGTTTGAGAGTCATATTTCTCCACTGATGTGTTTCTGTTACTCTAGCAACTGTTTTTACTTTCACAGCTAATTATTTAGTTTGAGAAAAGTTCAGTCTTCAAATGCGTCATATGTGTGGGTCAGTTTGGTGTAGGTGTTTGAAAAGAAGAAAGAAGCTTTCAGGCTTTTATGTGGTACTTGTGTCCAACATCAGTATCAATATCAGTATTTTCTGTCAGTCAAAAACCTATCCATTGTTCTTTTTTGATGAATAGATGGCAAAAGCAGCAGATAAGAAAGTGGATATTTGTGAGCATGAAAACTCAGCACCAATGAAGGCACTGGGAGCTGTTGTCAAATGTAATCCCCAGTAAGCAAAGCCATTCATCAACAGTTGCAGACGAACAGGAGGGAAGTCTCTTGGCTGTCATGCAGGTGGATACTGCAGCAGCTCAACACAAAGATCGATTGATCTGCATCGAGGAAAAAAAAAAAGTGCCATAAAATGCACAATAGAATCACGGGAGTTGTGTCAGGCAATCTTGTTAACAGTGTTAGTGGATTGAATTAAGTTGAGAGTTGTGTTAGGAAACTTCAGCCAGATTACTTTTCTTTTTCAGGAAATGCTGTGTTTTATTTGTTATTATTGATGTCTTGACTGACTCTGAAGGACTGAGCAGAATGACCTAAATACCTTACACTAGTAAACATTGTGTAATGTTAAGTTTGAAATGGCTCTCCCCTTTTCCATGTAGATAGTGAAGAGCTAATATCTTATCAAAGTTTCTCAAGCATATTACTGCATCAAAATACAGCTGAATTATAATTGATAAACACCTGCCTCTTAAAGATCTGCAGACTAAACATATTTCTTCATGATGAGTTTCGTGAAATTAGAAGTACAGTTACAGTATGCAGTGACCAGACTATTGTTTCCCATCTTTAGAAATATTTGTGCTGCAGTTCTCTGCGACAACTTTTTCGGGCCTTATCCCGACGGCAGGATGTGAAAATCAGCAGAAAATTCAAACAAAAGCTTATTTATGCTTCCTGTGTATACTCCCTCCGACCCTTGTGTACGCACCTCTTCTACATATTGAATTAATGTGACTCAATTTAACACAGATTGATTCATCAGATGCTTGGAGGATTACCTCATAAAGCAGATCAATTGAATCACTTTTAATGAGGCAATCCATCAACAGACTTCCTAATAGCTAAATGATATCATCCCACTCCCCATGTCTTCACACCAAAGCTGTCCACATCTCTCCAGCTCCCCGGGCCTGTCCAGCTGCCCATGCACTAAACACTCTTTAGTTGATTGCTCTAAGCTGCTAGCCCAAGCGTTTTATGTGGCAAGGCGAAGGAGATCAGTCCAAGTCTCAGCAAGTCTTTGTTTACCGAGGTCTCTCACTGCCCTGTATTAGTCCTCATATTTTGTGAGAGGGTAAAGTACGTACATTTTTGCCAAATTCTGAAGTGTACAATCTCACTGTAAACTCTGATTACAGAATTGCATCTGTGCTGCAACGATTGCATTCCTTTATTTACTATTGTGCCTTCGCTGTGGGTTGTTACTCCGATTGTAACAAGTTAGTGTTCAAACATTTCATTGCTTCACTATGTACGAAGTGAGTGTGAAGCTCTTTTTACACCTAGCTCAATATTACAGTCCTGAACTGGCCTAATTTCCCCGGTAGATAGATTCAATGCTCTTGATTTGCCAGAGTTGCAAATAACAAAATAACATTTCTTTCAATAACTCGCAACAAGTCAAGGCCTTTATTCGGGTAAACAGCTTCATGGTAGGTTTCTAATACAAAGTGAATGCACAGAAATCAAAGCTGTCCCGTGTAAGTGAAGTGCTTTTGAGACCAAAATAGATGTTTCTGTCTCTTATCATTGTCAGCAGGTCTTCATTTGAAGAGTAAACCTGAGGAACAGTAGTGCAGCCGTGAGTAACAGTATAGTGCGGGGCTCCAGGCGGAAGGGTGTCAACAACCGTCTTGGCTTACATTAGCTAATGATGTAAACTTGGCTTTGTGACAACCTCGTGGCCAGCCAGTGGAGTCATTTTCCTCCACCTGGGTACTTTATCAACACCAAAGCAGATATTTCATGTGGCTGCAATCAATTGAATTTAACAATGGCAGAGCTGTTTTCCATTTTAGGGATTAGGCTTTTATTAAATTATAAAACATTGGAACATAATAAACAATGAGAATTGTGCTGTGCACCTTGTATGCCATTCTTTTCCAGCTCTTATGTAACATGTTGAGCTTGGAGGTGTGTACTGTCACCCTGACCATTTAAAATTGTGCGTTTGTCTGGAATTACACACTCCACACGGTTCCTGCCTACTCAAATAGTTTTGTGTTGCTTAGTCTTGGAAAATCTGAGAGTTGTTGGAAAACTAAAGATTGATTCATCCTCTCAGCAAGAAACTGTCTGATCAAAGCAGTGTTTGTTATTGTTCAGTAAGATGTCCAGAGGAAGCTCTGTATTATTTTCTTGTGCTGACAAATGATGCTCTCTGCCCTGCAGCAGAAGAGTATCATCTTTTACAATCATGTCACTGAATTATAGTCAGCGAGTGCCAATTTCACTGGGAGTAAGAGCTGCCTTAACCTAAGTGAAGCTGGCAGCCTTTCTAGTGGGATACAATAATGCAATAACATTTCTACAAAGGGAGTCCATATTTACTCCTGCTGTTGTCAGCAGTGTTGCAATTCAAAACATGCTCTGGCTTCATTTTGAACTACATCAAACTGACCTTTGATAAAGATGTCCTATTGTTTTGCAGGCTTCAAAAATATT
This sequence comes from Rhyacichthys aspro, assembly GCA_036850595.1. Lineage (NCBI taxonomy): Eukaryota > Metazoa > Chordata > Actinopteri > Gobiiformes > Rhyacichthyidae > Rhyacichthys > Rhyacichthys aspro. Next base: position 6,823,324 of record CM072165.1, read on the forward strand.
TAAAAATAGCATCAAGCACAGTTCTGTGGTTAATTACCAGTATGGCTTGCTAGCTTATTCAACAAAATAATTCAGGTTTGCATCAAAACGAGTTGTAGTTGTATGTTTCCCAAAAGTTGATATGCTAAGTAATAAAATGGGGCCATCTGCTGATGAGGTGCACTAATGGTCCTGACTTGTCCAGGCATGTGAGGGCTTCAGAGGTACAGGTGGGTACAGTTTTCCACTTATCAACTAATCCCAAAACAGCAACTCTAAGAAACTCTGGGCTTAGCCATTTGGTTGGAATGTTGTTGCTATGGAGTCACAGTGGCACACGCATTAGCACAGTCAGCTCTGTGATGATGACTCTGAAGTGTATGAAGTCAGTCAGCAGATCTAAATGTTCCTCATGGCCACACCAACAATTATCCACCAAGGATTACTCAAATACCAGGAAGAATATGTTGTCCGACTGGTTTTGGCTGAAACCTTGAGTGGTTCTTCAGGCCGTCACCAGAAGGAGTTTTCTTTTCTCAGAGTAGTGTAGTGAAAAAATTCTTGAACTGTAATGATTAGCTAAGTTTTCCAAGAAGTTGCAGAGCAAAACAAAGAAGTTCTAGTAAATGTAGCTCTGACACACCTTACACAGCTTCACTGAGTGCTAACACCTTCTCCTTCTTAAAGTTGCATGTTCAGCACTGCATTCAAAGATTCAGTGCTAATCAGCTGTAGTGGTGCATTGTCAGGATGAAGCTGCACAGTCTTTACAATTGTGGTGAACAGCATTTTAATGTTTAGTTAAATTGCACTCATTTGAAAAGTAGGTCAGATAAGTATTCCTTTGTAGTAAGAATGATAGAATAACAAAGGCTGCCTCTGGAAAATGGGATCAGAATCTGCTGCATTTTAAAGTTCATGTAATTTCACAAATTGCTTTGTAATTCACTGGTGATGCTTAGAGATGTTGTATGCTTTGATTTAGAAAATCTACATGATTACATTGTGGCAGTGAGGCATTAGGCAATGTAAATCCATAGGGCTGTCCGTTGACCGGAAAAATGCATCACTGACCCTAATGATATTTAATTCATAATCATTTAGTAATCGAAATGAGTGGGTAAATGATTTTTCAAATCATTATTAAGATCTCTTGTTACTTCTGATTGGTAATTGTCAATATTATTGACAATTTTTGACTTATTGATTTGACTAAATCACCATAAATATCAAACTGATATACCTTTCGGTTATACTTGACAAAATAAACTTTTGCTAATGACTGTGATCAGCAGTTGTCAATACTCAAGGACATTTGAATGATATCAGTTTGTGTGAGAGATCAATTGACATGTTGTTAATGAAAAGCTGCATGTAGAGGAGAAGATCATCTTTGTTGTTTGACTTATTTATAGCTTTAGTGTGAAAATGAAATGTCAACCTAAAATGAGATGAAAGCTGTCTGTTAGCCGTTCTGTGGCAGAACATTTCTCTGTGGGTCAGTCCAAGTTAATATATAAGCTTTGTTGACATAACTACAGAGTCTAGTTTTACAGACAACTTGCATGTGAGAGGGAAAAATGCAATTATGCACTGTTCATTGTTTATTTGCTGATCACTGTTACTTTACTAACCATGAAGTAAGCAAGTTATCATAACTAAATCTTGTTTTCTTTTTTTCCACAATGTTTATTTATCTGCTAACCATCAAAGATGCTGCGTTAAATGATTATAATGGACCAACCTGGGAGAGAGAAGACGGGCAAAAACTGGACTGGAAGATCTTCCTCAATTGGAAACTGGGATTTTAATACTTTGTGAAGATTTGACTTATTCTTGAAAGAGTTGTGACAGACACTAAATGACTTTCACCATGAGCTGCAGTATGGACTAGAGACCTATGCCTAGCAGGATAACTGCTGTTGCAAGTGGAATCACTTAGCCCCAAACTGGTGGGTGCTTACTCCTTCAGGGGCCCACCCTGTCCCATTATCCCACTGTTCCGTCGGTGGACTCCACAATCCAATGGCATGGGCCAAGTTCTTCAGGAAGCCGGGGGGCAATCTGGGGAAGTCGTACCAGCCGGGGAGCATGCTGTCTCTGGCCCCCACAAAAGGACTTCTGAACGAGCCCGGGCAGAACAGCTGCTTTCTCAACAGCGCTGTGCAGGTACCTATTATATATATATTAGATATGTTAACTCTGTATTTGAGAGTCACCGTTATCTCATGATGTATGTGACCTGATACCATTGACAAACACTACCCTACCACTAGTTCCCACCCAGTAACATCTTTTTTTTTAATATGACTGTCATTTATTCAGAAGCTTCAAAACTTAGTCACAGTCTAAATTTAACATGTACATCTATTTGAAGGTTAGATACTGTGTTTAGGTCATTGGTTCATCAGACCACCTACTATGAGGTCATGTGTGAAGTGGTTTTGCTGCTTTATATCAGCAGTCTTTCTCAACACTAAAATTAATAATGTCCAATGTTATATGCTTCTAAGATGGCTATGTACTTTTTATTCCCTTGTGTAGGTACTATGGCATCTGGACATCTTCAGACGCAGCTTGAGGCAGTTGCCTGGACACTTTTGTCTAGGGGAGTCTTGTATATTTTGTGCATTAAAGGTATATTAAAGTTGTAACTCCTCAATCCTGTTTTACCATCTCTACATTGTGAATTTGACAAATGTTTTGAATTAAAAGCAAAACATCCAGTTGTTCATGAGCAAACATCCCTCCTGTTGTCTCTTCAGGGCATTTTCTCCCAGTTCCAGCACAGCAGGGAGCGTGCCCTGCCCTCAGACAACCTGCGTAACGCCTTGGCAGAGACCTTTAAGGACGAGCACCGCTTCCAGCTGGGCTTCATGGATGATGCTGCAGAGTGCTTTGTAAGTTCCTGTAGCAACAGAGTTGTGCTCAGGGGAGTAGTGCACAGTCAGTGTTGTACGAATGCTTGTGTGTTAGCCTGCCTCACTGTTTGGCTAATACTGAGCACTAAACTAGCGGCGAGGTCATTCAAAGAGCTTGTGTCCCTTGCTTCCCCTCCCATCAACCCTTGCCACATTGCCGCAAAATATCATCATGACAGGTTATATAAGTGTGTGTTTGAACCTTTCTGTCTGGTTCTTCCATCTTAGATTGTATCATTTCTCTACATGCCTTATCATTTTGAATTGCTTGACCACAAATCCTTGTGTCATCTAAAAACTAAAATCTTTGTTTTTTATTCTAATTGCCACAACTGCCACAGCAAAAACCCTTTTGCTATCTCACAGTTATCAATTATTCAGGCTTATCTGTTGATATGCAGCTGTTAAGTTTATTCCTCTGACTACAGCTTACACAGAAAAGTCTTTTTTTTCTTTAGACAATCTTAATACCTAATATGACCTTGAACATTCACAAAGTACTCTATTGGCAGTGAAAATACCAGTGAAAGAAATGATGTGGGGAGTTTTTTTGTGTCAGATTAACAGTCTATGAAGTTGTTCCTGTAACTTTTCCAGCCCTAGTTTCAAGTCCTAATATTTTACTATTTTACTAATATTTTACTCCATAGGAAGTTATATATGCTTTTTAAATATGTGCCTATGTCATATTTACAACACGACTGAGAGCTCCTCTTGTGAAAATGACTGTCACCAAACTGCTTTGTTTCTAGAAATGTAGAGGATTGTGTTCCTTAATAGTTAATAGACCTTATTTTATCATTTTACAGCAGGAAATATTGGAGCGAATCCACTTGCACATTGTGCCCGAGGAGGAAGATGCCTGCACTTCAAAGTCTTGTATCACACATCAGAAGTTTGCTATGTCACTTTATGAGCAGGTCAGTAGCAGCTATACCTATTTTCTACTGCCTTGCAAATCATTTCTGCTGTTCAAAATGCCGATGGGCGTTTTTGTTAACTGTGGTTTTGCAGCATCATGCAGCAGTAGTATGTTGACAAAAGGGAACACACAAAGCAGCCTAATACACACACACAGGCTAGCACCGTCGGGCACATGAATCACTGTCTGGGACACTAGAAATCCAATCAGTCATGTTTTGATTCTGGTGGCCCCTGAGGAATACGGAGGGTGTTTCTGTCGAGATGCCACAGTGCAGCAGTTGCAGCAGTACCCGATAAATCCCACATGTTGTACTCAGACATAGCAGGACATTTCTCACACCACCCTGCCCCTGGGGCGGCGATGCCCATCTCTGATTCTGTCCTTTTCCCAAACCACTTTATCTCTAAGTTCGACAGATAATCGGGGGCGCAGTGAGTGGATTTTGCTCCACGCGAACTTTATGGCACAGATTCAGACAAATATTAAAGTGAAAATTGACTCGATCATAGAGGGGTATGATAACTTAAATTGCCTAAACATGGCAGAATAAAAAGGATATTGCCCTTTGCAGGTTGTGTGCCGTAGCTGTAATGCATCCTCGGACCCACTGCCGTTTATAGAGCTGGTGCACTATGTCTCCACCACAGCGCTCTGGTAAGGCACAAACAATATGAAACTTGACTCACCTTTCATTGGGCTGCTCACACTCCTTCTTGTTTGAGCCTCTCCTGGCACATTTTTTACCAGGCCATTCATACAAGTTTACTTTTTAGCTGACGTTATCTTCTACGCATAACAGCTGACTATGCATGTCTCACCTTGTGTCTGTTTTTTTGTTGTTGTTAGTGAACAGATGTATCGCACACATCCAGGTTCATTTGGTGAATTGTTACAAGCAGCAAGTACAATGGGAGACTATCGTAACTGTCCTGTAAGTGAATTAACACTGTCCTTTTAAAAAATCTGAATATCTGTTGTGCTTCATATGTTTTATTAATTATTAAGTCCATTTCAGAAAGCAATTTTGATTTGTTTCTTACTAAAAGTATTTTTTTTTCCAGAGCAACTGTGGCCAGAAGATTAAGATCAGACGTGTCCTTATGAACTCCCCAGAGATCGTCACCATTGGCTTGATCTGGGATTCGGAGCAGTCAGACCTTACTCAGGATGTTATCCGTTCACTAGGGCCTCATCTCAATCTCTCCTCGGTGAGCCACGCTTCATTAAAAAAAAAAGAGCTCCATTATAAATTCCATAATTTAGCACCTCAAGTAGTCTAACACAAGAACAACTTCATCACAAAACAGTGATTAAAGCAGATGAATCTTCAAAAGGATATCTCTGCCTTACTTCCCAGGCATGGTTCGCAAAACTGCCAATTTATTTTTACTTGAGGGTCAGTTTATTTTGGTGCAATAGAACATATGTGGGAAATAAAGTGGGGATTTGTTTCTCGGTAAGTCGGAGGCTGTTGCGTAAGCAGTCAACACCCAATGCCCAGTTGGCCCGCACCACTGATCAAAAAGCCCCTGCTGGCCTCGGTCGGCTTGTCAAAACCTCTCCCCTCATCTCTCTGCTTGAGCTTAGTTGTATGTGTGTGTGTCTAAGGGAACATGTGTAGGACAGTGTTTTGATGCACAAATTTATTTATTTTTTTTTAAATACTTTTCTGTGTTTGCTGCATACATTTTCCTTTGTAACTAAAAAAATCAGTAACTACAGTTCATATCAGGACAAGCTTGTGCACTACACACTTTACATAACTTGATTTGTCTCTCCCCATCGCAAAGCCCACTATACGAAGAATTCGCCAGACTCCCTCCCACCAGTTTACCACAAAAGACCTGATTCATTAGAGAGCGTTTCATGTGACTTTATTGGGTGTTAAGGAAGCCTCCACCCTGTGATTCACTTAGGACATTTATTGTTTTAAGTTAGAAAAAAATGTTACATAGGAAATGAGGCGATAGTTGCATAATATGCCTTAAAGAAACCTGCATTCCTTAGTGTGTTTAGTCGGACCATTGTAGCAGGTCTAAGTTATCAAGAGCTGCTTTGAAAGAGCTGATTTAATCCAGCCTTGATTCGTACTGATTGTCAAATCAATGCCGCTTCATTCCCTCAGACCTTAATCTATATACAGATGGAGTAACTGATTCCACTAGCTATCAACATCAGTCACTTGCCTGCCCACTTACTGGAGCGTTGATGCTCATGAGTGATTGCTTTATATATATTTATTTATATGTTGTGTGTGTGTGTATTGATGCAGCTCTTCTACCGGGTGACAGACGAGCATGCCAAAAAGGGGGAACTGCTGCTTGTGGGAATGATCTGTTTCTCCAGCCGCCACTACTGTGCCTTCGCCTTCCACACCAAGTCTTCCAAGTGGGTTTTCTTTGATGACGCCACAGTGAAAGAGGTGAGAAAATATACACCGATAATGAGGTCAGGAAGCTCTGTTTTTCATCCATGATTTAAAAAAGACATCTTGTTCAGCACGCCTGGAAGTTGTTGCCTATAAATCTATAAAAACCTGAAAGTGGTAAGCCTTTCACTGATGGTCTTTATTGCCTAATAAGAGATACATTGATTGTCCTTCATGAGCCTCTGGCTTGATGAGTCTTTATAGTAGTGAAGAGTCAGCTCACCCTCCTGTCTCCAGTCTCATCTTTAGTGCCCTCTCCCAACTCTGTCATCAAAAATACTGCAGTAGTGAAGAGAAGCGTAACCAGTAAAAGCCCATTACAGACTCACTGAATACGCTGAGCTGCAACATTGAGGTGTCCATCATGAGTAGTGTTTTTGTGGGATTTGCAGTGTGGTGTGTGTATGCATGTACTATATATTTATAAGGGCTTTTATTATTTCTGTTGACTGTTATTGTTGTGTAAGTGTAAGCATGTCTTTCGTCCGGCCCCTTCTTTGTTTTCTGGGGCTGTGGTACAGCGACAGGCTGGCTCTGTGCTGATCCATCAGCAGCATGTGCTCCCATGATGCATGAACTATAGAGCTCAGCAAGTGCCAAGCCTGTACCTGGACGGAAACATGGCACTGTTTTTGTGACAGCCCATTTTAGGACTTAAATAGTAAACATACATGAAAAAAATAGTGTGTCTTCCCTTACTCATAGTCCTTAAGTTGTCTAGTTATATTACATCTGTGTATCCACCTTCTTTTTCATACTTTTGCACTACATTTCCACATCTGGTTGTCCACATCCAGCCACCATTCTTCTCTCTCTTCATTTAGTTCATTAACAGCCAAACATCTGTTGGCCTGCAGCCTGACTTTGTGGTGCCTTTTGAACGAGGCATGCTCCGTTCACTTCTTGGTGAATGTGATTGTTTGATGGGACCTCATTCTAATAGTCACTCATGAATAAGTATGCAGAATATGTTCAATTGGATCTGAGTTAAAAAGCTTCATACCTCATTGCAATTACATAACAAAAGCTACCTCTTACTGAAATGAAAACAGATGGGTTCTCAAGCAAATCATTTTGTCATGTTTACCATCTATCTTTGTACTGTATTAAATTAAATTGGTTCTTTCATGTGCAGTGACAGATACTAGATAATGACATATTTGTTCCCTTTAAGGAATCTTCCCTGAACTCATTAATGTATTTTATATTCAAAGAATCTTTTCTCATATTTTGCTTTAGATTGGCTCCAGGTGGAAAGACGTAGTCAGCAAATGTATAAAAGGTCACTTCCAGCCTCTTCTCCTTTTTTACTCCAATCCTGAAGGAAGTGCCATTATTGCTGAGAACAGCAGCCACTACAAGACCTCTGTCAATGGAGATGTACAAGGTAGGATCATAGTAAATATATTACTAAGAATAAAAGTATCTTTGTATAAACTTTAGTATTGTCAATATGGATTAAATGCCATACTAGTTGCTCTTATGGGCAGCAACAGCTCAACATTTGCGGGATTATATATCCCTGGATTTGTTTGGTTGGGGAGGTTTTTATCCCCTTTAAAGATCCTCCTCCAGCTCGCCACGCTGGCCCTGCCCCAGGTCCAGGCTCACTGTCTGTCAGAGCTGACAGGCGCCGCACCTATCTGTATCATCCTCTAAAATCAACAACTTTATGTGGATGTTGTCATTTTGAATCTGTTTCTTCCCACCAGGTGAAACTGTGTATTTATTGGTGTTGTTCTTATCATGCAACTCATGTTTTCTGCTTTTACTTTCCACAGGTCTTGATTCTCCAGTTCCAGCTCCTAAAAAGCTGGAGCTCACCAGAGAGAACCTGAATACTTTCTTGGGGCAGGGTACCTTTAAACAGAAGACTCTTTCAACTTTCAGCAAAGCCAGCGGTCATACCAGTGATGGAAGAGGACCAGGTAAAGAGCAGAGCATTTACACATTGACTCTTTTTACAGGAAGAGACATGCTATTATGATAGAAACGTCATGTAAGAGGAAACATCAGTGGAGTTTGATGTCACAGTTTCATTTCATTCAAATACTTGAACTGTGCTGTCAGCAGGAAAGTTTTTCTCAGTGAATATATTCTAAATTTAGCACAGTTGCTGCCTTTCACTTTGTGTTACAGAAAATGTACAGAATATGAACATAACAGGTTTTGCAGAAAATGTTCTTGTTGTCCAAAGCCGCAGATATCTATAGCAAGATAAAAAAAAAACAATTCCCACCATTAACGGAAAATGATTTTGGATTCCTCATCTCTGGCTCTCTTTATGTAGTGAAAAGTGGCACCAGTGATCCCAAAAGTCGTCTGAGGGAGATTTCTCGAGAAGCTGCCCACAGAGCAGGAGAGGTACACAGGATGCATCAATCCAGAAGAGAGGCTGATAGAAATGGGCAGAGGAGGCCAGAGTCCCGCCACAGAGGTTGGTGGCACACACTTTCACTGCACATGAACATAGCTCATAAACATACTTTACATGTGAGAATTGAAGAAGCGTGATATAAAAGGGCTTGCATGCTATGTCTCCAGGACTTATGTAACCCGCAGTTTGGGAGCAATGTGTCGGAAAAGGGATTAAGTGCTGACGTCTGTTAGTGTCTGCCTCCAGCCCAATCTCTTAAATTCTCTGCCATTGACTCCCTGTCTTTGTTGGAAATTTTATCAAAGAAATTAAGAAACACATTTTGTAATACACCACTGATTACACTTTATTAATTACAGCAGGTTGTGTGAGCAGTAGGCAGACATCTTTTAGTATTAGACTGGGTATCAAGTGCTATTCTTATGGGTATGTAGGCTTTTGTACTGCGGGCAATTCTGAGTTGGCAGCAGAAATTTGGTAGTATTATATATAGGTGTGAAATTTAAGACAGTCAGCAAAATCTGAAGCAATTTGTACTACATCTTATGTAGGCATACTTCCAATAGCCAGGGCTGCATAATAACAATTCATCTTTTGGACGTTTTCTGTTTCAGTTTGCCAGAATTTTTTCTAATAATTTTACTGAAAACCCTTTTCTATAAAATGGCTTAATTTTACATATCTTTAAACTATATGAATATATATGCAGACACAGATCTAATTTTACATAAAGAAACGATACGATAGGGAGAGTGGGGGCTCCTATAGCTGCACATGAGCCGTTTCCAGGAAGGATGTCGGCCATATATTTTGAAAGTGCCTATTATGGCGAGCCCTGTCCTTGGAACAGCAGACACATATCCATGGCACACCATCATGTGCAGACATGTCACTCGATCATGTTGGATATGTGCGTGATTTTTCCCAGACATACATGCACACACACACCCACAAAGCTCTCTTTTATTAGTAGTATATGTGCACATGTCTCCTCATTACCCTCAGCCCTGTGTGTCACACCACAGAGGAAACGGACTCCTGGTGGATCTAATTTACACCTCAGTGTCAGCTCTAGACAGAAATGTCATGAACTCTGTAGTTGTCTTGCTTTCTCTCTTTCTGCTTAACCTGCTGTGTTCCTACGTGTAACTTTTTCTTGGTGTCTACGTCTTAGTAATATATTTTTGTCTTGGAAGCTTTTAACATGGTGCTATATCTGCACAGTGAGGAAAATATGTAAAATATTGTTTACTTAGTTTTAGTTACATAAATAATATGAATTTTCTCTTTAACCCAGATCCAGGTCAGGACAGGGTATACTCTCGCTCCGTCTCACCGCCAGAAAATGGATTCAAACAGCACCTTGAGGGCAGACTGTATGCAAGTCAGGGAAAAGGTCCAACAAGGACTGAGCGGACACCCCATCTTGTGGTACGGGCTTCTCATGAAAACTTTCGTACCCAATCAAGAGTCCAAGTGCTGCCCGGTAACAACAGTAGTCAGAGCCGCAGGGTTGACCAGCTTTCCAATGGATATGACACTGACAGCAGCCAAGACTCAAGAGAGCGACCTGGAAGTCGCAGCAGGTCTAGTCGCCCATGGAAACCCATGCGGGAGGCACTGAATGTGGACAGTGTTTTAAGTGCAAACACTGTAAGTCAAGAGAGAAGGCAGCAGAGCCCCAGAAGACGACCCAATAGTCAGTCACCTTCGCGTGACAGAGAGCGAGACAGAGAGAGAGACTTTACATGGGGAATCCAAGAAGACCGTAAACCCAAGAGCCTAATGACTATTTATGAGGATGAGCAAAGGCATGAAACAGGAGGCAGTCGAAGCTCGCTGGACTCAGACAGCAGAGGAGGCTACAGTGACAAGGACAGGTCTAAGACTTCTGCAACTCTTAAAGTCCACAATGACAACTGGAAGATCCAGAGAACTGAATCTGGTTACGAGAGTAGTGACAGACTGAGCAATGGCTCCACAAATCTAGACTCTCCTGTTGTTGAAAATCTTTCTTCCAAGGACCTGCGGCCAATACCTGAGCTGCATCTGTCAAGGTAAATATACATGCTTTTTATCCTAAATATTCTCAGACTGTTTAACATGATCTGTATCAGCTGAGCCACAGCCTCCTCTTCTGAATTGTTGCTGTGTGATGTCTGAATACTGCCTTGTCATCCAGCGACTCCCTCATTTAAGCATTTCAGTCCCAAAAGTGCTGCCATTTATAAATAATTAAAGATTACAAACAAACTGTTCCAAGAATAGAAAGACCCACTTAACATAAATGCACACAAAGCAGATACACCAGCCTTATTATGCTGGGCTGTCATTCGTTGGCTTTGTAGTCTAGGTCTTGTTTGGAGATAATGATCCTAACTAGCTGACAACTCAGTGCTCAGAGTACTCAGAGGAGAGCCGGAGATGGCTGACTTTGTCACAAGCTATAATTCAAGCTTCTAACTTGACTGTATGTTGGTAAATTGCTTCTTAATCATTGATTTAACATAAAGCTACATCTTTCTGTGAAAATGACAAGTTTTGTAAGTCCAGAATTCGTAAATACATTTTTGTAAATATTTAATATTAACTTGTAACTATTTTCAAAGCCTAAACTAGTGCCATACTAACTTTTTTAATTAATGTCATTTTTCAGAGACAACTTCCTTCAAAGAAGAAATGATGACATTATACAGTCTACAGTTTCTCTTGGTAAGTAACATTGCAGAATAGTTTTTTCCTCCACTCAAATATTAATGTCTGTCTGCATCTAAAGCACTGATGAGACTCAAAAACAAGGAAAGTGATCCATTGGCAGGCATCCACTTTGGGAAGAAAAAGCTCACAAATAGGAAAAAAATGTGTTCTAATCTTGGGCTTAACTAAATTTCCTTAACCCAATAGATTTCCATGTGTCGTAAGAATCACATTAAGATTTCCATGATTTATTGTCCTGTCCCCAGTGTTAAGGTCAGAGTCTGGATGTAGGGGCACTGAATGGAAATAAGTGTGCTCTGTTTCCTCAGCAGCTCACCTTGACCTTTTTCCTGCCCTTTTTCCCTTGAGTAAAGTTTGTTATTCTGGTAAGAGAAGCAAAGGCATCATAAAGGAAAATGTATTTATTTCCTTTTCCTATATGTTCTGTATGTTGTCATGTAGTCTTGAACTGCATTATCTTCTCAAGCTGTCATTTAAACAAAAATAAATGGGTTGTCATTACTCATTATTACTTAATGATGAATAATTATGATTTACCGAAGAACACACCTAAAGTTGTGTTTAGATTTTGAACTTGCTGGTTCTTTGTAGTCTTAGTGCTTTGTGATCATATGTACTTTTTGAGGCTGACTGCCCCCTAGTGCTTTTTAGGAGACATGACAACTTGTATCTTGTACCTGTTGGTTTTTCATTGTGTTTCTACTGATAAATTTCAAAGTTGCATAAAAACGCCACAAACTGTGTACATCCCCTGTACAGTCCTATAGTCTGCTGCTTTTTTGAAATCACTGTGGGATGTTTATGCCCTGCTCACTACATATTGTATTGACAAGCTGTAGTAAATGTGTCCAAAGTCAATTTGGCCTGGGTTCAGTGGTGTAGTCTGGCTGAGCTGCAGTTTGAGAGAAGCCTGAGCTGATTCCAGTGGTCCATTAAAGTCCAAAATCCTTTCTAAAAGCACATTCATGTGGGAGGCTGCTTGTGAAGAGCACAGCTGAGATTAGACCACACAACCCTCAGTGCTTGTTCAATCATGGAAGTGACTATTGTAGAGAAACTGTGTGCAGCGTAATGAGGGTCCTTGATCAAGTGAATGAAAGACCTTTTCCACGTTACAAAAAATCTCAATGAGCATAGTTGTGAACTGAAATAGTAGCGAGAGATGCCAGCTACAGAACTAAAGGTCATGGCTACCAGGCACAGGGGTTGGAATTTAAGGCAGCCCAGTTTGCTTTGTCCATAATAAATCAACCTGTTCACACCTATTTCTATTTTTTTGTTTGTTTTTTTTGTTTTTTTTGTTTGGGATCTCATTTGACAACTTGAAACTTTGCAAACTTTTCAAATCTTGAATTGTGCCATTGAAACTTCAAAGAGTGTCAAAACTTGGTTAATTCATAAAATGCCTTGTCTGTTTCCTGGGTGGGTTTCAGATTGGACCAGTTGGAAAATTGGAGTGATGTCAAAAAACCTCTCACTTTAACTAAATTGAGTGTCTGGGTTAGCTTTTTAGTGGACAACAGCAGTCCTAAAACAGGTGTCTCTTTTAACTATTCTGAGTTATACCTCATGCTGGAATGAGATCAGAGAGTCAGTAATCTACACCAGCAGTCTCTTTTTATTTAGCAGTGTTTCAAGTGTCAAGTAATAGGTTTATGGGCAGCATACTTCTCGACAAATCCAATCTGGTTTCGAAGAGAGACACATGTGCGCATACAAAAACACTTTGTACAAATTTGATGCGCACTCATTAACTTAAGATGGAAGATCTCCCAGACTAGTGCAGTAGACCATGTGAACAACAGGACACCTTAAGTACATCAGTTTTGCTGGTGTTCATTTTTACATATCTACAGTGATCCCAAAATTCCACTGTAATGAATGTTTTCTGGAAAGCAGCCAGAATCTGAACCTGAAGAATTGAAGCTTTGATTTATGTTCAATTTAGATGGCATTATAGTGATGAGACGATAACATCCACAAATCAGCCACAATACGAGGCAGACTTGCTCTCAAAGGGCTTTTTATCTCAAAGTTCTCTGTTTACACTGCATGTGATAATAACGACAAGGGGATTTTCTCCGAGAATTGCTCGTGAACTGCATCTGCTTTTGTTTTTGCAAATGATATTGTTACAGTTGCTTGCCAACATTGCAGATCAGCTGCATTAAATTGTGAATTGCCGCATGGACTTAGCAGCTTAAAAATGCAGGAGCGTTAGTGGAGGGGATCTAGAATCTACAGTCTGACCCCGGCGTAATTGCATGCCAGCACAAAGGATTTAGCCACTAATGCTTTGAGAGAGAGCACACAGAGGAAAAAAGAAAAGGGGCTGTGCTGACACATCAGATGGGCTTTAGCCTCTCACTCTTTCCTTGTCCCGTTAGTCAGCTGTTGTGTGTCTCCTTGTAAATCACACTCATTCTGCTAACTTAGCTAAGCCCTGCACCACCTCTACACACAGACTTATGTCCATATGTTTGTGCTAATTTAGTGAAATCATGATGTTTTTTATTTATTCTATAAAAACCTGAATAACCTTAAAGCACTGATTTATTTTGCTATTTTTTATGCTGTTTTATGAAGTTTTTTTCCATGCTTTTAGTCTGCTCAGGTTCATTTGGGGTCTTTTATTGTTTCATTAGCCCAGACAGAGCCTGGATATGAACTCAAATTCCCTCAGTGGACCCTGTTGTTTGGCTGGATCAGACAGTCAGAGCGGTACACAGGGGGCCTGAGGGTGCTCTGCCAGACTCTCTGCTTTGATACTTCCTCTCTTAACACCAGGCTGTGACCCCTGTTAGATAACTGTCTTTGCTGTGTGGAGATCAAAAATTTAACTATATTCAAATGGAATCTGTGAACGATGCTACGTTGCACTATTTTTTAAAAACTGCTTTATTATTCTCTAGTTGACGATGGAGGCAAATCTCTGGATCTGCAAGATGAAAAAATCCTTTCAAGACAACGCATGCAAAGGTAATGATCTGATTCTAACAAACAAACAGTATTTTAACAAACAGCAGTAAAAGTAAATGCATGTGTGAATGTGTTTTTCTTTTCTTTCGACAGACGAGCAGCCTTCCGATACACTCCTGGAATCTTGGAAAAGAACAATGATCGTGACAGTGAGCGGGAAGACAATGTGGATGGCAGCCCTGTAAGCCCCGGGCCTCCGTACTTGGCAAAGACGAGTAGTTCTGAGTGGAACAGCTCAGATGACCTCGCAGGACCCTTTTCGGAACAAGACGAAACTGCTGCTCACCCAGACTCCTTTTTGCACAACCACCACCCACCAGTACCCCCAAAAACAATTGGCTCCGGTCGCTCTGACCTATCTGGCATCCCCACACAACCGCCCGAGGTGTCCAGCCTCCAGAGTGAGCGCAGAAACGGCTCGTGTCCCTTCACACACACCGCCCTCCGCCGATGGATTGAGACACCTGCTGAGCACCGGCTATCATCAGATGCCAGCTCCAAGTCGGGGTCATCAGACCAAGACAGGAATGATCTGTCTGCCAGTGAGAGTGACGAGCGCCTACCCAGCCCGAGGCAAGGCGACGATGACGGTACAGACCCCCCTTCGCTCGGTGAGAGGGTTCTTCCAACCACTTACTTTTCTGTGGACAGCTGCATGACAGACACTTACCGGGCCAAATATCACAAGAAACCTGCCTCTTACGTGAAAGAGGACCACACTTCATCAGGAGAGAGTGATATAGAAGGGAGGGGTATTCCTGTGCCAGATGTTAAGTCACTAGATTCTTCTAAAAGCAGATCAGAATCTGGTAATTTTTAATATTTCACACGATTGTGAACGTAGTCTTTTGCACTGGCATTAATTCTGCTTTTGTTTTGCAGGCTATTCTACTAAAACCATAGTGAAGTGGAACCCAGTTACTCCAAAGGGACTTGATGAGCATGGTTACCTATGATTAAAGTGGAGGGTATACGACGACTGGATGCCAAATGAAGTCGTGATACACTGAAATGGATGCACAGCTGTAATGTTTAGTGTATATTTACAGTACATTACTTGGTTCGAGGTTGAGCAAGGGTCTAAACGCCAAAGAGATTGGTTGCAAAACATTTTTAAAAATGATGTTGCTCTATACTACGAGCTACTAATAGCTATGAATGAATAACGAGTTTGCACATTTGATTCAGCACCAGAGGTACAGAAACATGCATGTGTTATAGTGTTGATGATGTCCGGATACCTGAGATTTGTAAAGAATGTGTCACAAAAGCCACTTAAACACACAAGAGATTACATAACCATACCTAAAGAAAGATACGTTTGTTTTTTTCGTTTTTTTCTGCTCTGCTGCTTTTATTTTATTTTGTTGGTTTACTCCCATTTCAGTGTTCAGTGAAGTCTTCACCAAATCAGTTTTTTACCTAACACACTTGTCTTTCTATGGGTTTTGAAAGTTTTCAACAGAAAATATTTAAATATGCAGAACTTATTTTGGGCAGTAAATCTCTATACATGCACACTCTTGGCACAACTGCAAATGGATCCTACAGATGAGTGTGTACATAGACTTAGTGAGGAAAGACCAGACTTGTCTGAGATTCTTTCTTACAAGTCTTATCGAGTCAGTGGTCTGATGATGTCTAAGGAGTAGTAGTTCATAAATAAAACTGAATGCACACACCAGTAAATTTACTTTAAAGTCTTAATAATAATTTGTTGTACTGTATTTTTGTTTAAATTGGTCACACTCCTTAGAGTTTTATTATTCAGTTTTGTTTTCAAAATGTGTTATCTGCCCATTAATGCCTAAGTTGTCTGCACCAGCAATTAATTTAAGAATAACTTCAAACAAAGTCAAGACTGCATTTAATGATGGTTAAGATAATGTGATGAGCCTCTGTAGTTTTTACCTTTGGGGTCTAAATGTTTATATATGCAGCAGAATCTACACAGTGCCTTTTGTATTTTTCTATTTCCAGACAAAAATAAGTTGGAGCCAGGATTTGTAAAATTCCTTCATTTTAGATATTTTTTGTAAGATTTAATTTTATTTTTTATTGTTGAATAAACAAATATTGTTTACCTATATCAGCCTGTTACGCATTTTTATTTGTTGTTATATAGTCTGTATATGCTGTAATAAAATCATGTCTGAAGACTTAGGAGTTGTTGCACAACGCGAGAAATCAATTGTTACAAGCAGTTTTTCTTAGGATTGCTAAACCCTTGCTTTCAAATAGTGAATGTGATGCTTTGCTGCCACCTGCTGTGAGAATTAATTAGTGCGTCCTCATAATTTAACGACGGTCAGATCCATAACCCTGTGGAAAAAAAAATATGCATGGTGTATTAAAGAAATTAATTACTCTGCAAAGCAAACAATGAAAATAATAGCTTGTGTTCAGCTCTTTGAACTATCTACAAATACTCTCTTGACCCTCCAGAGGGAAGCAGAGAACTTACTGCTACTCAATGTACTCCTGTGTTATAAGCGTCAAACTAATTGTTTTTGACTAAGCCCAATAATAAACTGTATTAAGGCATTGACCTCAGCAGAATCCAGTGCTCATGAGGAAGCAAAGTAAAATGCATATCATGCCATGTATTCAGAAATTCCTGACAGTGTTCTGGCTCAGAGTTTTCATTGCAAGGCATGTCTATCATCGCGGTGTGCTTGAATGTGTCTTGTGCTGTGTGTGGGACTGGGGCCTGTCAGTGCGGGCTCCTCCTCTGCAGCTGCCGCACTTCATTAGGGGCCATCAGCTGAGCTCACTGCTCCACTGTCAGAATCAGATTTCTCTTTTCTCATTTCTCTCCCTCTCTCTCACTCTGGTCGGCTTCTGTCTCCTGCAAACTGTCCCTCAAGCTCACTCACAGCCTTCATCCTCATATGATTTCTCACTCTGTCAACTCACCTCAGTCTTTTCCATCTTGCTAAATTTTCCCCTGGCCTCACTCTGTAGCATCTCTTCCTCCTTTTTTTTTCTCCTTTTAGAGAGTTTTGTGTGATTCTCGACTGTTCAAAAATAGCATTTGTCTTTGAGCATCAACCAGATTGTAAAGCTAAGAATTATTTAGTAATATCAATACAATACAATACAATAAATATCTGATCTTACTTTTATGCATTTTTATTACAGGCCTCCATTTAGGCTACAATCAAGTTAAATTTGGTAAGTCTCAGTTTAGAGGAAAAGGGGATAAAGAATTTAAAAACAGCATGGTTTTTTTTTTAACCATTTAGCCACTAAATGTAATATTTTGAAGATTAGACAAATAAAAGCCAATGCATTTTAGGTCTAATTGAAATCCCACAAAAACAGCTGCATCCAGTAGAGTAACAGGTAGCACAGGTACATTTTAATAGCATTATGAACTTCATTTAAATATAACAATACACCATTATAAGAAATGAATATGCGTGCCCTAATAAACCCAGGTGCTAACTCTTTGTTGATTAACTAAACAGCGCTGCCATTTTGAGGAGCAGCTGCTAATTTCCAACTCCTGGTAAGTCTAAGCGAGCTTAAGCTAAAATCGGATAATCCACACAATTAGTTTATTCCAATAATATGATAAATATGTTGTCAATTTTACGGAACTACAGCAAGCTTGGGACAATAGAGAGTTATTTTGAAACGCGTGCTAAAATCCGGGAGGTAGCGCAAACTGGAGCTGCCATGTGTTTGTACCTCATTGGGCTAAAGAAAACACATACAAACGAGCGGTAAATTGCATAAAAAGTAAAAAAGAGGCACAGTAAATAAATGGTAAAAGTGCTTCAATTAAGTCGCTGTGCGCATGCGCATTGTCGGTCCTGCTCAAATGAAGCTAAGCTAATACCGAAAACCAATCGAGCCGAATTGTAATTAATCACAATATTAGGTAGTTAAGTAGATCGTCGTATTTTAAAAACATGAGCATTTGTGTGTGTTTGTAGTCCAATATGACAATAAAAACATTCATAACGGAGAGAATTGTTACCGCATTACTTAGTGCGCATGTCTAAGTTTTCTTCCGGGGTTCGGTTCCAAAATTTGAACTTAATTTAGGTTCAAGTAGGAGACGGTTCTGATTTTTTTTTATTAAATTCAGATTTTCTTGGGTCTACACTACTATTGAAGCTGTTGTTGCAGGAATTGTGTTTGAATGTGATCGGGAGCTCAGTGCATGGTGTGTATGTGATGTGTGTGTGAGCATGCGCGTAGCCGGTGCGCGCTGCTCTACCTGGGTGCGTGTAGCGGATGAAGGTGTGTCAGTATGCAGCAGACGGCGACCGAGGCAGCAAGTTTTAGCTACGAGCAGGCGGGAATGTATGTGTAAAAACTTCAATAAAAGCCACCTCATCAGCAATACGGCGGTGTTTCTGTGCCTCATCGCTACTAAAACTCCTTATAGACAAATGAAGGGACAGAAGGGGTCAGAAGTTGTTATTGTGTGTTGCGACATCTAGCGTCCATAAGTGAAAGTACGCATTGAAAGCAGGCCTGTTTTTGACTGTTGACCTTTGCTTTGAATAAATAGTAGCATTTTACCCTGATATATGCTTCAACATTGACTTGACTGTACCTGCTATCAGCCTGCTAGTCTCTTTTGAACATGTCTAATATTTGGTCAACATCAGCATCAGTTTACCCATAAGTATGTGCTTCCTTCTCATTTTCCTTTCCCATCCAGTCTCACCTTATTTCTGATTATCCTGTCTTGTCTCCTTTAGTCTCTAAAGACCACGCTTCATCTAATAGTGCTGTATTTGGGTACACACGTCCACACAGCCCACGGGCTTGTGTTCTTGTTGTCATCCTGACATGCAGTAGGAACAGGATTACAGCTATGGGCCCCTCTTACTCGGGGCAGGAGGGAGTGTTAAATCTGATTGCTTCGGAAGATTTGAAATATTGGACCTATAGCGAGGTTGAGGGAATCTGAAATATGGGAAGCAGCGCAGTAGGGTCTCGTCTGTTCCGGGGATTTGGTGAATTTTGAGACTTGAGAGGGTGGCTTAATAGAAGTCTGTTATAAAACCAAGTGCATAGGTGGTGCATTTTTTCTGTTTGTTCTCCGCATTTTTTGTTTATGTTGAATTTAAATGTTAGTGGTTTGTCATGTTAAAAAAAAAACGGATCATAGTTTACAAAGCTTAAATATTGATGTTGTTGACTACATTCTCTCTGTGTTATTTTCTTAATTCCTCACTAGGGGGCATTGAAGTATAGTGTTTTTCTTCAACAAGCCTGGGGCTGTTTGGCCAAGCTCACATCTCGCCAGTTTTCCTCTTCCACATGAGTGCGCGTGCTGTGTGGAGAAATGGCACAATGAAAAGTGAGTGGAAAGAGCTCCTCATCGCTGCTGGAGAGAAGGGGCTGTGCCACAGCAGCGGGACACATTGCCCGTCTCCCATAATCTCTTGAAAGGCTGTCCTAAGTCTGCCCTGACAGAGGTGCTGTAGTTCAGATAAGTGGGGCCCAGAGTACTATGTTTGCATATGTAAATGTCCTTCTCTTTGCCCATTTATCTATTTCTTCTGGTTGCTCCTCCATCCATACAGTACAGTGGAAGTGTGATGAACTCTGAGAGTGATTCGTGGCTGTATGTCGTCTCTCTCAGACTGCCCAGCCTCTCTTCTCAGAAAAATCATGAGGTAAACATAGGCTGCTGCAGTAGAAGAGAGCGTTACAGTCGACTCAGCGCCTGCAAGCAGAAATGGGGCGGAACGCATTGTATCCCTGTACGTCTCGGAGCGTTTGCTTCTACGTCTCCCTGGAAACCATTAGTGTGCGCCACTCGCAGGCATTCTGTCACCGACTCAGGTGGAAACACATGCATCTCGGTGCCAGAGAAAGCCGAGGGAAGTCTGCAGGCTTAAAAGTGTAGATAACCACGGATTAGCTGCACCTTCCCCCTCAAGCAGCTTTTACTGCTGCCTCCTCTTCCCTGCTTTACAATTAGCCTCCAAAAGCGTTTACTTAGCATGTAGTGAGCATAGTGGGGTTTACAATGAAATAACTTTATCTCTCATTTGTCTTTGTGAGGCCAAGGAGGAAGGCGCCTTATCTGTGCTGGCTGTTTGAACAGAGCGTATCATTTGTAATCTGCACCATCCACTGCTCATATTTATGTGAACGGGATCAGATGATTGGCACTGTGCACACACACAATTAATGCTCCCTGACTTTTATTATTCACAGTCTGCCTTTTGTTCTGCTGTTTATCTGCGTGTTCAAAGTGATCACACCAACTTATCTGACTACTGTTTCTGTCTGTCAGAGTAATTCATCACTGGAGCTCGACTCTGAATTGACACGTGCCAGGAATTGCTCTTCATGGGCCTTGATAAAACGCAGAGAAAACAGTGCAGAAGATTTGTGTAATAGGAAAAGGCCATAGTCCAAAGACAACATTTTTCTTGGATGCTTTTCAGCGTCCACACACCAGTCGATGCTGTCCCGAGTCTCTGTCCACGTGGCTCCGGTCCCATTGCTCATCTCAAACACGGCTGCTAAAAAGGAGACGCGGTGGTAATCATGCACATCATAAACAACTTCATTTTCATTAAGCCTCTTTACGTTTTACGCTAAATTTAATTTACAAGATCCTATGATTAATGTCCTCAGCCAGCTATATTAAAGAGAAGCAGACACACACAAGCTTCTCCAAGAACAATACAGCACACAGCAGTTTACTGATATAACCTCAGTTTAACAAGGACACTCTTCCATCCCGACCCACATCTAAAGGCCATACTGTAACCACTTTTAAAGCCAGCTGACCTCTCTCAGCAGCCGCCTCTTGTTTATCCTCAGGAGATAATGCCGTGCACATCAGCTGATTAGTGAGAGAAAAGTAGAAGTAAATATTCCTTGACATTTGACAAAAGTGTGCTCACACAAACGTGGGTACACAGAGACGGATCACAACCCCTGCGCTGTCATCGAATTAATTCATTTTGGTTTTCACAAATATGACCTGTGATTGCCGGTTGTCAGGGGGAGGGGGGTCAGCCGGCAGCTGATACATGAAATGATTGGGAGAGTGCAGTGTGTTCCCATTATCTTGTCCCTTGCATTGTAATTATCACTGCTGCTCTTTCTGCATCAGTGCCTCCATCTTTCCTCGCCATTGTAATCGTGATTGACTGGTGCGGCGGCCAAAACAGCGGCGTCTGAAAAGGCATCACACACACATCTCATAACCGCCCTGCCATTTGATCTCCGCCTCCTCCGTCTCTCCATCCTCGGCTCACTCAGGTTGAAGGGAAGTGGCAGGCAAAGATGAGAAAACATGCAGTAGACGAGTATGGATTGGACATGCCAAAAGCACGCCACTCACTGTTTTCTTATTGGCCGCCAGTGAGTATAATTACAGTTTATGTTGGAGCCCTGCACGAATTGAAGATGCACGCTTTCAGTGGTGCGGCTGTGGGTTCTTAATGCGATGACAGGTGATCATACATTGAGCAGCCTGAAGCGAAAACTGTGGCCTGCAGTTTCCTCGGGCTTTGCCATGGCAGACAGAGGTGGTGCGCGACAGGTCTGAATGATACACCTTGTCAGAGAGGGAAGTTCATCAGCAACCACTGAGAGTGCCATCGATTGAGCTGCCCTGAGCCCCGCCAGGTAATGGATTGGATTTATCCCTCTCTGGATAAGGCTTAGATGGTACACACCTAGACTCACACAAACAGCATTACTGCTTTTTCTACATGTGTGTGCACTACGCGCACCTACACATCAGTGACAGGCCGTCTGAAAACTGGTGACATTCACAGACATTTAGACAGTCGCCATCAGAGCCACTGATGTATTGTCAGCAGCTGTGTGGACAGGAAGAAGCACGAGACAAGGAGATAGTGCTTTGATAGATATCGGGACATTTGTCAGGCATCTGTCTGTGCTTATTTTAGGAGTGAGAGATGACTATCATCAAATCCATATTTTGAGGAGGAGAAACAGCTCAGAGCTGATGGAGGATGTCTCTGATGTGGAAAAGTCACAGCAGCTCCTTGTTTTTGGGCTGTTTCTAGCACTCGTGGCCCGCCGTCATCGAACGAATAATAGGCAAACCATCATCGATAAATCGTTTGGAGAGCTATTAAAGCGTCTCAAGTCTCATTATGATGACAAAGGAAAACAGATTGGAAGATGTAAAACACTCAATTAAAGAGGCATTCTACTTGCTTCTCTAAATTTTAAAGAGGCAATGCATCATGAATGTTTGAAACTGAAGATGAGCGTAGTGGTGAAGAGAACTAATTAGACTAATCTTTTTGCCAGAAGGTTTACCTATAATGGTTATAATCTATGGACAGTAATATGATTTAGAAAACACTTAGTGGCCATCCATCTTCCCAGTGCCTCAAGGCAGTGCTGGCCGCGGTTATGTGCATGCATGCTTATGCATGCACTCGCAAGGTCTGCAGTTGTAAATAGTCCCTTCAGTCTTTAACGTGGAAATGCACAACCACTCCTGGAAAAACCTTTTCACAGACACGTTGAAGATAACCCAGTTTATTTACAATAGATGGCAGGGTTTTGGTCTGCCCTCATGCTGTAATGTCTAGAGCATGTTTTTGGAATACAGATGGTGATGGTCAAAGTTTGGTTTGAGGTGCAGACCTTGATGGCCTGTGCTAATGAGTTGTTGAGGCTGGAGCATCTGTCTGGATGGCGAATGCAGCTCACCATGTGGGGAATGTCAGCCAGCGGCTGGCCTCTAGCCACAGTCAGCTCTCTGCTGGCAGGGTCAGCGTTAGAGCTGGTCTACCATCGAGCCGTCCTCCGAGATTCACCTAATAGAATGTCAACCCGACCTACCAAAAGTCATTTTAGTTAAATCATGCACTGTGCTGTTTTTGAGCTATGGATTTTAGATTACATTACAGCTTCCAATGTTCATTTTATGGCAGGACCGGAGGCTTATTATAGTCCTTAGAACATAGAATGGGGTCATTTTCATTAGTTAAATTATTATGTATCACATCATTCACATGATTGGTTTATGTAAAACTATTAGAGTTGAATGAGTGGGGTTTTTTTTTGTTTAAAAAACCATAAAACATGCCATGACTGCAGTTGGAGCCTTTCCTGCTAACACAATGCTAGCATACAGACTTCAAACTGTTACAGTCAAGGGCTCTTTTGGAGCCTTTTCACTCTACAGAAATGTAAAAGACTATGAACAAATACGGGCGACTCTGCATAAAAGCTAATGAAGCACCCACGTACCCGCTGTGGCGAGGTAATGAGTGTACTTGGCTCCAAGGGAAAGGACATCTCCAGAGGATTTTCAGTGTGTGCCCACTTCCCCAAGTGCTTAATCATGGTGCTTGATTATGAGCCGCCATTAGAAGCCTGTGAGTCATTCCCACTTATACACTGCAAGGAGTTATGTTGTGCTTGATTGACTTCTACAGTATTTGCCGTTGGTCTATGGAAGTTGGCCTGGAGACAGCCACAAAAACCTCTGTGTAGTGTATGACACGGAGCTAACAGTCTGGCTTTGATTAGCCCGTCTCACTCACAGTTAGCTCACTGCCGAGAGTCAGTCCAAGTCTGTTCATGTTTGAAAGCAGCTCAAATCCATGGCCTTACATGCTTCCTCTTTCGTTGTATTATTTTCTGCATCCTGTGATCTCTGTCTCGTCCCACACTGTGTCACTGGGCACACCTGCTTCATCCAGCTGTCAATTACAGGCCTGAATTACAGACTGGCACACAATTAGGGCCCGCCTCACGCACTGGCCCACGCTGGTAATGAGTTTCCCCAGTCATTGATCAAAGTCACAATCACACCCTGGCCCACTTTCACAATTAATTTCCTTTTTTTTCTTCTTTTTTTTTGGAAGCTACCATGCCGTTGACATTGTTTTTATCTTCATAGACTACAGAGGAATAAAAAGGCATCAAGTAGATTTGACACTGCTCTGCTGTGTTCTTTCCCACACTTTTCCACACCAAAGTCACCAAACTCTTTTGTCTGTTAGTGTGCATGGTTTAATAGAACGCTCCTCTGAGAAGGGGCTGCATGTACATCTACTTCTCATTATGCACGTGTCAGGACTTGAGTAGTGGGCCTCCTGGTAAAGAATAATAGAGGAATGACATTGCTTGTTTGTTTCTTGCCTGGCTGCGAAATGCATCGAAGCAGGAGGGAATTAAGCAGCAGCGAGCTGGAGTGAGGAACGGGGTAAAAGAACAAGCTGAGCACGGTCGCGCGCGATGTCGAGAGCCGCTCGGCACAGGTTTGTGACTGACAACCGGCAGAAAACACAAGCTCCGTTCATGTGCTTTATGCATGAGCCGGTTTGTCTAATGAGTAAAGTGCTGTGAGGACACTGCACTAAAGCTCAAATGTTTGAGATGGAATGAGAACTATGATCCAGCCGGGACAGCCATGTTGTGGTGAATTGATTTGGTGTCATGGCTCAGCAGTGAGAACAAGTTGGTTGAGTAATGAGAAGAGGAAGCTGTGATAATGGAAGTCTAAATGATTAAAGCGTGTGTTTGCATGGTGCTGCCAGAGGAGTTGGCCGTTTAATGCTGTGCTACCTGCCCACAGCTGTTGAACTTCGCATTGGTATTTTTAGAATGAACCTGTTTTATCTAGATTATACAACATTTCCTAAAATTTAACAGGATAATTACCTTAAAGCATAAATGACTGTAGCTAAAAACATCTGATCTCTTCTGATTTATTTGACAGTCGTTTGACTGAGCATGTAATATGTGAAAGACCATGCTGGTTTTTTTGTTTTTGTTTTTTTTGTAACTTTTTATTTTCAATGGGCAAAATAATTGGTTGAAACAAAGTAATAGTAATTTGTCACCCAATTAAAACTATTGTCAAAGCCATTAAACCCAGAACATTACACACATCTGGACACATTTGATTTGGTAAACTGGCTCTAGTGTTGAAACCATGCGATTCTTAAGTGTGGGCATTAGCATCAAATCTTAATTGTAGCCCTGAAGGAGGCCGGCGAAGTGATTGAGCACACGTGGCCATTAAAAGGCTGATTTCTGCTGCTGTTTATCTGCCTGTAAAGTGCCATTGATCACTCAGCTTTCTGTAAGTGCTGGCGACACGTTGAGTTATAGCTCATTAAATGGAATGGTTTCAGTGGCACCAGCGGAACTGAAATAACCTCATTCACCCAGCGTTTGCTTCTCCGGCGTATCGGTGCTGATGGGTTCGGACCACATCAACACGACACACATTGTGTAAATACGGCCACATTCAGCACCTCTGTGGAGGTACACCCGCTGTAGATATTTCCCTAATGGAAAAGCTCATTGGGAAAAAATAACTGTAAAACCAGCCGGCGCTCTGTCAAACTATTTTACTGCATCAGCACAAACAGTCTCTCTCTTTACTCTGCAATGAAATTTATGGCCATTGATGACTGATTGCATTCCCCACTCACAGTACTCTTTTCAAAGTAACCCGGCAGCACAATAATTTCTCCAAAGTCATCATTTCAAGTGCACTGACTTGGTGCAAAAATAAAAAGCAAGTGAGAATGAGGAGTCAGTCTTATTTTGTACTTAGGAGTGGTGGCAGCGGGTATTATTAATCATTCCGACTTTTAAAGTGACATTTCGTTGGAGATGGGCAGCGTGTGGACATGTCAGGGTAAATGTATGTAGACGCCGTTTGTGACTTGTGCTTGACGTCATCTGCGTCTCTTTTATCATTCAATCACCCAGTGTCATCTCGAATGAAAGGTCCCATTATGTCATTATGCTCGGAGGACCACGGACTGCCTTAGAGCCTTCTCGAGAGCATCAATATGGTGCCCACACTGAAAGAAATCACTGAGCTAGACACGTTAGCTCAAAGTGTGTCTCTAATTAAAGGTCTAATGTTTCATCTTGTGTATGTCTTTTCCATTTCTTCTCTGCCAGTCCTGTCCAAAAGAAGGAAAAAAAAAAAAGTTCAAGCGGTGATGGACAAAAAGCCTGATGAAAAGACCCTGATTAACCTGTCATGTTCCGGACAGGTATCCATTAGACCCTTTAATCAAAGTCTGTATGGCATGAAATTGACATTTTCAACCCACCATACTGCCCCGTGAGCATTCAACTGCACTGATGCTGCCCTAAAGTCACCACTCATGTATCTGTTTCAGCCGCCACTTTCATTTTCTGTCATTTGGCTGTGCATTTAAAAGAGCTTTTGTTTTCTGGGCATGGGTTGCAAACAGTGGTTTTCAGCGTTTGAGGCATAAACATGTCCTCTGCTCTACCGCAGTTATTAAAGCCACCGGCAGTTGTTTTATAAGACCCCTAAGGCTGCGTGGGGCTTTTTGAAAGGTGCAAAGGTGCTAACATAGTATCATTTAATTATTTATTTCATCCAAATGTTCCTGTCCGATTAAAGTGAAGTCAAACACGTGCCCAGTGCCAGTGTTGTACTCACAATAAAAGCCAGAGCGCTGGTTTTAAGGCTTAAGGCTGTAGGTCGCTCTGTCCAGTGCTGATTTCCTCTCATTTCTTTCTTTCTCCGTGTCGGTGTCTCTCAGTCACAGGGAGAGGGAGCGCTCTTGTTTTGATGTAGGATTTGATAGATTTGTTTGCTGCTGCATTCATTTGCTCTGTATCAGGAAGGTGACGGGCCGTAAAATGAAAATTTGCCTTAGATTTTCAGCATGACTGTTTGGGGGCAAAAGTGAAAGAACTCCCCTCACGTTCCAGATGCATATTTCTCTATATCTAAGGTGTGAGTGCATGCTGTACATGACAATTAATGTGGGCAGGCTTTCAGAATGTGTGTGCAAACTTTCCTCCATAAATGTCCAAAACAGGGCTCCGTGAATGAAAAACTCCACTTTCACTTATTTGGCTGCTCTACTAAAGGAACCTCCTGATTAAAATGTGACAGTTATGGATAGAGTCCTGCTTTTCAGGTAATTAGATTAAATTAAAATGCATGTTGTCGTCTTGCGATGCCCACAATCTCTAATTAAAATGAATGTGATGCAAACAACGGCGAGCATTTTCTCGTTAGAAAACAAGTTGAAGGTGAAAAAGTTGACTAGCAGCCTCACCTTCGTTAGCCAGAATGAGGAGGTGGTAAAGGGCCATCACTAACAGCCATGAGACTGGGGTGTCCTGCGGTGGGCTCATTACCAGGCTGCGGTGATTGTGGATTCAAACCTGTCGCCCACTGACGGAGCGGGCTTTAGTCTTGTGGCCTTGCTCGTGAGCGTCCGTCGGGGTGCTTCCTCTTTGGTTGTGCGGACTGCGGGGGGCGTGAGGTGAAGCTAAAGCAGCGCGCCACGAGGAAGGAGCTGGTGGAGAGCGCGACACCCCATTGCTCTTTCCACCCAGCTGCTCCCCTGGTGTCACGGAGCGCACTGGATGATGGAGCACTCTCATTCCGGGTTGAGAGAGCGCTGAAGGTGAGAGTCGGCCCGAGACCCACTTCTTTAATCCTGGCCGGCTTCTGCCACCTTGTTCAGCAAGATAAA
This sequence comes from Rhyacichthys aspro, assembly GCA_036850595.1. Taxonomy (NCBI): domain Eukaryota; kingdom Metazoa; phylum Chordata; class Actinopteri; order Gobiiformes; family Rhyacichthyidae; genus Rhyacichthys; species Rhyacichthys aspro. The sequence continues at coordinate 6,851,120 of CM072165.1, forward strand.
TGGACTTTTGACACAGTCAGATCACACGTTGGCCAAGCTCCCATAAACAAACACTACATTTTTCGTGTCTTCCAGCTTGTCAAAAGTACAGTATTTGACGGATTTGTCCTTAACACATTTTACTGTTTGAGATCGATCTACCGTGAGTTTAGGGTTTGTTTTATGTGCTGCTGTGGACAGTTAAACCATGGGGGGCAATTAGAGTGATGTCCAGTTGCGGGGTCCACAGGTGAGCTTAAGAGCGTCCCAAAGACATTTCTACTCAGACGCTCAGATCTACAATGACATGATTGTTTGGATCAATGTGCACAGACAGTGGACAGCCTCGTGCTTTTCCATACAGGTGCTTGCACAAACAGCCCAGATGCACGTGTGCTGCCCCCCTCCACCCCCCTCCCCCTCCGCTGCATTGTCTTCTGCTGGCTTGTAGCATAAATGGATTTTCATGCATCACCTGCACGGGTGTGTTGGAGTTGATGGTGTGAGAAGGATTCTAGTCACATAGTACCAGTTCCATACTGATTTTCCCTTCCTTTTGTCAGCTCTGCCTTTTTCTGATCCTTTGTCTAACCCTTCCTTGTATTCATGCGTCCCTTTCTTTATGGAATAAACCCGTGTGCTATAAAGCATGCAAAAACTCTGAGTCTACACAAATGAAATGTTTTTGAATGTAATTAACTGTTTCCTATTTACGGTGTGTGCTCCAGCTCTGGCCAGTGTGTGTTGTTGTTCACTTTTAATGAGTGGCTAATTTAAAGTTGAGTGATATTTCTGAAAGACTTTGTTTTCATCTGGCTTCCACACATAATGAAAAGATCCTTTTCTCTGCCAGCACAGAGATATTGTTCCCTTTACTGAAAGTCAGCTTCCCATTTGATGGCTTATCTCTTTTATTAGCTTGATGCTATTACTGGCATGGCTTCTTGGCTTTCATTATCCATTTTTATGCTGCAATATTCTTTTGGAATTGTTATCATAGGCGAGTTCATCGTGTCGTGTTGTTATGCCTGATTGATTTGTGGGTTGCGGCTCTCGCCCTCCACCCCTCACAAATGGCTGCCACGATGGGTCGACAAGGTTACTTATTCACAAATGATAGGCATCTTTATTAGGAGAAGAGAATGCTTTAAAACATTAAGCCCAGGCATTTATCTGGAGTTGTGCATCGTCCTGCCTAACACCCGACATGCCCAAACGCATTCATCACCGACGGGTCGGCGGCCCGGGCTCAGCCTGTTTGCCCTCTCTGTCAGCCTGAAGGACGGAGTTAGCAGCAGGAGCCATAGTGGAACAGACGCTGTTCTCCATGACGGGACTAGGCCGAGGTGCTAGACCACTATCCCAGTTGTGTCACCAGACTGACCATTTGTCCCATCTGGACGCCCCAGTAGTTTAATGGTTTGGGTTTTGAATCCAAAAACTCAAACAGTATCAAAAAAGTTGAAAATGGTCATTACTTTTCCTTTTAAAGAAAAGCCGTATTAAACCCAGCGGCTGTACTTTGAGTCTTTATGCATTTATGCCTGTGTAATAAACTTTGTGCCTGGTAGTGATGGCAAACCTCATTAATGCTCACAAGGATGATGACTTTGAGTTGTCACATTAAGTCTGGACTATTGATGCTACTTGTTTTCTTGAGAACATATCATTCTCTTCTCCCGCTGTGTGTAATGGCACTTGCCATTAAGACTTGATGACACAGCAATTTATTTCTCTGTTTTGCCGATTCAAATGTATATCTGTGCTTTGAGAATACTTCCGTCATCACAGTCGTCCTTTGACAGTCGCACACACCGCCAGAGTCGGTACAGAAGCAAATGCAGTAAATGTCTGTTTCAGGGTTGGAGTAATATGTTGGCCATGTGCTGCTAGATTCTGTACGACAGCCTTCACTGCCATTACTTAGTGAGCCATATCGTTTTTAACCTTATTGGCCCAAGAGCTTTTTAATACTAGCTGAATGAAGACCCATTTTAGACCTAGTCAGAATTTCAACATTTAACATGGCAGTTCCCTTCATCTTTATTGGCTAACTAAATGGTCTTTTTCCCACAGCTTTAATTATTCATAGATATTAAAGTTTTAAATCTACTGGCTCTTGGGTATGCAGTCGCGCAGCTTTGAAATAAAGATCATTAACATTAGATGATATTAGCTTAACTGTTAAGGGAGGATTTGTATCTTTGTCTGCCAGTGCTTAAAATGTTTTTAGTGTGTCCGCCGCATGAGACTCTCAGAGGCCAATAGAAACACAGAGAGGAAATACAGATGGACAGTGGATCATTTGCAGGTTTGACTCCATCAAAGTTTCACCATTTATTGGGCCTATTTTGTTTACTGTCTGTTTTGGGCGGACTTGTTGCCGTTGGGAATTTGGGTGTTTGGGGAAAGTGTTCTGTCACCAGCCCTGTCTGAAAGATTATCTATTGACACAGGCAGTAAAGGTGACGCACATTTCCCGGTGTGACGGCTCCGACGGTGGCTCACGTGAGGCCAGTCCAAACACCACTCACAAATCTTTAAAGGCTTTGATTAGCGCAAAGTGTGATTGACCTTTCAGGGGGTGATCGATGGGACCCCTCTCTGCTGATGCTTTAAAATGGCAGGCCTTCAGTATTGATAAGCACTCATCGGGGGGAAAAGTCTACTTGGTGGATTGCAGGCAGCATCTGCGACTCCCAGGTAATGGAACTGTCATTCTTCCTCGCGCAGATAAAAATCGTCTCCCTCCTTCCCTCTTTTCTTACTGCCATCTTCTGCTATTATAAAAGGGTTATAAATTCAGCAAGGTGGTGACACCATTACTGAAATAACTTGGCTGTTTGTGTATTGCTGCGGGAGACGACTTGGAACAACTCCTAAACAAAGATTGTAAACAGAGTAAATGTTATAAAGTTCCACAAATGAACTGCCATGCATTGTAATTGTAGTTGTTGCATCATATTGTGTCCTGAATTCACTTCATCTCTATCATGTGACATGTTTCCTCTGGCACTTATTCTATTTGAAGAGCCGCTGGGATGTGTGGGCCTCTTGTTGTATTTGAGCGACTCTATGTGGGCTGTAGATGTGGGAATAGAGAGAAATAGAAATAAAACGGAATGGGAGTGGGAGGGGAAAAAAAGTCTCTCGAGATTCTGTTATGGCTGATGCATACACTGGGATGGCTGCCAGGTATACAGTTGATAGAGAGACGCGCTGCCAGAATGAAGCGGCTAAACTCAATGAATATTTCAAGCAATGGAGAAAAGTATTTCGTCACGGAGTCCTCACGAAGCAGCAGCGTCTGCCCTGGTGCTGAGTTTCTACTGCACTTCTGTACCTGTTTATGGTCAGGTAAGGACTTGGGGGCGTTTTTGAGTCACGCCGGCACATTGTCATGGCGGCCACTGTGGATATTCAAGCAGCAGTTTGGAGGAGCAGCTTTCATCAATCAGGCCGTTATCTGATTTGGCACCTGGCTCCATCAGTTGGTACAACATGCCGCAGACATCCCTGATAAATAAACCTGGAAGAACTATCCATCCCATCTGCCCCTACATATGTCTTCTGATGTCGCACACCGGGACGGGACTGTACACCTTACCCAGGCTCGGCTGCCAGGTGCTGGGAGTCTGTTCATTCACAGCCCCGACGCTACACTTCAGGATCTACAGAGCCCAAGTGGTACAGTCCCGCGTCATGCATTTAAATACTCGAGGCTATCTGCGTATCTACTGTATGCGAGAGATTTCCGACAAACACGAAAGCAAAGCAGTCCCCTCTAAACGATTGTAAAAAGTCTCCCCAGCCAACATGACATTCATTATTGGTAAATTCAGATAGCTTTTTTATGTTAAGGAAATGTGCTTTTCAATTGTAGGCCCATTTTCAACTTCACCTCGGGGATGGAAGGAAGTCCATTATGTGCCCCCTCACACAAAGAAACTTTCATTTTCCTGCCGACTTTCAATATGTCTTAAGCTACGATGGCCGACACTTCCCTATTTCTATTCTGTATGGGAAATGGGATGATAAAAGTGCAGAGGAAATCCTTTGCTTTTTCATTATTTATTTCCACAATATGTGCTCATTACTTACTATCTACAGTACTGGCAGTTATTATTATGATTATATATATATTTTTGAATAAACAAGCGATAACTGAAATCCCTCATCTCTCTTGCTATAACCTTGGCCCAGACCTGCAGCTTTAGATAATGAATGCAATTAAGTGCTTCCTGCAGTAAACCTCCCGGTAAACAGTGGGTTTAGAGCTGCACTGTGTTGGACTCCTGGATGGCTTCGGGCCAAACAGAGGAGACTGTGACAGGACAGACTCAGAGATGCCACGTTAAAATATGAGACTCAGAACAAAACCAGAAAGATTTACCGGAGTTTACTTGTCGTTTTTGGGGTTCATGTTTCATATTTAACACTGTCTGCGTTAGTTTTATACATTATCTTAAAATATCTATATATAGTGACCTGTTTTTTGGTCACATTGTGCAGACATGATGTGCTCTACAAGTCCACCTCTGCCACAGTATCATATCAAGAGTAAAATCAGACTGATGTAGTGGCAACGACTTCCATTGAGTGAACTCCCGTTTCTGTTATGGCCTTTACGGTAACTCTGCTTGGTGCTTTCAGTGAGTTATGCCGCATACAACTTTAATACCTGTTGAAAAAAATGCTAGAGAAATGTATTTGAGGCTTTTATAGAGAAACCTCTTGTCAAAAACAAACAAGTAATACATTTCATATGCAATTTTTCAGTTTAAGTTGTAACATTTCTAAGAATAATACTATCACGGTCAACCGTTGAACATAGGCTCTGTTTAAAGCTGCTCTTAAACATTAAATGTAGAGTGATGTGCACACACACACACACACACACTCACACACACACAAGCCTGTTTGAGGACAGAGTGGGGAAGAGCCGCAGGTGGGCTAAATAAAAGCCATATTACTGGCCAGCAAAAAAACAATCAAATTAAAGCAAATGACACCTTTTCAGAAAGCCGGCGAGGGGTCTGTCAGCCTGATGGAATCCTCATTTCTCTGGACCATTTGGCAGCAAGTTGCACCCTCTCCCCTTCGTTCTGCCTTAATGGCCACACTGACAGTGACATGATATTCCACATAAAAGGAGCCAGGAGGAGCGAGACGGCTGCAAAACTTCCATTAACGTGATCAGAAGTTGTGTTTCTTCAAGGCCTTGTCACGCTTGCCCATTATCCCCTTGTCTTTTTCTTTGCTAATGCTGTTATTCGGGCTGAGTGTATGGTTGTGTTCCTGGTGTAGTGCCTTAAAGTAAAATTAAAAAAAAAAAGAGAGTGCCATGCTTTTCAGTGACTACATTTAGGATCTATTCCCATTTTTAGCTCAAGCGAAAACGTATGCCCTGTGACGCCGTGCAAACTGAGTGGGCTCACAATGTCATACTCCTGTCCCTAGACATTCACGCCCAAACATCTTGACAGTTGTTTGCATAAAGCGTGGAAGTTTGTGTACAGCAGCGGACAAGATGCTCTCTGAACACGCCAGCTCCTCCCCTCGGCCTCGTTCCATCGGTACAACTCGAGCAGGCTAATTATAGCCGTCAATCATGGCTGTCTCCCCACAGTTTTTTTACCCAGCAGCCTCTTTGTGCCCTTGCCCACAGCCGCCTACTCTGCACCGAGCCAGATTAGCTACAGCCAGGCGCTGCCAGTCAGGCCGCAGACGAGATACAATAGAGAAATGATCTTTTACTTGCTCTGACTGTCAAGGTCCAGTTTACAGCATTTATAATACTTTAGTGAATGTTAAAGGCAATATTTTTTAACCCCAATAATGTTGTTTACAGTTATCTACTGAGTATATGCTACGTTCATTGAGATAAGGATGTTATTTGAAGTTTGGAAACATCATGACGTCATTTATTAGCATGAATAATTTTTCTGTTGAAGCTACAAAGGTTATTATAAGCCCCTGTACGAGATGTTGGCTTCTTCTGCTTCTCACTCCCACTTTACATCTCTACATGTTTTATTTTTCAGGCATAGGGGGCAGTGTTGTCCTGCTTTGTTTAAAGCGCCAAGTCTCCTTGCAGTATATTCAGGGATGTGGCGAGGGTCTGTTCCATGGCTGTTTAGTGGTTGGTGGGTTTCTTCTGCTGTCTTTAATAATAGTAATAGTTTAAATATAGTCAGGGAAAGTCTCTCTTTATACTGGCGTTTATATGTATTCTTCCATGTTCTTTATTCTACTGTGGTGAATTATCTGTGAAAATGGAGTATTTATGAGCAGCTCTAACACATTGTAGTTTGAGTAGTTTGCAAAGAAAAGCCTGTAGAATAAGTGACACAATAGTTTTATAAGTTTGAAAATGTGATGTCCTTGGAGCTGCTCCTTGTTGCCCCAGAGAGAGTGACATGAAGGTCCAAAAGTCCATCTTTAATCGCTGCAGTAACCATTATGACTGCTGGAACAGAACTGATCTGAAAACAGCGCCTGGCTATCGGCGCGCTGCAGTGGCTCCACTGTGGATACCATTACGTGATAAACACCTTTCACTATCAGCCCAGAGCAGTGCACCACTGGCACTCACAGAAACTTGGCATCTCCAGTGGCAACAGCAAACTTGTAGGACTTTCTCTGTTTAACTCCCTGAAGAAAGAGAGACTGGTTTATTAAGTTTTACCAGGAACAAAACCATTTCTATTGTGACTGGTCGAGCTCACAGCAGGTTGAAGACCTTGTGCAAATGAATAGAGGCAAATGTCAGTGATGTGTTGCTTACCTGCTGGGCAAACACGCACCACCATCAGCAATTCTCCGTAGCTCTACACATACCCACTGTGAAATTAACTATGCATTCAATTCTTTTAGGCAAGGAAGTTAACCCTGCAGAGAAAGTGTTGGCACATTGTTGGGAAAGATGTGCAAAGAATCCACCTCATCTCTTTGAAATACTGAGCATTCAGTGAGAAGGCTTTAAGAGAGAGAGTAGTCAATACACAAAGTTTATAATGTTTCATGAATGGCTCCTATTCTTCCCTGAGTGAATCTTGTCATTTTTGCTTGGTATCCAGTGGCCTTATGAAGTACATCTCTTCATTTGTTGACTATGCACTTCATACCTTAATTTAGGTGACTCCTACTTTTTTTAATGTGTCATGTGTTATAACTTTGAATTATAACTTGGCTTTGTGCTGGTCAGATCAATATCTAGAACTGTGTAGTTCCTGAACTATTCCTAGACCTCCTGGTGAAGTTCAGTTTTGATTTACAAATCTAAAGTCACCTTTGCCCAGGTGTTCCTCACAAAGCCTTTTCTTAAACTCTGATTTTGCAGTGCGACTTTTTTTTTTTTACATCTCTCTCTCCCCTTTCTGCCTTTGTTTTACGTCTTTTTCCATCCCTGTTCCTCTCACAAGCTCTGGTGAACACAAACAGCTTTTGCCAAGGGATTTGTGGATGTGTATGAATGGAGACTGAGACTTGGGAGCACTGGGCGTGCCTTTTGTTAATAGAATACGCATGGCTGGGTCTCCCTGGGGCTGTTAGCGATGAGACGAGAATGAAAATGTTAATGTTCGCCGAGCTGTCGTCGATTCTCACAGACCTCTTCTATTTACTTGTGCACCTTGCCAATAATCCATATGATGAAGAATGAATTGCTTTAGAGGTGGGATACCTATGATTCATCCTGCATGTAATTGGTTCAACTGCAAAACTCATTTAAATCAGCTTAAGTTGTACTCTGGGATGAACTTTCTCTCATTCGCTTGTCTTCTTACGGTTTCCCTATCTGCTGTATAGAAGCATGTCCAATCAAATGTAGCTTCCACTGACCAATGGTTATCATGTGGTGAACTGGGCAGCCACTGTTTAATGACCACTACGTGCTGCCAAAACCCACAAATCAACACCAGGCCAAACATGGCGCTTGTTTTTTTCCAGGCTTACATTGGAGCTGCACTATTTGTCCTGGGCAGTGTTTGTAGTGTGTTGCCTTCTGTATACAGCCCATGCAGTGTGATTCATTCAACAGAAAGCACAAGTCTGCACATCTCAGGATTATATTGTACAGATGTACTTCAACATGTGAACATAAAACCTGTTTATAAGAAGGCCATATCTGAGGTTACAGGCATGTCCTCTCCAAAGGCCAAGCTGCAATTCACAGTTCAAGAATACAAACACAACCGGATGAATCATCATCAAACCTCCTCCTCATGTTGTCCCTGACATCCAGTTAATGTCTTCTGGGTACCACTGCCGCTTCGTCCACTCGCTCAAACTTTAAGATGTATCAGAAAGAGGCATTTTGTGCTTCCTCTAACTCCCCGTTTCCCAGAGCAAGTGTCAGAGGCAGTTCATATTGGCGCGGCAGAAATCAAATAAAATATTTGCGAGAGTATCCGTGCTGACAGTCCATAGATCAGAAAGGGAGGGAGCACTTGAGTGTGTTCACCAGAGTGAGCGGCATGTCACACAGGACGTCTGCCGTGCTCCTTCCTCTTCTCACCTCAATTTATTATTGTTGGACAGCTTTCTCCATCAGCGGCTGTCCTGAGGTGTAGCAGACGAGGCTGCAGCTAATCGGACCTTTTTGGCTCGCATCTTGTTGTTTACTATTGACTTGGTCTTATTGTGGCCTGTCTCTGTTACAAGCCTTTAATTAGTCCAGGCTTTTTTAATTTGATGAAGTCCACTGTTGTGTTTGCTTTGCTTCCACATTCTTTTTTTAGTATGACCAAAATGAGGATATTTTAATATGTTTGTTTGATAGTCTCTTTTTAAAACATGGATCCTAAAAATTCAATAATAGCCTCACCTTCAGACGACTTACCTCTTTATTTAATCACAAAATGTGGACTTACATTCCCCCAACCACAGTGATGATGACGATGGTTTTATCTTATCACATGGCATGCTATTATTGTTTAACGACTGGGGGTCTCGACCTGTAGCCCTCATAGACCTTTCTCTGTCGTAGCAAACATTTCCAAGGTTGAATTTAATGGCATCACATTGATAGTATCCACAGAAGAGAACCATTTTTCTTCCAGTTTTTCCTGTATTTCAGTAAGTGCAGAGGTTCAAACATGTCCACTGTTGCTGAACACTGTTGTGACATAAAAAGGCTCGTATGATGTGTGCTCCAGGGCAGCGTTGCCCTCGTGATGCCGTGGAGATCTATGGAGCATCTCTCCATAGTTGATGACTGGGACAAGGTGGTATCAGATAGCCTGACCACTCGCTGTGATCAATAAGGGACGCTGCTGCGTGATAACAAATGACAGTCATAGGGCACTCATTCATGAAAATGAAAAGCCGTCCTCCAACTCGGTGAAACAACAGAATTCAATCATTTTTCAGCCGTGGGCAAACTCCATCTTCACCATTTCCAGAGAGTAATAACATTAGACAGAATCAAAGTGGGTTTCATCGAAGAAGGCTCTCAATCCAGACACATAAGGTCATTGTTGGATAGGTTTAGTTTAAGACAAAACCAAGAAAAGATGATTCATCGCCTGTTTTGCTCAAATAATAAACTGGACTAGTGGGCTGGGGGTGTTTGCACTCTCCTTTTTCTCACTGTCGGCTATAAAATTCTGCATACAGCCTTGACTGACAGTAATCCTCTTACACTTTTCCAAGCAATATGTGTGTTTTTAGCAAACAGGCAAGAAGAGAAGGGTGCTGAAAATTACACGACAAAGCAGCAACCGTAAATGGACCAAAAGATCAGCAGTTAATGAGGAAGCAGGGGCTGGCTCCAACAAATGAGCAGCCACCCAACTCCTACTCCATGTTTATTGTGGCTCAGCTGGACTTGAATGGCTCTCATCACTCACCGGCTGCTTTAGTAACAGCTTCTTGAAGTATATTTTTAAATAGTATATGATTCTTGAACTTTTAAAGGGCTTTCATAGTCTCCTTAATCTTTTCTCCAGGGCCAGTGAGGTCAAAATATTCACAGTGGTCTTTATTAAGATTCGCAGGTAAAAGCATTGTTCCTTTGTGCCATTACTAAACCCACTGGAGCCAATGAAAGTGTATGCGTGACCTTAAAACTCTTAAAACATGAAGCAGCGCTGTGAGATCCTCTCGAGGCTGTTCACTAAATTTAGTCAAGAATAGCACTTTTTGTTCCCTTTTTATAATGCAATGTCAACATTAAAGAAAAAAAAGTTCCTTACTGATAAGACTGGGTAATCTTCAGCACCGGCAGAGTGATTTGTGACTTAACTCAATTTATATGTAAATGTAATATTTCCTGTGTAATGAGCTTATTTTATTATGTCAGCATCGGCTGGTTTTGTTTAGTGACAGTTGAAGTGGCAGCTGCGATTGCTATTGTTACCTTGTATTTATTTTCATTTTGTCACCAGAACTGTTCGGAAGTGTCCATATTGAGCCTTGTCTACCACGAAACAAAGTGAGTTTTTAGTATTTCTGTTTGCGAGAGAGGGTGATCATTGTGAATGCTGTGAGAGTGAACCACAGCATCACGTCATGGACACGATCAATTTCACCAAAAAACCACTTTGTGAAACTGTGAACCCAACCGCTCTGAAAGCTGTGATTCACTCTTTCCTTGAGCTTTTGTAACTCCAGTCACGAAACAATAAACATGGCTGACATGTTGGGTCACGGGAGGCAAACACAGTTGCACTACTACACACAGTTGTTTTCAACAGCAGTGACACGTTGGAGGTTCTTTGGATGCAAACAATAATGCAAACGTGAATTCGTAGTTTCACAGAAGCTTTTGGAGTTATTTTTGTGCAGAGGGTCACAAAAGGAAGGCAGACTATTTAAGGGACTGAGAGTCACACAAGCTGAGGTTGCCTCTTGACCAGACCGTGTCGCGATGCAGACAGCACTCAGGTGTCTGACGGAGGGAGAGTAAGGAAGGAAAAGGAAGCCCCGGCCAGAGCCTGATAACGGAGAGCTGTCGGGACTCAGGAGAGGAGTGGGAGACATTAGCCAAATCCGGACGGATCACAAGCCTCTGGATGCAATCCAGTTTTGCCGGGCCGAGCGATAAGGAGGCTGATTATGTGTCACCCATCAGTTGGCCCGCCTCCTGCCGCTGTCTCCCCCCGCCATAAATCCACTCATGACAAGCTCTGCTCCTCAGCCATCACCCCTCTGCACTTCCTCCCTCTCGCCTTCACTCGACTCACTTGTGTCGGCGATATCCTCAACAGTGGCTTGCTGCGCACTGAAAGTCAAGAAGAGGATTAAGCAAGTCTGGAAGTGACTGCAAAGACCGGGCTCAGACTGGACAGATTTAATTGATAGATCGTTTCCTGAGACCACATCCGTTTGATAGACGTGAGTGGAGTGTAGGCAAGTGTCAATAATAATTTAACCAATCACTCTTGATAGTAGTGCTGGTAATTATCAACTCAATCAGCAAGGTTCATTTTAGTATTTAACATTTGATGGATGGATTTACAAGGTCAAGAAATATATTCTCTAGAAATGTCTTTATCTAATCTTCAAGTCTTATCACATTTAATTACGGAGGAGTTATCTGCAATCAATATTTAGGATATTGAGAGATAACATGATGTCGATGTGTCTGAAAAATACTGATCACAAATTTACAGATGTCGGCCCAGATAAGTATTTTGATGTGGCTGGATTACTTTTCCATTTCCATTTCATAAAATGTACTCTTTTCATTTGAGTAAAAGTGTCTTAGAAGTATTTGAAGTAAAATCAATGCCAACATAATATTTTTCATGTGTACACAAAGTTTTCTTTAAATAGGCCCTTCAAAGTGGCATCCACAAATTAAGGCTGGTTAAATGCTTTTAGCACTTATTAATTACATTAGGCGACCAAATTGGGCAGCCGAGCTTTGATTTATTACTGGCCTAACTAGTTTTGTCACTCGGGGAATATGCAGATGGGGGCGGATGTTAGCGTGCTCAGATGCAAAGAGATGGAGAGAGACAGCGTGGCCAAACTCGGCCTGACCCTGACACACATCTGCCCGCGAACCTGCCTCTAAAGCAGCGGCGTCCTCTCGACCCCTGCGGCCCCAACCAGAGACCGGTCCAGAGCTGAAGGGCCACAGGGAGGAAAAACATATCATCTGGCTCTCTGGGGCCAGCCAGTTAATTGCCTGTCTCATACAGTTTAAAAGGTCCTCCACGCTGCAGTCTGACAGTTTGAAAAAGGGCACTAATAATAATAAATTGCAGTGAGTGAAAATTGTTTATCAATATTTGTTCCTTTTCAACAAAACAATCTGTTTGATCAAGTAAAAAAATAAAAGTGCACTTGGAGAAAGTGACTGTTAAAGCACTGCACTGCCATTTGTATTCATTGTATTCATTATTATTCAAGGGCTATTAAACTTTAGTGGCTTGTTTGCTTTAGCCATATTAATAAAATGGAAGGTGTTTGTTGTAATAGATATGCACCGGGAAAATAACAATTCTAACTTCGGAATATGCAAAGGGACTCTTAAGATAATGGTGTCTGACGAAGCTGAAGTGAAATAATAGTATAGAAATGGAAAGCGATAAATATAATATAAAGACTATTCTCGACATTGATCTAAAGAAAACACAGGGTTTTCTCTGTTGGTGCATATTTACTAAAATATCTACTAAAAATAGCATTCATTTTATTATTTAAAGACTATTGACTGACTGACAAAGTGAATAAACCCATGTAAGTAGGACACAGGAAACTGTTTATTGCATCGGTCTTTTACTTTAATCTCCATTACATTTGCTAATGCTCTTATAATGTTAAAAATTATTTACTGCGCGGTTTAGATGATGCAAGGAGTGCTCATAAATTTGTCATAGCAACACTTTGGATGGATTCTTGCACCTCTTTTCAGATGAGCTTTGATAAATGGCTGTCATTCTGGGCCCACACCAGTTCCTCTGGTGAAATGCCTGCTCTTGCGCAGCCCCAGTCATTGCTGCCCTGTCTAATAACTCTTCCCATGTTTAAGCAAAGCGGCGACCTAATAGACTGCTCTCAAATCACACATCCGGGGACGCTGAAGTGAGCTGAATGTCACAGTGCATTTATCTCCCTCTTGCCCCCCAACCATCCCATCTACGCTGGGACCATTATTTAACCTAAGAGAGGTCAAATCCTCCCTGTAAGGCTGGAGCAGAGCATGAATTAAACTAAATTGTGTAACCATCCATTAAAGTAGCCATTGGCTGCTTTAAAAGCTCTTGAAGCGCTAGCATACTGCACAGCTTTATGGGTGTCACAGACCAAATGGGCCACTGCTGGGTGCGTGAGACAGCGTGGGTGACTCCTCGCCTCACCTGCTGGGGGAGGGGTTGAAGGGCACGGGGAGGAGAGGGGGCTGCTGTGCTGCTGGGTCAGCATTTGGCTCACTATGAAGGAAGTAATGAGGCGCACACATCTCAGCCTCTTCCTCTCAACAGTCTGTGCCCCATTTTACATTTGGGAGAGCATATCTCCTTGTGCTGTATCTATTCATGTTTCTATTCAACTGTTCCCCCAGTTACAATGTAGGTCTGCTAGATTCAGGTGCTAAAACTAAGAAGAATGCACATTAAACTTGAATTAAAATGACAAGTTAGCATTCAGTCACATGGTGCAGTAATGCAAGGTTACAGGATCAGGAATGCCTCTGTTTATCGGCTTAAAACCGGATTTCATTGTGAAAAATTCAACAGGCTTCTAACATAATCTGTGTTGAACATTCTTTAGCATTTTGGCTGTCTGGTGCAAGAATTATGCTGCAGGCTAGCTGCTCGCTGCCAACTGGACAGCTACATTTGGATTTACCCAACAATGGAACCAAGATCCACAGCTGTGTGACCATATTGCGCGGAAGACATGGTTCATTTCTTATTCGTCCAACCATCTGATGTATAAATACAACTCCAGTTTTGAACTAAAACTTAGTAAAAACAAACAAATGAAATGCCTTGTGGTGGTAAATAGCAAAGCTGCTCAGGTAACACAATCAGTGAGGAGATAATGTAAAATGTTGTACTATAGTTTGTTGAACAAAATGTAACACTGTGGAAATGGAAAACCCAAAAGTGTGTAATCACTACCTCACACTAACTCTTCCTATTTGTATATCTTGGGAGAAAATAGAAATAGTCCTTTTAAAGCTCCACCGAGCGCAGTCAGAGGAGCCATTTTAGTTGTGTTACTTCTGGTTCCATCAACGGTCATGAGCACAACTGGAGAAGCACGCTTATGTGTCTTTTTGAAGCCACATTTTTTCTTAAAACAATTTTGAAACCATATCAGTACCTCCTATGTCCACTGGGTGTGTTCACAGACAACAGCATATCCCTAAAGCGTGTCATAGCTGTTCACATGCTCTGAAAATAACTATGAGGTGTTCTAGTTTCTGGTGCTGAGTCTGAGACTTTTGATTTGAGGTATATGCATTGAGTTAAGATGATTGTAGGTCTCTGTGCTAGTTTTAGATAGAAACACAGATTGTCTGACCCCATATGTCTTACAGTAAATGGATAATTATATTAAGTTAACATTTAGCTGTTGATTGTAGTGATGCCTAAAGTCTTTGGGTAAACACAGTGAATGCTAGTGTTATGATATATTGGGACTACTCTTCTGTCATCAGTGTCATGAAGGTTAAATGCTCTGAGTGCATCAGGCCACTTGATGTTTTTAAAGCTGTCATGCGAGACTGTTTCCATTGGTTCAAGGAGATCATCGTGCTTCCTCTGCGGTGATGCGTTTTTATGATGGTCGTTCGCAAAGGTGTGATTTCATATATGTCTTTGTCAGTGACCTATGAAGGTCCAGCTTGACTCGACAATGATCTACGCATGGTTTGATTCGCACGCAATTAGAAAAAGGTGCGGGTACAGAGGTGTACATGAATCGATAACATCACCAGGGAAATCAATCATAAATGCCGGCTGAACAGGGGGCATGTATAGACTTATCGATTGCTTTGCGACAGCACGACTTTTGAAATGCACAGTATAAAAAAATGAAAATAAAAAATGGTTAAATTTTGTGTCAACACTGGGAACCAGAAAAAAAGCCCAAAACACAATATTACCATATTGGCATGTGAAAGTCAGACTCCCCGAATACATATTGAGCTTCGCATTCTCTCAACAACAAAGTAAGATCTGGCCACATTCCATGCCACAAATGGCCCTATTATTTTTGTTGTGCAGCCTCCGGTTACTCTGAATAAGCTGTATTTATCTTTGTCAAACAGCCTCGTCTCTGTTGTTCCCTCTTTTACCCCGTCCGTTGTTACTGCTTCAGCACCACTGCCACCCACGTAAACAGACATCCTCCCGACCTCCCGCCCCACCAGCATCGGCTCGGAAACTTTACTCTAACGTCTCTACTACTTTGAAATTAAAACACAGGAGGACATTTCTTGCTCTGTGCGCAAACCTCTGTGATGATCCGCTGTAAATTTACAACAAGAAAAGTATTGTCCCGTGGTTCCATTCCTTCTTCCTCCCACTGAGTTCAGCAGAGAAAGAAGTCAGGCCCAGAGTTTGAAGTTCAACACAAGATCGTTCTTTGATTTCTACCTGACAACACACACCACTCAAAACTGTTACACCCTGAAAATGTGCTCTCAAATAGTACACACTCAGGTAAATGCTAACATGAATGCATAGCTAAAGTAAAAGTCGTCCACTCAGAAAGCATTTAGTTGCATTTCTTTCTGCTTGTGTATCTTCCAAACCACCTTTCCCTGGGCTGAATCCTCCTCCTGATGCAGGATTGATGGCTAACACCACTCTCTCTAACCACTTTCCCATGACTCCTCTCCGCCTTGTGTGTTTGGATGGCTTTTAGTGAGCCTCAGCCAGGGAAACTGACAATTTGCAACCCTCGGAACGGGCCATAAATAAGGCATTCCTCAGCTTCTCAGTTTCTTCAAATCTGACTTCAAAATGACTCAAAACACGGGCTGAAATGAACAGTTCCATTTGGTTGTACAGACCACAATGAGGGGGTCTTGTTTTCATTGGGCCCTATATTATGTAGTATTTCTGCCTCAATAAAGCAGTATTAAAAGAAACTGGCTTTAGGTGCAAATCGTTTCACTCAAGTTAAGGCTGTCCCCTTCTGAAATGACCGTCTTCTAATAGAAGTGTTATTGCTGTGAGCGAGGGAACATTTAGTAGAACTGGACTGGAGTTTGGTAACACAGTGTGAAAATGGTTTTTAGTCACAGACACAGTGCCACATGTCCTGTCTTTCAAAGGGCAAGCGATGATGTGAGCGAGTGAAAGAGTTCAACTTGAGAAACATCCCTGTAAAATGTAGTGGGCTTTAAAGTGTTTTACAAAAGTAGGGAAAAAAAACACACCATCTCAACATTGATCTATTTTTGGAGGAATCATATTGCTTGCTCAAATTAGAAACATGTATTAATAATAATTGCATGTGAATTATTTGGCTGCAGGCGCCTGCTGTGGCTGCCACCTACATAGGGTTGGATTTGAGGCCTATCTTTGGATGCCACCCTGAAGACTACATTGTTTCCTTTTCCCTGAGAGTTAATGATATGCCTATGTTATGCAAATTTCCCTCGCTGTTTTTAATTGTAGTGCTTGCAAGGGCCCACCTGATGTTCCTCCCCCACTAACTATGAAAAGCTCCAAATTCACCACAGTAAACATGTCTGTTTCTACCCCAGTGGTTCTATTCTAACTAGAAACCTGGAAGAATGGGAAACTTCCATTACTTTTCATGAACTATCAAAGATAATCGATGCTTGCTGATTGTGGCGAGGCTTTAGTGCAGTTCTGGCAGCCTGCATCAAATAACATTAGACCTTGGTTTCAGCTTGTCTGAAACATTGTCATTCAACCGCAGTTTGTTCAATACAGATCGACTGAAAATCACAGCAGTTGTCCATTTGTTGAAAACTGAGGATCTGCTGTTGTTGTGAGATTAACTTTGTTTTAGAGCCTTATGGACATAATATGCAACTTTGAATATAACAAACACTGCTTTACCTATATTTGTCATCTTTACTGGTTAACCTTTTGACTTTAGTCGGGGTTTGTTATTGCGATGGTGTGTTTCTATTGATCCACATTTACGATGACTAACTGCTCTGTGCTTACCACATGCTTTAACCCATCAACAGTTGACTCAACATTTGGCCAAACTCGGCAAAATCCAAATAATATTCCCACAGTTCCTCAGTTTCCTTTGGCTGATCAAAAGTGCAGAAAACCATTTCCACTCTCTTTCACAAATCTCTTTTGTGTTGTCATGCCGAGTTGTCTTGGATGTCACTGAATTTGAGTAGTATCCTATAATTAGAGTTTCTGTGGAGGTAATGTTTGTACAGTGGTGTTTACATCATTTGTGTAGTTGTCATGCACACTTTGCATGCTATTGTGGTTCTTCACTTTTGACACAAAAGCCACAACAGTCTATAGGAGCGGATTTATGGAGAATTCTTTAGGAATCATAAAAACTTTGTGACCGCTGTTTTTACTGTAAAAATAAATCACGGTGACATGCCTGAGATGCACACTCTCACACAAACAAACCAGGCAGCCCTGAACGGAAACATTGAGTCCTTCTAGCTCCATGAAATGAATATTTCCAGACTCAAAACAGATCATCTGTTGGTTGATTACACACCATTTGTAGCAGCATGCTACTTGGAAATGACCTTCTCTCCAGTCTTCTGCACTGATGTTTTAATGATGCATAAAATGTGCAGATTAGCAGTGTTAGTTTTATTTGAGTGCTCCACCAGCCTCAGAATCGGTCATAGGTGCTTCTATGTCATATTTATGAGAGTGAAGATGCCTATTCAAAGAGGACCTTTAATACTCTTCACATGGGAACAGGTCAGCAAATGTCAATTTCAGTGATTCATATTTCATGTCAGAATGGAAATGTCTCACCCATCCATCATAGTGGCTGTAATAATGTGTCACACAGGAACTATACTTTAGTTCTGTAAGACAACTCAAGAGCACATGTCATGTGTCACAGAGGCATTAGTTTTCAAAGCAAGTTCCCTCACCTGACTTCCTACTGGGTGGAGACAAAAGTGGAAATCATTTTCACTCATTTACCTAAATTAGAAATCCTACAAAGAGGAGTGCCTTGAGGCAATATCAACAATTACAAAGAAAAAATGAGCTTCGAGTGAAGTCATAAATTATTTTTCCTTAGAATTCAAATGAGGAGAGGTGCTACTTAGAAGTCGTCGCTGATCATATCACTGAATATTTTATCAGGGCCAAGAGGGTTCATATTTTTATGGTCCCTTGCTCATCAGGAAAAGTGTTTGGCAAATTAACTTTACATGTAATGCTATTGCTGTGTGTTGATTAGACTTTTTAATGAACTGAATAGGAGCCTTGAGCTACTCTCAATGAGCCATGGCTGCGATCTGTTTTTTCTAGACATTTCTGACGTGGACAGAATTGGCCAAAATCAAAGATTGCGTTTGCTTAGTGTCCCTGCCCTATCAGGACTGTGGCTCATCTCCAGATTTACTGTTGGGACAAATGCACCAAATGTAAACTCATGTTTTTGATGTTACTGTTTGTGTCCATGTGGATTGAGTAAATGAAACAAGGGGCTGTTTACTGCAGCAGGATGCAGATCCTACCCTGTGAGAGTTAAAGATGTCTTTGCTGCTGGTGGCGTATTGGCACCTGCTTAATGGATGCGTAGTAAATGACCCTCATTCTCCAGTGTTTGTCAGCATTAACAGCGTTCCTCTCTGCTCAGAGTAATGCCACCAAACTGCTGGGATGACAGCCTGCAGTGATTTGTCGTGCTCCAAGCGCGTCGCGTCATGACACTCCAATAATGGACCTGTGTGTTTTACTCAACAAATGGCACAATGACTGCCATGATGGGAGCAATCGGCTTCATTTTTATTCAAGCAGGACTGTGCAGGGCAATGCAACAGGGCGGGACTGGTGCAACTGTGCCTCCATCAACAAAAGATGGATTTATATTGATGACAAATTAATGGAGAGCTATGGAGCACTATTGGAGTGTGTGCACCTGAAGGGCCTCCTCCTCTGAAGAGCTGCCAATACCTGCTCGATAAGACGCACAAAGGACACAGACACAAAGAAATGATTGCTTCTAGTCGGGTTAGCCTTAGGACCCTATTAAGAAACAATTTTAGTGGTTGGATAGAAAACATAATAGTTGGTGATTGCAAGTGACAATTCAAGCATGTTTTGAATTTAATTGTGCCACTTGTGTGCCATGAAATTTCTGATAAGAAGACTATAGAAGCCCTCATGCTCCAGCAGAAGGTCTTGTATCATGTGTCAACACGGTGTGTTGTCCTCATGGTGAGCGTAATCGATGAAACGGCCTGGAAACTTTGTCGACATCAGCGGATCTCTGTCATGCGAGTCAGAGCCAGGACAGGCAAAAGGACACAGGAGCCCTTCCCAATGCCACTCCC
Organism: Rhyacichthys aspro; assembly: GCA_036850595.1. Taxonomy (NCBI): domain Eukaryota; kingdom Metazoa; phylum Chordata; class Actinopteri; order Gobiiformes; family Rhyacichthyidae; genus Rhyacichthys; species Rhyacichthys aspro. Next base: position 6,870,540 of record CM072165.1, read on the forward strand.
ACAGACACTTCCCCTGTCATCACGTCACACCGCCTCCTTCACACATCCACTGTTGCCCATGGCAACTGCGCAGTCTTTGTAGTCTCGGGGCCACAGAAATCAAAGTTATTTAATTAAATAATCACAGTAATGATTAACAGCCTGTGAAATGAACAAGTTAGAGGGTGACTAGCAGAAAGGAAAGGTGCCTTTCACATGTCTGTGTGCTCCGACCAACTGAGCTCATGTGTTTGAATGTACTGACTAGGAGGCCTAATTGTAAGCTAGTAATGGCATAACTGAAGGACTTTAAAGAAGTTGTAAAGTATTTTGTCAGATTAAACACAAATATCCACCCATCGCCAGTATATTATTGCCTTCCCTTAGGTCTTTTATAATAGAATGTGTCATTCTGACAGACTTGTTCCTATTCTGTATAGTGTGCAGTGTTGTTAGTTGAAGATATACACCAAACAGCCTCTAAAGTGAGGTCTTCAGAACTGCAGTGAAGTTAAAGACTTGGTTTCTATTTGACTCTGGAGCAGGCACTGACAGTGGTCTTTGTGTAAACAGTGCAAGAGCAGAAACATTGGCGGCCTTAACCTATGGGCTCTGAGGCCAAATGATTTGCAAGCTCCCACAACACTGTGATTATGTGCTCTCTGTGAAAGCTAGATATAAAAGGCCCAAAGAAAAGCTAAGACAGAGGAAAAGGAGTGAATAAAATGAGGTCGAGCAACATCTGAACCACAGCAGAGAAAGAAAGTTGAGAACAGAAGACAAGTTAATGTGTGGTTAACGTCAAGTTAACAAGGTGTATAAAAACTAAACTAAAAACAAATAGCTCCTTATCCGCCATTAAAATCAGTTAGGCTTAGATTATAGTTTGTTTTTTTAATCTTCAAGCTGCCAGTTCAAATGTTTCTGTCTGAAGAGAAGTCAAAGAAGACTGTACAGTACAGAAGTCAGGTGGGATTGGAATTTCCACATTCCAGGACATTACTGTGATGGTAACTTAAACATTTATAATTCAAGTAATGTACCATCTTATCTTAGCTGTCACTCATCTAAAGACTAAAATACACATCTCATATAAGAACAGCTCTGGTATGCCTCTGAACAAATTAATTTACTACATTTACTCCCATAAAGACATTGAATAGAATACATATTTTTTGACCTTGGACATTTTATTTAACATAATCATTTTAAAGCAGTTGGATGTGTCTGTCATTGAAAAGACATAATAAATGGTTGATGCAGACAACTTTGATGGCAGAAGATGAAGAAAGGCAGCAGTGAATGTGTAAGTGTTCAGTGAACAGCCTTTGACATGATCTTACTACATTTGTAAGCCTAATTCAGATTTCATTGTGCCTTACAAGCTTTGAGAACCATAGGCTATCCAGACCTGAATTTATCTTTTAAAAATAGTTTAATATTACCAGTGTGGTCAAAAAATGTATCTTAATTTTATACATCAACATTTGTGGCACAATAAACTCACAAGGAATAAGAAAATAAAGCAGCCAGCTTTAATGTGATGGAATCGCTGAGTCCTAATGCCAAAGACAGTTGGAGCCATTATTCTCCATCCTGGCAGTCAAATTCATGTCCTCTCATTCAAATCCTAATGATTCACTCACTGATCCTTCTTCATTAGCCATCATACCTGACTGGAGCCAGCCCTATCATCTTCTTTTTTGTCCTTAAGTAGCAATTCATATGATTAATTGAATCTATTTTTGTTTTACATTGGGGATGACATGGTATGACCGCTTATCAGTTTCCCGTCATTAGGTGAGGGGCTTGACAATAGGTCCACCGGCTTATGTCGACAAGACTTATCGGTATAATGTATGGCCTACGGGTTTAAGGTTCAAGATTCTTCCACGCAGGTAATATTTCTTCATTTGTGCTGCCAGCCCGTCAGCCTGGAGAGTCTCCACACATTAGTAAAACATTCTGTCCCACTGGGCCTCTGTGCGTCTAAAGAGCTAATCAGTAAATGTTTGACCGCATAAATTACACTTATATTCCAACACAGAGCAGTGAAGAGTTTGACTTTCATAAAAACTCGAGAATCCTGCCTTAAAGCAGGGACGGCAGAGCTTTGTGGTGAATAAACCAGACAGCAGGATCAGCCTTTCCACTCCCTCTGTAGTCTCACTGATGGATAGAAGCTGTCCCCACAGCAGTTCAAAGATGAGTCGTGTTGAGCCGCGTCCAAGCCCCAATACATGGGCTGAGGGATTAGCCAGTTGTGACATGCCAGGGAAGGTGGGGAAGCTGCTGATAATGCCATCGGCAGCAGTCTGGGTCATCTCAGTGCCAGAACAGAGGCTGGCAGGTATGACAGTATCCCTTATATCCTGCACAGAGATGCCCTGTTCCCATAAAACATGTGATGCCTAACCCATGTCACCTTCTTTGTTGAATTTCACATTTAGTATAGTCTGCTTAATACAGGATAGAGAGTGGTGCAGAGCACAGGGAACCCTGATCATAAATCAGTGGTTGTAATTGGTTAAAAGCAAGAGACAGTTTCTTTCCAGATGCCTGCTGATGATTTACTGATTAATTGTTTAGATTCCACAGAAGAGGAAGTTTGAGTGCACCTTTTTGCAAACATAATCTACACAATCAGTTGATCTTTAAGAAGTTTAGTAAATAAAATCAGCATGTGACAGAGTGCCACTTTCTCTGTGTAACAGGTGAAAAATGACAGCGTCTGATCGCCGTTTACTTGCCAGCTCCCATAATGCACTGAGCTTTGTGAATGCTTTCACATGAGCCTTGTATGCCACACAAGGTGTGTTTACCAGACCGCAGATAATTCAAATGGATGGTGCAATGCTTGGCAAGGCTCAAGTGAGCAACACTTCATTTTGTGAACCATTTCACCACATCACTCCACATTATTCTTTACATCGCCTGCTTGTGGCATCCAGTAACAAATACCTCTCATGTCTCGCTGAAACAAATGGTGCAGGAAGAGGTATCCAGATACAGAAAGACATTTATTATCCCTTTACACCACACTCTACAAATAGTAATACATATTCATTAAAGCAGTAATGACTACTCGCATCGTATTGTGGCATCTCTTTAGACATTCCCTTTAACCTGTTCCACAGATCTTGGTTATTATTCTTTGTGCACCGGTTCAAATAGTTTAACTTTATCTGCCCCTATGTCAGAGGGTCTTGTAATACAAAGGGCTGCTTTCAAATGACTTCACCCCCTGACATTCTCTCATAATACCAGATCCAGATACAAGCCTGAGGGTCATGGCTGAGGGCAGAGAACCACATACCACAAACATTAAGACCTTCTTAAGAAATAACATTTGCACACTAGCTCCTTGCTAGCTGCTTCTCTTGAGGTGCAGAGAGTGAGGTGCTTGGTTTGGTAATGAGACAGATGGACACACAGATTGCTGACATTAGCCTGCTCTTGATCTAGATCATGATTCCCCATCAAGCTAATCATTTATCAGGAAAGTTCATCTTGGGTTTTTTTTTTGATGGTGGGGGCTGTGCAAGCTGTGCAGCCCTGGTTGCCTCAACACTCGACCAATGTGGAACAGGAGTATCAGAGTCTGCTGAAAGATTACATTGTGGTCTGGTGCAAGGTGCTTCTCTGGTGCAACATGTTGTGGAGCTGCCACCTGTGCCAGGATAAAATGATGGCTCCGGTTCTTTATCGAAAGCAATATTTATCAGTACTTATTAATCATCATTTTAATCAGTCTTACATCGTATTAATGCGTTAATCTCTTTGATCTAAGCATATAGTAGACGTTGCTAGTTTTTGTGACACACCATCAGGACTGACATATTGGCCTGCTTTATGCCACCCATCTGTTCACAGCTGGGCATGGTGTCAGTGGCCAGTGCAGGCCCGAGCCAGTGCCACAGGGACGGAGACTCTAATGAGAAGCATCCACACAAATAGAGGACAGCACACCAGTGTTTCCCCTCAGAGTTCGTCGTCTCTTTATATGACCTAGCGGGAGATGAATGGCTTCATTTTCTCTTGCCCTCGGAAAAAGTGGCATCTTGTCCGCTCATTGCCCCCTCTCGCCACCTGATGTTGGGAGAATACGGCAAAAACATGGTGGTCACATGACGGGGATAGACGAGATGGCTTTTTATGTGTCAACAAAAAGACACAAGCAAAAGCAGACAATATAAGGCTTGCAGGCAAATTGGATTTGAGTAATGACTCACCCTGTCACAGCTGACAGAGATGTGAAATGAGCACCGACGACAGCACAGTGCAGCTCACAAAGGCACAACGCACTAGTCGAAACAAATCTGGCTTATTTAGTTTGGTCTTTGAGTTTCTGAAGCCTGGAGGCACATGTCTCCTCTGTGGGATTCTAAAATGAATAGTTAGTGCCCAAGCAGCATCGGCTACAGAGCTTCATTTGGGATTATTGTCCAGACTCAAAGTGGCTGGGCAGCATAGGGCCAAAAGCTACAAAGTATGCACCATATGTCGAATTGTTCAACTTTGGTAAATGTATAATTTGTATTTGCTGTGTTTGATTAGAAAATCTGTAAATTACTTGAGAAAATATGACAGTTGTGTGATTTTTAGATGATTGGTTTGTGTTAGAGTGGTGAGGTTTACTTTGTTTCATTTTCATATTCCACACTTTAGTAATGAGCTTACATCTTCCATCCATCCGAGGTGGATTTTATGTGTGAACAGAAAGAATTTCCAGTTTTTCATCTAATCAGCTTTTAATTTTAGTCAAATCTGAAATCTGAAGGGAAATGACTCGCTCAGTTCTTTTGTGATTATTTTTGTTTCTTCTTTTTTAAATCTGTGTTACATTTCTGAGACACTGGGAGAAACCAGTGTTGTAGGCTGCCTGATTATAGTCATTTTTTTTGTTTGCAGCTATGGAAGAGAAGTAGGTTTACAATGTACAGCGTTTTCTTGTCTTACAAAGTGCGTTGAGTAAATATTGTGTTCTTTTAATAGATTTAAGCAGAGCGCTCTTCTATATTTGAGTGGTCTCATAATTTAACTCAAATCAAGGACCCTGACCCCCGCCTTTTCTCCACCAACCCCTACTGATGAAGCGCTGCCCATTTCCATGTAGCGCACAGAAAATGGGGAACCTTCTGAGATGCTATCATGAACTGGGTTATTAAGTGCGCCGGCACTCCAGAGGAAAAGGCCGAGATTAATTTTCACACCAAGCTGGTTATATAACTAATAGGAGATCAAGCGCGCTCTGGAATATTGTTTTAGCCTTTTAAGGTTTGATGATCTCTACTTGCAGTAACCTCGGTGAGCTCCCCTCAGCCTGTGTCCCTGGCATTTATGATCATTTATTAACACTGTAAAGGTCATAGGGGATATGTTGATGTAGGCATGTAGCCGTACATAATGCTAAATAGAAAAAAGGACAGATTTTTCTGGCAGGGCTCTGAAACTTGCCAGCATTGATTAGACATAATCACCTCCAACCACACAATAGAGAATAAATGGCAAAAGCTCCTTACTCCATCTCTTCTTTTCTGTCTGCTGCAACCAGCCTTCTAATCCAATTATGGTCGCACTGTGTTCAAGGAATCTCGCCTCCAATCACTCTTTCATGCGTTCAGGGGCTGCGTTTACTCAATCAATGTTGCTGCCACGTTCTGAATGTCTCCAGCGTTGGTGTAATGAATCATTCTTAGTTTGTAACATTTTGTTGCAGATTATACACTATTTGGGTTGTCTGCCTTTTGAGGTGCGCTTCTGACATTATCAATGTAGTGAAGCAGCAGCTGCAGAAAACACTAGTGTGGATTGTATTGCTTGGGCACACACGAGAAATCACAAAATGGAGGAGCTGAAATTCTACACTGCCAGGAGTTGTACAATTTGAGCACGCATCTTTGACTTTAGAGATGATCGTACTTAATGTCAACATGAAAAGTGAACGCTGTCTTGACATTTTTCTTGTCATTTCAGTCTTGGTTTACTATTATAGAAGCTAAATATAAAGAGCGTCTGTTTTAGATGACGGCAGATTGAACGACAGAAGCTCGAGAAGGTTTTCAGTATTTGCTTATCTTTAAATGATGGTGAATGCGCCCAGTGCAAATAATATGAATTTGACAAAAGCATAAACAAATAAACAAAAAGACTTAGGCTGGAATGAACAGCAAGTGAAAAAAGCCTCTCCTCCTATCTTCCCCCTCTAATGTATTTTCTTTCCTTTAGTATAAAATGTCTATCTGCGGAGAGCCGAATGTTAGCTAATTATTTTGTGTTATCTTTCACTTTGGCTGGAGGCTCTATCAGACTTATATGCATGCAGCACAGATAAGAGCTTATTGGCAGAGAGAAGCGGGCCATTTTTAATCATAAATACAGGCTGCACTGCTCATCAAAGTCCCACTGTCTGTAGTTGGTCTAATCGGAGCTGTCCAAACTCCACTTTCAGCGTCTCCTCAACATGAGTTTATGCCTTCTTCTTCTACTACTTCTTCTCCTCCTCGTCACCCTGACACATCCATGTAGTGAGCAGCAGGCACAAGAGACTAACTGCTGTGATGAGAGGAATATTCACCCCAAGATAAAAAGCTTGTCCCTTTTGATTCTGACTTCTGCATTCATATTTTGATTTTCTGTTCTGTCATAGGTGAAACCTCTTCACAATGGCCGACATTTCCTCTCCACAGGGTTGAGACCTTTCAGAGCACAGCATCAGGTATGTTTGACCTCTGCACTCTTCACTTGTTTTTAAGCCGTAGGTCAGCTCTGATTACACATATACAAAGTTTCACCCCAGCATTTACACATAAAAATAAACATTGTCTCACTTCTTCTTTACTATCACTGACTCTATGCGTAATTATTTACCTGATTTGAAATTAATCTTTAATTTTCTTTTTAATTAATTGCGCTCTGCAGGCAGTTTGTATACAGAGACGTTTGATGAATGAAGAACAAATTAAAAATTGCACATTGTGACCAGTTAATGAAAGAATAACATAATTTAATCTTTTGCCAAAGTCACTTACTTTTCAGTGTGCTGCTTTAGTTTCTAGAAATGGTCTCCTGTTCTCTCTCGTCAGGAGCACAGCAGATGTGTTTGTTCCTGTTTGTTGTGAAGCTGACATTAGCATGATCAGTGTTGAGAATGCACACACAAGCTCTCAGCCGCTGCGTGTACAATGTAATTGTTGTCTTGCCAGCTGTCAGCTCAGTTGTTGACTGTGGTTCTCTCAGCGTGCAGGCCCATCTCCTCATCTCACTCACTGTCTCATTGACAGTAGCTGTTGTGGCTCAGGACGGACACGTAAAGGGAGGGTCTGTGACATCATCCCTGACATTAACCATCACAGGCTGGTATTAGTGGAACAGGTGTTGTTCTAATTAAAGGGCTGTTTTCAGTGGGTTCTTTCCAACATTTGATGCCAGATTTTCTGAACTGCAGTGATCATACCATGTGGTGTTTCTTTCTTTGAGTTGTAAAGATAAACCTGTATCACCTCAGTACTCACAGTATGATGTGCTCTTACCTGGAAGTATAATGTTTAAATCATTTTGCATCTCTGTATGAGCTGATCGGTGCAATAATCAGCAGCACTTTTCAGAACTTGAGTGAAAAGAATACGGACTTAATTCAGGCCAGGACTTTCATCGGATCAAAGGTGAAAAAATAACAGTGTAGAGAAACCCCACTAGGACCGCTGACTTACCTTCAAGATCAGGGTCGATTAGGCCGACCAGCAGCTTCAGAATTTCTTGGATTAAAAACAGTAGCTTTGCATCCAAACCTCGGCTCTGATTGTGGTGATAGTGCATGAACTCCTGCTCACCTTGCTGCTTGTCACTAAAAACCTATTCATTGGCAGCGGGTGCAGATAGGGCCCGTGCACACACACCCGTGCACACACAGTCATCTATGGCTCCCGTGGATATGCTGGAATTGGTAATGACACGATCCATCTCTAACCCATTTCCAATTCAGCGCTGGGAAATGAGATAGGATGGTAATGGAATCTCATTGATCTGAGTTTGCTCTCATGTTTATGGTCCATAAGTGTGGAAGTCATTTCTAATGTGCTTTTCCACATTGGCTTTTTTGCATGCTTCTGTATTTACCCTGGGCTTTGTCCAGCCTTAGGTAATGGTTCTGATAACATTTTGTTTGGGAACTACTGTATAATTTTTAAGTGTCATTTTTTGGCATTTATGGTCTTTGTTGGACCCATGTAGTGACATTTCTCTAATGAAATGAGTTTGTCTGACATGTCCTATAACTAAAATGTTCCCAGAGTTAAGTAAATGCTTGTTTGACCTCTATATATTTTACATAATAGTGCATTATTTTGCCAGTTTTATAATATTTTCATCTCAAAATCAGTTGAGCCAATTACAGATAATTTATTTATTCCAATTCAGTATGGCATTAAATGTATTAAACATAAAGTATTATTTGTTTTTTTTCAGAAATAAATGTAGAAATAAATGGCCACAATTCGTTTGTCCTGAGGTTTACAGGCAAACAACTTGAGGTCAAGGTTAAAACTGTGGGAGTAAAATAATACTATTTGTTCCTACTCAACCTTTTTACGTGCATAAATTGCAATTGTCAAGAACATTGTGCAATTCTGAAATGTTTAAACTCAGTCATATTGAGTTTTTGCAAGGTTATCCTGGAATAGAAAAAAGTACAGTAATTACAGGACCACGCAGCGCTGTTACCAAATATATATTAAATAAAAGCAAACCAGCTGCAAAGTCAGTCAGGGTCGTCAGTAGATGGTCTTTTTCACTCATTAAATCATGAGAGTATTGATGAGGAAACCCCCGCTGATACACAAATGCACATACGCACAGTCGGCCACAGTGTGTCCTTCCCTTATCTACCGTACCCTTTACACGCCGCAGCTAAAGTGGACCGCACAAAGAAATTCAACAGCAGGCCGACTAATTCCGGCGACTACATTTTACATACTCATCCACTTCATATTCAAGGAGGATATGATTGGGCTGACTGCGCAAGACCTTAGCAATATGGCTTCCCATTCCATCACAAAGAATCAAGTGAAGTGTGAAATTAACTGATGCGATGACATGTCGAGATTTTGGCCCGTACATAAGGAGAGGAGGGAAACGGGACACTATGCCGCCTCAATAGTATAGTCTATGCTGTGGATGCAGGTTGGATTCTGTGCATCAGCGCTCACATGGGGCTTATATTATGAGCTCTGTCACATAATTAACGACAAGTGCTTTTTGCCCTCCATTCTGCAGCAGCAAAGGGAATATCCTTTTCCGTTGTTTTCTCCAGTGTGGCCATCTTTTTGGAACGCTCCTTTCTCTTTCTCCCTCTTCTGCAGTAAAACACAAGCCTTTGCAAACTTACGTAGAACCAATATTTCTCCAGAGAGCCACATCAAACAAAACAGAAACCTAACCACATTATATTATGACAAAACACTTTCACACTCTGCTGTGCGGCGTCATTTGAAACTGACAAAATGTGCTGGCTTTGTGCCGCTGCCACTCAAACGCACTCGTAGCGCATTGCTGCATAAGTACAATCCGTTGTCCTTTTGTAGTCACACTCAGACTAAAAGATGAGCGTGTTTGGATTTTCAAAGAACTCCTAGAACTACAAGGCTACGCTAAAGTTAATACGATATAAAGTTAAAAGGACATTCGGTGACTCCAAAGCATGTAGTTCTGTCACTGAAATTCAACTAATACCTAACCTAAGGCCTAAAAGTTTCCTCTAAAGCAGTGGTGTCAAACTCAAAGGGGTGAGGGGCCGCAAACGTTAGAAGAATAGTTTCAGGGGCCGAAGGTGGTGAGATTTGGAAGCTTTTATTATTACTTGAATGTGAGATTTTATCTTGATTTGAGTCTTAAAAAAGTAATCATGCAAACAATAATTTCCTCCTTTCATGGAAACTGGTTTTAGTTGGATTTGAACAGGTTTTAGTTGGATTTCAACGGATTTTACTCAGATTTCAACAGGTTTTAGACGGATTTGAACAGGTGGATTTAGAGAGGTTGTAGTCAGATTGGAACAGGTTGTTGTTGGATTTTAACTGATTTTAGATGGATTTGAACAGATTTTAGTTGAATTTGACCAGGTTTTAGACGGATTTGGACAGGTTGTAATCAGATTTGAACAGGTTGTAGTTGGATTTGAACTGATTTTAGATGGATCTCAACAGGTTTTAGTTTAATTTGACCAGGTTTTAGATGGATTTGGACAGGTTGTTGTTGGATCGGATTGGAGTTTGATCAGTTTTTATTTATCTTTGTAGCAAATCAAATCCATCTAAAACTTGTTCAAATCAATGAATAAAACCTAGTGGCAAATAATCACCTTCTAAATGTATTAAAGGGCCACATAAAACATTGCAAAGGGCCACACTTGGTCCACAGGCCTTGAGTTTAACATGTGCGCTCTAAACATTTTTTTTTCTGAACTAAGGCCATAACACTAGTAACTACACATTTCCTAAAAACAACAAAACCAAACAAGAAATGCAAAATATAATACACTTGAACTGGTTGATATACAAATACTTCATTCTCAACCCCAGTTCCTGTTGGTAAAGCAGTGACACGTATCATCGGCAAATCAATGGAATCTGTTCGAAATGATGCTGCCTTCACGACCCCTGTCATTTATAGACACACTCGAGTGAAACAGTGAGACATCCAGAATGTCCCAACATGGCCGCCGTCTGGTGAAGTGAGTTAACAGTGGGAGCCTATTGATCCTGTTGTGTTGAAGAGCTAAAGGTTAATGTGTTGTCTATCGATCAGAATAAAGCCTTTTACTTAACGCCGCAGACACCGTATTCAATAAAGCCCTTCGGGAGCTGTTTGCACCTTTGGCTCGTTTTCGCTTTAACTGCCGTTCGGGATCCAGCGCGTGGCCCGAGGGGATGCTTCTGCTGACTTCAAACACAGCATCGCATCACTAGATAACGCAAAGCCCGGCTGGAAATGCAAACGCTAATACCCATAGATCGCTACTTACCGCCACCACTTTGACATTAGGCTTTGTTTTTATTACCACGTCTATCGGTTGATCGCTGGTTAATGATTGCACTTTCAACGATGCTTTGTTCAACCTGAAGCCGTGTCGCATTACGGTTTAAATCTTTACTTTTAAGTGGATTATCTATGTTTAACCCTCAGTATTTAGTGCTTTTTTCATTGGAACAAAAATGGATGAGAGAAGTAAAAAATAAGTTTGAATGGAGTTTTCCAAGGTGAAGGTAAACTCTGAGTGAATGGTACACGACAGTTACGCACAATAATAAAGTCTTTTCATTCAAGTCCTTTAAAGCATGTAAAATGTTTTCTCAGGCGTTTTTTTTTTTCTCAGGTCATGGCTAACGCATGAGGCACCTTTTCTATTACAATTAAAGTACACAGAGTAAATACACAACAGTACAGTAGATGCACTGAACTTGACCTCTGACATACCAGTGCTGCCGAATCATTTAGTTTTATTATCCACAACAGAGGCTTTTATAGAACTGACCCATTGCGAGAAAAATGTACAAGTTCAGTAAATTCACTGAACAGACGATGGCGCTTGATGTTAAAAGTGTTATCACAGAAAAGTGTCAGGAATACAACATTCAGATTGAGTTCTCTGTGGGCGCCCTTTCCCTATTACAGCAATGAATGGTTTCAATATCTGTGCAATGGTGTGTTAAGAACGAACGGAATATCATTAACAGGAAAAGAGGCTATTAAAACATTTTATTTCTCTGAAGGCTCGGAAGTGAATCCTGCCACTGAGCTGAACTACTTTTGTTTACAAAAGTCGTGGCATATTCACACCCCAACAATTGATCATAATTGGGATTATCATATTAAGTACTCGCTGATATGATTTCATTAAGAAGTGTCTTGGATGAGAAAACAATATAAATTCAGATGCATAAAAACAGGTTTGAAGCCGGTGGGAGAAGTAGGTATAAAGTAATGAGCAGACACTCTGAAAGGCTAGTTAGGGTGCTATATGGATCACAGACATACAGTAGGTGTAATTACATTCACAATAACTTTACTGACTTGCTGCCTCTTTTGTTTAGTAGCCTTCTTCCCTTCCTCCTCCACTAGTCACATTTAATGAGCCAGTGTTTTTACTTACACTAGCACTGCTTAGCTCCGTGACAGTAGCTTTGTTCATGCTTTGTTTATGCTGGCTCTATTTTACTATATTCTTCGTCATGCAGATAAGTAAACACAATACAGAAATGATACGTGCATGCCTAAATGCGTCTATCTCATTGTTTTTATTCGTACTCAGAGTAAATGCTCAAAGCGTCCCATCTAACCCTGCAGAGTGTGGCTGCAATTCATGACATAAACCATGCCCTGCTCTTTCCCCATGAAACCAGATACAATTACAGCTCACTTTCCTTTTCAACTCACTTTTCATTAGTTTTAAAGAACATAATATAATACCTTCGGTTTTGTCCCTTTGTCCAAAGTTATATACATGTAGCAGGTGTTATGCGATTGAAAACAAAAGCCACTTTCTTTCTTTGTCTTGCCTTTGCCTTGACTGAAGTATTTTCTCAGTAAGACAACATCTAAGGTCGACCAGGCCGTGTGCTTTGATCAATTCTGATGTGTATTTTATGTTTATGTAAAGAGAAACTTTATCAGCGCCAAATACATTATCACCCTGAGGAGCTGGAGTGAACCCGTCTCATGTCATTATGAGGCCGAGAAAAACACCTGTTACTGAACTCATCCAGGCTTGCGATTGAATTTTATCAGTCCACAAACAATCAGTCATTAGGTAGCTGCAGTGATGATGGGACCCAGTCAGCTGTGAAGCTCTGAATTCTAGGCCACAGCACAGAACAAGAGCCCTCTTTTCATGGGCGAGGAACCATTCAGCTGAATCCTCGTTTGGCAGGGGACCGTTGTGGCAGTGACACTAGTTATTCTCTGCTGATGTCATGGTCTTTAATCTTTTTAATACCTCGGGGAACAAAATGAAGCGACTGTGCGTCCAACGTCAACATCGTGTCGCAACCAAATTAATTAAGTCAGCACTTTCGTTTCATCAAACAAACAGGCATTTGAAATGAACGCAGATAATGTCCTCCCTGCCCCAGATGCACTGTGGCGTAGTGGCATCAGCAGCTATAGTTATAATATATGGCAGGTGTGTATATACATTTACCAATATAAACCACTAAATCTATAGTCTCACGTTAGTTTTCACCCAGTTCTGTGTGTTTAGTTCGGAAGTTCTTCTAGTAGTTGGTGCACAGTGCTGCTGTTCCATTTTGTGCTGACACTATACAGAGCAGGAGACAATGCCAGACAAAATTGCATGCCAGCATTAAAGGCCTATGTCTGATTAGGACAGGGGCTGATAAGCAGACTGAAACTAGTGGGTATTTGAATGTAATTAATAGTGGGGTAGGGAGGAAAACATTCACATGCTTGTGCGCTTCAGGCGTGATTAAAATAATTGATCAGGGTATATTATATTAAAATCCACCCCCAGACAAATAAATCTCCTTAGAATGGGGCTTTGGACTCATCCACTGTTTCAAATGATGCCTCCTCGGTAAAATATCCTCCAGCAGCAGCTCCAACACACAAACATAGCATGTGACGCTTTATTAAAAACAGAGGTATGCACAAACAAGAGGTGTATACTTCCAATTCTATTTATAATGGCTTAATATCTCTATTAGCTTTATGTAATACAGCAGCTTGACCCGCCTGGTTCTCCTCTCTGTCTACTGTGGTTTTTGTCTGAGCTGAAAAGACAGACAGTCTGCCAGAGGCACGCTATCTGTTCATAGCCATGACTTTAATTGCAACATTTAAACCATTAAACATTAGCCTCTGGACTATGCCATGTTGTCTCAGTTTTTTGCATATAATATTAGTAATTAAGTTGGACTAATACCTGATGTAACCCTAAGGTATCCACAGACTCGCTGAATGTCGGTAGATTTGAGTTCTGAAAGGATTTGCGTGGCCAGACGCTGTTTGTAACACGTGTTTGTGGAAAGGTGATCCCGTTCTATTTTATTTATTTTTTCTGATCCACTGATGGAACCCTCCCTCTAGTCGAGTAGCTCTATCAAACTCATGAGGCCAATCACAGCAGTCACAGTCTGTCGTCCGAGCCATTGTGTTTTCAATTGTGCTGCTCCTGACAAAAAGCAAGCTGTACAGTGTGGCTTGCTGGTGGTAAATTGAAAGTGTAATTTCTGACAATATGGGGGCCCAGCAGTCGAGATGATTGCCTTCTGTAGATTTCCCGGCAAATGTGAAATAAAAATGGATGTTCCCTCCCGAATAAATAAGAAGAGAATAATAGCGGGCACATAACATCGGCCTAAGGTTTCGAAGGCCTCATTGGGCACACTATTTGGAAAAGGACACTTAAGCCATTTATTTTTATTTTATTATAATTTTTATTGCCGTGCTAAACTTCTGACAGCGGGTTCTATCTCATCTTGAATTAATGAGAAAGTAAGAATCTGAAATGATCTTGAGAGAGCATTATAACATTTTACAACAGGTTTATATTGGCCTGAGCAGATATGTATTTTGATATACTGGGGCTTTTTGCTGCCTCATAAGATTCATCGGTGGCAAACGAGGAGGTCACGCCATTTGAAATGATGAAATGTGAGCCGGTCCACAGCTCAGTGGTGGACACAGAGGCCAAAGCAATTAGCAGGAGTGTCCAGCAGGTGGGGAAGGAGCAGCCGATTAATAATGTTATGTAATGAGAACCACTTCACCCGAACCTTTTAGGAGACTTTTGCAAAAGAGGGTGAAGAAATGAGTGTTAATATTAAAACTTAAGGCTGCGGCAGGTCGAGGGCAGAGTTTCATCTTATCGCTGTAGACGGAGAGTGCAGTGAGCTCGAAAAGAACCTATAAAGTGTATTCAGAATAGTGTTTTCAGTTGTGTATAAAAGCATATGTTACCTTGGAGTGAATCTGGGTTTTCTTTTGTTGCAGGAAGGCCTCTCTCGGATTGAGCCGGAGGTATCTTTACGGCGGCTGCGGTAAAAGTTCTTTTGAGTTCTTTTTGCACAAGATACACTGAGCATTTTTGGATTAATGGAAACAAGCATCCCCACAATCCATTACATCACAACATATAAACACAATCATGGACCGTAAATGATGAAAATGACAAGTTCAATGTCAGTGCAGTATTGTTATTTGCGTTGCCTTTTTAGAAATAGCAGATAAATAGGCTTCTTTGCATCAACTTCTTGAACATTTCGCTCCATGTTTTGTATTTTTAAGACAGGGTTGGTTTTATGTGGTAAGAGATATTCCAGTTTTCCGGTTTTATTTTTACTTTACCTTTAACTTAACCCCATATTTTCATCTATTTGACACACTGTTATTGTTCTAAACTACAACTTGAAGCAAAAGTACTAGTTGATCTTGTGATGTTTCTCAAAGAGGCAGCTCAGTTTGAACAAAGCCAAACGAGGGAGGGACCTTGTGTGGTTTTTTTGTGTGTGTGTGTTGAGTGTTTTATTCCAAACCACTTACATGTGACAGTTTTCCATTAGTGAGGTATGTAGTTGTTGGTGCAGTCTCAGTAAAGAAAAGAGAGAAGAAAAAAAAAAAATCTGTGCAATCTATTACAATGCAACAACACAGAAAGCAGGATTGTTGTTTACATGTCAAGAAAATGCCAAAAATGTTACAGACTGACTCTAAAATGGAATTGAGTAGAAGTCAAAGGCTGCCTGGAAGACAGAAAAAAAAAAAAAAACTATTTACGCTGTCATGCCCGGGAACATGGCTGTCAGAACATGTGAGGTGTAGAAAATACGAAAACACGGTACATGGTACAGAAAGAGAAAAACACCTTCATCTTTTCACCTTCTGTAACACATATACAACATATCATTATTTTTTTGCAGTTCAAAGCTTACATTTGATACTTTTATGAGCTGCAGTTTTGTTATAATTTAGCGACAGTCTGTGTGAGTTGCGTTTTAATTAAAGCGGATCTGCAGACACCGGCGGGACTCCTCGTGGAATGTGAACCCTGGTCTTGTCAGTGTAATTTCTCCATGTAATGACAGACCTCTTTAAGTCTAATATGAATGCGTGCTTATTTAAAGACACCCTGCAGCCAAAACTTTCATGGGAAACAGGAAGTGGAGTAATATCCTTGGGATGTGTTTGCAGATTTGTCCAGGATATGAAAGGCTTTAACCAAAGACGGAGGACGATAGCGTGGCTAAATTGTGATGAGGATGTACAGAGGCATATACAGTGACCTCTGACAATGACCCAGAATTTTTGGAGCGCATCCAAATGTTCCAACAGCAGATAGATGTAAACAAAAGTTGAGACATTTTGATTGATAGACTGGGTTTATTTTCTCTCTCATGATTTCAGTCTCATTAACCTCAGTTCTCCTGACCTTTTTTTTTTTTTTATAATGCAATGCTTCCTTCCTGGAAACAGATTTACAATAAATATTTAAATCTATGCAGTTTTTTGTTTTCTGGTTGGTGCACAATCCCCTCTGTGCTTGTGCTATGACAGCCACAGAGAGCTTCAGCTCCAGTGCATAGTCAGTGCACTGCAAGTCAGTTCCAACCCTGTTATTACTCCAGAGAAAGTGTATATTTTTGAGCTTTTTTCGCTCTCAGCTATTACACCAGGAAGACTAATTGATCCCTGCAGATGGAAGACAAGGCAATAGGTCATAAAACCCAGCCACTTTGCTTTCTCACAACTTGCTATCACTTTCCCCCAAAGTGCCATCAGCAATGGCTTGGGAAAAAAAAGCGCGGGACATAATTTGAGGCTATACATCTTTGCAGGCGGCTACTTTTGTCATTTTAAGTGGACTTCCAAGAAGAAAACACCGAGAACCGATTGTAAGAGACTGAGAACACACCTCTCAGAGCCAGGGTGAATATTTCCACTAAAAGAAATATGATGTGTAGGAAGTGTGTACACAGAGGACCACTGAATGCATCTAAAGTAATATAAGTAAAGGGTAAAGGAGGACAAAGTCGAATTGGTTTATTGAAGATACCATCAGTGACGTTTGCGCAGTCAGCTGACATCTTATCACCATTTCTTGTAAGAACTTCATTTCACACAGCTGATAAGGAGCTGAGTTTCAAAGATTATTTAATGATGGAACGAGATGTTAGGAGGAGAGGAAGGAAGGCGAAGTAGACATATATTAGCAATTATCCCCGCGCTTCACTGTGTGCATGGTCTTCAAAGTACCGCACTGATGTTTAGGGGGATTTTCATTACTTGTTTTGACAGTGGCGGTGACACACTTGTTGTTTACCACTTCTACGGCTGGTTATTACACAGAAAACCCAAACGGAGAAGAAAATTCAAGTGTACATGTCAACGTTTAGGATGTTACTGTTGCCCAAGTGTCTAGAAGGGAAATGGACAAACATAACCCAAAGTCTATTAGCGACTCGTCACTTGATGTTGAGCGTTTTTGTGTTCTTTCTTGTGGTGCATTATGTCCACATGTTCCACTGCGCTGTATAAAGGCATTGCCATAGAAACTGAATTCCTTCCATAAAAACTACAGCGACGATATGACTTATGGGCAGGCATAATTGTAGGTTGTGGTTGCTAACTGCTCTAGCGCTGGATGAGATTTTTCAAATGAAATTGCACCTCTGAGGTAAAGACATGGCACTTAACCATAGGAAAAAGATGCTACATGTTTTATAGGTCTATCACTTTAGCATCTATACACTCTTTATTAAAAAAAACCCTGCACTGCACAGGAAGTGGTTCAATATTCAACCATAACACATAGCATTTCTATTTTTTTTATTTTTGTTTGAGCAGTTTAGTGCAAGCTGTCAGTAATATATCAGTGATGTTTTTGGGTCGCTTTGGGAAGAGAAACATTTGCAAATACTTCTCTGTTTGCAAAATCTAAATCTTTATTGAAGAATTGTTTTACTGCATTTGTAATGAAAAAAATATATTCCAAAAAATACTACACCTGTTCATATTGGGAACCTGGCTTCAATTGTCCTTATTTAGCCTTTCAGAAAACAAGTGAAGTGATGCAGGATAATAAGGCCTGGCTTGGAGTTGGCTTTACAATTCAACTGAAGGTGTTGGATGAGTTTCTCATCAATTCCCTGCTGGAAATTTCAACAACAAAACATTGATTGATGGGCTGTGCTTTAACACTCCAGGGCAATGCTGCACTAAGGCACACATGGCCTTCTCCATTAGAATAGTATTCCATGTAAAAGCTGTATTTGCACAGTTTTACAGAGCTGTGGACTTTGATTTCCTAAAGTGTTGAAACGTCACCCAGTCTCCTGTGCTTTTCATAATTCAGTCTCATCTCTTTCCCTCTCTCCCCCTCTTTCCTTCTCTCGCTGAGGCCTTGGAGGGTTCTGCAATTATGTTTGGGGCGCTTAGAAAAAGGGGATCACTCCAGTGAAATAAACGGCTCCATAACAGCTGCAGTGAAATGGCGCTAATTGCCGATTGATTCGAAGCAGAGGCAGCAGATATCTGCAATGC
Source organism: Rhyacichthys aspro (assembly GCA_036850595.1). Taxonomy (NCBI): domain Eukaryota; kingdom Metazoa; phylum Chordata; class Actinopteri; order Gobiiformes; family Rhyacichthyidae; genus Rhyacichthys; species Rhyacichthys aspro. Next base: position 6,889,071 of record CM072165.1, read on the forward strand.
AGAGGCGCATCTGCCACAGTCTCCTCATCATTCCCCTCTCTGATTATGTATTGTTCAGGCTGTTTACTTTGTGGAGATGAGTGGTAAATGGCAGGTTAAGGGAAGCTAAGGGGCCCAGACACCAAATTGGGTCCCTCTCATAAAGAGTGTAAAATTAGACATAATTAACACACCCCTTAGGCAGATTCTCCAAACCTCATAGCGATGGTACTGATGCAAATTAGCTGTAAAGATGCACACTTTATATACAAAAACAGTGATTACGCTGGCTTTGGTCTACGTAGGCAGCATTCGGCCCTGATTGAGACTAAATCACACGACTGGAAAAATATCTTTACAGTCATAGTCATTTTGTTTCTTTGCAGAGTTTAGTTAGGATTTTCCGTCATATAAGTTAATAAAGATACGAAAAAGGATGCACTGTTTAAGTAAGGAAACAAATCTCAAAAAGCTGAGAATCCAGGTGTCACCCTAAAACAGCTGAAATGTCATTAGCAATTTAAGAATTATTTACAAGTAATTCCTCTTTTTAATTTATCAGAAACAAGGAGCCGAAGTGGATGTGGTTTTCATTTTGGATATAGCATTGTTAGCCTCATAGCTATAGCTGGGATAGGCTCCAGACTCCCATGACCCGAAACAGGACAGAAGGCTGCCACACTATAGTTTAATGGCACACGCTGAAAATCTGTCACCGTTTTTGTCTACGCTCTACAATACGTACTTTATACTATATCAAACAGCCATTTTTCAGTGCAGCTGATGTATCAGATTGTAGCTCTCAGGCCACATTTCTCTGAGTTATAAAGTACAGACCTTGGCACACTTAGATCCACTCTTAAAATGGCAATGCGAAATAGAACAATAGAAGCAGACAGAATATATTGTTGGTGAATTGTAGCGTTGCATCAGAAGAGTCATGTTTCACTTGGCATAAATCTGATCAAGGGTGAGGGAATATAACTGTTAAAAAGGGTAATGGTGAGACTTAATCATACTGTCAGCATGTCGCCACTCGAGACCATATTTCATGAGGCATACATTTACGATGAGTGTGCAAAGTTTGGAGTCTGCACAATTTACCGTCTCCTGTGAAATTGAGTGTGGAGAAAAAGAAAAACATGCAGGAGAATAATATGGGTTTAGCCTTTGGAAATACTGTGTGGGGGGAAAATACACAAAGCAACATTCATAAATTGATTTGTCATTTGAAACGTGTGAAGCGTGGAAAGGCAAAGATCAGTAAGCACTGATGCCACTTCTTCTTGACATTAAATAGATTAACACTGGTGCGTGTAAATGGTCCTCTGCGATTGATTGGCAAACACTATCACTCTGCTGCAAAGTTGATTAGACATTACCATTTTTATATTGAACTTCCATCAAAAAAAATGTGTTTTATTAAGTGAGCTCATGAGGCAGTGCGCTGGAGCCCGAGACCCCCCGCGGAAGAGATTGTTTTCTCCGCAGCAGGTGGGCTTCCATTCACTCTGAACTCATACCAGTGACATCATTACACCTCAGTTTAGTCATTCATGACCTGTTTGTTGGCAGTAACATCCTATTTCCAGAGAACAGTGCAGCGTCTCTCTGAATGCTTGTTACAAATGGTTTTGTGATCCACATTATCATCAGCGCTTCAAGTGTAATGTCACTTTGGCCACGCCGTAAAGAAGGATTTTTCTAACTTTTCCCACACAACATTTGATTCCCCCTAAAAAAAAAGAGCTGTTCCATATCACTTTGACAGACTGTAGGTTTTCGACCCACACATGCTTCAAAAATAGCATAATTCATACAATCCAGGTAGAAAATTAGGTGAAATTATGATAATTATAATCAGTGAGGGGCTTCTTACGTTGTGTGAAGTTGTGGGCTTGTGTAAGGTAAAAAACAGTGTTTAAGACTAGAGTACTTGTCGCCTTTCATCGCTCTAAAAGAGAGTAAAGTTTTGTTTGTTTATGGAGCAAAACATCAACAGAATATCTCTGGTGTCAATGTCTTGTTTAAAATTCCCACTGTGGAACTCCTGTGGTTATTTTTCTGTTGCCAAAGCAGCTATTGATATAAGTTTGATCCATGCAGCTTGTCCCATTACGTAAGAGCGTCCCACCACAGGCCAAGTCATAGGACAGTGCGGTCAGCCAGTAATAGTCCCTCATATAACCAGAGTGCCATGATGTCAGCATAATCATATTGTTTGTACAGTAACCACAGTTTGGAGAGCGCTACGGTTAGGTCAGTCCTTCCTATTTCTGGTGCTGTGTGTGAGAAAATGAATGATGGCACACTCGGCCCCTCACGCTGCCAAATGTGTGCTCCCGCTGTAGATTGTCTTTTTACTTTCTCTCACACGCACGCAGCCTATCAACACTAATGACCTCACAGTGAATTTGTGATGTGCTTCATCTTTCATAAATTGGCTGATTGCAGACCACCCACAGACTGTACACAGACTGAACCCACAAAACCTGACCAGACATGATGCAATGCAAGTAGTGAGCATAAGAAATGTGTGAATTCATTTCCCCAGCAGGCCCAAGGCCCAGGTTCCAGCCTTTACAATCTGGAGTGTGACACTCTTATGGTTCACGAGAGGCAGGGCCGCTGAGACGGTGCGCCGCTTATGAGAAAAAGACAAACGTCCTGCAGAGAGCATTGAAATTGGGAGCTCCCGTTTTCATTACTTTGGTTTATCGGCTCAATAGTCGCCTCCTTTCTCCCAGTGCTAAATGTCCCCTTGATTTGCTCTTCTCCAGCTCACACCTGAAACAATTCATTAAAAATGAATGAGAAGAAAGCGGAACACTGAGGGCTATGAGATGAAAACCAGCAGTAGACAGGAAGGGAAAGTGAAAGAGACGCTAACAGCTGTAGTGTGAATACAGGAGAAGAGGACATGGAGTAATAATACTTTAGCAAATCAGAGTAATGTGGGCAACATGCAGAACCACCTCATTTAATGGCACACACAACTCATAACCTTTTGTTTAGCATCCTTTGTATGAATTTTGGGTGATTGTTGAGAGCCAGTCTGTACATAATTTGAAACGGGTAGCTCAGCACAATACGTTCTGTTTTGAAAGAATAAAGCAAATTACATCTGCAGCAGTTTCCATCATTGAAACAGTTTTCCTTGAAAAGTTGATGACTCAAGAACATTTCAGTGAGGTTAGGGCCAATTGCACTTTTTAACTTAGTTCATAACTTCCTTTCAGTCACTGAACCCACTCTTAATGGCTCCACAATGACATTTTGATGCTTATATGCCATTAAGAAATCATTGTGGGTGTTTTAGAGAATTTCTGGTTACATATGGAATAAGTGCTATTCCACTCTGCTGGGGTTTGAAGGTTTACAAGTGTTATTCCAGGAAGAATGATTCATGGAAAAAGCAGCACAAAAGAGTCTTTCTCACTTTGAAGTTGGCTGGCTGTGGTGTTATGCTTCTGAACTTGATGTAGCAGAAAGTGTTTACTTTTCAAATGGCCACTTGTTGATTTTGTGTAATGCTGTTTTCCTTTGTATTTTTGCCTTCCAAGCGGCCTTGAAAGAAACCACCAAAGACGTCTGGTCGGTGCATTGAGAGAACGCACTGATCATTTTCATTTGATCAGATGAACGGCGAAAGAAAACACACATGAATAGTGTTATTATGGTGTCACCAGCTTTGGCGAATTGAGGCCCTGTCTTTACATGAGCGAGCCCAATATTTTACAAGCAACGATGCATTTCCAGCTCTATCAGATCTGTTTTTGTTTTGTTTATCTTTCCCCATTTGCATCATTATGAGCGGCAAAAATCTATAGTGGAGTTTGAATAGCTCAGTAATGAGGAGGAGGAATCAATCATCCTTTCAAAGTAGGCCCGCTGCAGCAATGAGAATATAAATTTACACTCATAAATTCCCTGGTTTTAGTCTCCACATCCTTCTTAATGTCTCCGGAGTTTACTGCGGCCTTGTGTGCGCGACTCCAACGCTTGATTTACGGCTTGCATTTCACTTCCTGTTGAGAGATAATGGCAGGAATGTCCAAGTTCGCCCCTTCCCTGTGTGCACTATAAAAATACTGTAATTGCTGTGTTAATTTTGGGCAGAGCACAAAAGGACGACGTGCCTATCCATCCAGCTATCAATCTACCTCTCATCTCAGCATTTGGTGTTTGGCTTGTGTGGACCGTCATTACATATGCTGCATAATTGGGTGTAATTAAAAGGAAGCCTAAGTACTGTAATTAATGTCAGTTGTCAAGCGCTAAAAGGCAGGCTGGAGATAATGTCTCCCTGTGGCTTGACGAAGACCTGACTGTCATCACCTGACCTCTGCCCACATCAACAAGAGCTGAGTCTTAGTCCAAGTATAGACTGGATCTTACAAGCCAATTACAATATGTTCTTTTCTGGCTTTTCCTTGTTTCCCAACAACCGATAAAGAAATTGCCGTCTTATCCAGTTATGAAAAACAAAGCTAGCTAGATTGATGTCTTTATTGCCTCAGCTCAGTAGGGAAAACCTGCCTTTAAACACAGTGGCTCTATTCCTGCCTCTCATGAGTGATGAAGTCATTCTGTTTTTCAGGAAACATTCTCAACAGCATGAAATGAATCTTTTTTCTCCGCTTGGTTATACTCCTTAAATGGTGAAGATACAAGACTACAGAGAAACATATGGTGCCTGTTAATTCCTGTTGGTGGCCGTAACCTCCCGGAGGCCAAAGCAAATAGGAAGGCTTGAAATGTGCTACGCCAGGAATAAGTAGAGAACAAGCGGCAGGAAATGTGTTTTCTGTACAACATGCCTTTAGCGCACTTGATTTGATTTAACTCTTGACCCTTGTGGATGTAAAAGCTATGGGGTGTGAGGGGAAAAGTTTGTGCTTTGCTGCTTCTCACAGCGTGTTTCCAAACAAAATCCAGGTGTTACTTATGTAGAATGAGAAATAATGTTGAGCTGTTGAACATTAAGCCACATGTAACAGGGCTAAAGCATGGCTCAACCCATGTTTTATTTGTATGAAGTTAAAGAGAGCATTGGAATCAGCCAACTCTCTCTAGCGTTGTATAGAATAAGTATAGTTTAAGTATTGCATAGCATAGTTGTGTATAGGCAGTATGATATAGTGTTGTACAGTTTAATACATAGGTGGTATGGTATGGTGTAGAGTATTATAGTATAGTATAGTGCAGTATAGTTTAGTATAGTTTTGTGTAGTGTTGTGGCAGTTCAGTGTGGTATAGTAAATAGGCGGTATGGTATAGTGTAGTGTAGTGTAGTATATCATAGTATTGTATACAGCAGTATAGTGCAGTATAGTTTAATATAGTGCAGTATAGTTATGTGTAGTGTTGTGGCAGTTTGGTATGGTATAGTATGACATAGTATAGTGTGGTATGGTTTAGTATGACATAGTGTAGTGTGGTATGGTATAGTATATAGGCGGTATGGTATGGTGCAGTGTAGTATTGTATTAGATACATAGGCAGTGTGGTGTAGTGTACAGTAGTATAGTATAATATATAGGTAGTATGGTATAGTGTGGCACAGTATGGTACAGTATGATATAGTATAGAGTGGTATATAAGCGGTATGGTATGGTTTGATATGGTAAAGTATAGTAGTATAGTGTAGTATGGTATGGTATAGTGTAGAGTGGTGTCGTGTTCTATAGTATACTATCAGTATAATATTGTATTGTATCGTACAGCACATTGAGAGCAAGGTTAAATATTGGTGTTTAAACTTTTTTGCCTCAGATATGGTCTTGTTTCACCGGTCCAACTCCTGTTAAATCTCAAATCTATCTTAAAAAACAAACAAAAAACCTACCTGTAAGTTTTCTTGAATCTACTGTAATAATAAAAATTAGGCTGCCATTACTTCACACACAGTACCTCTCATCAGTTCCAAACAACTGCAGTTTACTAAATCTCCTTCATGTCATTAATAGCAAGTTTTGTGAAGCTCCACGCAGAGCCATAAAGGCTTGAAATATATTGCCATTCATAGACACTATAGTTGGTCTCTGAGGGGCCAAACTGGAGAGAAATGAGCTGAAGACACGTCAGGATTATGGAAGTGATGGCTCCCCCGCACTCCCTTTATTTCCACCAGCCACCTGCCCCATCCACTGTGGGAATACAACAGTGTTTCTATTTTTTATTTTTTACTGTACAAGAAGCAGCCACAGTAGTAAATCACTTGATGACCTAATGCAGGGTGAGAAGAGGCAACATCCTTTTTTTTTTTTTCCTCCCTCCACCGTACCACATGGGATCTATTTCCTCTCAACATTAATAATACTCTGGAGCATTAAGGCATGCAGCAAAAGCAGATGTATTCTTCCCCGGGCTGATTCAACTTGTAAGCATTTCCTCCTGAAAGCCCCCCTCCCACCCCAGTCCTGAGGCAAAGCATGATTACCCCATTTTAATGAGATTTTTAATGTGATTTTTTTTTTTTTTTCATCCTCCATTCCCTGCAAGACAATCCAACTCTCTTATGTACATACAGTGGCTAATGTTTGCAAGCTAATGGTATCGTAAAGACCACATGTTGGCACTTCTCTGAGTCCGTTTCTGTAGACTGTGGAGGTCAGAGTTCTGCTGCTTTAAACTTTCCACTAAACACTGTACACAATCCGCTGGGAAATCAAGGGGAGCAGCTTTGAAGGCCTCGTCTAATGCATTTTTTGTTTTCACATCTCCGCACCTTTTTTTTTCTTTTTGCCCCAGTTTGAACAGCTCTGCACACAGGAATATTGCACCTGCTAATTGGCCTAGTTAATATTCCCCCCAATTAAAATATTTGGTTTAAGCAGGCATCCTCTTTATTTAGAAAAGTCTCTTGATCATTAGTTTCTGCTCGGAAGACTTCCGAGTGATCCCTCTGCTTCCAAACCAACATTCATTAGGAATAATTTCGAAACTTCCCTTTTTTTTTTTGGACTGTATTATAATTCAGATGTGATGGACATTAATTTGGAAGCACATTGTACCCACTGCCAATGTTCTTGACAGTATCTGTCCAATAATCTGTCCTGCCATCTGAAGGAACCATTGTCTCAAAGTTACTGAGGTCGATGAGCCAGTGTGTATTAGGGGGATGAACATCTATTAGGTTTATCGATCAGGACAAATCCCTCAGATATACAGCCCGTAATGAACTGTGGCTTTCTCCTGGCACCTGAAGTAAACCTGAGGCAAGCTATTCCTTAGTCCTTATTTGTGTAGTTTTGCTTAGTAGGCATTATCCAGAATGTATTTGTAGTTGTGTCATGGTTTATTGAAAATGTCTGTTCCCTACAAGAAATATGGCAAATAATTGTGCTATACTCTGCTAAATAAACTTTTTTTTGCCATCATTACTGTATGTCTTATGTATTTGTAGGGCTAGGGTTATGAGTAGGGTTGGATTTTGATTTGATTTTGAAGTTTGTTGAGTCTTTTGGAAATTACATCACATTTTGTACATACGCTTTGTAGAAGAATCACAATTGGAGCCCATCAAAGATAGAAATGCTCATTGTTTTGGTGAAATGTTTCTGGTCCCAGTCACATACACATGCTAATTGAGTAAAGATTGTTTTTTGGGGGGTATCTGATCACAGTATTGCAGATAGTAATTAATTTTTTTTTAGATTTAACCAAAAGCTAAGGAAGCCCTGCGGAGACATGCTGTTGTCTTTGAATAAACCTAATGGAAATAGTTCAGATGGTTGTTTTTCTTACTTAATTTTACATTTTTGCTTACCTTGCCTAACCTTAAAAAGAAAAAAAAGTCATGTAGCTTTGTGTGCTCAGTTTGTCAACTCTAGGCACTTCACTGGCTTCTATTGAGATTTGACTGATGTGTTCCATTTTGTTGCTGTGTGTCCAACAAAACTTAACATCATACACCTTTGAAAACTGCTCTTGGAATACATTTTACCGCTGCATTTCTGTAACATTCACCTAAATCGACTCCGTATCTTCAAAGACTCGTGCAGCAGTGTTACATTTTGCCTTCCACTGGTTCGCTGTGTGCTTCCAGCGTAGCCTGCAGATCTCCACTTGCCCCCACTTTGCTTTCCTCTTTTTATTTTCCTTCCTTCCCCAGTCTCCATTCCTCGACGGTGGGGTCATGGTGCGTTCTTAAGCACGTGTCATCCCAAATAACGCTGAGAGCTGACAGACCTTTGGCTTCTCGCTCACATGCTAACATTACATTTGGACTAGACCATGACATCATGAGGGCAGTCTGCCTGCTTTCCACGCGGTGATTGTCCTCCCTGTTCAGTTTACCTCCCGTTCCCAGCGCGCAGTCGGCAGCTGCTCTCGGCTTATTTTTGAATGAAACCCAGGATTTCCTGTATTTCTTTTCAAACTGATGGCGACCATATGCTTGGACAACAACCAGAGCAATAAAAGTCTTGGGAGTTGGATTTATTTTCTTGAGATACTTCATCAGTCAAGTCTAAAGTGGTGAGATAGAGCAGGTGCTAAAATCCACCCAATACAATACATCATGCAGTTTGCGGTGGTCTAGTCTAGAGCGAGCCTTAAAAAGCACACAGACGTAAACAGTGGATTCAATATCGGCTCATTAGGAGGTCACGTCATGTTAATCAAAAGAGAAAAAGCGCTTGGGCAATTTTGCAATAACACTGGCTTTTTAATTAGGTGTTTTATTGAAACCAATCCATCTCGTATCATTTACAGTGTTTTATCTCATCTCATTTACACTTGAGAATAACAGCACTAATGAGCCTTAGGGAAAGGTGCAATAAGTGAGCAAAACAACAATATACAGCATTATGAAGTTTACACAGCACTTACTTAAAACACTAAGACATCTTTTTGTATTGTCTATTGCCTAGTGTTAGTCTGTTGTATTATGTTGTCAGTGAGCGTGCCATTGTCTCTCTTCTTCCTTTATTACAGCAGCGACAGTGTGCAGAAACCATAGACTCAGTGCCCATAAACCTGAAAAGAGCCCGGGTGTCAGCAACTGCAGCTGACTTTACTCCAGAGTAATTAATAACAGAGACTTAGGGAAAGTTACACAAAGAACCTTAAAAAGTAACAATGACATTTGTCTAAATGAGCAGAGCTTAAAATAGCCCAAGCAGGTAAAAAGTCCAACCTTGTTATGTTCTTGAGAAATTTTAAAAGTTTCTAAAAGTCTGAGGGGAGGAAGGGATGTGACAAGGATTTTGATGACTGCTGAGCGAAGATTTGACATGTTACATAGAGGATAGGTTTCCTTCTGGAGCTGGGAGACACTGCAGCAAATGAAGTGAGAAGCCTCCATTTATTTTCTTTCTAAATCCTGCTGTTTCTACTCCACTAACCCCCATTCTGTGCTCATACAGAAGACATATGCAGTTACGTTAGCAACTGTAAAACTCCTATTTCGAGTGCATTTATGTGGCATGTTGTTGTGATTACACACAAGGGCATAGGTACATAAGCCTAAATAATGCTCAGGAATCTGCATATTAAAGATAGCTTTTAGGTGTGTTTTCCAATTCAATGCTATGGTGAGTGGGAAAAAGCAGTGTTGCTTTGCCACAAAGAAATTCTGGGAGCTGTCATTGTAGCTCTGAGACAGCTCTGAATTTATCTGCGGGCTGTCAGTGGAATTAATACAGATAAGGTAAAAATATGACAAAAGTTTGAAAGTGTGCAGAGGAAAAGATGCTCTCCTACTGCCTCGTTATATTAAAGAGCAAGGCCAAAAGGGGGAAATATATCTCTAATGGGTGCATTCGGAGGCTTACCGAGTTAGGACGACACCTTAAGCCAATTATATCTGTGCTGTGTCCAAACTTAATCGGCACCCGCAGCTCATAGGGCTTTTCAAATTATAACACACTCCAAACTGTTTGTAATGATACACTGGCCGCTGTATTGCTATCCTTGTGATGGCAGAGCGCCACTTAATGTGGACTTTTGTCTTGGTTTCTGTCATGTTAACAACTTGAGGCTCTTCAAGGTTTAATGGCTGCAATAAAATGACTGTCACGTTAAAGGGTGAAAACCTCTTCTTCAAGTAGTACGGCCAATGTCTCATTCCAAAAATATTAGCCCTCGAGTATACCACTGCATCCCAATATGGAGCTTTGAATTCAGCTTCCAAGGAAAACACGCTGGAATATTTACATTTAATTTTAGCCCGAGTCCTCCAAGTGTTTCCTGATCATCCACTCAAATAATTAGCAGAATATGTGAACACATAGCTGAGAGCTGTCAGCGTTTCTCCCGAGGGCACTTTCTGGTGTGTTTTCCTAAGCACATAATCCAAACATGCCTACAGTTGCCTGCTTGTTCTAGATAAGTGAAACAGTGTCTGCAACCTGCAGTCGCTCCTGTCAGAAAAGCCTTTTCAAAGCCACACTCCTAGCCCGTGCATTATATATAAATACCACTCATGAAGATTTATGGTATGCATGGCAGCCTTGTGCTTTAAAATGGATTTTATAATTTGTAATCTGTCCTTTCTTTTATAATTGAATTAACTTGTGAGTTTTACTATGTACTATTGATTTCTGAGACCAAAATATCATATTTCTAAAAGTTAGAACAGGGTGTCTTCTTTTGTACCTTATAACCTGCAGCCACCCACTGCATGCAACCCATCTAAAGAGGGTAGGGCCTAAAAATGTATTATAGTACCATTAAATGGAGCTTTACAGAACGTTAGCAGTTACCTTAACCAACACTTACTACATTTAAAGTACTAATTTCACAAGGATCTATAGACAGTATTTGTAATGCCATGCTGTCCACCTAGTTTTTAGTGGGACGCTTAGCTGTGGGGTGTTTGAATGTTAGTGTAATCTCGGCTCTGTTCAGCTAACATGACATGACTTTCACATTCTCATTGTGCCTTTCCAGTCCCATCTGATAGTATTCCTCTTCTAGCATGTTAACATCAAGTCTTTATTTTGAACTTGTAATACATATCTTGTTATAAATAGTTTAAAGGCAGGATAATATCTTCCTGAAGCACATCAGTGGACACACAGTTTTCTCACAGAAGCCATTTCTTAATCCATATTATATATCTCTCATCCCTCAGATGGTGTGTTCGGAGGAGGAGGAACTGCCAAAAAAATCTATAAAATCAAATCCTATTAAAGCGCGATAAACAAGAAGACACTAATCCGTCCTACGCAGGCCGGTGCCAACTCTGCACCAGGCTTTCTGCTTAAAAGACGCAGGCTACAGTTGAACTAAGTATTTACTAGTTGCTCCCACTCGCTCTTATCAGGCTGAATTAACTGTCATTTAAGAGTTTACCTAACGCAAAGTGGGCTGAAGGCTTTCAGATTCATAGATTGCAAGTGTTATTAAGCAAGTCATATGACTTCTGTTTGTCCATGAAAACAAAAGGCAAAAGCTTTTTTGTCACATCTCAGGCTTTTATATTAGAATTTGAATGGACTGTGACCTGTTTTTGCACTATGCCATTAGTCTGTAATAGACTGTGGACATTTTTTCTGGGTTTCTACATGTAAAACTAAAGGGCTGATGTTTTGTTACCGAAAAAAAATGTTAAAATGTGATAATGACAATACTCTCCCTGTAAAGAAACTGTTGCCCCAGTGCTTTAAAGTGTGCTGCTTCTGTTACCCCTACTCTATTAATGAGGCTGGGCAGGAACCATTGTTGTTTGTGTGACATTGGGCTGAGCTGTCATGAGGTGCTGAAGGACCCTCAGAGGTCTTTACCTTGATTTTCCACCTCTCAGTGGAATCACTACTGAGGCTCTGTGGACGCTGACCTCATTGTTAGATTCACATGACTCAGCATTATTTGCTGCATGGTGGCCATGTGATGTGGTCATTCAGTGGTGGACATGAGAACAGGGACCAATCCAATTCCCTTTCACATTAAGTTAATTGACTTAAAGAAAATCCTATACTGCATGAGATCATAGCCACTTGTGATTATACTTTATGGAATGGAACATGAATTGTTTCATAAAGAGGATGCATTAAATTAACAGAAATGTAGCTTCCTGAGGAATGTGCCATTTCTGAGTGTACTTCTCACCAGGAGAACTGGAGGACAAGTCTAGTGTGAAATTAACTATTGGTATTTGTTTCAAATCGAGTCATGCTGTTCCGGATACAGCTTACTCTGTCCTTTTTTTCCTCTACAAGTCCTGCCAAAGTGCTGCAGTTTCGACATTGTCTCTGCTGGGTACACGGTGAGTGAGACCTGTTTAAGGCAATCACTTTGGTCCCATGCCTTGACAAGGTAATCATAGCTTGAGTGTATCCACACTGTGGTGAAATTGTGCTGCTCTGTCAGTGGGGATTTGATTTCTTTCTCTTCATGCTTTCCTCTCATACTTTTTCTTTGAATACACAAAGACAAAGGAGGATATGTATTGTGTTTAAAACCACTCTGGCACTGAAGAAAGGTAAATATTTATGCCTGTTGTGCTTATCTTTTTATTTCTCTTCTTATGAATTTTTAGTTTTTATAACCTAGCTTTTAAATGTCCAACTGTTTTCATTCCCTCTAGCATCTTTTGTAACACTCAATAAGACACATACTAATATATAGTATTCTAGGATTCTTCATCATAAATTAATCAAACATGAGGGACTTAGAGTTGTCATTGTCTTGAGTTTCAACTCCATTTCAAAAGTTTGGACCAGCTGTGTTTTCATCAGCTGTTTTCTCCTGAAGTGAAGAACAGAGACCACTGCTGTTTTAATGGTGAATTGTTACTGCTCTGGTCGGAGGCTGTGGAGTCATTAGATAGCCAACAGTTTCCACCTTGCTGTCTCAGCATCATAAACACACAGGATGGTGAGTTTTACAATTAGCGTCGCAATGGGGTGAGGTTGGTACATCTGCACACACCATCAAATGAGGCCTGCGACCATCGCCAAATTCCTCATCATCGCTGAGATGAGTGAAGCTTCTGCTGTACCCAGACATTAACCCGCACGCATCCACAATTTTCTCAGGCTGACACTTCAATTAGGCTAATCCTGCCTGCATACAAAATAGCACACTCCTCTGAAGCAACGTGCTGGAGACGTGCCATATTCCTGTGCTTCTCGCTCTGCTGTGCATCACAAGTAGAGAAGAGCGAATCCAGAACGATTGGCTCTACTTCCAGGCAGAAACACAGAGAGTTGATGCAGGGGAGCAGAGAGCGAGGAGGCAGAGAAACTCGTGGGTGGTTGAGGAGGCCAAAAAAAGACAAAGTAGTCCTGCTGCGAATTTCCTGCACTGGTATATTCCGCTAGCACATTGGAGACATGGAGGAGGCCTACAGTGCAAGCTGTTGAGATAATAAACAACCCAGCAGTGCACCCACAGTGGGGTCCACGGGCCTGGTCGGGGGTCCTAATTGTTTTAGTTGCTGCAAGACACTTGGAAGAAAGACTGAGACTGCAATCCAGCCATCATTAATGTGCCAGAACAGTGAAATATTATGATTACATTGTTTGATGATGGCACATAAATATTTTCAGCCCAACGTAATAGACTAGATTCATATCATACAGTGAGTCTACATAGCCTAAGCCCCTTTGGTCTGCCTGTGATGTAATAAATCCTAACAAGCCTTCACCTGAAAAAATGTCATGAACAGGACTAGGAGCAACTGGAAGTAGTTTGAGTCATGTGTCCGAGTGGGTTAGACTGGCGGCTGCTGTGTTGGGCACATCCACACACTGAGGAATGAGAGACGGTCTTCAGGAGCCAATAAATAGAGTCGAGAACACAGCTGCTCTACTATTACTGTGACAGAAGGCTACCTCTGAGCGTGAGAGATAACCTTTTCACTGCTTCTGTTACCTATAATAACTAAATTTGTGATAATACATGCTCCTGATGTGTGATTGTGTTTTGTTTAAGGGTTTTTATATGTGAGGGAATTGTTGTTTGCTGCAGGGACAGACACAAACAATGCCTTAACCTTGCATATGACATTTTACTTGATACATGGACATTATACACATGTGCATCAAGTGAAGTTACAAACACAGTATGGCTATTCAAAATGTGAAGGCTATAGCTTCTTCTTTTACTATAACTTGCATACTCATGTAAATGAATAGGAAATATGGCTGCTTTTGTTGCACGTAGTATGGTCTATAGAAAAAAAAAACAATGTTGCTGTTGGAGAAAGAAAAGAAATAAATGTGAATTTCTGGACTCTGTTAAGGGTTGACATTTTGTTTGAGTATTATTTTAAAGGTTTATTACAAACACGCTTCTGTGCACAAATGTCCAGGTCTTAATTTGAAATCCTAACTAAAGCCAGAGCTTGTGGTTTGGCCTCCCAGCACACACTGATGTGGATCTGAAACAATGGAAGCAGGGAGGCTGTTTTTGTTGTGTCTCACCTGTCACAGTACTCTCCAGTGACCAGCGCTGTCACTACCGCACAGACCCCCGCCTCGTTCCCTCCATCTCGTCTCTTCCTCTCTCTTCGACTGCCTGTGTGTTATCTGGGCTCCCCGAGGCGCTACACCAGGACATCTAGGCCACCAGTGGGAATACAGTAGTTAATCTCTGCTAGTTAAATGCTCTTGTATGGCCCTGAGCAGTAGCAGTCAGCCGTCGCCTCTTTTCTGCTCTGCCCGCTCACTGGGGAATCGGTTCATCCCGATTTCGATGTATTACAGGCCAAGAGACAGGCTTAAAACTGTAACCTTGAAATAAGCTTGTTTGAATTCTTGTACTGCATTAATTGTTTGATTGGAAGCCTTTGTGACTCTGGTAAAATCACGTCAGTTTCTTTTGAAGCAGTTCATTTTTAATGCGTTTCAATTTTCCATCTGCCGCCTTGTCTCATTTTACAGAAGTGGATACCAATTTTCATTTGTCTTCTGGAGCCAGCTCCAGCATGCAGCAGGATGTGAGCCTTCATTATCATACATTTAAAAGCAGTACATTGTTTGCCCCGCGCGCAAACGTCAGCTCAGCAGACAAATGTGCTGCTAAATGTTGTTTAAATGACAACAATATGTGTGGCTGAATGGCTTCAGGTGGGGATCCCCGCATGGCTCAGAAAATGGAATGTACCACCGACCGCGGCGGAGGTTGGCGACAACGTGGCCTTCGGTGGTGGATACGCTTTAGCGGCTGCGACATTAGGACTATGATGGTGGTTCGACATGAACTGAGAAACCATTTCCTACGCACAGATGTTCAAGGGAACACTAAATATACTAGTTGTAACGGGGCTAATTATGCATTATTGGTCTTTTGGTCCATGTCAAAAATACATTTCATGTTCACTGGTTAATTACACTACTATTAGACACTACAAATGTGAGTCTACAAATGGCAAGGTTGGAAAAATGTAAAAAAGCACATTAATGAAAAACAAGCCCCGTAAACACATCTATTCCTGTTTACTTCAGGCTTAAATTACAAGTAATTCTTAATAAAATGGTGCTTCTAAATGAGCTTCTACTATAACTTGCATGCTCGTGTAAACAAATGTTGATGTGGTAGGGTCTTTAGAAAAAAACGATGTTGCTGTTGGAGAAAGAAAAGAAATAAATATTATGTGTATTTCTAAAGTCTGTTAAAAGGTTGATGTAGTGTTTTAGTTTTAGGTATAATTTTACCGCTTTAATCTGGTTCTCTCTGGGAACTCTGGCTTCCTCCTAATGAATTGGTGATTCTAAATTGCCCATAGTAAGTGAATGTGAGTGTTAATGGTTGTTCTGCGATTAACAGGTCCATACACCCTGCCTTATGCCCACTGGAGGTAGGACAGGTGTTAGGAAATGAATAAGTGCATGATCTTGTAACCACTGAGCCTTTATTTTGGTTCAGCACCGTTTTAAACTTCTTCCATTTTAAAGGCTCCTTTCCATACTGTGTTGCTAGGTGCTCGTAAAGCTTTGTGTCTCACACTCAGAAACCAAAGTGCTGTGAAGAAGACATCAGGAAGGAGATGGGCAGTATGAATGCCTGGCTTGTGTTCGAGGAGGCCCCTAAAAGCACTCTTGCTGTGAGAAAACTAGTGCCCCGGAGCAAAAACTGTCTGTACTATCAGCTGAAATTATACACACCCTGACAGTGAAATGGCTACCAGCTGCTGAAGAAAAAAGAAGCGCGGTAGAAGAAAAAACATTTAATTCTGCGACAGCTCGTTTTAATTATACCCCTCCCGCACCTCTATGAAATGCTTAGGACCACATTAGGCCACAACATTGCATTAAAGCTTAAACCTTCATGTTTCCCCCATTATTCACAGGAAGCAGACTTTTTCCCATTACAGTGGGTAAGTCACAGCCACTTTCAGATAGTGGCGGGAGTTTTATCATCACAATGCATTATGTAAGATTGACTGTGGAGTAAAAAAAAAAAAGAAAAAAGAAAAATGCAACTTCCTATCAGCTCGTGCGTCAAAAAATGGAAGAATCCAATGCAGGGGTGGAGAGCCATTCAAATGGAGCAAGAGTGCTGATGCGTCCTATTTACCTCGTCGTAATGGATTTGTTTGTGGGCCGGACCCCCCTCCCGTCTCCGTGGAATATTGGGGGCTTAGTTCCATTCACTTTCTGCTGCCCTGGCCATTTATTTTGATTAGGGAATGAAGTCCTCCACACAACCATAGCCACAATAATTGACACAGTGTCCTCGGAGGTCACGACAAATATACCTTTAGTACTTATCCCCTCGGCGAAGTGGCAGCGTATGAAAAGATTGCAGTGGAGCACCAAAGGCAAGGTGCATTATTGCTTTAGGTTGCAGCTAAAACCTGTCGAGGAGCTCGTAAATTATATTTCCTCTGCTTTTTTTTTTTTTTTTTTCAGGCCTGACAGGATAATTGATGTGTGCTCTGAACTTAAACTGGTTTCAACCAACCTATTTCTACTGGATTCTTCTGTCGTCAGTGAGGACTCAGATAATTGGCTCGGATTGGTGTGATTTTAGACCCAAGAGGCATTTATTGACTTCATTTTACTGATTAGTAAAGACACTGCAGTAGCTTTTTGTGTGGCCTAATTGAAGACAATACTCTCTTAGGTTTGATGCATGTTAAAAATCTAAAAAAAACAGTTGTTGACAGTTGTAGCAAATGATATAATCTAAAAATGTCTATTAAAGTACGTCACAACTAGACTGTCTACTCCCGGATGAGTCGGTGCAGAGACGTTTCAGAGGGAAAGCAGATGGCCGGACAACAGAGGTTCTGATCCCTCCGATATTGGCAAGACGCTGCGCCGGAGAAATTAACCTTCAGAGGCTTGCGGCAACGTTTGGCTCTTCTCCTCTTTTCACCGCCTCAACCTTTTCACTCTTTAGTTCTCCGTCTCTATCCATTACCTCTGCTGCTTCCCGTTTAACTTCCCTCCTCTATACGTTTCTACCGAGCCGCTCGTCCATAATGAGCACTTCAAAAGAAAATACATCTCGCTAATAAGCGCATTCTCCCGGCTGCTAGTGTTTGCCCTCACTGCGTCTTAGCACTAAAGGTCAAACTGTCTCTTTCCTTTGAAGCAGCTCGAAAACAACAGCATCAATGTGAATGTAGCGTTGGCTCCAAAAAAGTCATTGAATTTGATTGAGGATCCCCACACGTCATTAAAACGTTCTTTTGAGTTTTGTGGCTTTTCAAGAGTCCAGGAAGTGTACTGTGTGTTTACTCAGCCGCTCGGCTCTCAAGTTTTGTTATGAGCTCTGTTGGCAGCCAGATGTGACAGTAGATGGGTGACAAGGGTGTGAGCTCGGTGCCCGTTGAGGAAAAGAAAATTCTGACATTGTAAAGCTTGTTGAAAAGATAAAACTAATCTGGGAATTGTTTAGCTCGTAATTAAAGGAAAATAAAATCCACTTTATAGGGCTTTGCGGGGGGCTCTGCTGATTTTATGTGCCCACAGATCATTCTGCTTAGTGGGGATGTGGGAAATGGCAATATGTATGCACTAATGAATAACAGTATATGAGGCACCGAAGGAAAAAAATCTTGTATCAATCTGTCAGTTCATTTTACCTCTGTTCAGTGTACAGTGATCAGAAAGAGCACAAGGACCAGGACAGAGTGAGTGTCCTTGTGTATTGTTTAGAACAAACACACTGTGTCTATCTGTAATACTCCTTTGTCAGTGAGCATGCGTGTAGACAACTGCAGACTGACTTTACTGAGAGTGCATGTTGAAAGTTATATTTACTGATATGTATCCAATAGTCTCTGCAAGATGTTTTACTTCTTTACTGCGGCGTCTTGGTCACGTGGACGTCAGAACGCCTGACGGCGTCGTGCGTAAAAAGCGATCAAAGTGTACGGCAGGCCATCCGTATCAGGGGCTCAGGGCGGCGCTTTGGACGCTGTTTACCGGAGGAAAAACGCCACTTTTCACGCCCGACGCCGTCAGGTGTTTTGAGCTCCTCTCACTAATCATACCTTGGTATTTAATGTATGTAATGTATAAAACTATTGTCTTATTTTGATCTAGTCAATAAACATTTACTAATGTAAACAACCCACCCAACCACCCACTTCCTACCCTAGAAATCTAAAAAATAAAATACATAAATAAATAGAATCAAGCTGTTACTGTGATACTGAACTGTGATCTATGAGTAATGTGGCGTGATACAACTTGCTAACGTTCACAAGTAGATGGATAGTTTATAAAGTCACAGCTAAGAAGTGTGACATAAAAAACGTTGGCTATCTTCCAACATTGTGTAGTACTTTATTTTTCAATGTGATCAGCTGCAGTGTTATGTTTTTACACATAAGGCTAACTACAGCACTACAAGCTTTTCAAAGACTTAGTAAAAGTATCAGATCTTTGTGTCAGTGACAGTGGAACCATAGGACAGTAGTAAACACTTACATTACTGGGAAGCTCCTGGTGTCCTGGGAGCAAAGCAGCACAGAGGATCAGTGATCACCTGCTGCGGTCTATCCTCCTCTCAACTGACTGGCTGAGATGGGCTCAAGATTAGTTGCTGAGAGAACTATCCGGGTGGAGAATCTCATTATAAAATGTACAGAACGCCTGATGGCGTCGGGCGTTAAGAGCGGCGTCTTGGTCACGTGGACGCCAGAACGCGTAAAAAGCGGCGTTTTTTCTGCGGTAAACGGCGTCCAAAGCGCCGCCCCTGATACGGATGGCCTGCCGTACACTCAGACGCCTTTTTACGCGGTCCAAGTAAAAAGCGTATATACCACAATCAATTGTTTGTTCGTATGTAATCGGTGATCAATAACAAAAGCAGCAGTAAACCGTCAGTTCGATCAAAGTGAGCTGTCAATATTATTGAGTCCTCACAACACACAGCCTGGCCATTATTTTTGCTTGATTACAATTTTTGTACAGACGCCTGTTTCTTTTGTTTTAAAATGGTCAGGGCCATAAAAACCATGTTAGTGCACAATGTTTCCACTGCTACCTTGCTTCATTTGGACACGTTTGATTTCATTCAAATTTCTGATGCGGAGAGAAGTGTACTGTGGGAATGAGGCAAGCTGCCGTTGTTTAAAGGGAATAGGGATAAATGAGGAATGGCTTGTGCACAGTGTTGTGACTGGCTGGTTGGTTTCATAATTCGGCAAAAACTGCTGAGAGACAAAGACTGAACATCTGCTCCACACATCTGAGGTGCAGTCTTCGGTGAAAAATAAAAGCTGATGACAGTAAGAGCTCCTTATTTAGTTGGATTCCTTTGTCTCGTGAAGCCGACATCTGCCGGAGCGTGATTGCTCACGAAATTTTGAAATCTATTTTAACCAATTTCCATCAGATTTGTCAGAAACAAGAGAAGGCAATAATTGCTCATGCCATGCAGTAATCTGTGAACATTTTCCTACATGTCGCATGCAATTGTGCGCGGCCGGTAATGTAATACTCTCGTATTCAGGGCAGTCTGTCTATTCCAGCCTCATTATGGTCTCGGGGATCTTAATGGTCTTTTGGCACACTGCGACTGGGAAAGTCATGTCCGAAATATGTGCCAGGATGGAGGGAAAATGTGCATGGCATTTTGACAGGTTTGATGCTTAATGAGGTGGCAAGGAAGTTCGACATTTCACCATCACTATGAATTTTTTTTCAAGGTCCTTCATGCGCACAGCCTGGTATTGCACGTGTAAATGAGAAAAATATCAATGAACAGATATCACACGTCCCTTTGTTTGACACATATTCTCTGGTCCCTCTCAGCTTTTATTATTACATCTATATATCTCATCTGCCACCACTGCCATCTAACATTCTGTTGTACATTTAAACTTTTCATGTTAATCTTAAGAGCTGCATGTCAAACCTGACAGCATCTGTCATTTGTTGTAGCAAGCAATAATATTTTCTAATTGGATATCTCGGAGTATGGCTGCAGAATAATTCTCCAGGCAGGTAGTTATTGACTTGCAAACACTTCCCAGCTGTCAAGCATTTTGTATTGTTTTTATTTTAATGTTTGTTATTGCAGTATTCGTGCAGTACAGTGTGGGCTGTTGTTATAGAGGGAGCAATATTAGGAGTTCAGCAACACAGATGCTTTTGTAAATGAAAGGCTTGATGAGTTGATTTGATGTGACCTCTAAAGCAAATGAAAACAAATGCTCTTTTTATGTTAGCTTTGCACTTACTAGTCCTCTCTTGTGTAAATGTTATGAGTATAAGCCTCTTTGCCTGATAGAAGAACAATGTGTTCCAGCCACTTGTGTGAGCTGTTGGTAGATAGTGTACTGGGTCCATTGATGGAAGTATTGCCTCAGTATTTACAGTGTCAAGCAATTTTTATGTTCATTGTTTCCATATTCTCAAAAGAAGTTCATTTATCAAAGTATAGTGGCTGGGTCAGGGTTTTTCAGAGTGAATACAATACTAGCTCATTAATGGTATCAGATAATACAAGCTAGTTTGCCACAGTCCTAAAACTATCACTGATAATGATTTGATTTAGAAATAGGAAAAGACACCGCATAGCACTTCTATTTACATATAAAAGACCCTGAATGTCTGAAATGCACAATAGTATTGAAGATGACATTATTTCTAATTTCTCTGTAAATGAGGGTGTGTTTTCTCCAAACTGAATAATTGTAATAGAGATGAGCCTTCGCTGGATTTAGTGAAGTGTAATGTCACAACACTGTCAGAAGTGAACAAAGTGTGTGTTGAAACAAGGCAGCTTGGAAACGGCTGCACTTCTTCAGTCAATGGTTCCCCTGATGATTCATTGTAGCTGACATCAGTGACAGCCAAACCAGAGCGATGGAAATCTATTCAAATGTGGTGAGGCTCAATTTCCCCTTTCATGAGAGAACTGTGGATAATATGTTGGACCCAGACCAGTAGGGGGTAAAATAGCTTCATCAGTCTTTTCAAGCCAAAGTGAGGTGGAGGGAAACAAGTGAAACGCCGATGCATAACACTGACATTTTTTAATAGAATTCATTTATAACAAATGGAACTTTTGTCAGCAAAGAACTGATTTTCATACAGACTTCTTTCGCCACCAAGGAACCGAAGTAAGAAAATAAAAAGCACTCCTTTCATTCAGAAAAACGCTTACAACTAATCAGAGGTAATTGTATGATCTTTTTAACAAGCCATTTTTTACAATTTCATTATTTAGTTTTCAGTCTATGCATCCAGACGAGAGATAGATAGAGAGAGCAGAGAACACAACGTTTATTTCTGTTAATGACACTCCAAGCTTGAATGGCAAAGCCACAAGAACAGATGGTTGGGGGACTGATTCTTAAGTCATCTGCTGGAGTTTTCATGGCATCAGAATGGATGCTCTTTTGCCACAAACTTTTTTTTGTCTTTTTTTGTCATTGATAACCTTTTTTGTGTTATTTACATACACACAACGTGAACGTTTAGGAGAATTTTTTCTAGATGGGTTCAAGTAATATATTATTGGGTTTAGAATCAATAGGGCAGTGCATAGTACAAAGATAGAGAAAGTGCAAATCTTCCTACCAGGCCACCTCCGGCCCTGTTTCACCATGCATGTGACAAATCATAAACAAGAGATGAGAAACAGAACAAGTTCATAGACCCAGAACAGAATGTAACATTGGCCGCTGTGACGATGAACAGCACTTTTTTTAGATTTTACAATTATGACAAAAATAATCTATTTAGCAGACAACAAAAATAAAAGACTTAGTGGCTTGAGTTAAGGGAAAGAAAGCACCTGGAATGCACATCCACAAAGCCATCAAAAAGGCTAAAGAAACTGAACAAAACCTGTGAACGGCCCTTGTCTCCAGCGTTAAGTCATATATATCATGGACATGAGCAGTTGTGAGGATTGTCAGAGTAACAGAATTAATGTTTGTGTAGCTTGATGCCTTTCTCTAGATCTGCTCTCTGTCGATGTCTGTAGTTCCAACCTAAGGCATGAAGAAGTAACCCTTTGGAGATGACCTGTGTTAGCCATTCTTTTTCAACCACTTTAATGGTAAACCCTTCAAAAGAACTACGTCAGACTGATAACCCAGGGCCTGAATGCATGTTGAGATTTACAGACAAACAACACAAAAGAGCAAATGTCTGGAAACTATTGCATCCTCTTGATGTTTGCTGAGGAGGTCAGGACAATATTAACAGCTTATTCTAATTCATTCAGCCACTATAAGGCCACTGAAAATGAAAAAAGGAATCTGAAATGTTCTTATTTGCATATATAATCTCATCATATGACAAAAGAATACTATAGGTAAATAAACTCTACATTTACATTTACACTGAATGTCTAGATTACTCAAATGATACATTGTTTAAATGAAACATAAAAGAACAGGCATAAATATAAGGCACTCTAAATGCAAAAAGAAAACTTGTTCCACTGACGTGTTAAAGAACCAGAAGATGGTGTCGTCTCTGTTCCTTGCCCTATCGTGCAGCTGTGTGACCCTCTGACTCTAATTACAGACTGTATGAGAGTGTGAAAACACACCAGTGATGCTCTGACTAGTACCTGACATTCTCGCTCACGCAGTAACACAATGTCATGAGTGAACAACGTACCAACATTAAAAATTAAAAAAATCCCGATGTAAAAACACACATTTATTGCACAAGAAAAGATGCACTGAATCAGAATACATTTTGTCCTACTGATGTGCATTCCAGTGAAATATCTCTTCATTTCCCCCATAATACACGACTCAGAATTTGGAAACTTTCTTAGACAGTCACCATTTAATACATCTTTATATATATATATATAAATAATGTCATTTATGAATATATTTAGAATATGATTTATACTTTCATATATATATATTACATATATTTGACATCTGTATATATTTGTATATCCATATATCCAATCCAACAAGTTCTTTCTTAACCTCATTCTAACATGGAAGAACTAAGATAATTGTAGCAGCAACTTCATACTTTGCTCATCCCTGTTGATTCCACAAAGCCCGGTTTATTTTATGGGAGTTAAGTTACCATGTATGTGATCATGGACAAAAACAACACAAAGATTTTAACCAAAAATAACTCTTGTTACATTTTGGTAGTGAATTCCATTCCTTGCACTAAGTGCAACAAAAAGTGGGGAAAATACAATAAAATAAAAAAGGAAAAATATTCTCTGCCAAAGAGCACATACGTCTAAACAGTTCTACAGCTTAAAAAAAAAAAATACATAATACATTTTATCACTCAGTTCCAAGTGATAATTCTGTGTAAAAAAGGAAATTTGCACAGTTCAAAAAAAGCACATCAGCTGTATAATAAAGTACTAAAAAACTAAATCAATAATTTTTATTTGTTTCATAGATTATTTTAACTTTACCCTCTCCCAATTTTTGATGATGAACATTGTGACAGGAAAAGGGGTGTTTTTATTCGATATTATTACTTGAGTCTGTCCCGCTGTCGTGGACCAAGCAGTGTCTTCTTTTCCGATGGGTTGTCTGTGTGTACTTGATTGTGAGACAGATTTTTATTTTCTTTACAATGTGCATTGAGTTTTTCTCCCCAGCAGTTCCGTGTGCCTCAGATGCCTCTCATAATGGTTCATAATCATTGATGCATTTCTGACAATGTCGTTATTGTTCATTTACTTTTTTGTGTTGGTTTCATTCAGTTCATAAGCCCCAAAATGAATCCTTGAAGCAAAAGAAAAGGTAATTCCATGTGAAGCTTCAACAGTCTGGATTCCCTCACTTTGCATCAAGGCAAGGTTTTGTTGGGGTTGGGTAATACTTGGTCCTCTGGGAATTATCTTTTTCATTTTTTGACATGTCATGTCGCACATCCAACACTTAATGAGTTGTTAGCAAGAAGTTAAGGAGTACTTTCTCAAGCAGGAATTTATGGCTCAGTAGAGAGGCTCACTGGGTTTTCTTTCCAAAGGGCCCTCTGCTTTTGTCTTCCAATACTGGGTCTCTTACGTTGCATAGTGATCAAAGCTTCCCAGGTATTCCAAGCCAGCTCTGTAACAGAACTGGTATTGATCCTAGAAACAAAGAACACAGCTCTTTAGCTTCTGAAGATCAAGCCTTTTGTGTCATCCGTGTCCCATTGTACTTTTATCTTTATAATTAGCCTGATTCTGCCTGGTTGCTAACTGTGAACTTGTCCTTGGAGAACTAAAAACCTGGAAAACTAAATGAGGCAGTGTTTAACAGGACATGCTTCTTTTAATCTGCCACAAGAATGACTTTTATAAATGAATTTAAACAGAACATGAGATAAATGGTAACAGGCCCTCATTCAGCATGCACTCACTGTATAATAATAGTATTGTCACTGTATTAGTGTATAAGCTCTCACCTCTGTCTGCACCATAGCTGGTCTCTGTGTCCGTAACATTTTCACCGTCTGAAAGATGTCTACTACACCCTCGTATCTCATCCGTTCCAACACGATGCTGAGGGTGATGAAAACTCCAGTTCTACCGACACCAGCGCTGCACAAGAGGGCAGGACCAGAGGTCAGTGAGGCCGTTAGAAAACAGATCATTTCTTTGGTACACTTCAATGTGAACCTATCAGAATCCTCCATTGTAGTGGATTATTGTCTCTTACCTACAGTGGACCGAGATAGGTCCGTCTTGGCCAAACTGCTCTTTTGTTTTATGCACTTGGCCTATAAAGTCGATAAAGCCCTCTCCTGATTTTGGCACTCCTTGTTCAGGCCAGTCTGTGAACTGGAACTGCCTTACTGTCCGCGACTGCCCATCCTGGCAAGACAGAAAACCAGGGAATGAGAAAAAACATACAAGAAAGCCATCAGGTCTGTGAGAAGAGATGCACAAGTACAGCAATAAAAAGGATGTTATTAAGATGCTTTTGCCATTTTACCAGAATATTTGAAAATAGAAAGACTTAAGATGTTAATTTGATGATAGGGTGTTTGCAGGATCAACTTTTCAGTAAGTAGAGTGCTTTACTTATGTGATATTGTATCCCCTTGATAAGGAAAAAAAAATCCCATTGAGATGAATGTAATGTGCACTACAAAGGAAGGAGCGCAAGCCACGTTTCTGTGGAAGCCTTTGATGGAATTAAAACTCTGGCAGCTCTCTGCTGCCGGCAACACATTTGTTTTTTACACTTTGACATGTGTCATATTTTCCACAAATATATATTTATGTTTATGTTACACTTAAGGCCATAGTTTGGTGTAAACAAATATGCGTCATTTGGAGTTAATGAATCCTGCAGAGTTACATTTGGACAGAGGGCATTTAGCAGCCAGCCGTTTAAGAGCCTTCATTAAAGGCAAAGGGAAATTACATCCAAGTATTTTGGAATTTCAAACATTAAAGGGCAGACACTAAATGAGCATAAAATTTAAATGAAAGAAAAAGAAGCTTGGCGCACTGAGGGCAGCTGATTGTGGGAAAGTAATACTAAACTATGAAAACTATTTAAACATTTTTTGCTGCTGACAGTTTAGAAATTCTGTATGTCTGTAAAAAAAATACAGACATACAGAATTTCTAAACTTAAAGTAGAAGGGTGTCTGTCTTGTGTTCTCTTACCCTGGCGTCAGTCACTTTGAACTCTCTCAGGATGTACTGAGGCATGTTATACTCAGCCATTGGGTCAACCACAAAGTACTGGTATCTGGCTGACCTCTCTGCTGGCCAGTACTGGTGACATTTTTCCTGTTTGGAGAAGATTAACACACCACATTGAGTCGCAGCATTCCTGTCATACACTAGCTTTATTGTGTTACCGCAAACAAATCATGTTTCAATAAATGTGTAAAACATGCTTTTGAGCTCTGCACATGGTTAAATCATACCCTGCCCATTTCTCTTAGCTTCGTGAGCATGACAACGATGGTGGAGTTGTGCTCCCAGAGCATCCTCCAGAAGTCCTCGGTGGTCTCTGCCAGCGGCCCCTGTGTGGCAATATATGCCTTCTGTTGCCTGTGGAAACACATAGGTTTCAGATCTTATGCCATATGTAATAGCTTCTATATTACCATTGGTTTATTTTGGCACTAAGATGACTTTGACACATACCTGTAGCCATCAATGAAGCTAGCATTGATGTAGTCGGAGCCCTCGACTCCTCGGATGGGCTGAAGACACACTCGTGTGGATTCATATGGCATAATGTTAACAAGGCGGTTTTTGAATTTGTTGCAGGGGAGGTTGGCACTGATGAATCGTGATGTATGGGCTTTAGTGTTTGCTAATCGCTGTATGAAACACAGAAATCCACCAGTTAGTGAGACAGTACAAGGCTAGACATACTAGTGTTCCTCTAGTTCCTTTATTTCCCCTGTGACTGTCTGTGTTTGACACACAGAGGATTGTACAAGATAAGATATGAGTCCCATGAACAATTACAAGCAGAGTGAGGAGAATCCAAAGCAGATTAAGTAGCTGATGAAATTTACACACTACCAGCTTGTATTTTATTGTGGTTCGACACTGTTCATGTAAAAATGAAGTATGGGACTAGCAAGTGATAACTATCAGAGTATGCCTTAGCAGGAGAAGAAGTAGCATGTTATGATAAAAAGACTGGAAAATGGATACCCAGGCACAATGAGAGCGATCAGTAGTGTGGTGTAATCTAACCACTTTATCATTTCTCAGTGGAATCGGTATCTATTAAAGTCCATGAAAGGTTCGTGACAAGGAAGGCAATACAGTTCAACCCCAATCTGTAAACGACTGGGTTACGTGGCTTTGATATGCATCCTTATTGTAAATGCACTGTATATTCATTGAGCTGCTCTGGCAACTGTCCTCTGGTAAGTCAAAACCTATGTTTGGCATTTTATGTGTAAACCAAGAACTCATTTAAAAGAGGCACTGAGCGGGTGAAACCAGAAAAGAAGGAATTCATCCTATGTTAGGTTATACAAGTGAGTCAAATAGCTGGAAAAGGGGAAACCACAGGCCCCATATTGTCTCGCAGACCTAATGGATGTTGGAAAAAGCAGCAAAAGCAGGTCCAGCAGACCAAACATGACCAACAGTTGAATTGGTTTACATGATCCAATCTTTGGCTGTGTGTTTGTACCTTGAACTCCAGCTCCATGCCGGTGACGTTCTCCCCTCCTTCTATCTGCGTCAGTTTCTGGATGTAGGCATAGAGGTTTCTAGCGGGCACTTCGGTGGTGCCGCAGTTGACGGCCTCCTGGAGCGCGTCGTGTATAAAGACGTACTGATCCTCTGTTTGCACCATGTAGTTCCTCTGGGCGCGCATTAGTGTTACGTGCCCATATATGTCTACAGTCTTCTCGTGCTTGATACGTTCCAGCATGGCATCAATCACGATGAAGCAGCCTGTGCGTCCCACGCCAGCACTGCAGACAAAAGTAAGACAAACTGTGTGGTTATTGGATGATAAACAAGGGCAATAAGAACACTACTTTCTTATTTCATCTCGTGAAAGGGGACATATCGTTAAACATATAGACTTGAAGAAGTCCCTTGCACCCAGTGATAAGTCCAAACAGGAAACTCAACTCTTTGCCAGGAGTGTCTCAGTAGGACTGACCATTTGGCTCTGAGTGTAATTAAATCTGAAGTGGCACTGTGTGGAGAAGAGTTCTTGGCAGTTGCAACATTCGCTGTTGGCTTTTCAGTTGAATCTTCCCCCTCTGGATCCCACCTGTGCTCTCAAACCCATCAGGACTAATCACTTATGCGGCAGCAACATTTAACCTTTATCTCAGCACTCAGAAAAGTGCCACTACAACAAATGCACAACAAAAGTGGATAGACGGATGCAATTTTGAGGGTATGGTTTTTGGAGGGCTTTATTAATGCTGGGCAACTTATGAGAAGTGCAGCTGCCTTTAATTAATGCCATTAGATTAGCACAGTGTGCCCAAATGGCATAAGAGCTTTGGAAGAGCCTCTGAAAGGCAGGTTTCTTCATTAAGATTCACATTTGTACATTAGCGTGTAAAGAGTGTAAAAAGCTTTCTGACAAAGAGGGAAATGTTTTACAGTGTCTCTTTGACCTCTACTTGTACGACAGCTCAAGACATGCCGTTTGAATGGAGCACTGTCTTTGGTAGACTGCTGACGACTGAATCGCACGCCCTAGCACATTACATTTTTAATAGTGCGTGCCTCAGCAACAAAGATGGTTTCTGATGACAATTTATTAACTGTGGGGATGACAGCATAGTGCTCCCTGTTTGGTAACTCTCCTTCACCAAGTGCAGAGCACAACACTGACAAGACAAGTCCTTGCACTTGGCTCTCCAAAGTAAATAGGTTATTCAATCCATTAAGCTGACATGCCTACGAGGTGTGAGCCATCCACTTGTGCCTTCTATTTCTGATGGAGCATTTGTTTTTCATTTGCTCCAAGGAACAGGGGAAAGGCTTGGGAAGAAAAAGTCAAGCGGGAGTAAAGTTAGTCCCCGGGGGCTACGTTTGGTTAATGTGCCATGCTGCACCGAGACTGCACTGGGGATGGAATAAAGACACGTGTGAGAGTCATTGGCTTTAACAAATGATCTGATGATGGCTTTCAAAATGGCTGACATCGCCTCTTTACAATTGACACACATTGCTACGACGGCTACAAAATATGTCGCAAAGCAAAGCTGGCCTATGTGGACGTGTGTTGGGATATTTGAGGAATGGATCACTTGGAGTTATAGAACACCTCAGCCCATGGGCGCAGGATGCACACAGTAGAGATTTCTGCCTCTACATCAGCTGTGTCCAATCTGAAGACATTTTCCAGCACACACCTGAATGTGGGAGAGTGATGACCTTCGAGAGAGTAAGTGACAGAGTGACAGCTCGAGACACACAGAGGGAGATGATGAGTGGGGGATGGAGTGTTGTGGGGAGAGATGCTGCCAGTTTTCTTCAACTTGTGAATTTCTAAGTTATTTTTTTCCAAAGCCCCCACTGCACAAAGGGTTTTCTCCCACAATGTAAAAGCAGCAATTGCATGGACATATTCTTTATGGACAAGTGTTAGTGTGAGGTGGTGCAGAAAGCCGACGCTACATTTGGCAGTTGAAGGGGAGCTGGCGGACTGGCTGCACTAATGACCTGACACTGCCTTTTCAGCCAGTCAAGGCCAGCTGCTTTGGAAGTCTACACACATTAAGTGTCAGACTAATATGCTTTCCAGGAGTTAAGGGAATAGGGGACGGGAGAGAAAGTAGTGCGGAGTAAAATACAGCTGCAATGAGCACTGAGGAGATAAAGCGTGAGCAGCAGTGAAAGCAATTACATATGTATTGTTAGCAAATCTCTGGCTGTCAGCTAACCTGTCACTATTTTTGCTAGAATGCACATAACCAAAGTATGATCAAAACACTGCATTTTCCAAATTGTGCAAGTAAATCAAAAGTGTTCATCGTGTTTGAATTTACAGCTTTGTTTCATGCTACCTCTTTATTAACCTAACTGAGAAGCACTTTTTCTAACCCATTTAATTATGTACTTAAGCTCATTTTATTCCTTCTTTCCGACAAATGACTACTGTGAGCAACATCACGAGTACAAGGTTAAAAAAACTTTCTCCCTCAAACTTTTTTTTCTTTTCCAGTGACTGGGTAAGGCCACTGATCTCTCCAACATTCAATCATGTCCTTTTGACTTGCTCTGTGACCTCACAACGCCTCGCTAGGCCTGTAGCTAAAGAAGCGAAAACAGAGTGTGACCTGTGGGTTAGTGGAAAAGAGAATGAACTAAGAAAGCAGGAAACCTCCTTTGCTGTTGCTAAGAGGCATAATTTACATCAGTCTCACCTAACTCATAGTGGAACCCTGGATACATTTTGATTAGCTACCACAAAACTTAATATGCCAGCATATAAAAAGTGTCTTATTAAATTTGACTGAACTCTCATATTCTTTTATTGTAAGTATTCTTGAGTGTACACGGAAATATATCTGAGTCAATCTTGGAAAGTTTCATGGGAATAAAATCCCCTTCTTTCACTCTGTGAGAACATGTGGAACTGTGGAAATAAAGGAATGTGACTATAGAGCCATTTAGTATCTTTCATAACAGTCTTTTATACATTACTGTGATTTTCAGGTTAAAAACTAAGCAAGGTCTTTATTCAATTGTAGGAGAGCAATTAAATAAAACACACAAAACTCGTTTCTAATTAGTCATTGGCACACAGGGTAAACTTTTTCCCTCCAACTTTACCTCATACGGCACCACTTAACACTCCAACAAATCAAGGTCTGTGATTACTTCTTTTTATATTTCATGGTCTTTGCATATGATAATTAATCAGCTGCTTAAGAGACCATGCACCATGCTGTTAATTACGAGCAGGAAAAGTCTCAATTTATATTGTTTCTTGAAGCAAACAAAACCGTGGCCTTCACTGTAGTGAGTGAGTATATCTTTGCATCTACAAATTCTGCATATGTTAATATAGAAAATGTCTCTGTGGTCAAACATTTAGTAAAGTAGAACTTAAAGGATTTAAAGCTGAAATGGCTTTATCTGATGGTGTGCCAGAGGAATTAGCGTCTCCCATCTGCACAGTGACATTAATTCTCACATTCTCTTTTATTGTTCAAGTCAGGATTTTCAATTTGAAGCGATTGGGCAACTAGCTCTAATTAACTTCCACAAGTAGAAACTCTGCTTCTTGAGTAATCCCCCTTCCTTTTTGTCACATTCTGACATGAGTTTTGTATCTCTTACGTTAACTATGGCTGTTTATTTCCTTCTTTTTGAGTAGCCAGAAGCATGTGTTAAGTCCTGATGCCTTTTTCCGCTGGGAGTCTGGCCTCTTGTATAGCTGAGGAAAGTAAAGTTGGCATCAAAGTGAAAGTTATTTGTTTCAGATGCAATAACCCAAGGGATAAGCTGGGTACTTGTGGGCTGTTGATGTGCGACACGTTAGCAGTGTAGCAGTGAAGACGACAGGTCTGCATGTGTCTGTGTGCCGCTGTGTGGGAGGAAATGTTTAGGTTTGCTGAGGGCAATGACACCAGTACTCTTTGTGCCGTGATGTTGAAAACACCTTGAGATTTAAAACGTCTCGGTGAAAGCCAGTGGGATGATTTGTTTGGGCTTACAGCAGGTCATAGTTTACTTTCCATCAGTCTTTAAGAAGCCTACTTTTTAATTTCCTAAAAGACTCTTAAATCTGTCATAACTTCATGCTGTAAATAGACACTTCATTTACGCTTCAATCTAGATGTCTTTATCATTTGTAAATGTCTCTATTTCAACAAATCAGTCTTTTTGTTTTTGTGGACTTGTCTCACCTGCAGTGCACGACCATGGGCCCTGCGTCTGGAGGATTGCATGCTTTGACTCGTCTGAGGAAGGCCAGGAAGGGAGTGGGGTGTTCGGGGACGCCGTGGTCCGGCCAGGCTGTGAACTGGAACTGTCTCACCTCCCGCTTCTCACTGGAGCCGTTCTGAACATAGACAAAGACAAAGGTAAGAGGCCGCCACTCTGCTCCGTCACACCGACACTCGGCGTGAAACATCATCCACGTGTCCCTTACTTTAAACAGTGCAAATGTCCTGACGCAGTACGTGGCCAATTCCACTGTGTCCAGCAGTGTCACCTGGATGAGGCCATAGGTCTCTGTCCCTCTTGTCGGCCAGTACTGGTCACATTTCACCTGGAGTGGACAAAAACATCACATTAGCCATTAGAGCATAAACACTGTGCTCTAAAGCGGTAGCTAATTCACACTTGAAACAAATAACGCGCAAATAAATTCCCCGAATCAGTGCGTGCCTGCTGACTATTGGATTTTAAAATCAATGAAATGGTTTGAGATATTTTTATGGATCTGACATTGTTATAAATTTTTCTGACACTCTATAATTACAACAGTAACCACAGTTTCCAATCACATAACAGGCTCCGTTTTATTGCTTTTTTAGTATACAGCTTTGTTTCCCAGTGAGCAGCCAATAAAACACTGACTGTGGAGCTGCCAAAGAAAAACGCTGTTAGTGCTGTTGAGGAAATAAGTAGCTCACAGTTCAATCGGTTTTATTTGAATTGCTGTAGGTCCTTCAGAACCAACACAACAGAAGTCACGTGATGCTCGTGAAGCCTAGGCTGTGAATGTTTGTAATATGTCTATGACTGGACAGTTCTACCGGTTTGAATAACACTCTGTAGCATTAATGTCAAAGCAGATGCTATAACATTGACACCAGGTGCCATGAAATGTTTCTAAATTGATTCATAATAGTGCTATAGATATGCAAAATGTACAAAGACAGCTTGAGTGCTTCCATGTGAATGATATCACTGATTAATATAAAAGACAGGGGCTGTTAGCGCCAACAAAAGCACATTATGTACTCCAGCTGTCAAACTGCATAATGATAAGAGAGGATCAGGATGTGTGATAGAGAACATTAAACCAAATGGAGCCAAGAATCATACTCGTGTCACACCGCAACTGACGACTTATACATAGATTTACACAATTTCGCTGGCTTTTACATTCTGAAGGGACTGAGATCCAGCTGCTCTCTGGACCGAGTTAGTGTCACTGTTAACACAATACTCTGCTCTGTGACAAGCTGTAGCAAGTGTGAAGGTCAGTAGCTTATGGAGCCCAGCAAGCCTTCATGTGCTCAATGGAACACTGCAAGAAGTGCCAGAAAGAGAAGTGCCTTTTGACTGGGATGACCTTAACGGATTGTGTGGTGAATACAGTGAATACAGCTGGCCAATGGAGCCTTTCGCTGATTAAAAAAGTCCTTTATTACTAGTATTCATCTGTGTCCTTTAGCAAGCAAGGATAATGAAACAAGCCAAGTTGTCATCAATAGTAAATCTTTATATATGTGGGATTTAATTTAGGTGGAAAAAGAAAGTTAGCTGCAGAAAGTACAAAAAACGTTCAGGGAAAGTTAGTCCTAATGCTGATGAAAAGAATAACGATAATAACAGTCGTAGCACTGACTTGAAAGCCTTGGAAGTCGTACATAATAAAGTAACTCTGTCAAAGATAGATCTCTTACCCTGGACCTTTCCTCCAGTTTAGTCATCATGACGACAATGGCGCTCCTCTGTTCCCAGATCATCCTCCAGAATTCACCAAACGTCTCTGGCAGAGGTCCTTGAGTAGCAATGTAGGCATTCTGCTTCCTGTAGCCGTCGATGTAGTTGGAGTTGATGTAGTCACTTCCAGGGATACCTATATACAGAGGATAATTGATCACGACAACCATAGAGTTTCTCCAGTAAATCTGAAAATGTATTGTAATAATCTCAAGCACAACAAACTGTCAGGCCACATTTGATATCAACATGGTTCAGTTATTTTAATGTAAATATATTTATCTGCAGCCATGAGCACTGCTGTGTTTTAAAATTTGGAAAATAAATAAATAAAAATATAGAAGAACTAATAACATTTGGATCAGTATTTGTGATGCATAAGCCTCAGTATTTACCATCAACAGCACATTTAAATCCACAGAGCTGTGTCCTTTTCCATATCTGTGCGAGACTTTCAGATAAAGCTCAGCCTGTAAAAAGTCTATCACCTCACACGGAGGAAAACAAACCAACAGAAAACTAGCAAAACAATTCTCCCTCCCGCTCCATCCCTCCCCTTCTTGGCACAGCTTCCCTTTGCTTATATTAAATGAAAGGCGCAGCAGCCTTTTGGAATCCTGGGGAAAGAGACAGAGCTGACAGCTAGTCAATGCTTTAGGACTGGCAGTTTAGGGGCTCCATGCACACATGGTCGACCAAGATAAGTCTCATCTGCATGGACGCCACGTCTCCCAGAATCCCCACTCTCCAACTGCTGCCTCTCCTATCCTCCCCGACCCCCTACAGACTCTCTTTACTCCCAGGTAACTTATTCAACAAAAAAGAGAAGCAAATGGAATAGGAACACATTAAAACCACCCACGTTGTATCTTTTTTCCAACTGTCCCCCACCTGCTCCTCCTCTCGTCCACACAGCCAAGCAGCCGCACAATTCAGTGATGGACAAGGGATAAATACAATTAAGCCCAGTGTGTTTTTGAATTGAAAAGAAAAAGCAAAAAGAGAGACATTACTGTGGTTTTAATGAGAATGAGGCAAGTTGTTTAATGCGCTTTTGCCTTTATGCCTTCTGTCAGTCAGGATTTGTATTTTTTATTTTTTTTTTCCCATTTTCTCTGTCAATATGCTTATTATGAAATAAACATTGCAGCAGTGTTGTTCAGCATTTGGGCTGAATAAAAAAAGAAAATGAATCTCGGCTTTTGGGGAATATTGAACTGCTATTATAATAATGATGAATTTAAGTAGTATATAAATAAAGTTCATTTGTAGACCTAAAAATGTCAGATTTTTCCTAGACAACACAAAAATTGGAGATAAATATATAGCATTGGGTAAAAAGAGTTCTTATTCACATTAATCCAAAGGAACAGAAATACTGTCTGCTACACACGTTTCATTTTCCAAGCTACAAAGTTTGTCAAACGAAGATAAGATAAGACTAAGAATAACTTGAGCAGACACCTGTTTAATCCATCTAAATGGTGCGTTTTGTGTGGTCAGGAAACTTGGCAAAGGCAGATACATGAGAGGAAATTCATTAATGAGCGGATACAAGCATCAGAGCGTTTGTACTGCAAAGATTTGACTGATCCATCCTTACATCAATAAATTCTGAGAGAAAGTGTCTTCAAATTTTGATATCAAATCCCAAATCCCTTTTTATTCAAAGAACCAATCAAAGTAAACAATAGAAGCATTGCTTGCCAAAAAGCTTTGTTTGAGCTTTAGAGGGATAGAGGAAGTCCCTTATGTCCCATCACTGAGGTCTTGTCTTCTGCAGCACAAAGCGTCCAGTTTCCTTGTGTAAGCCTGTGTCTGTATGTCTAGCTGTGTGTTCTTGGGAAAGCACAAACTTCTAAAAAGGCCTCACATTTTATATTTCTGTTTACTCACATTAACTATTTAGTAATTAGGCTCTCTGAAGGAGGAGCATATTGGAATTAGTTGATTAATAGCAGTGTGTTGTTTAGATGTGTAGTTCAATAAAGTGGTGAAGGAAACAGCGCTTTACTCTGTGTTTTCGAAATGGCCTCCATTTCTCAGAGGCTCTGGTACAGTGCGGTCGACTCTTGAGGGGTCACAGATACAGCTGTACTGTCTGTGTGTGCAATTGATACAGTAGTTGGGAGGGAGGCTGTCGGTGGGCGGCATACCATCAATACCCGAGAGTAAGACTCTGGAATGGTCGTAGGCAATCACGTTGGCGTATCTGTTCTTTGGTTTGTTGACCTCCAGGTTCGAATGCTCCCACGTGAACTGCTGTCCAGGGTCGATGGACTGTAAATGAAAGGAATTTTTCATTAATTCATAGGATATTTTGCAGTATAGGTGCTGTTAACAATGGTTGACAGTCAGTGAGAATGTATGAATATGTTGCCTTAGAAAGCTGAAAGACAAATTAGTAGTTTACGGTTTGCTTTGAGGCTTTAAAAAGATACCACACAAGTTTTTTTTGACACAGATAAATGTTGGGATACTTCCTGAAAAGTTCAACCAGTTTTTGTTTGATGAACAATCCTCTGTTTTACTTAAATTCGTTACAACAATCCATATAGTATATAGTAAGTTGCTGTTGCATCGTGTTTTCTTTGTTCAAGTACTTTGCTTAAAGGGCTGACTGCAGGCTGATACACTGTAAGCAGACATGCTATAACTACCGTCTTATTGTTGTGAGTAAAAAAAAACCTTTCTATGATGCATTGACTTCTACAATGTTTCATTACATGTAAATGGATTAACTGTTTTAAGAGGGACAAACTACTAGTGCTATATAGACACATAAATAGTGCTGTATAGATACATTAATACTGGTGTATAGATACATAAATACACTTTACTCCAGATGTAAAATGACTTTAGTATGTAAAATGACAACAACAACAACAAAACCTATATAAAACACAAGGACAGTGTTTTCATTGGTGTTCTCCGATGAGAGTAGATTTTACAGCACATAGCAATATTCCACACTAGAGACTAGTTCATAAGAAAGTGCGATTCATGCTCTTAGTTAGCTTTGTAAAACAGGGATTGCTAATGGTCCCTCAACACAAATAAATGAACAATAAAATGTAATATCACAAAGGGAACATCCAAGGACAAGAGAGACAACATTCTATTTCACATTAAAGCAAAAATATTGTTCTTGTCTTTTAATGGATCCTCCTTTTTAATGTCTCTATGAGTAAAAGCATTCCAGAAAAGAGCTCTTGTCCATTAAGGCAGATTACTAGCCTTCTTGCAATTAAAATAGATGAAAAGATTATTTTTAAGAACTCTATGCTTTACCTTATATCTATATTAAAATTGTTTAATACATTTCATATTGTATCTATAAAAGTAGACTGGTGTTCAGTGGGTTAAGTGCAAACTTTCAAAGCAAATTGAAACAAAGGGAAGCAACAATGTTTCAGATAAAAATCTTTTCATTGTGCTTGCATAATTGCTTTCCATCTGTCTAAAATAATTATATGTCCTTGACAAAATAAGTCTCTGGAGTTTAAGAAAACACAGAAAACAGAAATAGTTTACCTCAGATTTAACCCTTTTATTATTATTTATTCTTTTCTCATGCAACTGAAAACTAGACATAGATAGTCATAGATTTGAATATACATATATGGCCTATCTTTCCCTTAGTTGGCATCTTTCATTACTGTATTGTCTTGGGAAAGGCACAGGTTTAAAAAGTAGGATTAATGATGTCTTTATATCCATTTTGATGTCCCAGAGAGACATGTCAATGTGCTGTTAAATATAACAGCATGGCCCAATAACTAAAAATGTAAAGCATGTAATGCTATTAATTACACCTATGTTTTTCCTGCTATGGGATGCCAAAATGCCTGCAGTGATATTCACACATTCTATTTGAAGTGACTGTATTTAATTCAGTAAATGCAGTAACACCCCATCATCCAACAAAACTGGTTGATACATGGTGGACATGTTGAAACTGCCTATGGTTGGCATAAGGCAGTATATTTGACTTTTAGACCACAAACGTCAACATTTAAGGTCTATGCTAATAAATGTACAAATGTAGAGAATTACCTCATATTCTTGTGAGAACTTGAGGTTGTCATTGGCTTTCAAGCGCTCCAGATGATCAGCCAGGTCCATGACTGGGATCGGAGGGTGGTTAGCCATACCTGTCAATCAGACATTCAGTCACACCCAAGCACAAGCCAACAGTGGAGCATTAGAGAAGCAGCGTGTGTATAACAGGGAAGATGGAAAGGTGCTTCTTTTTAGGCTTGTTTGTTCACTCAAAGCAGTGGCCATGCTTATAAAGAAGATACTGAAGCCAGTATGAGTCAGTGAGCACACTGTCCCAATAGCTCTCCCTACTGAGAGAGAACATCATTTGCAATGAGGCTGGGGTGGATAGTTAGCATGACACAAACAGACACAAACCCAGACCCAAAAGGAAAAACAGAAAACATCCAAAATGTTAGATGTTGACATTGGATTCAGCCATGGCATGTTTTCGGGCTGTCATTACAAACTCCGCCCTACTTTGATGACATAGCATTTACACCAAGAAGATCAGATGAGAATGGAATTACAAAGTGGGTTGGAAGATGGGAAAATAGAAGGCAGTGGAAGCTTAAAAGAAATGATGTTGAATGCAGAATCGAGACCAACTAACTTGACAAATGGAGGTTACTGGGGTGACTGGACGCACCTGAACCTGTGGAGGAAACGGCGGCGTAATTAACTACATTGCAGACAACATAGCCATGTGATGTTCTTGACAAATAGAAGATGGGGAACACAATGTGACTAATAGCTAACAGCATGAGTATTCAAAATCAAACATATATTAGTAACATAGAATCTACCATGCTCAAGGCCATGCTTACCATTAGCAATAAGAAAGCACACAAGCAAAGCAAAGCTGAACCATGGAGCACTCTTGGACATTTGTTTTAGACTCAATATGCTGACATTGTGATACTACTTTGATGAAAGTTATCTTGTCATTGGCAAGTTGTGAATGTATGTGATCATCATTTGGGAGTTTGATGTAAGAAAAAGTTTGAGTTAAAAAATGCCAAAGAGGGAGCTAGAAGTAGAATGGCTCTATTAAAATGTCCCCCAGCTTAAGACTGTGGGGGTGACATAGTCTTTCCAACATTGCAATGAGGTTTAATTTGTTGGCACAAGTGCACATTAGCTAATGGAAGCTAGGCCTCATTTTCCCACCCACTTTCACATCTCTCTCGGCAAAGGGGTTTCTATTGCAGGCCGCTACTCAAAATCCATTTCCAGCGTTGGGGACAATGAAAGTACCATTTCCAACATGCCGTCACTCAAACATCAAGCATCCTTACGAAGAAAATGTCCACTGAGGTGTAAAGAGGTGAGAGGAAGGGGGAGCGGTGGAGAGAGCGGAGGTCTAATGTAACAGCTCTTCGGGACTTGAGAGAAAGTGGTCATGTGGTAGAGAAAATATTTAGTCCTTTTGAGCAGCGAGAAAGAGCCAAGATACTGGCTCTCAAAAAAGCTGTTGGGGAGGGAAAATGATGGCTTGAGTGGAGAGTGAAATAGTGGAAGGATGGTTGAGATCACTCAGCGCCAAAAGGAAAAATACCCCTCTGTCAGGATGAAACAGCCAGTAATGGTCCTAACATCACTGAAGAGCTTTCATAAATATGCATATTTTATATGAGCCTGCAAGGGGTAATTTATCCTTCCTTTCACACGAACTGACCTGCGAAATATGGCTTTGATATTCTACAGTATTGGCAACCTCTAAACACCTGTCCCAAAGCTAGAGGAATTTGAAACAGCAGTTAAGTGTTCCCCTTTTCGGTCAGGACGGGGGCAAAGATGCATAGCGCCTTTCCAGGTGATAAATGGACTGTGACTTCTGTTGTTTCCCCAGGCGGAAAACAGCCACATGACCAGTGAGCACTGCTCACCTTAGCGCTAAAGGTCAGAGCCAGTAAACACTACACTTTACAGCTTGTCATTGTTTTTTTGTGGCAATCTATCGGCTCGCATACTGAATACCGGACACGGCCTTGACATACTTCGTACTGTCCTCACTTCGTTCTGTGTTGCATCTTGTAAATTGGGGCAGCAGGATACTGTCCGAGCCGGACCGGACCTCTCTGAGTAAGCTCGAGGAGTCAGATGACCCCGACGGCCCGTGTGCACCAGATGAAGACAGCTGCCACCAAACTGTCAAGCTAGCATTTCTGCCTCTTTACTTTTCAATGAGACGTGTCTCCCGGGAGGACACTGTCGAGTAGTGACCCTCTGCACCTGTCCACTGTCCACCTGCAAACTCATTTGTCCTGTGCCAATCACACTTCGGACTTAGGATTCAACGTCAGCTGTTGTGGTTGTAAATGAACAACGGATGATATCAAAGCTAATCATGAAGTACTGATTTGGGCAAGCAATCAGCAGCATTGGCATTCCTGCTCCGTTTGCTCTAAATGAGATAAATCGTTTGCGAGGAGCTCTTACCTGGTGTTTGGAAGTTGAGCCGTCGCAGCTCGACAGGGTCAGTGGGATGATGCAGGGGCATTTCCTTGCTGTTGGGAAGGCTTCCTTTTCTAGCTTCAGCTTCTGCCCTTTTTCTGTGAATCAAAGAATGGCTTTTGTGAGTCAAAATTTGTGAATACTGTGTATCATAGTGTTATAGTGTAAATGTATGCTCAAAGGGGGTGTTTCTCTTCCTCTTATTTTCTTACCTGTCTGGTTTGCTGCTCCATTGGTTGGCAAAGAAAAGAAATATTGACACAGCATTAGGTGGGGGGACCTTTTGCTTCAGGTAGGGGACAACTATTTCCAGTCACATGACTTGTGTTTTGGGTGAAATATTAGTGATGCTTCACTTCAGGGATTATGCTCAATGCAGACTTGGGCTTCTTGTTTTGCTAGATTTTGATTTTATTGCATATCTGCTATTTCAACCTCTTCATCCAGTAGCTTCTTGTTGAAAAGTAAACTCTTGATGCATGCGCTCTCATTCTCACTGATAATCACGCTATTTATTAACCTAAAAAATTAAGCATATTTGAGACTTGCTGCTCTTGCCATTATGTTTAAGTCTGTGAATATGATTCTAATGTATTTTTGTTGCATGTGAATAATTAGCAAAGCCAATGTGTCTGATGGCAGAGCTGACATGAATTATTATTTAATGATTGCAAAATGAAAATGCTTTGTGATAATTGACTTTTTTCCAGTGTCTCTGCAGAACATGGCATTTGCCCTTTGTTTCGTGCTGGAGGAACATTCTGTCACATAAAAATTGATTTGACAGGAGAAATATCTCCTGGTTATGCACTGAATGTTCCGTAACAAGGCAGTGACACGGGCTCTGTAATCGATGTGTAAATCTGTCTGAACGTCCAAAGCCCTGGCACACAAATGTTTCATGTGACTAAAACCGAGAATGGGGACATAAAGTTCTAGAGAAAAGCTAGAATAAACCTTATTCTATTATTATAGAGCCACATGCTCATAAAGGCTTATCAAATGTCAAATTGTTTGTTAGATTATAAACCCTCGAGATAATACGTCTACTGTGGAGGTGAGCACAAACAAGCCAAAAGACTGTGTGTATCCTGGCAAAGAATGAGGCCAAAAAAGGTCCAAGTCAGGATCAAATGTGGAATGAACAGTAGTAAAAAGTCTGGGGAGAGGCAATGTGGCAGAGATGCTTCTGTGAAGCTGTACAAGCACATGTGGCTCATTCTGCAGATAGTCAAAGCTTTGGCCTCATACGCTTGACTGATGAGCAGTGACAGCAGCACAAGGTCTACGTCCCATTGGGGATTTGGATTCAGTGTGTAAGAGCATAACTCCTCGTGGTTTTAGCATGATTAGCAGTCTTCTAAAAGGATTTGAGGTTGTAACTTAGAGTCTACACACTGAAGTAAAATGTTTGTTAAAAGTTGAGGTTTTGACAGATAGTGATAGCTATGTTTTTAAGATGTACTTGTGCAAGATTTATGATGATGTGTGTGTTGAGAGCAAGGGTCACAGTCTAAAGACCTTTGTGCCTCAGGCTCTAAATCATAACTGAGGTGTGCTAATTGAGAATGTGTTCATGTTAGTGTATGGCTATTATAAATGTTTAACAGAGTATAACTTTACATGGATGTTGTTGAATATTCATACATTCAGTGCTACATATATTAATCATTATGGTTACATAGTCTATGACTTGCACTATTCCCTCCAGCTCTGCAGGGATACATTATTCATATTGTTAGAGGTCATATGTTTGTGTCTTCTCAGACCTGACGGTAGTAGTTTTGGTTGTCTTTTGGTTTTCTCACCTCTTGTAAAGGAGGATGGCAATCACGATGCATATGATGAAAACAACAGCGAGCACTGGGCCCACCACCCAGATGAGACCCTCCTCTTCATCAATAATTGGCTGTGGGTCAATGTCTGCAGAGACCACTGGGTCTGAGTAGGGACTGGTGGCATACATAATCTAAGTGGAAAAGTAAAAACACATAGCATTTATTCATAGTAGACTTGAGTTAATCATGTAATCTAATTTCAACAATATATATTATTTAGTACATTTCTATAACACTATAATACCTTTCATTAACAGTGTACACCTTAAGCCACAGTACTTTCTGCAGCTTGGACTGCTTAAGAAGTGACTTATGGCCAAAGTGACTAATATATTCAAAGCACTTTAAGACTTGAGCTAATTTACTCAATTAAGTCTTTGAAACACAGCATGGCCAACAATACAAATTAAAGAGCAATTCAGTTTTGCTTGTTATTCACGCTAAGCTCCAAATGGCCTAATCAAAATTATCTCCAATACCTCTCCTTTACAGGAGACTTGATTGAAGTATTTTACATTCTATGAAAAGATAAAAAAAGGTCTTTAGGGAAGGAAATATTGT
Organism: Rhyacichthys aspro; assembly: GCA_036850595.1. Lineage (NCBI taxonomy): Eukaryota > Metazoa > Chordata > Actinopteri > Gobiiformes > Rhyacichthyidae > Rhyacichthys > Rhyacichthys aspro. The sequence continues at coordinate 6,931,382 of CM072165.1, forward strand.
ATATGCTTCAGTGGGCAAATGAGAGATCTGCCTCTGTCCGTCATTATCGTTCCTGCTCCACCTGAACTGCGGGTCAGCGGAGAGAGTGCGAGGCGGTACTATTGCCTACAGCTCATCAAATCCATCATCTCGCCTGCAGCCGCCTAATCATGCAGCTTTCTGCTCTTTGCTCCACACTGGACACAGGCACATACACACTGTTGTGCAGCGGAGAAGATAAGGTGGACTGCACGTAGGACGCAATTAAACACAAGCCCTGTTATCAAGCTATTCCTGCGATCTGCCAAGGTCTTGAGGGGCTCCTCTCCCTAAAGCAGTAAGGGTCAGCATCTTGGGCCAGCAGTAGCTTTGAGTTTCTAAGTTAAACCCTCACAGGCACTTTAAGTAACACGTCTGACCACAAGTAAAATCCTCGACCCAGCAGCATAATGGAATTTTCTCTGTCTGTGTAGTATTACAGGTTATGGTACAAAGAACATGAGATTGCTAACAGTTGAACCCGTTTTAAGACTAAGTACATATAGAATATAAACAAGAAACAATCTTGGGGGCAAACATACATTTTCAGACATTTCCACAACGGCAACCACGAAAAAGATGTACTCCTGGCCGTTCTGGAGTTGTTTGTTTTCAAAGTCTCCGTAGCTCTTGCCGTCTCCAAGTGTGAAGTCTTTGGGCAGGTCTTTGAAGTAGGCTGCGATGTAGGCTTTGGGTTCCGCCTGCCTCCGGAAGCGAAAGTCTCTACTTGTTCTGTTTATCTCCTTCAGCAGCTACAGTAAAGAGCAACAGGTACATTGGATATCACACAAACGACATGTCAGCACACACACGAAAACCCGTCCCCACCAATCTGTCTGCTCAGATTTTTTTTACTGATTGCTGAACAGAATCCGCTGATTGCAAAAGGCAGAGCGTTACGGAAAGATCAATGACTTATTTCATCTGTTTTTGGACTACAAAAGGCTCTGATTAAAAGATAGTGTGGATTTCCAGCATATAAAACAGTTGAGCGTTATCCAGCGGCATCAAACAGAGAGAAGAGAACTGTAAAGTTTCATGGCTCAATCATTTTTGTTCAGTTTGACACAATCAGAAAGATTGATTCAGGAGCACGTAGACAAATACATTCTAATAATTTATCTGTTGGCTGTGTCCAATTAACTGCAGACAATCTCAGCATGTTTAATGATTCCCTAAATTTACATTTTGTTTGTAGTATTAAAAAAAAGATGAAGAAATGGCTTAGTGTATTTTGTCTGTCAGTCAGAAAACAAAGTACTGTCTGATAAAATTTATATTTTTCAACATTTTCATGTATAATTTCAGGGCTAATTAAGACACAAATATTCCTTCACCACTAGCTCCAATATTAAAACTAACTGGCAGAAAACAGCACATCAAGTACGTGCCCTTCATCTGAGTCTATATCATCGCACTTTAAACAGCCAGTACAAAGTGTGGATCGTAATTATGCTAATCAGGCCTCGCTGGTTATTTGGCGCTGATTCCATATCTCTGAGTCCTGTGTGTGCTGCATGCCCCTGTCACTCGCATTAGAGTGTGTGCGCTCTCGTGTGTGCTCTGTTTTGGCTGCGGGGCTGTTGGTACTGCCCGATAATGTCTTCAATCATCTCTCCTGTCAACACGGCTAAATCTAGCTGCCCTTGGGAAAAGTTGTGAAAAGGTGAGTGCCAATATTGACAAACAAATAAATTCTGACAGAGGGGTGACTTTTGGGCAATTGGTCAAGGCTACAGACATAGGCCTATAGGCATGAGCTGTAAAGCCAGTGGCAGATGAGACATTGTGTGTTTTCATTTAGCTTTCAGATGTGTTTTTATGGGTATACAGGATGAATATTTTAAACCTCAATAATGGAGGAAGAAAAATTTGAACTTGTAATAACATGGTGGGGTAACCTGTCATAACTACAGATACCAGCTGAAAAGGGTACACTATTTGCAGCATTAGTTAGTGTTTGGCCCTGCTTCTGAAGGAACACTTGAAATACGGTTCACTATATAGCCATGAAAGCTTTCATTTGCTAACACGCTTAATCATGCATGCAGTGCACAGAAGCTCCTGAATTATATCAACTGACTAAATATAAAACTTGTCAAGTGTTTTGTGCGCACACAGTAGGCTAGCTTTGCTTAGAATGAGAAAAGATAGGAAGGCCTGATGCAGCTCTTCAGGTAATTACAGCCGGCACAAAAAGGAGGGGGAGGTGGGGATGGGGGGCTGAGTTTGCAGAGCACTTGATGGCTACTTCATGTTCTCATTTCCATATGAACAGTGCTCTCTGAAGCTATTTGCGTCAATCAGTGAGACACATCTCCTGTTCTTCCTGCCCTCTCAAACACTACAGCATTTTTCTACAGTTTGGAGAAAAGTAATGTGTGGTATGTGCACTGTGGAAAAATTTGGTTTCAAACACACTTTCAATAAGACTCAGTTATCTGAGTCAATATTTCTGAACCTACCTCCTCCCAGTTCATCTCATCAGGATTGTCCCACGGTTTGAAAAACTTGCCAGTGCGCTGTTTTTTGAGAGGTAATACCACAATGTAATATCCCCTGCAACACAACAAGTGCAGTCTGGTTAATAAATGAAATGTAAAAAAAAAAGTTAATTTTCAAGACATAAAATCCAAAAGAAGTAAAAACATTAAATGCCAATCGTGTCATTCAAGAGGACAGTACATTTACCAGATACAGACGCATAATATTTCTATTTGCAAGTTCAACAAATCTTTCTCACTAGACTGCTGCTGCTGTATGTTTTCTATTTAATTTAAGCTTGTTCATAGAAGTCAGGCAATGTGGCTGCACCTCACTGAGCCCCCCGTGGGCTAATTAGAAGACCTTTGTGAACATGAAAAAGATGGAGAATTAGTGGGATTTTCATCCCTTCATTGGGGTGGCAAGTGAGATAAAGGCCTCTGCCAGAGTTTCCTGGGCTTCCTCACTGGGCACTGCACAAGCTAGCGATAGCCAGAGAGGCAGTGTGGCAGCGTAATGGGAAACTCATTAGCTTAAGCTCTGGCATGGGAGACAGTGGGCCAAGTGCATCCAGCAACATCAAAAAAACAAGATGGGTTTGAAGCGTCAGTCTACAATCGGATGTGCTTCTTGGCTCTTTGACAACTTGGGCTTTGTTTAAATGCCATGAGGACTTCAGAGACATTAGGAGTTCACATTAACAAGTCAAGCTACTTTTCTGTCTGATAAATAAAATAATACATGAATATCACATGTTTTATGAAGTCACCAGCTAAAACTGATTTATTACTTTTCTTATTACTACTCATATTGGCAGCATCATAAAAGAGGGGAAAATGCAGAAGATCATCATGGACTATTTTATAAGTTTTGCAGCTACTACCAGGTTCAGCAACAGTTTTCCCAGGTTACTACGCCATTAAAGTCTTTACATATAGCACCCATCCTATCTTCACTACCTCGTACGCACTTACTACCTACCTCACTCTTTCAGATGTTTGCACTGACGGTAGCTCCACAGTCACCATGCCATCAGAGTTGGTTTTGCCAATCAAGTAGGGTTTAGTCCGTAGTACATCTGGGGCTGTCATGGTGGAAACGCGGTGCTGCAGACCTCCAGCGCTGTTGCCACGGTTGGTCAGGAGAAACGAGTACTGTGTCTCGGGCTGGAGACCCGTAATTAACTTCTGCGTTAGCTTCCCGTCCACCTCCACACTCTGGCCGTTGTCGTAGAGGATCTGCGTAAAAAATGACGGGGCTCGTGTTTGTACATTGTGTTGACGTTATAACATGGTCCTGAGTTTAGTATGATCTCTAAATAAAAACTATCAAAAGATTTATAATGCTCACAGTGAACGGTTGAGCTGGATTGTAGGTGTCAGGAATTTCCCAAGTCAGCAAAACAGATGTCTTCATGGCAGCTTTCACATGAAAATTTTTTGCAAACACTGCTAAAAGAAAGGGGGAGCAGATGATTTAGACACAACATTCTCCTGTTCTTCAGTCTACCACCAGCAATCCAACACCAGTGCTTACCTGACGACTCCTCGTTCAGATCGAACTGAAATCAGAGCTACACTGAACTCAACACTGTCATCTTACCTTCCTTCCAACACCAGCTAAAATAAACGACTGACCTGTGCTTGACTTACAACACAACACACATACTTACTCCATGTAACTTAAATTGTTATGTTTGGGAAAGCAACAGGAGGATAACATGTCATGAAGTATGTCCGAGTTTTAAAGTGGTGCGTTTGGAAATGGTGGTGCAAAGGGAGCTAGGTTGTAAAGATGCTAAAATGGTTTAGGGACTGGTCCTACCTTGATCCAAAGGCTGTGTCCTAAATTGGACACTTGGGCTATAAGGACCTGAGCCCTTGCTGGTGAAGGCACACATTTTAATATCATAAGTGGTATCTGCCCTAAGGCCATCAAGGATCACTGTTGATTCGGGGGCAGTAATGAAGAGTTCTGAAGGACTCCGTGGGCTGTTGATGTCCTTATATTGGAGAGCGTATTTCAATATTTTTCCATTGCGCTCTGCCAGTAAAACCGGCTGCCAGCTGACTTGGACGGTGGATGTGGTGGCGCCCTCTGCTGTAATACTCTGAGGGTAGCCGCTCGGAACATCCTCATTTGTAGTGACTTCTTTTACCGTTTCCTCACCGAAGCCCACCTTGTTTCGGGCTGAAAGGCGGAATGTATATGAGGCGCCTTTGTGGATCTCTTTGGTTGTGTAGTGGTTCTCCCGCTCAGGGAACTCAATTACTGTAAGAGGTTCTACATCTTTGCGACCAAATCTGAGCCGGTAGCCTTGTAGGGGCCCATGAGTTAAGGCTGGAGGATGCCACTGAAGGAGAGCCGTGCCCATGTTGGTGGTGCTGACCATTAGTCTGGGTTTTTCCGGAACTAAGTGGATAAAAGGAAGAAAATGTAAAAATGTGCATGCATTTGTTTAGTTCATTGTTATAATCAGAGAAATCTATTCTGAAAAAAAAAAGAAAAATATATTTTTACCCTGAATGACTGATGAATGATTTTTATTGAAAAAAATGTTATTGGAGAATTGTGTTATTTCAGCAGTGACGGTCATTTTACCTGCACCAGTGGTGGTGACCAGTTTGGGCTTGCTGCGTGCACCATCGCCCTTTGTCGTATATGCTGCCACTGTCACTGAGTATGTGGTCTCAGCCTGCAGCTCCGGAATGATCATTTCCTGTAAAGAAATGGGGCTTTAGTGGCAGGACATTTACTTGCTGACTTGCAAAAATAGGCAATAAAAATAGGCACAAGATAAGAGAGGTTGTGTGACGTTAGCATAATTGTCACAATGGACAGACACATTCTCCCAGCCTATACTTGAAATTGGGGCATGCCTCAGTCAGTGAGGACAGTTTTGATAAACCTTTTTAATAGACATGAAGAACAGCATGGCACTGACTTAAATGATGAGTCAAAGGGTCCCGTTAGACATAAATATTAGACTAAAGTGGACACATTCATTTTTGCAGTCACACAGTGGATAGCAAAACAAATGTGGGACTACTCACATGTTCAGTTGAATCATCATATTCCATCTGATCATTATGAGGATTATGGAAAGAAAGGAGAAGAGAGAAAGATATAAGACCAAAGACGGACATTTTAAAAGCCTAAAGACACAGTTTGTCTGAATGAACAAAACGTATTCTGTAATTGTTGTGTTGGTTGTGCATGAATTTGAACTGAATTAAAAACACAGTGCTATACAGATCTAATTAGCTAATCAATCCACTGTGAGTTTGAGAGTTTGTGCTCGAGAGGAAGAGCACTTCTGTGTGAGAGATGAGGTGCTGGCTGAGGAGGGTGCTGTACCTGGGCATCATCAATCAGGATGTCCTTGATGACTGGCTGTCCTGTGGGCTCCCCATTAACCATCCTGACATAGTGCACCTGGTACCCTCGGATCTGACCGTGCTGCTTTGTGGGCGTTGGTGAACGCCAGATCACTTTAATTGATGAGGAGTTGACAGCCTCCACCTCAACTTTACGAGGTGGCCCGCTAGGAACTGGAGGAACATCATGGGATAGAAGAAAAAAGGTCAAAATTATAGCGAACCCCTCACCTTTGTTTTAAATTCTGCCCAGTGCTGTAGTACAAAATGCTGCAGTGACAAAAAATCACAAAATTGTAGCAAACTGCAACAAGCATTGCATGACATCAATATTTCAACAATGGTAAGGGGCAAAAACAACAGCAAAAACAGGTCTGACAACTGACCTAATCTTGAAACATTAAAAATGAGTGGGTTTTCAAAACATGGAATAAAAATGTGTTTTGCCAAAATAGAAAAATGGAGCCAAAAGTGGGCTTCAAGTGTAATAAATGCTTGAAGCACTGCAAGAATTTTGGCTATGGAGCAAGGGAAAAAATGAATACAAAATGATTGTATCACATGAGTGGAAAAATCTTTAAAAATGGCCTTCAGAAAAATCTTCCACCTTATATTTTTTTCCCACTGTCTAGAACTTGTCGCTTTGCCAAGTTCCTCAAAAAGTCAGTTCTATAAAAACGCTGCCATTTAAAAAGACTGCAGTGACAGACAGTTGGGACGGGAAGTTTGAGGCCGGCTTCTGAAAAAAGCCATACCATGTGTTGAAATTGAGCAGCAAAGTTGAAAAAACAAAAAAAATCAAAACCGTCGCAGTTTGAGCAAAAAAAAAAAAAAAAAAGTTCCAAAATTTGTCGAAAGTTGTATTAGGAGCAGGCAGCTAAGTGTTTGAAAAGAAGAGGGGGGTTGTAGAGAGAGAGGCGAGGAGGTTGTTAGTATTTGGCAGGGTAGGTTAAGCAGCCGGGGCACGTACCGTCCTCCTCTGTGCGGACGAGCTGTGGCAGGCTTTCCGGTCCTGCGCCCACATCTGTATGAGCAGTCACTGTCACACGGTACTCTGTCCATTTTTCCAAGTTTTCCAAAAGGTACTGAGTGGTTTCAGGCGGGATGTCATCAATCTGACGCGTGGTTGTATCCTCTCCGTCTATCGCGGTGTACTGGACGGCGTATTTGGTTATGATCCCGTTCTGTAAGTCCATCAGGGGTGGCCGCCAACTTACCAGGATGTTGGTGGAGCTGGGGCTAAAGCACTTGATGTCCTGAGGTGGGCCTGAGGGCTCTGTTTTGGTGCGTCCCGTTTTAGCGCAGTTGGGGATATGTTTTTTTAGGGAGTGCATGAGGCCGTTTGTTTTTTAATTAAGTTTGATGTTTTTGATTTGACGAAGTTTCAGGTTTTGGTTTGATGGGGGTGACGATGATGATGGTGGTGTTGACCAAAAAGGAAAAAAGAAAAGGAAAAATGACACAAAATAAGGACAAAGCACAAAGACTCATGAGGATAAATAAAGAGTAACTCAAACCAATGAATAAATACTAAATAAAAAAACAGAACCAACACAAAATGTGTACAATGATGATGAATGGAAGAGAGCTTAATACAAAACCTACCTTAGTCATAAAATAAACAAAAGAAAAAAAAACATACAGTCTTCTATTTTACTAGCTTTATATTTGACTAACACTTGATTAAAACCAAATCCTGTTCATAACTCAAAGTAACCGAGAAAAGATAAACCATTCCAAACCAAATTAAGAGATAACCAACTTGGCAAGCAGTTACCATCAATCCAAAAACATAAAGGTTGATGCCTTATCTAGTTTAAGGTAGAAATCTTGTCACCAACCTTTCCGAAGCCTGTTGGTTTGTGGTAAAAGCCTGATTGTACAACAAAGAACTTCCCAAGGAGACATGTCTCATTTATTAGATTGTGATAACATTAGCATGCACTCTTTATTCACTTCATCATATACCCTCTGGACAGAGTTGAAACTTGCTTCATACCTACCTGATCTCTGCCCTTGTCTTTCAGAGACCCCAGATTAACAAACAAGGATTTTTTATTATTATACATACAATTAAATAAAATGAATTTAGTTTGGAATAATAATCAACAAAATCCACACTTTAAACAGCATCCTGTGAGAAATCTGAGGTCTCTGGTTGAAAAAGTCCCTAACTACACAGTGAATACTTCTTTGAGCTTTCTATGATGTGGTTGTACAGTGTTTTTCACTCTTATTCAATGTGAGAACCAGTGTTGATATAGGTTCTGTAGAAAAATAGACCCTTTGAAGTTCTTTCTCCATAGAAAGCTCAGTGTGAAATGCTCTGTTTGTGGCACATGTGCAATGTCAAAAGACAAGGCTTCCTATAGACCAATCATGCCCTTTTATTTCACTAAAGGGGAATCCCACGTTCATAATTCAAGGCTCCATCTTTCGTTTAAGTCAAAATGTTGTTTTTTTCTCACAACAAAGGTGGAGAGGGCAAGTTTTTCTAACCTTGTCTCCTGACTTCACAGCGAGCCTGTGTACGCTGTCCATGCAACCTTTTCAAAGTGAATACTGCATGGTCACGTAGACTTCAAAACACTTATTTACTACTTCAGATGTTTACATCTCCACTATTTTCAAATGCATCAATGCTGTAAAAAAAAAACCTGTACTTTTCTTATCAGTGCTCAGGACCTTCGTGACATTTTTATCACTTTTGGGGGATTTTGCAGCACACATAAACTTTGGAATGCATTTGAAAATGTGTTCCCTTCCAAACAGTTTAAAACTCTGTCAGATAAGGAAGAAGACCTACGTGTCTGTGGGGTTTCTGCAGAGATCTCATTGGTGTAAGCTCCCACTCCATGTTTACTGCGAGCAGCCAGCCGGAAAGTATAAGTCGTGAAGGGCTTCAAGTCCTTCAGTAGGTATGTGGTGGTGGGTTCAAAGCTGATGCGTTTCTGTGCAAAGAGTGGCAGACTATCAAACGCCATAAACTATCGTAACATCATTAAAAAAGGATACAAAGCGTTAGACCTCAAGCTTTGTAGTCACACATTTGACTAACAAATACAGGCAAAGCCATTTGGATAACGACTAACTACATTCATTCATCTATATAGTCATCCTTACATTGCTAAAATATTGTTGTAAAACGAGCTTTACTTTTAAACCTTTGCCAAACATAAACAAATACTTACCTCCTCTTTGTCATCCCTCTTCTTGTACATGAGTTCATATCCTGTGATCTGGTTTTCCTGTCCAGTCTGCGCTGGGGCAATCCATGAAAGTAAAATGCTTGTTTCTGATTTAGCTTCTCCTTTGAAGTCAGTTGGTTGGGAGGGAACTGGAATTAAAATGAGGGATATAGAGAGCGTGAGAAGTATATTCATTATTTTTGAATTATTTTTGATATCTTTGCAGATGACCATTAAAGACAAACACAGATGCTACTTTGTGGTCAGAATTTTTCAACTAGAGCCACATTGCATCTCAGAAGTTGTAGCCTTTTAAGCTGTGAGAGCATAGCAGAAAACTTTGTTCATTGTAAACTTTTTCAGATTGGTCTGATCAATGAGTGTAATGACAGCCTGATGTTTGTGTGTGAGCAACTTTGATTAACAACTACAACATACTAATGAGGACCATGATCAGAGACTAAGGAATAGTGAAAGCTAAAATCTGCTGGAGTGTCTGAAAACAAAAACATGCAGACTGTTCATTTTATCTGTAATTTTGCACTGAGCATAACAAGCACTAATGCTACCTCCCGTCTTGGCTATGATCTGTAGATCTGGGGAAAGCGGGCCGTCACCCACTGACGTGAAGGCCAACACTTTTATGTAGTACGTCTTGTTGGGGATGAGGCCCTGGATTGTGACAAAGTTCGACCCTCGGACGATCTGTTTCTCCCACAGATTGACGTGCTGAGTGGAGTCCATGGTGTAGTAGATGCGGTAGCCCATAATCTGCCCGTTAGCCTCTTCTGGTTCGTCCCAGTGTATCACAGCTGTGGTAGCGCTCAGCATGTGACCCCTGACCTGCCGCGGCGCCGTGCTAGGTGCCTGCTCTGCTGTTTTGGCTTCAATAATTTCACTGGGTGGCCCTCTGCCGATGTTGTTGACCGCCACCACTCTGAACTCGTAGTCGGAGTAAGGACTGAGGCCCCCAACGCTGTAGCGTGTTGTGGCTACACCATCGATCTCCTTGTAGATATCATCTGAGTACTTGGACTTGTGTTGAATGATGTAGTAGGACACAGGTTCAGGGTTCCCAGAGTCCCATGTCAGGGTTATGCTTGTAGCGGTTCGCTCTGTCACCACAGGAACGCCTGGAGCCTTGGGCAATGCTGCAATAATGAATGTTGCATAAATATTAATAAAGTGTGAATCGCACCCAATGTTGAACAGTTAAACCTAGACTGATTAATTTAATATTAAAAGCCATAGAGACTACTTTTAATTTGTTGAGCGTTGAATTATATTGGCTGCATTCATTTACCAGCTCGCTGCTCTCAGTATTGATGATGTACAGTACTGTACATTATTCCCAAAGGAGGCTGCTAGTCTTAATGTTATTTCACTTTTCTCATTTACATTTGCCAAAGGAAAACGTTGGATATGAACAAATATGTAACAAAATGGTGGCCGACTCCATGTGCAGCAGCTGGGAGCACTGCTGTCGTTAATCTCTCGTTTCCCAGTGTTTATAACTTTAATAATTTAACAGGTAAATTTATTGCTTTAATTCCCCACACCGTGGCACATGGCGAAGGATATCAGAGCAATACATTGTCTTTATACGCCATCTGAACTGTGCTTCTGGGGAGCTCAGTGCCAGACAGTTATATTGTGACTAATATCTATGTTATGTCTAGAAAAAACAAAGCTGTGCAGTGTGTCTGCTCCCCTGTCCCGAGTGTATACGTGCATAAGCCGACACCAATCTGGGATGTCTTTCTGCACTGTAGATATGATTACATGACGATAAGTACCCTGCCTACTGAGGACACCAAACAATACTCACTACATTTACCACCCTTGCACACTGCTTCTGTTGCTAGCTAGGAGAAAGTGTGAGCTTGTGGCTTTGCAGATCTCTAGCTGAGAGATAAGCACTTCACTAAATTCTCAATCTGGCATCTAATGCAGGGAGGCTAGTGCCAGGGCTTGTCTAAAGCTTTCAACAATCCTCCATAGATGACTTATCGCGGGATGAGAAGTAAATAACTTTCTTTAAAGAAGTGCCACCAGTTCCTGCTAGCACTGTGTGAGTACATCTGCAGATTGAGATACAACAGAATAAATCTGCCTCAGTTAAAGCTCACAAAGTAAATAAGGAAGCAGCTTTACCTTTGACCGTTATCTGCGCCACAGCTTCTATCACCCCGAGCGTGGACATGGCCACACAAGTGTAGTTGGCTGACTGCCGGACGTCGGTCAGCTCCAAAACGTTGCGTCCAATGGGCATGTCGTCTTCCGGTGTTAGGTCCTCTGCACCAAGCATCCACTTGACATATGGCATTGGTGAGCCTACTGCCACGCATGTAATATTGACACTGCCGCCCGGCATGATCTCATTGTCAGTAGGTGGGATAGAAAAGCGTGGGGGCACTCGGCGGACTGCAAGAAAAACGAAACATTAGAAAAAAGAAACAGGGGCAACATAAAAGAATAAACGGAGAGAACTCATTGTTATTCTAAATAGAAATCTCATATATCCAGATAGATTATGATTTTAGTAGTCACAATGGTTGAGACAAACGCATGCATAAAATACTGCATCACTTTTTGGTGCAAATAAACAGAACCGCACAGAGTACTGGAGAGTGGACAGCACCAGAGGCTGTGTACTTCCAGCTGATGTGAAGTAATGTGCTGCATCACATTGTCACATCACAAGATAATACTCCATAGAAGTTACACACAAAACAAGGAGGATTTGTGCTTTTTTCCTGCTTTTTTGTTCTGGCCAATTTTTGCACTAAACTGAAAAGCAACACTAAAGTGAAATCCATAACATCCTTAGTGTACATTGAGGCATTGAGGCCTACAAAGGGAATAGTTCACCAAGCACACAGGGTTGCAGGGAAAAAGAGGGACCAGAAAGACAAGGTAATACACAGTGTAAGCACAGGGGTTAGTGTCATAAAGCTATCATGTTGTGGCTAACACAGCTCTGTTCCTGTAGTTTTGGATTCATTCTGAGTACATTCAAGCACCCACATCAAAGATAGTGGTACTGTTAAACATATTTCATACATGTGCCAAGTGAATAATACCAGTAATGTAATTGCTCAGTGAAGACTTTTTAGGAAAGCGAGCTGTAGAATCCAGTTTAGTGCTTCCTTTTTCTAATTCATAAAGACTACACAATCCTCAAGGGAGGAAATCTAGAGGAACTGTTTGCATTATTAACCGCATCTCATCTTCAATATTTAATTAATATCGAATTGGCTCATGCTCCCCATAGACACAACATCATCCTGCTCATTTACATATTACATTTGTCATGTTTAGTGGGTGGTGCGGCATCATTCTTTCATGGCGTCCTGTGTAGGAACATCTTTGCCGTTGGAAGTGAGTACTCTCCAAGGGCTTGGTTACATTTACAGCTTGGCACTTGACTTTATAGGCAATAACAATAAATGATTGATTCTGTGTTAACTTACTTTTCTCTCAAAGAAGTACTCAACTATCTAAGTGGCCATCTGGGGTTGTATCAGTGAAGTGTGTATGTGCAGCTTTAAGTGTTTAAGTTCAAGTTACTAGCATGAGTACTAGACGTCTGCTAGTTTGACTTTACCCTAGACATTTATTTTTATCCCGAGACACAGACAGAAGAAAGGGTTAGGCAAAGGGAAGGGCAGTTCAAGCATTAACAGGTAAACATGCAAATAGATCCATCCAACAAATGCAAAGTTGGTCCTGGGACCCGCCTCAAAGATGCAAACATGCACCACATTGTAGACAGGCAAGCACTGTGACAAGAACCAGGGGCATTCTCAATGGGAACAAGGACTCAATGTGCAACAAGGTTTATGGCTGTCCATAGTAGAAACATGATTAGAATTAAATAAGAAAAGATGAAGATAAAATGAAAACCTAGACGATGTTATCTGGATATTTTAAAAAGGTGATTTCTTGCGGTACACATGAACGTATTGTGTGTTGTGTTCAAAAAGTAAAAACACCAACCTTCGCGCAGCTCTGAGGAATGTAGGAATTTTGATGCAGAACAAAATTAAAAAATAAGGAAAGGAGAAAAACAAGGAAAACACAGAGAGTAAAAGGTGTTTAAGGTGTCCAGATGCTACTTCAACACTTTGAAGGACCTTGTATCTTTGTGTTGATGGCAGAGCTAAAACCAGATAGTTAAAACCCCTTTAAAATATGAGGAAATGATACTTAACATCAGTCATTTTGCTTTATTTTAACTATAACACTTAAAAATATGAATGGACGTGGAAAATAGAAATGCAATGTTCCACGTGAATCTGTAGTATATATTATTAATATAACAAAATACTGTGTTTAAAATGTTGTGTACCACTTTTATAATGGTGTTTAATCAAGTGGACAGTAAAACGTGATAATACTATTATAGATGTCCTTCTAGTATAGAAGGAGGAGGCCCAAGAGGTGTTCACTGTCAGGAAAGAATCCAGACTGATATTAAAGGGGCCGTCCATCATTTCACCTCGGGGCAAATGACATAGATAGACACAAGGAGCAGTCTCATAATTGTGTTAAAGGGTAAATAAGGACCAGGACATTTACAGTCAGTTGTTCAGGAACAAATCAGTGCAGGTAAGTGGAGTGCAAACAAAAACATTTACAAACCAAATCAGAATACTTACAAGGACACTGCAGGAAAAGATTGCTGCAGACTTTATTCACCAATTTAAAGCTTCTATATTATTTTTCCAACTCTTGAAGGAGTTATTAATCTTCGAGGTAGACATGCATGATTTGTTGATGTGGTTCCTACCTCTGACGTAAAGATTGGCAGGAGCAGAGTAGCGGGTTCCGTCATTGTTGGTGGCCACACATTCATACTTGCCCTGGTCAGACTCTTCACTGTGTTCTATCTGCAGCGCTCCTGGTTGGGAATAACACATGGGGCAAAGGGGTAGGTTTGGTTAAAATGGGCTGTGCATCAGGTTTGCAAGCAAAAATAAAAAGAAGCCCCCTTCTTTTTTAGTTTTGCTTTGCTCTTACAGCTTGAGTAGTCAACAGTTTGAGACTTGCACAAATATAAAATCTGGCTGTACAGTCTATTATTTGGTAAACCCCTCATCATTATGACAGCCTGAGCCACTTGCTGAGGCAAAGTGGAGACTGTAATCCAACTATAAGTGAGGGTTTGCTGCAAATTGTAATCATGCAAGACATTGCAGAACAAATATATTGCTTCTCATATCAACCTAAAGTAACAAGGAAAAAGAAAATGACGAACTGAAAACAACATAAAACACATATTATCTTGTGTATAGTCGCTTTATAGATAAAGACTGATCACACGGATATCTAAACAGACACTCATCCTAGAGCCAATGTCAAAAATAATTTCACTTGGAGTCATAGGGGCAAGCCCTGGTATATACAACATGTCACTGGACTGGTCAATATGGGGATGAGTGATTCTGTTTTAGGGAGACATGGATCAAACAAAAGAGGTTTACAGTATAAGAAAGCAGCATAACAGGGGAAGACAATTGAAAGAAAGAAATTTAGGTATGAATTTTAGCATATTCAATCACAGATCAAGTTTAACATCAATCTACCTGGACAATTTGGGACTTCACCTGTGTGAAGCCTTGTTCAAAAAAGGCAGCACATACAAAAATTGAAAAATGCTGCTCACATATTGAAAAATATTCAAGTTTTATGTAAAGCAAAACCAACATATAACCCTCTGTAACAAAAGTTTTTTGACATGCAAATCTTAGCAAGAAATGTATGTCGGCGCAACTTACAACCTTCTGACAACCCTTAGCTGAAAAATAAAATGCAATTGTATTAGAAGACAAAATTCAAAATATCGGCCTGAGCCGACAAGAAGGTAACCAACCACTGCTTTAGCTGTAACAGCTACAAAAGACACCCATAAAAATCCACCAATGGGATCAGCAGTGTGGTGTCACATGACCCAGGGAAAAATGGCTTTAAGCATCAACAACTTTCCAGCTCCATATCACACGGCAAAAATGAGCCAATCAGGTCCTCGCCAGACTCTACAGTTTGCCATTCCCAAACCCTGAAGAAAAAAAGTCAAAAAGTAAAATATTCTTCAAACCCAAGAAAAGTAAGAAAAATAGGTGAAAGAGAAAAAAGCACCTTTATCAACTTTATCAAAAAAGTGGTTGTTTGGGCTTTTTTGTAGAGGTACAGGAGAGGAAAGCAAATAGAAGAAATGGAAAAAAGCTTGCAAAGATAGAAAGAATTCTTTGGGAGAAAAAAGCAGAGGAGAGGCAATGTTGTCTTCAGCATGCCTGCGTGATTCCACAGCATCTGTGCATACTTTTAGTGCTGAACAAGAACAGCTAAGGGGGAAAAATGCTTGGTTGTTTTAGTTGGACAAAAAGAGGGACACATGATTCGCTATGGCCAAAAAGAAATCAAAAATGGACAGAAAAAAATATACTTTAAAAATAATTGTCATTGGATATGCTTATTTGAGCCAGGGCAAGCATATCGCAACTGAGCTAAACAGGCTCTTGAAACCAGAATACAAAGGAGTAAATAAAGCATAGACAAAAAAATGAAATACAAATTTAGTCAAACGAAACAGGACAAATAAGAAAGGTCCTGATGAACGTAATGGGATTTGGACTTAGTAAACAGGACAAAAATGGAGGTGATTCAAGTGAATGGATGGATTGACAGCAAGAATGAATTTGTATTATTTTCATTCTGTGAACGTCAGTTCAGCACTCTTACCTCTTATTGGTGTACCACCTGGGTGGATAATATGAATGCAAATAAGATTAGAAAGAAGAAGCATTAGTACGCGTAGATAGAGGCTGGGGGCTTTGGAAGAAGAATCAAATTAGATTTAACAGGGTACGTAAATAAAGGTACTAGAGGAAAGAGAGAGGACAGAGAGAGAGAGAAGTTTGCTCAAGTCAATTGGCAAAAAGACAGGATTCATCAGAGAAATCATAGGTCAGAGAGCATTGTACAGTGGTGAACCACGGGGAGGTGCCATTTTGGGAGTGGCAATGGCTTCTGAAGTTCATCTACTGAAGGCTGAGGACTTTTATATGAGAGTGAGAGCAGATTTGTTAAATAGATCCTAGACCTGAGCTGAGCTGAGCTGAGCTATGTACAACTGGCCACCTCCCTAAACACAACAGACATTTCCATAGCTACGGTGCTGGTCTTAAAAGCTCAAGTGAGTAGTGAGTAGCTGGGTCAGTGAGTGAGTAACACACATGTAAGGATAGGTTACATAGCTATAAGACATGGCTATGCTAATGCTTCAGTGCTAACCATGTTGAGCTAAAGTGATGCTGCACTGGCAGTGGTTGGACATTTGACACTTGGTGAGAGGACAGCATGTGTGTCTAGTAGTAACCCTCAGACTAAACTCTCTGTTAGTACAGTCCATGCCATGCATTTTAATAGTTGTTGGAAACATGGAAATTAGTGGGGGTGATGTGTGCTTTGGAGCTAAGCACTTACCAAAGGATTCTGTAGATTTAAAAATACAGAGAGAAGAAAGACAGCATAAGAATAGGATTATATTCTTAAATGTTAAGTTTAGTTAACATGGTTTCGTTAAAGCTTTATCAACTCTACGCAACTCAAAGGCGCACATTAAAATACTGGTTAATTCTACACATTTCTGTTAAAACAAGCCAGAAGTAAGATTAACAAGAATTAACACGAATTAACAAAGGACAGCTGTGGAATCTGTGAAGACAGGTGGTCAAACATACAAGACTCAAAATAGTTTAGCTTTTGCTATTAAATGTATTTTAGGAAGAACAACTGGATATTGGGATAAGTTGCAGGCAAAGAAAATGGAAGCTGGGGGCTTAGCACTAAAGTAGGGGCTTGTAGTTCTACCAAATCAAGGGGCAGGGCAAAGCTGCTGTGTGACATTTACACACTACTGTGATTAATGTCCAGAAGGATTCAGATTTTAGTCGTGAAACTGAGAAAAACAACCAATTAATCTTATGGATTGGACTTTTAGTCATTCTTAAAAATGTCACATCAAATGGTGAAATCAGTAATTTTGATGTTTTATGTTTCTTTTATAGTATCCTATTAATTTATCACTCATATGAATGAATGTTGAATTAGTTCCTCAAATAAGACAAAGTAAATGACAGAATGGCTCAAAAAACACTGCACCAATGCAGTGGAAAGAAAAAATACAACATAAAAGAGCAACGTAATCATTGCAAAAAGTCACAGCAGTGAGCAATGAGGGCAGAAGCTAAGAGAAGAAGCCAGTGAAGACAGAACAGGGGCAATAATCCCAAAACCATAAGGCCATGACAATACTGGAAGACAAAGGGGACGCACGGACAGACGACACACACTGGGGCGAACAGAGAGTAGGAGACAGGAAGTTGTAGAAACAATGCCATTACCTACAAAATTAAAAGCCAAATGATAAGTTGTGGGAGGAGAAAAGTATGAAAGAACAGAGGAGACACCAGGGGAGCAGATCAGACAGAGAAATAACATCCCTGTTTGGCAATAAAGCTTTGAGTAGAGGAAACCTACCTGATCGGAGCTGTTTAATGCGCCCATTGTTGTTGGTGGTGTTGACAGGGAGAAAGTCTTTGAACCACGAGATGTCTGGGTCAGGGTTGCCGCTGGCGGCACAGAGCATGGTGGCAGTGCGTGTTCGCTCCACCACTTTCAACTGTGGGCCCATGTCTATGGTGGGGAAACCAGGGGGCAATTGGTCCTCTGCAAGAACACAAGACAGTGTGGACCATGTCAGGTTAGGGAAGACCCCAGTTCTCTAAAGGGCCCCTCAAAGAGCAACTCAGAGTTAAGAAAGAGATAGCAGAATAGTGTGTTCTGTTTTAAGGCCTAAAAACATTTGGAAAAGCAACACACAAAAGATGTTGGGGTTAATGAGTGTATGAAAAGAGCAATAGTTGGATGTGTTCAGTGAAGTGTGTCTTTGATGTTGTTGGATGAAGGCAGGTGGCTTTGATGTGTTGTGTAAGATGAGATGCCAGACAAGATAATGTCGTTGTGTTTCATTGTGGAAGTCCTTTCAGGAAGACAAAGCTGAGCGCAGTTCTGCCTGAAGCTTAAGACTCTAAAATAGTTTTTGGCCTGCAGTAAGTTGTGATCTTTGTGAGGACTTCTCTACCTTCACATAAAAAATACCTGGCTCACTGGGATGTTAGTTTGCTTTTCCTCTGCAAAACCAGACGGGTTCATTTCGAAATGAGGTTCATGCACACCTCGACTTTCCATTCGCTGTTGAGATACGGCTAATTAGTGTCTTTCGTTACTCTCATAAACAGCACCTTTTTGGAAAGACTTCATTAAATTTTCATGAGGAGACATAAGTCTGGAAACAGCTTTGAGATGCCGTAGCCTGCGCACAGCCAAACGACAATCGTGGCGCCTTTCCAGCAATGCTTTTGGGTATCTGGCATGGAAAACCAACTCGATGGATAAATCTTCTCTGAAATAGACTGTATTACAAATGAGTGACTTCATACTAAACTGCAAAACTTTCTAATGCAACTCTGTGTCCCGGCTTGAACTTTTTTTAAAATAATAACCACAGACATTCTGTATGATAAATTGCTTAACAGGATGTTATGACATGCTATTAGGCTGACTTTGTCATTATTATTTAAATGAATATCTAGTTGATGGCACTTGAAGGATACTGGAAAAAGATAGCAACTTTAGACTGAGGGGACATTTTAGTATGAGGAAAGACACGTTTGGATGGTTTTATTCAAATGCAGTAGGACAGGTAGGAGGGACTGGAAATAAATGTACTATGTAGCTCCTGTTCAAACTCCCATTTAGCCCGCTGAAGGTCGAACAGACAATTAGTCAATTCAACAGTGAGTCAAAAGTATACTTGATCAAACACAATAGCTTGGAGCAAGCCTCAAAGCGTGGATGCGTGTTGAATGTAATAATTGGATGTGACAAACCATGCGCACTAAAAAGCAACTCCTGTGAAATTGCAATATATTCTGATACAAAGTGTTGATCATAATTTAGTCCTTAGTCCTTTAAAAATCAAAATTGTTGTACTGTGTGATGTTCCTGTGTTGTGCTCAAAGGGGAGAAGAGAAGGAGCATGACAGCCATTATTTTGAATTGCAAATCGTCGAGTATTTTCATGCTTTTTAAAACCAACATTATGCTGGGTTTATGGTCAGTGTGAACTAACAGCAGAATTACTCTCTTATTTTGTGGAGAATATATGAAAACAAGACTGGGTCGAGAGTGCAGAGGGCACTTTCACCCTGTTCATTCTTTCACAAAATGGCATGTGCTACGTGACGCTAGCCTTGAACTCCAATGCAGCCAGCAGATATGACTTTAGGCAGTGCATTTAAAAATCAATGGGCTGTTACAAAGGTTTCTGGGTCTGTAGAAGCCAGTCATTTTTTGAACATAATTTATAGCCGCTTCATGCATTAAAGCTCATCGAAAATGGCCACAAAGTCATGACATCCACCGTTAGGAATCCAAGAACGTCTCTTGCATAAAACTTAAGATAGTGCAACAATAATAAGCACAAGGACCTCAATGTTCTCATGTTTCTTGAAACTCTGAGTTGAGCTCATTTACTTCTCAAAGTGAATTACCATTGAGATAATAAATAAAGGTGGAGTAGGGGATTAAACACATTTGCTAGCTGGCTGTGATTAACAACTCACATCAAAGTAGCTACTGCAGCATTTTCCTCAAAACGAAAGGAGACCAAAATGAAACCAGATTAATCACTCTTTAATTTGGACCACAACATGTTTTGTATGTTTTTAGACAAGTTGCCTAATGACAAAGTGTTCAAAGTAAAGAATGAAATAATTAATCAACTGAGGCCAAGTGGATTGTGTTTTTCCCATACATGATGTTAACACTTAACACAGTGGGGACCCTGAAGTAATACTGCTTCAAGTCAAAGTCAGGGCAGTTGTGCCTGTGATGCAACTGTTTGTTTTAATGCAGTAATTTCCATATGTCAAACTGCTGCATCAAGCAACCTATACAATATATGAAAGGCAAAGCTGAAAGGGTACAGAAAGGTTTAAATGCTAAAATTCCCATTTCCTTACTCTACTCGCTGAGTTCTGCAATCTCAAGGACAAGTTAAGACAAGGGCAGTTTCTGCTTTACAGGCCCATGCTGTATATTCAACAATGGATCTCCACAGTAAATGAGATGGAAGGGGGAGAAATGCTGAAGTCACCTTCCTGAGAAGTGCTGAGCACTGGTGCCTGATATAAAAAGACTCCCAATGACAATTTGCACACATTAGCCACTGCCAGCCTATCGGGCCATATGACTATATGGTGCCAAGTATGCAATGTGTATAAAGAGGACGTTGGCTCAGGAAATACTTTAGTGAGCACATTTTAGCTGATGACATAAGGCTTGGACATAAACGAGAACCATTAGTAGATTATATCTATTGATCACTCAGAGGAAATATGAGTAAAGTGAAACCACAGCAGAGTTTACACTGTGGCTGAGCGACATGGAAAAAATGTCATGTAAGGATTTTTCTTATGCCAAGATCACAATTTCAAATTTGATCCCAATTTATGTTGATTTTGTATTGTTACCTACTATTCCCTTATTTAGAGGACTGCTACTATGTTCTACATCTTACAATAAAACAAACACAGCTGACTCTTTTGCAACCTATTGGCAATACAAAAGTATATATATAACATCTCCTAAATATTAAATAAATAATCAAGTCTTGAGCGATGTTCATTCATTTATAATTATTTAAATCAACATTGCGCTTGTCTTGAATGCATCTCATAGGTTTGTCAGAAATTGAACACACATAGATCACAGCAAAGTTTGAGACTCACACTTGTTTGGACTTGATTTAGAAGATTTTACACAGAACTGTGTCTTCAGACGTTCTGCAAAACATCCGAGAGCTCTGTTTAGTTTAGGTTTATCTATGTCCTTCAGTAAAAGTATGACACAGATTTACAATTAGTGTGAGTGGGCGGGAGAAGAAAACATTGTGTGTGTGAACATAGAACTACCAAAAACAGAAGTTCAATCTTTTCAGGTTAGCAGATCAGTCAGAAGTTCAAATTCTAACATGATTTAATGTTGTCATACTTGTTTCGACCTAATTCCCACTTTTCACCTGCAGTGTGTAATGACTTGTCTGACAAACTCCAGCTACTGCTGCTGCTGCTTGTTTAAGCCCTAATTAAATAAACCTAATTGAGTCTCAACAGATAAAGGTAGCATTCAAATGTGATCAGCCCCTGTTTACAGTTTTATCAAACTGCCGCATGTCTTTGTCCATATTTCCAATTGATCAAATTAACATGTCAAACACAAGGCTACCACTAACTGCTTTTCAATTAAGAGGGTGCACAGTAAATTTGACATTTAATCTGTAATGATGGTGTTATTTATCAAATACATTGTAAACAGGCCTCTGTGTAATACATTACTTTAATATGAAACAAATTCTACAGATGGAACGCAAATCTGACAAGTTTTTAGAAAATTTAGGGAAAAAAATGTGTTTGCATGTCACAATAATTTCGGTTACTTAAATCATAACGAGCCACAAAGTGAACTATTAAGAACACAGATTCTGAATAACCCATGTGCCCTTTGATGCTTTCCAAGACAAGCCACATAAACATATCCCTTCCAGTCACTTTCTGGCTGTAGTTGCGTGGTAGCTGCACAGGATTGGATTTGGTCCGACCCTTTTCTTTTCAAGCAGAACGAGACTTTTCACCCCGTGGCCGAGGTTATTCTCTGAGGAAAATCCCTGCCGGCCATAATGAGATATATTTGTTGGACGTTTGTGAGTGGATACAATCTTCTCAAAGAGGCTGTCACAGGTCACTTGCCGTGGCAGCACAGTGGAGAAAAGTGTGTGTGGAGACGTATTGTTGTTTCAGAATCCCTCCTAAACCTAAGACGCTGGATTATGGAAGAGTGGGAATCTGGGGCACTCTGCTTCCAATATAACAATATAACATTTTACACTCTGGATTTCTGCGCTCAACTCTTTTTCCCTGCTTTAGAAATCAGATTTTTGATGCCCCTCCCAAGATAAGATTTCAGTCAGTACTAAAAGCATTAGGTGTGACAGCGCTGTCTACTCTCAACAACACAAACCAGAGCCATTTTCCCTTCACACTAAAGCATATAATTTTCAGGTAACTGATTGGAGCACTTTCTATGCTTAAAAAAAGAAAGACTGTTCTTAAAAAAGGTTCGTCGCTAATCATTTGCAGCTCAGAAAGAATCAAATATAATACATGTAGCTGGACAACAATGGGATGTACACAAACAGGTGAGGGGATTTAATCCAGTCAAGTCATTAGAGGTTTGCAGTGGTACATAGAAAAGAAACATCGTCCATTATAAATTGTTGACAGTTCTCAGAAATACAAGCCCAGTTAATAGATCCGACCTGAATCCT
This sequence comes from Rhyacichthys aspro, assembly GCA_036850595.1. Classification (NCBI taxonomy): domain Eukaryota; kingdom Metazoa; phylum Chordata; class Actinopteri; order Gobiiformes; family Rhyacichthyidae; genus Rhyacichthys; species Rhyacichthys aspro. The sequence continues at coordinate 6,953,902 of CM072165.1, forward strand.
CTTCAACTAAATGTTCTGTTCAGCTCCCATTCAGCTGACGTGTTCAATTATTATTATTTTTTTTTCACTTTGGCATGGCAGAGGGAACTGTTAATTGTGCTTTTGTTTTCGCACAAACAAAATTACTCAACCAAACGTAAGAGCTCTTGATTAACAAAGGCAAGCAGCAATTCCATTCGGCGCCAATTCAATGACGGCATCTGCTCGCTTTTCTGCGCGTCCCTTCCCTCTCTCCCCGTCTCGCTCTCTCGCCACTTTTTTTTTGATCACGTCGCCGTCGATTTCCTTGTTCCGCTCGCGAGGTCCACTCCGCTGCGGTTAAAGTAGTTCTTTTACAGTGCAACGTTGATTGACTGGCTCGAAATCTGAGCCCACCGTTTGCTTTATCAGCCACCTACAGCTTGGTTAAACTCTTTCTTGGACTTGGACAAACTTGCCTGACTCAACACTCCATTCATCATCCTGCCTATAAACTTTTGTAAAGCGAAACTTCCTCCTATGTATATTTTTTTGACCAAGGGCCCAGACATTTTAATACTTTTTTTTGTGTGTGTGTGTGCGTTCTCTGTCAACACAAGCCTTGAAACTTTGCTGATAATAGAGGTCTGACAGCACGGCCCTCGCTGTATTTATCACACTGATTCATCTGTTGCTGTTTGCCACATGTGTTGTCCAGTCCAAATAAGATTAGTTTTTTCCCCCTGGAGCATCCCCTGGGCTAGACTTAATAAATGCGTTTCCAACAACCTACATTGGCTCAATTTTCCACTTTAATCTAATAATAAGAGACAAACGACATCATCTCGACTACGCCTTTTAGCGTGTGCGTCAGAAGCACAGTTTTGAAGCCTTACTGTGCGGCTGAACCCTAAATCAACTTAGATCTTTTAAAAACACTACTTAGGCTGATTTGGTTTTCCCATCGCTCAAACTGAAAGAGACTTAAGTGTATGAATATAACGCCAGGGGCCATGCTTTTTCAGTTCTGAAGTCTATGAAAAACTGGTTAGAGGAAATGTGAAGTGCCAAAGCGTGATTACTTTCCAAGGCAAGTCAGAACAAATCCCAAATGAACTGTCACAGAGAGCGTGCCTTGGTTCATGAACGTTCCAAATACATATAGCTTTTTTCAATCTCAATTATCACACAATCTTGTAGAGCTATTGACAGTTTGTGTGTCCATGGTACGTCGTGACAGATGAGGTGCTGTCAGTGGAGAATAATTTTCACTTTGTTTTATTAGTTGATTCCACAGGTGTAGAGCTTGCTAATGAATGACTGTGGATGTGTGCGCTTGGCTCAAACCGCTAATTCCAATTTCCTGTAATAGAGTTTTAAAGAGGAACAGAGCCACTTCAACACAAAGTAAGAGGCATTACGTCTCGATTGCTTTATTCCTCTAAAAGGTAGTTCAGTCATTTGCCGAACAAATACATTCGCTTTGAGGAAACGGCTAAAACCTGAAGGCAAAAAAAAAAAACCTAAGAAGTGTCAAGTAAAACTAAAATTGAATTCCCTCTTGTTGCCAGTGATTGAAAAGGGAGGGGAACTGTATGATGATGAACACTGTTACACAGAATAGGAGGAGGAAGGTGGAGACACAGAATGATCCCCTAACCCAGGGTTCACCGCTCTCTGTCGCAGTGAAAAATAGCACCGTCTCCCCCTTTGCCCTGCACTGATTGTTTCCTCCATAAATCCCCTTTGAGATTGTATAATTAATTGAATGCAGCTTATTTGTCATTAACAAACCGTTGCCTAATGCCTGAGATTATGAGGAAACCATGGTAGAGTCAATCTATTAATCATCCTGCCTATTTTCCGAGAAAAACCTTCACAGATGAACAATCCAAGTCATTCTTCATTCTGAACGACATTGGAGTTTTATAAGTTTGACTTACTGGTGACTTGGTGGAATTTCGTCCAATAGTTTCACTTTTTCGCTGTATACTAAAGTTGCTAATTATCAGAGAAAATAATTGTCACAAATGCAGTATATTCCACAATAAAAGAGTCGTCCAAATGTGGCAAATTGTCTCTTTCCAATAGCATTTTGTGTATAAAAACTCCATATACCGACAGTATGGGTCTAAGCTGTATTTGATTAAAATGTGAGGGTAAATCCAGGTCAGAACCACAGAAGTTCTAGTGTACAATGATTCTGCCATCCCCCAGAGACATTTTTATGAGCACTGCTGCTGGGGCAGATTGGATCAGCCAAGCAAAGGGCATGCAACAGAGATGTATGCCACTGCTGGCAAGGCGCCCCAACTCTCCCTAGGCCCCGTGTCATTCATAAACATGACGGATTAGCTGTGATATTCCTCCATTTACAACATAAGCGAATGGAGTGGGGAGAAGAGAATGAAAGCAGAGAGAGTGTGTTAGCGTCAGATGCCCCTTAGGGCTAGTGCTAAAATGGATGGGTAAAGTCGGAGATGAAAAGAAAAGATGAGGCAGGAAGGGCGGAGAGAGGGCCTTTCTCTACAGGCCTGGCTGGGCAGGCAGCAGGGCAGGCAGGAAGCCAGGCACAAAGCTGCATTTACGCTCAAATACCCCCCTCCCTTTGCCCCGCACCTTGCTCTACAGACTCCAGTCAGCACAGCCAGATGCACTATACTGAGTAAAGATCACCTGAGGGAATGAAAGAGCCATTTCCAGATCGGCTCTACACATAATCATGTCTTTCATCCACCCTCCCTTCATTCTGACTCCATCTACCTGTATTCAGATTCGCTTCAGGTTTTAAAAGATGCTTTGTGTCAAAAACTCTACCTTAATCTGTCTTTGTCTTCCTTTTTTGCCTTTTTACCCGCTCTACCACCACTAGCCTGTTTTCAGCTTTCACTTTGCATATTCCATTTGCTGGTTGTTACCTTGAGCAATGATTCCATTTACTTCAGAAAACAGAGGCCCATTTATTCTAAGTTTGGGGAGTGGAAAGAGAATCTGTTCTTGTCATTTGATCTGCCATCAGCATTATTTTTTATTATTATTAGTATATTCAAAGAAGCAGGAAGAAAACTATTTGACAATCCTTTGAGCTATTTACCAAGTAGTCAAGATGGATGTGTTTTATTCTCTCTGAAGTCTAAGAAGCACACCTTTGGAAGACTTTTGAACAGTCCATCAAACCTCATTTGCTCCTCTTGGGCACATTATGCATTCAAAAATAAAGAGGGTGCGACAAGGAATATATGAACAAAGACACATCCGTTGAGATGCTTCCTATCCAGCCAGTGCTCTTTAAAGTACAAGACATCTGCTGTCATGATCGTATTGTTTTCCTCCAACATTTCTTAATGCTGTATATTCTGTCTGCTGAGATGCAATAACCATTAGATAAAAATCAAGTCCAGAAAACTGAAGCCAAGGCCAGAAGCCACATAACAGCGGGGGCTCAAGATCTGTATGGGTGAACAGGTGAGTGTTTTTATCAGGCAGGAAACGAGACAGAAGGCAAAACTGTGAGGCTCTGCCCTGCTTCATTAAGCTTCATGTACTATACATTCATAAGCAGGTGGGTCAGATTGATTAACAGGCCCATTCGAATGTTTTGGCTGGGATTTTCATGCTTTGCGCTTCTATAATCTTACCCACCTCCACCCCAACTCCTTCTTTTGATTATTTCTGTTGTTGTATCAGCTGTGAGAGCTCACTTAAGGGTTGTAATCTGATGAATGTGTTATCAGTACGAAGATATGCTGTCCCACTGTCTCCTTGTTTGTGTGAGTGCCTTTCCACCATGACAGTTCCAGATCTGTGCATGTGTTGGCGCTCCTCCATTTTAACATGGTATCATCTGACAGATACTATAGGTGACAGGGGGTATACATTTCTGAGGAAACTTCACATCCTCCAGAGAGAAGAAAAACCTTGCGCCAGCCATTTCAATAATTTATCTAGCTAAAAGCTTGCTACAGGAGAGGGGAGTATAGAGATTATTCATGCTTGCTAACATCCTGTAGAGAGGACCCTTTGGCTTTCAAAGAGCCCTAATGGAAAAAGAGGGTTATATCAGGCTTTTCACTATAGCAGACAGCCATTCTCCCAAAGTGACTATTGGAGAAGATGGCTGTCACAGCAGGCAGTGGGTGGGATTATTTATTATGGAAATTACTATATTGAACCCACATGTTTTCAGATTTGACAGCAAGATTTGAAGCTCAAACTTGATGATGAGAACATGGCCGTTTTTGTCTGTGCAGCCACAAAGCATATAAATAGTCCTTTCATTCCCTTTTGATATACTCAATGTAATCAGTACATGCAAAATGCAATTCTCGCCACACGACTCTAGCACACTACAAGGTTGTTTGCTTGTTAATAAGTCCACATCTCTTACAAATGTCAAGATCATTAGATACATTAAGAACGACCCTGCAGTAGCCAATTAATCTAGTGGAAAGTTTGGAGAGCAGCTAAGATCAAAGATACCAACACTAACATGCCTCAATTACCTACACTTTGACACCCACACACCAATATCCTATTTACAGGTTTCTCACACTGTACTCAAGCTGTCTGACTCTATAATTGTGTATCAGTATAACATTTGTCGTGATGCGTTTGTCTTTCTTAAAACCCAAAAGCGCGTAGAGTGACAACATTGATCATGCGGAGAATACAGTGTCTGCAAACAGAGCAGATGTTCCCTCACAGGCTGCGTCGACTCTAAACTCTGACATCCATCTTGCTGGCAGTGGTTTTGTTTTAAATCATCCTGCACTGTACACTGAGGCTGATTGGCTTTCATCATTAACTAAACTGTAATATATAGGAAGGGGGTGACTCTTTTTTTGTTCCTCCAAAGAGATCAATTCTCTGAGGACAGTCGGCTCCATCTTTTAAATTATAATTATGAATAACTTGTCATAGCGCACTCGAGTTTTGTGAAGTATGGCTGAGGAAAGCTGGCAACGGAGGGCAATACAGCATCAAATTGGCTAAAATCCAAGCAATAACTCTATCTGGGTTTATTTGATCGATTTGAAGATACTGGGCCTTTATTAGTCCATGTTGGTTTGGGGAAAAAAGAGATTTGGTGGCTGTTTAGGGTTAAAAAACTGTGATTTCTATAAAAAAGGTGCTGCAAATAGAGCTGGCAACATTTATTTACACACCAAATGAGAAAATTATGGAAGTGTGAATGTACTATAGTAACAATCACAATTTAAGGCTCTGCAATGACTCTGCATGTTTTCATGGCCATATATTTTGAAGGAAAAGGTATGTTTCTGTAACTAAATTGAGTGTTCCATGTGGTGGCTCAGGTCTGGCTGCAGATATAGAGCTCCCGCTAATAAAGTCATGAATTGTATGGAACGGTGCCCCCTTTACACTCCTTTTTTCAAGCGACTGATCACAAGCACAGTAATTTTACAATGGTCACTTGCTTCAGTCCCACTACATCCCTTGCTCCAGCAGTGCGAGACAGCTGACGCAGCATTTATCTTGTAAAGTAATTTGGGAATGTGGAGCAGCTTTTGTCCATCGTAATCTGTAAATGCAGCAAATGCACTCTGAGATAATGTGAACAGAGCGACGGTCCAAAGTAAGCATTCAAGTGCAGTTTTAATTGTTGAAGATGTAATAAGTTGCCGCTTCAGAATATAAATGAGCAAGCTTTTATCAATAACAAAGCCCGTCTATGAATAATCACTGATCTTTCTTTGTCTGTGGAAAGATCCGTCTCAGCCATAAGGCTTTGATCGTACCGTCGCACCATCCCATACAAATTGAAATGATGCATTCTGTTTTTCCGTCACAGGAGAGCGGCTTCCCATTTTCCGCTCCCACTGTCAAGTTGTGCACAGCTGCATAAGTTTGCCACGCCTGTGTGTGGGGCACAGGAAATGGCTGTTGACAGCATAATGGGAGTATGAGGATGCAATATAAATCCTTAATCATGCCCAAATCATGAACTGCAGCACTCAAATGCACACATCATTCTAATGGAACTAGTGTAGACAGAGCTTTGCCATAAAAAGCTGTCTAGAGATATATTTTTTAAACTCAACAAATAAAGCTTCGTCTGGAGATACATTTTCAACTATAAAGAAATCTATAACATACTTGATTGAACTACAGATTGAAAAACGCATTACTTCTCTTCCTCTGTTTCACAATCCCCTCCAGTCATTTTCAATTACAAGGCAAATCAAGACGACCTTAATTCAAAGACATGAGCTGCATATGAGGCAGGTCACCTCATACAGTAGTTAATCAAAACAGCACAGGCCCAAAAATAAGAAAGAGAAACTGGTACCTCATGTAGAGGGCTGGCAGCTTTACTCGTTTCAGAGTTCAGCGTTTATGCAAATCGCTTCTCTAAACCTGGAAGTTCATTACTAATGGCACTTCCCATCAAGTTGGAGGCCCATCAGAATATTAATATTACCTCACTTTGGATTTGTCACCTCCAGTTCCCTCTGCTCAGAGCATGGCAATTACCAAAATGTGCTTTTCCTTCATGGAATTAGGCATCGCCCCCTGTAGGGAGCGTCCCACAACAGATGCCATGCAGTCAATTCTACAGCCCATTGGAGCCCAAATGAACTAAATGAACAGTCACTTTATATGTATTAGGCCTGTTGCTTATTTTGCGTATTTATTTAACTGTTGGATAACACATGGTTCTCCACTAATGTCACTATAAGAGAGAAATACTTTTTTTTACTGCTTCTGTTGATGTAGTAAAGTAAACTGTTCGGTTCAGGGCAGGAGCATGAAATCCAAGTGCAATATTTATTTCATGTATGTGAGGTTTCTTTAAAAGCCATTTAATCTTGTAAATAATGTATTGGGCATCCCTATGGTAACCTTAGGTTGCTGCTACAGTGCACTGCCATCACAATCCAGTGTCATGTCATTCCATGCTTCCACTGATCCAGATTCAGCCTCACACTCACCTGTGAAGAAGGGATGCTCTCTCAGTGCTATTGTTGATTTAAGCTAAAAAGACCTTGAGATGTTAACTAAGTGACTGCTAACCTTGCATTTAACTGGCCCTGGAGAGTGTGCTATAATGGGACCTGGTAGATAACAATCTTGTTTGTGTCATGGCAGTAGCTCAAGCCCATGTGGTGGGACAAAATGACACAGGCCATCAGGGATGACACTTGGTGGCTGTTTTTGCAGTTCTTTATTGAAAGTACACTTAGAATATTTCCAAATATTTAAATTAAATACATCTCTGAAATAGATGTCCTATAATTTACTGGCATATTATTTAGAATAGCACAAAGGTTTATGTATGTACCAAATGCCAAATTCAACAGGCATTTTGTTGCCTGTTGTTTATCTCCGTTTATTTGGGTCGTGGTTGTCGACTGTGATCGGCCTGTACTCACCTTCTGTACACTGATGGGAGAGGAGAGCGAGCAGAAGAGCAAAATGGAAATGGTAATAAACATGCTAATGCTAGTCCACGGAGCCGGGGAGAGCAGCTTCAAGCCGTCCCTCAGCAATCTATTGCTGCGCCTGTGTGTACGTACGTGTGTGTGTGTGTGTGTGTGTGTGTGAGTGAGAGGGGAAACACAGATAGAGACAGAGCAAAAGCAGAGGAAATGTGCACAATATTGCATGTGAGTGCGCACACACATACACACACCTCACTTTGTGCTCCAGAGTAAACAGAGGAAAGCTGCATGTGAATGTGCCACCTTTCTCTTTCAATCGGCCTCTGGAGACAGTGCAAAGGGCCTTTTGTTGGCTCATTGGTGAGATAAGAAGTGGGGACAGGGAGAGGGGGGGTGCTTCAGAGACTCGCAGAGCCAGCTTTTTTTCTATAGGATGGAAGCACCCCTCTCAATAGGAACTCATTTGCCATGTTGTGTAATTGTGGCACATAATGGAACACACCTCATTTAGGCAGCCCAAAGCTTTTTTCTAAGGCCATTTTCTCTATTCACAGCCAAACAAGTCATGTTTTAGAGAGATATTACAGCGCCTTTGAGCTCAGGGCACCACATATTTGCCTTTGAATAGAATGCTGTGTGTAATCAAGATAAAAATTTTGCTCAGTGCTCATTATAAAGGAGGCTCTGTCAACCAACTTGATATTTGTCATTTGACTTTTATTCTTTCTGCTCAGTAAACAAAGTGTCTGACCTTTCCTGTCTGGATTGTTGCTTGTTTGTGTGGAGAAGTGCTGCACAGTAACCAAAGCTAAAAAAAAAAAAAAGGTGTCTCCTGCTTCAGTCAGCCATCATCAACATATGCTGGTTAATCACGAGAATTATTCTCATGTTACATGGTCGTATGAATATCATTGCTCAAGTACAGAGATGAAAAATGACTGATTTGAAAATTATTGCTGAGCTGTTCCATTAAAATACCACAGGCTAGAAATGGATGGCTATTTGCATAATTTAACTGGCATCTTAATTATTGCGTTCTGGATCTGTATGCAAATGACTTAAGTCACTTAGAAACGGAAACTTACTTGGGTAAATGGCTAATGGACTACATCTTATCAAGTTAGTGTGTACAACGTGAGTGTAACCGGAGTGTCTAATTGGATCTTACTGTGTGGTGCAAGTATGAGAAACAGGGACATAGAGGACAGGACAGACAAAACAATTAAATGCAGGCTTACCTGGGTTAGCTGGGAGAGAAAGGGCATGTTAGTGGGAAGGTTTTTCTTTTGGGGGTTGTGGAAAAAGACCTACCACGTAAAACAGTGAGTCTGGTGGTAGCGCTCGTCTCTCCAACACTGTTGGAGGCGACGCATTCATATATGGCTTCGTCTCGGGGCGTGCGCAATGGCTGAATTCTTAGCACTGAGCCAGAGCCGTCATCGAACTCAATCACCTGCAGGTGCGAGAAACAAGATATGTTAAAGGAGATTTTTTTGTTCACAATGGGTGCGGGACCTTCCACAGAAATGAAATTAGAGAAAACTAAAACAAAACAACACTGTAAAAGACATTTGGCTGATGGTGATTGACACAATGAGCTTCCTATGACAGAAACAAAAGCTGCAATATTTTGTGCATATCTATGAGCTTGTGTATTTTACATGTATTTTTTTTTACAAAAGAAATATATTATCTGGATGCTGTTAGAGAACATATACTACACTATGGTAGGTATCTTTTTTGTATTCAAGAATAATGAGCAGTAAATATAGTTGATCTGTTCTGTGTTGCACTGCATTAACTGGGTAAAAACAATCAATGTGGCTGACTAACTTTAAGAATGGGGAGGTTTACACTGGTCCAAAATCTTTTACTCAGGGCTTTGCTGTAGAATTTAAATCAGAATGTGTCCCACTCTTAAAGTTAACACTCTATCCTTTATAATGCATCACACTGGCTTGTGTTAATGGGACAAAAACAAGCACAAACAGGTAAAGGTGGCCTGATAAAACAGTTACGGACAATTGTACCATGAAGTGGGGTAGTGGTACAAAAGACAGGACCGACTGTATTTGACGGACGACACATAAAATGTTCACATACAGGTGTTTGTTATAGCTTATTCAGCGATTCTTGCATGCTAGTTTTCGTATACTCACTGAGTTTAGAAAGCCCTGTGTCATAACTCAATGTCTTTTAAGCATAGAGGTAGATTTGAATAAAAATAGGCCCTGAGACCTCAGCCTCACACGCGCACTCATCCACACTCTTCCACACACAGACACACACACATACAAAGACCTACAAACAGTTCAAAGTCCACAGTATATCTGAGCATTTGTTAGTCAACTGTACACTTCCACAGTTTATCGGCCAAGCTACAAGCCAGCGGTGTTCAAGCTGACAGCAGGTGAGGGCGAAAAACAGTCTTTCATAGTAAAAGCCAAGTGGAATAGAAAGGAAGTTGTGAGAGTTGTAACGGTAATGTGTTTTTTGTTAGACGATGGAGCAGCATTGCATGATTGAATGGGCTTGGAATGGGAGCAGCTAGCAAACCCTGCAAGGCAACATGGGAATGAGAACTAGCGTGTTAGCATTCAGTACAAGCGATGCAAACGCGATGAACTCTGATAAGATTAGATTTCTGTGGGCATGGAATGTACCAAAAAAAAAAAAGGAAAAAAGAAAAGAAAAAAAAAGCCTCTTAGGCCATTGCTACTATGTAATAGAGAGCAAATATGGCAGCGAGGGCAGAACGTGACTCCATGATAGTTCCACGGACTGACACAGAAATTAATAGAAATCTTATCAGTGTTCTGCAATGATTTGTTATTTCTCATGGGTATTGAGCCCGAGTGCAAAGGCCCAGCCAAAATAGGAAGGGCTGGACATGCATTAAGATAAAAATGCCACAAAGCAAAAGGCTCTCTGAAGTGAAAGAGCTACTTTCCTTTTCACTTTGCATAACGCTGGCAGTTGTGCTGTGATGCTAATGTAGGTATCTGGGTCACACCACAAGTACGTTTCTCGCTGTCCAATCGCTTTTTATTTTCTTTTTATTTGATTACAAATCTGTGCTCAGATCTTTTGTGTACATCCTCATTAAATCTTATGCATTTTAAAAGGCCAGCGAGGTTATTAGGGGCTGCTAATGCGTGGTGGCAAGTCAGTGGTTTGGCGCAATGGATTATGTGCAAGCGGAGCCAAAAGCAGTGCTGGAGCATTCCCATTTTGTCGAGCATTTTACATCAGAACAATAGACCTAATACCTCAAATCTCTGGTTGCTGACTTTCTTCCCCTTCTTGTTCCACACAATCTTCGGCCGTGGATCTCCTGTGGCTTGGCAGATGAAGGATGCCACGCCTCCTTGCACGCCTGTTTGGTCATTGGGGGTTCTTAAAAACTTTGGTGGTGCTGGATAGAGAGAGAGAGACAAAAAAAGGACAACAAAAATAGTTAGGGTGCATGCGAAGGGGTGCAGACAGCGTAATTAATCTCTCTTATCAAACACCACACACCAGAAAGGAACAAAGTTGCAGATTTCAGCATGTGGCTGTTAAGAGGATTGTCTGTGGAGGTCAGGACAGGAGATTGTATTGACTCTACTGTGCAAGTGGAAACAGATCAGTGGCTGAGATCACAAGTTAAAAGGACAGAGGGCTTGGAAGCAGAGTTTTATGTCAAGCACACAATTGTATTATCAAAAATGAGAGTGTAACTATATTGACAAACAAAATTTTCCAAACTGCAAATCTCATAAAAGCCACTGTTGACTATCAATGCTTGTTTAGTAAGCTTATCCAGTCCAGTAGTCTCTGAACACCATGGCTTTGAACGAGCTTGTACACCACGCAAATGAGGCACACACCTGATAAGGTCCTCGCACTGCACTGATTGGCAATGTGAGCGTTCTGTTGCTCCTAATTGGTCCCTCAATTCAGCGAGGCAAGTCAAGTGTGAAGACAACTTGGATAAAAATGCTAAAAATGTTGGAGAGTCGAGGTGAGACAGTGGAACAGTGTTTGCTTTGTGCTTTGTGTGGACGTTTCCATCTGCTGTAACGGTTAGTTACATCACTCCGGCACATGGGAGGACATACAATAGCATGTGCTCATGTCCTGATGTTCAAAATTAACTGTTTGACAAGAAAGACCAGTCTAACTTTTTTATTAAATAGTTTTATTTGCCAACAGTTAAAAAAATTAAAACAAATGAAAGTGATTCACAATCAAAGGAACTTGTCCCTCCCTGATGAGGTTTTGATTGTGAGATTTAAATCCTGGCTTTATCATGAAGATCAAAGCACGTACAATTTCAGCAGCAATAATGTGCTAATGGTGCTATGTGAGACCCCCTAGTATTTTGCTCTGAAGCTGGAGTGGCGGTTCCATCTGTCCTGCTTTAGAGCAACTGTTTGCCTTTTATCAATCACTCGAGCAGGCCATTAGGGGCCACACAGCTGCAGTAACACCAACCACGTGAATCACCTCATCTATGTGTGTGAGAGAATGCGATTGTGCAGACTGATTTCCCCCTTTCAGATTACGGTGCCCAGCGGCGGCGACAAAAAGCATAGTGACTGAGGGACAAATTAACCTGCAGGATTCTCCGAGAGGCAACACAAGATGTGTGGGCAGCAATCAAAAGGGCAAACAGATAAACAGGCAAGCAGCTGGGCCTCCACTGGGCAAATGAGATGAGGAAATCACCTGACTGCCTTGCGACACGTGCACGCTCCTCCGTGCACACACATCCTGGCTAACACATCTGACAGGTGGACAGCGGGGTTGACACTGTGTAATTTGTACTCCACAAAAAGCACTATTATATCTGCATTTGTGCCTTATCTCATTGACTTGTGCTGGGGTGTGGTGCGTGTTGGCATCCAGCCAGGAGGGGGCTGATGGGTAATTGATATGATATTGGGCCTGTTTTCGCTCGGGGGGCCATCCATTACGGCTCGGTGCGTCTTCCCGCGGCGGCTGTGATAGACTGCTACGACATGTACGGGAGATCAGCACTGGAGGTGAGGCGGAGAGGGCGGGGGAAGTCCTCGCACAATGGGGAGTGATTGAAGCGTGACATGGAGGTAATGGTGTTTTCACAGACATGGCCGCTGATATCGCCATCATACCCCCATTTTAAGTCGGCCGCTGACAAACATCCATTTTGGTCGACTCCTCGTATGGCTGGGGGAAGACAGAGGCTGATTGAAACCTCGGTTGCCTCAGAACAATGCCACGACTAGGGCTTTGACAGCAACCTGAACGATATGGTGTGTGAACAAACAACCTCTTTCCAATGACCTTTGATTTGTAAATGAGTTTAAGTCGACAGAAGGGCAGCCATCCTTGTATATTTCAAGCCATAGTGTATCGACCAATAAATAAATAAACAAAATAAATAAAAGATGCACATTTATTCTAACATCTGCCATTAAGAAAAAAGGACATTAGTATTTTAATGGCAGACAAAGAGCTCAGCAAAAAGTAGTAGTTCCATTGCCATTTGTTTATTTAAGCTAACAAGTAGATCACAGAGCAAACTCTAAAGATTCTATGAATAGTCATTGGTTTTTTTTTTTTACTAGTTTAGTAACAAGGACAAGTTACACTGGAGCTGCAGTGTTTGTTGAGTGTGGCTGAACATTATATTGCTAGCCCAAATGCTGAACTCCAGAGTTCAGTGCGTCTTGTGGATCTGCATTCATTACAAGTTTGTTTGATATTGGCTTAACTGAAAGCCAAACATTGAATTTAAATACTGTTCTCAAGCGAGGTCAGACTTTAATTCATCACGACCCAAACATTTCAAATCATCATGACTCCACATACATAGACTAAAGTTTGATTAAACGCACAAATCAAATAGTGGAGAGAAGAACATTATTAAACCGACTTTCTGTTAGAAGCCCTTTTCTGCACAGACACCAGTCCAAGACTGCTCGCTTTTCACAATTATACTGACTGACATATTCAATTTCATTTGCATGAAAGGGGCCATTTCCTCTCTGAATCTTTAACTTGCAGGGCGAGGTGGGGTTGTGGAGGGTGATAATTAATCCTAACACATTGGATGGCAGTCTGCAAATACCCTGCTCCATTTTGGACATACAAGTGAGAGAAAGGACCATTTAAAGACACCATTAACCTTGTTCGACATCTTTAAGATGTACCATATCAGCTCTGTAATATTGATAAATTGTTTGGCAGTAAGTGACACAAATTGGACCGAAAGGAGCTCATGCATCAGGTGTGCACACAAGCCTTAAAGTCACTTCATTTTTATGGGTTGAGATGAAGAAAGTCGTCTGATGATGATTGTGAATGCAGCTGGTGATGTGTGATTTTTAAAGCAAGCCCCTCTCAGTGGATTAATTAACTGTGTGCATCTTCAGCTGAGAATTATCTGACCCAACACCAGGAAGGATGGAAAAAAACAAACAAACATACAAATAAACAAGCAAACAAGCAAAAGAAAATGTGATGGTGGTTGCTAACGCAGAGATAAAGAGAAACTAACAATGCAAAAAATACTGAAGAAGTGAGTAGGAGATAAACAACACATACTAATCAATGGGACAAACACAGGCATGGACCAGTTTCTTGGGGCGCTACACAGCGTTCTATCTGCAGCATTATGATAAAATTGAGTCTTTTGTAATGCCAGAGAAACAAACTACACATTGTGTACGCTCACAAAGGGTTTAGGCAGGAAGACAGAAAGAATCGGAGCTTAATTAGAACTGCTGGCTGATTTGCATTGCATGCTCATCGGTAATCTTGCCTTAAATGGAAGCTGAAATTCTTATTGCAATTAGTGATCACTTGAAAAGGGATATGGCCCCCGAATGATTGTTAATTACAGGATCAGGAATAGTACATTAATTCACTGCAGAGTTTTTAATGCAGTGCAATGATGGGGACTCGCTCTTCCATCAATATTGTGCTGCTTGTCACACATAATGAAGTTCATAATACAAGGCTACACCCTCCCCAACTGCCTAAATGTGCTTCCTAAGCAAAATTTATAACACTCATTATGCAAAACTAATTCAATGGAATATACAAGAATGCTCTTAATGGCACATTAATATTGGGGGTGCATATGGATATTAAGGTTGCAGGTTCATTTGGTGGTAGGGTCAGGGTCTGTGATTTGGCTCATAAGCTGCTCACTGTCTCCTGTGAATAAATAAATGCATATCATCAGTTAGAACACGGCTTCAAAGGCAGCAGTGCTCCAGCCCGTGTATTCCAGAAATGTATTCCAGTAAAGTTGCAAAAATCACTGATGGGACAAACAGAAAGTTCCAGTACAAGGCAAGGGCTGTAGCGCTGCAGGAGTTTGGCCGCTGTTTTGCACAGACAACAGCAACCGCTTCAAAAAGAATGTGTAATGCTCTAGTCCCATATTTGACGCACTGACAGACACTTTGACAAGACGGCATGGAAACCTTTGGCGCACGTGTGCACATGCACACACTCTCATGGGTGTTAGAGTATTCTCACTGGAGGGAGGGAACATTTCAAGTGAGGGAATGGAAGGTGTGCAACAACAGAGCACTCTGAAACATCCCTCTGAATAAAATCGACTTTCTTAATCGAGCAGCAAGTCTTTTCTTGTTTCAATGGACGACATGCAAACTGAAAGGATTATTCACCTCTCCCTTTGGTCATGTGATTCAGCTGCAGGTAGTGTTAGCTGCTTTTGTGTTCACTTTTTGTATACCTTACATCAGTGTGTGGAGGTTGGGTCCTCGAAACATCAGATAGTTACAGAGGAGTCAGAAGTAAATGGGACTGTTCAGAATTACAAGAAAGGTAATAACTTGACAGAAAATAGCCAAAGTTAATTTTTGTAATTGTGGGTAAACCAGTGGGAAGAATAGCCATGTGAAGCTATAGCATTTGTTCACTTTCTCAACTGTGTTTGAGGAAATTGGGGCTAATGATAGAACTACCAAACTCAGGAACTTTTGAGCCTTCTATGATGACTTCCAGATTCAATTAAAGTCCGAGTGTTATAACTCCTATTGTCTAGGGTCGCTGCTTCTATGTCTACAATGTAAAATCTACTGATCTAGTGCCCTTTCTAGATCTTTTTTTATAGCAGGCGCACACACATGAGCTGCTGTCATCTCCCATGAGACACATTATCGAGGCAAAGGGATCCAGTTTGCCACTTAATAAAACGGCCCACTCAAACAGATGGCTTTGTTCAAACAGCCCCCAATGCTTTAAAAGCTGGAACCGAAACACTGCTGTGGCAAAGCAGACACATGAAAGCCTACCTCTCTTCACTGTGGAAAGCAAACAGAAGGAAACATATAAATATTGAATTGCACTACTGTTGGAGCGAGACCATCTACCCATAGGAAAAAAAAAAAAAGGAGACAGGTGGAAAACACTAGACCTCCTGTTGGAAATTCTGAACATCTGTGCTGAGGTTGTCGAACGCTGATGCAAAATAATACACCAGCTTCACTTTCAATAAGACTTAATTTTCATCTCCCTTCATTCATTACTTGTTCATTTGTTTATGAATACACAAATCTGGGGCCAAACCGTGTGTGACCATTCGAGAGAGGAAAAACAGCCGAGCAAGAACTATGAAATTTGGATTTGTTTGTCTTGTTTGTTTTTCTTCCGTCTGGGAAAAAAAAAAAAAAGAGAGAGAGAGAGAGAACACAGATAAGTAATTCTAATTGTGCAGGCTTACTCTGTTTGGTAGTCAGCACAGTCTATTTGCAAAAAGTTAATTATCTGATAGGATAGGCAGTGGCAGCCACTAACACAGAAAGGCATTTGTTCATTTTGTTATCCACCGGGCAATGGAACGATTCATTAAATGGCAGTGCACCAGCAAAATGGCCAATAGTTATCACACTGGAGCTGCACAGACTTGAAAAGATTTAAAAAATGGCAACAGTGATAAACAGTCCTGGGCCATGTCAGCTTACCACCAACATAATGACATGTGTAGATAGTAAAGGAACATGTCTGCCCATCATTCGGAGGCTTCTAACACACATGAAATGTAATTTTATGGCAGTGATACAAAATCTCATGTAAGATATAAAGTATGAAGAAATATCATACAAGAGCAGATGTGAATCTACAAAGCTGCAGGCGTTTCATACATGTAGTAAAATGAGAAGATTCAGAAAAGAAATGGAATGAAAATCAAAAGTGTACCATTTGACTTAGAATTACTACGCCTCGGCCTGCGCCTGTGCCCGGGCTATTTCCTTTCAGCATAAACTTCATTGGATTGTCTTTGCAGTCAACCACCGAGCGGAAAAGCTTGCCTCATATTTGTCTCAGTGGAAGCAGAAAGAGATTATGTAGCAAATCATTCCATGGATTCAACACTGTATGTTTAAACAGACTCTAATTTTATGGATAAGCAGTGCCAAGCCATTTCTGATAGATGCCAGTTGTCAGGCCATGAGAAGTGACATGTTTCCTGTTCTGTGTTTTCTCAGGCGCGGGCAGGAAAACTAGCTCTTTTCTCCAGAGCTGCTTGATGAAATCTGGCTTTCTTCCATCAGCTCAGATGTCCTGCAAATTTCCCTCACTTAGGCAAACCACATCCTATGAATGCTTTCATTTTAAAACAGAAGAAAAAAGAACTTCCTATATCTTCTATAGCCACAGGATTTACCATGTTAATAAAAATGGCTTCACTAATCCTTTGGACATAGAAATAATCAAACGTTCAGAGAATCCTGAAAATATATTCCACTTTTCTGCAAAGCATGCTTGCCAGCCAGCCATACTGATGGCTATCATCAAACCAGAAACCTATTATTGGGACAAAGAATATGTAAAGCAGGTACTACAAACAGTCAATCAAGTACTAAAGTGACCTTTTCAGGGCCAATAATTTAATGCAGGGGTGAAGATAGAGCACTGCCTTTAAAGTAGAGGAGGAGAAATCGAAATTATGAAAACATTTTTGAGTAAAAATCACCTTTTGCATACAGTATCTGTTCTACCAGATGAAGTGTTAGAAACACATGCACCTCATCTGTTAGGAAAGTTTTGTATAGATTTGACCTTTGCATGTAGCGCTACAAGCCTGGTGTAAATGTCAGCATATGTATGGCTGACACAGTAAATAAGCTTTGTCACAACACTCACACCTCATTATGCCATCACACGCTAATATAATCTGGAACCAGAACTGCTTTTCTAACATTTATTTTGAATCTGATCAAACCGATGGTCTTTGATTAAAAGGAATTAATTATTTTTGTGGTCAAAATGTTCCCTCAAAAAGCTCCACTTGGTGTGATTACACTCATCATACGGCACTGTTCCAATTACATTTCTTTATGTTAATGTTTTTATTATGTTTAATTAGCTTATTTTAATTAGCTTAGTTTGCTTTACAATAAACACATATTTTGAAATACAGCATGGCACATCAGCTGTTGTTTTTGTCAGATACACATTATTAATGCATGAGACATAAGCATATTCAGTACATCAGTAAGTTGCGGTCCTTTAAACTGTTAATAGCACATCTCTGAAAACAAAAAAAACTTGGTTGTATGCAGCATGACTAAGAGCTGCAGGAGTAAATGAAGGGTGGCTGGTATCAAGGTCAGGCTGACGGATAGAGGTTTGGAGCTCAAATCAAACTGTAAAATGCTGCTGAAGGAGCACAAACACAACCAGCCTCAGGGGGCATCATTAAGATAATCCAGTGAAATTAAGTGCGTCACAAGACTTTTGAAAGAGTCTTTTCTTTATGTGTGAATGTGGAAATGATTCACTGAGCAGTGTGTCCAAGTGTAAAGAAGACGAATGAAAGAGTGTTACGATTCACTTCTCTTAGTCATATTTGTATTCATATCATTTAGAATGTATTCAAAGATGATGATTGTATGATGATCAACAAAATTATTAAAAGATTGAACCTTGACATTATGATTAGAATAAAATGTGAATAAGTCCTTCACTAAAAATGATTTTTTAAATGTGGTTTAGGTCAGAAAAGGCTACATTTTGAAAGATGAGAAGCTTTGAGATAGCTTTTGAGTAATAGAGACTGGAGATGTGGCCTTTGGACCAATAGAGTTGGTTACACTTCCCTTCTTAGTCCTTTTCACCCTTCGCCAAACTGAGGCTCAGTTGACAGAGGGAGAGGGTACACAAAAGCGCCGGCCTCAAGTGTAAATGTTTGCCAGCAGTAATGGGCTCGAGTCTACTGGGAAAGTGAAAGAGGGTGGTTTTTAAGTTGTGTATTAAGTACATGAATAGTGATGTAGGCCAGACAATTACATACACAGTGTTGCTCTATACCGACAATGTCTAATATTCTCATGACATAATTAAATGTCACAGGTTTCAGTGTCAAACTGCAATTACTTTTCATAGTTCACATCTTTACTGTCTGTAATGGTTAGAGCTGCTGGCTATTAATGTGGAGCCGTGAAACTTTGAAGAACCGTAAAAAGGCGATAGCATTGTCACAAAATGCAAAAAAGGCTTTAAAGACCTAAAAAAGTATTGGCCAAATCAGTTTTTCTCCTTAAAGATCAAAGGTTAGTGAAGAAATAGTGAAACAGGCAGTGGCGTATGTAATTCTGAATATTAAATAAGTCTCTAGAACATCCAATAAAATCTGTCTTGTATGCATCATCCAGTTTACTGAGCTGCGTATGATGGCTCGTGTTATCCGAGAACATATAAGTTCAAGAGAAACAAGCTCAAAAGGACCCTGAAACCAGCGTTTGTGTAATATTCCAGGAAATTGCAATCGAAGTATGCTTATAGCAACGTTCTCCTTGGTGTGTTTTTGGAGCAGATATTTCCACTCTGCGGCATGTTCGGCCATTCTGCTGTCATTAATCATTCCACAGGTGCAAGAGCATTGTCAGAACCCATACGTCCCTTTGCCTTTTCAACCTGGGAGGAAAGTGGAATGGTAGTGAGGAAAGGCGGGGGCAACACGTAGCTAAAAACAATTTTCCTTCCCTTTCTTCTGCGGTGTTGAATTTGTCAGGTGAGGGAACAAAGTCCAGATTAATTAGATTCCATTTTGCGGTCATCTTTCGTTTTTCCTTCCTTTTCCACAACTCTTTCCTTTTTCTTTGTGTTGCCTACAGTCCTTACAGCCATCCCGGCCCTATTTATCACGTTGCCATCTCGACAGTGCCTTTCCCCCTTCCTTGCTGCGAAGCCATTAGAGCATCTCTGCATCGTGGAGGCCAGATTGCATTCTGGTCCCCACACGCGACATTTATCATCTTTTGTCCTAACTTTTTATCTGCCCCTGCCCTGTGTGAAGTCCTATCTGCAACGGCCACTATAATGAAACACTGGGAGGCAAGGCTCAAGTAAATAACCTAATTAAACCTCGCAAACAGGGACAAAGGGGAAAAAATGCACAAAGGGCTTTTGTGAGAATGCCAGAGGAGGAACACTCACAGATGGCACTGAGGAAGTTGAAGCAGTGATGTGGCGCCATGCCCATACCTCCTTCTCATCACAGTATTTATAGTACTCCTGGTGGCTCTGTTTTTTCCCCCAAAGATGTCCTTGATTAGAAGCAGCAAAGACTCAGCTTTAATGTTTATTTCCACAAATAAAATCTAAAATGTAGTATTCCTTCCCATTAGGGCACAAACATTACTTGGTGATGATGCCAAAAGTATTGAGTAATGTGTCCTAAGAGAAAATCCATCTTTCTTTCTCAGTGCCTTCCACTCCTATCTAATTCTTAGGCAAAAGTCGAGCCAGCAGTGATTGGTCTCATTAGGGGCAAAATGAAGAATGCCAGGCATCATAATTATCGGTACATCGCTGCAAACAGTATTGAGTCGATACGGTAAAATGTCAGAAGGGCATTAGCCAGCAATTATTAATCCATATCAAGCTGGGTGGACAATTTAATTATCATCTAATCAATACGTGTAGATGTGGTACAGATGTAGAGCAGTGGCTCGGTGGATAGATTCTCCTTCTAAAAAGCCCTTTGCAACAAAGAAGGGCACTAGAAACAGAAGAAGTGGACACACGACCAAGGGCACACCTAATAAATAACCCAAACCAAAATGTTTTCTTTTAGGTTCATGCTTTTTACTTAAACAACCTTGACAAAAGACAACATTTATTTTTATTGTAGCAAGGTTGCTGTGGAAATATATTTTTAGCAGTGCTCAAAACCCATACAATGCAAACCATAAGTTGTATTTCACAGTAGTTTAGCTTTTAATAGGGTTTTTTTTTTCTTCATAATAGCCTATTACAATCAGTTGATATGGCTTACTTTCTTTGGATGGTCTCTTTTCTTGCTGAAGCCTGAATAATTACTTTTCATTGTACCTGAAATGAACTCAAATCTCAAGTAATGTCAGTCAAGGCTTTGTGCGGATGATGAAACAAAATGTGTGCTGTGCTGTGTAACGGGCCCTCGCGGCTTTCAAGGAGGGCCCACAAAGAGGCATGGCAAAACAAAAGTGGCTGTCTTCCACAAGATAGCAGTCATCTCCAGATAAGAATACCCTCTCGCTGTTGTGTTTTGCTTTTTTTGTTTGCTATTATTGCATCGCGCATCTCCATCCCTGGATCGTTTTAGTCACTACGCAACCAATTGATTACAACTAAGTCGCCTGGACCGGAGTTATTTTCCCTCCTTATTGCTTTACTATCAGCTATAATAGATTACCATTTCAAGGTAAGATTGCATTCTGAGCTCACTTTTTCTTACATTAAGCCCTGCGCGTATTATTTGTAAAATAGGCATCAAATATTAGCCATAAAGGTAAGTAATGAGAAAAAATAAACACAGTAAATGTTGTTCCCTTGACGAAACTGCTTTGATAGCAGCTGGCGGAAGTTACATTTAATGAGTTTTGCACAAAAGTTACCTTTTATTATGTATCACAAGATCAAACCACTCTATTCAATCCAAAAATCAATATCTCTAATCTGTTTACCTTTGACTTTCATTACCAAACTTTAGATGGTCCAAAAAGCTTGTTTCACCAGATATCAAAAGCCTCATCGCATCGGCAGGATTAATACGGAGGGATTTAAGATGACTTTTAAGAAATTATCAGGAAAGAGTAGTAGTTTGGCAGCAGCCGAACATAAAAGAGGTCCATGTAACCCTTATTGGCTTTCCTTTTCTTTCTGCTTTTTACATCTTCTGGTTTAACGCTTTAGAAAGTCGAGCCATTAATTCTTAGAGTTGATGATGTCTGATCCTTTACGGCCATGTTCATCTGACTTTTCTGTCGACACAATTAGAATAAATGGTCTCATCAGTGGTTCTTGCCAATAGTGAAAAATAAAAGCATATTATTACAGAAATAACAAATTGCCGTTTTTGTTTCCATCATGTGCATTGTATGATGATGTAATTATTTTCTTTTTCAATCATGAACAAATCTGTATTGGTGCATGTTAATGTTTATCCTATTTATATTAAAGCGTGCATAATTAAAATCTTGAAGCAAATGATACAAATTATGGACAAATTTAGATTTTTTTTTTTTTTTGATTGACTCCATTTTGTGTGTGTGCAGTGAGGAAAACAGAGACCTCTTTCTTTCCTTTCTCTGCAGGACAAAAGAGAAAAGTGTAAAAATCCTATCTGGAAGTTGAATTTAAACAAATCCATAAAAGTGTAAATGGACATCAAGTCCCATCAGCCACTGTTGTAAAAATAAAGCCATTCAGGATTCAACAATCTCGCTGATCTGTTGTATGTAATTGCGCACACTTAACTAGAAATATCTTTCATTATGACTCAAGTGAAGAAAAGGCTGGTGGTAATTAATTAGCTGATGAAAGATTGATGAATAATATGGAAGCTAGCACTGTGGGAGCATTAAAGTTAAGGGGCTGCTTATAGATGGTATGATGGCTGCTGTTTGAACACCTCATAAATGTCCAGGGAGCATTTGGAAGCCCAGAGGAAATGCATATTCCATGTTCCCTGGTTTGATGGCTTTGGTGCTGCACCATTAGAAGCAAGGGGTTGGCTCAGTTTCAAATGTAAAATCGTTCTGGCTCTGGTTTGAGAGCATTCTTACCTCTCAAAGAAGGTTTTCACTCTCATTTGCTGTAACTAATAAACCACAAATAACTCTGTGTGTTACAATAAATCTCAGCTCCTCAAAATGACTCACTTGGCTGTGTACAGAAGCCAAAGTGGGATGTGAGCAGAAGTCAGCCAGTTAATGAGTGAGCAACCAAACAAACAAGGAAGAGGGCGGAGTGACAGAAGGAGTGACAAATGTACTGTGTTTAGAGAATATTAGGTGAGAAAGACTGTTCTCCATAGACAGGCTTTGACCACTCAGTCCATCACTCCACTGAATGTAAATCAACTGTGACAAAAGAAGCTCAGGGCATAAAGGTTCCCAATCGACATCAACTGTTGCAAAGTGCTGTAGGTAAGAAAGTGGGTATGTAAGCGCTGTCCCGGCCAGAATGATTGGCCTGAGGCACTTTATGGAGATGAACAGTTAAGGCCATTAACCTGCTGCAGAATCTCAGCATACCCCCCAGGCACACAAATGTGCAGTGCTGAGATCAGTGCTTAGAGCCTAGGACCCCCTGGCAGAGACCAGAGCACAGGCCCAGGGCCAGGTGTTACCAACACGCACGAGGATGCACACAGGCACTTTTATCAGACGTAAAACGATTTGTGAAAGTACACAGAGTGGGTTGAATACAACTATGGTAAATGGATAACAGGCATATAGGACCATCTTTTTAAAGTGTGATGTGGAACATGCACACATCTCAGTATTATTTATTTAAGTTTGAACACCATAAATGACAATGATAATAATATATTTAATAAACTAATTATTTAATGTATTGAAATGAGGAAAGGCCTCATCTGTAAAGGAACCTTTCATTTATTTCAGACCTGACTGCTCTGGTAATCCCATTGCTGCTGCTACGGCATCAATCCATTAATCGCACTGTCACAGTGGTGATGTCATGAAACACCTGCACTGTTAAACAGTTCGCTGGCATACTCTTTGAAGGGTGATCAGATATAGGACATATGCCAGCGAGGCCAGAATCATGCCAGCTCTCAGCCCAGCAGATGCAAAACAGCTGGCATTGTGCTCAGCTCACCGGCTGATCCCAGCTTCAAAGGCATGCTACAAGAGTCCCCTTTGTGTGAGTGCATGTGTGTGTGAAAGACAAAAGAACAGTTCTCAGACGAGGATGATGTCTGCTTTGGCACTGGAAACTATCACCGTCTTTGCTGCAAAAATACAACAGTGTAACACCACCGCTGTGACAACAAGGTCATTTTATGTAGTGCTATTCAAATATACAGATTTTATGAGCAGGACTATGGTATGTTACTGTTTGTTCTACATTGGATTTTAACTGACTTCTGGTGCCTCTGATCTGTCAATAATCCCACTGAGACATGAATGCATGGTTAAATGGCTTGTCTATTTTCAAGTCAATGTGTCTTGGAGACATAAGTGCACTTAGATATAGCATTAGTGGCTGGGGGCTAGCATTTAGTTACCTACATCTAAGCCCGTACAACATCTTTATCTTGTATGTGTGTGATTATCTGCTTTTCTCAAGAGTGGGTGGGTCAGGAGCTTGGTGAAAATTGCTCGGCTTTTGTTTGATTCTGAAGTCTAAGTGCAGGCCAAAGTGACTGCAATACATAGATGAAGCTAATGGCTTTAAATAATACACATCTTTGCTGCCTAGTTGCCAGAGTAAATGGCATTTATGGAGTTAATAATGGGCCTGATACAAGCTTTAACATAATTGCACAGCACAATGTTGACAACAAGTGTGTACAGACGTTCCACCTAAAAGAAAATGATAATGACTTGTTTCTCATTTGGTGGAACCTGCAAGCGAGAGGCGTCTTGCATGGCACTGATAACATTGTTTTATCTCAGATTCCCAGTCTTGTCACAAGGTCTTCATCCAAACAGTGAGATGGTAATTAAGCACGGGCACTGTCAGCCAAAAGGTGTTTTCACCGTATTTATTCGAAGTGCGAACATGACGAGATGGTGTGTTCTCTCCTCCCCTGTCGATGTTTTTTTTTTTTTTTTTTTTTTAAGATGTAGTGTTCTTCAGACACGTTTTGAAATGAACGAGTGGAGCCAACAATGAGATTTCCACTTGAGCAGTGTCCGGCAGAATGATAAACGAGTTGGTAGACTGGGGGAATTGCAGTGATTTAAAGGTGGATCAGAACTGCTAAGAGTACACTTTTCCCCTTCGCTTTAATGCTGTTTTCTGTGGATGCACAAGTATGTATGCTGCGTGTGTGTGCATGTGTGTCTAATTCGGTGTGTAACGGGCAGCGTGGGGGTGCATGTGGGCTGCTGCTCTTCAGAGTACATACCGTGCATTGAGACGTGTGTGGATGCCTGTATTATGTGTATGCGTGTAGCTTGTATGTGAGCACTGTGTGGGAACCAGCGTAAAAGCGAGCGGGATAGGCTCAATTTAAATCATATTAGCATGCAGGGAAATTAAGCAGAGGGATTTAATTTGAGCTGTTGTAAAAATGCTAATTTCAGAACAGCCCGCAAGCTCATATGCAAATACAACACTATTTTACAATAATTCATATTAGGCAAGGCATGCATAAAACACACACATTACGGTCCGATGTCATCAGGGGAGTAGTGTATCATTAGCTTTTGGACTTGCTGCAAGGTGATCATGTTGGAACAGGCGCGCATACATTTTGTGTGCGTTTGATCGTGTCCGTTATGTCCTATAGACGTTTGCAATGTTAGTATGCATAGTATGGATTATTATATGGATTATTAAAGACTGATGGAGTGCTTGTGGAGAAGCAGCCATTTTTAAGTAAGTCTGAAAGTTCTTGCTGCTGGGTTTGTTCGAAAGTGAGTACGTATATTTGAAGCTCCATTGTCTTTTTCATTTTCTGATTTTCCTTACATGTGGTTTATCAATATCTATGCGGCCGTGTTTTGTTTTTGTTTCTTTTGTTTTTGTGAAATATCTTTAAAAAAGTCCTGAGAGTATGCCATAGATGGTAATTGCAGACATTGCTATCCTAGTATCTGACATTAAATGATAGTTAAGAGCCCCTTAAGGGTCAGCGCTTGCTTGTCCACACACTCACATGAAGAGATGTTCAAAATCTTAATGTTTCATGAGGCTGAAGGAGCCTGTCGATACTTTGATGTGTTAAAGAGAGGCATGCAGGCTCACAGGGACTCTCCATGGCATCTACCAGCACAAAGATCAATAGAAACACTTAAGCCCGTGGTTTGACATGGTCCAGCACAGCATGAGATACAGCGGGCAATTATCAGTTCAGAGGTTTGCACTCTCTGCCACAAATGTATTAATTTTGCTTTTATATCAGGTTTTTACTATTAAACCACCACAACATAACATGTCCAGTAGCTCTATTGTTGTGCAGCTCAATGCAACCAGTGAATTTCTTTTGGCTCATGTCAGGGTCAATCCCATAAAACAACTGCTCAGTTAAGTGTATATTGTTGATGCCCACACTGATGTTTGAAGTCCATTCCCCTGCTGGCTTGCCCAGGTGGACTTGCTTTTATTCTTCAATGCTTCCCATTCGGTTTCATACACAGAGCAATTGTTTGTCTGCGTCTGCTTTTTCTCTCTCTTGCTCTGTCCCTGTGGCTCGCCGGGGACAATTATGCCCCTCTTTCAATTCATTGCCAAGCCCAATTTGCCACACAAATTAAGTGCCCCCCAATTGGAGAGCAAGGAGGACAGGGTGAAGGAGAAAAACAAGACGACAACAGGGAGAAAGCAAAGGGCGAAATCACAACCAAAGGAAAACAGTGTTTCTCCATAAAAAAAGATGGATTTCTTACATTCTCGGCTTCTTTCAGGTCTTTCTCAGTTTAAAGTGGTATAACATAGGGAGCTATTGGCATTAACAGTGTCCAGTGTGTGTGTGGTGGCGAGTAGGACTGGCTCAGAGGACTGTGCCATCTGTTAGGCAGGCCGACTCAGCCATTTTCTGCTTTTGCATGTCTCATAACCTCCACTGTGTCCACGGCCAGAGGCAATCTCACACAAGAGGCGTTCGGGGCACCAACAGAGGGCAGCTCTCCCTTTGCTAATGCACTCAGAGGACTGGAGTCTGGTTAAATTGAGTGGGGGTCTGTTGGGCCACTACAGACAACAGAGAGCCTGGCCTGGCTGAGAATAACAAGTGGTAGAGTGGAGGATATTAGAGTCCAAGAAGAGAAGACAAAGGTGTGGCAATAGGAGTGTTGGAATATTTACGTGAAGATTTGGGGGCTACAGCACACATCTGTTAGATTTGTAGAGAGTGAAACTTTAGTCAACAGTGTTTTCTGCAGCAAGGTGTTAGCAATAGTCTTTTTTTTTTTTCTTTCACGTCTGATGCTGTTATGTAAATCCACGCCACTCTCTGGATGGTAGACTAAATGATAGCTACTAAAGAGGTTCCACAATGGTAACGTTTATCGACCGTTACTACCATTCGGGAAGCTCCCGTAATTAAATGGTGTCAATAAATCCTAAAGTTGTGCATAAAATGAGAGATAAACGGAGAATAAATTTCCTTCATTCACCTCCCCCACTGTGCGGCCCATGTGGAAAGAGGCAAGGAAGAAAAATAAAACACATTTTGAACATATTGCAGGGAACATTTCTCAAGCACAAAGTTGAAAATCTCAACCATCAATTTCATTTTGCGTGGCTCTGTTGTATATGACCTTGGGTGAATGGTGGCTTCATTCAGAGATATTCAGCAGAACTGAGGGGATTTCAGTCGGTGCAGAGGGAGCAATAAAACTTTTATTCATCCCTCTGTGACTCTACGAGCTAATGATTCATGGATCTTAGCGTAGGGAAAAAAGGAGAGTGGCTGGAAGAGGGGCACATTACGGTGCTGGACCAGAACTCAATGAGGTTTGAAAACTGTTGTCACACATCAATAGGCAGGTGTCTGATGTCAAGTAACTCAATTCTGGTGACTTCTCATCATAAGTTTCTCAGCTGAGGCCGGTGTGTTTCCGGGTCACACGACAAATTACACATTGGCCACAGCTTTTACAAGGATCCGGAGGCTTTTGTAGAATAGTGTTTGAAACCAAGATAAAATGAAGGTGGAGCTTTAAAATTGTACATTTTGTTAATTGGCTTTTCACACATTTTTATATTTTGATTGCAAGTTCACAAATAATTATAATTTATGATTCATTTAAGATTACGTTTCAGTAAATCGTATTGTTACAGAATTACATTTGCTTGTGGTTTTGTTTGTAGACATATTTTCGACATAATCACTTTATAAGATTTGATTTGATCACAGACCAGAACTCATTTGGTGGTTACATTTTTCTCTATTGTATATGAAGGGCTTTTTCCAGTTGTGTAAGGCATATAATTATCTGCCGATGTATTAAATAGAAGATTCCAGCCCCAGCACAATGGACAGAAGACTCGAAGCCCACTCTAAAGCCTCTGGTGCACTTACTTTGAGCGTCGGCGAGGTGGAGGAGCAGACCCAGGACCAGCGGCAGCAGCAGTGTGGCTCTGGCTCTGTGCATGGTGGGACAGCTTGGCACCAGCATGCTTTGGCAGCCTCGGTGGCGCTGGCTCACAGAGCCCTGTGAGTCAGTCTGGTCTGATTTCTCAGATGCAGGGTATTCACAGCCTATGCAAAGGCAAGAAGGGATGGAAGAAGGGAAAAAGGGAAGAAGGGAGGGAAGAGAGAGAAGAGAGAGAAGTGAATGAAACAAAGCTGTTTGGCTCCATGGGTTTTATCTATCCCTGCACATTTCTGACATACCCCCACACAGCCTCGGCTGGAGCTGACAGAGGATAGGAAGAGGCTGATGTGCTCACGGGCAATGTTCTGACAGTTCTCTAAATGGAATAGTCACTTCACACAATGTGTGCGCACATGTGCATAAGAGGAAAAGGAACCAAGCAGATGAAAGGGCGAACCAATAAGATTTTGTCTTCACAACTTAATTCACAAATTACACACACTCCATACGAGAACATTTAAAGCCACCCGTAGATCAATGTTATTTTTTTCACACAAGGAATGCTTTAACTGTATTTAAGATAGGTCAGCTAATACTTAGTGGATGCTGTTTGTTAGTTATTAAATGAAATATGATACATTTTTTATCCAATACAGCCGTTCAACTCAAGGACATATTTACTCTGATGCACTCTGCCATACTTCATTTGAGGTGGCTTCTTCAGTTGCAGTAAGTGCTTTTGTAAAGCACTGAGTAGATTTTTTTTCTAGCCCTACTTTAATGGCAAATAGAAATGTCTAAGACAGGGCTAGGGTCAAGCATTGTCATTCATGTTTTAGCTTTTATGGATGGGAAACTACATAACTGTGAAAATCAATATTCTACAGTGCGTTTGTAGTAGCTGCAGACTTGCTATCCCTTGTCATCCATTCGCTTAAGCCAGAGCTGGATCCTTACTGATGGGCGCTCTGCGGTAGTCTTCCAGGCTAATCCAAGTGTGTGAGCAATCATGACACACTGTACTGGTGGTTAGCATGCTAGCAAGTGTGCTGGCATGGTTTCTGTTGTTTCAGCTGCAGTGACTGGTGGAGTCAGAGCAGTGCATGGTCTGTGTAGCATGACAGTTCGGGTGCTTTATGTACCATGAGATAAAACAAAAGACAGATCAAAGTTTTGACCTGGAAGTGGCAACATTTTCACTTGTGATAATATTTTACTGCACTGTTTATTTGCAGATTTGACCGCCATCCACCAGTGGAGAAAAGAAACAAGCCCCCTAAGCCTAATCAGAGGCCCGATGATGACAAAGTAGCTCATTTCCCTGTTACCAATCATCCTCTTTTCTGCTCCAAGCTCTCCCTCTTTCATTTATGTGGGCTGTAAATGGCAGAAAAGACAGGAAGATAGCGCACCTGTCACACTCGATTTGTGTTGGGGGGAGATAGACACGACTACCTGTCTCAAAGCACCGCGGGGCTAGCGGCAAGCGCAAAAGCGGGGGACGTGTGGCGAAGGGAATCAATTTGAGACAATCTCATCCTCCGCTCCTCGTTCCCTTCGCACCACCACAGAGGCAACGAAACAAAGTCACATGCAAAAACATTAATGCATACATTTGAGCACAAAAAACAGATTTTCTTATGAGTAGTGCTGACAAGAATTAGATTAGAATCAGGTGAAATAAGCCTGAGCTGAACATGCTGGGGACAAAGGTGCGTCCTCAGATTATTGTTTTACACATCTGCCTTGCTGAATATAAGTGATAGCCTTTAAGTTCATTAAGGAAGTGTGAATTTCCATTATGACACAAACGGCTGTGCACAAGAAATACTACTCAGCAATCCTCCAATCGAGTCACCCGCTCCCATTTACACACACACACACACACACACACACACACACACACACACACACTGACAGAGGCAAACAAAACCATCTGTATGTTGTGTAACCACCAGCAAGGCCAGCGAGAGGCAGTGCCATGTGAGTAAATACAAGGAGAAGCTAATGCATCCACAGCAAAACCACACTCACAAATTAGGATTTACAGTGAAAAGGAAATTATTTTGCTGATTTGTGAAATTAATATTGAGAGTCCTAATGAGCTGAGGGAGGAGAGGCCACCTGCCAAGCCTAGCAGTAACGTGGTGGTTTGCCAGCAGCATTGTTCAGGCATTGTACCTTTTGAGTGAAGAAGCTTAGTGTGACTCAGTTTTTAAAAACGGATTTCATTAGGCTTCCAAGCTGCATCACCTTTGGCCATTTTATCTTCAACATGGCCGCCTTGTGTTGGATTGACTTTAATACATTTGGTGGCAATGATGCTTTCTATTGAACATTTATTAGAATAAAAACAATCTTGTCTTTTCTTCCCGAGCCCCTGGTGGTATTATTGTGTTCCCATTCAGCGGTCCTTCATTCAAAGGATTTTGCGGCTGATAGCAATCATGCATTATTAAACAAAGCCTGACAACATGCACAGTGTTAATTAGAAAAGGGGGAGTGTGTGGCAAGAGAAAGAAAAGGGGCTGTTGAGCTGTCTACTCTCTCTTCTTCCCTATGATCCTTATCAGAAATGTGAAAGAGAAGGAGGGAGGGATGTTTATATGCTCCGTAATGGCTGGTCTCTCTTCTCATTTCAGCCTGTGTGTTTGGTATTCTGCTCTATTTAGACAGACAGTATTATTAGTTGGGGGAAAAAGAACCAGTCATATTTATCCTACATTCCAACCACACTGCTATAAACGTTATACTGGAGAGATCGCAAGTGGAATAATTCTGAGCTGCCCAAATGAGCAGGTTCACAAACGAATAACACCAGTTTGTCTTTCCATGTTCACTTTCATTGTGTGTCATTATGGCAAACCAAGCGGGGAACAAATTCAACATGGGTTTGGGCATCGCAGTTGCACTACATTATGCTCATCCTTCGTGCAAGTAGACAAATGTGACTTTGGCTAGCTCCTAGGAATTTTGAAATGGGCTGTTTTTGATTTCGGGCTCATGCAGAAGCTCACTTGAACTTGAAGGGAAACAGCAGAGTTATGGTATGTTATCCTAACAAACCAAAGCAGCCACAAAAATGTCACCAAATCTATTAGGGCTAATCTCTCTGTAATTAGCCTAACACATGCACGCACAAAGAGAAGCAAAACTGTTGCTGATGTGAGCCATAGTGCATTGTGTTACATGTGCATTGTGTTAAAAGCTTGTGTAATGACCAGCCAGTCTGCTAAATAGGAATTTCTTTTGTTTCATGATACAAGCCTTCTATTTCCCATTGGACTTCTAGAGAAAAGAATGCAGTAATTACCCCCCGCATACAAAATATAGTGTTCTGTGAGGTTACAGCAGTAAGCACACGCAGAACACTGCTGGGTTATGGCCCTTTTCTTTACAGGAACTTCCGATGCAGCCCATTTTAATGACATCTAATGTTTTCCCTCATCCTTTAAAATTAAATTAACAGTCTGAATACCACCGTTTAATGGATGGACATTAGACCTTTTCATTATTTGCCCTGTCGCTCCCAGCAGTGGAGCCATTTCTACAAAACAGATCCAAAGTGCGACTCCAAAAAGCCACAGAAACACTGTAAATGCTGTAGTATTAGTCTCAAGGTAAAAAAAAAATATATATATATATCTGTATAACATTTACTGTTTTAACTTCTTTTAAAGGATTGTGTCAGCACTGCAACAGGGTCAAAGGTCATATAAAACATCAAGGTTTCGATGCACTCTCTATTAGTCTTCAAAATAATACATGTCTGACTGTGACAGGCACCCACTCATTATGGCCCCGGGGTTTTTGAAGACATCATATGACCAGAGTTATAAAATAAGCTCATCAAAGGCTTCCCACCCCCAACCATCTACACCCACCCAAGTGCCTTTGAAAGCTCCACTTCCTCAACAGGAGGGGTTAAGTTTGGGTTAAGTCATGATGTGTTTTACATGCTCACTGCAGACAACTGTTTTTTTTCTTCTTCTGTGTACTCGATTTAATGCAAGTCTAAAAATCTGCTAGTCTCTTTTCACCGAGACGTATCCTTTTTAAAGCCTCTCTTCGCCCATGTCTGCCATTCTATTTTTCTCGTTTTTCCTTCCTACTACTTTCTTCTTCAGCTTGTGACGGTGTGATTTAAGACCGAGTGACAAGGCCGTTTCTCACACATCGCTCCCGATCAGCCGGCATGTGTAATAACATCCCTCAAGCTAAGCTAAGCTATGCCCTCAAGTGCAGCCTCCACATGAAAGACCCTGACAACCGCACATCAGAGGAGTTTATTTGCTATACTTCTTTATTTACTTTCCTCCCTTCCCCGCTTGCCTCTGCTGACCTCCCTCAAACAAGCCTCTCATGGTCGTAAACTATCCTTTCAGTTGCACCATGCGACTTTCAGCCCGAGAAAGTTTATATTTCCGCTATGAAAGCCCCCACTAATTTTGTCAAGCGAAAGCTGCCAGTTTCTTTGGTTGCATGGTGATTTCACCAAACATACTCAGCAGGAAACTAATTAGCTCTGATCACTTTTGCCTGTCTAAGAGTTGGTACAAATGCACCTGCTGTGACGGTGGAACAAGGAGCTATCACAGTCCCATCTGAAGGACGTCAGGTACATTAGCAATTAGCTTTTTTTTTGTTAAGAAAAAAAATCACTTTCAGAAGAAGTTTATAAAATACAATAACATTGGTATAGATTTTTGTCCACATCCAACAATTTGCAGGAAAACAAAGGGTCAAGGTGAGAATGTTTGCAATTTGAAAAATATTACCTTGCTTGGGAGCAAAGACCAAGGTTAGGTCCTCAAGGGAATGCAGCGTGTCCAAACTAACCTTGAACGTACACTATAGCGACTAAAGTGTCCACATAGCACGAGTGCACTCCTACTACTTATTCTGCTGGTGCCCTTTTTGTTCTCAATGCCTCTCCTTGACTTTTCCCTGTACCTGGCCTGCCTCACCATTCTCCCTCATTCTTCCTCTCTCGGCCCATCGTTCTCTCGTCTCATCCCTCTCGCCACATTTCCCAGCAGCTGTTGGGTTCAGATGGATGGTCCCCTTAGTGCAAGACCCTGACCTGCAGTCTAGTGACTGATTATACCAGTGCCCC
Source organism: Rhyacichthys aspro (assembly GCA_036850595.1). Classification (NCBI taxonomy): domain Eukaryota; kingdom Metazoa; phylum Chordata; class Actinopteri; order Gobiiformes; family Rhyacichthyidae; genus Rhyacichthys; species Rhyacichthys aspro. The sequence goes on from CM072165.1 coordinate 6,986,883, forward strand.
GCTGTGCTGTTTTCTCAACGCAACACAATACACACACAAACACACAAGGTTAGACAGGCGCTATTTGGAAAGCTTTCGAGACTCTGGGGAGTTTGCCGGTTAGAAAAACCAAAGCATATTTCATCTTTGTTTGGATTTTCTCTTTTGACCTTGATGGTCCTGCTAAACACACAACTATTGAACTTTAATGGTATTGTTGGTATGTATGTGAGCTGACTGCCAGCCTTCTTTGGTGTTGGCTTGTCACGGCCTGTATAGTACAAGCATGTGTCGCAGGTTGTGCTTGACCTTGCACATCAGTGTTTAGTGTAGGGAAAGAACTTGTTATTATGCAAACAGGCTGAATCAAGAGGAGTCTATTGTGTCGGAAAACAGCGAGTGTGGCAGGACGATGAGGGAAAATGAAAAAAATGGTAGATGCAGCAACCAACCTGGGAATGGCTGGGATTAAATTTACGCCGCATGAACAGGGGAGGGCTAAATCATGTTACATATTATGAAGCTGAAAAAAAGAAGAGGGAGTGAGAGGAGGGTGGAACAGAGAGGTGGAAATATAATGGATAAGAGGTGCAACGAGGCAGAGAGAGGGAGAGGAAGGATATGAGGAAGGGAGGTAGAGGAGGGTGCACTGCTGGGTGGAGAACAGTAGAGGTGCAGGCAGCCAGCTTTTCTCACGCTCTGTGTGTGCTCGTGCACTGAACAGACGATGGAGAGGATGGCAAAAAGGTAAGAAGGAAAGAAAGCAGGAGCTGCCCCATTGGCCACTCTGGCCACCTGAATGTACTGTCCCCTCAAAGACAAGACAGGAAGCCTGACAGCAGCTGAAAAATAAGACAATGAGGAAACACTAGAAGTCTTCTCAGCTCCAAGCTCCAATTTACATGGGGTCCATCCCATCCACACAGGTGCAACTACCTCCAGATACAAGCTCACAAACGCACCCACAAGCCTGGATATGCACAAATAGATCTGGAGGAGAAGGGTGCAGACACGCATAGCCATTGCACCACATGCTCCTGGCAGTACCTCCAACCCAGCACTGGTCTGTGGGAGGATGAATAATCTCACTTCCGTGAGGGAGAGAAAATAAGAGAGCAGCCAGGGTGAGAGGGAGGTTGTTCCCAGCCTGAGCTTGTGTCATTTTATGGAAAGAACAGAGCCCTGGAACAGACAAAACAGCATTCAGCTGCCACTCGCCAGCATGGTAGAAAACCTCCGAACAGGGCTTTATGAAAGTAACTCAATAATAGAGTGTGGGGAATTGTGTAGCCCCCTAATACATATGGAAGAAGTCAACAACAATATGCCTCCTTATCTTTTTGAAACAATTGAACACCGAGGTACATTGTGTGATGGTGACATTTTGAGGGCTTTTGTACACAAGCAAAGGCGTTTGGTATGTAAATGCACTATTTAACTGTACATGAAGGTTGTAAGGAGGCGCTTGGGGCGTACACGCTACACTCATAGGCCAGCGAAATAATTAAAATGCCAAGTGTCTCCTATTATCTAAATGCTAATTTGCCTCAATATACCCTCAGCTAAAATGTAACGCCACATTATGGCTGCTGTAGTGCGCTAAGGCAGCAGCGGGTGAATTTCCCTTCAATTAGCCTTACATGCTGAATGCTATCTTTTACCTAAGGTGATGTTTTCATAAGTATGCTCGTCGTGAGGCCTTAGCATCAGTCTTGTTTTACTTAGTGGTACTTGGCCCTCTGCTTCACAAACAGTTGATCTAATTGGAGCTCATTTTAACAGTGAATATGCTATGGTTTATATTTTTGTGTGCAAATGCAAACAAAAGATACCATTCGTGCTGTAGTAGTTTAGACAGAGGCACAGATGTTTTAGCCACGACTCAGGTACGATTAAAAAAAGCCTTAGTCAACAACTGAATGGACAGCTGGCTCCCTTCTTTATCAATGCTTGTTGCATGAAAATACATGAAGACCGGCTGATGGCAGTGGGACAAAATAATTTCACAGAAAGGAGATATTTTTACTGAATACACAGATCTGAAATAGTGATGCTGCTTTCACTACTACATCCTGATCAAACTGACAGACCTGATACGAGGAAACCAACACAATGCTCTTGATATCTCAGTGCTTCCAAATCACTTTGATGTGGGAAATGCAAATTAATAGGTTTGAAAAGCCAAAGTTTTTTTTAGTTCTTGGATGCCCTTGAAAGGTGTTTGGGCCAAAATAAACCAATTGTTCTCATGAAAGGCCCAGCAAGCTGCTTGTGTAACTAAGTAAGAAACAATGGTTTAGCCCAAGGCCAAAGCAACAATTCTCCCTTTGTCGTGTCAAAAGACTAATACATGCCATTTCAGTGTTAGCAACCAAACAAGAGCCGTTGTCGTCATTGATGGTCACAAGCCAGTTGTTTGCTATTCAAATCGAATGCCACCTTCTAACAGATGTTACTAAAGGAAATCAAAACTGCTCTGTCAATGCTTCACATAAAAGATGGAATGAATTTTCTCTTCCTCTGTCATTTCAGTTTCGTACAAATTATCTAAATTGTCTGAAAGTCTGCCTAAACAGACAATAGAAACTGGCTTTGCTGCTCTTGCTCTACACTTGGAGCAGTTTTGGAACCTTTATAGAAGGTCTCCTGTCTCACAATCCACCCCCGAACGCTCACAAACATGATTAAGACACTGTCAAGCCTGACGCTGCTGTCAGTGGCCCTCACTGGGAGACGCAATTGACTGACTGCCTGGATGTGCCTTATCATTAACAGGGCTGCTTGTGCCACCATGGAGGGGCTTTGATGACACAAACTGAGGCCCCAGTGGCTGCCCCTCCCTTTCCGCCTGCCCAAGTGTCATCTAAATGAGATAGGGCCCAGGAGCTAGGGGATTAGGCACTGCATAATTACCTATTTAAAGACCTTAATTGAGCATTTCATTAAGAGACTGGCACTGAGATTTTGCCAAGGAGGGCACTACCGAGAGAGCGACGTGTTCGTCTGACTGCCGTGCAGCCGAATGTAACCTTGAATTTAAGGGTTGCCTTGTTAAAACCGTGTTCACAGTTTTTTAAATGTATTTTCTTTAAATGGCACTGAGGCAATGTAAGCCATTTGTAGTTCTGTGTAAATTCAATAAATTTAACTTGAAATGAATCACTGAATCAAAAGAGGGTTTAAGGAGAAAACGTTACATCTTTGACCTTTAGCTAATACAGGCACAACTTAAGATAAAGAATGTGGTTTCCAGAACTCTGTGAGTTACATTGTTCATGGCTGATGTGAAAATATTGCACTTTGACTGCACTTTAGAACATTCGATAAGACTGCTGTAATTTAGAAGGGCTGAATATTTTTATATTCATTATATATTATAGATAATATATATATATATTATACGTTTTTTCCATGTACACAGTTACTTGTCACAACAGTCAATCCTTTGGCCAGATAGTACTTGATTTAATGTTATGCAAATGATGTTCTAGTTGTTCTCCAACAACTATTTTTGGGTAACACTGTCAATGCCACACAAAGAAAGCTCTGAACAAAAGGAGAATATTTCAGACTACTGTGGCCTCTGCTTCATATGATAAAAGCAAAACAGTACAAAGCGCAGAACATTTCCCATCGCTGTGAAGCTAATTGAATCCAATCGAGGGAACATTTCGATGCACACTACTGTTGATTTTCCTTTAGCCTGACATCATGAGACTAAAAACATGTTGTCATTTGTCAAACCTGTACTTTTGCCGACGCCGGGGAATGTCAGCCCAAAGGTTTCCAGAGCAACATCTAAAGCAGTTTGTCAGACAAGGTGTCATATGAAAAAGATACAGAGACTCTTTCATCCACACAAAGGCTAACAATTTGTTGTTTACATCTCTAATATATTTTGATTTATGGCAAAGACCAAAGGAATTTCTCCACTATTATTATTCATTTCTTTTGCCAATAGCGCATTTGAAAAGGTGGCAGTCCAAAATCCTTGGTGATATTTGCAAAATGACTATTGATATCTTTTTAATGCCATGGCGTGGCTTTTTGATTGTTCCGGTCTGTGAAAAACTGGGACAATTAAAAAAGAAAATCAAAGAATTCATGTTGAACTAAACTTTTCTTGCACAATCGCACGTAGACTTTTAACGGGTCAAAATCAGTCGAGAGAAGACTCCAAAGGACTGCAGAGGCCCCTGATCTTTTGTCACTTTAAACTGTTTGAACAGACTGTTATTAGAGCAGAATGCTAGACCCAGATATTTCAGTGATGACCAATTTGACCTGATTTCCATGGACAAGCAGGCCGTGACTCTGCGCTGCCCTCTCATATATTACTATATTTGGGTTCACAGGGGACAGCAGCGAGTCACTAGCAGTTGCCTCACGCTTGATTGAATTGTTTGCTAAGTTAATACTATGAGAAGTGGCAATGTTCGCTGGGGGATACTCTAGTCTTTGGGCAGATACCAGCTGTTAAGTGCTACAGATAAGCTGTCCCTTCTCTTCTCTCCCCTCCAGGCTGTGTGGTGTGTAATGATGCTGAAGTCGAGCCAAAGACATTTAGGGCTATAATGACATTAAAATATTATGATTCAAGTCAATGTGTTTCTTATATGATGGGAGTTTAAAGGGCTGCATACACTACATGAATGTACAAATGGAATAAATCTAGTCTTTAACTTCAAGTAACACACTTTTTACCTTAAATTATACAGCCTAAAAACACTCTTAAAGTCATTAAGATGGTTTCCTGACATGAAAGAGAAAAATCCCTTTGTCATGAACACTGTGCCACTTGTGCCACTTGACGATGTATAACTCTCTGGAGCCAGTAACATATTTCTACTTTAGCTGAACCTTTCACACATCTTATATTTACAAGATATTGATTTGCAAAAGAGCTGTGTCCACTCAGTGAAGGTTACACTGTGTTGTTTTAAATCATTAGGGCTTACTGTTTTTTCTCAATAAATGGACAAAAAGAAAAAGTTGCATTGTAAGCATGACAGTTATAAAGTGTGTCAAATGAAAATATGACACTTGTTCTCAGAGAAAACCTCCCCCTGCTGATGCACAGCTGTGTGTGCTCAAACGACACACTTAGCATGTTTCTGCAGTACATCCTAAAAAAGCCAGTTTCCTTTCCAAAGTTGCTTAGTAGTTGTGGCAGCCCTGGTGACAGCCTGCTAATCTCACAGGAGGCCCAGTGTGGATCGTATCTGGCCCCATCTTGGCCTTGCACAATCCCTATCGTCCTATCTCTGTAGAGGAGACATCCATCTTGATTTCTGCTGAGCGCCAAAAAGAAGTAACAGGAGAATGAGAGAGAGAGATGGAGAGGAGGATGGAAGAGGGGTGTTCACCTGATAAGGCAGCAGAGAATCAGGGGTGGATCTCAGGGAGCGTGGCCCCGATGTGCGAGAAAGAGGAACTTCATCTTTATCTAATTACCACAGGGCCGTTTTGCTGGGAGAGATAGTGGGAGCCTTTATGGCGGCTGGCTGCTATCACTGCACTTGCATGCCTCTACAAGCACACGCATTCTCTCGCACAGACCCATGCAGATATGATTAACATTCAGACACTTCTCCACTGACGCACCGAGGTGCAAGCACACGCGCCTCACACATACATGTGGCCCAGGGCTGAGTGCCATAACAGCCCAATGAAATATATTCAGATTAGAAAGGTGTCGCATTACTCTCCAGCCGGATGATAAATACTCGGTTAGCACCATCATTAATCTTGTCCCCCGCCCCACCTTAAGCCTGCAGACGCGCCGATGTAAAGGGAACAATGAGCACACACTGGATGGAGCCAGCTCCTCAACTGGGGCTGTAGCACTGTCTGATGCATTCATGGAACAACAGCACTGTCTTGTTGTGCTAGGTCTCACTTGCACATGAGGTCAGGGCACAGTGACTCACTGCTTGTAATGTCAGCCGACTTGGTGGCTGCTGCTTTTTCTTTGTTTGGTCCTTGTTGCAATAAAAAAAAAAAATCATACAAAGTACCTGCTCATGGTTGCAAACGTTGTCTCTCTTGTTCCTTGTCACCTGCTTTACATTCACCTCCACATCCCTTTCCTCACTCTCTTTTGGTCAAAGTCTTTTACTTTGTGCCACCTCTATTTTTGAAACCCAACAGTTTGCTGACATCTTGCCCCATGTGGCATGTCATTGTAAGTGGCCTTTGTCTGCCTAATGAGCAGCATGAATTAGGCACTATAGGGCTGTAAAGACAATGGTAGACAGACACAGAGGGGAAGGAATCTCTGCTGGGCACAATAGTGGAGTCCCCACTAGTGCACTAGTGTCTTGAGGAGAGCACAAAGCACTGCTGTGCCTCTGGAGTGATGCTTCAAACAGACAGACAGTTCAGGAAGTGGCACTTTGCCCTTAGTACAAACACAGCTCCTGGAAAAGGTCAAAAGTCAAGAGCTGAGGAAATTACGTGTGATAAATTGGTGTTGGTGCCAGTAGTGTTGCTTATATCAAAGTGGGGTCATCTTACTGTTGCCCTTCACTGGTGTTTGATGAAGTGTATAGTCTTTGAAAGTACAGCCTGTGCCTCCTGCATGCTGAGAAGCTCCCACACGTCATCATTCAACTGGTTCAGGCTGGGGACACTAACACCGTTTACATAGCAGGGCTTTTCACTGAAAACTATTGTGTTTGGGCCGTTCAACGGTCTTTTGCTACAGGGCTACATTGACATGTGAACTGTAAGGTTGACATTCTCTGTGAAAACACAGCGAGTAGAATAGCTATTTCAAAATACAGAGTTGAAAAAGAATATATGATTAGTTATTAAAAGGCTTCAGAGTCTATGTTCAGGGAAAAGATCTTCTATTTTTGCTTCTGTTTGTGCGTAATTGTCTTGTGCTTAATAACAGCTGAGAATATCTGTGAGAATACAACAGCACCTAATTGAAACTGTCACTAGTTACAAATATTGTGAATTTTTATTTTGATAATAAGTACAAGCCTTGATTCTGAAGTAAAAAGCTATGTCAATTGATGTGTATTCATAACTTGACACAGTTCAAGGATATTTTGGATGGAAAAAAAATCCAGTTGTCTTTGGACCTTAAATTTAATGCTCCACATTGGCCTTGTTTTCCATTCTGTCAGCACTCCATAATTGTCACAACAACAAGATGAGCCTTATTCTTGCCAAGACCTTTGAGCCTAACATCAAGTGTTGACTGGGACTATTGTGCGAGATGGGCTAGTATAAACTCTGCTGTTCTATTACAACAAGGCTGATTAGCTCCTAAGGGGGTTGTAAAAACTTTGGCGCTGCTGTGTGGGGCTGCAGTCAGGACGTGCTTGTTAAATTAGGGTGAAAACCATTCTGCAAAAGCTTCACATATACTTTGAATAGAAAATGACAACGCAATCAAGCACAAATTCCACACAAAAACAGAGCAGAGGGCTTACACAGAGCCATTGTGTTGAGCCAGTTGTGTTACCACATTTTTTATTGAATCTCTGTCGCCCCAATCGCTGTGTGCTCCATAAAATGCTAGAAAGTGGATTGGGGCGACTATAATAGTGGCTCGATACAGAAATAAACTTGTTTTACTGCTGCAAACAAAGTGATGTGACCTGGAAAGGTTGTATTTTTGCTTGGATAATGACTATATTTTTGTGTCAGACCTCAGTGTGAAGTCTAATTACTCGTCTGGGGCCGCAAAGAGCTACTTTGGTCTCAGGCACACAGTAATGAAACATCCATATTTGTACTTCACTAATTGCGATGTGGCTGTTGAGTGAAAATATCTTTCTGATTTGAGTAAGTTATTAATCTTTTCCACCACTCTTTTATCATGTTTGGATATTAAGTCAACCCTTCCACTCCACACTCAACTTCACTAAACTGCCACAAGGTTAAATGAGATATTCTTTTTAAGAAAATGTCCTTTGACTTTCACATTTTATATGCTTTTATTATCCACACTCTGCAGAACTGGCTCCCAGTTAACTTAATCACTGTGACACTCATTTCTCATAAATATGCAAATACAATACAGGCATATTTTGAGCACTTGCAGAGCAAAAGGAGACTTGGACAAAGGCATAACAGAATCCTCCTCATTTCTGGGCTTCACACTTTACGTATAAAACCGTTTGATTTCCCACAGCAACATGTGTGCCTGAACACAGCATGGGTGCTCTCCACTGTGTCAAAACACGAAAACAAGCACTTTTATTACTGCCACTCTGTTTGGCCATAACTGAATGAGACAAAGAACAAGTGCTCCACATGCAGAACAATATTACCCCTGTCTTATCATCAATAATACAGTAAGTACAACACAAAGTCTGCTCATATCACAAGGAATAGCCCTTTACACTTGAATCCACTGTAGAAAAACGGTTCATGACAGACTGGAGGGCAACATGGCTTCGGGAGTTGTTAGGGAAAAATAAAAGCACCCGTGGCAAGAGAAGGGATTTGTAGGGGTATTTAGGCATTGTACTCCTGCTAGCTTGTGCTTATATACATTCTCATGTGTCAGGCATAACTTTACTACTTGTTAGCACTAAATTTTCACTTGGGCTTTGCATGCATGCAGGTTTGCTCCCTTGTTGAAAAGACCCATCACAATTCATCTCCACTCAGCTGTCTGTTGTCACTGTGAGTACGGTCCTGCTTTCCCACTGATCTACTTAATCTCTGACAGGGGGCAGAGCTTGTGGGGTAACAGCTGGGAAATCTGTGCCCCCTACCGCCCTGGAACTCCTCCTCCTGCCACCCACTCTTTCTTCCTCTGGCTGTCCTACCAGGTCAGCCTACTGACAGCTAATAAAAGAAGCAGCCCTTGACTGTGAACAGCTGGGTTCCTGTGATCTAACGCAACAAGCGTCTCACTGGGGCTTTCTCTGTGTGCGCGGAATAGTCAAACACGCGAGAACAGTGAGAGAACGAGGGCGTCAAATACTGTACGCCCAGAACAGACATGGATAAATGAGAAAAAGAGGGAGCGTGAGAGTGCAGATTTAGTAGCAAACAATGTGGGGAGCCAGAGGAAGGGAGCTCAGTGGCTGTCTTGTCCCTGGCTCTTCATGGTCTAACCAGCTAATCAATAGCACAGAGAAACACTATTTCAGCTGGTTCACTGAGCTCTCTGCACTGGAGAAATACTCGGAGTCCCGGATCTTTTCGTTTTTTATTCCCAACACCATGTGACAGCAGTATTTCTTTCAGGCCGACTTAGCAGGAGCTCTGAATTAATGCATGTTTGTGGCAAGATGGACATAAGAACGTCGTGAGTGGCAGCTGCTGAATTAAGATATTAGTTAGAGGAAGTCTATTGTCTTTATAGCATGGGTCTTAAGTCAGAGAAGGAGCTTTGAAAGTACGTCTTCAGAGCGAGCAGCAGACAGTGAGCTGTCAATCACACTAGTCAATTATGCCCGTGGGGTAATGCGGCAGGTGATTGGTGTGTTCTTCTCTGTCCTCTGTTTCAATATCTTCTCTCATTGATGTGTCCACAGATGGACCTTCAGAGGCGCGTCTTTAGATGAAGACACCCAGGTTAGAATCAATAGTTGAGAAAATATTAGCTTTGTATTGTGGGACCATTATTTCAATGTGATTGAAAAAGGCTGGACCTCTTAGAACAAGCCTTCACTTTCATGTGTACTTCCCTGTCAGTGCCTGTTCCCTCTGTTCATTATTTCCTACAATCTACAAGAACCTACAGATGCATACAAAGAAAAATAGAGGCCGTCTTATCCTCTATTTTTAAAAAAAACGACAAGCTAGTGATTAATCTTTTTTCTACTGACCCTGTGTTTTCTAAATAAATTCTTTCAGCCCTTTGGGAGAGCTTTGGTGGATGCATGGGAGCAGCGAAACTCTGGGGAATGAATGGCGCCCTCCCTCCCTTCACTGTTGGCATTCTGAGAGAGAGAGACGTGAGGGTGGCACAGTTACTTTAAAAGAAAGTTTCCAGACGGGTGGGACATACTGTAGGTGGGGGCTGTGATGTGAGGCTGGCTCCAAATACAGCAGACGTAAATAGCCACGCATATGACCCGTCATGCCTGACCTCGCCTCTTATCATGCTGTACCACAGATATCTGCTCTAATATTGTGTGTGCGCTGGGGAAGTTGGTGAGTATGAAAGACGACTCCAGATGCTCCCAGCTGGCTGTTGCCCAGTGAGGCTAATACACTTCAGCCTGCCTAATTAGAGCACACACACAAACACACACACCGCACTCCCTCCTCTGCACTCATGCCCTGCTGTTTCAATGGCTTTATGGTAGGAAGAACATATGCCCCCCTGTGTTTTCTACAGGACACACATGCAGACAGCTAAGCAAACAACCAGGGGCTTAATTACCTCATAAGGGAGGCCAGGGGTGAGAGCTGCTCATGAGTCACAACAGTAGTTTGTAAAAGGATGTGCCAAATAACTGCAAAATGGAGCGCCCATGTTGGAAATGGAGCACTTTTTGACGGTTTTGATTAAAGTGGTGACTCAGTCCGAAATCTAATCAGCAAAATGAGGTATGACGGCGAGCAGCTACCGCATCAACGTTGTGAGATCTCATCTGCTCTGCCACACACAAGCTCATTAAACCACCTCTCAAACAGAATAGAAGTGTTTGTGCTTTTCTGACTGATACAACAGAGCATAAAGTGATTAGTGTCTTAAACAGTAAGCCATCGGTCTATGTACAGAGTGATGCGCATGTTTTCTTGTTAACAGCCACACAACTGACTCCGGATGCCATTTATGTGTCCAGATTTTCCTACCATACTGAGCTCTTTTGTTCTGCTGTCGAATAGAAACGCAGCAGTCCAGTAGGAGCTTTGAGACGTGACACTCTGTCAGGCTTCTCCTGCCAGCCTGTCAGTGCTGGCATGTGTGTGGCATTTTGTTCCCCCACACCAATTTAAATTTGTCTTTTGAACAAAAACATCAAAAATGCACAAGGAAGTTACCTCTGGCAGCTGGCAACTGGCTTTAAGGTTTTACTTTAGTGTGAAATCACAACAAAATCACAGTGTCTGTTGCTCTGAAGTTATTTTAGGCCTTTTTCATTTGATATTGGTGATGTATATTTTTAACATGAGTCATGTCAAAGAGTAGTAATTCAACCTAGAACATTACAAGACATTGTAACGTGGGGCACATGGGGGGTTCTTAATTGTTTAAACATCGGATTGCAAGTCATGTATGCTTGCAAGGTCTTAAAGGGTAAATTATAACCTCCAAAGAGCACACATGCAGCCGTGCCAAATGAGGACACAGAGCTGGAGGAGGGAGGTACAGGGCAGTGGAGTAACAGAAAGAGATCCCAAGGTCAGTGTTCTGGGGACTACTGCGCACCAGGAAGAGCGAAAGTGCGGACAGATGTCAAAAGTGATAAGCGTCAGGCGTGACAAGCTCTGGCTTGGCTATCAGTTACTACTCGGAGCCTGCGGTCGGGCCGGTGCCAAGACAATGCCAACGCCTCTCTGTGACGATCAGTGCCTCCGGAGGTTGTGCAAAATGGCTGCTGTCATGCCAACGCATTATTACGAGTCACTGGCGCTGCATTTTTTTTTTTCTCAAAGGAAGTGCCATATGTGAGTGACAGCGGGGCCTCAGCCATTTATTTCAAATGCAGTAAACAAAGCTGCCATTTTTGCATTTTGAGCGTGTAGATGCTTGTAAATTACCAGCGGCAAGGCTGTTTGTTGTCACAAGAGATATTAACCGCAGTGTGATCTATATCCTTTCTCCATCTCCATTTATCTAGTCGAATCCTTGCTCTCTTATAAGCATCACTCAAGCAACAGGACAAAATAAATCCTCATTTTCACATTTGAAAGTAGGCTGGACAAAAATCCAATACTCAGGAGAGTGCTTGGTCTTGGTTTAAGCACAACAGCTCATGAGAGGAGAAAGGAGCATTGGAAAATAAGTCAATAGAAAGCCATTTATTATCATATACCCTGGTCATTGACAAACTGTCAAAGCATGCATTTCCAAAGTCTAGACTCTGTACCAAAATAATCTTCCAAAGAACTTTCTCTACATCCAAAACAAATAATGAATAACTCGGAAATCAATACAGTGTGCTTTATTGAGCTTCCACGCTTGACTTGCGTCTGGCAACTGGCCAACTTGTTTTTCCTTTGACAGTTATCGTCCTGTTTGCCTCCATCGTTCCATTTTGTATCAGGCTAAGTAACAAAAGACCTAAAATGTTATGCATATGCAGTGGATTTGACATGAGCCATCACTGGGAGATTATGTCTTCCTTTCCACTGACAGTACAGCTGGTTTAAATCTATTCTTCACATAAGAACAAGCCCTGTTTTAGAGGCCCGACATGACTGTTGAATATACAGAGGCACAGCAGTGTGAATCAAAAAACATCCGGCACACTTGATCAGTGCCTCTCAAAGGGCCTTTACTTTCTCAGTGGAGTCAGCCTTGGCAGTGCCACATCGACTCGGGTCATACCCCGCTGTTCTACTGAGTGGGGCTGAATAAAATCATCGCAGGCAGACTTGAGAGCTCGCCAGGGTGGGTTCAACCACTCTGACCCGCACCAGGAGGCCAGGCCCCTTCTTCCTGAAAAAGACACAAGCTAAAAGTGCCCGGATCAGCAGGATGCTAACAGAGCTACTAGTAGAAGAATTTTTGACTGAACTAAACTAGCTTTCTGTGCAGTTTTTCACAGAGACACATACAAAGCAACTTGGGATTATTCCAAGGGCAAGTTGTGGGAACTTAAATCAGCCACTATGTAAAGCAGAAGAAGAAAGTATAAAAATCTATGTCTTCTGCATGGAGCTCAAGCATTACTGTCTGTCAAAGCATGTGCAAGTGACTCCCAATCCTGTGACCTACTCTGCTCCACCGTCTGGGGGTCCCTCCTGGGTCACGGCCTTGGTGTCACATGCCAATGGTGAAGAAAGTGCTATTGATTACCAATAAACTCATTTAGAAGTAAAGGGAGGACTTTCTGAATAGACACAACTATTTGTTTCTGTCAACGCGCGAGCTAAGCACTCTGAACACTTTCAGTGATTCAGGGGAGTCTCCTGTCAATATTTTGCAAGACAGTTATGGCCTTGTGCTACAATAAAGACCTTTTGTATATTTAATTGGTTTAATTTGTGTTAAAAAAAAAGTTAAAATGCGTCAACTTTGTATTTTGTGGAAATGTTTCAGGGTTCTATGCTAAATGCTAAAGAAAAAAAGCATTTTAGTGGTGACAAATGTTTCTATTTCACAACAGTAAAGTTTCAAATTACAATCATTATAAGACGGCAATTGTGTGTCCTCTTTGAAGAACTATCTTGTGTGCTCAACTTGTGAGACTTAATATTAAAACAAGCCAACATACCAAGCTGGTGCTACCCTTTGCACCCGCTACCACTCCTCTGCTCTTTAGGCCTTATTAGAAATATGCCAGAAGATAAAGATACTGCAGAGACGTGGACGACCACTGTTATCACAGTTGTGGCATTAATAATATGGCCCGGAGGCTTGTGTCCCGGGGTTTGCTCCTCTCTGTTATCATGCTGCGGGACAATCTAAAATGAAGCAGCACTGGAAATATGGCGGCACCGTGACAGGGGGTAAAATAGGAAGAAATGTGACGGCCATGGAGTCAGCGTGGTTAATCGAAAATAATGTCCGGCAATTTATAGTCGCCTTGTCTTGACCAGCACTGAATGTACAGATAAAGGGGATCGAATTTTAATGTGGATATTCCATCACTTCATACAGGCCCAAACCAACAGCATATGAATCAGTGGACGGAGGTTATCATAGAACACTCAAAATAGCCCCATCATGTATCAGGGCAAGTGTGTTCATATGTTTTAGAGCCTTGTTTATTATTATGGTGATTTGGCAGCCATTAGATTTTTTTTCTAAACTGTAAATACTGATACAAAAGAAGGAGAAGTGAGAAATTGTATGTACGTGTGCAAAATGAAAACTTCTGCGGAAAAATAATGCAAGTTGTTTTTTGTTGCAGACTCAAGTTGTTTGCTAAAGGCAGAAACACATAGCCACATATTGTAGCATTGGTACAAAGGGCTGTTGAAAGCAGAGCCAAAGGTATGAGTTAAGTGTGTGAGACAGAGCACAGCACAGTTCAGTTCAGGAAAGTGCCTTCAAAAGTGTTTACTGATCAGCAGCACTGAAATGTACAAAATCCAGATTGGCTGTGACTCATGCCCCACAGTTTTAGGTTATTTATTTAACGCTCTCATTAAGCTCATACATACTATTGGTTCCTTCGGCTGCAAGCACAAACACAAAATAACTTCCTATAAGGCATAAGAGGAACAAATTAGCTGTATACAAATTTTCTTTTCACACGCGGCAGTCATTTTGTGCACTTCACTACTGACGTCAGCGATCTTAATGAAGACGGCGTAGCTCAGCGCAGCCGAGTTCTGCACTGGCAGTCTAAAGATTTTATTTCACTGCTTCCACAGCTTGCCTTATTTCACTATGGCTTAATGAGAGTCGTTTGGAATAATAGGCTTCCATTGAACGGAGGCATCTGCATCCACACAGCACTAAATGAGTGAGCTAATTTCCAAAGATAATCACCTCTCCTGCTGTTTTTATGTTGAGATGCTGTACATTTCTTAGGCTGGGATTTAATGAAGTCAAAAATTACCTCCAGCCTTATGGCAGGGTCTGTTGAGGCTGAATGTGTCACTATAATTTGCCTTCATTAAAAAATTCAAGGTGTTTTCTTGATAAACAAGCGTTTAGCAAAATGACTTGCCATAATCACCGTATAATAGTAGAGGTCAGAAGTAACTGACACCTATTTGCATCATTATAACGCGGTTAAATTTCTTATTAAAATGAAATACTCAAGTATGTGATCAAACAGAGCAATTCTAACTGTACTTTACATAATGATATTGCCCTTGAGTTGTGCTACTGTAACTGCACTGCTTGTTTAAAGCTGTCATCAGATCCATTAGCTCAGTACAAAATCACCTAAACTTTCTCAGTGCAGAGCTCTCCTAAAGACTTGGAAAAAGCCTCAAATGTCTTCAGCACAGAGAATATTTGACTAGCCCGTCTGCTCCGCTTCATTCTGCTGCAGAGACATAAAAAGAAGTACAAACACTTGTTTCCAAGACCAAACAAGTGAGATTTCTTAGGATGCTTGGGTAATGAAGTCCGCTGGGACATAGCGAGGCGCAATTAAAGGATGAAGTGAGCTCTCTTTCTCAGCGTTTTCTCAGTCTCCTGCCTTTTCCCTCGCCACCCTCTCGTCTAGGTCCCTGTGTATTGTCACTGATGACAGAAGCTGTGGCGTCACGCAGCCGCTGCAGATGGCACATATAAAACAGACTGGAACGGACGAATCGCTGACATAGGCATCGTCCGATTTGACAGAGAAAGCCTGGCCTGTCAGAACGAATGGGAAAGGTTGCAAACTGTGACAATGTAGTGACATAGCGTTCACTCAACTACGCTGCTTTACTGAAGTTAACAATGTCACTTTATCCGACACGTCTGTTAGAAATATCATGCCCTTTCATATTGTGAGGTTGCAGCACAAGGACGGGAGACTCAGCTGTTTATTACTGTATTTGTATGCAGGAAGGTGAAGAGAAGCTGTCAGTAATTGTGGTAACAGGTACAGTTCTTGTCCCTTGCGGCATTTGGAGCAGCTATTTCAAAAGTAAAGTATTAAATGTGAAAGAAGAAGCAGAAGAGGTTAATTCCTCAGTGTGGTCTGATGCAGACTAAAAGCACAAGTGAATAAGGAAGGCCAACAAGCAGCGAGCGCAGGTCATCTCCCTACAGCTTTGAGTTAAGCTCATCACACTAGATAGTCGAAGCACTCCAAATAACAGCAGAATGGGAGAGAGACCAAGCATAACGACGGAATGAGTTGAAATGTGTTTTTGTGGCGACCAAATGGACCCTTCAGTAGATTGACATTAAGAACCCAGTACTGTAAAAGCAAACACGTACAGCCTTCTTGTATTGTCACGGGAATGAAAATGACAAATGAAAAGCCATTTGCAAATTTAAAAGCTTGAGACGAGACGGCCATCGTGAACTGCTAAATTGCTGTCAATTCACACTTTTCTTCTGATGCATATTAGCTTTCTGATTGAGTTATTGCATTTAAAAAACCCACTGTAATTGATGCCTCTTTTCTCGTTGTAACCTGAGGCCAGACATAAAACATAGACGACTCATAAAGTTAGCAATCCATTTCCCAGGTAGTTTGAATCAAGAGGAACCATTTCAGTCTCCATTCTGCAGTCAGAATTACTCATGATGTGTTAATTAACATATGTGTGACAATTAATAAGATTACTCCTGTATTATTTCGCATAATTCTTTCATTTGTTCAATTATCTATACACATTCATGTACATTACCCCGAGCCTCTCTGCTCCGTACCTTACCCCAGGGTTATTTTGTTGCGCATCGTGTAATCCAAAACCGATAAGGCCGTGTGCACGTCCTCCATTTCCAACATTCAAACTTTCCCTTTCTCATTGTCAGACACCTACACAGGGCACACCGGTGTCCAGTTTCAGTGTTGCTAAAACTCTCCTGGAATGTTTCTTTAGGCTAACTCAACGAGAGAACACATGCAAGGACAAGGTAGCGCTAGGTGGAGGATTAAGAATGGCAGCTTGAGTTACGCTGCCCTATACCTGACATGGACTCCCTTTAACTGAAATTAAGTGGAAAATCTTTGTATTCAAGGTCGGGGAAATTCAAGTGGAATGTAGCCTCAAGGTTTTAGAGATTTAACGGATAGCTGATAGTGTGTACCACCTGGAGATGTGGCATACAAGTAAGAAACTGGTATTTTTACTTTAAATTTACACTTAACACTCCCATTTGGTTCGGTGGCAAAATGAATAGACTGCATTTCCCAAATAATTTAGTGCCTTCTTTGGGTTTGGTATGCATGTTGCCTCACACCATTCAGCTAACTTTAACTATGACTTATTCGCGTTATCTTTATCCATTCTGCATTAAGTTCATTTAAGAGTAACCCAAGTCTGCTAAACGGCTCTGCTTTAACTGCCTTTCTATGTTTAACTGTTGCCATCTCACGTCCCGGGAGATTTGCGCATACCCAAGTCCAAATATAGACAAATTCTAAATGGGTTCATGGGGCTGTAAAGTAGTTTGTAGATACTTGGGGGAGCACATAGCCTTATTAGTTCAAATAAATAAGACAGTTAGGACTCATTAAAATTTGCGATAGTTGAATTTAAAGACTATAAATACAATGCAGGGGGTCATGTTGCCATAGATTTCTAGCTCGACTAAATATAAACAAGTCTGCACAGCCTGATGCAACTCTTCGAAACCCCTCTGAAATAGTTCCTAAAATATACATGAAAAGAGAACGGGAAGATATACACGTACTTCTGCGTCGGCTGTTTGAAGCACAACCTTCATCTGTCAGCCTTAAAATATCACAATGAAGTAAGAAATAAAGGGAGGAAGAAACACTGAATGAAAAAGACAAAGACTCATGCATCAAATGAAGTTGTCAGCGCCACTGAGGCATATCTGTATGAGCAGCGTCAACTCATTCTACTATGGTGGGAAAAAATGACTCAAAAAAACAATGTTGAAATATGGAGTGCAAGGAAACACTACAACTGCCATTAATGTCTAATACGTGCTCATTCCTTTCCCACGCTGAAGTCTGTATTCCCCGAGGGCTGCCATTTGCTTTGCAAAATGCATGCATGAAATTCTTGAGACTGGCCTCCCCATGAGAGTCTAAATAATAGATTACCAACACAGCATCCAGTCTGTGCCATAACTTCAGCACGACTGTCTGGCCTCATTAGTGAGGCAAGTGTAAAAGATAGCCAGCAGTGAGCCCAGGTGATGACACTCTCTAGCCTTTGGCTCCAGTGGCCCACCCTAAAGAGAACATACAGCGTCTCTCACTTGCCATCCGTCTTGTAATCCGACTTAGAGCTGCTAAGCTTCTGTTGATGGCAAATGAATGGAGACCGATGTCGGAGGAAAAGATGGAGCCAAAGGAAAGAGGGGAGTAAGTTTGACTAAAGCAGCAGAGGAAGGAATAATTGGACCAAACTATGGCTTCATCTGTAGGGAATGAGTGAGGAAACGGTGGTTGGTTTGGGCCGTCTGGTCAGAACCAAAGGTGACCTAAGCCATTTTCCTCCACTGATTGTCCCCCGTCTCTCGCCTCTTGCCTCTCCCTTGATCTCTATTGACTCTCTCCTCTGTAGCGCCGTCTCTCTCGCCCTCTCTCTCCATGTCCGCTTCCAAATGGCAGTCATTATACCGGACATGAAAAGTCATTTTAGTTCCGCCTGGCTTCTTCAAAGCAGCTCGCTGTAATTGCAGATTGAGTAGAGGGAGAATGCTGGGGTTACACAGAATTTAGACATCGACTCCTAACCTTGCAGTGATGCGGGATACGAATGTGAATTTAAGGACACAGAAAGGTGCAAACATATATTAGGTTGCTAATCATTTCTGTGAGTTTTCAATGTTTCTTTGTCTGTCTGTATGGCTTGAGGGACATCATTCATGTTTGAACTGTTCTCTGGAGACATGCGGGGGCCAGAGCCTGTGAACAGACCAGATGCAGTGGATCCCATTACAGCATGTGTCACTTCAAGAAATATGGCAAAATAGGGGGAAAAAAAACTTCAAAATGATGAATAATCTTTCCACTATTAAATGCATTTCTCACTCGTGAAATTGTTATTTGTTGGTGTCAGTGCACTTTTTAATGGAATTCTCTGCTGCTTTTCAATCCAAATCCAAAAACTGGGAGACAACATGTGCAGCTAATCTTAATCACCTTTGTTTTTTGACTTTGATTTTCGGACACATTTATGCAAATATTGTGAGAGCTGCTAGTTCTAAGGATTAGTATTATCGTGTTTAAACAGTCTTTTGGGCCTTCTTATTTTATTTTTTTTTAGCATGTGTTAGAAATTTTACACAAGACGGTTTACAATCCCTTCAGGTCATATATACATTTTGGGTTTACAAGCTAGCCACCAGTCTGAGCAGAACCCCACTCCTGTGCACTTATCTCCTGAACCCTTCTATTTGGCACAGCAGGTAGCGTAATTGTTCTTGGAAAGGGCCTATCAACTGAAGGCTCTATTCTTGACTTCTTGTTGCAAAGACCTTTATCATAACACCCCATTTCTGCCTGGCTCCGGCTCTAACCACAGTGTGCTTCTGAACAAAAGTGCTGCGGCTAAGTCATTCCCATTTGATGGAGAAAAGACTTGGGAGGTGTGTGTGTACCCAGAATGGAGACTGGAAAATATGTCTACTGTACAACGACTCTCCCAGCCGTCCACTTCCTAACCCCCCCGCCCCCAAACCATGAAACACAAGCCCCCTGGCTCTCTGGCGAGCAGAAACAAATTCTAAAACTGTCATACTTTAATTGAAATTCCATCACTTGTGTGGCTGCTATTGTGGAATAATTTGATAAAGCTGTGTGACATGAATGCACAGAGCCTGCAGCCACTTCCATTTCTTCCCCAAGCTTTTATTTCCTCATTTCGCCAGTTATTCAAATGAACCTCAGTGGATTGTGCTCTCAGCCTCCCAAAAATTAAGATAAGAGAAAATGAGACAATAGCAAAGGCATGAAAAAGAAATAATGTTTCAGATTACGGCCAATCAGTATTAAGCCCTCAAAAATAAACTGTGTAAACCTTTTGTTGCCACATTAGAACTAAAAATGCAAACATATAATTAGATGTTACAGTTTTAAGGAGTTAATATGACAGGTCGTTAGTTACTAGGCAGGGGATGATCCAAAATGGAGGTCAAGGGCGGAATTCCAATCCTCTGCCAGTGCTACTAACCCCGATCCAAATCCATACCAGCATACTCCCTCCCCCTATGTCTTCACAACTGGCTACAGGCATTTGGCATCCATCATAGCTTCTGAAACCCAATCTGCAAGCAAAGGACAGCTGCAGCAGAAAGGCAGTCCCCCATTCCTGACACACCGGAGCCCCCAATGCACGCAAAGCCTAAAGTGGGACCACAATGAAAGTGACATAGTGGTTTGTATGTTAGAATTCAACCAAGAGGAAATATGAAGTCAAATCAGGATGATGTATCTTTTTTCAGTCACATCTTAAACTGAAAAGATTGTGGCATAAAAGAGGACAGACGGTGAAAATAAGAGCAACTAAAGGATTGAAGAGGAGTAAACAGGAAACAACGAGGACTACAGCCGCGTGCTCCACTGCCACATAATATGTGTCCCTCGCTCTCTGGCCTGACAGGGTGATGGACAGTAGAGGTGATTTTTGCCTGGGCGTGAAATAGTCTCCTTATTATTCCAACCCAGTGGCGACTTGAATATCAATAAAAAACTGCCAGCGTCCTCCTATGTGTAAAACCAATGCCCCATAGCGGTGGTTTTTATCAAGCAACCCACCCTTGACGCTAGTTATGCAGTACTAGAGGTTACGGGAGGAAATGCTTGCCAAGTAAATAAGTGAGTGAAGCGATTGAATAGGAGGGAAAAAACACAGTGGGACTTGGGCCAAAGTGAACCAAGGGTAAAGTCATGATCACTTCATTATGCCGCGCTGCAGCTCAGTGTTGTGCGAAATCAAACTGCTTTCTCATTTGTCACAATGCATCAAGCCGACCGCTGTTGAAGTGAGCTTGTAGTCGACTGATGCACAGCCACACACTGCCGCATATGCACATGTGTGCACATAATGCTCTGCTAACCTGCTTTTTAGAAAAGATGTTTTTCTCTTCCCAGCGAAACCTGTGCTAGATCAACTGTGGCTGCATCCACAGCCACTTGAGTCTGCCAGCCTGCAGTCAGTTAAGGGCTGTTGCTGGCACAAAATAAGGTAGAATACACCCACTGGATTGAGGGCAGACTGTGAGGGGGGTGATTGCTAACAGACCTTTTGGCACTCCATCTCCACTTCCAACGCAACGGCGCCTGATAATTGTGCTCTCCGTGTTTACGTATCCATTTTTGTAATGTAAGTGTTGATTTCTCATTCCACACTTGTAATAGAGGCCCCGGCCTTGAAATTCCTGAAGTAGTGCTCACACAGCTATACACACTCATTCAGGGAGAAAACAAACTTTTTTCCTTGCTGTAATTTTTAACTCTCTCACAGAAAGCAGTGAGTCAGAGCTCTTGTTGAGAACAGAACCTTAAGGTGAAAACACATAGATGGTGAGAAGGCCTGGCCTCGCTCTAAAAAGCACCTGCATCGGAAATGTACAAAGGCACTGTGCAAGTATATTCCTGCAGTCCATGATGCGTGGAGGCCTAAAATTTCACCTAATTTTGTTGAGGTGTCCGACAGATCACGCCAGGTTCAGGGAAGTTTGAAAAAGTACAAAATAGACTGCAGACGTCTTTCTAACATTGAGTCCAGAAAATGCCCTTTCCCTCCCAGACACTGCCAAAAATGTTGGATATGATTTTAGAATGAGCTTCAGGCACAAAAACACAAGAAAAAAGTAGATCGGCAGGAAAGCAAAAATGGCCCAACTCCCTCATAGGCAGTTTCTAAAGCCTTATATCATTTTTCAATTTAATGGCTTGCATGCCATGAACTGTTTGTATCCTACACACACACACAGACACACACACAGACACACACACACACACACACACACACACCATGAACAGGAAAAAGAAGCCTCTTCTCTCTCCTTTCATTTCCCTTTAAACATGCAAATACCTTTTGCCATTTGCTTTTTATAAATTATTTTTTTGAGAGTTTTAAAGATACCAGATTCAGGTGGTAGAAAGGATGTCTTTGTCGGTGCTGCTTCACACGAGAAACACTAGGCTTCCTTTAGCGACTTTGAATAGCAGCACTTAAAAGCCAGCACCACCTTATCCGTTTGGTCTCCTCTTTTGAACGCTGCTGTCGCAACAGCAAAATTGGAAATCGAATGTGTGGTGACAGCGTTAATTGTGCTGTGTCAAAATTGGGCAAGTGCTAATTGTTTGAGCTGGCCACTGTAAAACATATAAGACAGTGAAGTGCTGGGCTGTGCTCTCCCAGAGTGCTTACTGGCAGTATACTGGGAATTACTTGAGCAAACACACACGTGTTCATTTGCTTTAACACACACACACCGGAACAGTTGGCTGCCCCATCCTCAATCACGGTAATATTGCAATTTATTAGAATAAATTGCTTCCTATTGGCGTGGCATGGGCAATTTATTACAATGCATTCAGAGCCCTGCTGTTTTTAGCGTTCTGTTTTTTTCCCTCTATTTCTTTTTTCTAATATCAATTTCAAATCACAAATAATTAATTGAAATCAATACATTCAAATATTAACATTTTTATTCAAGTTTTACACGGCACTCAGCCTGTTTTTAATTTAATACATGCCCTATTTTGGAGTGAATACACACATACTGTAGAGTCCAGGCGGATTTAAAAGCCTCTCCACGGCTTGTGGCCCCTCTGTAACACAGAGCACTGTGACTGGGGGAAATGAGTCCCCTAGTGGCCTAAAGCACACACTGAGCACAGGTGCCTCTCACAGCGCCACAGAAACACGGTGCACTTTGAGCTGATCGACGGATCCCTTTCGTGACTGACTGACTGAGCGCCAGCTCGCCTTTCTGTTTTTATAAGTCAGCTCGGACAACTTTAAACCCCGCCAAAATAAAAATAAAGCAAGTGTTCTAAAAATAAGGCGCAAAAGAGGAGGGATCTCTGGAGAGTTGCAGGAATGCACTTTGAAATTCTCTATAAAGGCTTTCCACAACTTTAAAGGGCTGCGCTAAATGAACTGTATTTACATTTCAGTCATGCCACAGTTGATGGTGTGTTTAAAATAACACGTCAAAACTGTCCGACCTCATTAGTCTATTCCTGGCGTTTTATTGCGTTAAACTGACCAAAATGTGAGGTCAGTCGGAGCGCGCAGCATTTACCTCTAAAAACATTATTCTGACATTTCCTACACAGCTCGGCGTGGGTTTAAATAAGGGCACATGTTTGAGAATAATACAATGAGGCGTTCATGAAAAAGCTGCGTTAGTTTTATTCAAATGAGCTCACCTGCCTGCATCGCCAATTTCTCCCATTAGCTTAGCCTTTGTGAAAGAAGCATTTGACAGAAATGTCGCGGTCTTACCTTAGCTCCATTTTCAGGCAGTTTCAAACTCGGTCTCTCCTGTTTTTCTGTTCTGAACAAAGTCGTGAGTTTTTACATCCAATAGCAGATGACAGTCTAGTCCTGGGGGGCTTATAACGTGAAGGAAAATCCAGGTCTGGTCTCTCTCTTTTTTCCCCGTGTGTTGTGTTGCTCTTTTAGGCTTGTTTTCCTCGAGTTGTCCGTCAGCGGCACATGAGGCACGGAGGCGCGTCGGTGTTGCGCGTAGCCGGTAGTGTACGCTGTGACTGGAGCGCGTCTCGTTAGATCTTCATTGAATTGAACGTGGCGAGACTGTGGTTGTGTTTGAGAGTGGGACACACAGCGCTCACTCTCCCCCTAGCTCACTACTGTCTAACTCTACCACTCTGTCCCGCTGCCTGCCTGCCTGCTCCACTGTCTGTCTGTCTTTCTGTCTTTCTTTCTGTCTTTCTGTCTGTCACTTCGCTGAGACCTGAGCGCTGACAACAACCCAAGGCTGAGAAAAACTGGAGAGTCACACAGAGGCAAGCGAGGGACTGAGCGAAGGGAGGTGTGTTTTGGAGAGGTGGGGGTGACGTCAACGAGATCCCACTCTCCAACTCCACTGGAACAGCCCTCCCTGCCTCCCCTGCCTCCCTCCCACCCCGCGACTATTGCAGGAATGTGCACATGGACATGGCTATTTTGGAGGAAGATTTGTTTGAAAGAGAGAAGTGGGATTTTGTGTTGCTGGAGTCCGCTGAACCATTTTTTTGCCACTTTGAAAGAGTCAAGTGCTTGCCTTTTGATACTGGCATGTCTCCGTGACATAATTAATGGTGCATGCTCTCTTCCAGATGTACATTTTTTGTCTGAGGAGTCATTGGATTCCCAAAAATCTAAAAAATGTGCTAAAAGAAACTCACTCTGTCTTTTCTCTCGGCAAAGGTGTGAAACTAAGTGTCTTAAGAAAACATCAATAGGTCCCAGCCCCTGAAAGCCCCTAAAACTAATTCCATGGAACAACATCAACGTGAGCGCAGGCAGCTGCAGCTACAGTTGTAAATGAAAAAAGTTGAACGTAGCTTGAGGATTTAGTACTTTCCACTTCTCTTTATTTAATTGAGTAAATAGATTTGTTTTTCTTTTTTTATCAGACAGGCCTCCAATGTGTGCCTTTTGGAAGTATTAAGTTTTTTGAAGGCATATGCTGAACATGAGCTTTGATGTTCTGCATTAGGTACACCAATGTCAGCAGAGTCTACTGTCTCTGTATAATAATGTATAATGATACCATGCAGACATAATATTGCACAACAATGCATAAAGAAAAAAGTAGTTTGCCTTATCACACAGTTAAGTGCACTGCCCTCTGATGTAAGGCTACGAAATAACAGCAGTGCCCCCGAGAGACAGATGACTATGACCAATTGTGTTTTGAGAGAAGTTGCTTTTGTGGCAGCAACCCAAACCATCTGATGAACAGCCTAGCCCTGCAGTCACGAACATCTAGCATCCAACAATAGTCCTCTCTGAGACGGAGAGACAGACTGTTGCAGTCAGCAGATCTGTTTTCTTACCTGCTCTCAAACATGTCATGTATCTGATTGAGTAACTCTGATGGTGATTTATACCTGCACATTACACCAGCTCTATTTTCTAAGGGCAGAACACGATACAGCCTCCACATGCAGATTTATAGGCTACACAAAAGTGCAGCTTATGTGACAATGAACAATAGAGAAACTTGATGAAATTACTGTTATTGAACTATTGGCCTCAACTTCTGGCACCGACTGTGGCAGTGAGGGACTGATAGCTGGCTAGCTTTGTCTAGAGGCACTGTTCAACATGACTGTCTGATAACAACAATTGAGATTTTTTCCTCTTAAGTGCAGACTGAAGGTTAAAGCATCGACTATGTTTAATCACATCATTTAGGGGCATAAGTAAGTATCTATTGTTTTAGGCCAGCTGGCATTTACGTATTGATGATCTTTAAATACAGCTTTATAGTAACTGGATTTGCAGTTATTTCTCTCTATCTTCTCTAGCTCTTTCTTGTTCTTGGCAGTACTTGGAGAAGGAATATATCAGCATGTGTAAAAACACAGGCAAAGGTAAGATTTATCAAGCACTTGCAACACTGGGCTATCATTGCTGAACTTTGTCACCCTAAATGGCAGTAGAGTCTATAAAGCAGCTGTCCTTCAATAAGAAGGACATGCCACAGAGATCCAGCCAAGGCTGAGACACAGCGTGGGGAGTCTTTCAGTAGGAGTGCTGTGGCTGGGCTAATAGTCTACACATTGTAGTGCGACAATACAACATACAGTGTAGGC
This sequence comes from Rhyacichthys aspro, assembly GCA_036850595.1. Taxonomy (NCBI): domain Eukaryota; kingdom Metazoa; phylum Chordata; class Actinopteri; order Gobiiformes; family Rhyacichthyidae; genus Rhyacichthys; species Rhyacichthys aspro. Next base: position 7,012,331 of record CM072165.1, read on the forward strand.
CATTGTATTTAATAATGGATTCTGCCTTGAGCATAAATTGATTCAGACATGTATGGGGTCATGCAAAGTGTAGCACTGATTGACATTTGCTATGTAAATTTAATGCAAATGCTGCAAAAGATGCTAAATGTTATAGCATCCATATGCATTTGTTTGTTAAATAAAGTAGAGAACCCTTTGATGTATTTCTCTGGTTTCTACCTACACATGAACTCTGGAGACTCTAGACTCTGCTAAGTTAGGCACCTTTGAATGCATCACTGATCTCAGTATTTTATGTGAAGAAAGACCGTGAATGACTGTGATACATTTATCAGAACAATTATCAGAATTTCCTTTTTAATGATATGCGTATTATTTTTTCACAACTTGATTGAGAAGATGAAAATGTGATGTGAAAACACAGATTACTGTTGATTAGACATTGCTCTGTAGACCTTTGCCTAAGCTGTTTTTTCTCTTGCATCTGTTGAGTGATGATGTTTTTTTTAATCTCCACAGTGTCTCAGTTCTGGTCTTTTTGGCTAAATGTGAAAATTATGTTCATGTATAGATTACATGTCACAGTTGACAAGCACAGCTATCATTTGGTATAGCAGTACTTCGAATACTGAGATCTATACAATAGGCCAAAACAATGCTCAAAAGAGATGCTTGTTGGGTAAATTGTCACTAGTTTTGATCTAATTTTTCTTAAACAAAAGGCTGAGGTCAGTTCCACTGTAGCTCAGTCCCAAACTGCAGTATCAGCCCAACCCTTTACATTTGATGGGCTGACAGCTATTTTGTTGAGCTTTTCGTATGACTGGACAGCATTTCAACTCTGGATAAGTTACAGTGTTCTGATCAGTCTATTTTTAATCTAGCATGCAAAATGGTCAATTTCACATTCCATGTTAAGACAGACAGACGTGAAAACACAATATCTTTCACTGTCAATCTTGTTGTAGCCCGAGGTGCAGGCCTTTTCACCCCTGACAAGTCGCTGGCGCTTTACAAATGACTGTCAGTCAAGCCATTACTCTGGTTTCTGCGACCCAAAGACAACACAATGTATAATGCTGCAGAGAAGAGACAACTTGTCGGAATCCAAAAGACGGCCTGTTTTTTTTTCTTTAAGCTTCCCCACGCCCCGGAGTTGATGCATTTATAACCCCCACATCCCTCCCACCCTGCCCTGATCAAGTAAACCAGTCATCGTAAAATTAATTTCCCCATCAAGCGAGACCTGCGCTCTTTGGGATAACAATCTATCTTAAGCGGATAAATCTAATCCAATGTGTTGAGACGGATGGAGATTGACTTGTTTATGGCCACTGCCCAAGCAGTCAGGAGGAGGAGGAGAGTGTGTGTCTGCGAGGCCTAAGAGCCACAAATGCCAAGGTGATATTACAGACATCTCTAAGGCACGAAAAATGTAAACCAACACCTAACTGCAGTCCTTGGTCCAGACATCTAATACTTCTCTCCTTCTTACAACATGTCAGACATGATGGATTACAGCGTATAAAGACTTACTTTCATGAGCAATTAACATTTGGTCAAAATCCCTGCACTTTTTAAATTGCAGATGAAAAGAGAATTTAAGGTCTGGAGAGCTATACAATTTCAAGGGGGACTAATAGCCATCATTATGCACATGTTGGATAAAAAGGGGTTAATTTTTTTTTTTTTTTGGTCAGATGCCAGACAGCTGTATAGAGTAAGAGTCTTATAGGAGCAGCGATAGCATCTATAATTCACTTAGTGACCTACATAACTTTGAAACAATGACAGCCATGTAACGTGTCCTCAGGGTGTGAAGCTCTTCAGTGCTTCCTGACGCTACTTTATTATTGAATTAACCCTATTCAAGTTTCCAGCGCTACCTGCACTATAAAAAGGTGTGTATAGCAAACCCTCCATTATTAGTCCTAGTCTGAAATCACCATAGCTGTAAAATGCTGTCGAAAGGTACACCATGAGCTCATTGAAAAACATGGCTTTGCAGGGCCTTTTAACTTCACTGCAGAGGTCCACCGTTGCCAGCTATTACCAAAGGACTTGGCTTGTGGTTATACATTACTTTGAGCTTGTGTTGCTGCCAGCGGTTGTTCTTTAGTTATTAATTGTTAGAGCTAACCGCAGTCTGGTGTCACAACACTTGGACTTTAATTGAGCTGTCTACGTGTAAATTTATGCCGACAGCCAGCCCATCTAAAGGCAGATTTTATGGAAAGAATATGGACACCACCGACTACTTTGATTAAGAAGACAAGGTTGTACTTGCAGCCTCTAGCGTTGCACCAAAAAAAAAAAAAAAAAAGCAGGGCTTATAACTCCAGCATTACCCAGACAGCTCTGCCAGTTCCAGGGCAAGCCATGCTTAGTCAAGTGTCCCCAAATCACTGAGTCATGAGTAGTCAATATCACCTTATTATGATGTCAGGCGGAATCAGGTTGGTGATGGGGCTCGGGGATGGGACCTTGGTTTGATTTAGTTTAGTGTTGGCATGGGGAGCAATGAGCTGAAAAGCAATTAGGTCCATTAAGAGATCAACTGGGATGGTGCGAGCAGCCATGGAGCACAGCAGCCTACACAGACACTTCCAGAGAGGGAGGCTGCAGGAGCTAGACGAGGGCTGGAGCTTCAGACACACTCAGCGTCAACTCCTGCCTAACAGTCGCTAAAAGATGCATTTGCTTTTGAGATATTTTCTGTTCTCCCTGTCCCCACAATAATAGATAAAGTATATTTCTCATTGCTTTGTGCACACACCATAAGCTGGAGCATAAGCTTATGAACTGCCTAATATTTGCTTGTTCTCATTTGTTTTCACTGTGTTAAATACAAATCCAAGGGGAATACTCCAAAGCGAGGCTGTGTGATGATGTTCCTCCTCTCACTCTTTCCGTTCCTGTCTCCTTGCCTCGATTCAAATATCGTGTGTTGGAGAAGAAAACATGCTTTTTCCTGTCTGATCCGTTCCCATCTCCCTCCGCTGCCTTTCAGTGTTTTTATTTATTTAAATCTTCCCTTCTTTAAAAGCCTTATCCGTCTATCTCACGTATTTTCCATTATTCCCTCTTTATCTCCTCCTCTTTTGTTTCCATCCTCTATGTGTTGGCCCTCAAACTAAAACTGACACATGCCTCATTTCGGTGCATCTCCCTCTCTCTCCATCCATCGGGTTGGCATCGGGCATTTACGAGAAGCCACTCACCAGAGCCAATTGATCATGGCTATTGTTTGCACCGGGTCCTCCATTTTACAGTTCAGTGTTCATGAAAAGGTGCTTTTGCCACTCTTATCTGTCACCCATCCCCCCCACCGGCCGCCCATTCAAAAATATACTCCCCTGCACCTTCAATAATCCCCTCTCTGACATTTTCACAAGCGCACCTTCATCAATTTCACACCTGCGATGCCCTTCTGTGCCACCGCAGAAGGCAGTGCCATGCGGTGAATTGATAGGCTTGTGCTGACAAAGCTGGCATGAACTTCAAGTCAGAGAATGACGAAGCTTTTCGACTCAGAGCCAATAGGTATGTACAGAAAGTTAAAGAATATGACGGAGCTAAAGTGTCTCAAATGCAAACCTGTTTGAATCTCAGCTTACTCTTTGCTGCCCCCTGTAGTTGGCACTCATTTCTTACTCAAAGATGAGTCATTCAAATTATACTATAAATCCAACATTGCAATAAAAAGTGTGATGGAAAAAGCCATCCACAAGGTAAACACCCACTGTGCTCACTTTCTCCCTTTAGTCTTGGAAAAACAAGCCCATTCTATCACCAGCCAACTGCTGCATTTATGAGCGGCTAAAGTAATTGGCGATGGTGAGCAAGATCTCTGCCGAGGCGAAAGGTAACACATTCACCTCGACAGAGCCTTAAGCTAAATGCTTCATTGAAATTACACAGAGGCGGAAGGGAAGGAGGCAGGCGACGAGCAGAAGAGAGTTGCAAGGTGCCTCATTCACTGGCTCGGGGGTTTATGGGATCGCTCCCAGCTGTCACTCTGTGTAGTGAATCCGCTGTGCCGTAATATCTTAATTGTTTCAAATTAAATACTCGTAAAATGGCAAAGGAAATGAGTTTTTCTCTCTGGCTAATCCAAAGCAGCCCCTTGACTTACATCTGGGCCGCGCTTTAAGTGAGACGGGGGTTTGAAAGGTGCAATGGCTCCCACATGAGATGGCTGAGGATAGACTAGTGTGGAATTAGATTTAATAGGTTGTGAACTAGCAGACGATCACTCTCCATATGTGGCTTGAAAGGCCCTTGTCTTTGTTTCCCTTTGTCTCTAAATCTTCCTCCTTTCACACATGCTCAAGGGTCGGTGTTTACTTTGGTATGAGTGTGTGTATGAGGTGTGTGTATGAGGTGTGTGTGTGTGTGTGTGAGACGGCTTATCATAATAAACAGTCTAAATATCCTGTGGGGATTCATAGTTTCCTCCCATCTCCCCTTGGCACTTGTGAGACTAGGCTCATTCCGCTGCACGCATTCAAATCAGTCAACCAGCTAAAGCGTCCTGAATGACATCAGCCTCATGTATGCATGCATGCCCACAAATAATACACACATGAATGTTGGCATACAAGTGAACACTGTCACAGAGAAACCCACTTCAGTCACCAAGAATAATCGTTAAATATAGGCCGATACACTCAAAGTGCATACTCCACAATTTACACAGCAAATGTATGCCGTCACTGTGAGCACTAAATGACACGCTACGCATGGCATTTCTCAACGCCATTCCAAATGGATATCAGAATTTCCCATTAGCCCCTGTTAACTTGACATCTTCCCTTCCATTCTTGTACAAATACCAGCTCAAAACGAAGCTCCTAACAGGCAAATCCAGCAGACAATTATGTGTTATTACATTGGCAAAGTGGTTTTGTGGTGGGGGCTGTTGGAGGTGGGGATGAGAGGGTCAGCAAAGGCGATTATTGTAAAATGAAACACCAACAGAGAAGGCCTGACACCTCTCCACTTGGAAGCAGAGCTTGATTGGAGGAAAAAAACTAAATCACAATTATTTTCCTGCAATACAACAACAGCTTTCTCTGCTTAGAATGGTCTGGTCTCCTCAGTGTACTTCAACTAAAGACTATCGTACTGCCATCTGCTGTCTGTATCAACATGAACCTCTTAAATTAAATTTATACTTCAGATTTTAAATTAAGGAATGAACATAAAGTCATCTCTTTAAAAATGTAACAGTTGTTGTTTTATTTAATATTAAAAATCCTTCAGGAGATGCTGGGGTCAAAGGATCTGTCCCATCAAAACCTACAGAAAATTATATATGTTCATTTATGATGCATTGATCACGCTACATCTAACATTTACACTAACAGCCACATGCTTGTCAAATATCCAATGGAGCAATAACACTACAATTTTCATATGACTTACTCAAGAAAAATAGTGAATAAAACTCTTCTGCTAACTTTTCAAAATGCAATTTTTCCCGTTGGAAATATTTAGACATTCTGCATAGAGGTTTGTACAACTGTTTGACTAACCAAAGAGCAGAAATAGTCAAGGGTTATGGCAGATTGTAACAGCAGACTGTTTAAAAAAGCCATAGATCAAACTTTTAACATATGTTAGTATTTATGTTGGACATTAATATAATGACAGAGTATTTGTCAAACCAAATTTGTGCCCCCTGCAGAGACTCACATTAACATACATCTGTACATTTCCTCTGGGGAGCGCCACATGACTCATCCATCTTCCATTTCCACTGCAGTCCTTTTGTAAGTTTTCTTCATCCTCTTATGATTTTACATCCCGACCCATCTCCCTAAGGTCTACTCTACTCACTAATGGTCTCATTATTTCTATTAGGTACCTCATACATCTCTGAAATATTTCTGTTTACTTTGTGTTTTATCATTTTCTCCTCTGAGTTTGTTAGTAGCTTCTATATTTCCTCCCTCCACTTCTCCTCTGCCATGTTTGTGGCCTTTCGCTCTGTGCACATCTAATGGCTGGGGTGTAATCCACTGGCTAATCTGCTGACAGCCTGTGTGACAAGGCATTAGCTTTGTGTCACTGCCTACCATGCTGCCTCTCAGCGTGTGTGTCGGGGGCAGACTCTGAAAAGAGGCAGAGAATATGCCTGCGTATGAATGTGTTGTCCATATGCATATGAAACTCAGAACTGTGCGTATACGCTCGCTCGAGTGACAGGCTGTAAGTAATGTCTTATGTACGCCGTGTCAAGCCGATCCCCAAGCGTAAAATTGATACAGTGGCTCCTTAGTTTTTTGTGACCTTTCACCTCGCCGTTTTTTTCCCACCATTTATGTCCACTCGCTACTGTTTATTTCTGGTTGATAGCAGTTTTAATAAGGTCCAGGTTCAGGAGTGAATGTAACAAAAGGTCGTAAGGCTAGGACAAACAAAACGAGGGATGTTGGGATGCTTCACTGCTCTGATGGGCATCCAGCCATGTCAAATAGGTCTCAGTTTGTAATCAAATATTGGATTTTTAGTCATTTGCAGTATGATAGTTGGATCGTTAATGGCCTTTCTTTCAGTAGAAGCCATTTCTCCTTGTATGGATACATCTAACATGAAAGCACGCTGCTTGTTAACATGTCTACAGTCCACAGATTCATACAGTGCACCAGTTCTACATCCAGAAAATCAAAATTCAATAGCGGAGATTAAAAAACGTAACATAGCTTCAGTGGTTTACATGCAATGGTGCCAGTTTTGCGTTGCTGATGTTTTTATTTATGATTTGTTGGATTTGGTTGTCGTTAATACATTCAAATCTGTCAACTGTGAGCTTGTACGTTAGATAATGTGTTGGATTGTGACTCCACTGGCTCTGCACTAAAATCGCGTTTCTCATCTAAATCTCCAGCTCCACTACGGCACACGCTCACCTTGCGCTTAGCCACATTTCTCTCCTTTTACCTCCTGCGTCTTTCTTTAACGCTCCCCTCCCCTGTCTCCACCTGAGCGATCCCGTTATCGCCGCTGACCCCTTGCAAGATCTGTCGACAGCCGGAGAGATTACAGGCGCGGCCCAGAAACACTATGGGCTCCCCGTTTTGAAGCAGGCGGGGGGTGAGAAGAAATTGCCTGATCCCCTGATGCTGATAAAGTGGCCGAGGCTTTGGAGATTCAAAAAGGTCCCAGTTGGGTGAGGCCGACGGGTGCTATGGTCAACTTAAAGTCCACTTCTAATCACTGGGCTTTTCACAAGGGATAAAGGGAAGGAGAATGGAAGCTTGCTTTGAAATGGAATTAGTCCCTGATGAAGCTGGGGATAAGGTTGTTTGGCTTTGATTTGATCACACAAATGCTTGAAAGCTGTGAGAAACATGTTGGGCTAAATCTGCTTGGACTCAGAACATGTTTTTTAGTCGGGACAAAACACAATGAGGATAAAAATATCTCATCATCAATCCTTTTTCCATTCGTGGCTTTTACTTAAATGTACATTTTTTACAGTTAGATTCATAAAGCCGAACGAGAATCATTTTTTTTCTTCTAATCTTAAGTCTGTTGATTGCAACATAAATAGTCATGTGTTTTTTTGAAGTGTATTTTCATTAAAAATTTAAATTAAAAATAATTGTGAAGCAAAGATCTCAGAATCAAATAACACGGAGCCAACTCCATTTGATCGTCATTGTGCACAGCCCCCACTGCAAAGCTTTGTACAATTTCCTTTTCAGTCCCATGTTGAAAACAGCCCCGTCTGTAGCATATTGTAACCTTGCTTTTCATTGATCCTCATAATTTATATGATATGACTTGTATTGGCACCGCACTACTATGTGCACTGAGCGTTTTCCAGTTAATGACTCATAATCCCAAGGGAACTGTGATTCATCTCATTCACTCTAATTCCCGGCTATACCTCAATCCATTCTTCAAACTCCAGTTTTTGACTGTTGCTGCATTCTGCCATTCAAGTGAGAACACAGCACAATTATCATTGATTCATGCGCCATAAAAGCCGCTCAGAGTGAGGCAGACTCTTATGAAACAAGTCTTGCCAAAATCCTGTCACAGAGCGAGGTTTGATGGCTCACTCGTCCGTGGCCTCCGCATCATGTTGTCTTCACCAGCTGCTGTTTGACAGGAAGGGATTCTTCCCGCAGTGTGCAAAGACACAGCTATCAACTTAAGAGGCTTGACAGCAGCACACTATGGGGCCATTTTTCCACTGTAGTGTAATAGGTATTACTGCTGAAGCATCTGCGACTGACTAATTATCAAGGAAAATGTCAGATGTATCTTCCAATAACATTACATTTTGATGAGCATTGACAGTTTCAACAACATTCTATATATTTAGGTTTTATGTCACAATATTTATTCTGCAGTTTAACTGAGAGCTGCTGAAAGAGCAGCTACCAGAGCTGTACAAGAGAGAGCAGTGAAAAAAACAGCCTTATATTGATCTGCCCTAATTACACAAGTCCATAAAATTTATGGCTTTCAGGCTAGCCAGAAGCCACTTATATGGCATACTCAGTTGAGCAATCACAACTAATGGCAAGTGATCAAATGATATAGTGCTGTGCCAAAGAAAAACAGCACAGGACCATCATAGAGGGGTATAAAATCTAATCAGGAGCCACACTGCCAAACAAGACTGTCAGAACTGAGCAGCTGTTGCTGTGATACTCTGGATCTAAACACAAAATAATAGCAAATGGGGAAATAAGTCCGTACCTGTTGTTTTGTGAGACTTTCCAAAACAGAGAACATAACACCATAAAACGAGCGCGATGCTTTCAAGTTTGTTTGTTTTTTCTTGTGTATGCACGTCCTTTCAGTCAACTCTTCCCAGTGTCAGCAAAAGGTGCAACCACATTCTATATTGTTCTCAGTGAGTCCAAGACAACAGCTGCTTCATACAGACAGTAGAATTCATTGTTCCCCACAATGTCTGCCTGCTCCTTTGTTGGTGTGGACTGTGAGAGCAGGGCCAAGCTCCCAGCACTTAGTAGATCATCGTAATTAAAACATAAATTGGAGATATTGAGCTGCATGCACATGCAAGCCCAGGCTCCAGAGAGGCATTGATTCATTCGTGCACTTGGAAACAATTGCTCTGATTTGCACGATAAAATATAGAAGCCTTGTAAATAGAATCAATAGAAAACAAGCATACCTAGGCTTTTCAACTGGGGTGAAATACAATCGGACAAATACTGTAATACTTGAGGCATGTGCGTGGGCATGTTGGAGACCTAAATGCAGGGGACTGTTGTAACCCAAGGGCCACTTCACTTTGATAACGACCGCCTTTCTAAATGAACAAGGTCATTTGTTACGAGGGCTTTAAGGGTCCCTCCTTTTCCTACGAACATTTTGCGTCATAACAGCTCAATTTTTTCTTCAACAAAATATTTACGCTTTAACTTCACTTGATTATTTTTAGGGTTGTCCAGATACGAATACCAATAATTGGTACTTGCTGGAGTCTCTTGAACTTATACTGGCCTCGAAGTTTACTTTTATAACTGAAGTTGATAAGAGTACAGCAAACTCACAAACCAAACTAAAACCTAACTAGTTTTATATATATACCTGAACTAGTACATGTGCCTTCTGAGTTCATAATAAACTTTCAAAATAATTTTTAGCTGAAATGTAAATCGCAGAAAGATCATAGTAGTCCAGAACTGCACAAAACATACAGAAATTGCACAGTGTTAAGGGGGAAGAGCCAAAAAGCTTGTGTAATGGCAGGTCTTTGATGTGAATCTTGCATAGTAACAACAAAAGCCTTAGCCAACCCGATTATGTGGCATTTTTAGATACACTGGACATTAACCACTGATATGTGGACAGAGTAGTGTCTTCATCTTTGCCACATCTAAAGCAGCAAGAAAAGTGTATTTTTCTGCTTGGTGTGCATCGAAAATAATCTTTTTTTGGTTGTGCATTTCCAAAACTAATTGCTTCTGCTTTTTGTTGTTGAATAGAAGAAGATTACAGATTCTGCTCATGAGTTACCTGAGGACAGATCGAGTCAAGCCGAGCAGAAAGTAAAAAGGCTATTCTTAAACTATAAGTTAAAACCCGTAAATTCAAAGCAGTTATAGCGTGATGAGAACAGATGCACATTTGTTGCTATCTACACAGGTGCCATGTGGTCGTTCTGAGGGAATATTCCTCAAAATGGCTCTGGGCGTGCACCTGAACCCTTTGTTCTGCATTTAGAAATTTACATCTTGAAATGAATTGCAGATTTCAAGTTCAACTTTCACGGCAACAATGTGCCCAAGTATACACGTCTTTGAAACATTTGATTGTTTTGGCATATTTTTTCAGCCTCCTTTTAAAAAGTGGTCAAGGTTGAACACCAGAGCATAAGAGGGAGGGAAAGTGCAGGCTACAGCAGGCAAAAGAGGCTTCAGTGATGGAGAGTGGGCTGAATGCATAGAGAAAATTGGATGGGGAAACAACAGAGAGGGGAGAGAGGCAGGCAGACAGAGATAGCGGAGTGGCAGTCGAAATGAGAGAGGAGAGAAATGAAGGAGAGAGGGAAAATTGCAAAGGAAGGTGGCGGAGGAAGAGCTTTCCCTCACAGCCCTGTACTGTAACCTCAAAGCGGCTTTCATCCGCCTTCACATCGACAGCCGAGATGGAGAGAAAACCCCTCTGTAAACCCCACACATGCTCAGACAAACACAGTCATCATTCCAAATAGCCTGCTTTGACAGTAATCACCAGACTACCTTATGGCATCGCACCAAAACCCTTTTTTATGCAATTTGTTGCTACAGGCAAAAGCACCCCAAAAGCTGTCCTCTAATTGTAGCTGAAATGTTGAATATTGAAGCCTTACTAAGGCAAAATGTGATTTTGTTTGACTTTGTTCTGCTTCAAAGAAACACATTGCAGCTACATTCTAATAACATTTCTCTCGTTTAACTTGAGGGACACCGAGTACAACACGCAGAATACTTCATCCACACGCACAAAGCATGGATGAGAGTCGAGAGAAGACAAAAGAATGGAAGCGAGGCGGGCTAACAAAGTACGACGTGTCCAGAGCCTATCACTAATTATGCCCCCGCTGCTACAAACTGTTGGCATACTATGATCTGCAGAAACGAGCGACAGGGGACACAGCCAGACTTAAAGACATCAGAGGCAAAAAGACATAGTACGAAATTATCTCAATCTTAAATGGAGATTAAGCTTCTTTTTTTTTAATAATAATTTATAAATATTTGATTGTATCTACTTGATGATAATACACAAAGTCCAAGAATAAAAGACAACCACAACACTGAAAAGAATAAAATTGCTACTGATAATGTTAAAATCTAACCAAAAGCTTGTGAGGAATAAATACTGTAAGTTTTCAGTCTGGTTTTAAAAGAAGATGTGTCCATGGCTGATTTAAGTGTAAATGGAAGAGAGTGCTGTAGTGTTGGGGCAAAATGAAAGCACCCAAAGAAGATTTAGATTCTAGCAGCTGTATTTTGTACAATATGGAGCTTATTTAGGAATTTTTTTTTGTTTTGTTATTTTTTACTTATTTTTGTCAGTCCAAAATAAAGTGCACGTGAATATACAATACTTAATTACATGCACAATTATCTCTCCATCAGGTTTGGACAGCAGGCACCTGACCTTAGTTATACTCTTCAGATGATATAAAAAACACTTCTGGATAGGTTTAAAATATTGTATTGGACTGTGTATGGAATGCTTTTGGGAAAATGACATTAAAAACATGACATCTTGTATCTTTCTCTAGGAATATAAGGTTTCAGATACGTATCCACGTGGCATGATGTTTTGCTGTGATTAGGGAATGCTTGGATGAATAAGGCATCTGGCTTAAGACAACATAATGCTACATGTTGTTATATTTAGGGGCTGCCTTTTGACATTCTGCACAGATGGAGAACATTTACTTTGCTTTAAAGGAGGCCACACTATCATCCACTTCAATCAAGTGTTCTAGAAAAGTGTTTGCTATCACAGCCTTACATTGTGGTGGTAAAAATTGAGGAAAATGGTCTTGTTTGGTTCAGATGTTTTGAGTAAACATATCAAGCTTCCACTACACACTTATGTGGAAAAGAAGCTGTCTCCCCATTAACATAGAAAACACCCACGTAGATTTATGTTGTTATTGAACGACCCGAATGCCCACTTAGATTTGTGCCTCTGTTCTTCCCACAATGCACTATCGCACTGGGGATGATGGGCGAAGCTGAGATGCCGTGACATGCCATTTATCTCTGTCAGACGTGGTTGAACACAAGTTCTTATTGGCTGGGCAGGATTCGTGATTGCTAAAGCAGCACCCCAGTCTCAGAGACCATGCTAATTAAACAGTGGGGAGAAAAGTGCAAGAGGGCCTTCAGCACTCAACCCTCCGAGACTCCGTTCTGCTGCAGCTAGCGTTAACACAATCACAACGCCGAGCAGAAATGGAAACCGGGCTAAAAATGCCACGACCCATCTTAGTCACCTAGTGGTTGGAGCGCTTGGTTATTCAAAGATTTGATAAAAAGAACTTACCTTTCAGCACTCAAGCAACCGTCCCTGACAGTTCAAGAGCTGCAGGAAAACAAAAAAGTGTTAGATGATGTGGAAGACATTTTAATAGCAGCTTCAGTATCATAGTTATCTGCTGCCCTGAACACCACAGTTGGTTTTATAGTCTAAAGGCCAACTATTTATTACCCACTCATTACATTTGGCAGCCATATGTGTCTGACACTTAAGCTCTTGTAATTTTCCAACCAGTTACAAAAAACCCTGTCTTAACAACTCGTATTCAATCATGGCTTGAATGCGGTCTATCTCCCATGAACTTCACTGGAGCACAAAAAAGGACTGGTGAGAACAAAGGGGAAGTGGGAGTTGGAGGGGGCACTGAGCAGCTTTTTAGTGTAGTACTAATTAAAATATGGGCGGCACTCAAAAGGTCAGAGATTAAGGGGGAAAAAAAGGGAAAATAACAGCACATCACGGCTGATTGTGCTCGCGGGGCTTTCAAGGTCCTGCAGATTAATACCAAGTTCACTTTCAAAAAGCGCATGGAGAGTGATGGGAGAAAGAAATAGTATTGTGACTGATAAACAGCATATCTCCATGCTCTGCTCTCTTCCCATTTTTTTCCAGCTGGGAGATAAAATTCAGGCTTGGCAACGGCTGCCAGAGCAATTGATTCTGGCAGAGGAATATGACTGCAGAGTATGAGGGCTAAGTATCTGAATAGCTGCTGTCAAAATGCTGAAAGGGAATTTATTCCTAGTTTATATGCAAGCTATATCATGGAGTTACTGAGACTAAATGGCTACAGTTTGATGTACAGTTTGCTGCTATTTCACTGGTGTATAATCACAAGCTGTCCTGGGCACAGGCTTATAGCTGCAGTGCCTGCTTTCAATGATTGCACTCCCTTCCTATAGAATATGACAAATCCTTTTTCATAATGTGAAGTCTGTTGTAATTAACATAAACTTCAAGCTGTATTCTTACTACATGTGCAACCCAACACTTCTGATCTGATAGTGAAAAGTGAAAGTCTTGATTTCTTCCTTGTATTAGAGAAATGTTGCAAACTGGAGAGAGAAAAAAATAAGAAAAATAAGACCAATCGCCACACAAAGCTAGGAATGAGATAGAGCTATTGTGTATAATCCAAGGCTCTGCTAAAAGGCTTTCTGACTGGTTGGGAATACAGAAAGTGATTATTAGGTACACTCCAGAAATCAGCAGGTAATAAGACAGCCACCTGCCAGAGGTCCTACCACTATTCATAGATTTATGGCCAATAATTGACTGTGAATATTGCCTCGCTGGAGAAAACGGAGCCTCATACGGCTAGTGGCTTTGCAAAGGAAGGAAATCAATGTGTTTGCTTTATGCTGAGCAGTGTGAAGGCGTGAGAAGGGACTAATATTCTTCAGCATTTAGAAATGGTGAGAAGTATACAGGAGGGCTGCTTACCAGAAATAGACAGACTTGTCTGACAGGTGTCAGATTTAATGGTGCCCCAGCCTGTCTTTACTTGGCAGTATAAAAGATGGTAGGGTGACAGACAATACTGCTAGAGTTTCTACAGTCAGGTCTGAGATGGGATACGTGACAGCACTAATAGGATTGTTTTATTAAAATAACCTACATATATTTGCATCTTAAATATTCCACAGAGAGTTGCACCACTTTAGATTTAATTCAGGTACAAACGATCCCTCAACACACTTTTAGATTATCGCTTAAATACCACAAAAAATGAACAACTCGATGACCTTCTTAACACACAATCTGTCGACTCACAAGTGCAGCAGTGCAAGATTAGCCAGTCACATTGTGAAACTCAACACAGTATTTGCATGATACTTAATTTGAACCTCAGTTGTGTTTAGACAGTGATTGTATTCAAAAGCAGGTGCAAAGTCTTAGCTATTGTAATTACAATAATGGTTGGATTTGACATGCACAAAGGCATTGTAAAGCGCTATGAAAAGAAGCAGGAGAGCACAGTCGACTTTTGACATTTCCATTTGTATCTGTGACAGGTGATCAAGCCAGCGTAGAAAGTGATATCATCTCCCTCTGTGTAAACATAGTCTTGGAATATCAAACCTGAAGAACAGTGATGCTGTAATGCCTACCTAAATAACCCAGCTGATGACAAGACGTAATGCTTCATTTATTCCAACACTAATGTCAGTCTCTGACCTCGATCCTGGTAATACCCCTCCATCATATTTCAATGCTTTCACTTAACATTAGTCAATTCTTCAAGACTGGAGGCGTTTCTTTTCCTGCAGATCCTGGTGCTGGGGTCACTGTCCTTCTAATTTACAGGTCCCACCTTCCCCTCCTGATCTGTCGTATTTTCCCCCTCCATTTCGAACCTTCCTGTCCATTGCCCTCCTGACAGCCAGCCATCAACCTGGGTGCAATTTAAAAAGCCCTTCAACAGCTGCCATTCCACAGGGCTGGCTATCAGTCCAGCTGCCAAAGCCCAGACAGGGACTCTGCTGCAGCAAGCAACTTTGAGCGTCAGGCTGTGGTCCCCTCCAATTCCAAATGGACTGAAGGTGAAAGACTATTTCTCAAGGACTGCTTCAGCTGAACAGAGTTGTGGTTGAGATTCAAGGATACATCACGGCTACCTTTGTGACACGCTGATGCCAAGATGTGCCAGGGCAGCAAATGTTTGACTCTGTGTTGACTTATGAATGTGATCTATTGTCTTATGCGTAAAGACATAATGCTGTTGAAAAATAGAAGGGGATATCTGACATTAATCTCCTGCCTGTGTGCTCATGTGGTTGTGCTACAGCAGCATGTGCTTGCCTGCCTGTATGCTAGCGAGCACTGCGTTCATTGCTTGTTGAAATGTGCATGTTGCCTGAAACAATCAAGTGAAAATGGCTCAGGCTTGAGGCTGGGCAGCCTGCTGCTGTGCACTTCTCTCCACCATATGTCTCTGTCAAAAATATTTGCTGTGTGCCGAATGAGGGATGAAATCAATCCAAGTGTTGTTTTCCCAGTTGCTCCTTCTTGAAGGCAGCAGAATTGTACTGATACTTGCCAGATCAGCCTACATTGTCAAATACAACAACTGGCCACAAGTGACAGTTTTACAGAAGGGCCATCTGGTCTCCAGTGGCTGATAGTCATTTTAGTGGAGAAAAGAATGGATGAAGCTTTTTTCTTGTCTCAATTAGCAGTTGTGATGTAGACCAGTTGGAAAAATTTTGCAAAGATTAAGTTAAATAAATATAGGATAAACTGTAGAGTCATGAGAATGAACCTAGCAAAGGACTTACAAAGCCACCCAATCAGCAGTTTATGGAGCCAGAAGTGATTATCATATCAGTGAAAAGTCAGAGGTTGGAAACTTTAAAGGCATCATATATTTGGGATACAGCTTATGGGCTGCTGGTGCTAACAACAGTGACAGAAACATATATAGCATCAATGGACTGAACTATGGAATGACTGGATCTGTAGTGGTAGTAGTGGAGTAACACCAAAGTAATCTGTCTTCACTGTTATTCTTTTGCTTATACATTTGAAACGTGAGGCTTTAAAGCTAAGGCTTGAACACATTGGTAGTTGATCCCACATGCAGCCTGGTGACCATTGATATGGTTCTGTGTTAACGGTACAAGAATTTAAAGGCAGACACCCAGAAAAGAATACAGATGAATCCACAGAACAGGACATTAATCTGCAGAATGTTGCATTGATTCCTTTGTTGAAATAAGTGAGAAAATGCACTTGCTGGCCTCTTTTTTTTTTTTAAGTTGCACCTCCTCATGTGTTACTCTGTCTACACTGCCATAAGGTAAACCAACAGCAGCGAGGTTATGTCAAAGTGCTGCACCATTCAAAAGCACTCAAAGAATAAACTTTAATATAGTTTTACTAAAAGTTAAGAGGTGACATTTGCTCCCTGTAATATTTTCCAGACATGAAAATGGCTGATGCTGCATTCTATTTAGCAAAAAGCTGAATAGTGTAACTGCTGGTGCATATATGCTGCTAAGGAGCAAAGCTATTTTCTACTACTTGCCTCTGGACCAGCTACAGCTATTGTGCCGTGGACTCCAAAGCTGATGTCCGCCAAAGCTTTTAGCCCATTGTGTGGCAGCAACCCTTTTGCTCATAGCCACAAGACAACATGGACAAAAGCTCCAGTTGGCTGGGTCAGGCTGTGATGTACCGAGGGGATGTGCGCGTGTTTTGCATGGACTGGGAGGGGTAATTGTTGGGTCCATTAACATGAGAGAGGTGCTGTAGCTTCCAAGCTGCAAAATTGCCCAAAGCGAGTCGGCATTATGGGTAGGTATCTTGCCTGATCCCATTCAGCAAAGAAAGTTAATGGTGTTGAAGTGGGTCGTCTAGAGTTAAATTGAATCCGCTGCCAATGGAAAAGCTTTGATGTAGCTAAGATTAAGCAATTTGTGTCATTTTATGGGCAAACTTGAACAACCATCAGGCTTAGTGAGCACCCTTTTTTTGATTTTTAGATGACATGCCGTGAAATGCAAGCTCAGTGTCGACTATTTTGACATTTACGTAATTTATAGCATGGATTAAACACGTTTCATCCTTTTTACACACGCAATAAAGATTGAAGATTCGGTAATGCATATATTTATTTATTTATTATGGGTAGTTAAATGTATGTTTACTGGACATAGACTTTCACTTTTTGAACGTCTTCCTTTTCGCCCACATTTGCGAGAAAAATCCGAGATCTCCAGTGGGATATATCATTTAATGGTGGACGTGTCCTTCTCCTGCCCTTCTGTAATGGCAAGCATCATTAGTGAGAGGGTTAAGAGAGGGCCCCACCATCCATATGTTTCAATAATTACCTTGCACTTCTGTCAAGGCACCGAGAAAGACTAGGCTTATATCAAGCCGGCGAAAGAGATGAGAATAGGCTCTCTAATGCCGCTTCTTTCTCCTTTCCTTGTTGCGCTCGCTTCATAAAATTTCAAAAAGCTGAAGGTTAAAAGTACACATGTTGAGGCTTTATCACATAAAAGGGGCTGTGGGTCAGGCTTTAGCTTTGCTTGCAGAGGCAGCAGTCCCCCCCTTGCACTTCTTTGAGTGACACATTATTTCTCCGTAACCCCGCCGCTTCCATACTAACTCCTCTGAATCTCAACCTCCGATCTATTTTCTGCCTGGCTAGTCTTATGAAACTGCATATATTCTGTCAGATTACCCCCATCACATTCCAATACTGTTTAGTTCTCGGCTGTTTTGAGGAGCCGATTTGGAAACGAGGGGCCGAAACAACGCGAGGCGATGAGCTGATCAGAGACGCACTGTGCACCTTTGTGTTCCAAAAATCTAATTTGTGATCCTGTGATTTAGAGAGTATGCTTAGAATTGTGCTATTTTAGGTAATACATACAGAAAGTAATACCTCAGCTTTGAATAAATTGAACTTTTTACATTAATATTTATCATAGCTCACTGTCACACACACAGGCTAATTATAATTGCCTTTACATTTGCCAATACGCCATTATGATCCCAATCACGCTGCATAGAGAATAATAATTCCTTAAAAAAGTACATTGACCAGTACAGCAACTCAGAAAAAGATGATGACTGTGAGAATTTCATTTGCCGGGAAATTGCCTTAATGTGTCTATTTATTCGGAGCTCGAACTGGTTATGCATAAAAAGTGCATGACAGACAATCGCTAATAAAAACGTACAGCGAGGAAGGGTTGGAGCAACACTTGGAAATCCAGTTCCATCAGGCCGTAGAAGTTATTTCGTCGTATTGAACACTGCTGAAGCTGATGAGAATGTCCGGTGGCACTAACATCATGAAACAAAGTGTGGAGATGGGGTCCCGTACTTTTAAGTGAAATGTCAGATGACTGGAAAAAGGTGAAATGGCTCCACAAATGAATATTCTTTCACTAAAATAAGCTTTACATTCCAGTAATGCTGACAATTCCGGACCTTTATGCGAAGCCCAGCGGAGCATAAAAGGGGGAAATGGCAAATGTGTCGGTTCACAAAGTCTGCTCTTGATGACTGTGGAGCGGCTGCGGTGTTTGGAGCCAGATGACTAAACTGTCCTTGGCTACTGGAGATCTCACAGACGCAGTGTATTCAAATGAACGGCATTATCTTAATGGCTATCCTCTAATGTGAATTCAAAGGAGATACTGGTTAACACTGAATGAGTTGCTCTTTGAAAGACCATAAATCCAAACCATCGTGTTTCCTTTATTTAAGCTTCACACACAAGGTTTACAACATGCTTTATGATATAATATTGTAAGAAAATGTTATCTCGTGCGTTATCCATAATGTAATCTAGTGCGCCATGTTTGTACCTGGCTTCACTCTAAATGCATCCCACAACGTGTTTTTATTTGATTTATTATTTATTTTTTGATGCATTCAGTCAAGCCCTGTCCTGTCTACTCTCCCATGTATGAAAAATCTCCTAACAGCACACCACAAAAAGAAGTTACAAGGCTATTTGGATCAGGAATCTCTCCAGGCAAATCAGCAATTAGAGCCTAAGCTGCCTTGTAAAATCAATTTGGGCTTGTAGAATGTGTGCAGGTACAACACTGGCTGCCAACTCTTGAAGTGGGCCAAAAAAAGAGTGCTTTTCACTAAACTGTTACTACCCATGTAAACTCTCGCATTTAGTGAAGCTAGTAATATATTCATTAGCTACATTCGTCATTTAGGTTGTGATTTCATTTATAACTTTGTTGGTATGGGTCCTAAATTGGACTTTTGACCCTCTGCAGCAATTAGTTTTGACACTTTTCCAAAACTTCATCCATGTACTCTCTACTATGTCTCTGCCTTGTGGTAACTGCTCCATTACAGCTGCATTTGAAGGCAATAGCACAAGGCAATAACTAACATTTTTCAGTACAGTACTCAGTGATTTATTGAATTATTGAACTAAATAGTTAAAAGAGGTGTTTTACAAATGCTTTATACTTGTGTTTTGCTGTTTTTCTTTGTCTGTACGCAGGTCAAGATCAAAATGAATAATATATTTCCTGGCGAAAGCTGCTTCTTCAACTTTCAACGCGATAATTAATGAGATCGACATTTTCAATTATCTGTTTCCTGCCTTTACTCGGCTGTTGGAGTGCAAAGCAAAAGAACAGCTGGTACTTTCGACGGGGTAGGAAGACGGGTGATGGAGAACAAAGAGGGCAGCATCTGCCTCTCTGAAACGTGCCGTGTTACTTTTCCATCCCTATCTTTGTGTGGCAAAGCACCACCAGAAAGGGATCAACCGCTGGTGTGTAATGTATTCCTGTGCGGCGGTGGACTCGTGTCAAGCTATGCAAACATGTTGCTGTCTGTGCTTTATGCCAAAACTGAACAGTTGGTGCAGAGGCCTCTATCACATAAAAGTCTCTTTTTGGTGCAGCTCACTTCCTCTATACCATATCCCAACAACAGTAAATCACTGCGGTACTGTATAACAATTTCCTCGGGGTGCATGACAGATGTTAAAACTGTCCTTAGCGTACTACACTTGGAGCTTTCTAGACTTCATTGGCTCAACAAACACAGCTTCCCACAATAGCCTTTCAGAGTTAATGTGTACTAAAATATTTTCAGTGACAAAATGGGTCATGTAGAAGTATGGGGCTTATTTTTTTTACTTTGGCCAAGGTCAGTAGGTCTCTGTTGGCTTATGGCCTATTCTGCTGGGAGCTGCAATTAGACTGTGAAGCAATGTATCATACTGTGTTAGTCACCGGCTCAACTTGCCTAGAAGTACGATACATCAGCCCGGGCTGCACCGTGTAAAGTGTTTGGAATGCCACAGCCGAGCCACAGGGGAATCATTAGTTCATATGTAAATATGAGGAATAGATGCAGATTTCACCTTGCCCGCGTGGATTAAATGAACATGAACGTGGTAATGACAAACAAGGGTCACGGAGCGCAGCCACCGTGAATGCCTTTGGTTACTGTTATGATCCAGCATTATAATTGGAGAATGGGAAACAGTTGGCAAAGGTTGGTGCTAATACCTGCTGCTCAAAAGCATATCATGAAAAGAAAGCATGGACAAAGAGTAAACAGAACTAGGCAGCATTTTTACTTTTCCCATATTTACTCAGTGTGCACGGATGGAGTTGTTGGTGTGCTCCTGTGTAAAGCCGTGCCCTAATTTTCCTGTGATTTTTGCATGTGTATAGTTTTTGCGAGAGAAAGAACGTACCCCGCTGCGGTAAAATAGTTTCACGCTGAGATCAGTGGAGCGCGCACAGTTCATTGAATGCTGTTGTACGTTCACACTTATGCACATCACGGGAGATGCAACGGCTCATTCTTCCTCACTGGGCCAGAGAGAGTCAAAGATGTAAATATGAGCACTGGAGCATGGAAGCCCTGACCTCGGCAGGCAACTCCGAAATTATACAAGCCAGCACTTTCTTGTCTTTTCAAAGAATATACAGCGACTCCTTGTTTTTTTTGTTTTTTTTTATCATCTTTTCTGTCAGAGTAAAAATGATCACAAACGCCAGACAGTGACAGATCCACTGGAAAATGTTGTTCTTGTATTCCAGACAAGATCATATTATGTACGCTCAAGTCGGGAGATTTTGCTGTCAGCTCATCCCACTAAAGCTTGTATCCAAAAATAAACACTACTTTTGGTTTGTACTGTAACATCGGTGAGCACACAGTCCGTAGATTTCACATCGTCGAATGACAACCAAGCTTCTCTGTGGCCTGTTCAAAAGCAGAATGCGAGAAATGTAAAGGCAGAAAATTCAGCGTGACAGGCAACACAATGACACACTTACTTGACACTGGTGCTTTTTCTTTGGGCCTCCATGTCAGCGCATGTTGTTTACAGCAATTACAGTGCACTTTGTGAATAATAGCAGGGCTAAGTTATATTTTCTGAGCTACATGCGCCTTAAGAGATTCATAGAGTGGAATACAAATCACTAAACTGGCTTTATCCACAGTGATTTAGTTAAAGAATGATTGTACACAGTGTCCATGAGGGTTCACCTAAACATCTACTCCGAGAGAGTGAGAAACTCTTTTGGAAAATTGCTCAGCATAAATCTCATTTGGCTGCAAAGGGAAAAGTAGGAGAAAAATGCTCCATCAGCTTTCCCAGGCCTTTCAAAGGAGTTAATAATGTTGAGAAACCCAAGTGTCACACAGCTGGGTCGATGTATTCAGTGTTGTGTTCCTTGTTATTTCCTTCTAGGGTAAGGGAAAACTCTGTGGATTCTTTTTTTTTTTTTTTTCCCCTCTTTTGTTTCGTTATTTATTTAATTTTCACGCAGTCCGTACTCGCGAAGCATCCAAGTGGAACGTGCCGAAAAATAATTAGCACAATAACACGGCGAAAAAAGGAAACGCTACTTGAGGAAATCAACTGTTAAGGAACATCTGAGGCCGCAACAAGCTGTGCCTAAGCATATGCTCCTCGGGTGTTTTCAACAGTGCTCAATCTTCAGTTCCTGCAGCAGAAAAAAAAAAAAAACTATTTATGAGCAGACTCAGTCAACTTTAATGATTTGTCAAGATGGAGTGCAGCTTTGTTGTATGTCATCTTTTCACACGTACTTCAGTGTGGCTCATTAAAGTCTGTGCAACTGGAAAACATGTGTTAGCATGAGCTTAATCTCTTAATGTTACCAACTTAATTAAAGCCTGGAAAGGTTTGCTAAACAAGCTGTTCTTTATGGGGATCACAAAAGTGCCCACAAACATGACCAGAAGCTCTTGGTTCTTGGCTATGGAAACTTAATTAATAAAAAATAAATAAATAAAGAGCCAGTGTCGGCCTCTTTCTCCCAATAAAGACTGCAGATTTTTAATTATCTGGAAAATATGAAACATCTAGAGTGCTGTGAAAAGGTATTTGCCCCCTTCTAGATTTCTTTTTTTTTTTTTTTTTTTTGGCACATTTGTCACACTTTACTGTTTTAGATCATCAGACAAATAGATAACTCAAGTAAAATGCAGTTTTTAAGTGATGATTTAATTTTTTAAGGGAAAAATTTCAAGAATGAAATACTTTTTCACTGCACTGTATGTTTTTAATACTGTAAATATATCAAACATAAAATTAGTACACTCAAATGCACCATTGTGTTAGAAAGAAAATGCTGTAAAACATTCTGACAAACTTAAAAAATGCCACAAAGTATGAACAAAATGAATGAGAGTCACCTTTAGTTATAGAAATATTACACAAATTATGATGATAAGACAGAGATATAATACTGTAGTATCCTTTATGACCTCCTATGACACCACAGATACCAGAACTGTTTTTTTTCCAACCCACAGATCTAAAACACTACGGCATTGACAGCATCACTTACTCTAAATGCAACATGGAAAATCAGCCACCACAGTATGTCCAGTAAAGTTTTATGAAATCTCAAATGAACTCTGTATTTAGTCACTAGAGCAGCACATGTCAGAGTCACAGAGTCCCGGCGTCGTTAAGTTTACAGGACGGCGCTGTCAAAGCTCTGATTGGCT
Organism: Rhyacichthys aspro; assembly: GCA_036850595.1. Taxonomy (NCBI): domain Eukaryota; kingdom Metazoa; phylum Chordata; class Actinopteri; order Gobiiformes; family Rhyacichthyidae; genus Rhyacichthys; species Rhyacichthys aspro. The sequence continues at coordinate 7,035,341 of CM072165.1, forward strand.
TTAATCTCTCACCCTGATCAAGTTCATTCTGCTGTATTTGGAGACACTTTGTTGGCTAGCCCCTCATATAATCAGGAGTCCATAACAGTGAGTAGTAATTATCTATACCTATACAGTCCTCCCACACAGTCTATTCTGCAGGGGCTTACTTCAGCAGCTCGTTTGAATTGGGGGTATTTATACATGAAATTAAGGTGTAATTAAAATCGGTCTGGTGCTAAAGGGGCTGAAGGTGATTATGCTCATTTGCATAGTACACTGATTTTCTTTTTTTAATGCTGCCTCCACAATTATGATTGCTTCTTACATATTTTATTCTAACATCCATCATTTTTAATATTTCAAACAAAACTGAAACTCTGGGATGATTAGAAAAAGTGTTTATGCACGATAACATTTTGCATTCTTAATGATGCTCGGGGCCAAGGCGAGCTGACAAGACTGACACGTCTCTGAGTGAAGGAAGTTAAGCTGTTATATTTAAGGAATCAGGCTTTTCTCTTGAGAGGATTAAACTCATGTTTTGGAGATAAATTGTGAGAATGTAAGCAAGATTCTGGTGACAAGATTCAGTAAAACCAAATGTCCAAAAATAAACATTAACATTCCACTCATTCTTCAGAACCACAACATTATCTAATTTGCTCCATTGGGCTTGTTTTGAAGCAAATGGGGGACTATTATATGGGCTGCAGACCAAGGAGAAACTCATTACTTCTCACATTATCACTGGAAATGCGAGCAGGAAAAAAGCCGAGCTGTGTCGCATCAGTCTGGTCGCAGGCTAAAGCCTCGCGTCTCGTCCAGGTTGTAAATGGACCCCTCTCGGCAGATACACCATTGCATCCTAAGCCATCCCTGATATTTGGTGAAGGGATGTCATGACTGCTCCAGCTGTCACAGGCACAGCTGTTCACTTTACCCTTGAGTGAGCAGAGCTGCCTTCGCCCCGCGGCTCGATGGCGTGTGTGCGTACGCAGCCAGAGTGTGTCCAAGCGCAAGCATGCAGGGATACTGACAAGGTGCACTTGCAATGTGGCTTATTCCAACATAGAAAAATAAACAAGTAAATTAGCAGCTCGGAGGCTGTATGTTACCTGAAGATATATGCATCTCCTGATGTCATTGTGGTCAGTGAGGTTTTCGGATGCAATGGAATGACACATTAATAGTCACTATCATGTCATGAGCAGAATGCTAATGTGAGCCATGTGCTACTTGTCTAAAACGGTTGTGGAGAAAACCCCAGCAACTGATATATTTGATCTATGTGATTGATGCTTGGCCCCTTTGGCCTGGCCAAGCATTTACTCTGTCACAACACCATACGCACTATGACTCTGTACCTCTTGAGGTCTAGGTGTCCAAAGTGCTAAAAGGGCCATATTGATTACATACTGAAACAGTCAGTTATGATGAATGGACACTCACTAAATCAAATTCGGAGATTAATCGGCCAACGGTCAGTGTCATTAGGGCTTTGTGATGAGTGAATTAATATGGTGATTAAATGAGAGGTTGCTACTATGTCAGCATGTCTGCTCTGACAAGCTGACCCCAGATCAGCTGGCAATTGAATAAAGGACTCTTCATCATCTTGCTCCTATAGAGTGTCTCTGACCTTTGACTTTTCCATTTATCATCTGAGGTTTCCTTACACATGTACCATGTCATGGATAGAAATGGCTTTGCAACTGCCCGTTTGTCATCTCCTCCATTACATCACCAAAATGTAATTATATTTAACAACTTAATTTCTCTTTAATTAAATTCATTATCAGTCTTCATTTGTTCCTTCTTAATGTACAACTTCTCTTCTTTATATTTCTTATTTGTTTTTTAATTAGATGAAAACAGGATTGCCTAAATTAATACATTTAAAAATGTCTTGTGTACCCAACACACAGAATGCGAAAATACTGTTTCCCATATCTATATTGGTAGAGCTAATAAAAGTATTCTTGGCTGGCAGGAAAATGAAAATGCTGACAAAATCAGTGCACCCTACTGCCAAATGCACCAACACTGGTGAGCAGATTTGGCTCATTTCACTAGCAACTAATACATCTACGGGCTCACATGTATAAGCACGCTCTCACTCACGGAGGCAAACCTACAATACACTGTGTCCCTGTGACCCTCATGCTCCATATGGTCAAGAATAGGGCAGTGAAAATAAGCACACAGCTCTGTGGGTGACTGCAGCTTGGCAGCAAGCAAAGCCCTGAGGTCCACTGTGTTGAAGCAACACACTGATGGTCGGTACAACACTCTTTTCCGTACCACTGCTCCTGTCCTGCTTCATATACTGTAGCAAAGGGCAGAAATATGCTTGGAGTGAAAACAAAATACAACCATGTTTTTGTAAGTGGTCCAAAAAATAAACTACTGAATTGGACTGCAGTGCATTCACAACATTTTAGAGCAAAGCATGTAGCCTGAATGTGTTTGTTGAGGAGGATAAACAGAAAACTAATGCAAAGTTTGTACACCTCAGTCACTGTTCATGGTTAGAAGAGTTGTGTTTGTTGATGTATTTACATTGAGCCTTATCTTCTCTCTCAGGTCACCTCTGGAAGACATAGTACGGTATATATAATACTATAAATATTCATTTAGTTTGGGTCTGGGATACTTTAAGTAGCCTATTTTATGATTCAAAATTCAATTGAATACTTCACTGACTTGATGTAAAAACAATCAGACAAACGATATCCAGTATGAGACCTTACCCTGTCTGGGGTCTGTGCTGCCTATGGACAGTTAAAAGCTCCCACTTCAGTTAAAATGCATGGAGATAGTCAAGAAGCTTGTCTTTATGTAATTTGTGCTAGTGCTTGTGCTCCAGAAAATTTTTTCCAGTGTTACAGTACAGTTTAACCAGTGGTAGCTGTACACTCCACTTATCTTCAACTACGGGGGCCTGACCTGTCAATCCTGACAAAACAGAGACACAGGGTGACCTCTAGATGTTTTGATGTGTGAAATAATGTTATTGTGGTACAATATTTACAGAGAATGATTGGCCGTTCGCATGTATTCATATCTACCAAATGGGTTCTTAATTTGAGCAGACAAAGTCCCCTAGTGGGTCACACTACAGCATAGTTACCAATGTGAACGGCACAGCACTCAAATCCATTTTCCTCTTTGCTCTCTGTGGGCCCTTTCAAATTGTGTTTGTGCCCCAGGGAGCACTTACTCCACTTTTGCTGACCTCTTTGTCCTTAACCCATAAGCAGATTGGACATATTGAAATGATAACTGCTTTACAATCTGTGGTCAACTGAACAGGACACACTTTTCAAAAACCCCAGTGGCTCTCAAAGCACTTAACTACAGCTTCCACAGAGTTTTAGTCGATTATCGATTTGAACGCACAATGAATGCAGCAAATGAAACATTGCAAGAGAATTGCTTCTTTGGACTTTATTTCAAGAGTGTCCTGTATGTTCTGGGTAATAGACTTCACTATGTGGCATGATGGCTTCTGCTTCTAAACAGTAAGAGGAGACGTCTATCCAAATGTGTGCAAACTTGGTGCCAGTATGTAACATAGAAAGAACAGATAAAAACCAGTGCAATCATTCTAAAACTTTGTGTCATCTGCGATTGTAATTCAATTACTGTACCACCAAGGAGGCCTGGAATCTGTTGCAGAATGGCTCGTTACGACTCACTGCTTTGGGTAATGGTGTTTTCTTTGCTCGCGAAATGAAATATAATATCATTAAATAGAGATATGTAGAATGAAGTGTCGACAGATCCATCTTGGGTGCCAGCTCAATCTGTTTGTGGGTGCTGAGTGGCTCCCCAATGACAGATCCAGCTTATCATTGAAACATCCTGCTTCTAGAAATACAGAGATCTGCCTCATCCAACATTTCCGAGATTTATAGCTGTCAATATGTAGAGGCAGGAACAAAGGCAGACAATTAGGGGAGATCCTGAGGAATGCTGAACAGTCTATTACTAGGGATTTGTTGTGAAGATGGAGAGCTGCGGCAGGATACAAACAATTCCTAGTAATCCGTATGCATGAGGGTTGACTTGGTAAATTCTCACCTGTGATGGGATAAAATCTCTCGTCTGCGTGGCTGTGACTGAAATAATTGACAAGACACAGTCCTGGTTTGGAGTGTTTGCACTCAGCCCAAAGACAATATTTGCAATGGTGCTGGTACTTTAAGCTGCAGATAACAGTTTAGAGGGCTGAACATGGGAAAAATGAAGAAGAGAGGCAATAAAAAGGAGCTTTGATGTTGTCATGCATGATTGTATGGTGGCATCCTCAGGCTTGTATCGACTGTTTGATTTAGAGAGAGTGGCAAAACGGAGAATACAGATGGGAACTGGAATGATTTGGGACAGGGCGCCGAGAATTAAAATCGCTCTGACATTCTTTATCTTGGTGTCACTTGAGATACTTGAGACAAATGCTTCAGATTTAGTTTCCTCAAATGTGGCACTGTGCTGAGATAATTAATTTGCTTTAAAAATTGGCTGCCTGCCATCCAGAAGCAGACTATAAAAACGTGTTAAAAAGCAATTAAAAGAATGTGTACAGCTTTGACCACCACCACAAACAGTACTGTCCCTTTCCCCTTTATCTAAAAGACGCAGCACACATACATCCTCATCTTCATATGTAATAGATTTAAAAACAGATTAGTTACTGGCCACGATGAAGAAAGATGGATCATAACGAAGCCGGAGTTTGGCAGTGGCTGCTGATTCTGGTGGCACTCACCAACAGGCCAGGTGTTGTATGCCTCTACTGCAGTGGGCCGTTCCAAATGCCTATCCGGGTTCAGCACCTGAGCTCAGGACTGAAGAGCCACACAATACAGGCCTGTTCTTCATAGCTTCAGTCAATGGATCAGGAATGAAGGCACTTAGTCAAAGGTGACAGATGTTTCTCTATATCAGGCCTTGGAATTAAATAAATAAGCACAAGGGCAACAAATGAGTTGTATCCGCCTCGTGCGGTGGGCATCTGTGCAACAGACTGCCTCTTGGCTCAAAGCTCTTCAAAAAAATCTCCAATATGACAATCTGATTTAAAGAATATTTGGAAGAGTAGTGGATTCTTTTCTTATTATTTATTTCCAAAATAAACTAAATATTAAAATACAAATGCATTACATTGTTGGGTATTGCATGAGTCTATAAAACACACTATATGAGAGTGGCTCTCATTCCTCTCCTGGGATCCAGTGTGTCAAAGCATAAAAACCAAACAAAACAAGCTTATAAAGCAGAGAGTAAGAAATGAAGGAATGCTGCAATGTGCACCTTGAACTCTAGATGTCACTAAATCAAACACATTTCACCTTAAAGACAAAATGACAAACAACATAACGTGACCTTTCGAAAAAGCAAGCCTCTTTGTGCTGCCTTATTTCCTTTCTTGCCTTAATGTGACACAGTAGCAGTCTATTGTACATTACACTTGCAAGTCATGCACATTTGACTAAACACAGCTCAGAGGCATAATGTAATCAGGGAAGCCATATTCTTGTCGCACAGAATACCCAATATTTTATAAAATGAGATTCAGCGCATTCTCATCAAACCCCTGGAATGAAAGATGAAAAATGTTTATAGCTGGGGTATTTGCTAGAATAATACGCTCGCCAGGTGAATAATCACACTGGCTGGAAGTGACAAACCAGTGCTGTGCTGTAAATAAGATGGGAATAGGACTGAGGGAAATGATTATTATCCCTTTAGGAGGCTGCTCTGCTCTTACTATTCTAAAATATACGACTGGGACTTTGAACTAAGGCAGGCTGGTCTCAGAGCTGAAAAGGGTTTCAGATGAATCACAACTGAGATGACACACATCCTCAAACACTTAAGCCATGTTTGAATGTGATCTACAAGTGAGTGTTCAAACCGTGGGCAGGTTCACTGACGGAGGATGGAGCTGAGGTCGGTTTTAACAGTTGAGCCGTATTAAAAGCTGAAGCTCATAGTCATTCTTTAGTCTTACATCTGTGTCCTTTTATATTAACAAACCCTTTTTATGTATATTTCACCTTCATTAAAACATAAGAGTTTAGATGGATACATAACAAGCAACATACATAAAGGTTTATTATATATTTATTAAGGTCATTTATAGAATGTGAAAAGATTAAGAAAGCATTGCACTGTACAGTAATATATTTGAAGACATTTTTACTATTGTCTACTTTTATATTACTCTTTTAATAATGACAGATCCTTTTTCTCTTTCTTTTTTTTTCTATTTATTTTTCCTGGAAAGTATATGTTGCATTACTTTAAGAAAGAAACGACAACAAAAAAAGACAAATAGATGCAAAGTAATATCATATTCAAATCAATTAGTTGTTCAAGTTAATCCTTATTAATATTAATCATATTGATCCAAAATATTGATTGAGAGGTGACCACCCCGTCACAAAATTCAAATCCAAAGTCCCATGGATTACATTGAATAGTCTTTCATGTAAAGGATGGTAGTTTTTCATACCACAGACTTATTTTTGCTGTATACAACATACTCGACATAATCTTACTTTCTCGAATAGACAATTAATTAATGCCAAGTAGTTATAGTTTTGGATCCAGTGGTTCTTTGTAACAGAACAGATGACCAGAATAATGCAATAAATGGACATAAAAATATCATTTTTTATCATTTTTCTCTGGGGTCACATTCAGATACCCATCCAACCAGGGGCAAGGATTTATACAAATATTCATGTACATTTTCTGGCATGTCACTGATATCTTCCGTCATGTATGACAGAGCCGTGACCTTCAATGTTTATAATGAACCTGAATCACAAGTTCCCACTCCTTAAAAAAAAAAGATGGATATGCTTTTAAATAAACTTGTGGTGCCAATATTAAACTGTGGGTGAAATCTAACATCTATGTAAAAATAAAATCAAAAAAAGGCCAGTCTGTCACACTGAAGAGGTCAAAGAAATCAAGTGAATCCAAAAGCTCGGTAATACCTCTAGTGGGCTCCATTTCTTAAAGCAGATAAAGTGTGTTGTTAGAGTAAAAAGAAAAGCCTTGTTTCTCATTTTGTGGAGGTTCCATTCAGCTATGTCTGCCTTATCTTCCATCCACAGCCAACTGTACGGTCCAGCCCTGCCTTGATACGACAAGTGTAAGATAAACTTGACAGATCAACTTTTTCGATAGTCACCAAGCCCATAAACAACTGAGGCCTCTAATCTGATAATCCACCAATGAAAGATTAGGCGCGGGGAGTATTATTGTGTTGTCACTCTTGCTTACGGGGTCACATGGGCTTTAGCTGCCAGGGTTAGACGTCCCTCTGCAAATCTAGCAAGGTGTCACATCTCAGCAGGTGAGGTGTGGCGATAAGACAGACCGGGGGATATTAAAAGCGACAAACTGCAATTATCACAGGCATTAATGAGAAACAAAATAAGTAAGTTAGACTGGAAGGGGCGGCCTGCGATTAGAAAGTGAAAGGTCACACAGAACTGCACCCATAAACAGTCCACTCCGTTCTTTAAGAGCTATTAATACAGGAAAGTATGTCAATATATAAAGCACAGAGAGCACTTTCACTTCCCAAACCTGCATTTTCCAAGCAGATATTACCCCGCTCCTGCATATGCTCAGTGCTATCTCATGAGGAGAGCCTGAGAGTCAGAGTAATTCAAACATTCTTCAAACTGCAATTTATTTTCCCTGAGTTGTAATTATGGTCTATTAAAATGCAAATGATGTCAATGGCAGAGCAGCGCTAATCACTCAATGTCTGTTTATGGGCAGTAGAGCCACATTAGAGGGAAACTCGCAGTGTGGGAGCCGAGATGAACGAGATCCTCTATCTGTTATGGATCCGATAAATGAGACCCCATTCTAATGGACGTCGTGTGCGTTTGCTAACAAAGTGGAGAGATAGCCTTACCGTGTAATAAAAATCATGCGTGTGCTCGCCGAAAATCAGGAAATAGTCAAATAAACAACTGTATACTGTCATTTCATTTTCCATCAGTAAATTAGATATAGCTACTAAAGTATGCGATTAATCATTTTAACATAAGAGTACTCGGACTCTTCCACTCAAAGCTTACAGATGACGATAAAGCTTGCATGCATTATCACAATGTTTTTTTCCATTGGAGTAAACAGGTTTGTCAAAACGCAATACCCGGTGATATTTAGGGTTTTTTTTTCCACTCACTGATGAAAGCAATGACAAAATAATACAACAAAACGGTAATAAAAATGTTGCATTATTCAGTAACAGTTATTCAGGGATATCCCAACCCTCTATAACTTCACTTTTATATCACAGTAAATTACTATGCCATCTTTCCAACACAGCAATCATTTCTGCTACAATAATAACCCATTTTTGGAATAGAAAATGTATTTGATCAATACACGATGCTCTCTGATGACTGATGAGGAGAAAATCGTCAATGCTGATTATGATACGTACCGATTTTCAAGTGGGAGGAGCTCCAAACCTACAGTGAATGCACAAGATCAATCGTAATTACCCATATTTAGTGTTTTATTTATAAGCGTGTAGCCACAGGCAGAACATGTACATGCATGTTAAACCCCACGTGATGTCACTCCGTCGGTCATGGCATACTACACAAGAGCTGCTGTGGAATAATGAATAATATGTGAATTACATCCGTGTTGCAAGCGGGCTTACTTTATGTTCTCCTTTGAGCTGGGTGTGATTTCAGCACTCTGCTTTTTTATCCTGTGTCGGGTGTTTACACATGTATGTTCGGTGGTCCCCATCACCTTTGCTATGCATTACATCAAGCCTTGTGGGGATTAGGCTTATCTGTAGTACGGTTAACCATACGCCGTGACAACAACCTCATGTCCCCCTTATCAGGAGGTTAGCTGCCGAGACAACATGGTGTTATTAATAATCAAAACCCTTTGAACTCTTCCCAGAAACATTGCCCAACATTGCAGGATCCTGACTAAAATTATATGAAATGAATACCCAAGCACTGCAACAATTCAAAGCACGTGTATGGCAGTAATGCGGGTTTATATTTAAATAGAGACTCTTGGGTGCATGCTTTGACACTTAATACGAACATACTGGTCCAGTCATATATAGCAAGCAAACTGCAGCCCTACACTTACACTGAAAATGGGCTAGACTTTGTAGTGCTTTTGTAATCACCGGTGTGAGGATTTGTGAGAATATAAACAGCACTTTCATTAGATCAATACTGTCATCCCTCCTCCGTCGGCTCACATTAGGAGCACGAGCTAGGTAATAATGGAGGACTGGTCGGACACACTCTGTAGCATTCTGTTTGATCATAAGGGGTGGTGTCCCCCAGGGCGCCGTCACGGGTCCGCTGATAAATTCATCTTTGAAACTGTCCCCGTGGGAGCGCGCCAATGAGTGAGGGACATTGACTTTTCATTAAGGAGATCACCGCGTTGGAAATTGAATTTATTTTGGGCTTAAGAACATAACGGCGCTGTTTGCCAGTCACCCCCGAAGGCCGCCGGAGAACGCCGATACACCGAAAGCTGATGGAATGTTTTGCTTGACTAATGACGCTCTCCTGTTCCCTCGGGTGAAATACATACAGGTGTCAAGAAGTAACATGCAAAGTTAAGGACTCTGCCTCTAACACTGGAGAGAGTTCTTTACACTAGGGTGCTTGATGCTGTTAACCTACTTTGAAATGATGATATCAGCCTTGGGCACAGTGCGGCGTGAAGTGTGAATTTATAAAATGCACAAGGAGTCATTGACACACCCACATCGTTTTCGCGGAACTATAAGTAGCAATTATGTCGGCGTGTGATGCTGCTAGAAGGTGCAAAAGAGATGACTCAAATCATAAAAGCAAATATAGCTAGCTATTGAGCATAAATACAGGTGTTATTGTCCAAGAATAAACACCGACTGTGCTTAGTTGTCCTATAAAATATGTGAACTTAATGGGCTCATTACTCCAGACGGTATATTATTGCACTCGTACAGTTTCATTACACTGGCTTCGGCGTTATTTATAGTCTGCTTTTTGCCACGTGAATTCACGAGGCTTCAGCGAAATATCAAGGGTCACTCGCCGTCACTGTACAGCCCCTTGCTCCTATGCAAAGCTTTAACACCCTGCTGTAAATTTCATCAAGGTGAGCTAAAGTGTTTACCCCATTAATTTATTTCAGCTAAAGCCAGAGCGCTGACCCATAAAATGAGCTAAGATAATACTGACCTTAACATGGTCTTCTGCACATGGAGGTAATTGCTAAGGCTCCAGATCAATCAATATTGACTTCCCTGTTTTTTTTTTTTTTTTGGTTTTTTTTTTCTTTCCCACCCTCTATTGCTTGAGCTGAATGTGTAAAATTGGCTTTGAGAAGGATGGAGAACATATCCCTGAGAGTTTAACCTTTATCTAGCTAACATGCTCACTTATCTGTACAATTATAGATTTTGCCAGTCAAGCACTGAAAATCTGTTGAGTGTTAAAAAGCTGGGGAGCACGGCTAGGCTAATTGCATGCGGTGCGTTTGAGTCGCGTCCTTAAGTAGAATTAAAACATCCAAATACCACAGCACATGAGAAGTCGTTCAGTGTCGCAGAGGCTCGTGTGTTTTGTCATCTGTCTCAACAAATTTAAAATAGATGGCATTACAGCGATAAACGACTGTGAAAACGAGTTTGCGGGCACACAAAAGCACACAATCCCTATGTACTCTTAGGCGTTCGATTTCTCTTTAATTTTTCAAGGTAAGGGCACATAGACTTAGCAGACATTTCCATCTTGACTTGATAAATCTCACAATCTTCCTTTCCTTGCCACACTGAAGTAATTTATTTTCTATCTCTCCAAGCTATATTTTCCAGTTAATATTTCATTTTTTTTTCATACATCCTGACAAAGCATGCCACAAGGGATGATAAGAATTCAGAAACCTTTGCACTCTCACTCGAGCTACAGGATTTACCTTGAGAATATTTCCGAAGATATACGACGTGTAAAATCTTAAAGCGGTGCACTTCGTACTGCTTTTGTCATTGTTCAAAACATTTACGTCGAGCGGTGTTTTTAATGTCGTTGATGAGCACCACAGGGTTGCAACCGGCGTCGAGTGTCTAATGAAAACGGCGTACGTACATTCTTCAAGCGTGTTTCCCCCTCAGGTAGAGATCACAACGACTGTCTGACTTGAGTTGCTATTTCTGGAGTTCTCAAAACAGTGAATCCTGATTGTGTCACTCAGACCTATTTTCACGGCCGCCAGCTAAACGTTTATCATTCACCGAGGCGCTCGCTTTCGACTCAGGATTATGAGGAGCAAATTCAAAGTATTAGTGGCTTTGTGAGGGGTGAAAAAAGAAAAAAAAAAAGCGGTCGATCGCAGTGATTTACAAAGCTCGCTTGTATTCTCCGCAGCCGAGCCAAATTACATGTTCCTTGAGTGATGGGTAGCGCTATCCTTGGGGCTATTCAACTCGCCCTTAATTTGAATTTGATAAGATTTCTTTTGGAGACATTGTTAGGCTAATGTAAATTTGGAGGGAGGACGAAAGCCTACTGCTGGCTTAACTTTGATGAGGTGTTAATATCTAATATCAAAAGCAGATAAAACCCTTATTAGCCCCAGTGGTCTTGCTAGAGTGGGAACTTATTACACTGAGGAGATGAGTGGAAAGCAGATGAAGTAATACGACTGCGGCCGGCTTTGTTACATGTCCTTAAGCTTTCTGACGGGGTCAACTTAATTTTGTGATTTAAATGCTGGGGGTTTATAAATTCAGACAAGCTGACATTGTTTGAGAGATCTAATTCAGACACTCATTTTTCATAGACTGCAACATCTGGGGGATTACAGTGTCTCCAGCCAGAGGCTCTTTGATAATCGCTTGTCATTTTAGCAGTTGTATGCCCTTCCCAGCTTTGGCTGTTTCTAAAGGTCTTTGGTTCAATCAAATGTTTGTGAGATTAGTCGCTTGCACTCCTTTCAAGAACTATTTCCGTGTGGGTTGGGTTTTTAATATTTGCCTTCAGGCGCATATAGTGGAACGCTCTGGAAATATGCTGGGAGAATGACAAATTTGTACTTTAACTTATTTTAAGAAAAATGGGGCCTTGCTTGACGGCCAAAAGATCAACTATTTTGCAAAATACCCTAATACCCTTTTTGGGCGCTACGTTTTTCACTCAAATGGTAAAAGTAGAATAGTAGTCGGTAATAAATACCCTTACTGTACATAAGCTGTATTTGTAAAATGCCTTCACTAAAAATAATGTATTCCTACATTACATCCACAGTGATTGGTAAAGCTATGAAAATGCCTTCCTAGATTTCCTGTAGAAAGCACCAAGTAAGCACACTGTTTGTACGCCACCAATCAATGTTTTAGACCAAGAGGAATGAGTGTTTGACTTACTGACTGAGGGACAGCGTCAATACAAAACGCTTGCCCTAAACAAGTCGGAAAACACCTTGGGTTCCAGCACTATGTCCCATTGATTTCTATTCAGCTCAACGCGGATTCTGCAGCATTTAGACATTTAATTCCCTTTCAAACAAAGTCATTACACAGCCAAGCATTTAATTAAGCAATCACAGTGGTGCAATCTGAATGATTCAGAGTCTAAATGAGGGCCAAGTTGGCAGAGCCTAAATGTGGGCCAAGTTGGCATTATTGACTGTTTTCTCTTCCTAAAGAAATCTCAACTTCAAACATAACAGGCTTCTTCTGTAGGCTGTCAAAACTGCAGAAAGTTACATCAACCAAGGAACATTTTTGAATTCATGCTTGAAAAATCCACATAGTTCCACTCATAATTAAATGTGTTAAAGGATTTTATGAGATGGAAGGAGCCAGGTATTCACGGCTGACCTATTTCCTCCACAAAAGAAGCTTGATTTTGGGGGCATGGGCGCAGATGTATCTGAGGATGTAGTGAGGAGGTGTTCTCACCTCTCCATGCCTCTGTGAACAGGCCGCCGCTTTATTATGTCTGGACGTGGCCTCTGAGGGCCTGCTTTGCCTTTCCGCAAATGAGCTCAGCTGTAGTGACATTGAAATTCATAAATGTTCATACGAGGTCAGCCAGTGCTGCTTGTTATGGACTATTAATGAACCTTAGATAGCTGCAGATACAGTACTTAGATATGCTTTAATCTTCAGTCTCCGTCGCCTTGTCGGAATAGATCAGTATTGCTTATCTAAACACAATTACCTGCAAAAATAGGAAATCTGTTTCCTTTTACTTTTCATTTATTCCTGTGAAAAACTCAAACTCCTGCAGCCAACATAAAATAAACAATTAAATTCATGTCCTGTTGATGCGGTGTGGACAAATGGTGAAAATGAGCTCTCATAATGCTTACATATTTACTTCTTTGATAAATGGAGAATTAATTTCATGCCAGGTTTGCCTCTGACATGGTAAATACAATATTTAACACAAACAGTCTGTGATGTTTGTGGGTGTACGATGTGTGCTTCACTTCTGTTGTGTGGGTCTGTGTAGTGGCCGGGTGTACAGGTGGCACGAGCACCTGCAGCAGCACCTGTGTCCATTGTGTCACAGTATGTCGGCCTCTTGCTGCCATTTGTTCTCAATCAGGCCTGGAAGCTGAGAACAGCTACACTGCATCAAGAGTTCCTCCTTAACACATTTATAGAGAGGTGTGAAAAGAATTAAGTCCAAAATAAACCTGACCAAGACAAATACTTTCAGCTTTTTACAGCCACTGTTTACTATCTGTTAATGTTCACAGTGTGCATTTAATGTAAAGGTCTATTTTATTTAAATGTCCAGCCGCACAGAGGTACACTGGAGGTCAAAGGTCAACAGGACAGTATACAATATAATCACTGTTACAGTATAATTAACTGAACTTTATTGGAATTATTATTTAAGCCTCCAGAAAACCTGGTGCTTATCCCTCTTAAGAAACTCTATTTTCTCCAAACTTGAACTTTGACATTCTAAACTGTGACTACAGATGTTAATCAAAGTCAAAACTTAATCCAGGCCTGATAAGATGCTGTATTTAACAGGCTGCTTTTAGCAGGGGGCTCGATCAGGTGAAATGAAGAGGAACTGATTGCTTGTGGTGATTGTGCTGATTACATTTTAAATTTAAAACTTTCTCTCTCTAGTACATGGTCCTGAACAGTTTGGCAGACAATGACAAAGCAGGCTGGGTAAATGCCAAACAAGGTCTCTGCAGTCTTTCAAAGGAAAATGCAGCACTTATCTTTAAATTCAGTGGCCAAACAGCATGCCTTCATTCCAAGTCCACAAAGTATGTATTTTGTATCTTTGTGTACACATAGTATTTATCTTCATGACCGAAATGCCATTTTGTTGTCAGTGAACTGTATAAAATAACCATCCATTGTTTACCACCAGATGCGAATGTAGAAAAAAAGCTGCATTATTTTGTGTGCACTAGCTATTTTTCCATTACCCTGTTTATGTATCACCACAGCAGCATTAATCATCAACATGTTTTCAAAGTTTAATAAAACAATCATGTTCTGTAGGAGGGAGAGTTCAGCATTCCTGACCTTCTCTTATTCTAACTGTGGGCTGAATTCACAATGACTGAGATCGCTGTTGCAATTTCCCCTCCTAGTCAAAACATTATGGATGCTTGTGCTACAGCTGTCATATAAATGACGTTTGAAAATGTACGATGAAAGGCATTTGCATGAAATATGGCACGGGATGGAGTATTAGCATACAGGGAGGGCGCATTTGCAATTGTGTGCATGGCCTCTCTGGGAGATGACAGATCATGTCATGTACATACATATGTTCAACCTGGCACAAACCGAAAATCTTTACGGAATGAAAGAACGGACGTGTGTTGGAACGTGTGCGTGTTACCGGGAGGTTTAGACGGCATTCGCTCCAATCACACTCCTTCCACTTGGATAGCTTCATACTAATAAGTGATCACAAGAGGACCCAGACTAATCGGAGTTATCGAAACTCTTCTAGAGGCACATACTGAAGATTTTCAGATTCTGACTGAGTTTTCTGAACGTATGTATCCCATAGGCTTTTCTGTGATTGCAGTGATGCAAAAGTAATTTAATCTCTTTAACATAATTTTTCATCCAAATGCATTCACGATATATGAATATTTGTGTGAAAACAAGGACTGTGGTGCTGCAGAGGGTAAATATTGAACTACAAGAATGAATATCATTTTGATGTATAGATTACAGGAATCGGTTTCTGCATAAAATGTGTGTGTGTGGGTAAAAATCCATATTTTCACACGACTGAAGAAAACTTTACACCGTATAAAGAGAATTTCAAAGTGACTCTTATTAAATCTTGTTATTTTGTTCTAGTTTGGACATGAACTGCTCATCAGCCCTACTCATCCCATTGTTCAAAGCAGAGTCTTTCGATTCATTCTGTACAGTTTTGGGGAAGAGGAGAAGTATAGTCTGATCTCAGAACAAACACATTTGACTGTGTGGACTTAATAACCACCAGGATTCCAGTAATCTACAAGGTAGGACCAGCTGTAGCGCATAAGACTGTTTGAAACGGCATGGATTTGACATATATCAATACATGTATAAAGACATTTTATAGAATGTCCCAGTGACTTACTGTTGTAAAACTAGTTATCATAATCCTACTTTAAAGTCATATAGCAGAAGTCCATAGGGAGGCCTACCTTGAGGTCGAAGGTGTGAAAGTCAAGGAACATCCTCTCTCCTGAGACCTGCGACAGAGAAAGGGGCGGGGGACGGGGGACAATACGTCAGTCATGATTAGACCACAGTGCAATTACAGAGCAGCTCCTGTGACAGTGATTGATCAATGAGGAACTCTCCTAATGAAGACAAGGATTCAGGGGCTCCCAGGAGCAAATTGGCAAAAAGTTAGTAGTGGGAATAGAGTCCCAGATTGCTTGAGCACTAAGAGGATCATCCTGTCTCAGCCGTCGGTAAAATACAGTAGAAAAACAGGTGCCAGTCTGGCTTCTGGCCACGCTAAGAAAAAGACAACGTGACGAACCTATAACATTTAAAGCTCCAGAAGAACTTACTCTACCAGCAACATATTTGATGCAGGTTGTGAAGTGTAGCAACCCTGATGTTAGTGCAATATTTTATTTTCTTGACTTACTTTATATGAATAACTATGTAATGCTTAAAGATGGGCATTAGATGGTCAAAGCAAAGCAAAATCATTTAGTCTTTAGATAAAAATCTCCCAAAATTGTAGACAAACCTTAACCAGAAGCCCCTGTAGGTATAATTTCCTAACTCACTGCTTCACACTATCTAAACAAAATTATTGCGTATTATTTCAGCCTTTGTCACATCAGTGTTTTCATTTGCACTGTATGTGTTGACAACACTGATCTAATTCTAGAAGAAAAAAGTATTGGAGTTTTATTTGTTGTATTAAATTTAACACAATGTTGTCACTGTCACAATACACTGAGCTGGAATAACTTACAAGACACAAATGATCTAAAGAAAGTGCCTCGGACATTTTCCATTGTAAATTTGTGATTCTGTTACCCGAAAGATTAGCCCGATCTGATTTTATTAGCCGTTCCCCACATGTGTCAGACTAGTTCTCCGTGGCCCTTTTAACTTTGTTACCCAAAACAGTAGTGATCTCAAGGGCCACTTAAACATGACTGCCTCAGCTGGACTGTCAAGTGCAGCCTCATTGTTAAAACACCACCGAATGAGGAAATCAGGCCCCGGAGGCAAACACTTCATATGCCACTGCGTTGAAATTCACTTTCTGATTTCACCCTGGAATACTCCCTTGAAAAATGCAGGCTGCCTCGTAGGCTGATCCGACATAAGGAGGGACATATTTGCTTTCTGTTCTTTTCATGCCGTGTACACAGGTGAGAAGGGCATTTGCCAAAAACAGAAAGCCCTTCAAGGTAGGCATCTGACTGGCCTCTTAACTTTGTGTTCTTTTAACTTTTACTTTCAGTTGTTTTAGATGAAACAATACATGAATTTAAAATACAATTAGTTTGATAAAAGAGGATTGACTTGTATCTGTGGGAAACTAAATGTTGTATAGGCTTGGAATTTGCCACCAAGTGTCAGTGCCGTCACTAATTAATGAGCAGCACGTCCCGTACCACATGTGGCTTATTAATAAGTGCAGCTGCATATCACTAATCCATTCAGTCAGTCATGTTTGTCAGCTTTTTTCAAGGGCTGCTCACTCGACAATAAGCCACATCGGTGCATTTTAATAAAGACCACCCTAATACAAATGAGCTAACTGAATTGGAAAGTGATTGACAAAGGGAACGAGGTCTTAATACAGGACACTCTCCCCGTATCTGAAATGCTCAAATAAAGATCTGTCATAAGCACAGAACTATGTTTAGTTTGAACACAAGCTACATCCATTTTTTTTTTTATTTCTACTTGTCCTTTACATCAAGATTACAGACCCTGGAAATTACATGTTAAATTGCACATTGCAGCATTCATCCATTTTCTGAAGAGCACAAACTGTGTAAAGTTTGAGATTTTCTTTAGCCTTTTTCTTTTACCATATCGGTTCCCATAGAAACAGCCAGTCACCCACAGGAGAGAAGGTTGGAACACCTCTGAGTGTCTTTATGGTGGCTGGGTTATAATAGATTGTACTGGGTGGGCATAATTGCAGTAATTAGTGCTTAGGTGGTGTATTACGTGGAACGGCCAGTGATACAATAGTGCTGCATATTTAAAAATTCTGCATCAGTGAAGCCTGGAGACATTGAGCAACTTCAAAAATAGCTGCATTTTTCTTTTTCAACTCTGACAGCTTCATTTGTTAAAGGAGTGCTTTACACCACTCTGATAAACATTTGAGTTTCTAAGATGGAGGACATTGTTGCTTTTACCCTGAGGTGGCATGCATCAGATGCACAAAACACCAAATTTACTCAGTGTAGTGTGAGACACAGCTGAAGACTGTAATTGCTGGAGGTGGCATGTAAGAATGCAATGGTTGTTGTCTTGTTAGATGTGTACATCAAGGCTACCTTTTCCCAGATAAACGGAACATCTAAAGAAGTACACGTTGAGTGTGTAATGAGCTTATATAACATGTCTTTTTAAGTGTTGAAACTGGAGCTTTAATTTGTTACTTGACATCTGCTGCAAGCACACAGTGTGACATTACTGCACATTTCAGACATGTCAGAAGATGCAATTAAAATTTTTAATACAGTAGAATAATCCCAAGTCCTGTGGCGGTGACACGTTAGTCAAATCCTATTTCATTGATCCCATTCCTGATGATTCCTCTCAGCAATCTGCATCAACAGAATGGAGACAAGAGAAAGAGCTGTCAGTTTTGATTCTATTTATTTCCAACCTAATAATACAGCCTATTAGCTGTTCAAGCTGACAGTGACCTTTTTGTTCTTTTTATTTAACTTTACCCACTCTCTTTGTCTTTCTATCCATCTCTCTATAACTCTAAGTGACGGAGTATGGTGTGAATTTAATGATTTGATGTTAACAGCGAAATGGGTCCTCGGGAGCTTCAACAGCTGAAAAGAGCAACCATTTGGCCAGCGGAGCTGCTTGCCTCAGCACTTAACAGTGTACGTTTAAATGTTCGGCTTTCACCCGGAATGGCCCACAAGAGGGACGCCTGAAGGGGTTTGGAGGGGGGCAACTTTAAGCTGAGGTCCTGGGGAATAGCACAGTCATTCATCACATTAATGAGTCATGTCACTTTATTTACAAAAAGGAGACTTTCTCCCCTTTGGATGATCCACACTATCATGATGTGGCATTTTCCTAATGTGTTTTGAAGCTAATGGAATCCTGCAGGATAGGAAGTAATCCCTGGTACTGTTGGGTGGATGTATTTGCTTGTGTTCACCAGTTCACCAGATCTGGCAGTGCTGTGGGAAGGACACTGAACTGGGGCACATTCAGCTCCAGTTATTAGCAGTTGGTCAAGCTTTAAGCTGGAGGCTACTCATTCATCACAAGCAAATGCACCAGATTTAGGTCGTGGATAGGCCTGGATATTTTGGCTACTTTTGAAACTTTTGATTCATGTTGTGTTGCCAATAAATGCTGTAGTTATAACAACAACATTTTTGTATTTCCTTTATGCTGTTCTGTGGAGTTATGGTGATACTTTAGATAGTTTAGATGTAGGTTGTAGGTTTGGATCTATTTTTTCACAGTCCACATGAGAAGCTTTACAAATTTAATGTATGGCAAATGGCTCAATCCAATTGTGCCTCTTTGAAATTTTGAATACCTTCTGCAACCAGGAAGCAACTATTTATTTACTTATTTTTTCACACTCAACAAAAGTGTGTGTGCCCAAGTGTTTGGAAAGGTTCCAATAATAACGCCCTGAGTGAGATTTGAATGACACCCATGTTTATTAGGATTAGATGAACTGCATAGAACTTAATACGTAATGGTATGCTATGTGCTTTTTAGTCTGGCAAACCAGTGCCAACACTGTTAGCATGCTCCTATGCTTGGCTTACCTCATGAAATCTCTTCCACAGACACAGACAGCAAGATTTAAATAGGAATGTGGGGATATTGCAAGTATATGACATTTTTATTTGCCTGAGAAAGCCTAATCTGTGATATTACCATTTCAGGGGTGAGCAGATTTAAAGCACGATGGTCTGATAAATGTCGGGACAGGGTGAAATAGATGAATCTAAAGTTATTTACCCTGCTTAATTGGAAATGTCTGTCACAGGGCAGCAAGCCGAGTCTCTTCCCAAGCCATTATCTGTCTGCCTTGATCATTTGCAGGTATTTTATGGAGAGTGATGTGCTGAGCGTCAACGATAGCTATTCAATTTATTCCTCTTGGATTTTTATAGGCTTAAAAATACAAATGCTGAGTTTAGGAAAAACTTGCACAAGGTCAGCTTGTTAATCACTGAACAGCAGTTCATCTTTCATAAATCTGCAAAAGATGAGTAGCAAGTCATATCTTTTAATGTTGTGCAAAGTTTTGACAACCTCCACACTGCTGCTATGATTAATCTGCCCCCAGTTTCGTTTTAAACTTGGATATTTGCTGCACTTTTAAGCTCTTTGCATTTTACATGTATTAAATAAACTGTAGTATGATTTGAGCAATCCTTTGGGTTTAATTCATATTTGCTCCCTGGGGCCCAGTCGATAGTTTCTACCTTTTCTCCAAATCTTGTTCCTGGCCTGTCATTCCTGGTGGCCGCGCTGCCTGTCTGGGTCTCTGAGTGACACAGCGTTGTCACAGTCGGAGCTCAGCTGAGGGATATCTCTAGCACCAGAGGAGGACACCACTGGGACCTCCATGATGTCACACTGTGACAGCTCAGGAATGTTTAAGGCTGCCCTGGACTCTGTCTTCATGTGGGCTGCTGTGCTACTGTGTGAGAGTGTGAAATGCTTCCTTAAATGTCACACTAATGTATAACCAGGGACGCTGCCAAATGTAGTATTCTATACAAGCAGCACTTTGCTGTAAGTACAGACACATTCTTGGACTATAATACTACAAAGAAATGAATGTGCAGCTGGAACCAGTAAACAATTCAGTGATCTCATTTCTTATTCATAACACACTGTGAAACTTGACAACAGTAACATCTCTATGAGAAATATAAAAATAAACAACTAGGAAGTTATTCTAGTCAAGTTTGTCCCATTGAAAAAGTCTTTAGATGATGAAGCCGTTGTGTTTGCTCTAAAAAAAAAAATTAATAAATAAAAATTAAAAAAAATCTACAGTCACATTTGCCATTGATGTGTAGACTGACAGTACCTAAAGTGACAGTTTTGTTTTAGTGTTTCAGCTCTGCAAACATGGATCTCTCGGGCTGGGACTGCACATTAGCTGGCTGCCCATGGTGTCTAGCAGCTCGATTCAAAGGCTCATTTGCACCATCTGCCAGTAGAGGTGACAGAGGCAACTCAAGTGCCAAGAGGCTTTTAAAAACAGTACAGCTGCTACTGTCTACCTTCTTTCTGCATCCGGCTCCATGGAATATACCTTTGTTAAACTAGACTCTGGTAGTTCTTCAGACAGTAATACCAAAAGGGCAAAGGCTAGCAGTGTGTTGCTGTCATCTATTGAGTACTATTGCATTATAACAAGAAAATGATTTTAGGGAAAACGCATTACAGCTTACGGCTATTTTAGCATCACATCTGCCGTGCAAACAGTAGGAGGAACTATACCAGTTCAATACTATACCTCTTTGTAAAGAGCTTATGAAGAGTTCATGTTGGTGATGACTTGAGCACAGACATGCTCTGACAGGGAAATTTCAGGAGGCTTGATTCTGTCCCTTCATATCTCTCTCAGAACTTTTCACTTCCATAAACTTTCTGACAAAGTTAGTAATCATGACTGCAATGTGTCATGCTGCTGACGGTTTGATTGTTTCTGTGTTTTCACATGCAGAGGAGCAGAGAGCGGAGAGAGCTTCATGTGTTGCTCAAGGTCCTTTTAGATACTCCCCATCCCACATCTCCCTGCACAATTAATTTTATCTTTGGGGTATTATCAAGAGGGAGCCTGGCAAAGCAGCATGACAGAAAAACGGTCCAGAACCCTGAGGCCCAGGGTGGGAATTAATCTGTTTGACAAGATCTCTCACAAACCATTTGCCTGGCTTTCCTTCAGCCGGATGCTGCAACTGCTCTGTGTATCTGAGGCGCTGAAAAATAAGCATGTTTCCAACATAATGCAGACGGAATTGACTCAAATGTGTGAGTGAGTGATGACGGGTTGTTGATGTGTTCAAAATACAAGGGAAGGTGTTGAGCGTTAGGACAAATGTTTAGAGGAGACAACCCAAGTGGAATGCCTGTTTAGTGTGCATTAGCATTGTTTAAATCCACTACACAGTCATCATAATAAATTCCTGTCAAGGGCAGCTGACACCGGCATTATTTTCCTCTACAAAGACCAATTGAAAATCCCAAGTCCAACCCTTAAATAGTTAGTCTTGTTCGCCTAGTGCATGCAAAACTATTGACATCAAGCCGACGTTTGATGCATTATCTGGGATGCAGAAAATTAATCAAAGTAATGATTGAATAATTATCTCAAGTGCAATTAATTAAACATGCCAATGAACTCATCTTGAACAGCTGTCCCAGCTTCACCACTTAATCACTTGTGAGAATTACCAAACACAAATGGAGGACGCTGAGTGCATGCAATAATCTTTGCAAAGTGCATTGTTTACAAACAGTAATTAATATCATAGCGTGTATTAGCAGGCTAAGTGACTGCACTGCACTGCTGTAATTGTACCAGGGAGAGTTGGGGTTCTTCATGAGACTTGTGTAACACCACCCTAGTTAACAAAGCATTCTTTCATACGCCCCTGTATTCAGCTGTCTTATTCAAATGCATTTTTGTTCAAATCTGCAATTAAGTTTTTATTTTTTTAAAGTGGCACAACAACTTTGGACAGTTACAGCCACCATTAACTGATCATTTACACTCAGCTCAGTTTCCACCACCTACTGCAGAATGGATTTGCTCCTGTTCCTGCTATACTATATGGAAAAGCTACTGGCTCAGTCTGCAAGTGAGCTGCCTTTCTTGCTTAAGACATTTGGACTTTGTCATTGCCAAAGCCTGGTTTTCTAGGATGAGGTAATTTTGGGCATCACATGTACTGCTTTCATGGTCTGCAGAGCCTGACAGTCACGGCTGACTTCAGGAAATGGTCTGTGAGGTTCTGACATATGAGGGATCTATCTGGGACAGAATAACGTCTGGAAGAAGGAATGAAGATTGACAAAAAGTGGCAGTCGACAGCAGACAACCTCAAAATAAACTAACAGGACTGTGGCAGGATCATGAGTTTCATGAGTATTCATTTTACTGCATATTGTAATATTGATCTCGAACATGGCTCTGCACAATGAGGAACTCTACGATGACGCACATACAATTCCAAAATCTGTAATTACATGCACTTATTAAAGCCTACATAAAAGTGCCTCCATTGTTATTATAATATAAGCCATTGTAGAATTGTGAATATAAAATAGAATAATTAGCATATTCATTATGGTTTTAATATCTTCCACAGTACAGTATATTTCAAGGAGAAGACTGCCAATGGAATGAGATACAACATTAATTAAAATAAGCTTAGACAAACTACAGCTTTTTTTTTTTTTTCAAAATTGCCATGTTCAATGACAGCAGGGAAAATGAAACGTCTCAAAGGAGAGGTGGGAGATAGTGAAATCCAGCTTCTCTTGTCTTTTAGAAGACTGTGCACACAAAGGTAACATATTAATTAGTGGTCGCCGCATTGTACATAAATTTGAATAGGCTATAACTGGCTCTGTTTAAATACAATCCTCATTGAAGTTGCAGTAAACCTCCTTAAATATGGATTTACAGAGGCAAAAGATAATCAGACTCATATTCCTAATGGGTCTCTTGTTCACCTTTTGCTGTTATAACGCTTAAAGTAAAAAAAAAAAAAAAAAAGCTTGCACTTTTTACTCAACATTTGAAACAAAAACCCTTTTTGTTTTTAAATGTCAGTTAATGCCATAATTATAATGCCAATTACCATAATATATATTTACTTTACAAACACACCGAAGGCACAAGACACAGTTTGACGTACTTTCATTGTTCTATTTTAAAGCCTCATGGTTGTTTTCAGCTTTTAAACCTATTTGACTCATTAATGGGGACACATAATGGAGCCTCGGGGGTCTTCATTTTTTCCACATAGATCCACCAACAAATTGTAGGAGGTCAGGGGTCAGTGTCAGTGTGACAGCACAAAACTTGTCTTTGACCATTAATTGAAACACTAACTGCAAAAACTGGCAGCAAGAGTGACGAGTGTGTCATGACTAATGTCACGAATGTGCTATTATTTACCATATGTCAGTAAATTTGTAGGGTTTTCAACCAATTAATCAATTCTGTTCTGCATTTATTAAGTCTAAACTTACACATCTCATGTCTCAGAACAAAGCAGCTTGTGACTTGATCATTTTACTGTTTGTTTCATCAAAGTGTTTTGTTGGAATTGTTTCTGGTTTGGCTAAATAAGCCATTGCTGGATTTGCTCTTCACTCTTAGTAAAAAGACCATGGTGCGAAAAGCCACTGGTACAATTTGTAGCAATATTAAGAAGAATAACTCGTTTTTCCCTGCTAGATTTTTTTTTCAAGTTGAAAGCAATTAGTGTAACATTCAGTTCATGGCTGGCAATAGCATCGCTGTCTCCTTAACTTATGTGTTTTAACTTTCTTTTACTGTAATTGAAGTGCATTACCACAAAATGGCTTCACCTCTGCTCATGCACAGCTTCTCCTCACTGTCAGCTGCCACAGGAGCTTAATGCATTTTGTTAACAGAAAAGTGCAAGGTTAAAAGGTTAATATGTGGCAGTGAGTAGAATTCTCTATGCTATTGTAGCGGAGCTTCCCTGTGCTTCCTGACTCCATCACCATTGTGTTTTCTCATGGTGCACTCTCTCCTCCCCTCAGTGTACAAGTTACAGCAGAGCCATCCATCCAAACCTGCAGACCATGAAATTAGGTTAAGACGTAAGGCTGTGAATGACACAGGTGTGGATACAAATGAGAACATCCGAATGAAGGAGTACAGATCCAAGACGGCTGATACTGTAGTCGTTATAAGCATCCAAAATTATATTTCACAGCTTCCACCTTCGTTTGATTTAGCCCACTTTTCCCTCGAAGTGTGTTAGTGGTCAGGACAGGGCATTAGCATATGCGCCGGGGAGCTGGGCAAAAGGATATTAGGAGCTCTCTCATATTCCAAATCTCATTTCCCATGGAAACTTTAAAGTCGCTCAAGCTTGTCTGCGCTCCTCGTTTCCCTATTTTTTTTCCTCTATTCATTCAATATTTAAATTATTCACTTGCTTCTTTTGAATGTTTTTCTTTTTAAAGATTGAACAAGTGACAAGGACACTTCTTTGTGTTAATATTAATATACGGAGCCAACTGTAGAACACAGTTTTGTATTGACTAGTTATATTGCTATAATTAGTATCAGACACAACCAGGCCAGAAGCTAAAGTAGTGCTTTGGGTTAACATATGCTTTGCACCATATGCTTCTGTATTTATATATTTGCCTGACCTCTCTTGTGCATTTGCTGCTATAAAATTAAATGGTGGATTTACTAAAAAGCTGTAAATAGTCTTAGTGATATGTACCTACTTTCCTAATGTACAGTGCTTTGTTGGTTGCCTAGTACTAAAACATTTACTCCATAATATATCAATAAAACCAAAGTGGGTTTGACTACGTAGCAATAAAAGGGTTGTATAAAGCAAGATGGCTACTGTTTACACTGTAGTTGAACATTGTACTTTGTAATCAATGCAGCTTTTGTTTGCAAAGTAAAAACAGCTGTATCTGTATCATTGGAGCTATAAACAGCAGCTTAATAGGAATGTAAAGTAAAGTAAATGGCTGTAGTAAAGTTGAATGCTGATGAATATGCCTCTGGACTGTAAGTCCACAAGAATTAGCCAAACATGCTTATGTAAAGGCAACTCAATAAAGGCGGGTCGAAGTGCTGATTTAGGAGCAGGCGCAGCTTGCCTTTCCAAAGAGTATTGAAGGAACACAGACAATCAATCTAGATTTTGGATTCTAACAGTGTTTGTTCTATATGCAGTAGAGCTATACAAGCTTTTATTTAACATCCAAACTCATTCTGCGCACGTGTAATTCAGATAAAGCATTTGACCAGACAAACTATTACAGTTATTTATCCTGATTGACTATAGCTCTCCTATCGCACCCTATTGACTATTGCTTTTTCAATAATAAGTATTGACCTCTGCCTCAGTGGGGGATCTGCTGATATCTGCAGTCCTTCAGACCCCACTGAGTTCTCCTCCAATCACTCTGATACAAAAGACCGCTGAGCGCTTAAAAGGGAATCAAAAAAATGTGCGATGTGTGATCAGCCCTGTCTGATTATGATCGATAGGCACTTCAGGGCCACGTGGGGTGCATGAAAGAGAGAGTCATGAATGAATTTGCCAACTAATGATCCTTTCCGTTTTTGAATTATGTTTAACCTGGCTATTCAAGGTAGCATGACAGGGGCAATGAAAGAGCGGGAAGTGTGAGTGGAATTGGAATGCCCGTCAAGAAAAACAAACCCGATACACTGAAGCATGTGTTGAGCTAATTGCTCTGGGAAACAGAGGAATAATTAACCTTGTGACCTGGCCAATATACAATATAAATACAGGTATAATGCCAAAAATAGCATTAGATGGGCGGTTAATATGGAAAGTGAAGTGGCAAATCAGCTTGTTTTGTAATGTCAACTACTTGCCTCCACGCTCATAATACCCAAGCACTCATGGGATGCCAAGGGTCAAGTGGTTTTCAGTGTGTGCTATGAAAAGTCCTGACGCCAGCTAATATTTCCTGATGTGTTCTTTTTATTTGCATACGAGATGCTGCCTCAGCCGGCTCTATTGTCAGAGCGTTCTATTTGAATGTCAACACTATTATTCCAGCAGGTGAGGCAGGTGTCTCTCTGCCTGTCTGTCTACAGTGGCCTGTCTCCCACAATCTTTGTTCCACTCTCAGCCTCCCCTCCTTTCCCATCCCTCGCTTTTGTTTAACAGCTATCATTATGTTTCTGCCAAATGGAATCCACTTGGAGCCCACTTTTTCCCCTTTCTTTTACCCTTTGCGGCATCTCTATTTTTCTAGGCCTGACAGTCAACCACTCTTTTGCTCTCACTCAGGCTGTAATGTTTGAAACGGAGAAAGCTTCTTGTTGCTGTCTGGCCTCTGTTTTTCTATTGTTTACAGCCCAGACCCTGACAGGATTGCTTCTGAGGAGTTTGGGCTGCAAAATGGACTCTTTGACATTTCCCAGCCTGAAATGTGGCAGCATGCCAGTATTACTAGTAAACACTGTTCATCTGATGACCAAGATTTTACCTTTGTGCACCTGCCGCTGCCAAAGACGGCACACAAACTGGACTTTCTGACTTGGAGATGTTCCAGGCCGACAAAACTGAGTGTGATCCGTGTTCTTTTCTACTTTTATCTTTCACTGTTCTGCCTCGATGTCCTTACTTTCAACCATGTAATCAGGGGCACTTTATGTATGTCATGTCTGCATAGATCTGTGTTTTCCACTTCATGTCATCATTTTGCTCTAAGAACACAATGAGCTGTAATAGATGTTGGATAAGGTAAGAAAGTGTATATGTAATTTGACACTTCTGACTCAGCCTGTGTTTATTCTGTCTGTGGTCTGTGCTCAACAGGTGTGACCTAAACCTAACTCTGCACACAATGGCTCGCAGATATTTAGTAATGTAAGTTTGCGAAACTTGGCAGAAACTTCAGGAACAGATTTAAACCATAATTTTTTTCTGTCTACCTTTTTTGTGTCTGTACTTGTACTGGCACTATTCAAAATCATCTATATATTGCACAACAAAATATTTTTTGCTGACTTTTAGTGCTTAAGGCTTTACATTTTGGAATTTAATGTTTTAATTTCCTTTTAATTGTGATCTAACTGTTGGCTCTGTAAACAGGAACTCTCTGTCAACCAAACATGGGGCAAATAATCATCAGTGATGATGATGATGATGATGATGCAGCAGCATAATTGTTGTCTTATCTTATAATTAGTCTTACTCATATTAGTGTGGCCCATTCCAATTGTAGAAAATGTGTGCACACTTAATACTTAATATGAATAACCTTTACATTATTTGATGCTGAAAATTAATCTGCTCAATTGTATTTACATAATGAACATGCCTTTTTTGTGCTGGTCCCGTTAATTACGCAAATGTAAGATTTATAGATGTGTTTTAAGATTTGCCAGCAATTGTATGGCAGGCACGCTTGATGATCCCAGAACAAATTAAGAAAGAGCATTGTTGTCTATAATTTCAGTCCATACATGCTTAGAATACAGTTCTAATACAGTCTATAAATCCAAGCATAATTATGGGGCTGTGATGTTGATAAGATGTAGCAAATTGGGCAGTTTATAAAAGAGAAGAATAATTAGAGCTTTTGTAAAACCTGGAATATTAGAGCCAAGGCTGACTGTGGTTCTATAATAAAAGCCAGTGTTTACCAATCCAAAAAGACATAATTGTACTTTTTACATGATTGGGTTATGTTTCCCTCTCTACCTCTTTGCTGTATGCTCAACTTGTTCCTTTTCTAGAAATATCTCACAGAGCTCACTGTAAGAAGATGGAATTAATTTTGGCACAGCTAAGCATTTTAATATGGTTGTCACTAATATCATTCATATTGGGAAAATTTCCAGTTCACTGGCTGAATATTCTCATATCCGGTAGGAACGGCGGTATGGCACTTTTTCCTCCCAAAGAAGCAACAGCAATATTGCATGTCTTTTGAGTTTATGCAAAGCACCTCCCATTTTCCTCCAGCAGCACAGAGTCAGAGGCGCCATGGCAAATATCATTAAATGCCCTGCTAACGCTGCAGCCACGCTACACATGCACACACAAACAAACCTCTCCCGCGCTCTTTTTCTCCTTGTTATTTCTTCCTGGCTATCACTCAGTGCCAGTGCATGAGGGAAAGAGTGCATTGATCTGCCAAAGTGAGCAGCCATTTCACAGGGCGAGTGTGCACGCCGCTTCTGTCCCTGAATGGGAATTGCTCATTTCACCTGGACGCCTTGCCTGAAGCCGACTAGTGGGAAGCCCCTACGGCGAGGGACACAGGGAGGAGGGAACACCAGTCAGGGCCCTGGTCAGGGCTCGGCAGGCGGATGATAAGACTGCCCTCTCTGTCTTTGACACATGCACATACATGCACATATGCATAGCTTTTCTCCACACATGTGAGGCACTAATAATAACTTTGGCGTTCTGGTGAGTCAGCCTTCTTTCCTCAGGCAAGGATAAAAAGCAAAACGGTGGTGCCTTTTTATTGAGTCTGAAATCACTAAGTGTGGGATTCCCAGAACAGGGCTTTAGTTCAGCTTGAGTTCTGTTCACTGCCAAGATGTCTTGTGTCCAAAAGATCTTACGTTGTGCCCGACGCAGGTGCAGATAGATTGATAAGTCACTGAAGTCTTTGCTTTTACATGCCCGCCTCACGTAAGTAACAGCGTGGAACGTGCAGTATGCAAGATTTTCTTTAACAGAAACGTACATACAGTATGGCCTTATAGTTGCAATATGTCACAGCTATGAACCAAGACTACATTCATGAACTAATCCTTGACTATAATCCCATATTTACCTGTTATGGATTCAGTATGGTTGCCAATAATAACCTGAACAAAATATACCAGGTCTGGCACATTATCTTTTCTATTGGACCCACCAAATACCAACAACGCCATCATAGTGTCCATTACCAACAAGCAATGCTTAATCAACAGGATTTTGTTCAACAAATAGAAATCACCAAATAAATGTTCACAATTTTTTTTGTGTTTTTTGAGGATTGACTCTGCTACAATTTATTGTGATAATGAACAATAAATGCTAAATTATACTGGCAATAAGGCCATGTTATTCTTCATTGTTCTATAATCAGTTTTCTTTCATGTAACTGAAAAGACTTTGTGGATCAGTTCCTACCAAGTGGACGTCATGGTGCATATTTAAACACTGAAAAATCTGTCTGATAAATGTGTTGATGTCAAACTTTAAGCCTTGATCCCCCCCACTATCAGCTCACCTCTGTGCCAGGGGCCCCTCCCCCGTGCGTCATGTGTCCGCAGCAGATCCCTGTCCAGCCACTTCATTTCCCCACTTCATCCTTCACATGTTCTCAAATTTATTTCTCTCTATCTGTGCGCTCTGGTCAGCCCACCGCTTCCTTCCCTTCCCTCCCGTCCCGTCCCTTCCTCCCTCCATCGAGCCTATCTCTGCTGCTCTCCTTGCTCGGTGACAGTCTCATCACACTCTATCAATCAGGCTTGTGAGGCCCCGGCCACGCACTGCACTGCAGCACGCCATCGCACAGTCCTAGTCTGGTCCCATCAGTGCCAGTCACTCTCTCAGTCACTTTAAAAAGCTTTAGGTTGCCAGATATAGTCTGCTTCCCCCCTGCCTTCACGTCGCAGGTCAGGAGATGGGAGGGTTTGAGCCGGAGTGAAGATTTAGCTCAGCCCTTGACGTGATATCGGTTGACATCTTCTCATCCTGCCACTGCTCTCAAAATGCCCCATTCCTCTTTTAAAGACAAACACTTGGATACAATGATCTAAGCATCGCATTAGCCTGTGTGTTCTCAGAGGTCATCGCATTACTGTCATTAGCTCATCAGGTCTTCACTTTCTTACCTGCCGGAGGCCTCATCTTGTGGTTGACGTCTCAGGAAAGAGAACTGCGAATGAGAAAGACAAATGAAGACTTTAATGGGCTTGTCTGTGTGATTTACAGTCTTGCGATTTTCAACATCCATTCATTAGTACTCACTAAAAGGCACAAATTAAGCATGCTTTATTTCCAAAAAAACATTTTATGTATTTAATTAGTGCATTTATTTAACAGCCTTTTGTTCCAAATGTGTAGACATGGGGAATACGTGTTGTTTTGGGAGCCCATTTTAGTCAAAAGAACAGAAAATTGGATGTGCACTAGAGAATGTCTTAACCACTGTTATCGATTGGCTTTCTGAATTATAATGAAAACATGTGTAATTACATTTGCTTTGAAGTAGCACAGCAAATTAGGCTTGTGGGTTAGTCTGGAAGTAAGAAAGCACACACACACACACACACACAAAGTAGTTCATTGAATGTGCTGGGAAGATTTTCAGACTGTTTGCTGTTGACTGTTGGTGCCCATATGAACCAGTGGACTAATATTCTTTAAATGATTAGCTTCTTATTTAACCAAGGGAGACAAACAGTAAGCTTTAAGAGGTTATACTGGATGGAGCTTCATAAGACTCTTTATGACTGTTATTGTAGTGTTTTATAAAGTGATGGTTGTTAGTTTGTTGGAAGGTTGCATAAATGAGCCTGGCTGTAGCACAGTTTTATAATGAATCCAAATTTGTATGAACAAAGCCTGATTTTAGCCCCTTCATCACTTGTGTCTCGCTCAGTTCCGTGTTATCTGGTTCCCTCTTCAGCCCCTGTTCATGCTAATAAATCAACAAATTAAATTGAAGAACAGAAGAACATTAGGGCGCCTGTCGTTTTGATGTGGTGAGGAATACTCAATTAGTCCGGATTTGGCCCCCATAATTATTACATTATAGCTAAGATAAGTGTTCAATGGCGACGGAGGCTTTGATGGACTCAGGTCTACACAAAGGCGACGGGTGAGCGAGGACGAAAACGACAGAACAGACGAGCTGTAAAGGGGTAAAGGAAGAAAAAAAAAAAAATAAGGCAAGTGAGAAAGTGACAAGAAAGCTATCACACGGGAGCCCCTGTCTGCGGCAGCCATATTTCATTACACAGCACCGAAGCTTAGGAGGCAATCAAGCATATTTAGCCATCCTCGTCCCCCCACCCCCCCAAAGCAATTATTACTCCCCAGTTTTTTACTGTGCTTTGCCATGGGGAAAATGAACCACAGTACTTATCAGCGCAATGCATACACAAGTCAGAGGGGTGGAGGTGTGTGTGTGCGAGCAAGGGCGTGCACGGACACTCATGTTTATGTTTCAATGATAGGAGGGGGCCGGGGTGGGGGCTTTGCAAACTGACCAATGGTGAGCAATAGGTTACCTTTTGGAACCCCATTAGAGCAGTAACATCAGCACATTTAGGGGCAGCAGGCGGAGCGGGCAGAGATAGAGAGATAACCATAAACATGTCACCAAAAATGCATTGTTATTTGCATTCATATT
The DNA here is from genome assembly GCA_036850595.1 of Rhyacichthys aspro. Lineage (NCBI taxonomy): Eukaryota > Metazoa > Chordata > Actinopteri > Gobiiformes > Rhyacichthyidae > Rhyacichthys > Rhyacichthys aspro. The sequence continues at coordinate 7,067,184 of CM072165.1, forward strand.
GGAAAGAGCCAAATTGATGTGGGGTCAAACAGAGAAGGTGAGGGTTTATGACCTGTGCATAGCTCTGCTGTCAGCAGCTCTGATCTATCGGAGCGGCCAGCCTTGTCAGGCATTATGCCTGATTATATTATCATGGCTGACGATCAATGCCAGTGAATGATCGCTCATCCACAAAGGGGACTTTAATGTCTTAAGAAGAATGCACACGCTACCCTCTTGAGTGGATGAAAATGTAGCTCAAGTCATCTAGTTAAGTGAATGCAGGTATACATCTTCCTCCTATCCTGCCATTTTGAAACATTAATGTAAACAGAGTGAGTGAGCGAGCTACGGAATTAAAAATTCTGAACAACCAACAAACATACTTGGACTGTTGTGGTTTTTGAGCAGCTAATGTGCTCTCATTTGGGTGTCACGGTGGCCAACTGCAGCATTAGCCCCATCTGGGGACTGGTGTATTGGTGAAAGTGCTTCTCCATTTGCGAGACTCTTCAGTTGTGGGCACCCTCCCCGAGCCCATAACTCAGTGTCCCTCTATCTCTCCCATGTGCCCGGCTGTCATCATCATCAGCATTATGCTACCTCAATGGGCCTGATTTACAAGTCTGGACAAGGCACCAGCTCCGAGCCAACAAGTAAACATGAGAATGTTAGCTAGTGCCGAGCCTGTTTCCCTCTACTGCATTTAATGTGGAGAAAACACTGATATGCACAACATGACAGCAGTGTTTCTCATCTCTGATTTAGATACAGAACTCTAAAAAGACTGTGAAGGGTGTTGGTCAATATGCAGTGGCTTTTGAAATTAGCATTTTTAAGTATTAAGTAGTGTTAGAATATATAAAAAAAACACATTAACAAATTTCTAAATTCTTTTTATACAGACACCTATGTTTTTCATAAGAATTAGACATCACCATCTGTCTACAGTTTTTAAGCACAGATTTTTCTCACCTCGAGGCAGCACCTGGCCCTTTCTCTAACCTCCTCACTCATTCCATAATATTATATTAGCCCATATTCATCCACATATTGCGCCGGCTAAGTGATAGGCCACATAAATCAATTTTTATACACACAGACAATAACAATTCCATGCGGCCTGGAAATCGCCTGCTGATAGCTGCCATTTCTTATCACTGCGCTTGAATGTAGCACGGTTATGAAGGCACTTTGGCTTGATGTCTAAATATGTGGCGACTGTGAGAGGGAGGCTGGTTTTGTTTAAATTATTGGAGCTGTTTTGGGGAAGAGAAAGAACTGCAGATATGTAGCCTTTATTTTGTGCGTACTGTTTAAAATCAGCCTTAAGTAACAGTCTTCATTTTCACGCTTTGTTTTTTGACAAGCTTTTCAGGAGCCCACAGTTAACGACCTAAGACAAATATGCACTTCTTGATAACAGTTAAGCAAAATCAGAGAAAACGCGGCGTTCGCACTCGGTCGGTAATGTTCCGGCAAAACACAAAATGGTCTTTTTCTTCAAATGACATGGAAATGGAAGCGTTGTGATGGAAGGCAGGGCCCGTTGGCGGACAGCGTGATGTCATGAGACCATTTGATAGACAAAAGCGCAGCGGGAGGATGAAGACGAGGATGTGGGATTCAGCTCTACAGAGCCAAGAGACACTTTCGCTCTCACTCTCCTGCTCCCAACTGCTCCCAGAGCCAGAGACACGGGCCGTTGCACAGACAGATGGCCATGAGGTGTGTGTGTGTGTGTGTCTGTGTGTGTGTGTGTGGTGGGTGGTGACGCCATTCTGTTCAGTACAAGCGTGAGACACAAGAGATATATGAAGAGGGGGGAAACGCCGCAGAGGTACGCGCGTGACTCATGTAGATATTAATCCGTGCAGTGTTATTTCACAGCGCTTGTGTACTCCATTACGGGCACAATAAAAGTTCATTTGCGCTGTCACTTTGTGTTCACTTGTCATGGTGTGTGCGGGGAAGACGGTACAAGTAAGGCAGCGGTCCTGATGACAGTACGGCACACCTACTGAGGACTGTGGGGGAGAGGACCGCGGAAGAGGAAGCATTCGGTATTGACAGACTGCCATCTACTGGTGTTTACTGGAATTTCAACGAACAGTGCGATACAACACACGGACGCCTGTTCAATCTTAGAAAAATGTGATTTGACTGGAGACACTGATTCCTTTGGAAAGAATATACTAAGATCTATACTAAGTTATGCTGTTTCACCTTTTAACTATAGTGTAGAATAAAAAAAAGACTATGGTACTAATTTGGCAGATAAATAGATTATATTGTAAAAACATATAATCATAATTCTTTCTGTATGAATATGATTTAATACAAACATTCCACAATAATTTAGATTAGTCTGGACCATTTGTAGTACAACAAAAATCATTCTAGTTTATTTCTGACTTAGTTTATAGCATTCCGACATCTTGACTGCTCTTTATGAATCTCTCTGGATCAAACAAAGAAAGCCAGTGTTGAGTGAGAGGACAAAAAACAGAGCCACAGCACCATCTTGTGTCAGTTTCTGAATCCATTCAATTTGGCTTGAACGTTATTGGACTGAAAAGCAGCCAAACAGATAAAATGGGATGGAAACATTTGAAGCCAAAATGATTAAATAGATTCTTACTGAAATAGAGGATGATTTACAGCGCCCCTTTTTCATCATTGTAATTGGATTAAATGCGCAGATTCTGGAAGTGAATGGATCTGGTGTCGATGAAGAACAAGTAAAAGCAGTATTTGTGAGTATACGTGTGTGTGCACTTAGGAGTGAGCTCACGTCTTGCGTTTCAGAAAGCACCTGTTACCTGTCAAAGGGTTCAGCTAGAGTGCTCCAGACTGAAAATACTTCATCCGTAATACTGTGCATTTTCTAAAGCTCACAAAATTCAACAAGCATTTTGATGAATTGATTCTCATTTTGCGAGAAACAAGCTGAAATTTGAAAGAATCACAGCTTTTGCTATTGTTATATTAGCGTCACGATGCAGCGCTTTGTGGAGCTACCGTATGTCATGTACTGAATAAAAAGGTTATCATAAATAGTTACTAATCATTTGCTATTGTCCTTTTCATTTTCCTGATACTTTAATCTCTAATCCTATGTTTGTGGCTTAGCACAGATTGAAAAAGGGGGAAACGGCAAGCCGCTATCTGACATAAAACAGATTTGATCCATTTCCTAGTGCATATCTGACTTTTCAAAGACAGACGCTTTTCAAAAGAAACATGTCAGCAGACTGGGGATTATGTTTTTTTTCTCTTTTCTTTTTTTTTTTTTGCTAATCACTAAAAGACCCAACCTGCACAACATTACTTTAGTTTTAACAATGCCGCCCCACGCAGAGGTCCTTCACTATTTATTGTAGATCTATTCAGATATTAGCTTCCAGATGAGTTGATGAAACACTTTTACAGCCAATCAGAAGTCAGAAAATAATGTACCAGAGAACACAGTGTTAGTATAGAAACATGTCATTATGTTGAATGTACTAAGTGTGTGTGTGTGTGTGGTTTCTGGTGGAGTTTGACTCAGATCTCACAGGACTCGCTGCTCTCATGCCGGATGTGTTGTGTGTGCTCAAGTGTAAGCACACAACATGTGGGATGAGTGTGATGGATTCCTCCCATCGTCCCTAGTTATTTGCGGCGTGCCTATAACCACAATTCCCCAGCCGCAGCTTATTGCCGGGTGGAAGCTAAGCGAGATATACTCCTCGGCTGGCATCAAGCCACCGGACTTTGTAATAATTCATCGTTCAAAAAGCCCTCCATGTACTCTCTCTGCAATATTTATACCCCACTGAATGTATTTTCTCTGCTACATCATTGCACAGGCCCAGGGCAAGGATTTTCTTTTTCCGAGGCAGGTTTTAGTTTCAGACCTAAGTTAATTCCAGGAAATGAATCCATAAACTCTTCCTGCTTTGAACGATTATATTTTGTTCCATGGGCTACGATTTGATAATGTTTTTAATGAATACAGCTTAACCAGTCAAGTATTAACATGCAAGTTGAAGTATTGGTTTTGAGACCAGTCTAAAGTCTACATTTCGGAAACAAATTTATTTTTCGCCTTTCTCGCTCTCGCATTAATGTGATGGAATGAAAAACTTTTACAGTATCTTCACTAATATCCCTAATTTCTACTTTAATTCACTTAATCTCTGATAACTCCTCCTTAATTTATTATTATGATTGGACTTTTTGGTGTTTGAATTTAGGACTATACCCTCTACTGCCTCTAAATTCTCAATGGAACAAATGTATTGTGTGGAAAGTTGTTGATCAAGCCTTTGTTTTAGATTTTCTGCACCTTTAGTGGAACTCCTTTCTGTGCTTCCTTCTCTTTCCCAGTCAGCTTTATTCAGATCATTCCATTCATTATTTATCTAGTCCTCTTCCTCTGTGGGCTGTCATATAAAATGTAAATGCTCGAAGAAGCCATTCTCTTCCTCAGTCGGGGGAACTTTGATCGACACACATCGGAAGCAGACTGTTTTTTCTTTTTTTTGTTTTTTTAATCACATAGCAGAGAAACAACAGATCTATTAATGGAAAATGTTAAGTAAATATGTGATCCATTATTAAATATGTTGTGTCTGGGAATCCTAACCAGCTGTGCACTTTCACTCAATCCTTATTAACGTCACAAACTTGGGTTGTCTCTTCGATCCTGTTTCAAGACTATTGTTTCCAAACTTACCAAACTAATAAAACCCAGTGGGTATAATGTCACTTTTATTTGTGACTGATGAGGTTTACGTCATACGTTTCTTGCCACACAGCTTTTAATCAGGCCAAATGTGACATCCTTCTAAAGTTTGTTGTGTTTTCAACTCCTACAAAGCCACCTGCTAAAGTCACCAGATGCACATGGATATTTTAAGTCTGGCGTCTAATAAGACATTCTCAAAATAGTTCGCACTTTACAAAAGGCAATGAGGATGCACTACATTTTAAATTATACTGCAATATTGTTGGCTTCACAATCCAATGCAAAGGCTTATACTCTGAGGAATAATAGGAGGTAAAAATAACTTTGAGGCTCTTAAAATATTATCAAGTCCCAGAGCCCAGAACAATAAAATATTAATTTTCTCACTTTGTGTTGCACTGTTAAAAATAGCTCTAGTTTGTTCCTAATCAAATCCTTGTCACAAACTGATTATTTCACAAACATTACACATTGGTGTCCTACTTACCAAGAATTGAGGCTGCTCTGTCGGGTTCATACAGGTGCCAGCATGCTGTCCACTGCCGCAGTTTCACCTCGCCAACTCACCAGCCAACTAAATGCCCCCTTTGCCCCCACCTAACATAAGAAACAGACAGAAGAAGGCTTTAATCCCAAAGAGAATGCATACGTAACAAAAACAAAGGGACTGCAGACAAGCATGTGGCTTCCAATTATTCTGTCAATAGCAACATCACAGTCGACTACCACCGTTTGCCTGGGAGGCTTAATCCGTTATTTGAAAGCAAAGGGAGCGAGAGAAACAAATGCATTTCTAAAATTAGGATGTTTTTAAGGACTATTTTCAACAATGCACATGTCCATTTCCTGCTGTTGTGCACTAATGGAGGATAATAGTGAGCCTTTAGAACAAATGAATATAAAAAAATCATTTGTTATCTGTATATTGTGTAATGGCCATATAAGCATGTACACTGTGTAAATAGGCAGTCAATCGGCACCTAAGATAAAGATTTTATGATTCATTAGAGTTTTGCAAAACCATACTGGTCACTTATTGTTTTTTTGTTATTGTTACACAATATGGCTCTAGGTGATGATCCAACGTCAATCTACAAGACTCTACTTTCCTCCAGGTGCATCTCCTTGGTGTATCAGGAAAACGTCCATACTATTTCATGAGACTACATTAACCTCTCCAAAGACACATTAAAGCAGGCCTAAATCTGACGTGTCTCTGGAATAGCTTATGTGAATTTGCATAGCGCGGCTGCCTCTTGCACAGGTGATAAAGCAGTATTAAGTGGATTACAGATTGTGACTATGGGTCTGTTTGTAGAATTCATGAACACTCGACTGTGTGCAAACTGGAATGAGTGGTAGCTCGTGTTTTGGCATGGGCTGCTGTTGCCAGCAGGTCCATAAAGAGCAGAGTGTTATGCCAGACTGCCATGTTACTCATGTGACCTCATGAAAGTACATGTCCCTTTAAGCGATATAATAAATCATGGCAGCCGGGGAGGCTCACAACACATGCCGCACCAACCCACACACTTATTGGCCAGCCCGAATACATTATGTCCACTTTTAGGGGAAAAAAACAGTAGCTTGACCCTCTAAGGGCTCTGCATAGACTATACTACATCGAAAATAGCTGAAGTGGAGTAGTGGCCATGATGGCACATTTGATACATTCTGAAGCCCTGGGCTTTAATATAGAAGACCTTTACTATCTTAGATTTACCAGCTAAAGGACTGGATTTGTACTGTGGAGAAGGATATGAATCAGACCAAGCAGTTTTTAGGTGATAAAATACCAACTAAAAATGTTGTGTAGCAGTCTAATAATTTCTCTCACTTGCTAAATGCTAGCATGCTAATATCTGTGCAGGAGTTTTGCCATCGATCTTGCCCAAGGCTACCTGACAAACAAATAATACTATGCTTTGCAGTATGAAGCTCTGCAAACAAATCCTGCACTCAACACTAATGGTTCTACCCACCTGCCACTATTATCCACTATGGCTTTAAAGCATACCATAATAAACCACCTGCAGTAATCATGAGTGGGAATACTTTTGTTTTTAACTTTTTAGGGCCATTATGTTTGAATTTGATGGCCCGAGCCTAGAGGGCCAAGAGGAAGTCTGAGTGTTATGTCTACGACCTACTGCAACAAGACAAACATTTTTGGAACTAGCCTGAAGTGGCCATTCAAGCCACTCTGGGCCAGCTTTTGTTCACTCTCAGAGGTCGTAATGAAAGGCTGGGCTTCCACCATGAACAGCTGGGTTCAAGGATCTTTTTAACGGGACATGTGCATACCTAACACTGAGTATCAGCAGCAGCCTCCATTTCCCTGTTGTAGCTGCTTTTTGCTCAAGCAAGACAGTATTTTTACTTCACATTTACAGTAAGCACTTTTAGGAAGTAGACTCTGGAAAGTTTTTTGGCTTCTGGACTCATTTCTATTCCAAACCAGGTCAGCCTCTCTTTGTAAAATATTATCTGACAGGTGTAGGGCACCTATGTACCTACCACTCCGTAAAATGCCTTCAACATCATGTACCAACCGTTTTGTAGCTAAAAACTATATATAAGTTTAATGCCTCAGTGGTTTTGGAACAAGATATTCAAAACGCCTTAGCTGAATACACAATGGTGATTAGGCTGCTGTCATTTACAATACTTTAGAAGCAAAGTTAGAATAACGCACTCATCAGTTAAACTGTTCTCAACTGTTTGTCATCCTTTTCCTCTCAAGCTGCCTTTGTTGCTGTCATCTTTTATTTCAATCACCTCTCCACCTGAGCCTCTGACAGATTTTCATAGTGATTCCCGCTGAGGCAAGGGGGCGTTATTTGTGTGAATCGCTGAATGAAAAACCTTATTTTCTAGTATTGCCTTTTATACATTTGGGAACGTGAGACATTAAAGCAATGGACAATGTCCCTAATGGCAGATGCTGTGCTCTGCCACAGTCTGCTCCTTAAAATAGCTCACACTGATAGTTTTCTCACAGGTGCATCGGATAAGTTTATTGTGGGCATAAAGGAATGTTCTGGAAACTCGTTGCAACAAAAACACCCCAATTACAGCTGCACCCACACTCCCTCTGGGAGAAAGCACAACATCAGGCATTGATCCAAAAACAGGGTTGGGATGGAGGGCAACCTCACTCTGAACAACAGCCTACACTTGTATTTACTATACCCACATCCACAGCCAAATAGAAAAGGATAAGAGGCTATTAAGCATCCTATTGTTTGTATCTGACATACAGTAGGCTCTTAATGTTTAATATAATTCTCGGCTTTAAACATTTTAGATATCGGGTTTCTCTTACACAAGCTTAATGCTAACACAAAAACAGCAAGGCAGCAGCAGTAAAGTACTGTGTGCTGCAGAGGGCACCATTAGCATGCTTTATGTGTGCCATTATTCTGCACTGAGGAAAATGGTCTTTTCAGAAACCATTAGGTTACAGTCCAGTGCAGTGGCCAAACTGCAGCATCACCAGTACTCTCTGAATCAAAAATGCAAGTCCAGCATCTGAATGGACAGAACGAAGTCCAGTAAATACAGCAATTCAATACATACAATTGAAGTCCTAATCACAAATCAAAACTAACAAGCTTACTGATCCCAGGCCTGATTTCATATCTAATAAATCTCATGTGGTTCAATACGGTGTGACTGAGCATGTATCACTTGTATTCCTTCTATACATAGTCTATAGTAATAGCATTTAGTTTCTGAGACCTAATTTGATTTGTATGACCTGACATGGTGCTCATGTTGATTTGAGAGAGTGTGCTGACATTTAAAAGCTGATAATAGCATTGTGGTTATAGATGTGTCAGAAGTGTGTTTTTGTTTTTGTATGAGACAATATTAATCTTACCCGTTTGGAATAAGCTTTTCGCGACTGCTGCCTCGGACCAGAGTGATGAAAGAAAAGAACTCCTCAGAATTTCCCTGGAGAAAAGAAACAGAGGTCAGGGCGTATCATCACAAATATACTGTACCATTCTTTTGTTTCTCAAGCCAATGATAAATCTCCATGCACAGTCATTATGATTGGGGATGAACACGAAGCAAAGTAAACTGCAGTGCATTTTTATGTTATGAGCACCATCCCAACAGATTTGTAAACATACTTCTTGTCCTTTGAGGAAATGATTTTCCATTGTGCATAATGAGGCCTGCTAAAAATAGCTATGTGCGTGAAGGCTGACAGTTTCCCCACCACACACTGACGACAAGCACAATGTTTGGTCGTGTCTGCTTAGAAGAAGTAATCATTGCTGGCAGTGACTGTCTTTCAAACTCTCTAAGATGCATGCAAGAAAGAATACGCCCCTCATGTACAATCACGCACAGATACACACACACAGTCACATGCACAGACAGGGGCTTAATTGATTTTGTCAACCTGTGATGACTAGAAAATAATAAGGTGGTAGGGGAACGAGATGATGTCCAGGGATCACACAGGCCCTTCTTATTCCTGATGCACACACAGAGAGTCTTTGACAAACAGACTGGCGCGTCATTATGAAGCGCCCCATGTTTGCAGCAGACACTGACTGAAAGCTAGCCCAGCTCAAACCTGTGACGATCCCAGAATGTCAAAGCAGCCCCTGACTGATGACTGCCTGTTTGTGCCGCTTACGGTGACAATGCTAATTGTGTATGCCTCCCACTACTACACCTATCCCCTCTCCCCAGTGCACCAGCAGCATCTTCAAAGCAATGTAAAATGAGCTTGACTTTCTGAATCAGTACAGGGACTTTGTGGGTTTTTTTTTCTTCTTTTACTCTGCTAACACACTTGATATGCAAAAATCATATGTTTACTTTTGAGATCAAAGTTTTTTTTCTCCCTCCCCTCTTCATTCCCCACAATCTAAAAATGGACTTTATTCATTATGCAAGCCAACAAAGAGCAGCATCGGCTCACGCAGCTATTCCGAGCATACTGATTAATTAGCTTGTATAATTAGCTTAATGATTTAGAGAAACATGGCCATGGCCACCCAAGAAGCTATGCTAATGGACCCCTGTCTATAGCAATTAAAATGCCCATAACTTAACAATAGTGGCTCAGAGGTCCAGAGAAGTGCGGTAAAAAGGAGGTAGTGCAGTCGGTGCATCATCATATCCACTGTGTGTCACATGTTTATACAAACCAAAACCTAATGAAGTGTCCTCGTTTCTCACTGTGACAGTTAAGTTTTTGCTCGTGGCAGAGTTAGCACACTCAAATTAGACTTGAAATGTGACGTAAGATGCTGAAAGTGTCACAGGGAGCAAATTTATCTTCTGACTGTCTTATTACGCCGTGGTGTAGCATATATCTCCCGTCTGGCAGTTATGTTAACTGGTTCTCAGTGTGAGCATATACAGTAAAATGCATGAGTTAGGACATGCAGTTGAAGACTTTACAGTTTCCAGTAAATGTGAGTCAACGCAGACAGTATCTCTGCTATCTGTCTGTAATAGCATCAGCATTCCTGGCTGCACTTCGGACATAAATCGCCCGTTTATGACCTTCCCCTGAACAGTAACCAACAGAGACACCATCTCCACTCGTAAAACCAGCAGAATGTTGAGGCGGAGGTGAAGATATTATACATCCATACACGGCTGCGAAAACTCCCTGCCAAGTGGGAGCACTCTGAAAAACACAAGCCCTAATAGTTTATTTGTTTGTAACCTGATTGAATGCTGGGGACATGGCACTCATTCATAAATGACTAATGCAACAAGCTGTATCTGCTGACCAAACATTTACACATTACAGAGGAATCGCACTAGGATACAAAGCACCAGAAACTATGCTCACAGTAGAGGAGGCGGTTTAAATATAATCTAGGAACATACATCTCTGAACTGGAGGTGAAAGAACACTGATTAACACTGGGCTTGCATGAAAATTGATGTTTTGTAATGGACTAAAAATCAACAGTAAAACAACTTAGTTTGTGATCATGTTTTTAAATGGGAGTCAACTCTTCTGCGGCATAAATTTATTGCAGCTTTGACATTATGCTTGCAGGTTATATTTAGTGGGCAATGTAAAAATAGATAAGACGACATGATGAAGGATAGAACAAGGCCTCCATCTGTTTGATGTTTCTACGAACAGATGCAAAAAAGTAGATCAAAGCCTTTAAGTCAGTGACTCTTGTTAAGTTGCTTCAGTGAATTTACTGCTTCTTCATGTAATACAAGCTAACTGCAGATTGGATACTGTGCACTCAAAATTCATACTGAATATCCCAGGTATTTAGAATAGACCTGATCCTTCTCTTGTGTCATGTCTCTAAAAGCCTATTTAATCAAACACTGTAAAGCAAATGCACTTCTCCCAAACAAACTAATTACCCCACCGGTTTGATAACAGCCTGTTTGTGTCTGTGCCGGCGTGTTGCCAGCAGGTGCGATGCTATGCACTTGTCAAAGCCCAACATCACAGTTTCAAGTTTGACACCATTGTGTCAAAAACTCTGTGCTCAGCTTGTCACTTGTGGTATGCTGTACCCAAACAAGGCAGCTAAAAATGAGCATTTGGGAAGTGATCTACTCCCTTCCCTTGCTCTGTATCTGCAGCTGCCTCAGCGGCACACAGTAGCGTCACTGTCAGACATAGTATACAATACATCATATGTCTTTTTAGAACTAGCGTCACGTATCTAAAAAAAGATTTTCAGTGAGGGGGTTTGATATTTTTGACAGCTTTGCATAGGTTTGCAATTGCCAGGCTGATGCTGACAGTGTATTACATTTGAGTTTTCTCAAGTGAGAAAAGTCTAAACTTAAAGTCAATTTATGAGCCTGCCTGGGTCTAAAAGGGAAAAAAAATACATTAAGACACAGAGTCAAACTGCATTATCTGCTAGAAAAGTGTCCGTGGTTGTGGTGCTTAAGAACAGGTCAGTGCTACATTTATTTTCCTAAAGTCCTCTTCAGTCAAAACCCTTTAATCAGCAACCTTTTCTCAAACAGATATTTTTCCATCGTGCCATAACTGCTCCTCCCCAAAGGCCATCATAATCTGCTCAGCGTGTGCAAAGTTAATCATTCAAATACCTCATCAACAGAACAGGATAAGCACGCTGTTGGAGCAGACGGAGCGAGCGTGGCACAAAGATGGAACAAAGTACAGTAGATGGTGAAAATGACAAGGGGCTGAGCGATGACGAGAAGGAAGGCGGTGAGGGCAGAAGATGAGAGGACGAAACCGAGCATGAAACAGGAAGATGCAGTGATGGAACAACGGAACGAGGGAAAAGACATTAAGGCTGAAGTGGAAGTATAAGATGGAGGGAGGAAAGGAGAGACTAAGGGGGTAGTTCTGTGTGCCTTTGGGGCTCTTGGGGAAACTCTATGCCTCATATTTTCAGTCCCTTTTCCAGGCAGCTTCGGAGAAGATGATAGCATTGATCATCTTCTTAAAGGAGAGCTTTTCCTGTCACCGTATCACCTCACGTCATTAGGATGACTGCTTTAGCTGCTTTAAAAGGCTCTCTTATGTCTGGCGAAGGCTGAAAGCTGTTAGATTGTCTTTCGTAGTTTTACCTCACTTCGCTCTGCCGACAAATCCAACACTAAACGTCCATCAAATTCATTTTCCAAGATCATACTTTTATACATTTTTGGATTTGAAGAGAAGAGGTCATGGAAAGACTGAAAAAACAGATTGGATTGGAAAAACTTATTCATATTGAAACTGTCTGTGATTGGAAATACTAGTTCATCAATCAAACCTAGGTAATCCCATTACCTTTATCGCCTCTGTGACAGAAACTCTTTTTCTATTGTACAGATGCATCATTTCTTCAAAGCTAACATGCCCAGAGATTCCCCACAGACCTCCCATCTGCAATCTCATGAGTACCAGGAGAACAAATAAAGTAAATAGATTTTGTTCTCCAGATCGCTCACATTTCTCCCACTATAAATCCACTTGTCTCCACATAAATCTTTAGGAAGTTTGGGCCGCCCTGTGCCTCTGCTTATTAGCCATCCAGGGATCAATTTATCACCTTTGAGGACAAAGAACGGCGGCACCAGGGGATTCCTTCTATCCCTTTGATTTATGGAGTTGGAGGAGAGGCAGGGCGTTTTTGGGTCATGCAAATTCTTCTTGGCGCAAGTGGCTGCCCCTCCTACTGCTCTTTGTGTTGAATTAATTTCTGCAGCTGCAAGAGGCGTGAGTAAATCAGGTGCTGCAAATGGGAAGGTTATGCCTGTTCGAGTAAGTGGTAATGATAGAGCCGTGTTAAGGCACTGACCATATTTCAAAGAGGATTATCCGCTTTCATTGACGGTTGGAATTAGGTTTATTGGATTTGACTGAAAATTGCTCAAATAGGCTCACAAATCCACACAAACAGTTCTAGCGCTTCGCCACTTGTCTGTGCTATTGGTCTGGCAAATTAGAACTGCGCTCCCATGACCTATTTTCTCGGTGAAAGGAGCTGCAGAAAGAATTGCGGCCGCCCCACCTCACCTGCTCGGAGCGCCTACCTCATCCTGGCAAAGAACTCCTGCGCTCTGACTTTACAACTGCCTCATTTGTAATTGTCCTCATGTAAATGATGAGCTGGGGACAGGGGCTTGTGGGAAATGTAGTGAAGTGAAATTGGTCCGTGCTCAGGTTGATGGAGTGTTGCCGGTTTTGTACAGCAAGTTACGAGGCAGGTTTGAAACATTGCATCATGTATTGTTTGGCACGCGAGCGATGAATGCACAAGCTTTTATCACGAGCCGCTCAAAGAAGCACGCAGAAGGAGATGGAAGATCTGTTTTGAGGTTACAAAATACACTTTTAAGTCAGGGTGCTCATTCTTCTCACATATGCTGTATGTGTGTTCAGACTACTGACAGAATTCTGGCTTCAACATGTCTTTATTTTTTCCTCACTGTACCTTCTGTGCACCACACAATTCACATCAAACTGTCCTTCTTCCTCTTTCTGTTTGTGTCCTAACCACAAGCTGTGTGCTCTCCACTTGCCACTGCCTTGGCTCTGGGCCACACTCATTCTTCCTTGTAACAAATGAAGCCACACTGGCCAGCAGATTTCTCCCAACACCTTCTAGCGAGGGCCACATCTTTGTCATCTTCTCCTGCCTTTATCTACCTTGTTTAGGCGCACACTTGGCTTTTCATGTGAGTGCAAGACTGGCCGTTTGCTGAGTGGGCAGCAGGAGTCGGAGGAGGCAAATACAAAGAAAGCCTCAGAAAGGAGGAGGGTGGAAGAGTTATCTAACAGGATTAAAGGAGAACAATGGGATGGAGAGCACTTAAAATACTCATGACATGAGCTCTCTTGCAAAAAGGAGGATAGAGTAAGAATGGCTGAATCACACTCCAGTCTCTATTTCTCTCCACAATATGCTCTCTCCACTTCCCCCTGGCTCCATTGCCACCTATGTCTCTTTCATTTTCTTTCCATCTCCCACTCTTCAAGTCATTTTCGCCAGCCGAGGGTTTTGATGGATCTCACAGTCCTGTTAATAATGTGAGAAAGAGTCTAGGTTTAATTAACTACTGGAAAAAAAGTATTCAATTTCGAAATGACTAATTTAGTGACAAGAGGGTCCTCTACAACATAAAGAGACAAGAAAAATACGTAGTCAGGAGAGCAAGGACAGGATAAGGAGCATGAAGCATTTTAAGAAGGCAAACATAACTGAAAAAAAAAAAAAAAGATAAAGATAAAGATCAACTCAGAGAAGGATAAAGCTCAAGTAAAAGGTTGATCATGTAGCTATAAGGTCTGTTGCTAAATGATGGATGTCCTGTCAAGAATGACTTCTGTCTCGGATCTGTGAGGGAAGATTTCACTCCAAGGCTGAACAAATTACCAAGTTGCCTTTAACGCTCCCTTAAACACAAATGTCAACAGCAAATAGAAACGAATACCCTTCCCCTAACCCCTTCCTTACGGGAATCAGAAAGGTGGAACAAGATGACAAATTTCCTCAGGGCGGATCGAACTTCCAGAAGAGAATAGTACTTCAAACAATCGGTGTGTGCTTCCACTCCCTCCCTTTGCTGTCTGAGTGGAGAAGATAGCAGCCTTCTGGCAGCTCGGACCAAAAATGCAAAGACTACTTTGCACAAGGTGTGGAATCATGAAGCGGTTTGCAGCTTGCATCGGTACACAAACTCTCACTTTAACATCAAGACTGTATGTCTAATGCCCACAGCCAAGAACCTGCATTCAGTGTAGATTCTACTGCAGAAAACTAAAATGTTTACTCTCACTGTGAAAAGATTCCACTTGGCACATGATATCTGTGGATGAAGTCTCTAGAGTTGTTGCCGCCTCTCTTTTTATATCACATAACAAACATGTGAAGGCAGTGGGAGAGAAACTCTTCAGCCTTTGTAAATAGGCCACCATTTGAATATTTTACATTCGGCTGGTGCTTACTGAGCATTGGTTCCTTTTGAGTCATTTTCAGAAAAGTAAATGCATACGAGAACAGAGTATTTTCATTAATGCGTATGTTTCAGTGCACATGCGGCGGCGAGAGATCCGGTGTCCTTGATGGTTATGCAAGGCACCAATTTTAATGGCACTAAGATCATGGTAGAGTGAGGAAAATAATGACTACTTGGCTGCCTGTTAAATTGACAGTGAGATTGAACTTTGCGCTGAATCTCCAAAGAGAGTCTGGGAGCTTTCTGGGATTTAAAAGTTGAAAGCGAAAGGTCTTGTTTCATCGAGGATCTGCGACAAAAAAAATAATTAGTCGAAAAAAACCTTGACAGCATCGGCCCCACGAATAATCCGTTGTTTACAATAGAAGGGAGCGGTGGGAGGAGACAGAAGGAAACATTCACAGATGGACAGTTTAAAAAAATAAAAATAAATCAAAAAATACTGCAGAGTGGCCAGGCGGTGCGCTGACATATTCTCAATCCTCACTGACACAGTCCTGATGTGTGACAGTGAGGGACGGATGGGAAAAGCCGAGGGAGAAATAAATGTAATGCAACAAGAAGTAGGAATAGAGAAATGGGTTATAGGTAAGGTATGGAAAGAGAGGAGCCCATTTCTGGATGTCACTTTTAATGGTGAAGTCAGGTGAGGTCGTCAGAGGTACTTATACTTTGCCGGGTTCTAGTGGGTAATACTGGGCACTTGTACAAAAGTAAAATAACGGAGCGCTGCAGCTAAAACTGAGCAGAGACTCTCCAAATTTCTTGCAGCATGGATCATAGACATATACATAGACTTGAAATGCTTATGCTAATGTATACATTCACATGATCATCTCTCAATTTTTGGCAGTGATTGTTTCATTTTTCTTCTTAAACAACCAGACATGCAGATAATTTGAGTTACAGACAGTGTCTTGTGTCGTATTAGGGATGGGTTGTACACACTTTAAAACAAGGCTCAATAGACTGTCCATGATAACTGTAATATCATGACACAGTGAATATGCAGCCCTTCAACACAATAAATCATATCTGTAAAAATGTGGTGTAAAGATAGTTCTTGAGTGAAGAAAAGACGATTTTGTGCCATAATTCTTTGCATCGTAGTGTCATTTTAATGTCATTTCTATATCATGTTTTTAGTTTTGGCTTAGTGCACTTTTATCCACATTGAGTCTATGTCAACAACAGCCTTTGCCAGTGAATAATGGCTTTAAACAAATATCACAAAATCTTTATGTATCAGGGTAAAGAAGGAAAATGATCCGATATACACAATATACTGTCCCACCTCACAAAAAAAAAACACAAAATGGAGCGCACACACTGTTGTATCATCGCAACAGCCAATCCATGTCTATATACAGTATGTAATGTGTATGTATGCACACTGCAGAACGTGGGATGTATTAGACAAATGTTGTCACATCATTCTGTTTGACTGTAATCCTAAACTCAAACAAAGAGCATGTGGCCTAATATTACCTTGTATAACCCAACTATAAAACAAACATTAGAGTTTCTGTTCTATTCCATCAGCCAGACGTATGCCTTTGCTTTCCCTGTAAATATAGTTGTGTTCTCGGTACTTGTCTGATAAAAGATTAAGCTAACTGGATCTTGGATCAAAAAGAAGTTGACAGCAATGACAGGGAACACGGCAAGTCACTTAACAATGAATTTAGAACGACATAAATAGTAATATGTGAAAGTTAAAAATGCGCCTCGGAGTGAGCAACGTGCGGCTACGAGACAAAGAACGCAAGGTCAAGGATGTCTCGTGTTGCATTTCGCCGCTGATCTGAGCCGAGTGACTGAGTGTTCTGCGTCTACGTCGAGTGTGTGGCGGCTGAATGTTAAGTCGGGATGGAAGGAGAAGAGACAAAAGAGGAGAGGTGATGGATTATTAAAGCGTGGGGTGGTGCCGTGAGACTTAGCAGCGCATGGCGGCAGTTGAGAGGAAGGGTAACTGTGAATGGATATTAGAGGGAGGATAGCTATTCAGCTGGTGTTGATACAGACGGAGGCGGGAAGGAGGACGGGGGGAGGGATGGAGGGATGGAGGGTCGTCTAAAAAAGTGCCGAGTGTGTGCAAAAGAGAGATAGGGATTCTTGCTGCCCCTCTGGGAAAGCTCTGAAAAGGAAGGACAGGTGAGATACAGGGATGAGTGAAAGGAACTGAAAGTGCGCTAAGAGAATGGTGGGCTATAGCGAGAGAAACGACACATTTGGAAGGCGACAGAAGGAGAGTCTAAAACTATCACGCCAGAACTCACTTATCTCTCAAAGTGCAGACAGTACATTATCGCCACCGGCACTAGAGAGGAAAAAACAAAACAAAAAAACAAAAAAACAACCTGAATCATCAATAAATGAAATTCTGTGTGCAGGTAAACACTGACAAAGGAAGCGTGATGCTGAAAATGATACGACGGCGTGCTATTTCTCATTATCTCCTGTGTGTCAGCTATTAACGCCGTGTCCATTCCGACATCTAATTAATGCAGATAGCTAAATGCCAAACCTGATGAAATAGCATGATGAGGGATTAGCGGGAATAACAAACCGAGCGCCATAACTCCGTCTGCCTGATTAGTTGTGGAGAAGCATTTCTAACATTTTTTTTCTTGTTTTTTTTCCCTTCCGCTTCTTTCTCCTCCTACCTCCACTTCACTGTCCTTAATGAAGACTTTTTCCTTCTGCCACGTTGCCCCCGTTCTCCCGGCGTCCCTCCCCTCAGTGGCTGTCCTAATTCCATTCTGATAGATTGAGAAGAGGCTCATTAAAATGGCTTTGCTGATTGTGCGGCTGCTTTGTGAGAGCCAGTGTTTTGTCTGGTCAACTTTTTCCCAGGTGCTACTCAAGCATGGCCGAATAAAGAAAAGTATTATTAGGCGCACTTTACCACACCGCAGCTTCGGCCTCACATCAATTTGAAATAATCTTTTATGAAAAATGAAACAAGCTTGAGAAAACAACAAAATGAGCACTAGAACCGACGTGAAGTTCCAGTTGAGTTTATACGTCTTATTGACTTCGTGTCTCGGAGACAATAGGTGAACGGGAAGTTATTGGAGGACGATAACAAGAACAGACGGTTCAATAAAGCAGTGCGTTTCCTTCCTGCAGGCAAGTGGGCTCCAAAGAAACAAAATAACAACGCTAACCAAACCAGCCACACTTTTCATCAGTGAATAACACATTACGTCTGATGCATAAGGAGAGAGAAAAGGAGCAATGTCTTCTGAGAGGAGTGAGGTTAGCACAAGAACCATTAGGGATTGTGAGTCAAGTCGGCGGATGAGGCAATGTCAACCATTATGCAGAAATTTCACATTTACATTTTTTTTTTCCTGGATATTTTTTCGGGACATTTGATGCAACACTAACTGACCACGTCATGGAGTAAACCTCATTATCAGCGGAATTAATTATGTTATAGTTGGAGGCAAAGGATCGATATTCAGGAATGTAGATCATTTTCATTTCTGCTGTTTGTTGGGTTAACACTTTTGGGGCTTTATATTATTGCATTTTCAGTAAAATAATAATACTCTGTTGAAAGGTGTCATAATTATTGCAGTTGGAGAGTTGTTGCAGTACAAAGTTGTTTTTACTTCATCCAAAGTACACTGTGGCTTGTATTTTGCCCCACAAAACTCATTTCACTTCACTGTGATTTCTGAATTTTCCTAATTTCCTATTTGCAATGTCACCGTCTATGTTCAGAATGACAAGTATGACTCTAACTCAACCAGACGCAGTGACTGTGTTCAGGAAAATGCAAAATGAAGATGACTAACCCTCTGTATTAACTTTAAAGACTGCTTAATGTAGAGGTCACAACAGTAGAGTTTTCCTACTTTATTTGACATTCTACATTTGTCTCATTCTGTCTGACAAGATTACTGAACTGTCTGCTGCTGCAATTACACATTGTTTACACAACCCACCAACATTATGCTCTCAACAAGAGTACAGCCCTTTTCAAGAGACAGACAGAGAGATTTATAAGAGATCTATTATTGTTGAGGACATTTTGGTTAAGCACAATAAACACTTAAAACAAAGAAAACCATCTTATTATATTTAATTCATGTATTTTCTTTGAACCTTTAGTATATGATTTATTGATGTCGAATGGCAATGATTCATGACTCAAGGAAGAGAAGAATGTGTTTTATAAATAAAAGTAAAAGCTTGCTCCCTCCTGAGTTTTCTACAGCACTGATCTTTCAAATAATAATTATTTTTTATAGTAAGTTATTTAGCCCTTGAATATGCATAGATAAGTCAGTGTTACACAGTACATAACATACCTACATGTCTATACATAACCAAATGTATAAAAGTACCCAGACTTATTTCCTCAGCGATCATCCTTTTTCCCTTTAGTATAACTGAACATATCCTATTCCACACCTTTTTCACAGTTCTAATGTGTCTAAATAGGTTTTAGTGGGTGTCCTCCCTTGTGAGTGCAGCACACATTAGATGCCTAACACTTAGGGCTCTGACGCACAGCCATCATATCACACATATGATTGCCAGGGACAGTTTATGCAACCAACACAAACTGGCCAGGCCTGTCTGATACTCCATCTATACATCGATTTCAAAATGCATACGACAGCGTCACATGTCTCTGTGGTTTTGTTGCTAAAATTACCGTCCTTTTGTTCATGAAAGTGTTCCAGCGCACCATTTAAAGCCCTGCATCACTAAATTAAAAGGGAAATGTGAGCGGAGACCCTTGGGAATTGTCTTTTCAGTGTCAGCCCGTCTTACTCACAGTTTGGTTCACTCCCTCGAAGGCTTACTGTTCCTCTCTCTCTTTTTTTTCCCTCCATGCTTTTTCTCCACGCACACAATGCTGCCAATTAGTTAATAGCGGACAGTGAGACGAGAACCCAACCTATTTGCTTCAAACCTAATTCGTCACATGGGCAATTCCTGACAACAAAGAAAGTAGGAAAGTACTTAACAAGCCCGGCACACATGTGTGATTATGGGCCGGAAAGTGACAGTGATGAGGAGTGTATAAGTTTCACACTGAGAGATACATCTGTGTGAGCACTTAAAAGCAAGTTTCCTCGCTTGACAACCGAAGGAGCAGCAAAAGGCAGCCTATGGCAGGATATATTTAAATTCACAGCAGCTTTGATCGTTTTTGCAGAGTTCACAGGACATAAATCATTCTGAGGAATACATTCTTTACATTTTTATAAACACACAGCTTTCTTCAGCAGCACTTTGCATCTGAGCCTTTTAAGTGTCACTAGAGAAACAGCAGTGTTGCAGCTGGTATGTAACAAGTACAAGCTTCATTAAGATTATATGGTGTGTACGTGAGTGTATGTTATCGATAAAAGATGCAGCGGTGATGAAAGGCACCGATTTCAGATGTATCTCAGCTACAGTCCACAGGTTTATCGATAGCCCTTATAAAACTGTACCATTAGATACATTTGCGAAGTGGGAATGATCGGAGCTATAAATAAAGCCAAATGCGCGCTTCATCCATGTTGTTCAGTGTAATTCTAATAGTGATAGTATAAAGCCGCAAAGCGATGGGCAAATGGGGCCTGTGGAGTGAGCTGCATGCTTATTCCACAGAACGGAGCCCTAGTTAACAGCAGTAATGTATTCTCAGCATCAAAGGCTCAAAGTTGAGAGTTTTAAAGGAGCTCGTCACTATTGATTCTGCACAAACACTAGCTTCCCAGGTTCATTATATGGGAGTTCTCAGCCCTTACGTTCGGCAGCGGGGCTACTGCACAAACACATAGCTCTGGGTGAGGTTCCTTTGTTGTTTAGAACAAAATGCTTCAATCATTGGCTATTTTTGCATTTACTGACAATAAAGTAAAAGCCATGGCTAATGAATTCCATCTGACTGACTTGGGTCCCTGCAGCTTTTTCACAATTAATATCCAGTTTAATTGAGCACAGAAAAATAGGACCAGTTGGAGCTTAGCAGCAACAAAAGGCAGAGACAGTGTCTAAGATGTTATTGCTGAGGTTTGCTCGGATGAGTCCCTCGGAGAAAAAGTTTTCTTTGAACTTTAAAGCATCTGAAAGGTTGGAATATCTTAAAATCATGAATCTTGTAGTGTTTTATTTTGTGCCTTTCTGGGTGCAATTTGTTGTTTTAATGGTATAGTGCAGTCATTTTAGCTTTATTTATGAAAAAGATGAATTTACACTACTTACTTAATGTCTGATAAAAAGAAACGGTGCTCATGATGTGTCTAAGTTAAACCATCTGTGTTCCCTTTAAAAACGTTCACTCCATCAGTCACATCTAGTGCACAGCCGAGCTGACAATGCCCCAGCACAGATGGCTAATTCTTTACAGTGGGCTTGGAGAGGATTAGACAGGCAAAAGTGTAAACATCGGTGCGGCCAATCAATATCTCATTAGCATGTCAAGTTCATGTTTTGTCACTTTGCATTCTCCACACACCTCATCAGGTTTGCAATGGCAAATGTTTGTAGGTGATGCAGTATAGAATACAGCATTCAGGAGTCAACATCCTCTCAGCTCTGGTCCATCATCCACTGATATCATCTCAGCTTTGTTATGGAAACATCCAAGCAGCACAACTTCTTCACAAGTGCATTTCTCAAAATGCCATCATCCTTTTTAGCATATTTTTAGACAGAGGGAATCAGGGACACCAGATAGCTCGTGGTGCTGGTACGCTGGGAGATAATTCAGGATGAGCCCCAGGCACAGGAGGGCTGGAAAACTCCTCTTGTCACTTTAGATAAGAGCAAGAAAATGGGACTGGCTGCTCAGGGATCAGCTAAGTGCTTGTCGCTGTCCCTTTAGCTTTCAAACAGCAGGTCGCTATAGAGCATGTGGACAGACAGATGCCCATCTGACCCTAATCAGCTGTGTATGGGGCTCATTCCCAAATGGCTACTTGGAAAGCAAGATTGAAGCTAGGTGTAAAATTGGTAACTTAATGTGCTTAAACTGTCACAATAAAGAAGTTTTATCCCATAGAAATAGCAAGGTGAAAATGTGGTTAGAGAGAATGTCCATCACTTGGAATAGACAAGAGATTGCATCCCAGACGTCTGTCCCACGGAAGTGTCCTTGAGCTTAAGTCCTTGATTGGAACTTGAGCGAGAAAAGTGTCAATTTCAAAACATACAGCTGTTGTCCAAAGCTTCTTAGACAAAGATGTCTTCAATTAGTCAACGTTTTCCAAAGCTATTAATGAAAAAGCTATTCACCTCAGTCAATGATCAGGGACATATCAGATATATATTAGAAAATAGTCTTTATGTATGACTGACACATAACTGTAATCACTGTAATGTGGCCACGTTCCCTGGTTGAAAGGTCAGCTGCTATCCCAAACGTGTTTATTTTGAGGGGTAATTGCATCAGATTGAACAGTGAAATAGCGTCACCTCCTGTCGCTCCCTTTGGAAGATTAGCACCAAGGCCATCAGCGGGATCGATCAATGCACCGCCCAGTGTCTGTTTGAGGGATGGGAAGGTCAATGCCTGTGATATTACTTACGTCAAGGGGAGATTTCATGTCGGAGGCTTTAATTTTGAAGAGGCTAAATAGCAGGGATAGTTTATGGACAAGGAAACGGTGGCGATATGACCTGGAAGATTACTGGATGTTTGTCTCCTGTACAACTAGATCCATCAAACATTTTACATCAATATCATGGCATCAATGTGCTAAATAGGATGTTCTTCTCGTTTTGTTTCCAGTACTGGTACTTTTTTAATGCTGAGCACATCCTCCCAGCGGACTGGAGAAGGCGCTGACTAATCTTGATCCCTAAATTTATTCATGTTCAATAAAAGCTATTCATCAGTTTAAACCCGTGTGTAAGTTTAAACTAAATTTAAAGCAGATGGAAATGACTCCAAGGCAACGACAGCCGGAGAGGGAAAAATGTTGCCCCAGCCTCAAGCTTGGAAGTGCAGTCAATGTGTCAATCACGTTTGGCTTTCGAGACGCGGTGTGCACTGTAACCATCAAGTTGTCTACGGCGGATTATTGACTACGTAGAGTGTGATGTAAGTGGGAGAGGGACCCAGGAGTGAGGCACCAAAACATGAAAGAAACCGGTGAGACTATGCATTAAGGTAACACGTAGATGGCCGCCGCGTGTGAAGACGGAGCAAAGTCGAGAAAAGAAAGATTGAAAGCATGAAGGCTGACTCTGGAGACTGCGCTGTGTCTAATGTGCATTGGAGCATGAGAATGCACTCTCCACCTCAGTCCCACCCTGCTGTTCTTTTCAGGTAAACACGCAAAGCAACTTCAACAGATGGAATGGGAACACACACACACACAGCAAGTGCTCCAGCAAAATAAGAAACCAGCGCCTTCCAGGCATCAGTTTACAGCCTGAGAGCACAATGAAACTCCAGAAACAAGAAGAATTGAATTTACATGAAAGTTGAAATAGACAAAGATTCAAAGTACCAAAGGAACAATGTGGAGTGTCCTTGACCCAGAGAGATTTAACGAAGGTTTCAGAGTTATCTATCATAATTCAAGAGTACAGTTTACTTTTTGCTACTTCATTTCCAAGCACTGTCTACAAAGTGGGAAGACAAGCTACTTATGCAAGAAATTGTATTCAATGTATTCAAAGATATAATCTGACATAATGAGCTCAGTTTTCCAATCTTCCAATTGCCTGATCTACTTTATCTCTCAATCTTTATGGCCATTCACAAAAGCTGCACAGCAACAGCAATACAATTCAATATATTTCTATGGCTCTGCTGAGAAACCCTTGTGTTTGAATGGACTCGACTGCAGCACTCGAGATCACTTTGTGTCTTAACTCTCTTACGAGGAGAAAAGAGGTGAGCTTTTGATGCACAAGACTTATAAGATGTATACGTTGTTTTTTGGATGTCACTCTTTAACTCACAGTGAACATTAAACAGTCACAGACACAGAGTCCATTCAGAGCTGGAGCTGTGGTGCGTTCACGTGACAGTAGACAACAAATGCGTTTAAAAAATATACAAATACTACATAGTCTTATTTCACAGTTCACGTTACACGATTACATTTGTACATATTTGAGCACACTGCAAAAAAGACTCATTTTGCAGTGTGCCCAGTTCGCGAGTAGCTGGCTGTTTTAAATTCAACCAAAGCTTTTGTCTCTCGTCTGAGGAGTCTGTAAATTCATTAGCGCGCCCGACTCTCCAGATATCTTTGGACAGCAGTTTGCGGTTAAACATAAGGCCTGTCACAAGCTTTTAAGTCCTCATCAAATAGGCTCCTGGCTTCGAGTGTGATAATTAGTCCTAACATCTGTGGCTCGACCTCCTCACCTCCGAAAGCCGCGAGCAAACCGAGCGCTGCGTCTCCGTCTACGCCTTACCCCCTTCGCTCTCCACTCCCGCTGTCCCGTCTTGTATTACATGCAAATGGGAACTCAGAAACATCAATTATTCCCGTAAACAAGTTTGGCCATGTAGAACATTCAATTATACATTAAACATTAATAGCCAGGGCTTATTTCACACATCCATTAGATTGTGTTAAACATGGATACTCAATCTTTTTAATAGAGCTTGAGCGACTTGAGTGTTTTTCTTTTTCCCAGCGAGGAATTTAATCAGGGAATAATAATGGCGTTATTGGGCGGCATTTTGTAATCGCTGTGACAGTGGATTACATTGTCTTGAAGTGCGACGCCACAAGGTGAATGATTCAAATAGTAGGACAGCAATGGATTGTAAGCCTTATAAATTTGTGGTAAAAAAAAATTATTGTTTACATTTGGATTAGACGGATTCCCTGATGAAAAAATGAATAGTTTCTTGCAATTTTGGTAAAAGTTAAAAGGCACAGGCAAGAAAGGGAATCTAAAAGACGGAGTGTAAGGGTAGGCAATGAAACCCGGAGAGAACACTACAGCGTGCACACACCTTTTAAAGTGAGTGTTAGATGAGGGCTATGGAAGTAAGCCTCATTTCTCTGAATAATACACCTCAGAGACTGCAGTTAGATCTTCACAAGCCTCAGAAATACAGAGCAGGGACTCTGAACACAGCGGTGGCTGAGGAAGAGGCACAATATCCACGCTCAGGCGACTTGTTGTTTGTTTTAGCTTATAGCGTTCACACATCTCACACGACGCTAATGGGCTTTGTTAAAATTATCTATTATAGCGTCATAGCACTAAACTTTTCCTTTAGAACACCACTAAAAAATACATTAAAGCAGTTTTTTGCTATCTTTACTTTTAATTTGGTTAGGCATGCATTACTCCTGTTTGAAATACTGTATGCTTGCAGATCCCCAGATGTTTAATATGTATATTTGATATATTTGTGATGAAATCAGTGGCCATAAACAATGCTGTTAAAGTTTTTTTTTTTTTTGCAATAATATATGCAATAATATATGGTGTAAATGTATGTTTAATGATAAAGCTTTGAATTAATTGATACAAAGGTCTTGACAACAACAATCCATGTCTTATTTTACCTTTCTTTTCTGTCCAGACACAATACTGTTTACTTGTGGTGATGTGTAATGTAACAAGAAGTGGTATTGACTGACTACAAGCTCATGAGGATATAACACATGAGGCATTTGGCAGGTTTGGGCATGATTCTACCGTTTTCAAAAGAAGGGCTTCACTTTCTTCTCTTTAAGTAAAAACTACCTGTGAAATGGTGAATATGTTTGTACCTTTAGATGCAATAAGAATCCAGCTTGTTTGAGGAGCTGTTGCTGAGTGCAGTTCAGGATCCATAATGTTGAAGAAGGACTTTTAAATGTCCCATTCTCCAGTCCTCCACAGCAGCAGCAGCAGCAGCATCCAGGGGCTGTGATGTGTGAAGAGGCAGGAGCCTAGTGTTTTCTCGAGCTGAAAGGTTGTTAATTAGTGTTCATCACACGTTCAGGGGCGTCATTTGCCAGTCTAAATTTAAAGATGTTGCCTTTGCTATTCTTGTGATGTGTTAGAAAAGTATTTTTTCAACAACAAAAGTAGGAGAAGAAAAGTTCGGCGGATGTGCTGTGTAATGCTCGATTCATATCTGCCGCTCTCCCTCGTGTAATGAATGATGTTATTCCATATATTGCTGGCCAGATAGTTGTCTCCCTGCGGCAAATTTTACACCTTGTTTTGTTTTATTGACAGCTGTAATACCATCTTCTGCTTTCTTTTCTGCTTTGTGCAATACAATGTTAAAGAATCAGCAACTCTGTCTGGATATCAGCTTTCATTTATCAAACTCCCTCTAAAGATGTCAGCTGTTTTTAGACGATAATGTCACAATTGGAAATTTGGACGGAACCTTTAACAGCTCCCAAAACAAAAGTTAAATGGAAGAGTTATCGCTTTTGTTACATTTATAACTGTCTAACTTTGCTGAGTGTGTGAAGGATGTGCTCTTTCCTTCAACCTGGGTGGGAGTTCAGACACAAATTTGGCTTATTTTTGCTTCATACCACAAATGGTGCACAAAAATCCAATTCTAGCCCCAGACCAACGGCAGTGGTGGAGAGTTGGCTCCGAGCAGTAACAGCTGGTCCATGTCCGAAGCATCACATTAGATGCTCCGCGGTCTGACACTAATCATGTGTGTGGCTCTATCTGCTGGCAGCCCAGTCATCTGACACAGTCCCCTGAAGCACACATCACTTGTGCGCTTCCCACTTGTTCCACTCTTAGAGCTGGGGTCTTTGTCATTATGTAACACACAGAAGGCCAGATATGACAAATAAGACCATGACACCTTTCGGTTGCATGTCGGCTAATGACAGCGAGGCTTTTTTTAAATACATACTTATTATTGGTGGGAAAGGAAGGTGCTACATATGTTAAGTTAAATATGAAATGATTGCATAATACCAAGCCACATTTCAAAGTTTTCTGCCAAATACAGTTCAGTTATTCCTTGGCCCATGCCCTCGTTTCTTCGAATTTCAATTAAAATCCGTTTAACTGGATTTTGTTGGCAGTGGCATAAAAAGCAGCGATGAATATGTGATGAGTGACCCCTAGAGCCACAAATGTAGACTTCTTGTTAAAAGTGGCAACAGCTTTGGAGCCACAATAAGAGCTAAAGGAAAAAGTAGGAGAAGGGAGACTGGTAGAAGACATGGAATATTATTTTAAATGTCATACAGAAATGTATTAGTTTTGGCATAGGTTCCTTGTCATATTAATAATGTTCACACAGTTTTTTCTTTACCCTTTTTTATATCCCACACAAAAGTTTGTCCCCTAAAAGTGCTTTTGTAAATGATTAAAAACGTCTAGATAACCCAGTCTAAAAACAGCTTATGCACAGGACATTTTATTTTTATCCAAGTGACACTCTAACTTTTAAAACTTTTTTTTAAGTAGACTATTGCTCACACAAGCTGTTATCACTTTATAAATATCTCATATGTATATCCTTTTGATTTTCAGCCTCCATAATTTGAAGGATAAAAATGTTACAGACTGTTTCTTTGCCAGTAGCGATCGACAAAAGCCTTATAAACCATCCCATTTTGTGTTTTGTATCACAATCCAATTACTATCAGGCAGGTTTGTCATTTTATATCTTAACTACCTTTAGTGAGACGCTCCTTTGGTAACAACAATCAATAATGATACACTCCAAAAGCTCCAATAAAGAGAAAGCAGCTGCTGTCAGTGGGCAGCATGCAGAGGTCCCGTGCACATTGTGTTGCTGTTGTTTCTTCTGGCAGCGGATACAGGCACAGACCTTGGCTGCCAGTTGGATGTGCAGCCTGGGCTCGTGTGAGCTCAACCCTGACTGTCCCTCACACACCTCGGGGCTTTGTGAAAAATGAGACCATGGAGAATGAGATAATAACATTGTGGAAGGGGAATGTGAGTGTGGAAACGTGCACGGGTCTGTGCCTGGAGTGCAGCCGGTGCGTAACATAATTGTGCCCTTCCATGTGTAAAAACTATCAATCAGCTTCACTTAATGTTGTGCCATTATGGGTAAATTAAAATTCCACATTGATCGATAGGGTATTGACTGTCATATTATGTCTGAGCATCAGTAATTCCTCTTAATTAATTTCATTCCCAGTGCTTTTGAGATATTAAGTTTTTATTTGTGTGTACAGGAAACTACAGAGCGGGCAGAATGTCAATATTCTTGAAATGCACAGACGGAGATATGGAAATGAGAGTTGACTGCTCACGCCTGCATCAGAATTGGGTGACGTCTGATAGCCTGATAAGACGGCGAGTGGTGCGCGTTGGACGGTGTGTTAGCTTATTTACATATGCCAACCGCTGAAGGAGTAATTACAGCCATGATTTATTACAAATAATGGAGACAAAGCAACAGTAAGAGAGGATATTGAATTTTTAATTGGGCATGTGACACTACACCGAGGGGTACTGTTTCTTAGCACAATCACAGCTACGCAAACAAACATGTTTTTCTTTGATTCCAGCCGTCATAAACAAATGCAAATCCTCACTGTTGCTTCAAGTCCGGTTCCTGTCGCGGTAATCTATCTGAAACAGAAGCGACACCTGCACACTGTCGTTTCATTTCTCTCCATTTCCTGCCAAATCACCACACATCAACGGCCCTCTGCTTCTTATAACGCTGTTTTTGAAGAGTCGCTTTGGTTTTTGTTACAAAGTGCCATTCTTATTGGAGGGAGTCTGAAAGTGAGCGTCTGGTGCGTGATGGAGTCTTTGTGCGACGTGGCGCGTGCGAAAGCGACCGATAATCTCTACTTGCCATTCAGCTTCTTCTAAACGCTTCCGTGTCTCTCATTAGGACTTGAGCACGAGAGGAATTAGCGACACTGAATGAGAGCTATACCGGCTTTAATAATACAGCTGATCCAATTTAACAAGAGCGGATTATGTTAATATAATCACAATGCACCCAACTCGACTTCAAAGTGTCCCCAGACGTCCGCGTACTAATTTACCTGTTCTAGCTCAGTAATTATCGTAGTTCAGAGTGATGACATGATTTGGCCAGACACTGATGACTTCATTTCTGCTTTTGCCATAATAATAATAATGTGTATTGTATGATTTCTCTATTCTATAACTAAAGCAAAATGACTGTACAGAGGAGATTAGTATAATGCCAAAATGAAATAAATAATATGAATGAACAAAGGAGGAATAAGGTTTCTCGATGGTAAATTAATGATGGGGTGAGATTCTGAGGACGTGCATGTAACAGCTGCTTTAGATAGGACACTAATGCCTAATGGTAAACCTAAAACAGACCATTTTCAGTAAGGAAAAAGCAACGTGAAGTTTGACTGTAAAACTGAGCCTTTTTGGGATCTGTTTTCACACTGTGCTGGATTCACGAGGCTCTCGTTCAAAAGTGCAGTTTACAAAGTTTCCATTCACACCTGAAGTTGAAGAGTCACATTCAAACACAAGCTATAGAAGCACCAAAAATACCAGGTTCATTTATGCAGGAATTCTCAACAACACATGTAGCATCAGTGTACAAAAAAGTGAGTAACTATCAAATTGCATAATTACTTTAACAGTCGCTCTTGGAGTTGTGTTTAAATGATACATTAGCTAAAGAGCATGTTCCAAGTAGTACTTTTCCTCAGAGCAAATTGATACTGAAATGAGCCATTAAACATAACAGGGCTTAAATGAGACGCTCTTCCGAGAAGGATAACACTGTTTTATTTTATGAGGAGTATGATGTGGCGTGCTATTTCATAGATGCACCACAGTTCATTAACCTTGAAGAAGTGTCTACTCGAGTTTATCAAGCCTTATTACAATCATGTTGTCACTGTTCTCTGCTTCTCTCAGAGAGAAAGGCCTCTGGTCAACAGTGGCCCTAAGCAAACACGTATCCTGCAGTAATCTCCCGGGTTGACCTGCAGGAATGTCAATGCACATGTCACACACACAAGGCAGACCAAACAAACATGGCTCACATGTCCCATCTGACTGCAGAGCCTAATCCATAACAAGGGACAGTTGAGGACGGCCCGTGTTGTATTCACCAACCTGAACTGTCCATGTGACAGGCCACGGAGGACTAATTAATACAGGCTTCTATTTTAGTGTTGGTCAAGGAAGTGCACGTAGAATGTGTGGGGACGCGGTGAGGCAGGTTGTTGTGTACATACAGCATAAATAAGTTACAGCCTCTGTGGTGTTGTTGGTGACCCATAACTGCAGGTCTTTTTGGTGCTATGCTAAGGATGAAACAATGATATGCTGAAGAATATACTGAATCATTTCCTTCAAAGCACTGTGCCTGGTAACTAAACCTGTACTCGTATAAATGTAAAGTATTTATCACACTCCAGCTTTGAAAACAGCCTGCCTTGTTTTTGGAACGCCCACATACCATGCCAGTTTATTACTAACGTCCAGTCTGTACTGTATGTGAAAAACGCCAAACTGGCAGATGGCTCGGGCAGCCGACGGCCTCTGACATCCAACCTTCAGAGATCCAAGGCCATGGATCATGTCCAGTGGTCTTCATCACTGTTGCTTTCAGCCAACTTGGGCCAGATGCCGCCTCAGAGGAAACCATGTCTTCAAGTCATATCTTTGCACGTATTTACATCATACTACATCTGTATCAGAATGAATTTTAGAGTAACATTGATGCTCCACATACATCCATACACTAAAACTGGGTGATTGGGTAGGGTATAGAACAAAACCATTCTTCTATTGAGTCAGGGGTCCACAAATTGTCTATTCCACATGAGATGACGGGATGAATCAAATAGGTTTGTGACTGCTTCTCGACCAAGTTCAGTTGTGACTACTCCTGTAATCAGCTGCGCCTATTGTGCCACCTATTTGACTTCCTTTGTTCATTTAATAGCCCGAACCCTCCAGATACAATAGG
This sequence comes from Rhyacichthys aspro, assembly GCA_036850595.1. Lineage (NCBI taxonomy): Eukaryota > Metazoa > Chordata > Actinopteri > Gobiiformes > Rhyacichthyidae > Rhyacichthys > Rhyacichthys aspro. Next base: position 7,098,200 of record CM072165.1, read on the forward strand.
AAATTATATTTTTTAAAGAGCAGCCTAATTACTGTGGCTTATTAGAGAGACATCAACACAGGAATAACAATAGAAAGGGAAGGCTAGAGGGGCTTGGGTGGAACACTGGCTGTGACATATCAGAGGTTTTACACGAGTTAAAACTTAGTATAAAAAGGAATGTCTGAACTGAGGGCGGCAGAGAGTAATTTAAATTTTTCAATATTCAAAGTCTCCCCTGGCTCTAAATAGTAAAATACCCCTCAATCTACATCAGAGCCTGTTTAATTTTAGTCCAGCACCACACTCCTGCGTTGGTCAGGAGTTCACACCAGCAAACAAGACTTTGATTGGCATTCGGTTTATGTACAAATGCAACACATGGAGGATTCAGTAAACACACTCTTCTTCCAATGTTGGAATAGAGTGGCCAGCTGGGGCGGCTGGGTTGGGATGGTAATGAAGATGGTTATTAGAGGAAAAAACAACACCTCAGTGACACAGTCATGCTTGCTGAGATTGACTTGAAAGTTCCCTCCAAATGGAAGAAAATATTTAGTTCCGTGCCCACCGGGAGTATGTAAATGAAAATCCTCAAAATGTAAACTTGCACAAGGCAAAAGTGACAAAATGAAGTTGCAGCCAACCAACATTTGGCCAATACTCCAGTTCCTCCTCTTCTAAAAGGAGTCCTGTATTAATGCAGACTGTGCTAATGTCTGATCTATAAAAGGATTAAGTCTTTGAATAGATTACAGAGGCAGTTACCCAAAACCAAAAGGTCACACAGTCTTTAGCATTAAAACTGATATAATTAAATAACTAACAGACATGTGAAAACCCTTAGACTGTATGTTGTATGTATCCTTAAACACACTTTCCTGTGAAGTGAGCATCTAATGGCTGGCTGGGGGCTTGCTAATAGAACAGTAAGGTAAAAACAAAGAGAAAGGCTGCCCTAATGTGGCTTCACCATATGCTGTTAGCTACTGATGGATGCCGTTCTCCCTAGGCAAAGGAACAACTTAGTGTGTTTGCTTGTGACATCGACGCCACTGATAAAGTTAAAGATAAGCCATCTGTTCATAACAGCAGCCCAGCTTCACTCGCTGGGATAGGAGCATCCAAGTGTGTGTTTATCCGTGTGCCCAGTCATCTCGAATTAGTACCGCACAGCGTCCAAATAGCATCAGTATGTGTGTGGCTCAGAGAGTCACATGTGCAATCATCTGCCTTGATTATGATGATGAGAGGAAATGGATAGACTGCAGCCTATCAGAATAAACCTAACACTGTGCAATGAAATATAATGCAATGGGGCTCTCAGGGGGCTTCTAAACCTAAACACTGAATCTGTCAGTAAAGTCATTACAGCATATGCAAAGTCTAGCTAACAACCATCAGCCACATTTCTATTAGAAAATACTAGCTGATCCTTAAAAAAGGACTCTGACTTTAAAGTTCCCAAAGGCTCTGGATAATGCCACAAGGTTTTGACACATACTTGAGGAGCTCGCCATTAGCAAAATGGCCTGTTACCCAGAGGGCACTGCAAAGGAAAGTATGCTCTAACATTAAGACCCACCACAGGAGCAATCTTGTTGTTATCTAACGCTTTGAGGTCATGACTGCTTGCTCGGACTTTATGCAAGTACACCCACAAGGATCACCGCTCAGATTATCACATGTGTTTGAATATTGCAGAGAGATGGTATTCACGAATTTGTTCTTGAACAGTTGGTTTGTCCCAGCGTGAGAAAGCACAGATGGAAACTTCAAAGTGTTGTATTATCTGTTATTACTCCTCCTATGCTCTGAAGGATGGATAAAGTGAAAATATTTTAGAACTCAAAGCTGCTAGTGTTTTGGATTTCTTCCGTGTTGGACTTTTCATAATTCCTATTCAAGCACAGATCTACTTTTAGACTTCAACAGCATAACTGAGCAGCCAGCAATCACTTATTTCTGTGCCAGTGTCATATCACTGATCAAGTGTGGCTCAGTTCCTGTCTGAGAGGAGGGCTGCCAGACATAATGCAATAATAACTGGTGCACAGCTTGTCTAAGAGAACCCAGGTCCTATTTCACTGCTGACGATGGCGGGATGAACTCTTTGTGCTCTTTCCTTCTCATTCTCCCTCTCTTTAGCAGCTTAGAAGCCCCTGTGCTTCCAGGAGCATAATGAGCCAATTGTAATTCCTCTCCCATAGCTTTGTATTGAAGAGCCTATATATAAAAAGAGGAAAAAAAATAACACTGGACAGTTTTACTGAGTGGGCTTCAAGGATTATCTAAGGCAGCCGTGTGCTTTTCACTTATTATTCTGCGACGGGGACAGAACCAGCACATAAAAGTAAAGAAAAACCTGCATAAGGAAGATTATTCAAATTCTTAAAGTCTGATCTTAATCTCCCAAAGCATTTTGCAGATTTATTGTTTACTAACTGCAGTACAATAAAAATCTATTTCATAAATAATCACTGTCACAATACGAACTACTGACCTTGAACAAAGGTAAATGTGTTGTTGAGATGTGATATGTAGAGCTTTTAGTCTTGACAAAGAGCAGTCCTCTTATCTGACATAGTGCACGTGAACCTGCTCCGCTCCCCCGCAGATGCCTGGTGTGATGTTTGACAGATTTCTCCCTCTCCAGCTAGGCTCACAGTAAATGTCCATCTGGCTGCTTCCCATGGGTACTTATTATTCTCAGCTAGCCAGGGGTTTTCTGTTTCCGAGCAGTCAGCCAGGGCTAGCCTCAAAGAGTTGAGAGTCGGACCAGAACTGTTTGCAGATGCTCTGCTGGATAGCCAAACGGTGCTGGTGTAGAGGCATGGCACTGGGTTTTCAATTACACAATGAGGTGGCAGGCTCCCAAAAACTGTCCAAGGATGAAAAGTCAAAGGACAAAACTAAACAAAGCACAGGCCAAGAAAAGCTGGATCAAGATTTGCCCATATTCTTACTTCTATCACAATGGCCCACTTTGATGATAAACTGAAGGCTCTTCCATACGCTGGACAGATGCTCGGAGCCATGGGTATTCCTTAAAGCTCTAGCAGTCCAGGTCTTTGGTCTCACTATGGTGGATTCAACCATGCACTTGACCTCTGTCTAATTCTGGCAACCTGCTGAAGGTCTCTAGAAGCAGCCTTAGCAAATGTGGGACACTACATTCTTTATAAGAGTCATGCCGTTAAAATGAAAAGAGTGAGAAAAACAGAATCATATTTTAAGCCTGTAGAATGCCCTGGCTACACATGACTTATTTAATTGCACTCACAAGCACAGCACCAGTGTCAGAGCTATGAGATTCATATACAAGATACTTCTACTCTCACTGTGTGGAAAAACACACCATCCAATCTATCCATACAGCATGATTCCCATTTAAATAAAATTCAAATTGTGGGAACGCAACACACAACCATTATGCATTCACACGAGATGTGGGTAAATGGGAGAGGATTGCAGTGCATTGCATCCCTTATTGAGCAAACAGCATCTTGGTCCTCCCCATATCTACTGCTTTTCCATATTTATGCATTCACTCCCGGAGACACATGACAACTCAAACATGACTCTGACTCCCAAGAACACGCTGTGAAAAATGAAACAAAGCTTACCTAGTGTGGACTCGCTGGTCACATCTGTAAGCAGGCCATTGGGGGAAAAAAGAGAGAAAGAGAGAAGAAAAAAGAAGAAGAAGAAGAAAAAGAAACGTCAGCAAATTACAATGTACTGTGAGCTAAACTTCAGTGTAGGCACAGGCTGTCACTGGCGCGCTGAAAAATGACGGTGCCCCAGCATTGCACAGAATGGGGGTTAAGAATAGTCTGCGTCAAGACGGGGGCATCATTTATTAATCGGGGGACATGAAGTGTCTGAGATAATCTCCCAGGAGGATCCGAAGTTTGCACAACTTGCATTAATATTTGTCAGTGTTTCAAGATTTTGACAGTGTGGAGGCACTAGAGCTGTAAGCCGAAACCTTATCAATTACTGACAAGTCTTTTTTTTTTTTTTTTTTTGTAGTAGCATAACATTACCATGGAATAAATAAAGTTGTGAGATTATTCGGCGCCAAGGTGTATTCCCTTTACTTTTGTTTGCCTCCCAGGTAATTTACTGGCCCCTTCTTCATGTTTCCATCAGCTCACAACATTGCCCGTCCCACCACAAAATCCAGTCCCCAATATAAACAGCACTATGCACCATGTATGAGAACATTAAGCATGATCTTTGCAGTGTCAGTGCTCTAAGATTTACAGAATTAGAAAACCTGCAAACGTTCTACTCACTGTTTCTTTTCCAGACTGTGAAATATATACTGGGTTTTCATTACAACACACTTTTTATATTGAAATTGGTCCCTCTTCAGCTCTCTCAACTCTAAAGTACATTCTGCTTTCTTGTAAATGTGCAATAAAACAAGCAAATGTAGTGTACTGACAATAAGGCCATGTTGTATAAAGGAAAGAGTAGGCTCGTGACTAATTTTGCGCCGCCGTTGCTTACAGTGCACTTCCTACACTGTATTTTTCCAGTAATATGATTTATCACCGTTGATGTCTGTCCTCTGAATTCATTTACATTTTTCGTGCTGAAATCCCAAAGGGGACAACCGGGGGGGAGAATGTTACAATATCTGTTTTGTGTGTGAGAACAAATGTGTTTTCAGCGAGATGCACAAGGTGGGGGTAAGACGGGGGTTCAATCTTTGGGACACTCATTACCATTCTGTCTGACACAAATTCCCCCACTCGCTGCGACTGTTGTTGCTAAACAGAGAGCTCAGCTGAGGACCTTGAAGCTTCACGCCGGGAAAATTGGACCCAGGGGAACGGGGTAGCAGGGACTGATGTCAGACTTCAAGAGCCTCACTAAAACACCTGGGGTTTCAATGACATTAGCATCAGTTCGGTTTGGTAGCTAGAGACTGGGAGACCAATAGACTCGAAAGCAATAAAATAGAAACTGGAAAGAGATGAGCTGGAGGAGCATAGTGTTAGCGTTTAACCACCATTGAAGGCTAGCCCTCAAAGCCCGAGGTTCTACGTGCTCAAAGCGTCTATATCTCCCTCCATCTAATCACATTTGGTCTTTTTTTAATGGCGGCTTTTTTGCAGTGCAGTGAAGACTATTGATTTCTTCAGAATCCTGCAGTGCAAATTTGGAAGGCTGGCCAATCAAAACTAGTGGAGGTAGCGTGGGCCTAAGTGGATTAGGCTGGCGAGGCTGGTCGAGAGCGAATCTAGTGGGAAAAAACCAAAGCCCTGGTGGCTTCAATAAACCCACATTCTGTGAACCAGCAAAAAGATGGAAAGAGGAGACACTTTTTCACCCTCTCTCGCCCTCCTGTTTTAAGCAGATAAGCTGCTTTCAGGGTCTTAGTTATGCTGTGGAGAAGCCACAACACAATATGAAAACTTTTGACAAGGGTAAGGAAAGCTGAGAACTCTGTCTTATGTTGTCTTTTCTCTATTGACAAGAGGGATTTGGGGATGTTTGGAGTGGTCAGTGCTGGGAGAAATTACACAAAGCTTTTGTAACACGAGCATGTCACCGTTAAGACGTGGGGTTAGTGAAGGCGTGCGTTCAGTCTTGAAAAGTTTAAAAAAAATAAAAAAAATAAATAAAAACATATGTTGACTTAATGGAACAGATCCTACACTCCCCGTGAATTTACTCAACACAAAAGTCTAGGATTTGTCCTTTCACCATAAAAATGCTAATAGGAACAAGAAAACAAATCGACTGTGATTTAACCTTGTCTAGAAACTTAGATTAAACTTAAAGAGACACCATGTGCCCTTGGTGGGATATTTGGGCTGCTGTATATTCAGTCCTCAGAGACTTTCGCAGCTTTTGGGACAAGGACATCAGTTTCCTCCAGGGAGATTTTTTTCCACGCAGCCGCTCTTGACTTTTCTCATTCATCACATAACAGTCACTGCTCTGCTGCTGACAACACTGCATTTTTTAGTGGATCAAGTTGTTTGGTCACATAAGCTGACAGGAATCATCGTCTGTGCAAATGCTACTACAAACTCATAATACAGACTCATTAAGTCCAATATTTCTGCTCTTGTTTTATCTCTTACTTCAGGTATTGCTGCCTTGCGTAGCGATCCCTGAATACTTACTGAAACTGTGCTATTAAACCCTTGTGAAGTGTGCTTTCAACCTTTTGAATGCACTAAAAAGCTTTTGAAAGTCACCATTATCTTAACCTTGCATTTATTCCTCTGCTGTGCCATTTACATTCATAAAATGGCATTTTAAACTAAATCTAGTTGTCATATATTTCAGCTAGTCTCTTCCCTCTAGTGCTCCCTCTGCGTTTTATACATTGATGACTTTTTACTCCTTCAGCAGACTGAGCACATTTTGGAATTTCTTGCCTTTCTTCCCCCATTGGCTCATGATCTCTTTGCCCACACACACTCACAGCAGAGAGAGAGTGAAAGTTCACTCGTTTAAAAATGTCCGCAGGACTGAGTAGCTACTAATTGGAAATCAAAAGCAATGGAGCAATGGAGGCCGCCGGGAGGGAACAGACAACCCTCCAGCGCCTGTTGTCGGTCAATTTAAAGCATGACGAAAAAAAAGAGCCCTGTTCCTTGTGTCACCATTTAACCTACTCACCAGTGTGGAATGGGAGCAGCTGTTTTTTTACAGTAGCACATAATGACACAAAATGGTGGTGGCTGGCCAAGCTCCAGCTCCCAGAAAAAGAACCTCAATCCAGGGAGAGGTGTGAAAGAGACATTGCAGGAGAAGGAACGCTGCTGCCATGTTATGAATGACACACAGGGAGTTTGCACCCTTCCATCTGAGCTGATATAAACATGCTTATCTTTTTTTTCCTCTTGCAACAAAGAATTCAAGGAGCGCTGACAGAGGCTACAGATGGCCCAGGCTCACGCAGTCTGCACAAGTATCAAGAAGTTTACCCAAGTCGCTCTAGAAGCCAGATTGCCTCCAAATCTAAGACAGGAGAGTACATGCTCAATGTGTGTGTGGTGTTTTTTTTTTTTTGCTTTTTGCTTCCAACTTGAGGTGTGAATTTGTGAATGACAGTCTGATGAGAGCAGTTAGAGAAACTTCATCAGGCGCTTGTCAAAATGCGGCGCTGGCCAGTTTTAAAAAGGCCGCTCAGGCATGACAGTTGAGGAGCCGCTTGTGCTTATATTAGCGCTGCGGCAGATGTTCACATCCTGTTACAGCTGTCTCCTTTTTCAAAACACAAGTGCTGCGCCAACACTATGCATGTCTCAATCCTCAAATCATCGGAACTTGAGCTAAATTTTTTTACCTGGGTCATACAAGTGTCAAATACATGACGGCTAATTGAAATTTTCTTATGCTTTTAGCTTAATAGTCAGGTTAAATTATTCAACCTATCATTGTTTTATTTCATGGCAATTCTCTTGTGAAAAAAAAAGAAATTAAACATCACTGAGGGGTGGCATTTGGAAGAATTCAACCTGGCACACTTTGATGAGTGATCAGAAGTTGGCATGATGGCGCTCATGTTCTATGCCCTGAGCTTTGGCCCAAAGTTGAGCGAACCTCAACCTAACCCGCTGCCTACGGAAAAGAAGGTAAGAAAAGAAAGTGAGAATTGTATAAAAGAGAGAGAAGGAATAGCTTTGAAGCCTGTGGCAGCATTTGCACCACAGGCTTTCGGCCTCTTCATATCAGCCACTTGCGGAGACAGAGGGGGAGACCCTACAGGCAGTCGTACGTCTACTGCCGCAATCAAGGAGCCCTGGATTGGAGAGGTTCCTTTAGGCGCTGGTGTGAGTATAGGAGCGTTTAAAAAATGTCTATAATAACAATCATTTATGGCTCACAGATCAGGTTAGTAAACAGATTTTACCGCTACTAGAGGATCAGGAACATAGTTCACAAGTTTGCCAATAGCTGGACCGTAACTGGAATTCATTTGGTCTGAGATTATTGCGAGTGCTGACGGACTAAAATTATAAGGGCTCAACAGATAATTAGGTCTAATGAGTAAACAACGTGGCCACAAGATACGAGCATGCTTATTGCTTTTTAATTGTATGTGTGTGGATGTAGTTGTGAGAGCGACGGGACCTGTGCGTTGGCCCGTGTGGGGCCAGGTGCAGTCATTACCACGGGACAGATGGATCAGCAGAAGCAGAGCTCCTTTTTACTTGCAAGGCAACACGGTGGCTGCCATATGTAGCGCTCATCATTAAAATTGGCCTTTGACCTTCCAGTAGTGCACCTGGCATTCTAATGATGTTAATTAAGGATGACCAGAAGTAGTATTTTCTCCTCAATGCAGAAATTAATACTGGTGTTTGTGTTTTTACATGAGGCTGTTTGTATCAGCCAAGTGCATGCATGCAACACCAGTGTCAGACGTGTTTAAGATTGGGACTTCCTTTTAATATCGCCAATGCAAGCTCCTTTGAAAATTCATTAAAGTGCCTCGACCCCGCTGCCATCTGTGTGAGTGAGAGGGAAGCAGCTGGGGAGTGTGCTGAAGATGAAAATACTGACATGGGCAAAGGCGTGTGCTCAAACCCTTGGACACCAAATGAAGAGCCACTGATATGCCAGTTCTGAAGTGCTATTTATGTATTCCTCAACCTTTTAAAGGTGGGATGCTGTTTTAGATTCCCAGTTAAACAAGACATCTGTCTGCGTTCACGTTTTGGCTTTGGATGAAATTGATACGATAAATAGCAAGTGTTATGCAACACAAAAGCACAATCCCTTAGAGGTCTAATTAAAATGTTACACACGTTGCTTGGTGTCAAACGAAAATGTAATTAACTCCTCAATTACATACATTATATTAGCTGAGAATACAGCACCATTATAATAATGACAATCCATTGTTGACATTAATGCACATAAACAAAACAAAGCAGCGCATCATTATCTACTGTCACATAACACACATTTTTAACCTTTGTGGCCTGTCACTTCACTTAGCCTCAGTGTGATTCTCTAAGCATGTCTTGCTTGATTAGCATTGCTGCTTGAACTCATCTTCAGGCAGTCTTCAGCTCCTGTCATCTTTATGCCAGTTACCTTTCACAATAAAGGCATATCAGTTGCAGTGTTTATGCGCTGTAATCACTTTCTCCTACACCTGATCTCCTCTTTATAAACTCAGCGCGCCAACATTATTGCTGTTATAGTTGGAAATGTGGGGCTATGTATTATGCATTAACGATGATCTCCCCCAGGGAAGGTATATGCACTTTGATGCCAAGACACAGCATCAGAGAGAAGTGTCTGTACTGTAGGTAAACTGTAGCGATGCGTTCACATGCACAGAGCTAGCTTTTGTCTTTTTCCTTACACCTAAAAACAACATCTAGATATGCCTCAAAGCGCTGGGTGTGATCGAGGCTGGCTGCACTTTGCCTAGTCTCTCTCTTTCGCTGACACTAATCAACACCTCTCCTGCTATTAAAAATTCCTCTCCATGCCTTTTGAACTGCTAACTATCTCATTTACATGAGTGCCACTCAACACATCAGCAGCTCAGCTCGGTGCTGGGGAGGTGTGACGAGGTAGGGTGGGGCCACGGGGAGGCGGCTGGTGCGACCGCAGACGGAGAAGAGAAAACTTGCTAAAGTTGCCAAAGTGAAAGTGCTGTAGACGTGGAAAGATGAAATAAGGCACACAGCATTTGCAATCTTATGCATATACATTATTTTCTGTTTACACAATGTGGCAGAAAAGTACCAGAACACAGCCTCCATTTTCCGCCATCTTTCTTCTTCCTCCCTTGTTCTCCTCTTGGCTGACTTTGTATAGCGCCGGGGGGCTTCCACTGAGCCCGAGCCGCTTTGGCAACAACTGTGTGGACTGCGATGCTGCATCCAAGCTATGGGTGCACTTGGAAAAGAGGTAATGGGGAGAAGAGCCGAACGTCAGAGAGGGATAAAAAGGCGCAAGACATCGAAGTTGTGGGAACCATTGTAGGTGGCTTCAATCATTCTGATGCCATCTGTTCCACTCCATTTTTTGCACTGACAGTAGATCTTTTCCCTTGTGAGGTGAGTGTGTACAACAAGGAGATAGAGAAGGACAGGGCTGTATGGGCAAAGAGCAGTGCGTTTATCTTCTGTAAACATACTGTACATAAAATGTGGCTTCAATGCGATAAGGCTGCAACCGGCAATTGTTTTTACTATCAAACATCTCAGGAGGATTTCTTTTACATACAATGGATGTGTAGTTATTATTTGAATCTGAATTCCCTGTAGTGGTGCCCACATCCACGGTGCACATAATTCATGTTACCTCACTGTTTAAACATGCATGAAGTTATTACAGCACACCTTCCGCCTCACCGTGCTGACTGTCTTTCTAAGATTAGCCCAACTTCTTTGCACCACCATCACCTTCTCCTCCTCCTCCTCACTTCATTACAGCTCCCACCTTCCATCGCCACCGTCCTTCCTCCTATACGTCTGTTTCTCTTTCTTGGATAATAGGTAGCTCTCAAACGCGGGCTCCATGTCACCTGGTTGCTTATATAAAAACCCAACTCTTCAAGATAAAAGGCTAGTGAAAATAATACCTGCGTTAGGGTTTCCTATTTCACAGCGTTTCACTTCAGGAGGGTCACTGAATCCGTGTGACGCTGAATATTGAATATGAAGATGGGGAAGCGCCATAGTGTGTTTTTTTTCCCCAGCATGTTTGCTCAGTAAACGCGGTGTTATTGGATCTACAAGGCAGCTATAGCGGTTCAGGGAAAAGGCCACCGCGAGCTTACAGCGCACCGCAAAAAGAAATTGGGAGCAGGAAAAAAAAAGAAAAGAAGTGGAGCATAACTCAAAGGACATTTGAGATGGAGTTGAAGAGTTGTGATGAAGAGGAACAGCTGATATGCACCGCTTGAAAAAAAACAACGCAGATATTAAATTGGCCATATTTATCATAAAGATGAATATATGAATATAGATTGAATGGCAGACTGTACATGAGAAGTAGATCTATAAATGGATCAAACAAAACAGTTTCTGGAACAGCATTTTAAAGCCTGCATTATTATCATTATTAATTGCAGCCATCTTTGTTTTAATGAAAGCAAAAGTGACCATTTTTTAACTTGAAAGTGTCGAGAAGAAGCACTCCATGTTGTTCTAACCCAAATACAATATTAGTATAAAGCTAAATGAAGCCAAATAGTAGGTTAAAAAATAAGCTGCATTTAACAGTGAGGTTGTATAATGTTGAGCTACAATTCTCTCTGGGCCGTATGTACATTTGGGTTAGCTTTGCATATCCTTGGGTGCCTTGGGTGTAGTACCTACTCGAATCTAACCACACATTCTGTCTTCCATCAATAGTTACAATACTGTGCCTTTTCAACAAGCTGCTCTCTCAGCAGTCAGGAAACCAAACAATAAGGCGCTTAAGGCCTAGGAGCACTCCGCTGGGACCCAGTACCACCTAATAGTCTAATTAAAGCCATTGATTGGTTACATAAGCACACATAAGCAGTGGACATTCCCCACTAACAACCACCCACAGGACCAGTAATTAGCACAAATTCTCAGCTCTGTTTACTCAGCCATACTTGCAGCCACCTCATTTGCTGTGTTATTCTTTTTTTGCCTTTTGTGTGACCTTTCTGCGTCGTTCCCGATATCGTCTCTTCTCCTACTACCGCTGTCACCCTTGAGCATCTGTCTGCAATCAGCATTCATATTTAGGGCCATACCTTCCAGTGCTCAGGACGGGATGCCAGGCTTTACTGAATACCTTTGTGAGAGCTGTCTGAATTTGATGGTCCCCATTGTCCCGATCACAAAAAGAACGATATTTTTACCTCTCCTGGCTCTCTGAGGAAGGAATCTATATCCTGCTGTTTGTAAGTTGTGACTCTTGAACTTACTGAAGGGGAACCGTATTTAATGAATACCAGTCCGCTAAAGAAGAACAGTACTTTGATTATGTGATACAAACATAGTATGTTCCAATGCAAGATGTGGCTTGTCTAAGAAATATATTACGTTTTTGACTGAGCTTTATAATCCATTTAAGGCCATATAAAAGCAATAAATGGCCATCAAGAAAAGCAAAGCAAGTCACCCAGTTTCATTTTGTCTACAAAGACATACAAATTGGGAAAGATGGAGGTAAGGAAACAATATTATCTAGTTATAATCCACTGAGGAAGGCTGCCTGAGTGAACATGAGGGCAGATTTATCAGAATGATACAGAAAATGGATCCACAGTCTGGGATAAGTGCAGATGATAAGGAAACACAGGTTAAGCCTCTGGAAAAAATGTAATAAATACTAAGACCATAAATGGTGAATTTGATCATGGCCAATGAAATTTTGTGACAGAGGTCAACAGAATCGGTCTGGCACAATATGATGATGAAGATGTTATGGAAATTCATTGAAACTGACTCAAAGGGGATTTTATTGTGGCTTGAGTGTACATGAAGAAAACAAAATGGAGAAAAATAGCAGTAAATGTAAGATATGTAAGTTGTAGTGTATTGAAAAGGTCATAGATGTTGATGGGACAGGTTACTGCGTAATACTTTAACACTGAAATACCATAAATTGTAAAAAAAAAAAAAAAAAAAAACCTACAGTATAGAGGTGTAGTGCTAACAACTCACTCTCTGCTAAATAATTTGCATCTCTACGAAAAGGGACTATGATAATTGAAACTATTTTTGCACAAAGTCACGGTTGGTTGCAAAATCTCACCCACTGTTTGTCACACAATGCATCCTTTGGCAGTGGCTCTTCTGTTGTGCAGGTCCTGAACAGGCTGGGGCTTGAAATCAGTTGTGATTTTGCAAAATGTTACCTACTGTACTCCAACAATGCCTAATCACTTGTGTTCCATATAAAATAAATGGCAGGGGGAGCTTTGTATGTGCTGGCAAGGAAAATATCCGTATTATGGCTGAGTCTGCCACTAAGCCACGTCCAGGTGTTCACGTCTTTCCAGGTGGCCGTGTAATACTCTTGCCGACCCAGATCATGGCAATCATGGAGCTGGCAGAGATGGAGCTTTGCCAACATCAGCGCAGGGGGCAGCTAATAAGCCAAGTTGGCAGCGACATGCCTGAAAAGCAGGCAGGCACATGTGCAGCTGAAAGATGGTGGATATGCTATTATTTTCCTAAAATGATTCATCAAAATGGTGCAGTCTGGTGAAAAAAGTCTGCTTTTTGTAACTCACTCCTTGTAATGGATGGGAGGACTATCTTATTCCTAATTTGTTATTTTGAAACAATCCTTTGATGGATTTCTTGTGTTTCAGTGAGCAACATCTAATCCCCTTATAAGTATTTCTTTTGTTGACACGCTGTATCACGTTAACTCAAAAATCCTGTGCTTGAGAGATGATCTTTATTAGCTCAGCAACCCAGACTCATGCTGGCCTGTAGCGTCTGGGTGCTGTGTGCTCCTCAGTGTAAGCAGCTTGGCTGGCAAGCAGCCACAGACGAGCGCCGTGTTTCTACTTGCCATCCTCTCATTTGACTGCATGGTAATTATCGTCTCAATGCGGTAAGAAAAAGCAGCTTTTGGTAGGAGAGGATTGAGAGAGAAAAGGCAGAAATGTGAGGGTGTGTGGCTTAGCGGCTTAATGAACATGTCAGATGTATTTAAACAAATGGATTACCACATCTGTACACTCGGCTGGATTGCACTCGCTCCAAGACACTTTGCAGACTGTGACAGAGGGATGTGTGTATTTGAGAGATGTTCAAAACAGGAGGGGGAAATGTATATAACACCTGCATTAGCACCTGTAATTTTGTGCCAACCAAATCAGCTCTGGCTGTCGTTCAGCTTTACTGTAATTGCATATTTAACCTACAATCATTTTCGGGTATTAAAAGGAAGTTTGAAATGTCGTGTCTTTAATGTAATAAAAAAGGATTCACAGTCATCATCATCAAAAGTAGTAGAATCGAAAGAATAGACAACACAGTGCTCATATTATCATTTTTTTTAACAACATTTAGCTTTGTATTTCTTGTTACTGACTTAATAAATTGACTTTGCCCTACCAAGGCTTTTTTTTTAGTTCATTTTTTGGTATTTCTCACCATTTAGATAACTCTGTCACTTTGGAATATTATGCTAGAACTTCCTGAGCAGCATGACCTGAAGGGCTGATTTCCCATGCAGTAATCATCTGACCTTTTTTACCTGTCAAACTAAATGCAGAGAGGAATAACTCCCCTCATACACACTCACGCAGACACATACAGCGCACACCACGTTTGTAAAGCCATGTGCACGGTGTAGATAGCTTATATCAGCGCACTTGACACCCGCTCATGAAGCTCTCTGGGGCTAAAGGCATTTGTTTGCAGCCCTAAGCCATGTTGGTAAAGATGCATTATTGCACTCATCTGTCATAAAATAATCCCCTCGCTTCTAGTTTGGAAATGGTGTACAGCATTTTAGAAACGTTGCAGTGTTGCGTAGACATGCTTTGCTCTGCTCCTACTAAACTTTAGCAGAACATGCGCGTCAAAAGAGGATATAAATAGTTTGTTACAAGGAGGCAGCAGTTGATTTGGTTAATTTATGCTTTCACTTTTACACTGTAATACTGCATATCATTACGTCAACTTCGACTGCTAATCTCATGCATTATTACATCCCGCTCACTTCCTGACGGCGGTACAAACGTGTTGCGGGACAACACGCCTCGAGGGATTTTAATGGACATGACTCACTGGCGTTAGACGCAAGATGGCCCTGAGTAATCAGTGCTTCACGGAGCGACGGCGGGCGCCCGAGATTCTCTCCCGTCCACCCCGAAGACGCAGCCCAATTAAACTGACCAATTACGATCGAGTGAAGCGGGTTGTCTACCTGTTGAGGAGGTTAGGAAATGCCACTTCTACTCATTGCTCATTCGGAGACCCATTATTCTCGCAGTCATCGCTAAGTAAAATGTCAATAGCTTATTAAAAGGGCGGACATGCTAAGAGAGATGGATGGAGAAAGCAAAATAGTGAATTTTCAGTCAGGCGGGTCAGGGTATACTGTGCACCCGGTGTGTTTTAGGAGCTGTAAAAATGTGTTGACTCTTTTTTTTTCTAACGGAGCCATTCAAGTGCAAAGCTGTCGGTAACGTTTTTGATCCTGGTTTCTGTTGCGTGACACATCAGGTAGAGCAAACAGTGAAACTATTCGGCTTCTTTCCGTCCTCCTTCCAGCTACCACACTCCTGCTCATCCATCTGTTTTCTCTCTCTCAGCATTGTACAAATGTTTCTCTTGTCTAAGGAACCGTTCCATATGTTTGCAATCACTCCGGCTCCCTTGCCTGCACAGATCATTTAGCAGGCTCCCTCATACATTTCAATTAGGCCCACCTAGTGCAGCCACAGACATGGGAAAGCAATATTGATTTCTTGATATCCTCTGCGTGGGTCAGACCAAATTAACGCTTGTACTGGGGAATATGATAGATCCATAACAATTCACTTGTGTTTGTTACCATGTATGTTTTACTTTTGGGACCGGTCCACTTCTGCAGAGAGGACTGTCATGTATTTAACTGGTCAAAAGGATTATGGATGACAGTGTTCTCCAGTGCTTATACTTCACTGACAAGACTAAATAACACTAAAATGTACATTAAGACATTTGTTCCAACTTTAACAATGCACTTTCCAAATGAAGAGGCTTGAATGGCACATGAAAAGTGGAGGTATGACAGGGAGCATTTATGTTGTAAAGTACAGTTGCCATTTATGTTGGCTGGATTTTAAAGTGCTCTTATTATTCAATTGTTACTGGTGTCTAAAGATAGGCAGACTCAGGCCGGGTGTCTGTCACTCACTGCTCGCCACCTCATCCACTCTAGTGACACTCTGCGGGGCCCAGAGAGAGCCATCAGTCAAAGTTCAGACACAAGACGTTTCTATCAAAAAAGCTGATTCAGACTTCAGAATATTTTAGAATTCAGGTTAGGTAACACGCAGGGTTATAATTAACACACCATTAACTCTTCAAACAAGATGAGAACTGTAGAAGAACTCCTTTGGGTGCTTTAAACTTATTCTGACAAATATCTTACTGTAATATTAACAAATTGAGTTTTTCCAGTGCAATAATGTAAAGGCCATCACATTGAGAAATAATGTATAGTAATGTATAATATATAGGCTTTTTTATGGACCGAGATAGGAAGGAAAAGGGTTGGGGTGATAGATGGGATTTGAAACCTAGCAACTCAAACTCAATTAAACTGTGAACACAAAAGTCAATTACACTGCTATGATAATCCCTATGAAAATATGTGTTAAAGTAAGAACATGAAATTTGCAGCTGAAATGTTCCTAGGTCATTTTTTTATTTTTATTTTTTTTGAGGATTGATATTGCATGGATCTTTTTTCCCGTAAGCAAATGATTTCTAAGAAAGCCCTGCACGAATAGTAAACATAGGGCTCATATTATTTTCCTTTCTATGGATGTCTTCTTACTATTTTAAACCTAAACCATTTTCTCTCAGAAACGCATTCTGAGAAGACCTTTGATTCATTTTCACTCTATTACTTAGTAATTCAATTGTTGGATCCATAAAGTTTGAATCAAGATGATTTAGGGCGATTCCAAAAGTATCTAATTCAGTTATAAAGGCCATCTGCGGCTAATGGTGAATAATTGTCCCAGTCAAATGGATGCCATGGCTTTGCCCTCTTATAAAGATACATGTCTAGTCTTGTGGTTTAGTGCTGCTCGTGGGTCGGGGCTAGCGGAGGGTGGAGCATGATCAGTGTCTGACATTTCAAGTAATTATCTTTATGAAGATGGGAGGCCTCTAAATTAGAGTGGTACTTGATTAAAACTAATGGCCCTCCCTCTTGAGCACAATGACAGGGACTGAATCAAGTTTCCTTAAGTTAGGGTGACCTTAAGTAAAAAATACACACATATATTTCCCCCCAAATCCAATAAATAGCTGTCCCTAGTTTGTCCACATGTACTCACAAGACACATTCCCTCGGAGGGAGTGCCATGCCTCCCGTGTAATGACAGTCTTGATGGAAAACAAAACGGGCTCTCTGGGGAGTGTGATGGTCAGGGCGGCCATTACAGAGTCACTCAATAGCAGCCGATTGACTGCTCCCCAGCAGTTTTATAAGCCTGTTAAGCTGCTGTACTTCCTGCATTACTGCCATACTCACTGAAATCTGCCATTAGTCCCACAACCTGATTTAATCAATTATAGTTGTAGAACAGTTTTTGTATCTCAGGGGATACGTTTTCAAAAGTACAGATTATTTTCTTGGGAAATGTCAAAACTTTTCTCTTTGATCTTAAAGTTGACATGATGGCAACATAACCTTCAGAGCCCTTTCTGAGCTCTTTATGCACAATGCTTTTTCTTCAGGATCATATTTAGATGATGGTACACTATCCTGATGGAAGTACAGAGTGTGACTTTGATTGTCTGGTCAGTGACAATGTTCATGCTACACTCACTGGAGTTATGATTTATTCATTTCTGGTCATTTTATTAAATCACTAAGAAAATACTTGAATGCATCACAGTAACTGGTCACAAAATTTAGCATCATCGTATCCTTTCCTTTAACAGTTAGACAATCTGCGAATGCTGCCCAAAATCCACAAAGTATAACAACACAAAGACAAAAGCCCTAATGTTCCTGTTGCAAAGATTTAAACAGAAAGGCCCACATATCCGTTCCTCATCTCTTCCTCCATTACGCTTGTTCCTTCTACGTTAAGGAATCTGATCACCTCTTGAAGTGAAGCTTAGAAACCCTAACGCAAGATGATGGTCAACTTGTATTTCCCCAGCAAGACAGCCGTGGCTTAAACTTTATATTCTTCTGTGACCAGACAGCTGAGGGAGGATAAGTCTGCAGGACATCAAGGAGAAAAGTCAAAAAGATGGATGGCTCGATGGATGGATGAGTGCTTATAGAGTTGCAGACATAAATACATGACATTCCTCAATATTTCATGGCGCAGTCACTAACAGAGGCCATGGACGGTTGGATTTCTGGGGTAAAACAGGGCCAGAGAAAAGGGGTGAGGACTCCACGATGGAGGTAATCAATTGTATAGACCCCGGTCAGACAATAGCCTGACAGACTCTACCGGCTAATGACCCTAATCATATCAGTGGGAGGAAACTCTCAGCACTAAACCTGCCCTAAAATGGAGCTTTACATCAACACTGCTCCGGAGGAAGAGAACATGGAAACGAGATGGACACAGAGGAAAGTCTAACTGAAGCCTTTGTGAATGAGAAGTCAGGCAAACACGTGCAGCTCACATGAATACAGCAGAGTAAATAAGGACAAACAGTCACAGATGTGATGCTGTTTACACAGTAGAGCTCAGGCTCTGTCTCAGTCTGCTGTCTCCAACATTACCTCAAATGGACGTTTGATAATGGATAACAATTTATTATACAATTATTTATTATATCAAAATGATTATAAGTTTGTGAATATAAAATAAACATTAAATGAATAAAAGGTTACATTATGTGATGTTTTCAATGATTTCAGTAAATGTCTGTAATGTATTTAATTAGAATCAGTGTAATGTCAGTGCTGTTCAAAACATTGGTGTGAGAACAGAATATAAACTTTAGTTGTACAACACTAAGACGCTATTGTTTTAAATCTTTAAATTCAAACAAGCACAGACAAGGAAGCCCATTCATGAATGTGTTCGATGGGTCTGCACTAAAAAAATGAAATCATTTAAACAGATATAATTCCCATTAATGTCTGCACGTAACTGTGGCCAATCCCTGTCTTAATGATCCAATGATTTAATATAAACATGAATGTTTGTCAACCCGTGCACATGAGAGCTTGCCCACTAGAGGCTCAACAAAGTCTGTTGTTGAGACACACAGAGAAGTGTCATGTGAGCCAGAAGTGTGGGAGTCAAGGTGTCACATAATACTTGAGCAAATGCATCTGCAACAAAGAGGAACCAGGTGTAATACACTCATGAATAAATATGCTCAGGGCTGGAATTGATCATTAGTGATGTCTGGAGGAGGGAAAAAACACCGCTGAATAGAAAATGTGTGAGTACTAGCGGAGCTCAGAAGGATCCTTGACAGATGCTTGCCGTTGTCAGATGACACTTTATTTTGTGCTTGTGCCTTCTAATTGTCACATTTTATGCTCTGAGTTTAGTTTTTTTGTTTTTTGTTTACTAAATACATATAAATTGCATTTAATGTGTATATTTGGGTGAATGCCTTTAGGGTGTGATCACATATACTTCATGCATGGTGTTCCAAGTGCTGTGGACCTAAATGTTTGTGGCTCAGACCATGTGATGTAAGACCCAGGAACAAAAGGTTGTCGTGGCTCCCTCTGCTGAGGAGCGGGGCTGCATGGTCCTTAATTGGTGCCATGATAAGAGAGGGATCTGGGCCGAGGGAGCCACAGCTCCCAGCTACGGCATCATGGGAACACTGGGGTGATGCTCCTGTCTTTCTTGATTAACGACCTCTCCTTCTGACCCCTCCCATGAGCCCCGGCAGGCCCCTTGCTAGAACAGGCGCCAGCACAAACTCACAGTCCACAAAAGGAAGTAGATTCACACATGCAGAATCCACTGTAGTACTTGTACTGAGGGTTGATCTAATTGAATCAAAACCAGGGCTACGTTTAAAGGGCTGACATCATATGAGCACTCTGCTTTGGCTACATACATTCAATATAGATGTGCACCTGTTGTTGAGCATTCGTGCATCATCATTTTTGAGTGCAGTTATTTAATCTTACACTTCAGTAATAAATCTGATTCCTGGACGCTGATATTCTCCTCTTATAGTCTGGGTGTCAGTCAACACAGGTGATATGTGATACAGAGAGTCCGAGAGCTTTCTTTAGGGCAGTCAGGAGGCATGCTGGGATGTGAGCATGGTAATTGCACTGTGGGAATCACACTGGGCTGCTTTCATTCTGCATGATATTCACAGTGTCTCTGGGGGATCTTTAAAGTTTTATTTTATCCCAGTCCTATTTGCCTTTCAAGACTCATAACCTGTTTAATACCTGCCATTACTCCAGTCTATAGTCATTTCAGTTCACTGTCTGCACTTCTGTGTTTACTATATCATTTCTACATGTAAAGTATTATGGAAATGCCTTTCTTTATATGTATATGCACGATCACAATGAGAAACGCAACCTAAAACAACCCACACATCAGCTGGTGTTGTAACTGTTGTGATCCAGCAAGTCTTTTAAGTCTTCTGTGCAAACACGTGGTAATATGTGTGTGATAACTGAGTTTATGAGCTGGCAAGGGGCAAAAAGACAACAAGTATAATACCAAAAAAAAACAAAAAACAAAGCAAACAGAAGCAAGATTATTGGTCATAATACATATACTTGAACATATTTAAATTTTAGGCAACTTTATTATGTGTCATGTAGAGTCAGCCATGTTTAATTCTACATACACAACTAAAAGATAATCTAAACAAAGAGATGAGTTGAATCATCACAATGTCCATGCTTTTTATTCTATGCACATTAACTTTTTAAGAAAAAGCTATATTATGCTAATATAAAACATCAAAATGCAAACAGAAAAGTGGATGAATTCTAAATCCATTTAATATTGCTCTTGATGTAGCAGTATTTAAAAAAACAAAAAAACAAAAAAAAACTAAAACAGAGAGCCTCTACATAACACTACAGTCTATCAGAGTAAAGGCATTCAGGCGTCATCTATAACCGTAGATGCCAGCTCCTCCACCTCTTCGCTCCCATCCACTCACTGCTAATTATCCACAAGATGGATTACATCATGGGATCTAATAGAGAGAGAAGCACCATTACACCAATGCTTCCCCCAAACACACAGGCACACACTCCTAAACCCTGACGAAATCACTCAGCCGTTCTGCCCATTTAGTTCCACATTCCTATTCAGAAAATAGACGAGATTCAATCATCACCATCAGTCAAAAATCCCAACGGTAACAGTCGGGCTTGAAATTGTCACGATAAATTGCATGTCAGTTTAAGTAGAAATAGAAAAAACAAACAACTGAATGAATAATTGTATAAATAAAAGCAGACATTTCTTTGCTTTGAATGAAATATAGTATATATAGGGATATAATATAGGGATTAAAATGAGGACCAGTTGTTTCAGCCAGGTTGAACCGCCGGTCACTATTCTGAGCACGACTGCTGCTTTAAGCTTTCCTCACATGAATCAGTTTATTTGAAGGGAAACAGAAAATGGACCGGAGAGGTGAAAATAAAAAAAGCTTAATTTACAAAAATACATAAATGATAAGAACAACAGAAATATATCTCTATAAAAAGGTGCAAACTTGAATGTTGGCAACCCAACTTTTTTTGCCAAGTACTAAATTCACGTTACCATGGCAACTGAGCCAGGGTAAGGGGGAAAATCATTTAAAACCAAAACGCTGAAAAACTTATTTTCTGCTCTAGAACAGGCTTTTTCTTTCTTAAATACCCCAAGGCTATAATGACAACAAGATAAAATGTACACTTGTTTATTTATTTATTTTTTGTTTTTTTCAAACAAATGTATAATGCGCCATGTTTGCTCTCTGTTAATTCGAGCACAGTCTTTATCCAGTGTTCTATTTTCTCTGGAGTTTCTCTGTTTTACTATCTTTCTGTCCTCCTCATCGCTCCATTCCTCTCAGCCCTCCCCCCTGGTCCCACATGAGGTGGTCTGGCCCTGGCCTGGCTATTTCATTCCCTTCTAATCGCTGCCCCCCTTCATTCCCCATCGCCTGATTTGCACACTTCATGAACTGGAACGTCTCGATGGCTGGTATTCCCCTTAGCATTCGACTAGCGCTCCAGTCCCTGAGCTGCCATTGCCACCTTGAACACATCATCAGCCCTGATGACTGTAAAGACAGCAGGATGCAAGGAAAAAAGTGGCGTGGTTCTGAAATAATCACCTCAGTCTTTCTGCCTCACTAAAGCAATCATAGCTTCCTGTCTAGGTCGCTGCGTGCACATCTTGTATATATGTGTACATCCTGCCAGGGGACTCAATGTAAGCTTGATGCTTGACAGGAATCATTAGAAGAGTCTGACTGTCCAGTGTGTACAAATGTACAAGTTATTCTGGATGAAGACAGGTATTCCCACACTGCGTAAAAATTAATACAATTGACATGCTGGCTGAGTTCTGGAAAGACACATCAACAACATGACACTTAGGATCACATTCAACTTCTAAATAAAAGTCCCCAAAGTATGAGATTGTCTATATTCACTTTTATAACTATATATGTCCTGTATATGTGCATTTGGAAACAAAACTGGACTTCCAAATAGTACAAACCTGTTTTGATCACAGTAAACCATGGTAGTGTGTCAGATGTTGGGATGTTTGCTCACCAACATTAATACTTACTTAATGACAAATTTGCCTTGCTGAATTCTTTTGCCATGCACATTGTGAGTATTATTTGGTCTATTGTTCAGAATTGTGCAAATCTTTTGTTTAAAAATCCCAGAGAATGAAGAACTATATTTGAAACTGCTTGATTCACTCATCTGTGCTTGGAATAACATAGTCTCTTTAATATATACCCTCAATTTCTTTCTCACCCAGTGACCTCTGGTGCTAATTCACCGGTAAGCCATTCACCAAGGACAGCAGTCCCCGTGGGCTTAGTGCAGCCTGCTTGCGTTTTGTCACAGTGGGGAGGTCTAACTCATTGTTCACTTGGCCTAAGCCTGAATTTGGCCAGGGAGAATTGGGGTGATAGGATGCACTGGAGAATGCTGTCTGCCTCATGATCCAAGGCCTGGCCTAATTTGTAATTACCTTCTGCAGTGTTCTGGAAGACTGCGGTTTGCGCTTGTCCAGGATGTGGATTATCTAGCGCACTGAGATGGCAGGCTTGTGCACATGTGACTTTTTGTTGCGTGTAAACACACAGCAACACACTTCTTGGTGAGACACTGATGAGTTTCCACAAGCCTAGAGCTTGATTGACTGAGGCAGCCATGTCCTTAATTCGATTTACCTCTCTTGGTATTGTTAAATTTTTAATCAAACTCCAGTATGTTACCTTGGTTTGCTACACTAGCTTTCATGTAATTCAATCTGGAGCTAGGAATGAGTAGAAGTAAATTTCCAGGCAAGGTTTGTAGCTTGACTGTTTTGTCTCGTCCTTTGTTGCACTGGATGCTGTTTTCCACTAAACTAAAGAGATCCATTTCAGACCGTCTTTCCTTCATACACCTATTATATGTCTTCTCACACTTCATTCTATAATGTGTGTATATACTGTAGATAGACTCTTTTCGTGCAGTAAATTGAGAGATTAAACGTGGATTACACTTTATCCATTTTATCTTTGGTATTGGTTGCTCTCTATCTGTTTTTCGTTCTGGTGTCTGCTAAAACACTCAGGAATGTGTTATTAAAATGACAATGAGTGTTTTTTCTATAAAATGGGGTAGAATGTGAAATGTGCTGGTGCACTGATGAACTCGCATTAGTCTAAGTCATAAATATGGGATTGAACTCATTTAACCTAAATGAGAGGAGTTTAGGATGACCAGTAGCTGCAGGCATTAGACAAGTGGAAGGTGCTCCCTTTGCAGGCTCAGGTGACCCAGCATTAGGCACAAACATGTTGGAAAGAACAAAATGAGAGGTGCACGCTGCCTCCCTGACCCACATAGTTACAGTGTGAGTACTGATCCACCAACAATGGCGGCGTACACTGGAAGTGACTGTGTCAGGGAGGAACAAAGATGAAAGGGGTGAACAACCAGAGCATGCAGAATCCTGGGGTGTTTCACTAAAGGGAAGCACTCTGCCGACTGGCTCCCTGCACCCACTGAGAGGGCTTTGTGACTCAGACGAGTGGCCAAACAGACTGTGTGGGGAAGAAAGAGGAAGACCTGCAGGGTTTATGGATTTGGGCGAATGAAAGGTGTAAAGGTATGCTAACATGTACCAAAAGAAACTTTCCAACTTCTGAATATCTTTTCACAAGAGGATCATTTCAAGTGATTCCTTCTTTCCATCTTTCACCCTGACTTTTAAAGGAGTGAGACCTGACTGTACATGGCCGTGTGAGCTCTGATAAGGGTGCTCCATGCCTTGTTGCTGCTGCTATAAACCTACAATACAGTCACATTTGAGAAGCTGCTCTGCTTGTTTGGGGATAGAAATCTTGTTTTCTTACTTGGATGGTAGCATTCACAACTGCTGCACAAGTGAGCCAGGAAGAGCTGGTGGCTCTTTGATTGTGAGTGTCATAGAAACCCAAAAGTCATTCTGTGTGGAATAACTTCAAACTGAGCCTTGGCGCACACTCGAAATGTTGTGGGATGGAAGATGCACAAAGTGGCACTCCAGTGCTGCACTCGGTACAGGCCCAGATGACTTATAGAAAAGTCTTTGCACAGTGCAGAGCTATTAAAAATGGAGATTACGCAGTGATTTTATTCACATGTTAATTAGACCTAGCTGGTCTTTCAATCATTCCTGTGAACAAGCATTAATGAATACAAATGTTTGGATCCCTCAACAACTGCTAATAATACCACTCAAGGGCATAATTCAATTGGATGGCATAATTGGCAGTCAGAGAGAGCCCCTGGAGAGCAGGCTCCCTACAGTCCATACTGGAATGATAGTGTGACAGAACTGGCAGCGCGTTGGCCTTTAGCTCCAGCCGTTTGCCAAGATCCTGTCTGAGCTATGTGGACCCTGATGGCAGTGCTGTCATTACACAGTTAGGCACACCATTTTTATAAAAGTAAAGATTAAATAAACTCAGATCTTGTACTTGAAAAAAAAAGACAGTTCAGTTCTAAAGATAAAACCGTGCCTGAAAAAATGAAATAATTTCCACCAATCTACCCCCGCATTGCTTTCACAGTGCCTCATTTTGCCAAAGCAAGGCAGGCAATTGTACAATGCAATCTTGTTCCAACTGTACAGCCATGGCATTAGGATTAATTTGGTGTAGACAATACAGGGCTGTGCTTCTATTCATCGCCAGTGAAATGATGTCAGCTTGAGTAGTATCCAATCTGCTGGCATTCTCCTCTAACCCCACAATTATGTTAAGGTTGCCTGTGTCTCTCAAGAGCATCAGGGTGACTTTGGACACGGCGAGGTTACAATGAGAGGTAATTGCCAAAATCCACGGCGGAATAGCATGATCTCTCACTGACACCGATGGGAGGGAAAAAGACAAAGAGCCTTATGAATATTTAAATTGTAATTTTCTTCATTTTCTTCAATTGACCCTTTTCCTTTTGGTCACACAGACGGGAAATGTTGGGCGGGAGAGGTTGTCACAATTAGAGCATGTTGCTCAAGGCACAAACTAGATCAAGCTGCAAATGAAGTAGGAATTCAGTGTGAAGGATTTGGGCTTGATGTTCCGTGGACATGAAATAATTTGGTTTTGGTCAGTGACTGGGCAATGTTAAGAACACAACACTATGTTTTATTTTTTCTCTCTGATTTTATGAGGTAATAGAGAGGCCACGTTAATGCTCCACGGCAGATGACTTATGGATGAACTATTGATTCATATGTGCTAATCCTCAGTTAATCCAAGTATTGTGCGTCTTTTTTAAGCCTATGTGAAATTACCTGATTAGCTATATCTTTAAAAAAAAGAGGCAGTCCTAGTTTCTGGGCTTAACTGATTAGTGTAATTATTACCACTAATTATTGCACATGCTCAAGAGCGTGGGGACAGTTTATAAAGCAAGGAGATTATCTTAAACACAGTGAAGAGAACTGTACACCAAAGTCAAGGGCCTACGCAGATGATAATGCATAACACAATGCGATTACGACACACAAATTAAAACGATCAATTATACATCACCTAATTAAAGAAACTAAGAGGAAATGACTCAAATCTGGCTCACATAAATGCCCAAGCCATTTTCATTTCCCTTTTTTATTTTCATTCAGGAGTCCACATCCTTATAGACAAACACATTCAATTAAGCCTTCACAAATGACATGGACCATTCCACGAAATGACAAGTGGAAAACAACTAACTGCTCATAGTTTCTGCTCTTCAAATGTGATCAATATCTATAGAAAACATCATGTCAAGTCTTCGAGTCGTGCTGTGGACACTTCACAGGGGTTTAGCGAGTCCCTGCTGATTCTGTCAGTGAACCTGCCAGACAGTTCCCTCGCCTGGATGCCTGGCGTCTGTCTGACCTGACACCAACAGGCCCAGCATGGCCCGGTGATGTGAGAAACACCAGCTCTTTGTCTCATTGTCATGGCTCCCTTGCTCAGTTACTAACCCGGGGCCATCATGCACGCTCCCACCAAGTAATGACCGAGTCAGCCACGTTACCTCTGGCTCTGCACATCTCGCCTTATTTCGGCTCACTTGCAAATGTGTGTGAATATTTTGGCTAGCAGTACAAGGGGACTTTGCCTCAGGGCAGCGTTTACTGATCGGTAGCTCCAGCAGAATAGATAAAGAGGAGTTTCATTCACAGAAATCCAAACTCTCTCAGGGGAAAGTCCTTGTACCAGCATGTCGTAAGCATATTGGCATGGCCCCCAACCCCTGTTCATTTCCTTGCTCATTTCGCTAAATCCTTTTTTCCCCTCTACACATATCTGTCTGTAAGCCATGAATATAAACCAAGAGTAACAGGCTTCATATGAGCATCTCATAAATGAAACATAGGTTAGAGAAATAAACCCTATTTGCTTTGCATTAAAACCAGTCCCCCCTTCCTTCTTGGGATAGTAGGGTATTTGTTATTCACCTTAAAACAATTATTTGCCTTCCACAGTTGTTTTGTGGAAGCATATTGCCAATAATACCGAGTGCCGAGGCTTCCTAGGGCCGTCAACCCTGTGCAGCCTTGTATAATAAAGAACTGGAAGTGCCGTGGGTAAAACTGAGAATGTGCCCTCCCTACGCCGCCCCCCACCCTATTATCAAGTGAGATCTGACTCCGAAAACACCTTTCCCGAGTATCTGATGCCTGTGTCACAGAGTAGTATAAATAATTGCTTCCTTATTCATCTTACAGTTCAAATGTGAGACCGCAGTGGAAGTGGGCTTCGTCTTTAAGTGGATGGACAGAGGTTGAATCCAGGCTAAAGGGGCATTATCACAATAACGCCCAGGAATATTCATAATTCCTTTGAAGCTTCTCCATTGTTTGGATTCGTCCTCTGTTTTTTTCCATCGCAGATTGTTTGTATTAGTGCCTCTTTTCCATCTCAGCCATCGCGGAGTGAGATTTTGCATTTTAAGCGCGCTGTTTTGATCATGCCAGTGAGCGCATCATTGAGGCATCTCGACATCTTTGATGTATTGCATACTGATGGAGAGCGTGCATTTTTTCCTCCCCCCACAGGTTTTTAACAATCTAGCCGACTTCCAACTGCTTTTTCAACATGCCAATGAATCATCTGCCAGAATGTGCACCCAGGGAATAGAAACAGGCATCGATGAAGACAACTTAGAGAGTGATTGTCGTTCAAAGTGCTACAGCCAGGGCTAAAGATGGAAGGCTTTCACAATAATTCTGCTTTTAATTAGATAAGCACGGGAATAAACTTTAAGACATGGCATTGCTCAGAATGTAAGTCCTGCCTTTATGGAGATGGGATATTAGGGAGTCAAATCAGATGCATTAACATTGTGCTACTTCATGTGCGATCACGTCAAGGTCCAGTGTACGAGGAATGGGCCCAGTAGTTTATAATGCAGGGATCCTTATTGATCCACATTGGTGTGGGGGAAGAGAATCAATAAAACTGATCCCTCTCAGTTGATCTTAAGAGAGCAGAGGTGCCAGGTGAAAAATGATCCATTAGAGGGATGTGGAGCAGCCTCAGTGGAGTGCATTAAGTCATTGTTCAAGGCTTTGCTACTGTCCACTACAGCTGCTTCTATTTAACTACTTCTATGCCTGACATCTTTGTAACAATAATCTATCAAAAATGTCATTAATTCAAGAAACGTATTGATACAGTTGCATGATGTAGTATTAGTTTGGTCTAGTTAATGGTCACTTGTCAACTATATTATCCTTTTGAAATGTTTGTGTTGGAGGAAGTCTTAAAAAACACGTTGTAGGCTATGTATGTAACAGAAATATCAAGACTCACTCACCTATTGTAAATCAATTGTTGTTGTTAGAACTGCCATCTAATGCTGGAATGGCAGGGTTTTTAAAAATCTACATTTTTTAGTAATGCACTATATAATAATGGAAGAAATCATTCACAGTAATGTTTTTAGCAGTAACTTTAAGCAAACAGCATGGATGAAATTCCACTAGGATTTCAGTGAAATTGAAAGAGAAATGTGTTTTTCTCGAAGCTTGGATCTATAAAGAAATCTTAAAAGACTATCTAAAAATAAATATATATTCACTAGTGCTTATGGAGAGAAGACAAAGTTTTCCAGCTTTGATGAAACAGCTTTCTGAAACAGTTTTCTCAGGTGACTAGATCTGTGCGCACCAAACACACGTATACTCATTCATCTGTCGACTTTCTACATCACAACACGACTTAACGCGCTGCAACATCTGCCCTGGTGTGCAATCACCTCGTAAGGACGTTTCCTGGACATTAATCTGAGATTACAGTCAAAAACGGTGGCAGCACAAGTAAGGATTACTGCCTGCTCCTGTCACTTTTATTTGGCATGAACATGCTCTGATCACACCTGGGGTATTACCGTGGTTCCTGCCCACTGCACTGCTCCTCAGTATGTGGCATTTATAGGCCTTGGGTGCTGTTAGGAAAAAATGACTGCTGCCTCAATGGACACAATGAGACAAAAAAAATGCAAGACACTATTTACAGTCAATGCAGCAAAATGTTAATCCAATATATGGCCACCTGGATACAAAATAGAAAGGCTATTTGACTGTTTATATCCATGTTGAACAAAGCTATAACAATGTGTGGCACAGTAGTTTGGCCTGTCATGACTGGACTGAGAGTTTACTCTGGCCTGACCTTTGGAAAAATGTGGCACTCATTGAAGTGTTTCTGTGTCACAAACCTCTATTTCCTAAATGGAATGCTATTGTGGACACTTTGCTAAGATTTCGCACCAATCTCAACCACTTTTGCCATATTCCTAAACCCAAATAATTTTTGTTGATAAAAAGTTATCATTGTGTATCAAGATTGGATCAAGCAGAAGATGTGTAATGTGTTTTACAGTATTGAACATATGCATGGTTAACAAATGAAGGAGAGTCAGAGAAGTGTTGGTCCTGTATGACTTGTCTGATGAACAGCTATTTCAGCCACTCTTTAGTCATTCTAAATCCAGTGCTACAGCATATATTCAATGTGTTTGGCCTACTTGTCTATTTAAAAAACGCTACGGTTTTTGGTCCTTTTAATAAGTAGAGCATTCATTGTGAATGCACAATGTGCTGTTTACTGTACGCCTATTCAAAAGCTGACAGATTTAAATGAGCCATTTAATCCAACATGTCACACAAAGGCTTTTGGATTGAAGCTTAATTCCAAGTTTTGTGTAATAAAAATTGTTACTAATTTGATCCAATTTTGTCATTTGAAACTTGCTGTGAAGTACTCTAAAACTAATGGGCTGTATTTGAGGGAATGTTAGAAAACAAAGCATTTACAAATTATGCCGCTCGTTCTTTCTCCACATCATCAAATTTTCTCATGCATAAATTTGTAAGGATTCTGTCACAAATCTATGAAAGATGAAGTACCTGGAACAGCTCCAGCATGTTTTGTTTAAAATTAGTGTAATTCTCAAGCTTTAAGAGCAGACTGATGAATTTAATTAAGTTAAAGATGGTTTTTTTATGAGTGACTGTAAAAAGGGAGCACAGGGCTATGGCTGCTCGGTGTACGTGCCTGTTTGTTCATGTAATCAATCAGCAGCCATGTTTGCATCTGGTTAAACCAACACGTTCTCTCTGGGGAAATGCAACACTGTACATGCACACCTCATTGACATTAAGTCTCCACGCACACACAAGGGCATCCACTCTTGAAATATATGTTTAGTGCTGAGGAGTCGGCCGGCTGTCAGAGAGAAGGGCACTCACTGTATAACTGCATATAAACATAATACAAAGTGCCAAGTGTGATAAGGATAGGAAGGAGGCAATTCTGACACAAGACAAAGGAACTGAGGTGGACTTATCACTGTTGATCCATGTAACTGGAAAAAGTCATTGTTTGCTTCGGTTTTTTTCCTTCTGCCTGGATGTTATTTATAGTGTGTGTAATCAAAGTCAATGGGTTTTTCCTTCTGTAAAAGCCACCTTAAAAGCATTACTGCCACAAATTACAACTGGGTCTGCTTCCCATAGTTTCTGAATTTGAATTTCTTGAATTTTGACATCTATGTCTCTTCAAAACTATGAACAAAGAAAAAAATCTTGACAAATCTGTACATTTGACTTTACACACCTCATTTTTTGACTTAACATTTTCACTCCAGCCTTTATGTTTCATCGGCCTGTCTTGTCAGTGCGAGCGTTATGTTTGCGGTGACGTAGGTACATTGTGAGCAAACCCCCGAGGCTGCTGTCCTCACTGCCACTTGAGCTCCCCTTGTTGTCGACTCAGCATGTCGACAAGCTCCCCGGGTCGCCGCACCGCCGCGGCTGACACGCGCTCGCTGGTTAGTATGTATGAGTGCGTGTGTGCGTGTTATGAGGTCAGCGCTTGCCAGAGGCCGGCCGCTCCAGAGACAGCGAGGTTCCCAGCGGCCACCTGCCGCGCGGGCCCCCTCTGTGCCGAGCGTTGTCAGACATTATCATCCCTCAAAGAAGCTTAGGGGAACCAAAACTGGGAAATGAAGCGGTTGTGAGGTGATAGTTTTGAATAAATTATAAAATAAATGTTGTTTACTCTGTTCTGTTGAGGGTAGCAGAAACATATGGCAATAGGGTGCTTTACACCACCACAGTGAAGCTGGTAATTTGATATGCACCTGCTTTACTAAATTTACAGCACCTCTCTTCCACACCAAATTTACTTTGTTTAGATGCTGCATGTATGAACAGGCTTCATCTTCTAAACAGCACCTTTTGTGTTGTAATGAACTGTTATAATGAACTGTGTGAATGTGTGAAATTATGCAAGCAGTTACAGTTTTGTTGAACAAGCCATTTGAGAGTGACACATAATAGCCCCCAATTTTATGGCTAGGTTTACAGACAGTAATCATCTCGGAGTCCCCTCGCCAAATCTCTCTCTGTGCGACTGGTGTTCAAGAGCGATTATTTTTTGTTAATACTCCTGTAATTAAATGCATGCTTAGACTGATTACAGTTCCTGACGAGTAATTGCTCCATGGCTCAGATCATTGTGAGAATGATAATCGAATCTGTAGAGTTTTGTGTCCACGCGTCTTGCGAAAAACGGAAAGGCAGTGCGTCACAGCTCCGGCAAAGAACGGATTTAGTGAGTTTAACTTTGAAACAGACAAGTAGTTTATCTGTGCCATAACATACTATATAACAGGCCATTGATTAACACTTGTAAGGTTGAAAATGAATACTAAAATGATCGTCCTGCTGTTGCCACCTCTCAAAAGCCATGGCTTCAAGTGAGGAACAGCCTGGCAGCTTAGTCGCGTCATGCAACACCTTATGGACGTCTCAGAATGCATGTGTACATAACTGATCAAACTTTGCACAGAAGTTCGGTCCCTTCACAAATGGCATTTAGAAAAACTGGCATTTAAAATTTTATGAAATATGGATCGATGCCAGCCACTTATAAACTTAAACAAGCAGACACAAAACTTAAACAGGAGCAGATAACATACAGAGCTGATTAAAAACAGCTCTCTTTGGTAAATTCTCGCTGTTTTGCTGCAGTGACAGTTCTCAGTAACCTGGAAATAATTACAACTTTCAGCTGTCAGTTCGGCTCCAGTTCTGCACCCTTACAAGTGATCGTTTCAGCTGTGAACAAAAAAAAAAAGGGCCGAGCAACTAGGCGTCACCTTGATGGTCCTTGATGTCTCGCAGCTTTATCAGCTCGGCAAGGACACAGCTGGGCATCGCGGAAGACAGTGAAGGAGACTTGAAACATGGAGTTGTAAGAGAACAAAATACAAAAGCTTCTAAAAGTCAAGCAGTGTACTATCAGTCGCATACAAACAACTGTAAGAAAAGAGATAGAAAAGCTGCTCAATGGAGGAAAAAGTCATAAATGTTAGTTGCTCCAAAACAGATGCCAGCGGAATTTAAAGTATTAATAAATCATGATGAAAACAGATAGATTTGCAAGAGTTTGTTGAGAAAATGTTTTATCATCATACTTTACTTCTGGGTTGTTGTTAATCTTAATGTAATACACACACAGTCGAAATAATGAAAAGGGTATATGTAAGTAATCATTATCTGTGATATATAGCGCAGTGCAAGAACAGTGCAATATGTAGTTTATTTTACATGCTTTTGCCTTGTCTTCTTACTTTTTTATTGTCACAGAGTAGCACTCCATCTCTGGACTTGGCTTCCCGAGGGTCTGAGCCCCATCCCTTTGACCCATATCTTTCTCTCGGTGTATGAATGTTTTTTCATCAAGACTCACTGAGCTATATCTGTCTTATTTCAGCTCACACATCTCGTGGGACTTACCATTCCCATCACCTGGTCTACCTCTGATATTATTGATTCCTTCACAACATACAGTTATGTAAATTCTTTTAACGTGTTCTACAAAAACGGGTTACAAAAAAACAAATCGGGCCGTGTGCAAGAAATTACGGTTATGAAAAGCTTTGACTTACAAAAAACAAATGCACTGAAATGTTAAAAACTAGTGAAGTCCCATATTTAAGTACAATGGCTTCTAAGTACAACGTCTAAATCATCCATTTATTTAGTAAAAGTCAAAAGAAAAACTGTCTGCTAACAGGCTGCATTTACAACTTAAAATTATTCATACAGTACATTAACCTGGGGATTTCCATCCCTATTACTCATGTGCTCAGTGGAGGACATGTACTGTGTGTCCCTGAACGTGCATAGAATTATGAAGATGTTATAAATGTCTTCCATTTTCGCTGGTTTTTACAGAACAGCAGTGGGTTTTCTGCAGGTAACACTCTCATTTCTGCACCTGGATACCATTAGCAAGACACAACCCAACATTAAGTAACCACAAACCTTTCAGAATATTAGCGTGCGAGGAGTTTATGCGATGTAATATCTGGGGTGTGAGCAGCAGTAGCAGTGCATCATGATTAAACACTTGCGTGGGTAGGAGCAAATGATCTCTGCATTTGTCACCAGAACAGAGCTTAGCGTCCATCAGAGCTGCCAGCGGAGGTGCGTCTGCCACTGAGTGGGAACAGAACGGGCCAGATTGTGTGGGGAGGGAGGCCTTGGCACGTGACCAGGTGCATCTGAAGCCTCCTCTGATCCTCCAATGTGCTGTTGAGCTCGCTCTATTCCCCCGACGCGCCGCCAAACACCTGCTTGGCCCGATTGTCAGACCGAAGGCTCTCTTATCGGCGTGGGCCGTCCAAATGGTGGAGCTGCTCAGCTTTCATCAGGAGGAAGTGTCGAGCAGGGGAGATGGGTGATTGATGTCGGTCAGAGGAGGCTGGAGAAGATGGAGACTTCACGTGGTCCGTTTGATTTTTTTTTGTTCAAGAGGTTTAGCTGAACTTTGTGCAGTTTGACAAAATGTTCGAAACATGTTTGAAACATGGACCATTTCTCATTGAAGGTGATTTCAATTTCTTCTTACTGATCACTGAAGACATTTAGCCAAGTACCACATCTTTCTTTTAAAGTATTTTGAGGCAATAGAGGTCAGCCAATAAGTTTGGACAAACTGAGTCATCAACATAAACAATTGGATGGTTTATAAAGAGAGGTCTCTACTT
The DNA here is from genome assembly GCA_036850595.1 of Rhyacichthys aspro. Classification (NCBI taxonomy): domain Eukaryota; kingdom Metazoa; phylum Chordata; class Actinopteri; order Gobiiformes; family Rhyacichthyidae; genus Rhyacichthys; species Rhyacichthys aspro. Next base: position 7,132,085 of record CM072165.1, read on the forward strand.
TATTTACTTCATTTATTGGCAGTGCAACCATATTTAAAGTTTATATTTGATTGGTTTTGTTGTTTGAATTAGTATTGCGTCCTGGCTGCCAAAAAATCAATTTTGTAGAAAGCCACTAGAAGACTATGCCAGAATGGCCTTAACAATACTTGTTTATGTGATGTGTTTGAAAGAGCTCTTCCATAAACATCACTCCCATTTCAAAAGTAACCATCTGTTGTTACTTAATGCAAGCTGACACCATCAATATAAGCATAATTATAGTCTGTGAGCTAATTAATTCACATCACTGTCTCCCTGGTCTGGACAGACATGTGCATCTAAATGGAAGCTTTTTCATTACTCATTGCCCTGTCTATAAATCCAAATGCACTGTATTAAAAATATTGGCATATAGCATGCTGAAATATTTATGCGGCTGCTATTCCTGGTAATTAATGAAGCTTTAAATGCTAGGGTGTGGGTCAGCCTCAAAGGGATACACGGTCAACAATGTGAGCTGGCCGTGATAGAATAGAGATGCATTTGACTAATGAGAAATTCTGAAGGGAGACATTTGTCAGATGGAGAACTAATGTCTGATTCCCTCTCATCACTCGTGGCAATGGAAAACGATGACTGAGGCGCACAGATATGACATTCTAATTGAAGGCATATTTCAGAGCAGAACAATAATGTGTGCCTGGGGGGCTCCAAAGGTATTTTTGCCACCCTCTTACACCAGAGCGCAGGGGATACAAATGACTAATACAGTCTTTATATCAGGCCTATTGGTAAGTCATTAAAAGACAGCGCTCGTGTGACAGGCGAGATGCTGAAGTTGCCGGGGCAGCCGTCAGCTTTCAGAGTGGACGATCACGGCGTTTGGCAGGAAGGTAACTGATGGAATAAAAACAAAAGTGACGGGAGCTGTTTCAGCTCAATGGCGATGGCGAAGGCGTGTTAGACAAAGATGTCTGGAGTGGAATAGGATGGGGAGTAGGAGGGGTGGTGACAGATAAATGAGGCCATCGCGAGCTGAGGGAGGAGGTGGGGAGGAGAGAGTTGCTATCGAGCTCCCTCGTGATCTGTACCTGCCAAGTCCCTGCCCTGAACAGCTGCTAGCAACTCCGAGGATGTGTAGCTCTTCACCCCCCCAACCACCAACACCATCACATCCGCCTCCTTCCAGCTCCAAATCCAATCCCAATCCACTCACTTCCGTTTGTGGGCTGTGTTTAATGCGAAATTGCATCTCACAAACTGCCTCAATTCTGCTTCTTCCAGCTCTCTGTTAGTTTTCATTAAAAATAGGCCACTTTAAGTTCACCATAATGTTGCTGTTGTTTAACGTACCTTAATCTACTGAATTACATGTAACTACCTGAAACTCTTGATGACAATAGGTAGAAAATGACAAATAAGTGAAAATTCTAGTGGGCTCTGTTATCAGACTGATGTAACAACTGGCTTTACTTCTGCAACAAAACTAGAAACACTGTTTTCCAGTTTCTTTGCAGCTTCACCTTCCATCCATCCTGACACATCACTTCTCTTATGACATACCCCACTCACCGGATGATGGTCACTTCCAAGCTGCTGCCTGCCATTCATAGCAGCACTATGAAATGCAGCTGCAGTGGCATGTTATGTAACAAGGCCGGTCTTAGAGGCACTCGACATGCCCTGCATTCCCAATGCCGCCCTGCAGTTAAAGGCGTTCTGTCATCCAGGGCCACACGGCTGGTCCCTTATTCATAAACGGAGAAAGGGTTTCAATTAGGCGTTTGTGGCCTCCCTGTGGTTCGCGTGTTTAAATGAGATGCCTCGGCGGAGAAGTCGACAGAGTGTTCTCTCAAAAAGTGGCCAGAGAATAGCTGATGAAATTTCCATATTGAGAGTCAATCGGGAAGCCATTATCGTTTACCAAAAACACAAACAAATTTTCTTTTTTTGAAGATCGGTTTCTGTTGATGCTTTCAAGGCACAATAGCAACAACTGTATTTAAAAAAAAAAATCTAACCAAATTCTTTCTTTTTACTTTTAATACATTTAATAAAAATAAGGTTGCTTGCTTAACAAAACTTTGACAGTGCCTTTTTCTTCTCCCTCTATTTTTTAATTGAACACCTCGTGCAGGAAATGGAGTTTAAGTTCCTACCTCCTCAGGGTGCTCTAATTTGAACAAAAGCCAAGTGTATAAGTGATAATGAAAATCCCACGTCAAGATGCAAATCTCTGCCAATTAAATCAACTACAAAGGAAGTCGAATGCTGCGATGATTGTGACCCATATGCGAGCACAAAAAGCAAAGGGGGAAAAGTGTGGAAATCAGGCTGTGCTTCTTATGCTGCATGTAGCCCTCTATTCACAGCGCCTTTAGCACCCAACTCCTTTGTAGATCCACAGGGCTCTTGAAGCAAAGCTGTATTAAGTGGGATCAGGTCATCACTCTAGCTGTGATTGCACCAGAGCTTTGACCTGAATAGAGAGATTTGACAAGCCCTTTGTTGTCTGGAAGTGAGAAACAATATAAGCTAACAACTGAGAGTGAGAGGTAGATGGATATAATTTAAAAAATTGCTTTAATATATCAGGATTGGGGTGAATTTCAATGTGCATCTTTTTGTAGTTTGATTAAAAATAAGTAATAATCGCAAGTGCAGACATTGTGCACTTTAAAAGCTCAGTGCACAGAAAATACAGACTGACCTTGGTTTGGATTTGGCTCCATGTCCCCTGTCTCAGCCCTACTTAATACAAGCAACATGCACATGAAATATCTAAAATGATTCCATGAGACACAAGTGAGTCATGGACTATGTGCTAAAGAATGTTCCTAACCAGATTTACCCTCAAAAAGAAATACAAACTACAAAATGGTTGCATCTGTTTACACATACTCCATTCTTTGTCCTGTTGTTGACCTGGCAGAACTTCTGGTCTAGAACATGAATACAAATGAGAGGTCAGAACCTTGATTTGTGAGCCAAATACACATTCGGCCTCATCAACAAATGAACGTTACCTGCTATAATAAAAAAACTGCACTGACATGTAAAAAGCACTAACAACTCTGAGTCATTTGTGTGAAAACGGCCTTTGGAATATGCTCAAAAGCTTTTTGAAACAAAAGCCTTAAACTGGCACTTACTGATCATTAGCAGACAGAGAGTGGAATTAGGCCATATGAGTTTCAGCAGAGGACTACGCAAAAACAAAGCACAGCTGGATGAAAGGAGGACCACAGAGGAATGGGCTTTCTTTAAAGGAAGTGCACTGACACATTTGCTGATCTGATTTGTAATACATATGTGATCTTGTGTATAAGACGTATGAAGAAAAATTCATGAAAACGTCGACTAAACTGTACTGTACAAATACTTGTGACACTGATGACAGTCTTTTCTTCTCGACTGTGATGGGGCATTAAACCAGCACTGCATCTGCATGTAGATCTTTTAACCATACGGCTCCATCCCTCCAGTCATTTGCATGATGGAGGCTGTGGCAATGTGCTTGTTATTCATTGACATGACACTGCAGCAGCACATGGAGATGTACTGAACTGCCTGTTCCAGTTTGTGTCAGTGGTCATGTTGACATAATGGACGTGAAATCGGTCTTATCCAATTGCATGACGTAGTTTATTTTGTCAAGCTGTTAAATTGTAAATTGAAATGCAGACCAGAGTCTTAGAGGTATCTGGGGGAAAAAATCTGAACAGCTGGAAAACAACTAAGCAAAATGAGCTCCGTTCTGCTTTCCCCAGGCAAATTTGAGACTTTAAAAGAGTGGGCTGTGTGCAGTTTAGTGTCCAGCAGGCCTCTAAATAACCTGTGGTAGACAGAGCTCCAGACTGAGATGAGACAGAGCTGACTGACTGGCACATCCATCTCCTGTACTATTTGTCTGTCTGAGGGAGGGGAGCTGTCACCGGCCCCTCATGCATGAAGAAGAGCGTTGCTTATTAGTGAGCAGAGACAGAGGCAGAGAAAGATGGGGATGGTGTAAAGAGAGATGGCATTGTCTCAATTTGGGTTTGATGAAGGGCACAGTGTCTCTCGACATGAACAGAAATGTCACAGCCTCCTTAAGACTTCAACAGCATTCATAAAGTTGGCTTCTTATGGCTCCTCATAATAGAAGAGTAAGAGTTAGTCTAACAATAGTCCAACATTTTTTTTACATGTTTGGGTTAAAAGTTTGGAACAACTTCCAAGGCATGAACGTAAATGTTAGGGGGCTTGTTAAAATGCTAACTTCCTGCTATGGCAAGTTATTATATTTACCATGAAAGGTCTACTTCTCCCAAGTGAATAAATGCTGGACATTAAAATGCCCACAACTCTCTGGTTGTAAATGTCTGTTTGCACTGCTGCTTTAAGATTTTATTAGAACATGGCCGCTCTGAACATGCGTCATGTGTGACAGCAAAGGTGAGACACTATACAGTCTGACTTATACATCACACTTTTAGTAAAGTGCTCAGCTTTCTTTCTGAAGTTGCTGCAGATGATTAATAGACCTCCTCGGCCAAGACCATTTAAAAACATGATTTCCTCAAAACTGTTAATATTTATGTAGATAAAATTAATAAATCCTCAGCTGTTAACGTGATGTATGAACACAGAATTTCATAGAGCCCTCCGAAAATGTGTGTTTATGAACAGATCAATCAATACATCTGACCTATTACCTGCAAGGGCTTGTCATGGGTACTATTTCAGGTTTACAGCCTTTCAGCGTGAGAGCACTATTGATTGCTTGCCTTCAGGAACACTTCTGGTGAGAGGAGGAGGAGGCAGAGAAGGAAATGTCTCCAGTTATTGGAGTTGTGGGAATTTTGATTTGAGGCTTGCTATGTCCACAAGAGCACTAATGTTTGATGCACTAGTGCCCAAGGAGCTTCTTTGTCAGTAAAATACAAGTGTTTACAACATCAGGTTTTATAAAACAGTGTAAGCTTTTACACTTGTGAGAGAGGTCCATAAATTTAATGTAGCTAGAAGTGAACCTATTGGGACCAAGTAGCCCTCAAACACCACTAAGCTAACAGAAGATAATTAATTCAATATGCGGTCATTTGGGCTCACTGGCTAATAATCAGATGTGTACCATATGCTACATGCAGCTTTAGAGATTTTAAACTCTGCTGAGATGTTGATATTGCATTAAGCAGAGGCCACACTAAGGAATGGGACTCAATGCAGGATGCCTTCTGAAAACCAAAGACTCTAATCTTTGTTTAAAGGTTAGGTTGAGTTTGTGTGACACTCATACAAATATTCATACAAAGTAAAAAGGTGTTTCAGAAAGGAAAAATTGTCCCCTTGTTTCTTCACGTTGGCTGTGTGTGTGAAGCTGCGTGCTCCAGAACAAACAGTGGTTTGTCTCGCTGTGGGACTGAGCTTTCAGATGAAACGCCCAGTGTGTCGGCATCGTCACGGTCAGAGAGATGCCTACCTATCCGCTGAAATACTGAGCACTTATGTGCTGTCAGGCTAGGCAAACCATCCCTGATTCCCATGGATAAGCGTTCTGTATTTGAAGAACAAAAATACAATACAAGCACAGAGGGAGGGACACATTAGCATGGTGTTTCTAGAAAGAGGAAAATAGCATTTGAAGATGTGGAATTTGCTGTGTGACGGGGCCCTTGACAAAGCTGCACTAATTGTGCTTCCTGGTATTGAATTTAGTTTAACAGCAATGGGTTTGGATGCTAAAACAACATCCAAAATGAATCACTCAGCAAAACAATGTGCTTATAGAGCATTGAGACTTACACCTGGCTCTCGGCGCTTAAGGGAAAGATTAGTGTAAAAGTGCAGATGCACTGGAAACTTCATAGAATCATGATGACTACTAATAAAAGATTGGTGATGTGCAATCATGTTTACTAGGAAAACAGGGAGAAACACCAGACCAATCAGCACCAGTGCTGTTCCCTTAATCAAAAATACAGCCAAAGTTGTCATCAATCAATTTCATTTCAAGAAGTGTGAAGCTGTGCCAGTGCAGAGCAGAAATAAACATCACAAACATCAGCCACAAACAAGCTCAAAAGAGATTCTTCAAAGGGTCTTTCAAGTCAAATGGGTGGATGAGGAAAATTAGGCTCTGGGTGAGCGGGAAGGCGGGAGGGGGATTTCTGAATAAGTGCCTCAATGCCATGTTTACATTGCTGTGTAATTCAGTCAGATCTCACAATAGAACGGAAATCAATGCCTTTTAGTAAAACTTAAATCCCATTTTTTCTGTTTTTATTGAAGTATGGCAGTCATACCAAGCCTTTAACGTTAGCTTTTATTGAATGGGAGAGAAAAGTATTTTCAGGATATAATTTCTTTGAGAAAAGAGGTTATCCTTGTGAAGTCATGTCTTCTGAGAAAATATTCCTAGCCTGAGAGAGACGACTCCAAAACATTTTAATCAGGGCTATAATTGATAGGGAGTAGCGCCTCTGTGAATTAATGAATCCAAAAGGGACCCTTTGATGTGAGCACCACTGTGACATTCAGATTTGTGCTTGACTGAGTCTGAACTAGATAGCTCCTCCGAAAAAGCTGACTTTGGCATTGGCCAGCCACCATCCATCACATTTGATATCAGACTGTGGACAGGTAGATTAATACCCCTGATACAGATTCCAGGGAGATCCAGCAGAGGAAGCATGTCTTTGTTTCAGGTCAATCTATGGTTCCTGGTTTTTAATGACCAAATATACAACTGTGGTTAATGATAAAGCATTATTTTACATGTAATTTCACGTTCAGTCTTGTAATAGAGCCACTTTTCTTTTAGACTCTAGCTCTGTGCAGTGTAAGATAACACACAGATGACCTCGTGGCTTCAATAGTCTCTGCTTGTCTCATCAAAACTCCTTGGCCTTTTGAGTCTTGTGGGTAGTACATATTGATATAGGGATTTGTATTGCTGGGCGGTTCAATGTCATGCGGTGGCCATGCCATTTCCAGAAACCTTTCAATACTTTTTGTCATAGAGCCTTATAAATGGCATGACAGATGGAGTACTTAGAGATTGATGTTTACATTAGGCGTATGACATTCACATTCTCAAAGATATTAGATTAATTTAATATCAGCTTTTACTTTTGCAGATGAGTGGAACAGTTGAGCTGTATTTTTGAGGACTGGCAGGTCTAGACGGTATTAAAGAGGTTGCCTTCATTTGTGGTTAGCTTTTCTAACTGTATACTTTTCATTCAAGGCCCAACACTTGTTTCATATGAAAAGTGAAATATACATAGTGCAATTTTCTGATTGTGGTTAGTCTTGAGGCCCACTGGTTGCAAAAAAAAATGAAAGACATGCATGGTAGTTTAATGGTTTGTTACAATTTTTCATATGCGATTGAACGTTGCAAAATGTAGTGAAACAAGATGGTTATTACTGGAAAAAGTGCAGGAAAATATGGAAATAAAAATCAATACTTTCCAATATGTCACTTCTGCACATGCTAAAATTACTAGTTGGTCCAAAGAAATGTAAATTTCAGCTGTTGCTTGGTGCATTTGATCTTTTTAATAAGGTTAAGGGAGCAAACCCAAGGATTACTCCTGATGCAGCTAAAGACAGATGGTAATAGGACACGACCTCAATAACTGCTGAAAGCTGAGGGTGTTCTGACTGCAAAAGAGATCATCGAGCACTGGAGAGGATTTTGCAGCCAGCTGAGATAAAAAAGAGGACTTAATTGACAAAAAGCATATTACAGCACTATGCTAAAAAGGCACATCTGCTGTGGACTTCGCACACAGGCTTCATCAACAGGTGCAGCAGAGATTTATCAGACTAGTGGAGCAAGTCGGAACAATCCAGTTCATACACCGTTCTCGTCAGTGGCTTACATCATTAGCTGGATGAGGGAGCAAGGTTTTGGACATGGAGTACGTCAAGTCAAAGTGCATTTTGGCTCATTTAAGGAAGCTTGGCAACAGGGTGTATAGCCTTCGGGAGAATCACATGCTCCACACAACATTGGCTTAGATGTGTACTGAGGAAGACCTCCGCTCGGTGATTGGCACACATTTATGCTCAAAGTCAGTCAAGTGGGAGAGAAAAGTGACCTTCACACTGCAAGCCTCCTACAGCACAGCCATCTTCAACATTAGTAAGCATGCTCAACACATTGCTGCCCGAGTCATCCTGTACAAAGAATTTTAACTCTCCGCCAGCCAGGAGCTCTTAGCATACATCCAGTTTGAGCCGCAAAGGAACACTTTATTCTCTCTGAGATCAATCTTTCATTCAGTGATTGACCTCTTTGTGAAGCATTAAATCTAAAGGGATCCCGACCCGTCAAAACTGATTTGTTTCAAATGTCAACAGGGCCACAAAGGTTCCCCAGTTTGAACTCTCTGTGATAAGCGAAGTTGGCAAGAGATTTACCACTAGAGATGGAATTTAACAGTTCAGCATAAACTCTATTTATCATGAGCGTATTATGCTGCCCTCTGGTAAAGGAAAACGGAACTGGAGTGCTTCTTCAATTAATGACCCTTCCTATGTGCCTCCAAAGGCATTTAAATGGTTTTGTTCTCTCTCTAATACAATGTCCACAAGCATCACTTTGCTTTATGAAGTTGTGAATTCTGCTGATGTAAGTTGGTGCACATTAGATAAAGGTTTATGATAGTCTAACTGACCTCTATAGAGCAAATACACTCTCCAATACACAGTTGTATGAAGGTTTTCTGGCAGACCTAAAAGATAGATTCATTCACCCATGAAACCCACTGCACTTTGTCAAGTGTCAAATTACACACCAGAGAAGGGGGAAAAAATCTACCCTACCCACACAGGACCTTGAATGATCTTTTATGATAAAGTCTTTTTTTTTTAACCACATGAAGAATGAGAAATGTCAGTGCGAGAGTGGTAAATTAATTTGTGATATTTCCCAAGATCTATATCCTGAGTTATTTGGGATACCATCTGTGAAAGTGCTCGCTGAATAACAGTCGGAGAGATCAGGCTGTAATAAATAAAAACTGAAGGCTCTTACCTGCGAGCAGCGGGTGGGTGTTTTTCCCACCCCTGGAGCGCTATGTTTTTAGTTAGTAATAAACTCAAATACAGAGAACTCATTATAGAATCCACTTTTTTCCAAGAGTGTAGAATATATCTCCATTTGTTTTCCTATTAAAACATGCACATATAATTGAGTTTCTTTCTAATAGGAACAACGTAGAGAGAGAGATAAAAGATTATCAGAAATGTGCCGGAAAAAGAAGCTGGAATAAAAATCTTTGAGGTCCCTGCAGAATTTTTCAAGGCCTGGATGATCCTCCGTAGCTGAACTCAGGCTTATTTCCGGAGCTGGCTGTTCATCACGCTTGCACGAGGGAGGCGCTGAGGGCGAAGGACTTGTCAGGAGGGCATTCTGCTGCCAATTAGTATCAATCGAGAGGAAAATAAGGCCCGCACTGTTGCAATTTTACAGGAAGGGGGGCTTCGTTCCCTGCAGCTTGGCTCCTCCCCACACATTAAGAGCTGTTTACACCTCTTTATCAGAGCGATCAAACCTCTGAGTCAGAACACCAAGCGTGGCCCGGTGCAGCTGATCAAACCACTTTGTGTGAAATTACGTTCATTATCACTCACTCGTTATGTTGGCCAGATAAAAATCATAATACATTTTAAAGCGGAACTAAACGCTTTTAAGCCTACAGGGTTTTTTTTTTTTAAGACTTCCATTTTGTTGCTGTATGCTTAAAGAAAGGGCAAAAAAATCTGAATGGTTGTAGAACATATTTGGAGCTAGTTGTGTATGACTCAGGTCTTTCTGAATCATGAAAATGGTGGTATCTTGTGAAAACATATGCGATGTTTGCTCTATTTCACTAGCTGTTTTCTTTACATTCTTACACAACCCAAGACTTTTTTTTTTTTTTATAAAGCTACAGCATCTGCTCAGTTGGAGAATTATGTTGTCTGTGTCTTATGTTAAACAGGTGCCAACAAATGCATACATTCAGAATACGAGAAGAAAAAATGGACCTACATTTCCAGTTGATATATTACTTTCTAGACTGAATTCGGTATTAAATCTTCACTGACCATGTTCATCGTTCTCTTGAGACATTAAATAAGCAAGACACCCTTAAGTATTCAACTCTAGGGATGGCTAAGGTGCTTTAAGGGAGCTCTAAGGGAGCAACTACATGTGGCTGCTTTGCTTTTCTTTCCTCAGTGGAGTGAGTTGTGTCCCCTGCTAATGAGCTTAGCATTTAGAAAAATCCTGTTGGAAACTACATGAAATGTCGTTCACTAAATGTGTAAAAAATAATCCCATTTCAGATTAGACTTTGATTAAGACATCAAGGAACAATTTCACACATAATAAATATATAAATGACTCCCAAGAAATGCGACTGAGGTCCATTATATCGTCCCATCATTACTATCCGTCTGCTGACAGTATCAAATGAAACAGAGAGTGACTCACAATAGAAGCAATCAATCGTTCAAGATAAAGAAATTCATTTTTATCTTGTGAGATCAGCTTGACATAATCCAGCAACACGGACTCGTCTGCACCAAAGGAGGAGCAGCCAATCAAGTGTAGCGTATATTTACGAGGTATTTGAGTTGTTCTGTTGAGGCCCGGGTGCTGAGGTGGAAGAGCAGCAGATGACTAGCCTCTTTATTCTGAACTTATGAAATATTCAGCTGAGTGGGAGACAGAGGAAATGCTCTGGTGGCATGAACCAACACAAACTGCTCCCCGCGGATGTGGCTGTGAGTCGAGCTGTGTGACGGCACCTAGCGACCTTTAGAGCTTTTAACTGACCCCTACTGCCACTCCAATTCAGTCAGACCTGGGGCAGACCCCGACTGATCTCTCTGGTCTTTTAGAGTGAATATAAACTTCACTGCCAGAGATGTTGGTGACTGAAAATATTATAAAAGATTCTGGCAGGACTGTATCGAATGCTGGTTCTCAACAAGAGACCATTGTTATAAAAAGGATATGTCACACACAACAGCATCATACAACCCGTCAGTACTGTATAATTTGTAGATGTCTTGTTTCTATCAGTTCAATATCACAACTTCCTTTCCGTGATACCCTCTCTGACAAGAAAATAAAACATCTTGCATTGTGTCATGTCTTCAAGCAGAGGTGTCAGCTGAAAGCCTAAAAGCCCCAGCCGATGGTGGTGTCACTCATACAGTGCTCACGTTGGAGGCACATACAGTTGAGCATTGTTAGAGTCTGGAGCTTATGATGTATGCAGTCAGTGTTTTGGCCGCCACTCTTGATATTCTGAGTCTGCTTTGCCGCGACAAATTGTCCAAAGAAAAGCAGAGTTCTTCAACTGTTTTGTTCGCCTCGAAAAAAGCCATTGTGCCTCAGCAGGAGTCAGCAACACGGAGCCAAAAGAGCAGAAATTGATTTGTCTTTTACTGTAAGTCAACAGTAATCAACTGTGGTTGAGTCCTTAAAAGACATTTCCATCGGCACAACTCCATGTGTTGAGTGAATAAACACATTGTTTTTGTACTGTAACCTGTGATTAAGAACTGTCATTTTAGAAACCAGACCAAGCTTAGATTGAACACCACACCAAACTTTTCAGTTTTATTCTGAAACTAAATTTCCTAAATTTATAGGTCACCCCCCTTGACTATGTTTCTCTAGGTCTTCATGTGTCCTGTTATCAAGTGATTCAAGAACATCACTTACTCAGATTAAAAATGGAACACCAAGCATGAGTTATACTGCACATTCCCTTTACAGACTTACTAAAACTGAAGATCTGTGGTTTTGTGTCACACTTTTAAGCAGCAAAATAAAACCAGAATGTTACTGATGGCATAATATGGTCTAAAAGTTTTTGAAGTGAACAAATGACACATGGGCAGTCTGAACATTCCCCTAACTGCCTGTTAACTTTTGTTGTTTCAGCACTCTCATGCAAACTCGTGCAATTAAAAGATCCAAAAAATAGATAGCTGTGATAAGATGTCCTTGGCTGAAACAATGGCCATCTTTTGATCTTCACACGCTGCTCTGGTGGTGAAACAACTGGAAGCAGCTTGTTAAATCTGCAGCGTTCCCCCCAATGTTCGGGGATGTGTGATTCATCTCTACCCTTAAACTCCTTTCTCCCACTGAGCCCTTTTCCGCTGGACTTCTTGCTGCCTGTTCCTGTTGATGTTTATCAGTAGTTCATTACGGTGCCAAAATGGCTGCAGTTTCCCCTTCCAGCAATTTCCTCACAATTTTAGTGAGAAAAGTCTGACAGTCTGTGGACTTAGGCAATATAATATTGTAATGTTTACTTCTGGTTCATTTGGAGCTGAGCTCTTTTTATTTTCCTCTTTGAATGTGATACAGCATTTTTGGTGAATGTGAAAAATGAAATGAAATGTTGAGCTGATATGTTGCTTTTGTTGGTCGGGTGATCAAAAACTCTTCACAGTAAAACTGCTCTTGTACTGGGTTCACATCCACTAGAGTCTAATTGAGTGCTAGAAGTGACTTCCATTTTGTTATTCATCCATGAGTAGGAAGTATTCTAGCAAAATATTCAACATCAGCATCATTTGTACTATGCCTATTATGCAGAGATATTTCTAGTCTGCTCTTTCCTTATCCCTTGCAAAACACTGTGTCATTTCGTTCAAGTTGTTTTCTCTTGCTGCCGTAATTCCTTTAGTTCCACTATGTATCAATGCATTGCGTCTCGAAATCTTAAATCAAAATGTCCAATAGAGGTCATGATTTCAGTTATGTTTTCAATCTTTCCTTTCTCTCTAGCAAAGACAGAATTATTAAATAGTGATGCGGGAAGGTGCCAGAGGTTGGCAAAACAAAAATGTCTATCTTCAGAAAGACTTTCAATTCCTCAGGCCTGTCTGGATTGCAGAGACTCAGTGTTGTTTGAACATGGCTTTTACTCCGCTATCATCCCATGGCATGCCGTCTTGTCTCAGGGCTCAAGACTCCTCCAGATAAATGCCAGATGCTAAGAATGCAGGTATAACAAGAAAAGTCTCACTCAGATTCAGACAGAACCAATATCCTTGAGCGTCCAACGGGAAGCTGGCATAAATAAAAGGTTGGAGTGGAAATATATTTCCAAGGGAAGGCGCACACACGGGGGAGTAACGACACCCCACTGAAGGGCACTTTTAAGCTAGTCCTGCCTGTCACCTTTCCTCTGTGCGTCACAACAAAGTGGAAGCCATTTCATATTCGACTCCAATTGTCTTGTGAGTCATTACATTCTGCACAACACAGGGCCCACTTCACTGGTGACACGGCTTGTTGTCACCATTGAATCACATTGACATTCACAAAGTCTTTCTCCACTGGGAACTAGGCCTTTACATTTGTGCATGTGTCATTTAGTCTATGTTGGTGTGCCTTTGGAGAGATAGAAAATGCCTCTGTCAATTGTATCAGCAACAGGGAATACTCCATAGCTCCCTATTACAGCTCTTTAGCAGTCACTCACTGGGAGCTGTAAAGCACTTGTGGACTTAATTGAACTATTTCCACAGATTTGCAGTGATATTGCTGGGCATGGCCATTTGCGTGACCTATTGCACGGTGGAAGACTGCAGGAATACTAACCTGTGGGCCTTTTACATGTGGATGTGTGCAACAATTAATCCATTATGCATGAACTTCCTCCTGGGATGGCATAGAGCAACTTGGCCGGAATACCAACATCTTGTTGCAGTGTTTCCACAGTGAACAGAGAAGCACTAAGTGAGAAGCTCATCATATCAAAAAGACAACTTAATCGATCTGAAGCTATAGACATAGGGCTGTTGGATCCAACCAATACGGTCAGGTGATGCAAATGTTGACAAAGCCGTCAGGAATGTGCTGTGTTCTGCTTTCAATTTATAATGCAAGAGACTCATTCCATTTGAAAGACTAAAAAAACACACCTTCAAAATGATTGATAGCCACAGAATAAAAAAACAATATTGTACTTTTTATAGGTTAGTGGCTCACTGAAGACTTTGTTTTGACAAATGGCTATCACTGACAGGCCATTTATATTTTTGAAGTGGAAGGATGTTTTCTTTTTTTCTTTTTTCACTAAATTGTCATTAAGTGTGTTTAGAAGAAAACACACTGATAAACATTAACAGTATTTTATATTCAGATCATGATAATGAAGTGTTCTGGTTCATTACACAGTTTTCAAGTCTGGCTAGAACACTGAAAATGAAAATCTAATCTGAGACTTGTTCTCAGTATAAGACTCTTGTGGAGTTGTATAGAAAATGCCAAAATCCACTGTAAGTTTTAGCATGCTAACAATAGTACAGGGACATGGAAGACATCTCTAACTAGTGCTCTTCTATTTTAGTAGCAGTACGCTTCAACAGCACGGGAAATGAGCTTTCACTATTACAAAGATGACTTTTCCCTCAGTGCACTAACAGTACTAATGCCTGTAGGTGTGTCATGTTCCAGAGGAGCCAAGGGGCATCATTAAAAAGTTAAGAATTATCTATGGATCACAACCAAAATTGTCTCCAGTTCATTTAGTACTTCACAGCACATCTGGTCATGTTTAACCTATTCCGCAGAGCACCAAGAGTAATCCATGGGGCGTCTAAAAATGAACTTCAAAGAGGAGGGTTCCTTCAGAAAAAAGATGTTCTTAAAAAAAAAATGACTGTGAACAGCGTGAATCAGACAGCCATTTAGAGCCGAGCGAGAAGTGTATGGGTGGGAGAGCAAGGGTTCATGTGAGTCACTGAGTCGACTGAAAGAGTCCGCTCATGCAGAGAGGGGTTACAAAGACCTTCCATAAATGTATTACAAGAACACAATTAGCCACTGAGCGGCTAAAGTCTCCAGTTTAATTAAATTAAGTATATTAATAAACTGACAGTCTACTTGAATCACAATGAATATACACTTAAAGTACACAATCAAACTGCCATTTAATTTCTCTAATTAATCTAAATGCATTATGGGTGTGCTCTGATAACTGACTCACATTTATGTCTTTGTAGAAAACCTTCCCTTATATTTAAGTAACTGTGTAATGTGTACAAAGATAGTGCAGTTCTATATGACATAAGTAATTAATTTAGAAATAAGAAAAATGTAGAAAGATTTACAAAATAATGAGTTGTTTTTTGTCAGCTGCAGGTGATGTCGTGAGAGGGTGAGAAGGACAAATGCAGTGCTGCTTCTGAATGAACAACACTGTTGTGAAGAATGCATTCGCAAATGATATGCACTGAATTGAATGTGAGCATTCAACTAACCCTATTTCCACCTTTGTTATACGACAATGAGCAACTGTGATTGCATTTTCACATTAGCAACTTATGAGGTTGACTCAGGCCAATATTACATTTAATCAGAACAGCCCCTGGTGTCTTTCTGCTTCACTTGTGTTTATGTGTGTTGAATTTGCAGTCTGTCAGGAGGGGGCCCCCGATGGGGGGCCAGAAGGAGGTGGACATCAGAAGTTTGTGGTGCACCACTACAGAGAAGAATTCTTCTAGGTTTTACTCTGTGTCAGCTGTGACAGAGACGAGGCCAGAACAGCTGTGGTGTGCCCACACTCTCCTCTTGTCCTTTCCTTTCCTCTCTGCTCAGCTCCACTTCAAAGGGAATCTGTGGCATGGCCTCGGCAGAGCTGGCCGTTTGGCTGGAGATGTTGCACTTAGGGCAATCTGCTTGAATAGTGTGCTGATGTCCCACAGTGAAGCTGAATAGCCAACAACTTTGTGCTTTTATTTTAGTCTTGTTATCTTCCATACAGCTTGCTCACTTTCTGACACATGTCAGCATGCTCCTTGTCCCTTTGTCTCTGTCTTTGTTCCACAGACGTCATGGTGTTTCACATGGTGTAATAGCCACTTGTTGGCACAGCCGACTGAGGGACAAGGAAGAAAAAAGCCCACCATGACGAGTATTTTCCAAGAGCTTCTCTGATCTCTTTTAAAGAGCCCAGAGGGTGAATAATTCTGTGGTTTTATGTGACTGTTTAGTCCGGGGTGCTCCAGCTTTCAGAAGAATTATTCAGGTGTATAATGTACACTTTGCAAAACAGTTTGTGCTTTTGCTGCATTTTTTATTAGAAGCCAACAAAGAAGAAGTTGCACTTTCTAAGCTAAGGATGTCAAAGTTCTGTCACTATGTGGTTCACATTGTTCTAGGCTCACAGAGTAAGGACAGGAGGTCACTAGAGTGCACTGTGAGAGAGACTGTGTTTCTGTGAGGGAGGCAACAGGGCACTGGGCCAGTCAGGCACCTGCTGGGAACATAAGAACACACCTGGGTCCCATTCTGGTCTGCACCTTCTCTTCCTCCATCTATATGAGGACAAACCACTGTCTAAAATATGAAATATGTGTCATATTTGTTCTTCGAGGCACAGTGATTGCCTTAGTCTCATTTACAACTTTGAACTTCCATGTTGTTATTGGGCTAAAGCTGTAAACATTGCACTCAGTACATAACTTAGCATCATCTGTACATCTAAAGAAGCCCTCCATTTTAGCAAAATAGAATCCATGCCTAAAAGTGACAGAATGAAGGATAAAACACAAATCATTATTTTGCTCACAGGTGTGTGTGAAATTGGCTCTCTTTGAAATAATCCCCAGCTGGCCACCTTATTTTTGAGCCCTAAAGGCTCTCCCACGGGACTCAGTAGAGACGTCCCGGCAGAGGCTGACAGCTCTTGTGAAACTCTTCTCATTGAATGCAGATTGCAGTGAAAAGTTGTTCAAAAGTGCAGATCAGCATAAGGGCCATTTTTCTGTGTGGTTTTGGGATAAGAAACTAGCGGTGCTGTGACACTGTCAGCAATGATCGATGGTGAGGAGGGAGAGAACAGGTAGTATAGGTAAGACACAGACAGAAAACAGGGGCGTATTTAAGGGCCAACACGCAGCTAAAATGAGATCTCTCTTTTTCCAACGCAAGCAGCAAAAATATGTCAGAATAATGGAGTTACTTTACCCTTTCATTAATTAAATTTCAACACCTCCATAATTAAACGGCTACTTTAATGAAATCTCTCCCACTCAACACCAGGAGAAGACATGAGAGGATCTTTGTGGGTAATGAGTGAGGAAATGTTAATATATAGGTAAGTGTTAAAACTCAACATCTTCATTTTCACTTAGAGTTGACAAAAAAGGGTCCTGCTGGATTTGCAAAGTAAATCTATTATCGAAACCATGCCATATTAAAAACCCTTTCATTAAAAAAGTCAAAAATGTGTGAATCCAGTTATTTTTAGCAGGTGACGAGGCGCCTCCCTCAGATCACCATCCTGTATGAGAGGAGCAATAGTTAATCAGCACAATAGTGCTGATTGTGTTTGGAATAAAAGCATAGCACATCAACACTCACACATAAGCAGGTATATAATGTAATACATGGAAGATGTGCAAAATGAAGTATTGCAAATGAGATGCAGTGAGGGGAAAGTTGCATGGAGGGCTGTCTATCTAATCCACATGCCTCTGAATGCAAATCATCAAAAGATCCCGAAGGCTTTCTTATTATCACTGACTGGAATACACTGGAGCTCTGTCATTACTTACAGTTTAATGTATAATACACTATGTTGGTGAGATTGGGGGTTAGTGTGAGATTGGAAGTACGAAGATGAAGCAGTGTGGAAAGGGAAAAGTCTAACCTTGCATATTTCCTTCCCGTGCCTGCTTTGGACTGGGACTTGGCTGCCTGCTTGTGCTCTCTGTCACACACATCCTAATCCTAGGAGGGGATTGTCAAGAGTCCTATGCATAATGAAGGTGGATCTTTCTTTTCTTATAAGTAGGGCGGCTGATGTGGATTGAAGCAGTGTGTTGCAGTTATGCGGCAACACAAATAAAGAGTTGTGTGATATCTGACTTAAGCAGGGAAGATGAGATGTAGGAAGTGGTACACGCAGCACTATGAGCGGATTATCAGCTAACTGCCCATTCAGCATTACCGTGAGTTGAACTGCAGGGGAAACAATCATCCATTCATCCATATTACATTAGGCTTCAAAGAGCGGCGAGCACTCTGGATATGTATATTTTCACCTCTAATAAGGCACAGTGATAGGGTGAGCGGGTCACATGGCCGAGGTGTGGGTTTCCACCCTTGACGCACGCACTCTGAACAGAGAAGACATTCGGGAGTGGGAGCGTAATGAAAGGGAGGTCAAACGGCGCAGACAGGGTTCCTATGAGAAAGGTTCCACACCAGAAGAGCCGGGCTGAGGGAATCTCTGGAGGGCTAACACTGAGATATGAATCTGCTCAGAAAATGAGAGGCAACCTATGACCCCAGCAGTGCGCAAGCGGCACACGCCGTGGTTTCCATTTCACTAGTGGAGAGAGCTGATTTAGGCTCGGCAATTGGATTGCACACAGTTTGTCCACAACACAACAAACAGCTTTATTTTTGGACCACGGACTTTCACACACAGAACAACCTTTTGTTCAAGCATAATTTGAATAATATAAACTTCTGCTGGAACAATTACAATTATTGTTATTAGTTAGTAGTACTTAAATTCAATAGAATAATGTAATAGAATATGCAGATTTATCCTAACAGTGTACAAGTCCAGAAGAGGAGTTAATGCCCCGCCGACATGTTTGACCTCCTCCGTTGTTGTACTATAATCCATAATTTGAATAAATTTGCACTTGATTTTATGTGAACTTTAGGTATTATCACAGGAATGTCTTGGAGCTTCAGGGGAATAAAGTTGTGCAGTAGTTTTCAGATCAATTACAGCAGCAGAGCTTTAACAGTGCACATGAGCTTGTCAGGTCTGTGTAGGAAGTGGTAACTTCAGGACCTTGGACAGAGGCAGGGCAGTCTTTCAGCAAAAACAGTCAGTGTTTGTCTCTACCATTAAGAATCAAATGTAGAGGTCCTTCTCAGACAGCTGTCATCTGAAGCTGTGAATGGGGATTGCTGCACAGGATTACATGACATTTGGTTTGTAAATGCTTGGCTGCCTAATGTCTGAGTGCCACATTCACAGGGATCTTATTTGAGGATGTCCTGTGGTAAAAATGACAGAATGAAAGTGTGTGTTTCCATGTTTTGCTTTAAAGGGCCACCTGTACTGACAGGCATTGTCCAACAACAGCGCCGTTATATGTCAGGAATGCATCAGTACTTACAAATGGTTTGCATGTTCCTGTTTTTGCAGGGAAGACGTGTGAAATGTGAGCTGGGCTGAGAGAGCAAAGATGATGAAAAAAGAAAGAAACAGAAGAATGCATTAAAACTTTTAAAGTTTTACACTAGAGCTGAGAATTGTTTTTAGGTGAAAGGACACATTTTGCAAAATTTAGCAGAACAAATTTCTGTAGCCTGTAGCAATTTGTAGCAACAGAATCTCCCTCAAAACAACTGCAGTTCATATTTATTTATTCCTCTTAAAAATTATATTTTCAAAATATTTTCTAGTTAACTGCAAAAATCATTTTGCAACTCTAATGAGGCACAAGGTAACGCTCCAACTTCAGCATACATACATACATACATACATACATACAGCTTTTAATAGGCCAAAACATTGCATTTATGATTCGACTGGTGTCTTTCAACTAAGATGAATCTGAAAAACCAAGAGTATGTGAATGAAAAGATCAGGATTTGTGTATCTACAGCACAGTCCTTGGGAAACCTCTGTGCTCTGCTGCTCTTTTAAGGACAGCTCCTAAGCTTAATGATGCTGGATGTAATCGATCCCAGGTCACATGTGCACCAAGATTATTCTGTGCTCTAATAAAAAAAATAAAAAAGCAGTGTGTGTGCTCAGCTGAGATGTATAATTAGATTTACAATAGGGAATTTCAGAACCTTGGACAACATATTTTTCTTTATATATGAATTGTTGGCATGGCAACCCAATTATTTTACCCTTAAGCACAAACCACATCAGCTAACAGCAATCCAGATGTAAGCCGCATTAATCATTTTGCACATGGAACCAGACGCAGTGTCAAATCTAAAGCTTATTAATGCTGTTTTATGATCAAACACCTTCAACACAAAAGAACAGCATTCACTGAGAAAGCATGGTGTTTGTGAATAGATGCTTAAAATGCATCTGAGTCACAGTTGTAGTAAATGGCTGCTTGATTGACAAAGCCTACATTTTCTTGTATTGTGTTTTGAATGTGTGATTGGTCATTTAAAATGTACATTTACAGGCCACGGCACAGGCAGAATAACACGCCGCTACCGCTGCAATGAAACGGGGACAGGATGCTGAGAGACCATGGGAAACGGTTGATGAAAAAGAGCATGGAAGTGAGGAGAAGAGATTGTACATTAGTATGCGGCGCTTGAAGGGGCCCTTTGAGCTGTTTTCTTGAGCACTCCCTCCCTTCTAGGTGCCCTGTGTCGCAACAAGGAAGCTAGCTGTTAATTGAGCCAGAAATAAGGACTAGTGGATGCTAATCATGGGAATGTGCGCATACATACATATATATATACATCTGCAGCGGCAACTTACTTGAACATTAATTTAACAAGAGCAACGTTTTTGTTTTTTTCCATAACTTTATTGTATAACTCAAACAATCTAAATGGCCGGCATTCTTCTGAAACATAGAGCTAGCATGTCATTAGTGTCATCTCGCACCCAAGTCCTCAACTGTTCTCCCTGACAACCAACGATAAAGATACGTCAAGTCTGCATGAAAATAAAATGTGGTTTGGATGTAAAGGAAAAGTACACAAGCTTTTCTTCATTACAAAAGCATGACATAAACTAAAAGAGATCATACTTTTAAAAGATGATCTGACCATTCGTCTGAGAATCCGTCATTATAGCTTCATGACGGTTGGCTTGACTGTCAAAGCAACAGAAAATCTCGCCGTGTCCCACAGTGTTGCGTCTCAAACACCTCCCCTGGGCGTCTTCTCAAGTGCCTGATCTTTTCATGTGATTGTCACTGTGTTGATAATGTTAAGTGGCTTTGTTTTGAGTTTGAGCGCCCCAGGAACAGCCCTCTTCCAGACAGGGTTTGATTTGCCGATGCTCCATGACAACGTGGGGCTTCGGTGTGTGTTTGTGTTCGGGGATATGATGACTGTGTCGCACCGGGAGGTGACTGGAGGTTATGCTTTTGGCAGATAATTAGCATTTGGATTTGAGCTTTAATTAGGGCCTTTGAAGAGTGAACTCTTCAGGTGCCAGTGCTGACAAAGTTGTTGCTGATGAATGAGAATGATTGACGAGCAGATGGATATAATGAGGAACAAATTCTTATACTTTCTCTTCCAACTCTATTCATATGCATTTTGAGACTAAATATTACTCTTTTACATTTCTTAGTAATTTATAAATGCAAAATGTCAAAATCCTAAAATAAATCAGGTGAAATAAGGGTGCAGAACACTCATTATTGATGGAGAAATTAACAGATGCTCTAAAATGCTCCTGATGAATATAATGCTTTGTTAAAATCACTGAGGCACAAATCCCCCATTCAAATCTTAAAATTACACAGAAAATGGACACTAGAGATCCAATAAAATCAGATGATATCAATGCTCAGGGCACAAGAAGCTCATAAAGACAGCAGTGACTTAAAATGTGGGCTAGTGTGTTTTGTAATGAGAGATGTAATATAGCTGATGAAATCGAGACCCCACAGGCTGGAATTCAGAAATAGCAGGCATAAAAGCCTTTGATTACAATGCCACTGGCTTTTCTTCAATGCAATAACCTAAAATGCCACTGAAATCAGGTAGAGTTTATATTCATGGCAGCTTTTCTTCAAGAAGGGTCAAACAAACTCATCTGATGCCATTAGGAAGCGGCTAAAAATTAAAAACTGATATGGGGATTGTCTTGCTTAAATGCCAATCCATGAAAACCTTTTGAGACACGCATTCACAGGCTTTAGTGTGAGAGGATTTTCTGTTCACACACGGTGGCCCAGCCGCGGCTCTGAATTAGACGTGGAATGAGCTGTTTTGTTGGTGTTATTATGCTCACATTATGCGGATTGCTAGATCTTCCCCACTGGCTCCGATGGACTTAGTGCCTTAGAGGAAGAAAGGAAAACCTGCCAAAAAACAGCTGCCTGGCCAAATGACAGCCTCCACTGGTTTATTTAGGACGGAGGAAGCAGCCCTGGGTATAGAGATGGAGGAAAATTGGAGTAATCAGGTCCTGATGTGCTTTGGCTTTCAAACATCTCAGCCCCTGTTACGTCAAATGAAATAAAAAATACAAATGTCAAAGCTTCTCACGACTTCTCCCTAAAACATTAAGATGATTAAGCCTCATCAGCAGCAGAGAAAAAAAACCTGTGGCCCTTGAAATAATCGGTAGCAGTTGAGCCATGGCTGTGGAATATTAATTGCAGCTTGAGAGGACAGGGTTTCAGTTTTGTGGACTCACAGCTGTGAAGCCTCTCCGTTTTTGCTTCACTGTTGTCTTAGTCAGATTAAATCAACTCGGCTGCCTATTGATTTTCTTATAATAAACAATTTCAATTTAAATAGATGCTTTATGAATATATGCATAAAATGTGTGCTGATATTTAGCATGATTAAATACAGTTGAATCCAAAATCTGAATATTTGATGTGCTTTGAACAGAAAATGTTTTGAATTCAGTGCACAGCCAGACAAACGGCAACTGTTCACACTAACACATACATGAGTTCACCTAATGAACTAATTGTTTTACCAACCATGCATACTACATAAACACAGAACCCACAGCAGCAGCTTATTGCTTCCACACTATTTTTTAATACTGAAAATATTCTGCTTAGCACAAAAGAGCCTTTTAAAAATGCCCCAGATCCTAATCCCATTTTAGTTTAAAAACCACAGAGTTCAGATGGACAGAAACGCTTGAACAGATCAATCCAGAGCAATAACCTCAGCCTCAGTCCATGGCCAAAAGATCAGAAATCGTTTGATAATATGATACTTGTAAGTTCAGTGCAAAATGATAAGAGTTATTGGGGGAGCCTGAGAACGCTGACTTGCACAGAAGTTATATCTCACATAATGAACATGAATCTATGCAGCATTTCTTATGTCATTCAATATTAAATCAACACAGACTTCAAATAAAGCACAGGATCATAAGCCACTGGGATTGAGCTTGGCGGGAACAAGCACATTTGGTATTATTCTTTTCTCCCACTGACTTTGTAGAAATGGAACTCTGTCTAGGTGAGACTGGTTATGAGTCCGATTACTCTGCAGCAATCACACTCTGCATTTATATGATCAACTGCTCCTCAGAAAAAGGCCAGACAATTATTTTTTTATGATTACACCGTCACGGCCGTCGTGAATGATAATCACTATTCAAGGTGAAAGTGGTGTTTTTTGAGAAATGGAAACTGGAGGAGCCGACTGAGTAATCACTTCTCTTTGAAAAGAGCTGGGTTGTGATATACATACAAAAAGCCAGGCTCCTCTCTGTTTTACTTTTTCTGTTTGACAACACTTAACTCGTGTGGCTGATAGATAGAACGGGGCCTGAGCAAGCCCTTAAGTGTGGCTGTGCAGTTCAGTGCTAACAGCTGACAAATGGGAGGGAGGTGGCAGCCGGCTGGCACTGAGTCCGTTAGTTAATTGGAAGCTGCGCGGTCTTGCTCGTAACTTACCTGAGATTCCCATCGACAGAGGTATCCTTCAGCGGGTCATAAGAGGAGGGGACTGGGCAGGGCAGGCGTCCGGATGCCCCGATCAATGGCTGCCATCTTTTACACCGCAGGAAGGCCCGCGGTGGCCAAGACCGTGAGAGTGAAATTATTGCTATTTGCACAGGGGAGAGCTGTGGTAGGAGGAGGTGAGGGGAGGCGTGTTGCCGGTGAGAGCGGCCCCTCCTGGAAAAATCAATGCTAATGACTGGTGAGTGCTGCCACACACTTACTGATACTTTCTGAGTGCTTGTATTCATAAACATAAATGCACTTTATGTAATTAGACTGAGCCCTGAATTCACACACCTTGTATTTCTTGAGGACGCTGACACATGCAGATGCTGTGGACACAGACACATGTGAACACAGACCAGTGATGCTGTAACTGACTGACATCCAATTAAAAGAGTTAAGGAAGCTGCAGTGATTACTGTCTCCAGAGCTCATTGATTGCTGATGGGCGCAGCTGTCTCATTACGCTGCTAACTACCTGTGCTTATTTTTATTTATCCGTTTCTTTATTTATCCCGCACTATGGCTAATAGTGTGGCATTGACCTTTTCAACATCCCCTCCACCCTTGACTGTTATATGTCTCATGTGGCAGTGCTGAGAACACTTCTATAGTGGCCTCAGACTATAGACAGTGGCTGTGTTGATAGACGAGCAGGCTGGCTGTGGAAATGATGAATGACGTCAACGGCAAAAGAACTAAAAAAGAAAAGACGTTATTTAGTCCTTCATCCCATATGGGCAAAATTACAGATGGGGAGAATAGAGAATCAGACTTCCTTCAAGCTTTCATAAATTTAATGAGATACTCCCAAAAAAGGGTGAACAGAGAGATTGCCAGCAGGCGGTATACAATTTCTGCAAAGCTACAAAGAAAGGCTTTAATCTTTAGGAGTGTCTAAAACTCTATCATAACATCATCATTAATGTTGAAGCTGGTACATGAAACTGTAGAACGAAGCTGCCTTCGAGACAGAATACAAAAACCTGCTTGAAGGTGAGATGAGGTGGTGTTAGCCATCTCTGGCCTAGTTTTTCTCCTTTGCTTTAGTAATGGAGGCAGAACAGCGTAACTCTGGATACAGCTGACTCGTCCAAACAGAACTACTCCAGTCACAGAAAGAGAACAGCAAAAAGGGGCAGTTCATGTTTCTGACTGTATTTATGAAGTGAACTGGAGCAGGTTTAAGCACAAGTAAAGTTATCTCTGTTAGTTAAAGTTGCCTAATGTCAGAGCACTCAAACTATGGCAAACCTAAACCAGATTACACCTAAATGGTCTGACAGTAAAGCATAAAAATAGAACAGAGTGTCATGCCGTTTAGTGTTGCACATGTGAATGTGTTGTCACCTTCCAGGCATGGTTACTTTAAACCTATTAGTCATGCATTGTACAGACTGTGACACCCCTCGAGGCAAAGTGATACCGTCCAATAACACTTCAGTGCTACAATGCAGCCCTCACAAGAAGAGTTAACGTTTTAAGTCAATGCCAAATGTATTCCATGTGCAATCAAAAGGTACATGCTCCTGTACAAAGACACACAAGAGCTGCTCTTACACGCAGCGCCCCTCTGCTGGCAGTGCTCAGTTAAACACAGGCCCACAGCTGAGGTGGAAACACAAAGCCGGCTGGATCCAACACTGGAGAACTGAGGCTTGTGCTGCACCGACTTTTCTTTACCTACTCTTCCCCGATGTTTCCCCTCTTGATGAATCCATAAGCTGGAGCGCTCAAGTGAGTGTGAAAAATGCATGTGCCAGGGACAAGAATCCCAAAATAACACAAAACACTATGATATCTGTGTTTTGTTACAAGAAAAACTGCATTGATTTCTTAACAGTTCTCACAGAAAGTCAGCAACAAAGAAAGTATTCAAATGCTACTGTATGTGTTTTTGTTAATATATCCAGATCTCAAGTCTGTTCACCTCCTGATTGATATGGAAACATGCCGAAAGTGTCCACAGCACTGATAATGCGGTTGCATACTCCTTTTTGAGAAGTGTGAATAATTCATTCACACAGAAATATATTCTTCTTTCTTCTCCAGTCTTTGTTCTCTTTCCTCTCCCCCCATACTCCATCTTTCTTTTGTTCTTAATTTCCAGGCTTTCCTCCACATCCATCTAAAGACATAGGTACTAGACAACACACAGTGACACGTCCACTAGTATTTACAAGCATCACACTGTTATGTAAGCACTTATTTTATTATACGCGCCAGACACACACGGCATGACACTCTCAGCATATGCAGATAGGTAAATATTTCATTGATTTATTGGCAGTGAATGAAACAAGTGAAGTCAAGTGGTTTAACCCTCTTCAGACGCTTGCTGCAGAGAACAGACAGAAATAACAGAGAGATGTATATTCAATTAAAGGGAGGGGTTTTCCACACAGTTTTTTGAGGGCTGGGTGCAGAAGGCAGCTGAGGCATTAACACAGACATTGTCATTGGCAGGCTCCCATCGATCTGTGAGCTGGCTCGGTGTAACTGAACCGATAGTGGAAGGCTGTGGCGTGCTTTTTCTCTGTCCCAACGTGTGGCCAGAGACTATCTGTCTGCCGGACAAACCCAGAGAGCAGCGTGGTGTGGTCTGAGTCACTACACACTGTGGCTGTTTTCAGATAGATACCTCCACTTACACCTCCATGTAACAGTGGTAACAAAGAAACAAACAAAAACATTGATATCAAGCTTATTTTGGCTTCTGTATTTGTTTATGTGTTAAATAAAGTTATTATATACATTTATTAGTTCAGTTTACTTTGACCATACCCCAAATGTGCACCAAATCAATCTTGTGCAACTACAATTACTTACAATTCAGCTTTTTTGTGCTTTAACTTTAAATCATTTTAAAATCCTGCTTCTTTGTTGTTGCTGTTAGCTTACAGCAGCAGCTGGCAGGGAAAAGGCTTCACATCCTCAGCCACTTAGCTGTTTCTCCTTCCAGCTGTTTTTAGATCTCACTGCAACTGTTTGGATGGCAGATTGTAATTGATTAATGAACAAGTTTTGTGATTGCATGTGAGGAACCTCTAATGACTTGAACATTTTCACAACAAGCTCTTGAAACTGAACTGTACTAAATGTAGTGTTAGGGGAAAATATGTCTGAAGAGTAAATATGCAAAAAATGTATGGATGTTTACTCAAAAAACAGAAGAGATTGACATATTACTTTCATTTTTAAAGCTTCCCATTGGTGTGAGGCAATCTCTCCAGTTGTCTCCCAGTGTTAGCTACAGAGGCCTGACGACACATGACCTGCTCTACTCATAGAAAAGTGTTTTTACCCAATGCAGCCAGCAGTAGGGATATAAAAATAAAACCTTTATTCATTTATATCATGGTGGTATTAACGCTAATGAGTATATTAGTTTTAGACTGTCACTACGGCTAAGAGGCAACATTGATCTCTTGTCATCATGCTCATAATAGATTTTTTTTCCTGCATATATTATCACATCGCTTTCCCTGGGCTCCTGTGGGAGTTGCTTTCACATTTTAATCTCTCCACTTTAAGGAAAGTGCAGTCGATGCTAATCACAACAGTTTCTCTATAGGATTGTATTTTTAGCCCATCATATATTTGTATGCAACTCAGCGATACAATTACATTGTCGGTATTTCCATATATTCAGTCTTTGTTGGGATTCTTGGAAAGTTGCTTTCTCTAGATAAACAGGATGAAACCAAATTGAAACTGAAATCTCTGCATAAGACAAGGCAATTTTTATATGTATTGTCTCAGCAAGACCTTCCAACAAAGACAGCACAGCCTGGACATCCCTGCATTATTGCTAATATTAAAACTCATACTCCCAAATGATTAAATGACCTGCAGAATGTATGAGCGGCGGATTATAATAATCCATGTGCATATAGCTGACTGCCACCCGCTTTGATGCTGTTGCCTTCATTAAATCCCATTATTGAATGGGAAAATGCATTTTCTCTACTTTTGTTCTTACATTCAGTCATTATCATGACACAATATAATATTCATGGGCATTATTTTTTCATTGGTGGTATTTTGCATAAACTGCTGTTCTCAAAATGTGTAAATGTTGATGGGACAATTAGCTGACTGTTCGAAAATATATGTGACAAGAGGTGTCACTTACCTTAGGTGTAAAAATACACCCAAAAGTATATGTCTCAAAGTGGACTAATATTTATGAGGTATCAAAAATTATAAATGGCAGTAGGCCAAACAATGTGGTAATAAACTACATTAAGATCAAAATAAAAGAGCAACAAAAAATGAAAATGTAATCTTGTACTTTGAATGATTAATACCAAACTGTAGTTTTATCAGTCAATATTAGTACCTCACACTTTTTTTTTCTAAGAATGATCTCCAGGCCCTCACTAGCTCACTCACACACACTCTGTATGAGCGTATTCTGTATGAATAATCGTTTAGTGAGCAGCCCCATCAGTCCAGGCATCCACTTAGCCCAGTCCTTGATTACAGAGTCTATTTGACGGACTGCAGAGGACAGTGAGAGATTTGGCCTTACCCTGGGGACACACTTGGCCCTTCCAGTAAAAAGAGGCCACTAATGGAAGCGGAGGCCCTTGTCTCCACTCCACATTTTATGTAGGCAATCCAGGCATTTATGGTAATCATAAAGGGGGCCAAATGGATGGCAGGGTCAGTGCAAAGCACAAAAAAAAAAACCTCTAAGCAAGGCAGTTTTGTTTCCAGCTGCTGGGAGAGAGTGCTGCCCCCTCGCTGTAAGGTTAGCCATAGCAGGTGTCTGTGCATGTTTTACACTAAAAAACATTTTGTGGAGACCCCAGAGTGGGACCTTTTAACTCCCCCAAGCTTTTGGTTGTCGCTCATTTGCCTTCCTTACTCTCTCTCATAATGTTTATGAACCTCCAGGGACAGTTTATAAAATATTCATTGGCTCAGTGAGGTGAAGTGCAGGCTTAATGTTGGCTCTTCTTTTTCAGTGCCATGATACAAACTGTTTTTCGTATGTTTTAGAAAACGGAGGCTTGAGCAAATGCAGAGGGGCACGAGATAAAGTGATGCTGGTGGATCATTACTACTCTGTCATAATATACAAGTTTAAATGTGGATTCTAGCACTCCTCTGTGAAGGTGCTCCACAATGATTCTGGCACAGCCTGGAGCTGAATGCTAATTTATTTTACCATTTTCCATGGCTCGGAAAATAATAATGACTGGTAGTGCACTGTGGCCTGCCAGAAACAGAAAGAATCACACAGAGCCAGCTTCATCTCCTTCCACCAGTGAAAGACAAAAAGTGGGAAGATTGGGAATTCTCCGGAAATCTGAGTGGTGTTTTTTTAGGCAGGGTAACAGCTAGCTATGTTTTTGGCTTCACTACCCACAATAAACGCTGTCAGAAATAACAGGAGGAATGCCTTCAGTTTGAGAGAAAATATGTAGCTCTCAAAGAGTCAGTTAAGAGCATAATACTCAATTTTCAGTCAGTGAGATAAAAACACTTGAGGATGGGATTATTTTAAGGACATTAACAATAATTGTACAAAGACAGCAGCGTTAAGAACACAGTGTCACAATCTGTCATGACGTTTTCTTCTTTATGGACTTGCTTTTCTTTTGTTTAAATGCCATGAGATGAGTGGTACCTTATTGGAAACAGAAACAATGTAAAGGAAATAACTAAAACAAAGAGAAGATGCCCCAGATTCCATATAGACCATTTAAAGCCAAATAATTGAAAACTTTCTGGTCAATCCTCACAAACTACTTGAACAGACACACAGACCTCTCGTAGATGAATTGCTGCAGGGCATATTGCCGTGCACAACAGACTGACACGGGCTATAATAACAGGGTTCGTTATGGCCAACTCTTATCAGATGAATTTAATCTCAGTCCTCCAGAATTACATTCACAGCCCAATTCAAATATAGTGTTGGACAATGTAATCCATATCTGTAGCCTTACAAATCCCTCAGTGCATTAATTTATCCCATACAGTCTACAAGATTAATAGTAGGCCAGGGTAAGATGTGATAAAGCCAGCAGAATACATTGTCCCAGTGGCCACCAGCACACAGGCTAATTTGTATGGTGCTCAATAGTGGAGCACAATGGTCATTGTTAAGACTCAAATTTCTGAGGCTCTAGTCCTATGATTAGCTTGAGGAGCAAGTGTCCACTGAAATAAAGCCAGTAAGAGCGTTAAGTCCTATTGGCACTTCAGGAAACACAATCGAGTGAGGGACTGTGTCATTGCCGAGGGCAGTGGAGGAGGATTTGGAAGTGCAAGGTGAATTCTACATGTGGAGAGCCAGGTGAAGAATAACAACAATGAGTTCATTTACAGACAGCCTTGGATTTGTTGTAGTTTTATATCAGGAAGAAGCAGTAAAATCATGATCACACAGCTTTGTTAGTCAATTTGCAAAGATTTAAATGTTCATGTCATCATATTCCACTGTACTGAGCTCAGTCGTTGCATGAGTGACAATTGTGCACAATGGAACGGCCAAGCAATCATAATCGTAGTTAGCACTTCTGCCCCAACAAGAAGCATGTCGGAGCAATCCAGGCAAATATGTGACTATTAACTGCCCATAAGAAAAATGTGAGTGAGTAAATGTGATTATCCAGAGCATATGCAGTGGAGATAAGCACCTGTGACCTGTAAAAATGATAAAGATGTTTATTTTATTAAAACATTTGTGGTTACAGGTGCAATCTAAAGTAATGTAGCATTTAGTGTTATCTAATGTTATGGAGGAATTAATATATCAAAACCTGCCCTCGTCAAAACAATGGACACATCCCAAATTTGTTTTCCTTTTTGTACAATTGCTTTAAAATTTAAATGTCTGATCGACAGCTAGACTTTCCCACGTTACGTAAGAAAGAATAGTAGAAAAGCAGATCTCTAGGCACATTTTCAAGGAGACATCGCCTGCACTGAGTGACATTCTTTCTTTACCACTCCACGGAGGCCGCTATCGTCAGTGCAACACCTTGACACCAACAGTGTCGATGCGCATACGTGAAGGCTGCAGAATGTGCACGGCGTTATGTCCAAATGTGTGTCTACCAGATGTAATACAACCCACGACGCAACGCCGCATGTCACAGCAAGTCTGGCTCAAGACTTAGAGAGGACTGAGCGATGGAGGCGCAGGGAAGTGAGTGGAATGTCTCAAGTAAATGACTGTGTTCCTGTATTGGGCAGTTGTTGAACATACATCCTTCTGGGTCAGCGCAGTGTTTAACCCCGTGCTCTTTACTGATTAATGGACTCCTTGGAGACTTAACCTTCCTTACACACACACTGGCTCAAAGCTTTCACAGCCGACCCTGGCACAGCTTTATGCTTGTCTACACAGCCTCTGCACACAGTAGAGCAGGAAAAGGATGCAACGCTGTTATGATATGGTAATGGTAATAGATGTAAGTCAAGAAGAGAAGGAATTGTTGCAGAGACATGTATTTTGGTGTAAATGACAAGACAATACAGATATAGCATCCTGTCGATTAAAGGATATTGCCTAACAATAAAAGGGTTGAAATGGTAAGCAAAGGCTAATATGACATATGGGCTGTTACTGAACTACTGAAGTGCTACAAGATGAATGGATCTGAATTTACAAAACAAGATGCTGTTAACAAATATATGCTTTTATACAAGCAATAAAAGAATTGTGTCCCTGTAAGGAAAAGTAGCACATGAACTGTTTGTGAGGTAAAAAACAATACTATATTCAGAACACGGTTCACAGTAGAGGAGGAAAAAATCATTCAAGTTGGAGGAGAAAAGAAAGAAAAGAGATCTGCTGTAAAGCCATAAAATACAATTCATCTTGTCGCAGTCCCTGCGAGGAGCGTGTAATCGCAATGACACACTGGTGTAATCCATTTAAAACACTTTGGCTCAGGCCTAGGCTGCTTTGACTTCCTCTGCAGGCGTGTGCCATCATCTTCATTTCAGATACGTCTCACTGACTGCCTGCAATTAGTCGAAATGTGCTTGCTGTCATGTCGTCCACCTGTTCGAGCTGCCAGAGGAGCATGTTGTCCTGGATGCAGTACATGACTGGCAATAGTGTCTGAAAAAACACCAAAAGATAACAACGTGCTGACGAAGCAGAGGTGAAGTGCAAAGCTATTCGCTTGTCCACAGACATGTAATCTGTCTCAAGAGGGGCTCTCTCATCTGGCGCCCGTGTGCCTCGACTTTGTGAGGCAGGGCAGACCCACCCAACCTGACTAGTCAATGAGCTTAGAGTAATGGTGTCACCGGAGCGCTGAATCTCATTGAGAGGAGCTTGAGCAAACATTATCTCACAGTGAACCATTGCAACAGCGTCTGGGGGAAGGCTCTGCTGAGTTATTACACAATGAGTTTTAATCCTACAGGAAGAAATATACTGTTGCCTTTTAATACAAGGAGACCAGGGGCAACCTCGGTCCTTTCTGAATGTGCTTCTCTGTGCAGGATTGAGGCTAATTGAACTAATTACATACTCACAGGGACCAAATTAAACATCTTGTTGACATTAAACTGTGGATGATTTATTCTCACCTATAAACTTTGCACAGGTCTGCTGCCCACCACTTGTGTGTTTATGCTTTGTTGGGTTAATTATGACTTTTCGTAAATGGGCTTTGGAGGAAGGCTGTGGCAATGCTTAAAAATATCCAGTGTTGTGTGTGTTATGAGGCAGGGGTTTGATAAATAGCAGTTTCACTGCCAGTGTTAAACAAGCTTTAATGAAGCTCACAAAGGGAGGCATATCACTCACTCTAGACTAGGGCTTTAGCTAATGATGCTCACTGTCAATTACTCTTTAAAAATGCTGAGTGAAAAATAATATGGCCAAAACATTCAAATCATCCCAGAGTTCAAATGACTAAAGAATCCTAGTGTTGTCTAAATTTTGTGTAGCCCATGTATCAATAGAACCTAAGCAACATTCACTATAGGATTAAAAACTACTTAGAGTCAATTTACATCACTGTAGCTTCATGGAGAGGAAGCAAGGTGGTAAAGGGCTGCTGCAGCTCATTAAGAAACACTGTACAGTGTTGCCAAGTCATAAGGCTTTGGCCCAATGTAAATGAAATGCAGAGAACCATGCATGAGAGGATGCTGGATCATGTTCACAGCCAGAACAATGGACTAATGGTGTTAGGCAGTGTGACCAGAGTTCTATTCTCAAAGAATATGCAAGCTTTGAATCAGAAGTAAATACATTGGAAGTATTTATGTTTCAATCAGTCACAGCGTCTGATTTCAGAATAAAAACATAATTATTGAATGTACAGTAAAGAGGTATATAGTGTATTGAAACATATAACTGCAGTTTTACAGAAACAAAGACACTTGTTCAATATTGATGTCAGTATAGGTTTAAGGTGGTCCTAC
The DNA here is from genome assembly GCA_036850595.1 of Rhyacichthys aspro. NCBI lineage: Eukaryota > Metazoa > Chordata > Actinopteri > Gobiiformes > Rhyacichthyidae > Rhyacichthys > Rhyacichthys aspro. The sequence goes on from CM072165.1 coordinate 7,165,151, forward strand.
CAGACCCATGACAACTTTGTGGTAAGAAACTAGGTCACATCATGGTCACAAATGCCACAAGTCCTTCAAGAATCGCTTTTATCTTCTGGACAATAATGTAAAGTCTTTTTCTCTCTGACAATATCACATTCCCCAAGTCAACAGTTCAATCTCACCTTCCTCGCCCACTTCTCCCTTGAACAGCAGATGCCATCATTTTTCTTGCCCCCTCCCTTTGTTCCACTCACCCACTTTCATTCTGGGCACTAGATGTATCTGCTCTCCCTCAATCCATGCCTCTTCTGCGTCTCCACAGACACCAGGATTGATTTGTCTACAGGACACCTTCGACCTTTGATATGATCCAATAAGGGGCACGTGGCCCTAACCAAATTAGAAAATCAGAGGAGAGGCACATTAGGAGTGAGATGAGGGTGTTTCCCTTCCCTTAGAACAAAGCTCTGTCTTTTTCCATGAGGCTTAGATACAGCCTCCATCTACTGCCAACCCTAATCAGGTGCACAGGGGAAAATAAAAGATGTGTTTTCAAATTGCACTTTGCCTAAAGGCTCTTTGGGCCAAATTTAATTTTCACCTTCCATTGATTTTCCCCATACTCAATGGATGCTAATGTTATCTACAGTGTATTTGTAGGCTATGCTGAAATATAGGAAGACTATCGCATGTGAGAAACAATATAGACACTATGTCTATCCTAAAGTGTTTGAGGAAGGGCATGATGGAAACACTTTTTGTTGCATCCCATCTATCCCCATTTTGTCTTATTTGAAAAGTTGCTTTTAAGTGCATTTAAACCTACAGCCACAGTCCCTATGCACATTCAAACAGCAGACTCACATGCCATCTGGTCAAAACAGACAGATCTCAGGCAGTACTTCCGGCACCAACGCCCTGTGGGACTGGACTTCTCAGTAGCTGCAGTTTTAAGGTACCTAAATATGTAACTTGTTTATTTGTGACCATTAATAAACATAATTAAATACAGCAACAGAACAAACAAAAAACAACAAACAAAAACGAAACTGCAAAGTGCTGACCACAGATACATTTTATCATAAAAAAGACAACACTTCAACCTTCAACCTGTTCTGGCATTTTAAGAACCACTGGGGTGTCAGGACTGACTGAATTTCCATGGCAGCCGACCGAAAAAAAAAAGAAAAAAAATGACGAAAGTTGTCGGAAAAAAGGCAGACAGAAGAAAGGATGGGTTTTGACAGATCCCTGCCTTCTTTTATAGGAACGTGTGAAGGGGAAAACAAAGGAGGAAGAGGAGGGTGAAGGAAGGGGGAGGCTTCAAAGTGGGTGATGCTGCTGCAGAGCTAACAAATGGTGTGAAAACACACATCAACTTGCATGGATACGCATGAGACCACTATCACAAGCCACAACATATAATAACTAGGCTGGTGCATTAAGAGCGGGAGTGTGTGGCGCCGGGGAGATGAGCCTCCCTTTGGCAAGTCCATCCTTCTTGGTACCGTTTGTTTGTCGTTTTTAACTAGCAAGAAGCTAAGGAAGCCAGGCCCTTACATAAACCCTACCCAGTTTGGCTTGGTACTGAGGAAGTGATCCCTCCCAAAACCCTCATTCTTATTCTCTGGTGATGCCAACGGATCTGCCGTACACCCGCTGCCAAACCTCCAGCCGGACTGAGTGGGAGGCTGGGCTATGTGTTTACAAGCTCCAACTGTACACACAGGATTAAACAAGGAACACAACTTTCTTAGCCTCTGCTGTTCACACCGTCATCATTTCGTTCGCCTAGAATCACACTTGACCTTGTTAACACACAGCTGATGCACTCAGATGCACCCACTATATTAGCCATGCCACTTTTCTTCATTATGGATGCAGTTATCAGGGCTACACAAAATAATCTCTCTGCGACATTATTTTTCATTAAGATCTTTGCAACTGCTATGAACTTAAACATGCCATAGATCACATTTAGGTTGCAAATAAAACATGAAAAGGTAATGTGTTTTTAGTTATTTTGTTTGGCATCAGTCAGATATAAAAAGCATTTTAGAGTCTCTCAGAAGTAAAGATGGGCAAAGGTTCACCAATTTGCAAAAAACTATTTCAGAAAAATGTAAAATTGCAAAAATGTCATCACACCATTAATATAATATCATCTAAGGATTCAGAGAATCTGGAGAAATCTCTGTGCACACGGGACAAGGCCCAAGGTCAGTACTGGATGCTCATGATCTTCAGGCCCTCAACTGGCACTGCATTAAAAACAGGTCTGATTCTGTTCTGGAAATCACTGCATGGACTCAGGAAGACTTCCAGAAGTCGTTGTCTGTGAACACAGTTTGCAGTGCAATCCACAAATGCAAGTTAAAGCTGTATAAAGCAAAGACGAAGCCATATGTGAACACCATCCAAAAACACTGCTGTCTTCTCTGGGCCAAAGCTCATTTAAAATGGACTGAGGCAAAATGGAAAACTGTTCTATGGTCAGATTAATCAAAATTTGAAATTCTTTTTGGACGCCATGTCCTTGGGACTAATGAGGACAGGGACAATCCAACTTATCAGTACAAAAGTCTGCATCTATGATGGTATGAGGTTGCATTAGTGCCTATGGAAAGGCACTATCAATGCTAAAAAGTAAATAGAGGTTTTCGAGAAACATATGCTTCTATCCAGACAAAGTCTCATTTAGAAAAGGCCTTGCATATTTCAGCAAGACAGTGCTAAACCACACACCGCGTCCATCACAACAGCATGGCTTGGCGGTACAAGAGTTGGGCTGCCTAAAGACTTTTCACCAATAGAAAACAATTAGCACATCATGGATGAATAATCTGGCAAAGACAACCCAGGACTGGTGAGCAGCTAGAGTCACTTCCCAGAGGTCTACAGACTGTTAGAAGACACTAAACACAGCCATGTACCAACTTTTTTGAAATGTGTTGCTGAAACAAATTTAAAATGGGCTCTTATTTTTCTTGAAATAGTAAAATGTCTCAGTTTCAACACCTGATGTGCTGTTTATGTTCTAATGTGAATAATAGGGCTTTATGAAATGTGCATTATAGTCTGTTTTGTTTTTACATTTTACACATCTCCCCTTTTAAATATAGATACATATATTTTATATATAACACAAAACCAGTAATATTGGTAAGGGAATTAATAGAGAGCTTACTTTATTATGCTAACTCTGTCAAGCTGACATTCAGTTGTGCACCTGTCACCAAGTAGTTTATAATCCTTAACTGAAATGATAAAATATACTAAATAAAGTACACATGGCCAACTTGAACAGATTACATCCCATCTCTGACAGCTGCTGAGCCTGTCAGAGTGTTGATTTATATGTCCAAGGCAGTGCTTGATCAAAAAGTGTCCTGTTGCAGGCTGATCAAAGAGCATGAGGCCTCTGGGTGCTGTGAAATCTCTGCTGTGCACTCTCCACCTCAGTATTTACAGTGCTTTCTGAGCTCCATTCAATGAAATATGCATAAAACTTCAATGGCCTTATCTCCTTCGATCAACTGCACTAGTTATGTAAACTACATTTCTCACCATCTACTGGAAACTCACATAGTTTTAACATTCATTTAGTGGAGTTTGGTGGAGTTACTCTAAAACACTATTAATAAATGATATGCTATGGATATTATCCTCACTGATCCTTATGCAATTGTTTGCTCCACTTGAGATAAGATTTGAAGGCTTTTATTAAAATTTTAGGAAACATAAGTCTTGGAGCACATAAGTTTTTTACAAAGCAAAGACCCTAAAACTGAACCATGCTTAAAAAGAACTTTAAAACTTTATTCTTTTTTCCTTTACAGAGCACAACAGTGTGCCTGCCACAGCGTGAAAGGAGAGTGCTGTTCTCAGTGACCTCCAAGTGACTGCTCAAGGGGCATTAAGGTCTTACAAGAATAAGACTTGAAGGCTGCTGGAGATCTGCAGGTAAACTAAACTATGGCTTCATTACAATGCACTTCTGAGGAACTGTTGTTGCAAGTCTTTCTCATTACTGACCTTAACACATAGAAAGCTGCGCGTCAGTGTTGAGGAAGGGACGAAGCAGTGTCTGGAATTTTAAGTGTGTTTAGGATGAACATGGAGAGAATGAATGTTATGTTCAGGTCAGGGGCAGCTGATCTGACAAAGAATACAACAAACTGCCACTTGAGTTCACTTTACCCTTGTGCAACTTTCTTTTTTGTTTTATCTGAGCGCTTTGATTTGCTCTAGCCTTTCCCATGGTGGAAGTCCCTTGGATAGCAACCGAGTAGGTCTAATTGATTTCTCTTGTTCACGTCGGTTAGAAGCAGCAGCATCGAACTGCACAGAGTACCCTGGCTCCAGTTCGCCTGCAATATTCCTCTCTGTTTTCTCCTTTGCCTCCACATCCCAGTAGACCAGGATGCCAATACTCAACATGCTACTGCCCTCTGAAATCTGTCAGGCAGCCAGACAGCACAAGAATGCCACCGCAATAGCATGTACGGAGATAAAAGACCCACTCTATTGTGGAGTACATACAGCTTACAAAAAGGTCAGGATGTAAGATCATACTGGAATTTGCTCCTTAAAGTCCACACCAAGTGATTAGATGGCACTTATGGTGTCACAAGATCCTAAATAATATTTTCATGAAGACGTAACAAAGATTATTCTTAGCGTTCCATTAAACGAGCCCTGTGGAGTATTTTGACAAATTTGTAAAAAAATACACTTTCTTATCCATTGTGTGTAAATGGATCTTCTTTTAGTTTAACTTCTCTATTTCTAGTTTTCTGTAGATAGATATGACACATACGTCTTAAGCAGTGTACAATTAAACAAGCATATCCAAAGAAATAGCCAGATGAGTGTTACTGACAACATCACGTCAAGTTTAACACATTGCATTTCTGTTCAACTAATTCGAACCCTGCCGTATATTCTGGTTTTGTAGTTCTTCACACTTCAGAGCCAATGCCAAATTGTTTGTCAGTGCCCATGAAATTTGAGAGTTCGCAAACAACAAAAGGCCCACTAAGTTCAAAAGCACAATATAGAGACTGGCAATAACAATACAGTGTGTCAATCAGAAAAGGGAAATATTCCTTGAGTGCTGAAACCAATATCAAATCATGCATCACTGAGCCTGACTTAGTACTGCTGCCCTGTGAGAAAGCACAATAACATGGTGTGATAGAGTAGTATCGAGCAAAGACATGTCTGAGCTCTTTTGAACAACTTCAACAGAAAGATAAATGATAGATGAGCTAATACACAGCATGATGTAGACCATTTCCCTGTGTGGCTAAGGCTCAGCAGCATAGTATATAATATTCTGCATTACAAGTAACCAAGGAGCCAATTTAGACTACAAAATTCTCAGTAATGGAATATTTTGACAGACAGCTGCATTTCTCTTTACCACATGACCACTGAGGCAAAGAAGACCAGGAAATCTTGTTGACTGTAGGCTCACAAGGAGCCAACAGGCTCCAGATCAAATGATCTGATCATATTTTCCACCAGAGATGTACACTACCTCAGATGAGCAGTGCTGAATGAACAGGATCCCATTCTTCTTTCTAACAGAAATGTATTTGGAAATTCAAGAAAATATATACGTATTTCTTGACCTTGGACATTTAATTTTACAAAATAATTTCTAAGCAACTGGACTGGCTGTATACTGTAAAGAGGTAGTCATGCATTTCTAGTTCCACGTTATTAACTGCATAGTTCTGTAAATCTAGCCTGAAACATTTTCAGTGTTAAAGAATAAAATCTTTTCTCAGTTTCTGTTTGATATATGCATGTATTAGCACTTTACTTGCACCTCTAATTAGTTTTCTCACAGTAATACCACAGGCAGCTGTACCATTAAAACATGCAACATACATGTTCAACTTTTATCAAAACTTCCTGCTGATTGATTTCTGTACCAGAGAAAGTCAATACTGTATAATTTCTGCTCAGACTTGACCTAAAGCATTGTTGATGGACTCCAGCTTGTTTACTCTGTAGACTGTAACGCAATTATTTATTTATTGTATGCTCCAACTTAACATTAACCTCTAACTATGATGCATTATTGAGCAAACTTGAGCAGAATAACAGCAAAACAATTTTTAATTGAATTTTAGAGCAGCCTGCAATGGCTCAGCTTCGTGCAATATCATTTACATCAGGCTTAATAGCACTAAAGTATCCTGCACAATGCAAAAGTTGCTGCTTAACATCTTAATGAGTGTCTGATTTATGGCTTGAGTTGTGGGCTTGATAAATAAACAGCACAGGTGAGAGGGTTTCATCTCACACTGCATTTTCTAATCAACAGAAAGAAAAAAAGGATGCCACATTTGGGACATCTTTGTGAATTCTATTAATCATTTCCTGCTTTCACTTGCTGGAAATGGCTATATGCACATAGTCTTGATGAATTCTCCCGTCTGACACACACCTGGGTTTGAGTCATTTGGAGAGCCGTGTGACTTGCCACTTTTACAGTTACGTGACGCACATCTTTTGCATGCGCAGTGTATTTTGTCACATCACTGTACCAGGTGCCACCTGGCCTTGGGACTATAACGTCAGAATATCCCGTCTGTACGAGTCTACGTCTATGGAGGGACTCTAGCTCCATAACGAGTGAGCAGGCCACTCGGCAAGGGATGGAAAACTGGCAGTTAATGCATCAGCTAGCACAAAATGAAGCCTCCCTCATCCAAGAGCATTAGGATGTGGATAAATAAATAAAACACTGCCACCATGAGAGGGGAGGCAATGTGACAGCAGGATATTTTTTCAGCTTTCATGTTGGCAGGCGCAGACGTTTTATTTTAGGATGAATCAAAATTTCCTGAAAACGCCTGCGCCAGGTGTATCTAATTATCTGACAGCGCATCCTCATTATAAAACGGCCCCTGGGAGCCGGCTACCCAGCTTGCTGAGCCTTGGACTGCAATCAAGGTGTTCCAAACAGCACAAACATAGGGATAATATGGCTGCTCCTACCACTTTGTCTGCAATATTTACACTCTTGTAATACTATACTCCCTTGTTTTCTTTACTAATATTAACAGAAAACGTAGTGCTAGCAATGAAGAGTGACTTTCCTCAGATCTAGGCAAGTCTACTGACTTTTACTGTAAAAGGTGCTTAATTTATTAGCTGTTATTATGACAGCCTCCTGCTATCTCAGCCATGTCCTGATTATGTCACCTGGATGAAGTTTATAAACCATAATTACAGCTTACTTCGGTTTCTCTCCATGGAGGTGCACCCGGGAGAAGAACAGTGGGTCTATTTTCTACACAGCCACGCAAGAGCAAACTATTTTAAAGCATGATTAATAGAAAAAATACATATTTTTTTTACAGGGAAGGAGCTGTCTGTCTGGCACTGCTGGCTGTGGTTCTCAGATCGCAGATCCCGTGTTGTTGTGAGCAAGCAGATGTGTTTTCCCAGCTAACTACTTTGAGCTTCCGCACAGATCCAGCAGTGATTGATGCCGGTCTGGACAGTAGTTTTGGAAGTACCACTCAATGGGAAGGAGACACGGCAGCATGCTGCCAGTTTACAGAATGTGTGCTGCTGGGAAAATGGATCACAAGAGGCATTTTTATCAGGGACTAATTGTTCAAAGTGTCTTTGAGCGTAGCTGTCTGGTCTAAAGGCAGATTTGAACTTTTTACCATTTGGCAAATTCTTTTGTATGCAAGCAGGGAGTTTAAGAATGAAGCTTGTATATCATTGTGACACAAATGCATATATAAATATGAACCAATAGGAGCAGTAAAGCCTCCAGAGAAATATTAGAAAAGTGACATAGTCTCAATTAAAAGTCCAAAGGGTGTGTCCATCGTTTACAGCACAAACCAATGTAACCAAATTTACAAAGACAGGTTGACCTTTAGTAAACAGAAGCTTGTGTTTGAGTATCATTAAAGTGGCCTCTTATCACTGCTTCCTGTTGTCCATATAATGCGTTTGCAATGCAACTCTAGCCTATCTCTTGCACTGGCTCATGACTGGCAGACCGTAATGCTATTACTGCTCCTCAGTGGTCATGCTCACTTAGCCCTCTGTCACTCCACTCCAGCCACGGAGACACACATCTCTTCTCCAGTGTGAGCTGTCCTTGCCCTCATTTGTAATGGTCCCTCTCTTTGGCCTGGCTTGCAGCAAAACACTGAGGCTGAGGCGCTAACTTTTCACTTCATTATCTTGCCTCTTAAACAACTTTTTCCTTCTCAGGCAGCAAAGTATGACTGCAAATCACAGCTAATTGGCTGTATATGTGTGAATCACTTGTCAGCAGTAGTCAGACAAATGCTCTAAAACACTGAAGAAAAGGGGAGTGGTAAATTATAGAAGGGGGTATGCTCCAAAGATAGCAAGCAAAACAGGAATAAAGAAAATAACAATAAAAAAAAACAAAACATTCGACTGCACAATAGCGCTGTCAGTCACAAGTCAATTCTGGCATCAAAGCCTGTCAGAAAACGGCAGTAAAAGCGGGTGAGTCACAGCTCACATACCCTCTGATTCACCTGAGTCAGGGGCACGGGCGCGCACACGCGCACAAACACGTTCAAGCCTCCAGATGGCCCCAGGACTAAACAACATGCACATAAATCCAAACTTTTGCAACATCTCGTGGTAATGCATGCCTATCGCCACATCCACATCCTGTTGATGCGTGTAACGGGGCGAAGCGTCCATTTGGAGGGAGAAATGGGACTCGCGCAGGAACTGTATGTGTTATACATGATGACGATAAGAATCCTGTAAAAATATCTCGCTGCCATCTGGAGTGCAAGGGCGAGCAGCAGACTTCAACCACAGCACCCAGATATGCAAAAATATGCGCCTTAGCTCCTACTCACGACACGTAACTTCCAAATTATTCCAACAAGAAGCCGACATGACGCGCAGCCAGCGACTTGTGCACAGGTTTAGGTAAAGCAGAAAAAGTACTTACTATATTGCCGGACGGTAGAATGCAATGCCTCGGTAACTGTAATTAAAATAGGACACAATCAAATATCTGCTTACTTATTTATCCTTAATGGTGCACTCATAGCCACATGCATTATTAATCACAAAGCTTTCTGATATGAAAATGCCCACTTACCGGAGCTGTCCGAATAAATTCCCAGGGAAATTCCAGAGGAGTCTGTTCTTTCTTCTCTCAAAGTCAGAAACCAGCAATGCTTTCTTGCCTTATTCCAAAAACAGGCCAGTGGTTTGAACTGCAAGAGAGAAACAGCCAAAACAAATTCCATTAGAACCGGACCCGGAGTCCCCCCACCTCCGAAAAAAGTATTGACATAACAGCGCAAAACAAAACGGCTCAAGTAAATGTGTCGAAATAGACAGATGCTACCTGCTCTCTTTATCAGTGTCGACAAAAGACAATGAGAGCGCCAATAAGACGGGCAGGAAAAACTGGGAGAGCTGAGGTTTTCTTTTGCAAACGCAGCCCCAGCGCGCTGTCAGATTAGACCACATTCACACACACACACACACACACACAGACACAGCTCCCGGCGACGGCTGGAGAGAGGAAGGGAGGAAGAGACGGAGACATGGATGCTGCGCTCAGAGCTGCATTTCACACTGCATCCGCTTGATGGCCGGCGAGAGGTGGAGCGTCCCACTCTGCCTCCATCTACAGCCCAAGTGTCTTACCCCTGACACGGAGAGGGCTCATTAGAGTTAAAAAAGTATTTTAAATAAGTCGTTTAGATAGTGGCGACCCATTTTAGACAATATTAGCAAACGGAAATACTGTCATAGGCTATAGACTACTACCAGAACTTAGCTAACAGTTTGTTGCAAAGCGGGAGACCGGGGTTCGAGCCTAGGTTCGGTCATTAGTCCAAAGTCATTCCTCACTCTCTTTCACCCCATTTCCTGTCTTGATGTCTGTACATCAATAAATGTCATAAAGCCAAAAAAAAAAAAAAAAGAAGTTTGTTGCGCACTTATTTTGAAATGTTATTTTACTTGCAGTAGCCCTTAGTAATATCAGCAGTAAACTATATGGATACTAATTTACACTGACTGCGGTACGGATTCCGTACGGACTGCCATTTACACCGGGTGCGGTGCGTGTGCTGTACGTGTCCGGAAATCTAGTCTAGTCATTTCTGTGTTCATCGAAAATGTTTTATTTTAAAGCATTTGTCCAATAAACTGCACAGTTAAGTATCAAAAAATAGTCTACCATGGTTTTAAATAACCTCCAGGACCCTGTCACCACAGACATAAATAATTATACCTGTCACTGCACTTGTGACCCCCGTGTCAGATATTATGACGTCATACAGGATAGCGAGAGTTCGCGGAAGTTGTTTTATTTTGAAATATACCGGATCCACCTCGCTGGCCCGCATCTGACTTTTTGTCTGGCTCGTGTAATTTCTTCAACTTCATGAAAATCCGCATTCAGCGTCCGGAAAAAATAGACTCCTTGTGGAAACCTTGCGGAGCTCCGGATAAGTAACGCACCGCAGCTGGTGTAAATGCTCGCACAGACTACAACGGTTTCTTTTCCTTCTTTTCCGTTCCGTACCCGTTCCGTATCCGTTCCGCAGTCAGTCGTAGCACAAAAGCTGCGCAAGCGCAGGCTACCAGGCTAACCGAGGAGCTGATGTTGTGTTGTGTGAAGTGTTCCTGAAAGTTCTAGTCGGAAAAAAAATATCCATAACAGCTCTAGAAACTTTATCTCGCAGTTTTCATCGGGAGTGAAAGTTGGATTCCTTACCTGCACGGAGTCCTGCGTGGGCTTTGTTAAGTTGTGTTGTAGCTGTAATAGGATAACAAGCATGCACCAAGAGAAAACAATCAGCCCAATCAGCTTCAGGTGTGTTGTACTGCGTGGTTTACCAATTGAGTTTTCATTGGTGGGAGAATTAACAATGCTAAACAATCCAGGCAACATGAAAACATACTATAATACTATTAAAAAAAAATTCCTAGTTTGGATGAAGAACAGAACAGCTCTTTGACCTGTGGCAATAAATGAGAATAGACTCATAAGACTGTTTATTTTTTATCTGAGTAATGCAGAATATTTATATTTTATAAGTTGCTTGTGCAGAGATTCAAGGTGGCAGCTGTCAAACTTGGGGCAAATATAAGTCTGTGTGAGTGATTTCAATGTGTGGGTGTAATGTTGCAATCTTATTTATTTATTTATCTATCTATTTATCTATTTACTTATTTAATAGCCTGCAGCAGATTGTTGGCATTTACCACTATAGCGTTCAAAGTCTCATTATGTGCTCTGGAGTAAATTCCCATAACTATATAAGTCTTTTAGAAAGTCTGCTTAGCACAACTGGCCTTACATTTGATACTACACTTCTGCTTGTGTGAAACAAATCAGATTGAATATTACTGTTAAGATCTTTTTTTTTTTTTTAGAGACTGTTGTGACCTCAGGATCTGCAGGAGACGGTCAGTAGACTTAGTTATGAGATAGATACTGGGCAAGAAATGACATTAGGCCTGCTGTTAAGGTCAGTGTACACCTGCTGCTTCGAGGTGTGTTACAGTACTGCGTTTTCTGTTTTACTGCTGCCTTGCTTCATACCATTGTGAGTTCACATGCAACAAATAACTTTTGCAATGCTTTAAAAAGGCAGCTATTAAACGTTGCATGTTCAGTATCCTTGCTCTGAATTCATGTATGTGATGGGCACGTCTTAAACATCTTGTAGCAATTTAACAAGCTACTCTCACCAAATGACAAACAATAATCTTCTCGACATAGTTACGTATAGTTGAGTGTTCTGACACATTTCCCATCCGTCAACTTGTTTCCAGCTGCTTTAGAGCTGGAGGTATTTCTGCAGGCTGTTGCTGCTCTCGTTGAATTGAGGACATTTCCTTTTAGATGATTCTAAAAACAGTTGTTTACCGGATGCAGACTTCCTTGTGCATTACCGCTTCTTGGCTCTGCACTGGTGGGGGTAAGAGATGAGAAGTGATTGTGGTAGCAACATCTGATAATCTTTCACATGTGCCAATGGTGTCCTGCTGAGTGGAGCATATTTTAAAGAGGAGTTTATGCAAATGGGTCTGCCCAGGCCAATACCTGGCCAGTGAGGCGGACTGAAGCAGTGCACACAACAAGAGTGAAGAAGTAAGAGTCTTAGTGGTTCCCTACAGAGAGTATATCTGATTGCACACTCTGTAATAAACAAGACATAAGCATCAATTTAGAGAGCGTTTCTGCATGCCAATTTCTGTAAAATTAAAACTTTGCTGGATAGTGAAATGTAGTGGGAGATAAAGGCAAAAAGAAGAGAGAGAAAATACCTTTACATAAATGAGCATGAATGGGTCGCTGAAGGAAATGAAGATGGATACGTTTAAGGAATGAGCTACACAGATGCCATGTTTTTCCAGTTGGCAGTTGGCCTGATCTGACTTTGACATGGCAGTGTGGTGACAAGCAGGCTGCTAAGTTGCATTGGGTCAGCATTAATCTTGCCAGGTTTTGATTGATAGCATCTCGCCACCAGCACTGTTTTGCTTTCTAATTACTGCCCATAGAAAATGAATAGGCCCAAGTGCAACAACATTTCATCAGTTTTATATAATAAAATGATGTGTTATTTTTTATTATATAGCTGCAATGCTATATTTATCAGATATTTGTCACACTAATGGTGACTGCCCTTTGTCGTAAAGTGAATGATGTAGCCTTTTATCTCACCACTGTTCTTGTGCTTGTGCTTGTGCTTGTGCTTGTGCAGTGAAAGAGCTGCATTAAAAGATTGCTCTTAACCTTTTGTGGGTGCATCATGACTTGTGAACACAGCACAACCCAAGTTCAAGTAGCATTTTGTACTATTGTATGTGTGTGTATGTTTTTTTTTTAATCTGGTTCTGTGTGGTTAGAGGCAGAAGATGAATACATAAAAAAAAAAAACAATAAATAATTAAAAAGAGCATTTAGTGCTGTTGGACATAGTATCAAAGCTTTTTTATAAGTTGGTTCTGATGATGCAAACCTTGCTAAAGCTCGCATAAAGTATTTTTAAGTCTACTACAGTGTGTTAACTTTTTGGCAATATAATGCACAATGAATAAAACCTACAAATATGGATGTACTTAGAATTACTTGCCTCAAGTCTTACTTTCTGTAGATTGGACAAAAATCTGACTGGAATTCTGCCAAGTATGCAATATAAATAAAGTTGAGTGGGTGAAGCCGCACTCCATGCTCTGGATCTGATATTCACTTTGGTTCACAAAGGAGTAAGGTGATATTTATGAGTCATTGCATTATTCTGGGAGACTGGAAGGATTTGATGTGTTCTTTTGCGCGATTTAGTTTCAGGAGGAGCAGTTTTGTGAGTACTAGTCTCTCCTGTGATCACGTCAGCAGTGTGACCCTGTGCATTTGCATATTTTTCTTTTTTCATTATGCCTCTCCTCTGTGTGTTCTCACTTATCTTACCAATTACAACAGGTTGACATGTACTCCTAACACTTGTAAGTTTCTTGATATAAAATCCATTATGATATGAATGGGCTAAACGCACAGTATAAAGGACGAGGGCCTGGTGCAGAGGGGAGAGAAGGGGAAGTACAGTCTTCCTGTGATGCTATGATTAGCTCACTTTAGATTAGAGAGCTAACCTCACACTGGCCTTGCCTGAGGTAAGAATGATGAGAGAAACCCAGAGATCGTTTGGCAACATGCCACACTACGGCAACAGTACAACCCTCTGTGTTCTCTTTTTGACAAACATGTTCATTCCGACAAAAATTGTGCACTGACGGCTGAGTTTGGTGGGAAAGCACCAATGTGAACTCACCTGTCACAAACTATTACTGTGGATTGAGCCATTCCAGTCCCCTAGGTTTAAATCTCTTCAGGGTCAGCCTGAACGTGAATAGTGACAAAAGCTGTCAAAAGTCTGAACATCAGTTTCATTTTGGCCACTCATTCTAGACTTGTGAGGGCCTTTACTTTTACATATAGATTATTTCAATTGTGCCAATGAGTTGTTTTTTTCCGGGATTCTTTTTATCACACAGTTGTCAGCCAAGTAATATCATGATTGATATCTAGACACTGTCAATAAAACTGGAAATGAAACAGTTTGGTGGAGGACGGGAGTAACTGGGACTGTTCGACTAATTAGCCGAGCAATTACTGTCACATATTCTTTCTTTTCTTTGCTCTCAAAAGGCTGCTTAACGCATGTGTGGAGAATGTGTTCCCCCTTTTAACATGAGCTCACAGTAAGGAAGTGACAAAGGAACAAGTGTTTCCAGCCCAGTTACTGCCTCATTCATTCGCACGTGCAGAAGTCACAGTTGACCAAGCATTGATAATGGTGGGTTAATGGGATGGGATTTCTCATATGCTTCGCCAGAATATGTTTACATACAGCATAATGTGAGCCAAGAAGTACAGTGCAAGGGGATGCCAAAACAAGGACAACATTAGACTGTTCCAAATGAGCAGAAGTTATCATAAACAATTCCACATATAACACATACAATTCTAAATGTAAATCTAATTTGTTTGCTTCCAGAGCTTGCAAACATAGCCAGTGCACACATTATTGAAAGAATAAGGCCAGCATCTTTAGAGAAGTTGTATTAAACAGAATGAACCACAGCAGCTCTCTATCCATCCTATTCCTAGCTGGTATTTCTGCACTAGTACTGCTTTTGTCTTTTTCAGTCCAGTCCAGAAAAAAGGTCCGCTAGCTACTGCCACGGCCCCTGTCACAGCTCTTGTCATTTCCAGCGTCTGCTATGTTTGATTAGCCGTGACTGTGCAGGGAATACAGTTCCTCCACAAATCACTACTACCATTTTTTTTTTTTTCCTGATGCCTCACATCCCGAGGCAACAGAAAACCAAGAACGTCCAAGAAAGATAGTTTCACCTAATTATGCATTTTCACTTTGGCTCCCTTGCATTTCACTCAGAGCTATTCGCACCAGAGCGGATCCCCGGCTTCTCACTCTTGACTGGCACGGTGGCAGGCTCCGAGGGTCGCTGTGGTTAACCGTCTGACTCACAGAGAATCACTACAGTCAGTGACGAGAAAAGCATGACTCCATAGAGCAGTGGCTAGCCCAGCATGTGTGACACGCAGATGGCACCTCTCAAGCATGTGACTGACTCCACACTCCCACCCACCAGCAACGTAGACACACAGAATTGTTTCTACACTCTTTACGATGATGACAGTTAGTCCTTCAACGAAAAATGTAACTAAAAAATTCACAGTCTTTTTGTCATGACTCCTTTTTCATCGACTCTTGTAGTTTTACTTTGCTTTAGAAAATGGTGATACAATGATCAATAATAAACCTCAAATGTAATGTTTCAGCTTAGCTCCAGTGTTTCTCACTATTTTTCAGAATTCACACATTCTATTTCTGTTCTGTCTCAGAGCCCACTTTCATCTTGGCATTATATTTGTGGCTTCATCCGAGGAATAATACTTGGGCATGTGGCGGTTGTTACGCTGTGATGTATGTTTATGCTTCTTAACAACACGGATCAGTTAATTCTCCAATACCAAGTAGAGTTTAAATGTGCAAGCAACAATTACTTGCAACACAAAGAGGGTTTTTTTTTTTCGAGGAATGCATTAGGAAAAGTCTAAACACAGCGGTAAGCATACATCTGTGACTCAAAACAGCAAACACACCACTCCTGTTTTCCAAATGGCGTTTCACCGAGATCATTTCGCATCCATCACGGAATCTAAAAATACCTAATGACTGACAATAACTGCTTAGACGTTGAAATCCCTGCCGCTCTGGGTGTCCTGTGAATGCGAAATGAGCACCTGCGAAGCTTAAGCTGCATTAGGAATCCTGGTGTACCCGCCGAAGCATAATTATCGGACGTGCCAGTTATCTGCGCCTATGCAAATGAAGTCAGACGTGGCAGTATCAGACCGTGTACAGTAGGTTTTTTTATTTTTTCAAAGCACTTCTCTCCTTTCATACCACTTTGGAGGAAAGGATGGAGGATGCAATTTTGTTTTCCTCCACTCAGCGTTAAAGTGTTAGGCTGAGATAAGGATATCTGAATACTAAATCTTTTGCAACAGTTTTAACCTCAGAAACTAGTACTTATCATGCTGCTCACCTGCGGAGAGATGGAAAAACATATTTACAGCACGGATGTTGTGTTAAAAAGGTTGGTTTAAAGCAGTCGTGTCAAACTCAAAGTGGCGAGGGGCCACAATGGAAAATAAGAATCATTTCAGGGGCCCAAGATTGTGATACTTGGAACGCTTTTATTCAATTTGGAATGGAAAGTTTCATTTTCATTTGAGTTTAACAGAAGTTGTCTTTAACATATTTTTTTTCCTTTTTATGGAAACTGGTTTTAGAGGGATTTGAACAGGTTATACTTGGATTTGAACGGGTTTTAGTTGGATTTGAACAGGGTTTAGTTGGCTTTAAACAGGATTTAGTTGGATTTGAACAGGTTTTAGTTGGATTTGAACATTTTTTAATATCTTTGTAGTAAAAACCGGCTTGAGATTTCATGAACAAATGAAATAAATCTGATTCAAATCCATCTAAAACCTGTTCAAATCTAAAAATAACCTACAAAATGCTTTGAAGGGCAACATAAAACATTGCAAAGGGCTGCACTAGAGTTTGACATGTGTTTTAAAGTAAATTCACATCCACAAGCGAGCATTAAAAATCCCCATCACTGATCACTAATTAAAATCAAGTCTAGTTTACAGTCACCAAAGATAATTTGAATTATGGACAGTGCTTTAAAAATGCATCAGAGCAAAGCACAAAGGCTATAAAACGTAAAAGACAAATGGCCGAGGTGGCTTTGTTAGAAATGCAATATTACAGCAGCCTCTCATGCAACATCTAACAGAATACTGACGACGGATTTTGCATTTAAAAGAGGCCAAGGGCAGCCAGTAATGACATGATGTCCTAGTATAACAAAATGCATCCATCTGCTGCAAACTAATACCTGCTCCATCACCCGAAAGCACATTAGACACAGCAAACTTCTTACTAATTTACTTTGCTGCACCAGATGTTTTAGTGCACTTCCAATTGATTTCACCCGGTCCTACAACTATCGCTCAATTGGCATTATGGATTCCCCCGACAGGATTTTAAAGACTTAGCAGCGCGGACTTACACAAAGAACTGGCTTTGCGGGGTCAATAGTGGCTATGTTTGTCTTTGGCATGTGGTCCTCCAGGTTGTTCAATTATGTTCGGAGACACTGATCCGGGAACGATATGCCTTCTCCCAAATTACATTGACGAGAACTCATCTTATGCTTCGTGCGTTGACTTAAATATATTATTACTTGACTCAGCTCTAATGTATTCCTCCTATTACACAAGAGCAAAGATAACACTGGGCAATAGCAGAATGACCTATTGTTTGCCTAATAGGGGGTTCTTAACGGCTGTGTAAATGAAGACTTCTTTCATAAGCGTAGTGTGTAATTACACAGCTCAATCACTCCATAGGCAGCCTATTTGAAATATGCTTGCCTCGCTCATGAATGTGCATGGCTGCCACATCATTATTCACACATTATCTGCCTGGATTAATCTTAGTTATAGAGGCTTCTCGTGGGTATGAGTGCATTTTGTGGTCTTTACATATTGGATGGAATTCCGTAAGTGCGTCGGAATAACAGCGCGGTAATTGTTTTTTATAGTAATATAAAACAAACCGCCCTTTAGCTATAAAATGGGTTACATAACCTCCCAAAGCACTAGAGACAGTCGTTCTTTTGTTTTGTTTGAGGAATGTACTGAACACTGTGCTTTCTTATGTCTATTGAAATATCTAGTGCACTCACTCAATAGCTCAAGGTTTGGTCAGTGTTAGATTTACCCCTGGGACGTTGTCCACCATTTCTTTTAGAAGACTTCTTCATTACCAATCTGTGTGCTCTCATTTTTAGCATGACATTTCTTAATAAATTTGAAAGACTGAGATTTATATATGAGCTAAAGCTGACGTGTCAAATTCACGGCCCCGGGGTGAAATGCGGCCCTTTGCAGTGTTTGATTTGGCCCTCAAATACATTTAGTGGGTGATATTTGTAGCCCTTCCACATTAATCGAAGAGAAAAATTGTTAAATTATTCTAAAGACATGCCAAAAAAGAAAAATTACACCAAACAGGGTTAACTATTTTAAAGGGGCCAAAATGGGGCTTAAAATGAGGGCAAAGTGACACAAATTGAAGTGAATTCACAAAATAATGTGTAAAAATGGGGTTTAAAAGGAGAAAATCAATGTTAAAAACAAAGTGATGTGATAAAGATTCAAATTAAGATATAACCTTACATTCAAACACTGTACAATTTAATAAAAGCTACCCAAGGGTCACAATCTTCGGCCCCTGAAAGGATTCTTATTTACTTTCGTGGCCCCAACCACTTTTGGGGAAGTATGGATATATTAGGTTATTTGGTAAACACATAATCTTATCTTACCTACCCTCGACTAACTTTTTGAGTGATGCTGCTCTGTTGGGCTTCGAGAGCAGCCAAGGAGAACTGGGGCAGGTTTCTTCAGGACAACTTATGAAAGCAAGAAGGGTTATTGCTGCACTGGCACACAGCGCTCCAACAGCCCATAATGCTTGAGTTCTGTAAAATATGCTCATTTTACATTACAGAAGATACTTACTTAAATGTGTACAAGCTTCTCTGTTCAAATTGAAATTCAGCTGGATTGACGAAATGTCTTGGGATCTTTTTAGAGCAATCAGTCTTGCGCCCCGGTCCAAAGTTCTTCCTCCATCAGATCCTGTGAGAGAGTTTCTGAGTAGAGCCACAGTCTAGATCTGAACACTGACATTTCTTCTTGACAGATGGGTGACACTATTGCCAAGTTACATCGATTCATCTGGTGGAAGCTGAGATCTGGTGCAATCATTTTGGCTGAACATGTAAGCTGAGGATAGAACTACTAGAATACTTGAAATTTAGCTTAGTGCAAGTTCAGGTCACACAAAATCACACAGTCTTTGGAGATATGTACATTTTTGTTCAGAATTATAGTCTTGAAACTTTTAAAAGTGCACTGTGAAGTTAGTTGACAGTATTTTTTTTTTGCCTTTTGCACTTTTCTAAAATGACTTGGTAACACAGCTGCAGACAAAAAGCTTGAGTCTTTTTTTGTGTGAAATCCTGAGGCCATTAACACCACTAGATGCCACTAAATCCTACACTCTATACAATCAGGCAGTGTCTTTTATAGGTGAACCACTGTGAAGTGGACTGAATGGAAATGCCAGATTAACGGAGGTCATCAGAGCGACATATGCCACCGGGGCAGTCCACCACAGCTAGAAGCTCTCTTATTAATGACCTGTCACTTGCGAATCTCAGGTGTGGCACAAGCAGATGGCCCACAAGCCTCACTAAAGCCCCACATTTGACTTCCATTAGTGACAATAGGGTAAAACTACTCTTATTTCTGTTTTGTCAGTTTGGGGTGTAATACATGTCTAAAAGGTGCTTATAAGAGCACTGTATACAGTTTCTTCTTAATGCACTGCTTTTCCTGGCAATGTGTTGATAGGAGTATTATCAAATTCTGTGAAACACTTGTATATTTTGCTGATTGTGCCTCTTTGAAAGGGTCGATCAATTCTAAAGGAAAGACATTGAAACTTAATCCACAAATGAATCTGTATATCAATAAAAATCCACAGTTTTAAGGCTGAATAATTTAAGAGTTGGTTAAAAGATGAGAGTTTCCAGGAAAATCTCACAGACAAATTTAGAATGATGTCCTAGAATTGGAGACATGTTTGTCTTGATGGTCGCAGAACACATATTGGATATCTATAAAGTAAACTTGGGCAATAGATGGTCAATGGTGCTTAGGTTATTTGCTTGATAGAAAAGACTTGGATTCACATTCACAAGTCTGTGGATTACTTCTAAAAACAGATTTCTCTTTGTAGTGATGCGTTTCACCATGGCTTGAAAATGATTGATTCTGAGTTGTTTGGCTGCAAAAACTGCACATCGCCAAGGACAAGCTGATCACTAAACCCTCATAAGCTGTTCACAGTTGGTTTGTGTTCTGGTTCAAGGGGTTAATAGTTAAAATGAACCAAAATGAAAAGGCATTTCATGATAACACGTATCCGATTACATTTTGTCCTTGTCTCCGTAAAGGTCATTCACTGATTTGGAGAGCGGGGAACATAAAGGCCTGTTCTGTAATTGATATAGATCTTTTTGACTTCCTCACAATGTAGCAGTATCTCTTTTTATGGTGTGTGTATAAGTGGACTGTGTACTCATAACTAACCTTTAAAAGTGTAAACAGAGCATTATTTTCCACAAACCTCATGCTGACAGACTTGGATGAATTTCCTCACTGATATAAGACATTGCTTAATACCCAGCAGCGGGCACCTCCCTCTGCTTTGTCTCGAATCAGAGCATGACGGCAGCTAAAATCCATCCGTCTCACATGTGACAAGAAGACAGTGAAAAAGATCCTGTCTTGTTCCCTGTCAAAATAACCAGCGGCGTCTGGAATTATACATGACGGATATCACAATTAAGGTTATTACTCCGTGATTGTCCCAATGTGGTTTCACATCAAGCTACAGCAGCAGCCGCAGAAGTGAAGTAATAAACTGATGGCTAACCTTGTTCAAGAATGAAATATGGCATTGTGGATCACTGCTATGGAAAAAACAGTATTTTACAAAAGTTGGTGAACATGTGTGGCCTCGGTTCAAGAGACAGAACAACAGACACAATGCTTGCTCTGGTAAACACTTCTCTTTGTAGCACAAGGCCACAAAAAACATATATAGATTCTGCAGTGTCACATTGAGTGTCATATTTAATCATTTCTGAACAAAAAAAGACATCTTTTATGAAAGGCAGCTCTTGCCATGTCTTCAAACATTCACTGCTGTATGCAATAGCGATTCTGACTATTTATATAAAACACCTCACTGCTTATGTTGTTTTTAATATATGTATCATCCCAGGTAATAGATCTTGTGTTTTCCTGCCTCGGTTCAATCTTTCTGCAGCTCTCTTCAAAGGGAGCAGATATCTGCCCATGTTTAATATCTGATGATATTGGTCTGAGTGTTGGGCGAAAAACTCTTGAGCAATATCTTCTCCCATCCGCCTTCCACCCCCGTCAAAAATTCAATAACATCCCACTAAGTTAGATCTTTGAAGTGACTATATCAACTGGCAGAGGCTTGAGGAAAAAAGATGTGGGGGGTTTTACAGTTTCCTCTATAAGCAATTATATCAGAGAAATGTGTCAGATATCATGTCAGAAGATCAAGCACTGAACTCTTTTGTAGGCTCCACACCATGACGTGTCAAACTGTTGGTGTTAGAATTTTTTGTGTGGATTGTTACTGAGCAGCGATTTTCATAACCCGCTTGGCTTTTCCTGAGTGTCATTGTTATGCATGTATGGTTCATTATTTAGGGTTGTGTTTAGCTCTGTGGCTTTACTGTGCCACGAGCAGTGTCATGGGCGTGAGATTGTAAGTCTTTTTTTCGCCTTTTCCCTTTCTTAGTTCATCTCTCCCTGTGTGTGTGTCTCTCTAAACATTTACTCTGTGGGGCTCACTTCCTAAAGTGTGAACTGAATTATAGATTTCTAATTTCATCTAAACTTGAGGCCACTCAGCCTTTGGTGAATAGCATGGATATTTTATCACAAATGAAAAAGTAAATAAAAATACAATAGCCTAAGGGCCTGATGGAAAGCCATACTTTCTGGGAGGATAAATGAAGGGAATTCTGACAGTAACAAAGTTTCAGTCATTTCCTCTGGGTTCAGGCCAAAAATAATACAAGCAGGAGGCTGGCACACTTGGTTATGATGTACAAACATCAGGTCGTAGCTCAGAGCCGTTCCCACAGGCTTTAGTCGTAGCATTACAAAGCAGAATACCACTGCATTTTCCGTCCAACTAGATACCAGTGTGTCCAGGGATTTGAGGCTGCATGACTAATTAACTTACCTGATTTACCATTGGGAGGCCGGCTTAAGGCAGTTCAGTGGCAGCCAATCAGGACGCTCTTTGTTTTACTCCGGCTGTCAGTCTGTGGGGAAATGGCTGGAGCTCTTCGTCTCTGAGCTGCAGTGTTTAGATGGTTTTACTCATTTCTTTGCCTACTGAGAACACTGCGGCTTGTTAGCTAGCCCATGTCACAGCACCAGCGCTAATTAGAGCAGCATAGCAAAACAGGCATTAGCATACAAATATTTGCAGATGATATGGTTGAGTGTGCATAATGATGATTCCAATGGGGCTTTAGGATGAGATGGAAGGACAAAGGCAGAAAAGATTGTAGAAAGAGGAGAAAATGTCGACTGGCAGAACTGACAGACAGGCTACAGTGAAAGAAAATGAGCAAAGATAGATCAGAACTATGAGCAGTCTAATAATATAACAGTGTGCACTTGATTTGTGATAAAGCTTTAAGTGAAATGAAAAACATGGTAATGAGTCTATTTGCGGGTAACGCCTTTACTTTCCTTTTAAATTTCAATAAAATATGTGTCTTTTAGCTTTGGTTTAACTTGGCTTTACACTTTCCTCATTTCAGGATTGTTCGGTTAGTGTATGAAGTGTAAACAATGTTTTGAATTGGTATCCATGGAGAACCTTTAATACTAGAAGAAATACCTGGGTGCTTTTGGAAAGAATGAATGTGATTGACAGATGTAATGATCAATTGCAGAATGTACCTTAAACTTAAATGTCCCCCTAAATAGAAAAAATAGAGTGGAAGGTATTCAACATAATAAAAAATGACATTACTCCAATATTAAGGACATCTTACTAATTCAAACTACTAATGCTTCATACAGGCTCAATACTTTCATTTGCCCTTGAGGCTGTAGTTATTGCCATCCCTTTCTCCCTCTGATGTTCTATTTTCCTGTTTTTAACAACTCCTGGTTCACAGACCTTTTGACTGCAGGGCAATGAAATGTAATTGCATAAAGTAAACTGCTCCTGGTTTAAGATTGTTGTTACTTTCTTGTGTTACACAATATTTCCTCATCTGTAGCTTTGCTTCTAGGTCCCAAATGAGCTGCTGTTAGCCATTCTCTTGGGGGCTTTTATGGACTGGATTATCGTGCACTCTGATGAGCCGAGGAAAATAGGTTCAGTTTGATGTTAGGTAAGGTAAAAGTAGTTCACTCGTGCAGTAATGCAGTAAAGTTGCTTGATAATGAGCTTAGTTCCTCTTTTTTCTCCTTTGAGATATAAAAAGGTATCATTTGCATAGAGGAAAAAAAATTCCAGGGTCATTTTGCTCTTAAAGGCCGCTGAGTTAGACAGAAATAACTAAAGATCATTGTAAAAAAAAAAAGACCATCAACTATAACATATGCGTACAAGATTGCAGCAATCTATTTCTGGAGGTGCTTGTTTTAGAGCTGACCCACAGAAATACCAAAAGCTCACTCTTTTACCCTGAAAAAGTGTCCACCCACTATTTGCAATGATCAATACCACAGGGAACAAGCAAAGCCAGACAGCTCCCGCCCCTGTTCTACATCAACGTATGAATGCATCTATTTTAATGCTTCCCCATATTATTGATAAACTAATCCACTCTGAAGCCTGGCTCTCCGTTTCCCTGGCTCACTGAGTACCATAACTTAATAGATCCCTTTGGGAATAGTACGCACTGAACTGTGAGACAAAATGTCAGCGTGCGATTGGCCCTCTGAAGGTCTGCATAAATGAGAGGGCCGCTGGTTCCTGGGTTTATCTCTGTGTGTTGCAGAAAGTGGGAGGTGGAAAGACATGGTCGACAGGAGGGAGGAGAGGGGATTATTTGGGTGACAAAGTGAGACCAAGTCAGAAAAGAAGACCGTAGATGTGAACAAATGGGAGCTGAACCATAACTGAAAAGCTGTGATCGGACACAACTGCTTTGCCATTTCAACTGACCACCAACACTGCCTTAACCTACCTAATTCTGCCCACTTTAATCATCAGCTTTTAACAATATTAAGCAAGAAACACTGGTGCTTTTTAGGGTAAATACTTTCACTGAGTCTTTGCTTACATTTGCCCAGGCATTAGCAGATGGTTTCCTGTCCAAACCCGTCATCTCTTTGAATTAAAACTTGGCATGAATTTTGCAAAATCAGTTTCTATTGTCCATAAAAGCTTCATTTAAGAACAAAAATAATGTCTTTTGTGTCTAAGTAACCATCTCTGTTGCCTACAATGTCTTGACAAGCATGTATTGATTTGTTCTCTTCAAATCTTCCATTTCAGCTCATTAAACCATTTGTCAGTTTGCTGAAATTGGCTTTCGAACAGTAAAGCCCCAACTTAGCTTTCTGTATCCGTCATTAGAATCTGGGGCTCGCTGCTCAAAGCCTTTAACCAAAGCTCAGCTGTCTTTTTCGTCCACTACAGCTTGAGTTAGTGAAGGTGGTGCCCCTTTAACCACACTCGTTGTCCTCAGAGACCCAAAGACACCTGAACCTGTCCATTTAAAGATCCTGGCTTTAGACTCATGCTTGTGTTTTGCCTTCAAAGTCCATAAGAAAACTTCAAAACACAGTCCGATGAACTCAGAAGGACATTAGTTCTCCTCGCCAGACCATGGATCTGTTGAGAGAGATGAATACGGCCTGCGTCTTCCACTGGTGGACTCTTGCAGTACTGCATTCAGACACATATAGTTTAAAAAGAATATCATCTAACTTAGCAACAAGCTGCTTTCTGAATCCCACTTGTAACTGCATTTGTAACTATTTATATCTGGAGGTGAGAGACGGGGAGCTGTGGATCTCTCTGTTAGTTCTGCTAATTAAAGGTATCAGTCATAAGAGATGCG
Source organism: Rhyacichthys aspro (assembly GCA_036850595.1). Taxonomy (NCBI): domain Eukaryota; kingdom Metazoa; phylum Chordata; class Actinopteri; order Gobiiformes; family Rhyacichthyidae; genus Rhyacichthys; species Rhyacichthys aspro. The sequence goes on from CM072165.1 coordinate 7,190,006, forward strand.
TGTCAGTTTATAAGGCAAAGACACACACGGCAGCCTCATTTGTCACAGCCCAGATTTATATCCAATAAGAATTCAATTGCTTGGCATAAATGCATGGGTTGATATATGATGTGTGTGTACGAGTGAGGAAGAAGGGGGAGGAGAGAGACGGGAAGGGAGCTGGACTCAGAAAGAGTGCCAAGAACAACCAGTAATAAAACATGGAAGTATCTCCTCGGCTATCACTCTCTCACTCTCTGCCTCTCTTATTTCACACTTAACTGCAAGTACTTTATCCACCCTATCACACCATGTACTAGACAGCGTCTGATTAATCACCAGAGCCTCTGTGGTCTCCATGGAGACACAAGTTAGTACGGTAAAGTATGAAACATATAAACAGCGTGACGACTGGCCTTAATCAACTCCGTGTGAAGCCCTTTGAATCTGACTGCAATTATGCTCAATGTAATGGCATGTTAAGTAAAGGGAATAAAGCCTTTTTGCTTTTGAAGTGTTTGATCTACCCTGACCATTTAGCTTGGTCAAGCATGAGAAATTATTACAATTGAAAGAATTCAAAAATAAAACTCTACACCATTTGTTGTCTAGCCTTCGTCAGTCAACGGAATAAATGCAGAAATATCAGTTAATGAGCACTTAAAGGTCTCCCCTTCAAGTAGACTAAAAAGAAAACATCTGTCTAAAAATATCATCTATATTCGTGGCAGCTTGGCCACCTGCCCACTTTGTACTTGATGCAATCAGGAGAAAATGGTGAGGAAAGCCTACCTGCTGTTTCTCACCTCAAACCAAATAATGGCCACTGCTTTTACCATGGCTGTCATGGTCTGAGGATTTTTAAAATCATACCAAATAATAGCTGTTGTGTAGATTATAGCATACAACATATAGTGGTCACTTTCTAAATGTCCAACTGTAAAATAGAACTAAACCCTGGTATAACTACTACTAATGCAAAGATTTCATCAGCATCAGCATGAATGTAGGAAGTTAAACAACAGACTTGTAGTGGCCAAAGCAGAAAGAAATCTCCCGTGATTGGGTGTCGTCATTATAAACAGACAAAAACTAGGCCTGTAAGATTCAGCAGACATTGTCAGGCTAATTTGACTCAAACCTCCAGCAAAATAGGGATTTCTAACACTTCTTCAACTGACAGATTTGAAACTTAAATTGCTCTTCCTTCTTTGTCTGAACGTAGATCTCTTACATCTGTGCAGAAGTTGCCTTCTCATCATAAAATGACATCATTCCTTTTTTTAAATGGCAACCCAGATAGAGCTTTACTGTTGTCAGGGCTGTTTACTGACTCTTTGATTATGTTTCAGGCATTAAGGAGTAAAAATTAGTTAAAAAAAAGACCTGGCTATTTAATAACTACTGTTGCCTGGCTTATCTTGTAGCCTGAGGGTAGCCATGCATACTCTCCTCTCTTCACAAATGAATTTTGTCTGAAACCTATGCCAAACTTGGATGCAGTAACCTCAAAATAGAGCCAGACATAGCAGGTGCAGAGCACCACAGACAAACAGCAATGATATATTTGTCTGCACACAGACTGTGTGTGTTTCTGTAGTGTTAACCTTGATGTGAATTTAGAATGATGAAAATAGTCAAATTAAACACAAACGTGTTTAACTTGATTATTTTGAACAGCAGACTGATGTTAGATGGATCAATAGTTATTTAGTAGTTAGTATATTGAGTATGGGAACATTTGGGAATACATTTTACCATTTAGCAGTGTCACCTCAAATGATAGATTCCACTAGTTCAGAATGAGCTAATTTGATTTGATGTTACGGTCTTCATTACCTCACAGCCATATTGTTGTGAATGTGATAAAACTTTGTGAAATGTTCTTTTTTCTTTAAATTAAGATACAATGCTCATAACAATGATCTAAATAATGTCTTTGTTAGAGCAGGTGAGATAAATTATACTGCATTAGATGTAGTTGTTTGTGCAAACTAAAATGTCTATGGTATACACAGCTCACGTGTTTTACTGTGTTGTGAATAGGCAGTGTATAACATCAGAGCAATTTCATCTGTGAAGCTCCTAAAACGGATCACCTTCCTGTTACATGCTCTGCCAGATGAGCAACACAATGGACTCCGAGAGGCATGGAGGATTAATAATCACACACAGCACATACCTTGATACCTGTACTTTTTTCCTTCACACAGTGCAGATAGTTTCTGCTTTGTCTCTAGGCCCTTCTCTGTAGTTTGTAAAACATTATCATCACCAGACCAAGCATAACCTTTGCCTTGTAAACCTGTGAATTATTCACAAGTCTGTGGCCGCACAGTTTTGTTTTCTCACAGAGACAAAAATAATTTTTTAAACTTCTGGTTACTCCCTTACATAATATGTTCTGTTGCATCTAAACCCAAAATGTAACCTTAAGTTAAACCATATTTTTGGAGTAAAAGTATTCATGTTGTCTGCATGACTCCCTAATGCATTTCCATTTTTGTGTGAATTTCAGTTTTGAAGCTCGACTTCCATCTGAGTTAATTAGATCACATTTGAGTGATGTGAAAAAAAAGCCTCATTGTTGCGTTTACGTCACACAGCCTTGTCCTAAATGCACGCTGGTTATATAATTAAATTCAACACTGAGTCAGAATAGCTATTTTAAACATTTATCTGTGCGTGTCTGCTGGCTCGTCTGCAGCTCTGTTCATTTCGACCGAACTAAATCAGGTGAGAATTTAAGAGCCCAGAATGATGCACTCTTTCCCGGGAGTTCATGTTAACAAGGTGATGTTTAAGGGGTTGAGACAAGTGACATCCTGGTAATGACATCTGTCCTAAAACACTTATCGATTATTTTCACTATTGAGCCGCCCGGTTGTTAAAGTGGAGCAGTGATTTTCTGTGGACGGAGATCCTTTTCACTCTCTGTTGTGATGGCTACCTTCCTTCCTTCCTTATGGTCAGTTGTGAAGCAGACAGAATGCCTAAATTCCCCTGTGTCTTACACTCATGAATTATGTATACCCAGCCCACAGAGGCCCATTACAGGTTGAATCCTGTGTGAAATAACACCATTTCATTGTATTGCATACTCGGAACATACAGCCAAGATGACAAATGGATAAAGTGACAAATTGCAAAGCTGACTCAAAAAAAAAAAAGTGAAACCAATATCAAATTCCCTATTCAATTTTTTTGTCAGAGAGATTTTCTTCAGTGACAATCCTGCTTTTTTCGTCTTTCATTGATGGCTTTGCTTGTTGTGTTTTTTTCTAGGCCTCATCACAGCAGTTGTACTGAAAAAGAAGCACAACACAACAATTTCACTGATAGCGCCGAGCCACTAAAGCGTGATGAAATGCTACATATCCTGAAAGAGGATATGACCCTCAAATAGTCTGGTTACCTTGCAAAATGGTTTCCACAACTGCGCGCCATTCACCCGTGAAAACGCTGTCTCTACTCCATGTGTCAATACGGCGGCTGTTGACAGGCGAAATGAGTTGTAGAGGCTGCACCTTGTCAAGCCGGCTGTAATAACTGGGACATGTGACTGTTAGCAGAAACGGGCTGCTCTTTCCCCAGATGAATGATTTCCTACAGCCACTATGCATCCCGTCAAAGGGCCTAACGCCTGCTCAAACATCTCGGGTAAATCCCTTTTGGGAAAAGAGCTGTGATAGTGTGAAAAAGATGGCAGAAAAGCGGTTAAATTATGCATGTATGTGTTTTTGCTACTCTTTTATTAATGTGAGTGTTGAAGTACAAAATAAATTTTAAAAAAGCAAAGGAAAATAAGCTTGTTTTAAACATTTGGTACTTAATCATTTTTAGATTTACGGTAAAAAAAAATATGTCAGTGCAACTTAAGACATGCATTTGCATCAAGGTAAAAATATAAATAAAATAATGCAGTGCTGCTTTGGATAACCTTGCAAAAAGCAGCCAGCAGTGTAGCCATGTGCCATTGTTGGGCAAACTCCTAATCCTGCCAAAACAAGCCGTCATCCGATAATCAAACAGTGGGCCGATCAATGGAGGCAGAGTTCAACATGTCAACAACAAGCCCGTTCGATACCAGCCACTAGTTCAACACTTCAATTGACCCGTGCTGCCTTCTACTGTCAAGATTAGGGCACGCAAAGGATGCACCAAAAAAAACAGTGTTGTTTGAGGACTAATGTAACCTAAAACAATGCAGCGTAAGCACAATCCCAAAGTGTGTACGCAGCTATGAGAAATACCTATTTGTCTTCACTTTAACTCTGTGGGGAGATGCCATTTGCCTACTTTCCACAAACAACAGACCATAAGCATTTATTTTGACCATCCTATCCACTTCTATATGTCATAAAAGTAAAACGCACAGCTCTCATTACACAGGATCCACTCGAAACTTTGGGCCATCTTCCGCTTCTGTTTCATATCACTTCAGCCGCCACAGATCCAGGTGTATCATCGTACACGTCCACATTCTCATAAAGGGTGTATCAGTACCCCACAGCGTTTTCTGAAGCGTGCTATTTCGGTCCCATCGGGCAAAAGTGCTAGCCAGACAGTCCGAGAGCAAATAATCACTTCCAGCGTGCGACTCGGAAACCGGCCCCTTTCCAGTGTCACTGATCCAAAGATGTGTGGGAGCGCTCGGGGTCATTATATCCCACTGGAAAGTTAATCTTGCACCAATTAGTTCCAGCCCAGGAGGTACCACCGGGCAGTGTGCTATGAAATGGTGCGATCCTTTGGGAACTCTCCTCCCACAATGCTCTCCCACCTTTTTTTTTTTATTTCCATGGATCGACTTCTACACAATGAAACGAGGCCTTGCTTTCTCTCTCGGATATATACACACACACTATCCCTCTAAGGTTTTTCTCTATTGATTCAGCCATCATTCTATTTTAGCTCTGCAATTATGTCTGATGATGTTACCAGGAGTGTTACATGACTCTTCTAATTGGTGTGTCGATATGACATCATGGGTTTTGCCATCCTGTGATAGGAGCTTTAGTGAATGAAGACTTGAAAAGAAATTGATGAATCAGTTCTCTCATTTCTTTAGGTTTGATCCTGGCGAGTATTGTGCGCATTCAAGAGACGATATTTCCCAACGTTAAGGACTAAAATAGGTTTTTTAGAAGGCGAGTCTACGTGCTTCAGATGGAGGCTGTCGAGAACTGTTATCAGCGCTTCTTGTCAAGTTGATTTGGCGCCTCTCACATCTCCCGCATTCACTTTTCCGCCTTTCTCCATCTTGTTCCCTTGTTTATCCCACTTCCCTTCATTCCATTATTGCTTGATTTCTCACTCGCAGCCCCTGTTGGCTCCTTTTCAGTTGCCACTTTCCTCTCAACAAGTATTTTCACTTGTCTCCGTGACATGACCGCAGGGCCCGCAAACTAAGAGCGTGACAGATGCAAATGAGTCTATGACAAGGAGTAATTCAGGACTGCTCTCTTACACATCAGTCTCCAAACAGTTTTCTTCAACCGATGTTATTGTTCGAGCACAATTTGCCTGCGAGTCCTTGTGAAACTCAAAATGTACACATAGAACTATGCTAATGGAGATGTCTGTTGGTGATGCGTGTCAAACGGTTCCACCACTTTTCTCGTTGCTTTTGAAAGCTAATTAGTTTGTACGGCTGACAACTGATTTCCCCTTTGATTGGGATCTTTAATTGTTACGTATTCCTCGGTAACTCTCTGTATGTGTCTTTTCAAACATTTGTCCGTTTCTTGGAGCTAGTCAAAGTCGCGCGCCACAACACAATCTGCGCCGCACAGTCTGTCACCGTTTTGGAAACTGCTAAGGAATCGGATGAAGCGGGACTACAGCTGGCATCTCTGAAATGTCTGTCATGTCTCGGTAAATATCTCAAATATCTAAGTTGAAGAGGTAAAGTGTTACACAGTGTTGCTTGTACTGTACGCCTCTGTAGAATAACTCTCGCCAGAACGGGCCGTGATGTTTTTGTATCCTTCAAGGACATCTTACGCGGTGGTGGTTGAGCCCTGTTGCACCACAGCAAGAGGTGCCCCGGAGGTTGCAGGTTTGATTTCCTCTTGCTTGTGCGGGCTTCCTCCTGGTGCTCCATCAAACGCATGTGGGTTAATCCTCCTGTCAAGAGCCTAGAGCGCTGGCTTTTGTCTGGCTCTGGTGGCCCACTGCTGCTGCTACAACAGGTTACATTCAGATTATGTATCTCCTACAGGCACTACATACTGTATAACACCGAGGAGTACCCAGGTGATTTCTGTTGACAAAGATGAATCATCAGATATCATGAGGTGCATTCAATTACCTGACATTTTCTCGTGCTTTCAATGTAAATAATGAGCATCATAATTTTGCCTGCAGTTTCTCTCATGCTTTCTCCTGCAGGGTTTTTCAAGGCCTAGTGCGTTGTATAATCAAGTGCCCCTTTTTATGTAATTGTCCTGTTTTGTCCTTTTCTTAAAGTGAACCAAATGAGTTCTTACAGTTGTTAAGTAGGACTATACCCTAGAAATAAAGGCTTGATAAATCAGACCCAAAAATATAGACCATACACTTATTCCCCATCCGTTCTGTCCCTCATTTTTCTTCCCTTCTGTCGTCTGGTCGAGTCTAATATCTAGCCTTGTTGCTGCAGGGACATTTGGACTTGAGTTTGAGGGCCCTCTGGACATGAACTTGGGCTTATGTACAGAATTGCTCATGCTCCACTTGAGAATTTGGCTGTCGTTTTCAGCCAAGCCTCCTCATGGCACATTCGACTGCTCACTTATTGTCTGTAATTTTCCGTTTTGCCCTGGAATGGACCCCTTAAACTTTCTCTAAAGACCGTGATAGCGGCATAATCATACATTTGGATATCTCGGTTTGTGGTAAAAATCAAAGACACATCAATGATGCATGGAAGAAGGTTAAAACAACCTATACTCTGAGTCAGATCTTATTGTCAGACCCTTTGTGTTACAATGCTGTATGCTCTTTGCGGCTGTTACAGTATCGAACACCTCCAGGAGTAAACGTGAATCATTTGTGAGTACGATTATACAAGAAGTGTAAAACAATCTGGCAATTTAAAAATAACTTTCTTTCTCAGTTATAATTCTGCATCTTCACTTTGTCACATTCACACTCACACAGTTTTCTTCAGTACCTTCACAACACCACACTGCCACATATGGAAGTGTTTGAATGTTAGCTGTCGAATAAAGAAATCCACCGAGGCATCCACATGACATAAGGTATGTTACCTATTAACATGTGATAATTGTGTTGTGGATAAGCCTGATTATTTTAAAAGACAGGGTTTGTTTGCTAATCTATTCGGTTTTCTTGTTATTTAGTGGAAATAGAGAACACACACACTTCAGCGAACTTGTCCATTAAAATCCATCATTTGTCAGACGTATAACTGAAAGCTATATCTCTTGGAGTGAACTCTATTTCAACCTTATCCTGTGGAGAATTCTCCTGTAATTGAAATAGGCCTGGAGATCCCAAGACCAGCAGCATCACCTCATCTCCGATATACAAATGGATTGTTCAAAGGACACCCGGTAAATGTTTGAGTAGATTTTTGTCACCCACATTCTGTCAGGGCGAACATTCATCAGTGGACATATTGATTTAGTAATACAGGTGAGATTGGCTGGGAGTTAGGAAGCAGTAAATCAGAGCACATATCAAAATGGTGGAGAACATTTAGGACTAAACTGTGACTGAAAACTGCAGGTGTACCGCTCAAAAACAGCTGAATTATGCATGGCAAATGTCCTAAACCACATTGTTGAGGCCTTTTCGTTTATTTTCATTCATTTTTTTTGTAAAGGATTTAAAACAGACTTTGATTCAAATGCTGCTTTTGAGTTTGAAGTGCTTTTGAAATGACCAGTACATGGTCCAACTGTAGATGGCTACAGGCTACAAAAAAAATAAAATCTTTTGACAAGCCACAAACGCTGAACGATAAAAGGCTTTTGTGAGCACAGAGAATAACATACTTTGTATTTCATTTTTGAATGTTCCTGCACTCATAGGTTACCAATAAGAATTCAGTTTTCTGGTCCTAATTGGGTCGATTGCCTTCGAACCTGACACTATGCTGCAGGCTGCTCCTTCTTTGGGTATATTCAAGTCAAAGCCTATACCTACAAAAGGCAGGCACACACCTACGCAGCGAGCTTACACAAATACACCAACACACACATAAGGAAGGCTCATCTGAGAGGCTTGACTTTTAACAGATTGTCAGCCTTTTGCAGACAGAGACACGTCAACATCACAGGACCCCCGCCCCACTCCACCCCCCCCGTGACAGGCGTCTCCATGGCAGCCCTCAGATCAGTGTGGCGCCACGACGGCAGCTCCTTACGTTTCAATCCCTGCTCTCTTCTTCCTCCGCAAACCCCAACGCCGCGGTTTGGAAATACGTTTTGAACAGAACAGGGTTTGCCACACACAGACACATACACCTCCACAGTGCATACCTACAAACTTAGCGGGAAACAGAATATCATCAGTCAATGTTCAAATCGGACACAGCTGGGGTAGGTGCACATGTCACGTCAATACTAGTGTCGTAAATGACCTCGTACTGGGCACAGTGAGGGGAAAGCTTTATTTGACTTATTTCTCAATTGCCTTGCTTTGCTGAGTTAATGTTACATTTCCTTTTATGTATAAAATAGATGCATCTACATACTTTAACTTCAAAAAAAAATTGAAATAAATAAAATGAATCAGCCAAAATAATGATATAAATAAAAGATGATTATTAGCTAAAAAGTAATATTTTTAAGGTTTACATAATGGAATCAACATTACATATACTGACTTTACATTATGCTATGCAAAAGATGTAATGGTGGCCAGTAAAAATGTCAGCCAAAGGACACATTGACAGTAATTAAAAAGGAAACAACCACTGCTGTTGTGAATCTGTCATGGTCGTCTTCAGATAAATGCCGTGGTTTGGTTGTGAACAGTAAAAGTGGTGTAAAAGCAGGTCTAAGGGCAGGACAGTGGGCTGTGTAAATGTATTTTGGTTCTATTTTCCATCCAGCACGCGTAAAGAAAGACAGTGGCTCAAACAATACATGATGGATTTTGTTTTCACGGCAGTGCTGTAAACATATATAAACCACCCCCAGTTCTCAAGGTTTAAAAACACATTATTGATTTTTTTTTTTTTTTTTTTTATCCTCTGTTCCCGCTCCGTTCAACATGGTACAGCGGTGTTTTCTGAGGGTAGCGGTGAGTGAAGGCCATTGACATTGCCTCGTGTTGGTGGGAAATGAACCCGAGAAAAAAGCTGCACAGGACCAGTCTCAAAATCCCTTGAGGATTTGCAATTCTGATGTTGTGACCTTGAACCAGCCAATGGTCATGGCTGTCTATTCTGCCATGACGTGACTGGGACACTGTTTTAGCACCAAGATGATTATTAACCATTTATTTTTTATCGTTGACCTTTTGGTGTCTATGTTTTTAAATCTCCCTTATGCGTTGGTGCCCTTGCAATATCTTGTTCCCTGCTTTTTTTTCTGTTTGTTTACCCTGCTCATAATGCCACTGAACTGTCCCTCCAAGTAATTAAGAGCTTACCCCGTGATCCACTTGAGTGACACAGGGGATTCGCCCCATTCAGTGTACCATGGCCTCTATCAAAACGCTGGCAAACAAGGCACCAAATCAGTCTGCAGCAAAAGACAATCAATTTGTTAATATTGTTTCCCCCTAATCACATTCACAATGGAGTGTTATGAGCGAGCGGTGGACGGCTCGTATGTGAGGATCTGCTGGGACTGGGACATGATGATATGCACTAGGTGGAAGGAAATTGAGGGTGAAACACAAGGAAATAAGTGTGAAGGAATGATTGACACGCCAGTGTGGCAGTTGTTTGAAATGCAGGGGTTGAAAGGCATCTGCTTTTCCCCAAGTTCTTTTTGATTGATTTGTGTCTGTGTTATTACTGTCGCCATTTCTGCATGGTACTTCTGATCAAACTTAAGTTAAATGAACAGTTTTATGAGTAAACACCGGATTTACCCTTTTGATTCTTGCTCATAGACAGAAATTTCTTTTAGAAGTCATGGCTGTCTAGTTTGTGGATTTAAAAAAAAAAAAAAAATCATCACCAATTCAATTCAAGAGCAAAAACCAAAAAGCCATAGTGCATGACCATAGACACGGGAATATTTCCAAGGTATACTTCGCTTTCAAAATGTCACGGTATGAAAACCACTGTGTTCAAACTCTTCTTGCAACATGAGCCGACGAGAAAGGACATGAAAAGACTGGATGACACGTTTACAAAACAGCTTCTCCATTTGCCGTAACTTTTCAACCATTTTCAAGCCTGATCAGCCTGACTCATTCATTTCACAAGGAGAAATTAGTCTGGCATCCCTTTAACTGACACCAATTTCCTAAGAATAACCCTTTAAATGAAATGGGGTGAGCTTAATGCAATGTTTTGTTTCTCTGGTTGGTTATATGTTGTTTAAATTTCGTGTGTCCCGAGGCAATCTATTCTGCGTTCATTTGTTCCACTTCAAATCCACAGAAACCAAACTAATTCTTTGTTTATATTAGAAAAAGAATGAGGATACTAGGCCAGGCTAACAGTAATCCAAATCTTGAGTAAAGCTGCATTGTAATTTACAGTATTAACAGGATCTGTGTCGGCATAAAGATGGTGTAATGCCAGCAAGTCTTGTTCAAACCATTTATTTACATCTTGGACTTGGATGATCTGCTTCCCATAAGACTAGACCCCAGGAAAAAAAGGACTTTATAGTTTATTGTAAAAGATGTATGCTGTAGCATGCTCTACCTCTTGTCATTTTCTCATCATCCATCGGCTAGATAGTCTTAGTTTAATATTTAAGTAGAGAAGATGCCCTGAACCCCATACTTTTATACCACAAAGTCCTTGTGTCATGTTGTTTTGAGGTTTCAGTCAACTGACAGAGCTCATTAAAAGATGAAGAAACACGACTTATGATGCATAAGTAATGTTTTCAGTAAAATTCCCTCTGTAGACTTTGTAGCCGGCTTCTTAATAGAGAGCAATATTTGTCGACAGCTTGGTTTCATGACAAAAAAATGATTTGAGGGTGACCCAATTGCTATAAAAAACTTTTATAATGTCCCATATATGTGTGCATTAGTCCATTTTAATCAATTAATCAAAGCCATGTTGATTCGCTGGTGTTTTTAGCCGTAGATGGGATTATATTATAGTGTTTTCTTCAGACAAGGCCCTGTGTAATCGAGCACGGAGAGCTTGAGCACAATGATGGCGACAAAACTGTCCCCTGAGCTCACACCAATTTGAAACCGGCGAGGTTATTCATGAGTGTTGTTTTTTTGGGTTTGAGCTGTCATGCAACAATCCATCTTAATGTGTGATAATACACAGTGTAAGAGGGTTTTGTTTTTTTGTTTTTTTCTCTCTCTCTCTCTCTGTGTGGTGGCGCATCCAGTTTGTTTGTTACAGCGGCAGACAGTAAAGATGAATTACTGTTCATAGGTGGTTCCCTGTACTTCCCTCTGGCCAGAAAAGGGCGAGAACGGGTGAGATATTTGTCACAAAAGGGACTTGACTTGAAGGGAACTATATGTGAGATTGGATTTGAAAGAACTGAGGGTGTTCACAATTTGATGCTATTTAATGACCCAACCTTTCAGCGAAGAGGCGAGATTAATCTGGTAGAATAGCCTGGGTTTATTATAAATCCCACATATATGCCAGATGAAGTAATTTTGTTGATCTATTGAGTCACTGCTATTTGCACACTAAAATCGGAGAATTTACGAGGAACAGTGTAATGAAAAGTTTATTGCTATTCCATTTAAAACCAATGCTTGCCTTCCTCCGCCATTTAGCTCGGCAATATATATATAGGGGCGCTAATGAAAAAAGCAACGCTAAATATCTTTCACCTTATCAACACACGCTGGTAAGTGGCGAGGCATTACAATGTTTCCCGCTTGATGGTAAATCAATAGCTTGACATGTGTTACGGAACATGCGTCGGCCGTGATGTCCTCTTAATTAAGGCTGATTCAGAATCTGCTGAAAATGCACTTGTGCTAAACTCTCAGCCAGCTTGGCCAGTGGAAATATTGATGGCCTATCCGTTCTATTTCGCAACATACATGATACGTCTGTGCAGCGTGTGACTTTGAAGGACAGATGGTAAGAGACGACCGCTTACACCTGTTATCGTCTTTCATTTGCACCACTTTAAAGGTGCAATCTCACTAGAGCAAAAGCTATGCTAATGCTACTGGAACAGATCGCAACCGAAGAAATTCTCCAAGACAAACTAGAAAATGGAGTCTTGAAAATGAAACTAAAATATCGTTGTAGTAGATGTGTAGTTTTTAGTTATGGGGCTGTACATTAGGTCAAAGTTTAGCATTTGTTTAAAAGTTGGACACCTAACAATTTTATCCTCTGCCGTCCAATCACAAACAGCATGCTCCGAATACAGCAAACTAGTTTCCATAGCCACTCTCTTGCAACAATGTAAAAATGGAGCACATTACGGGCACTCAGCTCAGAGTGTACTGACAGTTCTCTGGAGCGAGGAAGGCAGTTGGGCTGGAGCCACGCTTAATAATGGGCATTTCTCCAGGTGCCCTGCTAATAAGTGACACATTAGTAGGACCTTGTAAAAATTGCCATGTCATAATCAGGAGACTTGGTACTATCTTTGTATCGTACAATCTGCTTGTTTCCAAGAAAGAGGGACACTTTGGGTTATTTCAGTGCTGCTGTAACACCGAATTAATCTAAATCCCGTAATTAAATAATAGACGGTTCCAAAAAAGCCAAATCGCTCAGCTGTAATCTAAGTGGATAAATGTTTGACATGACTAATTTAAAGTCAGCATTACTCAGCTTGAGCACTGGAGGTTTAGGAGTGATGGTGTACACTGCTCAGCATGGCTTTAATAGAGCTTTCCAACAACCCAAAATGCCTGTAGAAAAAAGCTTTCAGAGAAGTATAAAATGGTGCTTGTCTCTTCAGCAGTGCTATTTAAATAGGTTTTATACGTCAGATCCTTTGTCTTTAGCCTTGTTATATTAGCTTAAAAAACTGCTCTGGTCGGGTTATCTGGCTGTTCATCAGTCCCTCTATTGTTAAGTCTGAGATGTGCTATGCTTCAGTGAACAAAGTTTAGTATTGTGTCAGATTAAGGATGTCTTTTTCTACTGTTACAGCAGGAAATTGTGTAACCATTCAAGGAAATAACACTAGAGGCCATTTGCATCAAGAACAGTCTTTATTTTGAAAATAAAACAGAAAGTGAAGCCTTTGTTATGATGGCCCTGAGGTGCATCATCAAAATTGTTTTTGTAAACTCAAAAAAACAAAAAACAAAAGTACCCCCAAACAAACAAGAAAAAAAAACTGCCCTGAAACAAAATAAATAAATTGTTGAGCTGCTCAGAGAATTTTTTGTTTTTGTTTTTTCGACCAAACTTTCTTCAAGGTCACTGGCAAACTGTGGGTGCTACATAGAAGAATCCATTACTGAGGCACCGAAAAAAAATTCAATCAATATTTTTTTTTTTTTCTCATGGGATCTACAATAGTCCTCCATAGCAGTCTCCTGTTTGGAGAAGAACTATCAACCAAACCTTGACAATAAAAAGAAAACACACAATTTAAGTGTGTTTTCAGCAATTACTTTGATTTGTCTTTCACGTTTGCACAGTAGGTGAAACTATTTATCTGTCTAAAAGAGATCCGTTTTGATAAAATAAAATGCTGTCATTCAAATATTATCTGAAAACAAAACTAAAAGGATTTGTGGAAGAGTCCACGACCCTTTTTATCACAGTCCTACTGTGTAATGAGATGAAATGATTGCACAAGAGAGACATTTAAAACTGGGTTACACTGACAGTTCCCTCTGAGAGCCGCTTTGACAAATATTCAAAATTTAATCTGTTTATATTTAGCTGCTTCATGATTCAATAATGCAGCCCCCTTTTTACATGCAAAACAACTGCAGGGTGTCAGTGATAATGAAAAATGGATACATTCAACTTAGTTCCACTCAAAAGTTCTCTACTTGCATTTCTCTTTGGCAAACTCCACCAACCAAATCCATCATTAACAGCATTAAATCCATAAGACATCAACCAACGTAAAGGATTAAGCCAGCAGAATGGCTCACAATTAATTCCATCACTTGCTAAATCCATTTGTAAAGATTTATGGATTTGTAATTAGAATAAACATGAAGAAGATCGATAACAATGACATTATCTCTGCAGAACTAATCGGTTTATTCACACATCAAAACAAGGCCTTGTAAATCTTTTGTTTAATGATGTATCATGTGTGCTCCATGTTTGGGTTTTCACGTTCATTGACAATACTGTGACAATAGAGAGAGGCCACACAAGGCTTCTTCAAATACAGATTGGGTTTGTCTGCATTGGGTGGCATCAGCTAGTATTTAATCACCAAATGTAGGCAGTGATGATTACCATTTTTGGAAAAGGTCATAGATTGGGAACATCATTTACCGGTAGCCTATGTAACTATTGATCCTAATGTACTGTAAAGAAAAATGAGAAAAACATTAGTAAAAAAAACAGCAGAAAAAAAATAAGTTGAGTATAGAAAATAGCAGTCACCTGTCACTTTTACCTACAATTTCCCTACAGTTCCTCTATCGTCTAACGTCTACTCAAACCTCTTATGTTGCAGCTAAACCCCAGAATCTCCTAAAAGCAAACACTTCCAAACCCTTGTACAAAGTGCAATTATTGTGCTACCTGACACATGGGAGGTATCACTATGCCATCTTGTGGATAGCACCAATTGTGCTGCCAACGCTTAAAAGCAAATCTCTGTTCTCTCTCTTGATTGACACAGTGTCATCTCCTTGTCAAGCGCGCTGAATGGAGCTCAAGGGTCACATTCCCTGACGTCTTGCAGCCTGCAGGAAAATGCCAGGCAGCCGGCAGCCACTTGTGTTTTTAATAGAAACTGGTGGGGAAAAAAAAGAGATCTGTCCCTCCCTCCATTCACGGCTCAGGTGACTTCAGGGGGCCATTAGGAACAAGCTATCTCTCCCCTAAACCACAAAACCATCCACTGACAGGAGCCAGTGCACCTGTTTACGGGTCGGCTTTCACATGGTTATTAATTGTAAGGAATGACTTGCAAATGCTATGCAAGAGCATCTGTCTGCATTAACATATCACAGTGTGTAGGTGAGTGTAGCTCAGACTGCAAGAAGGCGCTGTGTAAATAATGTGTGCAGACTGTTGATTAATGAGCTTACCGGGCTAAAGTTGTTTCACCTTGTTTTCATAATTCTGGATCAAATCTACGATGAGGAGCGCACAAGAGAGAGATAGCAGGTGCATAAGAGGAGCCACAAGGTTGTCCGAGGAAGACAGTGAGTGGGAGACTGTTCAATGGAAAGCTTCTTCATGAAGTACAGTACACGCTGGTACAGTACAGTACAGTACAGTAGTGGTCCTCCGCATGACTGCCACTTCATGTTCCATGTCTCTGTCACAGAAAAGTGTCTTCAAACATGTTTATATGATTTGGGATGATGGGTGTAATGCAATGAGCATTTGAAAGTGGCTGATTATACAGTGATTTTAACAAGACCATGTCAGATTTTTGATTTTTGACTCACAAACTAGACCAAAAAAGGAACTATTGAACAAATGCATGAGTCATTACTTGGACCAGATTTTGAGCATTCAACGCTGCTTACTTTTAATAGGAAAGTAGAATACTTATTTTTAATTCCTCATTTTTTTTTTCTAAAATATGTATTTTTTAGTATAAAAAGAACACCTATCCCAAGGCTTTGGCGTTATTTTCCTCACAATGTCCAAAATAATGGAGCCATATTAGAGTTTGTGGACTTGGGATCCACATTAGCGCCATTATCCAGGAGAGCACAAGGCTACAGCAGAGAGACAGCTCCATGAAGATGACTGAAAATAGAGAAATATCAAAAGGTTGAAAAAAACCCCAAGAATATTCTTTTTCATTGCCATTTTCAAACAACCTTATTTCCTTTAAATATGAAAATAAGAAATGGTGGTGTATATACTTTAAGTATATTTAATGCTAACTCTAAAAAGGATCACTGTATAGTTGGAGAATTACCCAAGTATAAATATATTTTTTTTTCACTGTATGTTCCAAAAATGCATTCCAAACTGTCTGCTTCATGCAGTTGAACAAACGTTTCCGGTTTTCCCAGAAGGCCTTTCAAATGAAAGCCAAGGCTTCTTCTATGATGACTTTTCCTCCTTTTCAGTGGAAGGGGACGACTCAGAGGAGAAGGAAAGCTGTGGCGATGGGCCATGAACTTGGCTGTGTTTGCTGACTCAGAGGTGGACATTAGCATACAGCTGCCATTAGCTGGGCTGCAGCTGCTATGGATGCATGCCTTAGCTGAAAGCTAAAAGGAAAAGATAGTATGTTGTGTAAACCACAGTCCGTGGAGGGCATTATTGGCAGCCTTTCTCTGCTCATGATTGATGATTTCTTTGTATGCATTTCTAAAGAAGTACATTTACACAAGCAGTATGTCGGTTGTAATTACAGTGATGTACAAAGGAAAAACATCCAGACTTTCCAAAGTCTGTTTTCTGTAAATAGTTCCCAACTGTGCCTTTGAATTGTTTTTTGTTTTTTTTTCCTTCTTCCCAATCCACCGTAAGAAAGCCATCTTTTTATGTCTAGTTGAGGCAGAATCACATTCTGTCAGGGTTGAGGTGATGTTGCAGGCAGATTGCTTATCCGTCAGGATCACAGCAGACACAAACAGGTTGCTGATGCCGCTGCTTAAACCTGTCTCAGTCAGGCCTCCATCATCAAATCTGTCCCTGTCTCCCATGATATATTGACAGCATTGCGTTTGTCTGACCCTTTTCCCTCCAAAGCTGAATTCTGGACCAATCCTGCGTGTGGTTATGGGGCCATCATAAAGAATGTATGACAGGACCTAAGAGATGTGAGGGATGGCTTCAGTGAAGCCAGTAGGGTCGCTGAAGATGGAATAACACAGGCGTGATGCGGTGGCAGCTTGACTTACGGCCTCGATTCCTTTCACAGCCACCTTCAAACCTCCAAAGTGTGGACACCATGTTTAAGAAGATGATTTAATGAACATAAAATTGAGAAGACATTCTCAATCTGCCAGTTCTTAAACTTCAAGCAAAAGTCAAAGCAAGTTCAGGTTCATTTTCCTTTCTATTTAAATGCAGTTTTTGCATAATCAAATTTGTTAATCCTTTTCTCATTAAGCTCCTAGTATGCCTTGCCTTTTTGAAGAATTGCTCTTTAAAAGTCACCAGGGAGTAACATAGCCCTCTCCAGTTTACCACTGAGGTTATATTCCCTGCAGAGGTGATTGGTCATTCTCACAAAACATCAAACTACAAGTTCTCTGCACAAATAGTGATCTCGGGAGATGAACCCTGGGAGCAAGATCAATACAATCGGCAAGATGGTGACGTCAAAACTAATTAAGATTGCCTGTCTGGCACAATGGTACCAATCTGCACTGGGTGGGCCCGGTGTCAGCATGGGCTCGCGCGAGGTTATTTTTCTTCCATTGTTTGAGGCTTAGAGACACCTCCAGAGGGAACCCTGCAGCCAAGACACTATTATCTGGCCAAGGTTTGGGACAATCACACCGTCCCTCTCTCATTTCTTGTAAAGGTCCCTCTTCAATTAATCTCGGAGCCAAATCTTTTTATGCTTTCCTGTATGGGCCACATGAAAAGGAGTTTTTCAAAAGGACCCCGTGAACAGGTTAGATTTTTGTGCAGAAAGGGAACAAAGGGGGATTATGTCATATAGAGTAAAGCAGGACAGAGAGGATGTAGCTGGGTGACTCCGATTATGTCCAGATAATACACTGTTGTCAAAACTGAAAGGAAATCTCAATGTTGAGTTTTACATTTTAGTTCATTAGAATTTGTAAACCACTTCCATACATTTCACTCCAATCTTTTTTTGTTTTTGTTTTTTTTATTTTGAGCATACAAAATGGCAGCATGGCAAATGGACAAACTGAAGCTAAAAGGTAATGTTTAGCAACTAACCTCAAATGCCCCGTTTCGAGCAATGGCACGACAAAAAACAAACAAAAGAGCTTGTTCATTTGTGGCTCCTAACAAATATCCCCTCCTTAACCATCCTTGTTTACATGTAATCACTTCAAAATAACCTTGAAAAATGCAAACACGGCAATTGTGTTGGGGATGATTAATTCATTTCTCAATTGCCGTGCCTCGCTGCATGTAGCACACACACAGAGATTAATTTCGTAAATTTATGTATTTCGCTGGAGCGCCTTTCCGAGTGCGAAGATGAATGTTTATTTGAGTAAACCAGACGAGATGTAGCCTTACTCTCTCGTCCGTCCCGCGAACACATACATATACACACAGCAGTCAAAGTTGTTTTAAAGTCAAATGGATTGTAATTGGAAACTGAGATGCACTCTGTTCCTTACTCTGTGGATTAGGTGATGTGTAGAACAAAAGAGATATGAATAATTGATTTGCCGGCGTGTGCATTGCGGTCATAGACGTGCAAGTGTTATATTCCGAATTAGCGTTTGAAACTCTAAACATGCTCATGATTAATTTAGATGGGGGCTACTGTATGTTGACTAGGCTGGTAAAAGGTTAAGTAAAATGCGAGGGAGACAACAAATTAATCACTTCCACAGATGTTGTTCGTGTGGACCAATGGACTGTGTCTGTTGCTCTGCCGCATGCTGATTCCACTGCAACCTTCTGTACCACTCGGGCTGTATTAACATGAAAAATCCTCTTCACGATTCAATTTCACTTTCACATTTCTGCACCTGTACAATCGCTGCTTTATTAATAAATCGATAACTTCTTAATTGTGGGAAGAAACGCAAGTGGCTGGAACTCTGTCACACTTGCTGAGCAATGAAAAAAACAAAAGATTAATTTATTTCAGTTGATTTGACAAAAAGCTTCTGCTATGTGGAGAAAAGCTACATTATGATATGACTGTAGCTCCCTGGGCCACATAGACACCCTTTTTGTCTCGGAGAAGCACTGTAATGGGGACTTCATCTTTTTTCTTTTGGGGCTGTTCTATAAAAAGGTGCCAGTGTCTGAGGTCCCACTGGTACCTATTACAGCAGCCTAGTAGTCATTAATCACGGGCGAGTAAGCATTTCAACGCAGCGTCCGCCCTGAGTTTCCAATAGCCATTCATTAACAGTTTCCAGCGCCATCTCTTTTCTTAGCATCTGCCCCCTCCTCGCCGCCGCTCCCACCTGGACTCTATGGAGTTGGTCCTTTTCTTGCTGACATACCTGCTTTTTATTTCCTGTGTTATGTAGCAACTGTACAAAGAGTGTGCTCACTTTTCTGGGCTTTATATAGAAGATCTTTAAGAAGACCTTTGCAAAACTTTTCATTTTGTTTTGTACTTTCTCAGGTTTATTAGACTCCCTACTTTTACTGAAGGCTGTTGTGTGTTAATGCTAATAGCACCTTCTTTCTCAAACTGACAAACATATTGTCTGTAATTGCACTCATCCATCTTGGATTGTAAGCAAGACTGAGTTTGACACAGTTCTTCCTAAATGAAGCCACTAAAATACTTACAGGCTGTCATAAAAGCACAACTAAACAAGAACATCTCAGTAATTAGCTACAAATCACTCATTTTTGTTTGTTTTCAGGTGCAGCTGTTTCTTTTCAGTCTTCACATTAAAGTCATCTGTCAAAGCTTGAAATACAATGGCCAGTGGGGAAATTATACCCATTATTAATGGTCTCCAACATTTCTCCTGGGTTCTCTATTATAATTATTGACTTTTTTCTTTCTTGTCTCACATTGTGTTTTTATACTTCAATTAAAGCAGGATCAGCAGCAGAGAGAGAAGCTGCTCTTCTGTCCACAAACATAAATTATTCTGTGTTTGGCTGGAATTCTGTGTCAGACAGAAACTATGACCCAAAAGGAGGCAAGGTTTTCACTGAGTTTGTGTTTTTGTTTTCTGAGAGAAAAAGCACATTCTCCTAATAATTAAACCTTCAAGCTGTGAATATGCTTGCTTTTTCATAAATAAAACAGACTGGGCCATTTAAGAACTGTGGGAAAAGTGTTTTCAGAGCAGTTTGTTTCGATACAAAAGACGTGCTCAGAGTTTAATGTGACCTATTTTATTGCCCAAAAGAATGTTTTTTTTGAACGCCAATTTTAAACCAATTACAGCAGGTGCAGAGAAAGATGGCTATTAGGCAGGAAGCTGGCCTTGAAACTTCACATTGACTATGCATTTTTGCTGTTTTTAATACATTTCACAGCATCGTCATGTGCTTGGTTTTTACATTCACAAATGTATGCACTTGTTTTTCTGTGGAATTGCTGTGATGTCATTCACTCTTAAACCCGGTGCTGGTGCAGAGTTTGCTACAACCGGAGTGTTGCATGATAAAGCTGATCAACAAAATGATGAGAAATAGTCCATTATTTTCTACTGCTTGTCCTTTATGGGTTGTGGGCAGCTGGAGCCTATTCCAGCTGATTTGAGTGTGAGTCTGAGTACACCCTGGACAATCACCGCTTAATGGCAACTTAAATGATTTGACAAAGTGGCAGCATTTAAACTAATGTTAGCGATTGGCCTAGAACAGACAGCATGATCAATCTTTAAATGTTAAGAGTATGTAAGTAGTAGTAGAGCAGCTCATTTAATAAGCAGGTTTCTCGCTGGCCAAGGTGGATGTCATGAGTGCTGACACCAGCAGCTCATTTGTGACAATAAAAAAGGCAGTGCTATGATGCTTCCTCTAGCCATCCAATGATTATGTCACAAATTGCATTGCTGTTGTGTATTGCAACAAAAGCAGTGAGAACGAGCAAATTAAACTTTAATAAAGAATTAATGTTATTACAGAAAACCAAGGAAATTAGACGTTGTATATTTTTATGGTACAACAGTAACATAACTAGACTTTCAGAAAACCAAGAATTTTCAATATTGTTTGCTTGGTGTGAGTTCTTCTTGAAGTTGAGGAGTAAATATATGTGTTGGCCAAAAACACAACAACAAACCTGAGTGATTGGTTTGCCTGCCTCAATCGATTAGCTGCAGTGCTCAGCTGCCTCATTGATATGCGTCAGAGAAAAGAGAAAGTTTCTTGTCAAAATAATGTGACTGCAATTACAGTCGTCCTCCCGCCTCAGCAGTACCTTCTTCATATCAATCACCAAATGAGAGCCAAAGTGCTGGTCAGCAGATACACAGGGAGATCCCACACACTCACAACACTTTGTGTCATATCAGACTTTAATCCTGAGTTACATTTCCCTCTGCAGCAGCATAGACAAAATGACTGCTAATCATTTCTCCTCTTGCAAGACTGTGGGTGTACTTCTGCACTGATTAAATGGCAAGAAGGGGAAGAGAAACAAGAAGGCCTATGTTAACTAAAACGTGGCTGGATGATTCGCCAATGATGGGTGAGGACTAACAGACTGGAGCTGATAGGTCATGGGAGGGTGAGCTTCATTAACAAATTAGGTTTATTGGATTGCTACATTACCTACTTACTTAGCTCTAATGTGTCATTTTTAAATTTGAAGCCCTGTGGATGATTAAGAAATCAAAGGTAAATGCCCCCGCGGCCACATAAAGAATGGCAGAGCTATTACTCATGCCCTGGAACAAAATGAATAGGCTAAAGTCAACCACACTGCGGCTGCGTGAGTAATGGCTGCACATTGGCTGCTAGTACTTTTCAGAACAGAAGCTAACAGTACTTGCCAATTCTGCGATAAATATCAAATAGACTGGCAGCACATTTTGAAAATTGAGCTCAGTGATGGAGTGGAAATTGCCATCAGGTTGATGCATTGTTAAAAAGAAGCAAGAACAGCTGGTGGCTTTCTCCGAGATAATCCAACTCTTAATGTTGTTGGACTTTTTGCTCAGGGTGAAGAACATGTGTTACCATCTCCCTCAACAGTGAGCTTACCTTATAGTTTTCAGCTGTAATGAAGTATTTGAATAAAAGCCTGAAACTATTTGGACAACAAATTTAAGACGGGCACATAGACATTCTCAAGCACTGCCCCATTAACTCTTAGTAATGATGCATGCTATCCTTCTGTTTGCCTGCTGGAGACTTTGAGATGAAATGCTGTTGCTTTTTCTGGGATGACTATGAGGCTCGAAAAGGAACAGACAAAGCCAGCGTTCCATGTGAGCTATAAAGAAATCGGGCCATACTGTTAGGTCTTGGCATTTTGTGCAGAAAAAAGGCTGAGTGAACCCCCACTGTAGCTTTTTCTTTTTCATCTGAACTGTATTTGTCTGCAGCCCCTTTGGAAGACTCACAAAGCAGCTCCACTGCGGAGGACTGATTTTCTTTATGTGAGATTCTTCTTGTGTGATATGCAAGGGAAAAAAAGCTATTTTTTTTAGCCCCAACTGTTGTTTACAGGAAGCAAGTGTCAAAAACTGTGCCGGTCTCCAAAGCCCAATTGATAAAAGCAACACTGAAGAAGAAGAAGTGTGTGCTCTTATTTTTGAATGTGTGAGAATTCAAAATTTGCCTTGTGTGATTCAGGAAGTCAACTTTATGCTTTGAAGTGTGGATGTGCAAAATGTATGCAACGCTCAGCACAACAAAGCAGAATAGATTCCTCCACTGGATTTGTCTATTATTAAATTATATCAGCACAGCGAGTTGCGAGGTGTACGGCCTAATTACTATTCTTTTGAAAAACGCTGCTGTTATTCCAGACTCATACAAAATGGAGGCTGCTGCTCAGAATACATTTTCCTTTTTCCGAAAGTGGTGAATGCCGGAGAATACTTAATGCATACGGAGGCAATGTAAGACAAATAGAGATGTGCAGGGCTGTATTCCGCTCATGACAAGGCTCATTCTGGGATGCAGTGTCATATTAAGTGTGTAACTTCACTGTACTGAAGTTTACCCACTACAAGCTCCGTGGAAATGTGGTCCATGCAGCAATTTGTGCTTCCTCTAACTCCTGGGCTGGTGCTCCCCTGCTAAGATAAGGAATGGATAATACATATGGTGTGTCAGTTCCTGGAATTACCTGACTCTTCTGTCGGTCTCTGATTGAGGTTCTAGATACTTTTCAAGATGATGGTCACTATCTGTCACTTTGTAATTGATCACCCAGCCAAGCAGTAGCAGCGTTCTTAACTTATCTGGCTGTTATGCCTAATGTCAATACAGTTACTTTTTTTTTTAACCTGTAATGCTTGCAATAACAATACATAAAGCACAACATTATTTTTCCTGCACAGCATAGAAGCCAAAATTGACAGTGCCACTCGTTTAGTGGCTTCTGTGTTTGCAGTAACTGTCAAGATCATTGCGTTTACTGTGAAAGTCATGAGTTAATTGGGTGTGTCTAATGTGTAATGCTGCTATATTTTTTTATTTTTGTTGTTTTTTTCAAGTCTCCTCAAGTGTATATATATTAATAATCAATCATGACGGGCAACAACTTTCGTAAAGACACCACATTTTGGGAGACGTAATAAACTCAAGAACTAGAGGAATATACGATGGAGGCCAAGCAATGTTAAGCATCAGTGAGCTGTAACATCTAATTACCAGGACCTCTGTGGTGTATTGAATTTGTCAACCCATTGGAAAATGCTGTTTCCGAACTTCAGAGTCTACACCTTTTACAAGACACCATCTTTGAAATTTCCGCTTTTATTCTTCCTCCAGCTGAGATTTTCTGTTCAAGGAGAGGGCAAACTTTACATCAAACCAATGCTGTAATTACTCCAGCGGTCAACAACTAACATATTGTAGCAACAGATTTTTGTTTTATGGTCAGGGTTAGTGATTATTCAAATGTAGTGGCTTCTTTCTGGGGATTTAATTAGAATAAAAACTATTCACATCATTAGAAAAGCATTTACTTTGTCGTTATTTCAGTTCATTTGTAACTATTGCATCAGTAAACTTCATATTATCTTCAAATGCCTGATGAAGTGATTTTTTTTTTTTCTTCCAGAAATGGGAACCTACCTACAAAACGGCTCCCGATATCAGCTTCAAATACCTGTGCCCATAACCTGAGGTAACACTCATTACAAATTGTAGCACTATCTGAACATCCGCGAGCCTGTCAGAGCTGCTTTCTAATGATTGCTTCGCCAGCTCAATTTACGTCTAACCTGCCAGCCGACCATCAAAGGTTAAAGAAGACTGTTTTGATACATAAGAGACAGAAAATACAAAAACCCTTTGCAAGTGACACCTTCAAACCGCCAAAGCTTCGGGTGAAAAAGGCACGGAACCCAAACTCCACAGAGTTTCCGAGCTGAGAATAACTCGCGCCACGAGGCAAGATAGACACTGCATCCGGGACCAATTTACATCACGACACTGTCAAGATGGTGCCTCGGAGGTGTTACATCTGGAGGTGACTTGTGCCGAGCATTTCGAAATTATGTGCACATATATTTGAATATTATCACCAACTTCGTTCTGAGCATTCTGTTCATTCTCTCCAAACCACGAGAAGAATATTTTAACATTTTTAATATGGAAATCACCAAACAAAAGTGAGTGTTTTTTGACTTAATTGACACTTGTAACTCCAGAGATCCTCTTACAGGCTGTTTAGAGAGTCGTATTATCTCACTATTGAGTAACAAAATGTTCTGTTACTCTGCTGTGGGAGTAAAACGGAACTGCTCTTGGAAAACTGAACTGAAATCAACCACCGCATAGTATCTGTTGATGTCGCTGGTTGATTTTGATTTAGTCATGGGATTGGTTGCTAAAAATGGAGAAAAAATGCAGTGAATCAGCGGTGCCAGCACTCCAAAAGATATATTTGGTCTTCTACAGAATTTTGAATTTCTAATAAAAAAGACCTGTGTTCTTTGAGTATCGTACCTTCTAATGTTTTGACTGCTTACTTCAGGGACGTCCAAACTTTTTCCAAACGAGGGCCACATTAGATGAGAGGAAAAATTACAAGGGGCGACAGTCTTTTCTTATTTAATTCTTATTCCACAGGTACAGGTTTTAAACAAATCTGAACAGGTTTTAGTTGGACCTGAACATGTTTTAAATGGATTCGAACAGGTTTTTGGTAGATTTAGACAGGTTTTAGAACGTTTTAGTTGGATTTCAGCAGCTTTTTGATGGATCTGAACAGGTTTTAGGAACACAAGGATTTGAACAGATTTTACATGGATTTGAATAGGTTTTACATGGATTTGAATAGGTTTTAGATGGATCTGAATAGGTTTTAGATGGATCTGAGAACGTTTTAGTTGAATTAAAACAGGTTTTAGATGGATTTGAACATGTTTTAGTTCAATTAAAACAGGTGTTAGTTGGATTTGAACAGGTTTTAGATGGATTTGAGCAGGTTTTAAATGGATCTGAACAGGTTTTAGTTGGATTTGAACAGGTTTTACGTGGTTTTAAACAGATTTTAGATGGATTTGAACAGGTTTTAGATGGATTTTAAAATGTTTTAGTTGGATCTGATCAGGTTTTAGATAGATTTGAACAGGTTTTAGATGGATTTTAGAAGCCCTCTTTAATCCAAACAAAATATGCACTTTCAGACCAAAGCACGAGGGAAAACAACATAACAGACTGAGACAAGACCGGAATCATTGGAAAAAAGAAGACAACCAACACCGTCTTTGGATATAAACCTGTATAAACCAGGTGACAACACACATCACAGCAGCATCATTTGACTCCTGTTGAGAAGACTTCATGAAGGTAGCAGCTGAACCATGTCAAGGTACGATGCACAAACAGCATACGACACTTTGGGGAAAATATGAGGAAAGTTGAATCTGTCCCAAACCATATATAGACAAGACATCTGCAGTACAACTTAATGTCAGAATTTCACACAAAGCCAGGCTTGACTTTACTCAAGGGTATGCTAATCACATCAGACTGCCAAATGTGACTGATTAATTGGAGCCATTGTTTGTTTACCCAAGCCTGTTTCGTAAGACCGTCTTTATCACCAAACTGAGCGATGAGATGACGCCGTCGCCATCCGAACGACGACAGATAACTCCGCTTCCTTTTGTGGCTTTCCCACCCTGTTCTTGATTCAACAGCCGATTTAACATTCGACCTAGTTTTCTGCGAGGTTCTCTTCTGGGACCCAACCCAGAAGTGTCAAACGGCAGAACCAGAATAATAAGGACCCTTACTGTTGAAATAAAGGCAAAGCATCCCCGGTTGATGTTGAGTAGATTAACACTTGAGCACATCTTTCTGTACGGGTGATCTGTGCGCTTAAAAGGCAAACACGACGGTCATTTTGCAATATTAAAATGATTACGGAAGCTCAGAGAAACAGACGGGATAAGTACAGTAATCCAACACACATGCAGACAGCTCATTTTGAAAGCTTATTATGCGCAGCCTGCCCATTGGATGTTGGTTTGGTATGAAGATGACAGGCTACAATTTGATATGACCCTTAGGATTGTAATTACTGTTAGAATATAATGTAATTAGTCTTTCCGTGCTCGACTTATTAATAGTTAATGCTCAAAAATGTGCACAAACAACCTGATTGTATTTTGTAACTTGCTTTCCGTGAGCGGCGTGTCTATTGTGTCCAAGTTGAAGTCAAAGTTGCCCTGTTGCAATAACTCTAATTATAGTAATACTGATATGGACATTAGAGCCTGCAATGTGTGTTTAGTGCTGTTTCAAACTGACCTTCGGACCCAAAGAGAGTCAATGTTGGCTCTGAATAAGCCAGTTAATAATTATGCTATGTTCTGTCATGTTAAATCAATAGCAGCTGCTGAATAGTGAGTGTAGCAGTGTCGGTACATGTACATCTTTCTGTGGCTAAGCTTTAATCAGACTCATTTAAATGACTGACTTGTGTATTTTTGCACCGGTGCAGCTCATTTTGTCAAAGAGATGTCCTCTAGGTAGATATTTTTTTGTTTGGTGACTCTCCAGATCAAATAAAAAGCAGATGTAATTGCATGCATACCTGTTTTAAAAACCAAGCCAGCTCAAAGCCACTGCATTATCTAGGGCAGCGTGGTGTAAATTACATCGCCTCTGTAGTTGTTTTTGAGTGTCTTTTAGAGAGCATGTTTTCCGCTATCTAGTCTCTAAGTGTTGCAGCCATAATTAGCCTAGATTAATGAGTAGGCCACTTCAAAATGAAGCCTATGAATAATAAAGGTGCTGTTATACAAACACTGTTTCATCTCCTATTGTAATCTCACACACTTCTCGTGTGAGATATAGTAAAAAGGCACGTTGGGGAAATTTATTAAGGCCACGCTGGCTATTTGTGCTCGTGAATATTGATGAAGAAATCGCCTTTTTTCTGCCTTCTTGTTTTATCTAGATGATAGTGGAGTGTACATTTGTAAGTGACATTTTTTAGTTTGAAATTGTAGCCACCAGGAAAAAAAAATTCTTTTATCTCGGTTTGAGACTGACACTGGTCGGGATGTATTACAACTGCTTTGTTTCTGTTCTCTACATTTACAGATAATTAAACCTGTGGGGAATAATTGTAATTCTTCCGAGAGATCAGAATAGCTTAAGGGAGCTAAAGTGTATAGTTCTATGAAAAGAAATCATAGGCAAACAGGGAAAGAAGGAAGATTCCCTGAGCGCCCTTCGTCAAACTATGTATTAATCATTATGGAGGGAATATTTAAGTAAGTGCCCTGAATTTGTCTTATGGGAAGTGAACATTGTTAATTACCAAACATTGTAGCAGTATTCCCACATTACATCACACATATATGTCCAATTAATTACTCTGAACTGGTAGCTGATTCTATTGCTTGTGCCAATCTTTGCATCAACATGCCTTATTCCTATATCACTACATGCATGCTCTAATAGCAGTACTAGTATTTTGCAGTTCCTCCTTCTGTTTCTTCACGGCGTCATTGCCAATGATGCTAATGGAGGTCCACATAAAAAGGGATGAATGAGTTAGGGTCACATATCATCAAATTGGTGTTCCACTTAGGCCAGCGCTGCAGAAATGACTTTAGAAAATGACTGTGGAGATGTAATAGAAGTCATTTTTTGTGTTTTCCCTCTCTCTGAAGGTTTCCAAAAAATGAGAACCACCATCATTCAGCTCCCCACCTTCCCATAAAAGCTTGCTTTGTACTATGTTAAATTTAGCATGACAGGATGAAAGTTAATTTCCACATTAAACAAATGTGCTGATGTCTGATTTTGGAGCAACAAACACACAACGCTCTGTGAGACCAGTGAAGTGGAGAGGAAAGTGGAACAAACTTTTCCTCAGAATCCAGGCCAATGCTTTACCCTCTGCCAAGCAGAGATTCTCCCCCAAAACACTAGTGATGCTCTATGATTGGGTCTTTGTTTGAACTTGGCACAAGCCCACACACAAATATTTTTTCTTTAATTGGGACTTCTTAAAGAAAGAGTGGGACGGAAGGAGATGGAACTCTTCAAAAATAAGAGAACAAAGCTGAAATTGCTCTCAGGAAAAGATAAAGCCTCTGGCATGAGTATGTGTACGAGCTCAAGTCTCACTTTCTTTTCTATCTTGTACCTTTACCCCTGTGTGATGCATTTCACTGTGGCTTCTCCTGAAAGAATCAGTAAATCCCCTTCAGGAGTACAGATAGTTGACCACTGGGCATTAACAAAGACAGTTCATGTGTTTGGCAGAGCAGACCCTCAGGGCCTTGGCAATCCAGAAGCGGGCCTGTTTGATCTATAGAGAACACACCGTGGATGTCAGAGCTGGGGATGGTTATTTCTCTGGGGAAGCAGCCAGTGGGGACAGCAGAATCCAAGAGGCTAAAAATATATTTGTGGGAGGCGATTACAGGTATAAAGTCGGATGTGAGTAGAGAAACAGCTTTGAAATGCTAAATTAGTATCCGCAGCTTGCCTGTCACAGAGACAGCGCTCAGAAAAAGAATGATTGCCATTTATGATTTGCACTATTACACTTGCACATATAGATTTTTCCTGTTTGATATTTCTGTCCCACGGCTAGATAAGCAGCCCTAATTATCTTCAACTCTGCAGCTAGAACAGTGTACTGTGATTGTACAACATTCCTCAAGTACAGTATCAGTGAGGCATTATCAGAAAAGATGGCAATAATTTCATCACTGACTGAAAAAAATCCTCGCAAAATATAATTTCACGGAACCCTATTGTGTGCAATGGTCAGATAAAGCCGAATACATCTGCATTAATGTGCTGTAGCTGTTTTATCTGCCTCTCCTCCAACGGCCAAATTGCCTATCGTTTGTAACCCTGCATGTAAGAAAAAACCCTTAAACAGATGCTTTTCTTATCAGCAGCCTCTCCAAATTCTTACTGTGTTCCACCTTGTGCTGATTAAGAGTGGCCCTGGACACAAAAGAGCAAACACACTTATCAGACAGGGATCAGTTGAAGAAAAATAACCCGAGTGGTGAAGGCACACCCCCTCCCTGTTTTTTTTTTTTTGTGTGACTTGGCCGGCCGACGAAAGGAGGGGCAAGCGGTTGAGGAGGAGATCGAAGTGCGCCGATGAGGAAAAACTTGTCAAGATGGTGGATGATAAACACGAGGCTCCATGTGGGTGGAAGAACTAAATGATGGCGCTCGGCCCTTGGGTGGCTTTACCCGACGCTCGTAACAAATGCAACTCGTGTCGTGTCGGCGTTCATCACTTCCACCTTTTTGGCAAGGTCCCGGCTTCCATAAGTCACGGCGGTCCACGTGGACATAGTCCTAAGCGCTCGAGAATACACTGTCACGATGCCAAAGCGCGTGCGATAATTACTTGGATGTCTTATTTTAAGCTTCTCCGTAACTATTTTCAACAAAGCGAAGGGGCGTAAACTGCGGAGGAATATTGAGAGAACATCTTGGCGAGAAGTCAGTAGCCGCCTGTATCGTTTGTGCTCAACTTTTAAAAAGGTGAGGTGAGGTAGCGTTAAACGAAAACAGGCAAAACAGTCTCGCTCACAGATCTAAGAATAAACCAATCTGTTGCCTCACCGTGCTCTCAAGTTGAAGAACAGAGATTTTTTTTTTTTTTTTGCTAATGAAGTGTTGAAATCAGAATATGTAAAGTGTTATTATGCATTAGTCGAATTGTCTTCCTTACAACAGACTCAGTATTCAGGATGAATTGTGTCACTGTGTTGCCTTCTATTACCATTTAAGGAGCTCACCAAATTAAAGATTGTCTCACAGTGGACGCCAAAGTGCTCGGATTATTAAATACACATTTGGACAATGGCTACACTACACCCGACACAATGAAGAATTAATGAAGTGTTTGCCGGAGCTGATGCATATTAAGCTGTGTTTAACAATCTGTCGGCCCAGGTCTCGACAGCCACTTGGTCGAGGTGATAGATTTCAAAGCTCCGTGAGGCATCAATCACTGTCCCGCTGTGATTGGTTGTTTGTGTGTGCGGCTGGTGGCCCTCCATCTTGGTGAAGGCGAAGGTTGGCTGATTGCTCCCGCCGCATTCATTGTAGCCACCTGACAACATGTTATACACCCAATGCAGAGCGTGGAAATGCTTATTTACACTTCAGCCTCCTCAC
Organism: Rhyacichthys aspro; assembly: GCA_036850595.1. Taxonomy (NCBI): domain Eukaryota; kingdom Metazoa; phylum Chordata; class Actinopteri; order Gobiiformes; family Rhyacichthyidae; genus Rhyacichthys; species Rhyacichthys aspro. The sequence goes on from CM072165.1 coordinate 7,220,628, forward strand.
AAGCAATATCATTTGGGTGGATCTGGTGCAGAATAGGCTGATGTTGCGTCGTGAAGTGGTTTAGTAGTCTAGCTATACCCCCACTTTACACGTTTATCCTTTTTTTTTTTACGAGATGGGTTATATCAGTGGTGTCAAACTCAAAGTGGTGAAGGGCCATAATAGTTAATAAGAATCATTTCAGGGGCCAAAGACTGGCTCAAATCCAACTGAAACCTGGTAAAATCCAACAGAAACATGTTAAAAAATCCAACTGAAACCTTTTGAAATTCAACAAAAAACTGTTCAAATTCAACTAAAAACTGCTCAAATCTAACTGAAACCTTTTCAAGACGCTTTAGAAACTGTTTAATTCCATATAAAACCTGCTCAAATCCAACTATAACCTGTTCAATCCATATAAAACCTGTTCAAATCTGCATGAAACCTAATCAAATCCAACTGAAACATGTTCAAATCCAAATAAAACCAGCTCAAATCCAACTGAAACATGTTCAAATCCAAATAAAACCAGCTCAAATCTAACTGAAATATGTTCAAATCCAACTCAAACCTGTTCGAGACTATTTAAAAACTGTTTAAATCCAACTAAAACCTGCTCAAGTCCAAATAAAACCTGTTTAATTCTATATAAAATCTGCTCAAATCCAACTAAAACCCATTCACATTCAACTACAACCTGTTTAAGTCATTATAAACCTCTTAAAATCCAACTAAAACATAAAATCCCAAAATATTACCTTCCAAAAGTATTAAACATTGCAAAGGGCCGCATTTGGCCCCCGGGCCTTGAGATTGACATGTGTGCTCTAAACCAGCCATAATCTACATGTATGTTCCTCATTGACAACTGTGTTTTTTCACTTAATTATCTTTGTTTTGCCTTAATCTACAAAACCAGTAAATCAATACTATACCACTTCAGACATTATAGCACAGTACACAGTAAATAGTGTGATGCAGGGAGAACTCATGGTAAAACACACAGTCAGTCAGTTCAGATGGGATTTGCCTTAACTTAGTAATGCTCTTTGTCCCCTATGTGCATAGATGTTTTTAACTCCCTTAACTATGCTATATTCTGGATTTAAAGTTGAATTTTTCAAAGGAAGCCTTGTACATCACATACAACAAAAATATAAAGTGTGCAGTCCCAGTTGTTTTTGTATGGAGTTGTCTCCCTAATGATCTTTTGTGCCATATTTTATCACGGTGACACATTTTCTCCTCCTGATCAGTCTATTTTCATTTCCACTATTTGCATAGTCTCATAATTCTAACATAAAGCCATGACACTGTTAAGCTACATTAGTAACTGATCGTCTTTAATAAATGATGGTGTCAAATAAGGTCTGGAACAGCTATTATATTTAAACTCCTTTAACCATTCGAGTGAAAACGCATTTGGCACTTTCAGTCTGTTTTTTCCATAGGTTACGATAAACACGAGGGGAGCATCCGTCTGTCTTTGCCCCAGACAGTTGTCCTCGTCAGATGTGCTCTGTTTGCTCCATTGTTCTAAGGTCTTAGCACTAATGCCTCCTCCAGATGGCCCTTTTCAATTGAGGCTATTTTTCCCCCCCAAGAAAGCAACGTGGGTGCTCAGACTCCTGACAGTTTTGTAGCTATATTTTGTGTTGTTCCTGCGCCCTTCACAGTATTAGTCATAGTGGTGTGAGCAATATTACAGTCAAATTAGAGCCCCGCTGAGTCGGAAAGCACATGAATGATTGAGGAATGTGTAATCGTTGCTCTTGAGGGAGGTTATGTTTAACCGGTGAATGACCTCTTCGAAAGATACACGAGGCAGTCCAAAAACATCATATCGGAGGCTTGTGTCGCAGTCAATAGCTTACAAGACATTTTGCCGATACTTTCGCCAAATCCAACGTTTGAGTGACAGATTTCTGTTGTTGTAGGCGATGTGGCCGATCACTGTTCGCCGCTACACTCAGGCAGGGTTAAGTGAAAATGAAGCTTTGGCTAATATCCCCCCGAGGGCGCGCCGGCCTGCAGTGCACAGCGTGAGCGGCGTTATGACCAATAGATTCATCTCACTTTTTCCATCGCCGTCTGTATTGATGATCCAGTGGAATTAAATCTCTGCGTGGTGCCGGCCTGATTACAATGCCCTTTCTTTCACAAAGGGGTCAATGTTAATAACTAGATTACGTGATTGCAGTTTAGGTCAGCCTTTTAGGAAAATACGTATGTTCCAAATGAAAGAGCTTGTATGAATTCTGCTTTAATGCATGTCTTTATGATGCTTTGATGCTGACAATGGGGCATTCAGCGAAACATGAATGAATTTTTGCTCCGACAATCTGTCTCATCAAGCATTTGTAAAGATGTCATCTAATATTTCTCGAGTTCCTTTTAAAAGTGGACTATACAGTGCATTATCAAACCGAGGCGGTCCGTCTTGCGTTACATACACAGATATTACTCACCGTAATGAATGTGGTCAGAGATCAAGTGTATATCATGCAGTAGATCCTAATCACGATCATTATCGCAGAGGAAGCATTTGATGGGTGAATATGAGAATAGTACTCATCTTTTTGACATACAGTAGCCAAAGCAGTCAATACTTTCATCTCCTGAACTATCACCTTTCAGCTTGCCTCATTACACGCCTTGATCTTTTATGCAGTCGGGTAAAAACAGAAGCCTTGCCACACTTTGATCTGTGGCATAAAAGCTCCCCAAGAACTGCCAGCGCTTCAAGATGGAAACAACGCTTTAGACTAAAATATTGTTTGATATTGTGATGCATTATTGACCGAGGAAACAAAAAGTAAAGTGTTGGCTTCATGAAATATTTAAGGGATGTGACACTGTGTGGGGAACAACAAAGCCGTCCAAAGTGTTGTCCGGTGCTGTGTAAAGACATTTCTCACCGAGTCACGGGCCGTGCAGGTATAGTCTACCACAAAACCATCAGTATTTCCAAATGCACCCAGTCTTCAAACCACTTGTGTATGTTTTCTAATTAAGAGTGTGTTCAGAGACATCGCTAGCAGTAGGAGGCTTCTTTTTCATGTCTGGTTTGGTGATATTTACTCGCTCTTCATCTAAGTTGTTAGACTTGTGTTTGAGCAGTTAAACATGCACTCAAACAGACTTTCATTTGGGAATACAAAATCCGTAGTGACTTCAAAAACACTTAATTTGTACCACCAAGGCAGACAGAATGTGATGATTCATTCAGTTTTTGTCTTTTTGGACGTGACGAGAAGCAGAACCCAGTCTCTTTGTGCCCATATGTCATATCAGAACATTCTGTTGAGCTGTGGACAATAGCACATTTTAAGACATATTTATAGAAAGGGACCAGCAGGTTTGGTTAGTTTTTAGCATCGACCACATGTATACAGTCTGACACGTTCACATTTTTTCCCTGTAATTTGAACATGCACACATTTTACCTCCACATTGCTCCACGTTCTAATAATAAATCTTTTTATATTTGTCAATGTTTTTTGCTCCACACAGGCTACTTCTTTGCCTTTGTTTCCATTTTGCCAGCTTGGCCTCGTGCTGAGTTGAGTCACCTACATGGGGATAATCAAGCTTTGTAAAATATGCAGCCACAATTATATGTTGAATGGCGTACGGGCTCGGCTCCAGCTGAGAATATGAATACCTGGTAATGTCAGGGTAATCATGTCAAAGTATATGTAGGAGAGGGTTTGAGTCAGAGAGCACCAGCAGGTGGACAGTAAATCTCTCTGGAAATGACTGCGGCTGCTGAGGGCATCGGAGAATTTGTGTGGCACTTACTTAAATTCAATTTGCTCAGCAGATTGGTACTGATGATATTATCCAATTAATCGCCTTCTGCAAGGCAACAGATGAAGTCATAGATATTGAACTCGAATGAAGAAAGTTTTTTCTCTCAAAACTCTCTTGTGAACTGTGAGACAGTAAAGCTAATGACCCACAGCCAGGAGCGGCACTTTGTCACAACATAATCAGCTTAGCCACACTTTAATTTAAAAATATTGAAAGCAATGTGAATGTAATGCAAGATGAAGTCCTTCTGTGGATTCCGCCAAGCAATAAAGGCCTCACTAATTCTGATTGTTGTTATGCATTCTTTACCATAACCATATTTTGCTTGTAATCTCCATCTTAAGGTGAATCTTTTGCATGCCTGTTTAGTATGCCTCACTAAAACGTCTTACGCCACCACAATATTTCCTTTTAATTACCGGTGAAGACTATTCGATCACAGGTGAAAGCATGGTGCTCCATATTTTGAAGTACACACTCTTGCATTATTTATCCTCTTTCTTCTCTCTCGTCCCATTTGAATATGCATGCCGTGGAAGAGCACTTGTACTCCCAAGGATATATAGTGTGAGAGAGATTGGATCAAAACAGAACTGGTTTAAACCGGCTGATTCTCAAAGAGGACTTAACCTTGTTGTTTCCCTTGATCTGATTCAAAGTCTGGAAAAACAGAAAAACTTCTCTGTACCGTAAATCGTCTCATTCTGTCCTTCAGATTGGAACGGGTTGATATGATTCATTTTGGGATTCATTTTGCTTTTAATAATGGCTGGAAGATTAGATGAACACAGATGGGCGGATGAGCAAGAGATGGCTCCAGATCCTGAGTAACAGTAGCTACAGTCGGATTTCTACCTTTCCTTGTCTTGATGGAGTTTAAATAGGCAATTCCACTTGTTTTTAAGGTCTTGGTGCAGTGCATTATTACTTCACTTTTCACCTGTCGTCTAATGGTCTTCACCTATGCAATGTACTGAATAAAGAAAATGAGTTCGGCTGCCTGTTTAACTCATTTTAAATGTCAAGGTAGGAAACATTAAGAAAGAGCTGTCCTTGGCTATAAAAATGTGACTATACCAACCTGCAGACTGCTTATTTATGTCGACGAGCTCCATCTACATTTCAGATTTGTATTTCCAGTGGCGTGTGTTTATTTAGCATGTCTCTCTGTCAGCAAACATGATGTGACTGATGTGAATTGCTGTCGCAGGTCTTCAAATCCTTCCTTTCTTTCCTATTTGCTCTTCAGTTTAATAGCATAGTTACATAATAAGATGAGTCAAATGGAAAATCCACCTCAGAACGGAATTAGCATATTCTTGTCTTGTCTGAGCGTGAACATGAATACAAATTCGCTCCCAGTGCCCGGCGCCGTTGTGTTTTGTCCATTGTGTGTCGACGCGGATTCGTGTATTTGATCAGTGGAGATCCGCCGTCGATCTACTGTATCATTTCAGCTTTATGTTTTATTTAACGTGGATTGCACGAAGCTGTTTTTATGTAAGTGCATCTTTGACATGACCCTGTGATTGCTCTCGGGGCATTTTGTGCATCTGCAACTCCAAGTCGTAACATTTGTGTTGATTAAGCGATCACGCAAAACCGAAATGATGGTTGTTTTCGAAAAGAAGTCCTTAAAAAATGAGGATTGAAGGAGTTCTCCATCCGCTCGGCTCTTGCAGCTGTGTGTGGCGCTGCCCTCCATCAGAGAGGCACAGTGGCAGACACCTCCTAAGTGCAAATGTGTGTAACTGTGACCCTGTCGTGGTAAAAACAAGCTTTCAAATTCCCAGCTGCTTTTTAAAGTGTTATTTTTTTTTATAGTTGTCCAGGCCCGCATTAATCTCATATAGAATAGTGTTTGTCAGTGAATTTCTACTGGATCTATCAACAAATCTGAAGAATGTATGTTCCAAGTTCTTTAAAATTGAGTAGTAGTTGTAGTAGTTGTTGTTGTAGTAATAGTAGTAGTAAAGAAGTTGCATTGAGCCTCCCTTCACAAGTCAATAAATAATAGAGTGTATGTTACAGTTGAGAAAGTGCAGCAGTAAAGTATCAGCGTGTCAACTCTTGCATTTGCAAAGAGTCTTTATAGAATATGAGAGAAGAGACATTAAAGCATCTCTGTCCTTGTATAACACTATCCTAAATTTAATATTACTTTTGCTCACCCCAAACACTACTGTTTTCTTTTTAATACTGCCTGTCCTTTTGAAGATAACTGCACATTAAAGGGACCGAGCATATCTCTCAGTTCACATCAAAGAGCGATGCCGAAGAGATTGAAAAAAATACCTTGACTATCGATAACTAGTATTTTCCCGATCATCATCATCGTCTACGTCTTTGTTCTGTGGGTAAATTTGCCTGGAACGCTTCAAAGGCATGTTAATGAAGTCCTGTGTGAAGATGCCAGGAGACCAATTACACTTGTGAGCTGCACTTCAGCTTTCTCATTTACCCGGATCCTGCTGCTCAAACGTGGTTATAGCCCAGATTTCTTTTCGACGCCGATGAAATATTTGACCTTGACAAATGGCAAAACGCGGAGAGGAAGTGGTAACATGGAAACAGCATGGGAGAACTTGGACTTGTCTGCTGCTGCCATGTTTAGCAGTATCCATTGTGTATAGGATTCATTGAACGGAGTGGATGATGGAGACTTCTTTGCTCAAGGCTAGCAAGGAGCCGCCTTTATGAGATTTAATTAATAAAGCCCTCAGTTCTGCAAGTCGGCAGTCTATGTACGATTATTCAACTGAACGCGTTTTCCGAGGTCCAAGTGCAAGGTGCTTCCTCCAAACGTCGACGACTTTGTTAACCACACAAGGTCACTTTCATCTCGTCTGCCAACCGAGATGTCGAGGCAAACAGCCAGTGGTCCTTCAGAGGTGGAGCTCGTCGCGAACAGATGTGGCTGGAGCGTGGGGCCCTCCATCCTTCCAGCTGTTTCTCATCTCGCCTCGGGGTGGACTTGAGAACGGAGGAATCAGTCACCAGCGGAAACTGTGCTCCCAGTTGGCATTCTGCGGCCCCAGCCCCCATCCTAATCATCATCCGTCCATCCGTCTGCCACTAGATTGATGCCCCCCCTGATGTCGTGAAAGGCCCCGGCGTACACCTCGCTCACCGGCAGCCAGCAAGGGCCTGTCCTTCCCTCGGCTGGCTGTGCATTCTACTCACACCAGGACAAACTTGATTTGACCGGAGGGAGGCTCTTGTGATTGATGATTCAACCACATATCTTCAGCCACAGCAATCTGGCCTGGCTTGACTGCTGAGCGAGTGCTGTGTGTGTGTGTGTGTGTGTGTGTGTGAGAGAACATGTGTGCACTGTAAAGGTGACAGTGCATCAAGTCTTTCTTCTCACATATTTAGGACTGAGAGATCACATGTAGGTACGAGTGTGGACATGTCACCGAGACAGCTGCAGCGGCTCCACTCGCTCGCTCACAGTTTGTGGCGCAAGATTTCCCAAGCATGTGACAAGCTGTATGCTCACTCTATTCAGGTTGATGTGAAGGAAAGCTCAAAATGCCAATGGCTTTGCCGCACAGCCACAGTTATCTTCAGCGGTGGCAGTAATCAGCAGCGAGAAGTGCCATCCATGCCTCGGTGCACGAACCAGAAGCTTTCCACACTTTCCTCGTAAATGTCATCTCACTTTGTGTTCAACCTCGATGGTGTTTCTCAGACAAACAGAAATGGAGGAAACCAGCACTTAATGACAATTTCTCTACAGCTCATCGATTCTTGCTCTTTATGGTCCATGGCCTTTCAGACATAGACAGCATTAAAAACACCTTGCTCTGAATTTAAGGTGTAAAGAATGCCAAATAACAAAAAACTGCACAAAAAGTATGTCTGCTCAAATGGCGTAACAACAAACATAGTGAATAAATTGAGCTTGACTAGAACTAATTGTCATTCACACACACCTTTTTTGATGCAGAGTGCGCCTTATGCTTTAAGAAGAAACCTCCAAACCACACAGAAGCACACAAACGCATGCCAACCTTAATGACATAAATGGCATGTAATGGTGATGATACAGAGCCAGAGGGGGAAAAAATAAATCACTGATGTAATGTTTCCGGTGAAGGAGCTGCTCATGAAGCCAAAGTGAGGGGCTCCATCTACTGTTCGCTGCTGTAAAAGTTGCTCCTCACGACGCAGCAGCTGACTCACTTCTCGGGCGTAAAAAAAAAAAAAAAAAAAAAAGAATCCAGCAATGAGGCTAAAGGTGGTGTAATTTATGCCTGTGAATTATAGACATACCTGGCAAGTGAAGGCCAATATATGTTTTATACCACGCTCCCCTCCATTTATTTTGGCAGGGCTTCCTAACATGATAGCTGGCAGTTCTATTGATGATGGACTTCTTGATTTATCTGTCCCAGTCAGGCGAGGCCATCCATTAAGACGGCTTGCCAAGACAGACGTTCGGGATGTACTGTCACCTGTTGTTTATGAGCGACTGTGCTCTAACGAGTCTTGTGCACCGGACCTGCTCCCCACTCCTTTTGATTAGACAGTAAAACACTGCACGTTGCCTGGCTGCAATTCGTCTTGTGTCTAATCCCCAACGTTTTATCGCATATAAGAATTAAAATCACCATAAAAACGCTGGCAAAAGGCAATCCTTTCCATTGTTTGATAAGCTCTTTGCATAACTTACAGAAGAGGGGAGAATATCATTTCTCGCCAATAGACTGATGTATACAGTATACAGTCCATTCCCCTGGAAGCCATCGGGAACTATTTCCTTTCTCTTTCATCATTCTAAATGCGGCTAAATGGTTTGGGTGGGGTTGGGGGGGGTGGACTCCGGCTTCAATAACCACAACTTTGTGTCAGGAGGGGAATTTGGAATCTTTGATGCTCTGGCTGGCATCAAATGTATTTACAAATACCTTGGTGGGAGCCAATAAAAGGTTTAATATTTAATTAGGTCTAAGGGCATCTCACAGGAACAGACCCAGTTGTGATCAATGGAGTGATGGAGCAGTCTTTGCTCCGTGTCAGTCTGTCTGAAGAGAGGGCTCGCTCCTTTAAATGATACTTTCACCTGCAGCGCACTATAGGGAGGATGGTGAATGATCACAGTGCACATGGCAAACAACAAGAGCTGATGTTTGTATATGTGATATTTTTAGTCTCGCTTTAGATGATCAGCATTAATGATGAATGAAGAATGAAAAATGTATTTGGCCTGTCTTTGTGCCAATGCTGATGAAAGTTTTATGATCCCTGTTGGGAAAGTGGGCATGTCACGGTGCACTGTCAAATGAGAATGTGTAATGAGGAGACTTAACTTTCCAGAGCCGATGGCTGTTTTGACAGGCCCTCTATTGTTCGCCTTTTTTTCTTTTTTGTAAAAGCATAATAATAAATAACCAAAAAACTCAGCCTTTCCAGGTTGCTGTTGACTGTTAAAATGGAAACACATCTACAGAAGAGTGTGAATGAAAACGTTGCTTTTACTTCTATGACATGTGCCAATCTCAGAAGTTAACATTTGGATGAACATACTTTTAATTCCTTTTATTTTCGTAAGGGACATCTATAATATTCAAGGTAAGATAAACTTGGTCGGATAAAAGTCATAACCAAAGGATGTCTTCTATCGACTCCAGCAAATGATGTGCGCCTTGGTCCTTTTAAACTCCTTGTAGCCATAGTGAGGTGGTGAGAAGGTCAGCCTGTGAATTCTTAAAGCTATAATTCTTAAGCTATTTTCCAAATGAAGAAAATAAAGCAAATGAAGTTATTTTATTGTACTGTAAAACGCTTAAGATGTTTGGATATATGCCTTTCAGTTCCACCTCAGCCTCAGTCTATTGTAGATTCGATAAAATGTGTTCTATTTAAAAAATGAAAAAGTACTGCCTTCTTCAGAAAATTGACTGATGATTTAGTTTTTACTTCAACTGACCCAATACTTCCATGTGGTTTGTTCATAGACAACAGCATGTCCCTACAGGGTCAGAGTCATCCACCAGATGGCGCCAAAAGCGACACACTGCACCTTTAAATTTATTTTCTGTAATCATTAGTTGTGCTGGCTCTGTCTTCAGTTGACTACTGCTCTGCTACTGTATATTCTAAATGCCCCCTTGAAAACAAAGCTTTAGTGCAGCAATGGTCGTTTTCTACTAGACACCTTTCAAGTATTCTATCGGCGCGTTATTTTCCATGGGTACATTTTGAGACACATCAGCTAATTTGGCAGCGTTGTGATGTCAGGGCAGAGCGGGCGGCTTCACAGGAGAGTTATCGACTAAACCTCACTGTTGTGTAAATTAGCCCACCTGCTCCTTGGCGCCGAAGCCTTCGATGTCGCTCTATCAAAATACACAAAGCTTAACAACAGCTGTCGAAGCTCGGTGACAGCTGTCAAGGAGTCAACACATTTTTATTCCGCTTCCCTCTGCCGCGTGACTATTTTTTCCTGTTCAAACTTTTCGAAATGTTCAAGAATAAGAAATCCGGTGTGTCACATTTTCAATCCCCGTGACAGGAGGAATTCAGTTTTAATTTGAATCGGAAGGGGATCTGTTGGGTGCGCTCTCGAGCCAAATGAGGGGACTGTGTGCTCAGCCTGGGATACTTTTGTTTTGCAGCCACCGAACGAACGTCACAGAGCATTAGAGATACCCCTGAGACAAGGCACAAAACATATAAATGCTCAATTATAGTTGCTTCAAAGAGGGATGCTGTTAAAATTTTATAATGGGGGCATTACATAAGAGCCAGTGCTTGGTTATGCAAGTGGCCCAAAACAGAAAAAATATTGTCTTTGTTATGAGAGCTTTTCATTTGGGTGTAATCACTTCTAGCAAATACGGCTGTGTATTTAGACTTTTTGGTAACACTTTAGATTACAGCCCGGTACTTCCCGGTTACTTATGGTGTATTTACAGCGTAAGTTCTCTTGTTACTTAAGGTGTAATTACAGCGTAAATTTTTCTAGGACACTAATTGTAATTAAGGGGTATGGCCTGTAATTAAGGGATACAGAGTGTGATTAGGTTAAAAAAGTTTCTGGTTTTGGGGAAGTCAAAGAAAAAAAAATGTTTGTTTTTTTTGAGTTCCCAAGAAAAAAAAAAAATTTTTTTTTGAGTTGCCCAAAAAAAAAATTTTTTTTTTTGAGTTGCCCAAAAAAAATTAAAAAAAATTTTTTTTTTGACTTGCCCCAAAAAAAATTTTTTTTTTTTTTGGTGAAGTGAGTTCCCCAGGAAAAAAAATTATTTCTTTTTTTTGACTTGCCCAAAAAAAAATTATTTTTTTTTGAGTTCCCCCCAAAAAAATATTATTTTTTTTTTGAAGTAAAAAAAAATTTTTTTTTGAGTTCCCCAGAAAAAAATTTTTTTTTTTTTGAGTTCCCAAGAAAAAAAAAATTTTTTTTTTGGGGGGGGGGAAGTCAAAAATTTTTTATTTTTTTTTTCGGGGCAACTCAAAAAAAACAACTTTTTTTTTTTTTGGGGGAAGTCAAAAAACATTTTTTTTTTTACCATAAGTAACCAGAAAGTACCGGGCCGTAATCTAAAGTTTTACCTTTCTTTCTACTCTACTCTGTTTCTTAAAGTTGCTAAGGCCTCAAGGTGTTTTCAGTGTTATTTCAATGGATGTAAATCTACTTTAATTCAGCATCAAGGCTGCTCCTCTCCCGTCTACGCGATGAATGCACGGCTTAGTCACTGTACAGTAAATTCTCACAACCAGAGAAAATTACTCTCTCAATAAGCTGTTTGCAATCCTCGGCATAGAGTTGGATTCAAGAATCACATATCATTCAATATTTTCAATAATGTCAATCAGCATCTTTATAGTGCATTAAATTGCTAATTTATCCCTACTTCCCTTCACAAGGTACAAAATGTTACGTATGGAATACTGTACAGCTACAGCTACACTGCGCTGTTTCCACGGGATGACTCTTATTGAGATAAAGTGGCTCGCTCAAAAAAAGAGAAAGAATCTCCTCAAATTGCTGTGCATCCTTGGGCAGTGTTCTCCCGTCTGACATTGAATGGGTTCTAGGTCACGTCCAGCTAAACACCGCTGTTGCAAACAAGTGAATTAATCAAGTACTAGACCTCTACCATGACCAAATACCACTTCATGAATTTTCAACGTTGTGTAATAAGACAAGGCCGTGGGGTTAGTTAAGTTTGAGAATTCTAATTACGCTTCTCAGTGCAGTGGCAAAGAGATAACAACTGTAAAGCCTATAGTAACATGATTTTAGTTTATTCATTTTTGTTCCGTTTAGGACATTTAATTCCAGATGATACAAGTATTTATTAACAGAAACTCTTGCATTAACCATGTACACAACTATCAAGCTGATGTATTTCATTATGCTGCTTTAATGCCTAAAACCCAAAGGAAAAAAGTGGTATTAGAATAACCTTTGCAGTTAAGCACCCTCTTATTTTGCAGAAGACACCCTGCTACAACTATAGAAGATTACCCATTGGAATGAAAGGCACACCTGTCCTGAATCTCAAAGTGTTGCTCTTGCTTTGTCATGCCGCGGCGGTACATTGGTAACGTCTAGTCATGTTATATCCTCTTAGTTATGCATGAGCCGCCTCTACATCTTCCCTGTGTTGCAGGGAGTTTTTGCCTCGCTACGCCTGTCTGCTGCTTTTGTCCACCGCGCTAGAGGGAAGTGGGCTTTCCCATTATTGCCTCTCACCCTGCCAAAACCAAAAGCGTACAGTAACTCATTTAAATCCTCTCGCTTGCAGAAATGAGATATTCTCCTTTTACCGTTATCGCGCTTTACTTTTTTTCTGGGCCTTTTCCTGACACACACCTCAGTGAATCCCTGATGGCTTCACAAAATCATCCCGGGAAGCCCTTCTACCTCCAGAGAGCAACTACGATTCCAATTATGAAGAAATATGTACAGGAGATAGGCAACTGTCATAGGTCCCATAGAAATTTCATTTTAATTAATCTTGGATAGAAATTGGCAGCTCAGGCTTTGCGACACTCATCACGGCTCCCTGAAGTAGATCCAATTTTCTGTCTCAATAGGCATTAAATTAGCAAGAACATTTTCACCTTCGTCACCCTGGCACGCATAACAAATGAAACACATTTGGCTACGTGACATAATGGACTGCTAATAAATGAGTCGAAACAGGGTACAGGGAGATGGTGGCAGGTGAAATGTGTTGAGGGGCAGATCAGATCAGAGCGGTCGATAGAACGGTGGAAATGTCCACGAGAACACGCGCTTTTTGGTTTGTCACATCTGAACTCGAACTCCAGATGTAACCTGTCAAATCCAATCTTGATATAAGTATTTTTGTAATCCAGTGTTGTCTCTTAAGAGAATCCTTTTCTTATTTTTACTTTGTCTCATTAGGCGATGCTTAGTCGTCTCATCTTGCATCACCTTGTGTTTTCTCATGGCCCACACCGGGATATCATTAGCGCCTTTCACTCCCTTTGAATTAGTGCTTCTATTTTCCAAATGCTCATCTTTTTTTTTTTTTTTTTACAAAGTTCTTCTGAATTCATTTCAAGTCAGAAACTCTTCACACTGCATACTCACAAGGAGAAGTTTATTCAGTGTGGGCACGGAGAAGCATGTTGCTAATTTGTTTTGAGGGAAAAGTTGATCTGTGCTGGGAAACTTTCATCTGAGGCTCTGATGGAGGTGCTCAGACCTTGGCAGTGGCGTCAGGGGCTCATTGTGGCTTTATTTTATTGTTCATGGATGCCTCGCCCCGACAGATGATACACTCAGTCTGTGGAAGTTTTACCACATCAGTGTTCCACTCTCATCCGCCCACGCTGTGAGCTGAACCACGAGGAATAACTCAGCAGATGCAGCGCATACTGTACATCATTAGAAGCCGTTCTTTTGGCAAATCAGGAAGTCTTTCCACACTGTTTTTTAAAGCACAGTATGACTAACTGCTCTCATACTCACACTAAAGTCTAGATCTGTGATAGACTCTAGTTTATCAAACCTTTTCTCCATAGAATTCATTCATTAATGTTCTACCTTATTATTTTAGGTTTCTGTAAGTACAAAAAAACTTGTTTCATTCACAAAAAACATTTTAACAAGCACCAAAACAAATTTACAAAGTACTAATACATTTACAATGTATGAAACGTTGTCTTTCAAGAGCATTCAAGAAAAGATTTACATTGGATCTGCCTTTTGTAAATTTGTTTTGATGGTTGTTAAAATACTGTGCTGCATGTAAATTTGTTCAGTAAAATGTAAAAATATTTTTTGTAAATAGAACGATGTTTTTTTGTTTTGTTTTACCTCAGAAAGCCCACTGTACTAGAGCCTGTCCCAGCTACTGTGAACACAGCCTTGAAAGCCATTCTCTGGTTTATTCATTCACCATGGCCATCTTTGGAAAGTGGTTGGAAGCAAAATTGACAATAAGTAGCAGATTCCACAGATCTGAGAATGAAGCCCACGACCTTCAATAATCAAACTTGTAGCCCACTTAACAAAGCCTACATACAGCATAAAACTCTTTTACAAAAGGCCATAATGGGAGCGTGTTCTTCAGGACTTGCACCGCCTCAATAATTCCCCACACAGTCCCTGAATCTGTAGCGTTTCCTTTCCTAGTGATGCTTTCTTGACAAAAAACTTTCTCTCTCACACACACACACACACACACAGAAAAAAAACACTGTGTTTCTCCAGTAACAAGGAGCAGGCTCCATCTTAACCTCCGCCGCTGTCATCATCTACTTGTGCGGTGCGTTTTAATTGGCTGAGGCTGGCACTACCGCTCAACCCAGCTGTTTCCCTCTCCACATCCCGGAGCAAGTCTGCGATTCCTCACTAATTACCTCTGCTGTCTGCCGTTGATGTGTGATACCGCCGGCTCCGGCAGCATTTGCACCAGCACCTCACTCATTTACTGTACCTGCCAATATCCTGCCTCCATTTCATACATCAGTGGAAAAATCACTGGACTAGCGCACACGGATTGACTTGAAAAGTGATGCCCCCTTTTTCAAGAGGCCTCTGCAAGACTAATGACTGTTAAAAAGCAATCAAGTGGTAGCGGCAGTCTGGGCGGTAGATCTCTGAGTTTTATTGCTAACGCCCGGTCGTGGCACCCCAGCAGTTTTAAATGATCGCTATGTAAATCACCAGGAAGTGCTTCGGTATTGGAAAGCAGCAGATTTAGGATGCTGGGGCGTGCGCTAAGTAGACAGTAACCCGATATTTGCCGAGGCCTTCATTTGAGAGACTAACTTGTGCTGTTCATCAGTGTGTCAGGCTACCACAAGCTGGCACTCTATTCGGAGTCGGCTGGCGGAACAAATGAAGTGCTCTCTTTCTCACGTTTAAAATGCTTATTCCGTATTTCTGCAGAACCGATGTGAAGTAGAAATGGGGAAAATGGCTCGTCGGGGAGCACTTCTCACTCTTTTCTTCATTTGGCATAATTGTTAGCCTGAAGCCTGGGAGTTTAAATGGAGATATCGGCGCCACTTTTTAGGAATTCTAGTTAAACAGTTCATCAAAAACTTTCGGGCTAGTTTTGTTTTCAAATAAATACCAGAGAAAATGAAAAAATGTGTGCAAAGCAGATACAATCTTTGAACTCAAATTAGATCCAGATACTATTATTGTGAATATTTCTTTTTATTTTATGGGTTGTGATGTTCAGATCAAGTCTTTGTCTTGAGAGAAAGACAAATACCTCACTTGTGGTGCAAGTCTTTCCTTTAGCTTTCACTGCCATCTGCTGTTTTTTGTAATGCATTACATCTTCCAGCTTCTGGTCAAACACTTATCACAGAAAACCCCTTTTTGTATTGTGCATTGTCCATATGTCAAATTTAACAACAGAACCTTTTTTCAATTGGAAACCTAACTTATTTTCCATTCAAATGCCCAGATTGTTTTCTCATCCACAAATATATGATCCTCCAAATGTATGAGAGCACTAAACTAGCAGCAGCTGGATATCACACAACAGTGTTTTTGTATAAGAGTTTCTACATTTTCTCCGGTGTTTTATCCCCGAAGGCTCAAAAAAAGTTCTAACAGGCATAAAATTACAGAAAGGAAAGTTTTAAACGCAGCATGCCGAATGGAAAAGCAGATAACGCACCCACATACCTCTGCACATACCCCCCCAGGGCTTTGGTCATGAGCCACGAGAGCAGACAGACCTTTATTCAATCCATTTCCCATTAGAAAGTCAACTTAAGATAAAGTCCATTTTCTTTTTTAATTGAAGTAATAATGTGTGTGTTTTTTTTCGCCGTGGCTGCTTTAAAAAGTCCATTATTGGTGTTTTCCTGAAAAATGTCACAGATATCGACGAGAAAGTGTAACAAATGACAAAAGAAAAGGGGGAAAAAAGGCTCGGGGACATAGGGGGCAGGCAGTCATAAGAACACCTCACATAGCTGCTTTCTAATGACTCCCGCTGTGCCATTTTACCAACGGCAAAGGATTACCAGTGTAAGCTCCAGTCACATCTTCTCACATGATGCAGGCTCTGCTCTGCCCTGGGTTTGTTCACACACATGCAGGCGTGAGCACACACCGACTGAAGGCTAACCGGGGCAATAGGGGAAGGGGGGCAAGGTCGGCTGAGTGGTCACGGGACTTACACAGCAGATGCTCTGGCAACAGTCTGTCAAATATTAGCCAGTTTGTGACTAATACTAACCCTTTACACGCGTGTGATCTTTGACCTTTGTGTTATTTTTGCCATACACTGTTGACAAAAGCTAATCTAAAATGATCTGCTTCTTTAAATGGAGCGTCAAGTAGCAGCTTCCTGTATTTACAGCCTTCCAGTGTCGTCCTAATAGCTTTTTATTAGCTCTACATCATTTCTTTTATGGACGGTCTTGGCCGAAGTGAGGCCTAGGTAGTTTTGGCCGAGACATAGTAAACATAAAAGCTTCTTAATCTGAGGACAATGAGAAAATATGCGGCTCCTCCTCTGCTGTAATGTGACCTTAAAATCTCCGCAGTGCATTTACAGCTCAATAGCTTTGAATTATTAATCACCTCATTCGGGTATAAATCAAAGAAAATTTCATTTAGAAGTCTCTAAGGTCAACATAATTGACGGGGACTGCTCTCTGGGTGTTTTTTATGCCTTTTTTTTAAATGAAATGAGGCAAAAGCAGTTTTCAGACAAATGGAGTCTAATAACCGCGGTGCTGGTATAGTTCACAGAAAGAACATGGGAACTTTCAGGCGGGAGGAATGTATTTTCAAACGCACTTCATGAGAATGAGCTTAGTGCTTAGCTTTGTGTAATCCTCGCAGTCACGCCCCAATTATGAAACGATACATCCAGGCAGGAATTATGATAACCAACGTGAAACACATGTGACTGGGTTAAGAATCTTTGCCCCACAGTCAGAGGAGGTGCACTGCTCACAGACAGAGCCATACCAGGCCTGGAAATGCTGCTAATTTTTATCATTTTATGTTTTTGTTATTCATTATTGTCACTGAATGCTGCAAAAAAAAAACCCCACTGTCCTCTCTATAACCTGACTCTGCAGTGGATTATGGGAGTTCATGAGCAGATCATGGCTTAGATTCTGCCTCCTTCACATTTACTCAACGATAACATTACATCAATTCTATCAATTGCTTCCCTTTTGAGAATGTCTCGGGGTGGCGGTCGCAGGCACCAGACTAATCAAGGTTTTGCCGGTGGTTTTGTTGGCTTTATTGAAACTAATCACAGCTCTTTGTTTCTTTCACCTGCAGAACAGTAAACACTCTCGCAGCAGAGCCTCCAGAGGGTGAATTACAATTAATGTCATACAGGAAGCTCATAAAGAAAACTGATTACCCGAGGTCATAATTAAACACACCTGATGGCTCCTATGCACTGCTCACTCAGTTGTGTCTCGGTGCTGAGTGTCACTGGTCAATTAGGACAAAAGCAAGTGTTTAACACTAACTAAGCTCCAATTAGTGTTGGTCCAGTCTCTGTTTTGGGGATTTTGCTCTGGGCATTGTCCGTGTTCGACTTCACTACTACTGCTGTCACTTTAAATTTCCACTTGGAGTCTGCCTGCAGTAAAAATACTGTAGAGACTGCTTACTTTAACAGTATCATCCATCACTATTATCACAGTCATCAGGAAATGCTTTTTATCATATTACAATGATTCATTTTATATATTTTGACAAAGAAACAAATGGTATACATTAGCTGTTTGTAAATGTATTGAGGGGTTGGAATAAGGAATAGCCACAGATTTACTATATTTTTTTTTCTTCGTTTTTTTGACCAATTGTTAACCGTGTGTTCTGTGTGAGTTATACAGACGGGTAAGAAAGAGTTACACTACTGAGGTGTATGACGTGTTTGTGGTTAGAATGTGGTAGAATACAGTTAGTGAAAGAGACAGTAGTGACCCTGCAGTACACTGGGCCTCACATGCTCACACAGCTCACACAGCCTGGGGTTGGGGGGCTGCAGATGAGGTGGGGGGCTGCTGAGAAGTCAAATGACCAGAAATATGTCTTTTTAATAAACCTCTTACACACTGAAGACTCAAGTCCTGGGAGTTCAATGAAATATTTGCAATTCCTCATTTTTAAGTTTCAAATGTTTTTTTTTATAAATGTTTTCCACTACTTTCTACGTTTGTCCATTAGTCCTCATCAAATAAATAATGAATAAGTTTATCTGAAGGTTTGCTCATTTACCTTCATTCAAGTTTAACTCTGATACAGTTTAATGGTGGGTCCAGTACAAACCTTTGGTAGAGGAGACTAATACTGTGCATGACCGGATCACATTGGCTGCTTTGCCTCATCCCAGTAGGAAATATGATGTTATGTGATGGGATCACGCGGGAGTCTGAAAATCCGGGGAGTCATGCGCTAATCCGCTATTTAAGGCTGACGCTTCAGTGGTCTGGGAGGAAATCGAAAAGAGGGCCCTGCTTGGGGACACTGCGAAGACCCACTGATTTGTCTGTGATGCCTGTGAGCTAACGCCGCACTGAAACTCATTTGTAGTGTAACTTTTTTTGTAATAGTTGTACGATGCTGCGGTGCGTCTTTTTGCTTTTGTCGAGCGCTTTGCTTCTCGTGAGCGCGCAGTTCCCCAGAGAGTGCGTCACCCCGGAGGCCCTCAGGAGCGGCCAGTGCTGTCCGTCACCTCCAGGACTCGACAATGACCCGTGCGGCGCGAGCGCAGGCCGCGGACAGTGCACATTAATCACGGCGGACGCGCGCCCTCACGGCCCGCAGTATCCTCACGATGGACGCGACGACAGAGAGAGGTGGCCCGTGCGCTTTTTCAACAGGACGTGTCAGTGCAACGGTAACTTCAGCGGCTACAACTGCGGCCGCTGCAGACACGGCTGGACTGGAGCCAACTGTGACCAGCAGGTGTCTGTGGGTAAGAATCAGTCCACAGGTTACGAAGTTAAACTGTTTTCATTTGTGTTGCATTTTAAATACTTTGATTTGAGTGTATTTCACTTTTGTTGGGCTTTAGACAGTGTAAACACATTATTGGTTAAGACTATGAAGAGAAAGGCCACATTAGTTTTACACAGCTGTGTCTAGTGTCATTAAAAGCAAAGGCATTGTTGCTATAAATGGTGGAATTGTATCATGCAGATTCTAAACTTTGGTCATATTTGAGCCAAAACGGCACATAAAGTGTCAAATGTGTGTCTCATTAAAGAGTGAAGCCTAATTATCCCACAATGACTGAGTTAATCCTCTAATCCTTAGTAAGAAGAAACGTGATGCAGCTGAGCGCGGAGGAGAAACGTGCCTTTGTGAACGCCCTGGACCAGGCCAAACGCACGGTGCACCCTGACCTGGTGATCGCCACCAGGCGCTTCCAGGAGATCTTCGGACCGGATGGAAACACCATGCAGTTTGAGAACATCACAATTTATAACTACTTCGTGTGGACTCACTATTACTCCGTGAGCAAGACCTTTCTGGGCCCGGGGCAGGCCAGTTTTGGAGGAGTGGACTTCTCCCACGAGGGGCCCGGGTTCCTGACGTGGCACAGGTTCCACCTCCTGCAGCTGGAGCGTGACATGCAGGTGAGAACACCGACTGTAAAACCTGCTGCTGCTGAATAAATACAAAAAAACAGGATTTGATGGTGTAATAGGCGAAGAGAATGGGATTGGTTAAGGCTTTTGGATGGATTTGATCGATCTCAGAGATACAGGCCACTGTGGAGTACAGGCCCTTTGCCAATCATTGCGTGTAATGCGTGATAAATGGGAAGAGCAACACAATTAGAGAAGCCTTTCTTGCACTCACTTCACTTAATGCTTGGATTATTTTATATTATATTATTCAAATGATATTAATGGCTATTTAGACACTGATTTTCTTGCTGTTTTTAAATGTTATTAGTATTCTAACTTGGGAAAGCCTTTTTGACATAAATCAGACTTTATAAATCCACTGGCACAATCTGAACAGATGTCTACATGCCTCAGGACTGTTATACAACGCCTGTTACTGAAGTTTTCATACATTATATATGTATTTATGCATAGCACATATCTTACCACCACCTTGTGCAATTTCTTTCTCCTTTTTGAAAATATGGTTACATCAATTTTTCAGACTTTTTGACATTTTCTCAGGTGGTAGGAATATATGTGCATAACAAAATCATGAAGTATTATCTGAAAGACTCATTGAGTTAACATGGACCTTTTTGTGATCATCAGGACATGTTACAAGACCCGTCGTTTGCCCTGCCCTACTGGAACTTTGCCATCGGTGGCAGCACATGTGACATTTGCACAGATGATCTGATGGGGGCCAGGAGCAGCTTTGACGACAACGCCCTCAGTGCAAACTCTGTATTCTCCCAGTGGAGGGTGATCTGTGAGAGCGTCGAGGACTATGACACACTAGGAACCATCTGCAACAGTAAGACTATTGTTCTCACTTCTTCAGAGCAAGTGTGACTGATGTGGCTGTCGTTAATGAATATTACTGACTCCCTTTAGGCACAGAGACCGCTCCCATCAGGAGGAACCCAGCAGGAAATGTCAACCGTCCCATGGTGCAGCGCCTCCCCGAGCCCCAGGATGTAGCAGACTGCCTGCAGGTTAACATTTTTGACACACCTCCGTACTACTCCACCTCCTCAGAAAGCTTCAGAAACACTATTGAAGGTGAGAGGACCATGCTGAAGAATCTCTCTGTCTCTCTGCCAACAGCCCATAAGTGCCTCTTTTTAATGTATTTTGGCAGGCTACAGTGCCCCTCAGGGTAACTATGACCCTGTGGTGAGGAGCCTTCATAACCTGGCCCATCTGTTCCTGAATGGGACAGGAGGACAGACCCACCTCTCACCCAATGACCCAATCTTTGTCCTGCTGCACACCTACACTGATGCCATCTTTGATGAATGGCTGAGGAGACACAGTCCAGGTGTTTTAAACTTCTAACACATTTACAACTAGATTTCTCTTTACCTGATACATGTTTACACTTTTCATCAACAAATACTGTGTTTTTGTGTTGTGTTTTCTAACAGATGCAGCTGTGTATCCACAAGAAAATGCTCCCATTGGCCACAACCGAGGTTACAACATGGTGCCTTTCTGGCCTCCAGTGACTAACGCTGAGATGTTTGTCACAGCTCCTGAAAATCTGGGTTACACTTATGCCGCAGAATGGCCAGGTAACTTCTCAGGTTCATTTCATTACTAACTTTCTGTTAAAACACTGATTAAATGCTTTACAGTGATTGATTACCGGTTCATTGTTCCCCCAGCTCAACCGTTCACCATGACTGAAATCATCACCATGGCGATCGTGGCTGCTCTTGTGGTTGTGGCGGTCATCTTTGCTGCCAGTACATGTGCAGTTCGTGCCAGGTCCCACAAGATGGAGGGCCACCAGCCTCTGCTCGGAGATCAGTACCAGAGATATGATGATGTCAAAAGCCAATCTGTCGTTTAAAAATCACAACATCTAATTGTCTTTAGTTTATTTTCACAGTTTTACAAAAAAATGCAGTGCTATGAGTGTGCTTAAAAGCATTTGTACAAGATTACTACAATATAATAACACAATTTGTAGTTTGTAACTTGGTGTGAAAAGGACCATACAGACTTAAGATTTGCAGAAAAAAAAAGCATGTAGCCTAGTGAGACTTCAGAGTGGCCACCAGGTGGTGCTAATGTCAGGTTCTGGTCATACCTTTAAAATACAGGAGAGTATTTGTGTTTTGTGCCTTCTGCAGTGTGTAAAGTATTTAAGATTTTAATTTTTTTCTTATTAAGTGCACATTTATGTAATACATTGATTGATTGCACAAAATCATTATCACAAAGAAGTGACGAGCAGTTTGTAAAATATTCTGGCCACGTGGGGGCGCCCTGTGCTCTAGTCTCTGAAGCCGTGTGTTCAGCAGAGGCAGATCTCCATTCAAGTTTTTTGTTTAACTGGCCTGTGTGCTTTGAATTAATGTATTTAGATAAATGAAACCAGCTCATTCAGAGTGAACTGTATATTGGCATGATGCAGCTTTTTTACACTTCCTGACTCATTTCTATTGTTTCCTTCTCTCTCTACCTTTTTGATAAACTTATCCAATGTCACTTTTTGTTCTGATTCGTACCATTAAATGTTTTGCCTTCATACAACGCGGCTCGTGTGTCTCTGTGGACGCGCTGCAGACTGCCTCGCGCCTGACGCCGGTGGCTTCTCCCTGTGCGTCAGGTGTCCGGTTTCAAAGCACGCTCCTTGTGGGCGGGGCCACGGGGAGCAGGTTCTGGTTCAGCCGTGGAGCTACTGGTCAGAAGCTCCAGTGGGAGGTCCACGATGAGGTCATGTAAAGTGCTAGTGTTTTGACTCGAACACATTGTTCTGTCAGATGCTTGAATGAAGACGAGGACAGACTTAGTGCTACTCCTGATAACTTTACGCACTGGGAATATCTGAATTATTTAAGTCTGTCATCACTAACACTCAACCATGGACGAGGACAGCAGTGTTTTACCAGAGTTGAAGGATTTAGAAACAAAGTTGGGTCGAAAAGTGCCAGATAGTCTCATTCGTTCACTTGTTGGAGGAAAACACCACGAGAAACACGACAAGGCGACGCGTTCTGCGAAGTTCTCTGGCAAATCTACGGACTTTAAGAGACTAGAGAGCAAGATGCTATTTTTAAAGCAAGAGATGGTAAGTCATTCTGCTTTACTTGTAATAAATTGGTATTTGGAGAATTAGCAATTATCTACAAGCTACTATTCGTTCATAAGGCAGCGTTCATGTACATTTACGTGTATTTACGCAAGAAATGCCTTTGCTTTGTTTAAAAACAGCAAGTACACGTTTACAGGTAGTTGTTAAATGCAAAAATAGTGCTGGCCATGTCTCAGTGGGCCGTGAAACTGGTCAGTGGGTGTCAGAGCCATTCACACCTGTCCTCCACAGACGGACAGCACACCTTCACCCATCCCTTTACTTGGAGCATTGAGCATTCCTCTTGTTATTCAAAGTTCACAGCGAAATCCAATTGTCACGTGGTAATTAGCTACCTTTACATGCTGATACACATTGAAATGCTTTTAGTCTGAGGCATTGTTCGAGCTTAAGCAGCAAACCCCCCATTTTTAGTCAGGTATTAGGCTGAGTGAGCAGATGGCCGAGTTGACCGAGTTTCTCCAACAGTATTAGCCTTGTCGTGGTCAGTAGGTTCACGCTTGTTGTGACTTCAGCTTGTTGTCAGTGGGTTTGTTGGAGTTATCACCAAATTATGCCGTTTAGGTTGTCAGAATGTTGCACAGCATCATTTATATCAGTTTTTATTGTTACTTGTTAAATTTATGTTGTGATGCAATAAGACTGGCCTGATTTGAAAGATGGTTGCAGTATTTTTGACAGGTTATAGTCCCATTCATCTGAAAAATGGCCATTCAGTGTCACTGCAGACAAATTATGCAGCACTAATGATGTTTTCTAAATTCATATACTCATTGGTGCCATCTCAGTTAGAGCTACTGCACCCGTATGACTCTGTGTGTATAAAGCAGGCGGTTCTACTCCAAACAAACACCCCGTGAGCACTGTGGCCGTGTCCAAAGAAGAGGCTTTTTTTGTCGAGCCAGCTGTCTGCAACACCACACCACCCTTTTAATTCATTTTGACTGTGACAGGTTCCTGCAGCTGTCCGTTTGCCATTTTTCATCTGGACTAAGCGTTTGTCAGCCACGATGCAGGGGAATCCCTTTGAAGGAGTCCCTAGGCTGGTCATTACTAACTGCAGTCAATGGCTGCAGTTGTCATGGCAGGGTTTTAGTCAATGGCAGTACTGTGTAGACAGTCCACAAATCATTGAGAATCCAGGATGGATGCAGACTGCTTCCTGACTGCGCCGTTAGTGGAATAATACAAGTTCCTGTTCCTTTTGTTCACAAGAAAGTCTGAGAGAAACGGTGCATTGTTTTAAAAAAGAATGCTTCAATTTCCAGTTGCATTAAAACATTCTTTAAACATTTTGTGCTCATCATATGCATATTATTGCAGATATGTGTTTGTGCCTATGAATCAGTGCATTTAAGGCGATTAATTCTTATTTCCTTCCTTTTTATGACAGGCACATCTGCGCGCCATTGACGTCAAACTAATGCAGCAGCTCATGTCAATCAACGAAGGCATCGAGTCCATCCGCTGGATGATAGAGGACAAAGGAGGCGTCGCGAGCCAAGATGGCAGCCTGTCGGGCAGTTTGTACAGCCTGTCGGACAGCCAAGAAGGAAGCTCGCTGAGGGGCAGCTTCAACAGTTTGAACGACGCCAACAGCGACGGGTTAGACAGTCTGTCCGTGGGCAGCTACCTGGACACTCTGGAGGACATCCCGGACCATCCCTCGCCTACGGACCTCAACTGTTTTGTGGAAAAAACTGTAATCAATGGTGATGCGTTCAGCAAATCGCCATTGAAACTCAGGGTGGAGTCGGATGAATACTACTGCTTTGGATAGTGTTCAGAAACGGAAAAAAAAGACAATGTAAAAGAGAAAGAGAAGTCAGTTTTTACCACATTTTTTTTTCTCACACCTTCTGCCAATTTGCTGTTAAAACCTTTACCTTGAAACCACTTTTTATTGCGTTTGTGGTTCACACCGCAAGTAAAAATACATAATACTTTGTGTCTTACTGCTTTCTCTTGCAGATAATTAAACCAAAAAGGTACTAGCACGATTATAGTATTTATTATGAAGTCACTGCTTTGACATTCTTCTGCTGCTTAAATACCTCAGCAACTTAACCATTCACAGTTTAACTACTCAGCAGGGTTAAATCAAAATAACAGCCTACTTCATCAGTGGAAAAAACAGTCTGAACCTTGCATGAGGTCGACCACAATCAGCCGATTTACACGAGTAGATTAGGGTTTAGCGCCCATTTGGAAAATTGGACACTTTGTGCCGAGTGATTTAAGAGACGGCTGTTTAAAGTGGCCGAGCGGTTGGTTTTTAGGTGTGTCAGCAAGTGCAATCTGCTTCCTTTGCCAAATTCTAAACACCAGCTCCTGTCAAATGACTTTTGTTGAAGCGACTGAAGCTAAGCGCTCTGTTGCAGTAGCACACACACACACACACACACACAGTCTTACGCACAAGAGATTAGTTGCACATTAAAAGCGCGCATGCTTGACTGAAAATGAAATGAATTTGATTGTCTTGTCGATAAATTTGATCTGAGAGAAACCTGTGCACATCATGTCGGCGACTATGGACTTATGGGATGCCTATGTTTGTTTTGTGGACAGATTAAAGCTAAGTCAGCCAAGTTTGAATAAGACTTAAACAGTGATGTCTGAAAATCTTGTCTTTTATTTTGTTTCTAATGATCTAATGATTGATTTCTTCTGTTTTGTTGTGAAAATGAAATAATATATGACAGTTGACTGTGTATGCTCATGTTGTCATTGATAACCAAGTAACAGTATTCCCACTTCCTTATGTGGTGTGGCACAGACAATTAGCCCCATGTTTTTGTTTTGACTGGATGCCACATTCCGGAGCAAAGACAGGCACAGAGTGTGTTATAACACTGAATATGATCGATTATCTGAAACAAAACATTGTCTGGAGTCATTGCTAAGAACTGCCGACGAGAAATTAAACAGGAACCCGAACTAAAATGCCATCCGTTCAGAATATTTCACGGTCTCATGATATTTATGTTTTCCTTCATCGGGCTTGCTTCTTATCTTTCTCGTCGTAATTGAAGTTCCAGACTGCGTGCACTGGGAAAGTCATTATGGGAAAGATGAGAAGCGTAGCCTCTTTGGTTTGCAAATGAATTCAGTGGCAACAGGGCACAGCTCTGAGGTAGTTCCTCATCAGAACTCCAGACTCCAAATGCGGATTTTGTCTTCAGCTTGAAATCATTTGTATCTAGCGCTAAATAACCTTGTGTTGTATCATTTTAAACCCGACTTGATGGGATCATGTTTGAAATTTTTACTATTCATCAATCGAAACACACAAGATTGGCACTTTTAAAGTTGCATTAATCCTAGACGGATGTAATTACTTTATCCAGTTGCATATAACTTTGTGCCACTCCAACTACAAAGCAGCTTTATTTGGTTTATGCTGCCTTTTCTTATCTCTGCCTCCCTTTAGATGGCTTAAGCTCCCTGTCAAGCCCAACCAGACTGAGCCCACTGAACCAAAGACAAGGAAGTATCTGCATGACCGCCGTGTCAGCAGTTCAATTAAAAACACACAGAAGTTCCTTTGGGGTGAGCAAACATTCATGTTGTAACAAATGTAAACATGTCAGGACTGATGCGTGCTATCTATCCCTTTGAGGGGAAATGTTGAGACTAGAGAGTGGAGTGAGTGGCCTCAAAGTAATTGGACACACAGAACAGGCTCTGCAGGTTGATGGCGTAATGAGTCAAAATTCCAGGGACTTACATGGTACGCTACACTTGAACAGGAGTTGCCTTTTGGACCTCACCCCAGCCTTATAAGTATACATTTCTACATGAAAGAGGGGGTCGGTTGACACAAGCTTTGTGCCGAGGACAAGTGGTGTCTCTCAGAAAACTACCCTGTCTTGGAGAATATCGGAGAATTTATCTTTAGCTGGGGGCTTTGAGTTTTGTATCATTATGGAACTTAAGAGAGCACAAGTTCACGCTACATTTGCGAAATTTTGCCTGATGCTTTTGTCCGGGTCGATGACTTTGAGGGTGGTAGAAAGCAAACAAATGAGCTAACACAGCCCTTTGGATTTGGGAGCAAAACACAGATGTATCCTTTATATTAGACTGAAAACACAGGCGTTCACGGTCATCTATTAAACATTTAGAAACCTGGATAGGGCTTGTGCCTCAAGATAAAGGGAACCCAATACTGTCAAGTGCAGTGGTGCCAAACTCAAAGGGATGAAGAGCCCTGATAGTTAATAAGAATCCTTTCAGGGGCCGAAAATGTATTTTTATAGAAACTGGTTTTAGTTGGATTTGAACAGGTTTTAGGTGGATTTGAACAGGCTTTAGTCAGATTTCAACAGGTTTTAGTTGTATTTCAGCATGTTTTAGATGGATTTGAACCAATTTTGATTGGATTTGAACAGGTTTTAGTCAGATTTGAACAAGTTGTAGTTGTATTTCAGCAGGTTTTAATTGGATTTAACAGGTTTTAGCTGGATTTGAACGGGTTTTTAGATGCATTGGAACAGACTTTTGCTGGATTGAACAAGTTATAGATGGATTTGAACATGTTTTAGATCGACCTGTTCAAATCCAACTAACACCTAGACCTAAAAATATCACCAACTAAATGTGTTGAAGGGCCACATAAAACATTGCAAAAGTCCACATCTGGCCTCTGGGCCTTGAGTTTGACACGTGTGGTCTAGTGTCTGGGAAACTGTCAGCGCACGGAGTATTGGTTTATCGAAAGAGCCACAGTGGACCCCACAGTGGACCCCACAGTGGACCCCTCGTTCAGGAAGCCACTGAGTAAACTTTCTGTCTGTAACGGCTTGAGTTTTCCATTAACTTCTCCTAAAACGCTGCTTTAAACAATCATAGTCTTGTACCAAACTTGATCAACGGAACAATGTTTGCGCTGTGGCTTTGTGCTCAGTAATATCAGTGATGGATGCAGCACATTAGATCCGCTGTGCTGGCCTTATTACATTTCCAGACATGCTGAGCTCCATGTTGGGAGATTTATGAAGCTGCGGAAAACTTAATAAGTCCTGTCCACAAATATCTTGTTCCGTCTATTGGAAAAATGCTTAATAATTGTCAAGGTTTGCTGTAATTCTAACACTACACCCTTTTTAAAAAATTCTGCACCACTGTCATGAAAGTGTGTAGTCTGACCGTATATGTATCTGATTGTGGGCTACATAACTTAAATCCACAGTATAGAGGCCAGAGGCTTGAACATCCGCCAAGCCTTAGATACTCTTACAAATCTTGGGAACTGTTATGTGACAGTGCAAATATCACTGCTCTCTGCTGGGATTTAGTGGAATCACCCTTTAGACTTTGAAAACATGAGAAACCCAAATACAGAAAGTGTTCAGACTGAGTACATATTGCACCCCGAGACCGGACAGACCGCATTCTACTCATAGTTCATCGTTTTTTTTTCATTAGTATAAACACATGACATGTCTTAATTTTTTATCAGATGTACTTTGAGCTGTGTGCTGTACAGTTCTTCCCTGAGACACTAGTTTAGACCAGTAGGACTCTGTGAATTGCAGCAAATTGTTGCAAATGCTGCAAAATGTAATATTTAATTTTTAGGGTAGGTCTATATTGGTTGTGTTTTATGTGGCCCTTCAATACATTTAGTTGGTAATTTTTTGGGTCTATGTTTTAGTTGTATTGGAAAAGGGTTTAGATGCATTTGAACAGGTGTTTGAATGAAATCCATCTAAAACTTGTTTAAATCCAACAAAAGCCTGCTTAAATGCATCTAAAACCTGTTCAAATCTAAGTAAAACCTGTTCAAATCCAATTAAACCTGTTCAAATCCTTCTGAAACTTATTAAAACCTGAGTAAAACCTGTTGAAATCTGCCTAAAACCCATTCAAATCCAATTAAAATCTGTTCAGATCCATCTAAAACCTGCTGAAATCCAACTAAAACCTGTTGAAATATGACTAAAACCTGTTCAAATCCAATTGAACCTGTTCAAATCCTTCTGAAACTTATTAAAACCTGAGTAAAACCTGTTGAAATCTGACTAAAACCCGTTCAAATCCAATTAAAATCTGTTCAGATCCATCTAAAACCTGCTGAAATCCAACTAAAACCTCTTGAAATATGACTAAAACCTGTTCAAATCCAATTAAAGTCTGTTCAAATCAATCTAAAGATGTGCAAATTCATCTAAAACCTGTTAAAATCCAACTAAAACCAGTTTCCATAAAAGGAGGAAATTTATGTTAAAAGTAACCTTTGTAAGACTCAAATGAAGATGAACTCTCAGATGCAAAAATAAAAAAAAAAGCTTGACAAATGTCACCATATTGAAAGGATTCTTATGAACTATTGTGGCCCTTCACTACTTTGAGTTTGACACAACTGGTCTAAAGCCTTAAAGGTTGTATAAATGATAAAATGCCTTTTTTACTCTGTGCTTGTCTCTAATATCAAGATGCACACTCGCTTCAAGTGTTCAACAATGGTTGGGATATTCCTATATTATTGAAATAACTCCGTTTCTCCTCTGTCTGTTGGCCTTTTCCCGATCTCCCATGGCACCCCATCTGGTTTTGATGTCTCTATGAATTGTCGAAGGGGGGGGTTCTTTTCTGACCATACCACTGACAGAGCCATTGAGCCCGCGGAGATTTAACAGGAGCCTACATCAGACAGGAACTCTCCGACCGGTACAGAGGGGAGAACAAAACAAACTCCAATCCTGTTTGATCCCTCGCCTTTTCACTCCCTTTTACTCTTTCTGTCACGGCCAGGAAGCTTTTCCCTGGTTATATTTGGAATCAAAAGGCCGTCTGCAGAAGCGCTGTCAGGTCGTTTGAACTTCTAAGAGTTTATAATATGCTTTAATGTACTATTTAAATTAAAAACCTCAATCACCTCAATCCAACTGAATGTGGATTTTTCTGCTTGAACCGGGCCATGTGAAAGCTTCCCAGCAAAATGAAGCCAAAAGGTCAAGATTTTTGCCTTTTTTTTTTTTTTTAAGGGTTTCCTGGCAACAAGATGACTCGGTTACATTGAGCTGGAAAGAACGGAGGCCTCTTGTCGTTTTCGCAAACACACTTGAGTTAAATGTTTCCCCTTTGTGATTCCCTGGATACTCATTCAGGTCACACGGGGGCAGCTTACGGTCAATAGTAAAGCGAGACAATTGAGTGACCCGCCGAGGTCAAGAACAGTCAATGTGATGACACTGCAACATAAGTCATTTGGATTAACTAGATAACTACAGCTGCACGCACACACTTTATTTAGTTTTTGTTTTCAGGATTACATTGTGGTGGACCTTCATAAAGCCTCATCTTTTATGGGAATGAGACATGATCCTCTTGGGAAAATGACTGTCATCGTCAGCGAAGTTCTGCCTGTCGACTGATGTACAGAATATCTGGGTCAAACTACACCTTTCATCCTCGTCTATTTTGATATCCGTAACTTTCCGACATCGCCGTCAGTCACTTTTGTCCGTTTCTCTGTCGTATGCGCCTCAACAGCTCGGATTTGACGAGCTCTCGCCGCCGAAAAAAGACAAACCCTTTCTCGTCTCGTCCCTCGACACAAAGATTGCAGTTCACGGTTCACTTCTGATTTCAACCTACCATAAAATCCCCCTGGCTTGTTTTGAGGTCACACAAGTTCAAACCACAAAAATGTCCCTGATCTCCAAACTTGTGAAAGACGACCCTGAACATTTCACTCCAGGACTTGTAATATCCGGAGATTTTCTTGCACCAATCTCTATCTACTTCTGCCTTGGCGAGCGTCTGCGCCAAACATTTAACCCCAGGGATTCAACAGTTGGGAAAACCCTGCTAAAATAACACCGCTCTTTTGTCTCGACTTGTCTCTGATTACTGCAGCGCCGCGTCCCCGCCCCCACCGACATACCCCGTGGGGATAGCCACCTGTCTCGGCCGACTCCTGGGATGCCTCTGCGGACCGACAGACAGCAGGCCTTTGTGCTGCCAGGGGGAAGTAAAGCTCCTTAGCAGCCTGTTACTGATAGGACCCGGGAGAGACTTGTGCCGCCGGGGGGTTGGGAGGGACGGCTGGGATCCAACTGCACTCACATGGGTCGCAGTTGTCGGTCGTCTCATCATTTCACAGACCCCCGTCGTTAATAGGAGGAGCACTAAGGTCTGAATGTTGTTGTCCTGCCTGATAGCTGACCCTACAGTGTGATGGAGGTGGGCAGTTAATGATTACCTTTGTAGAGGACCATCTTTGAATCAGTGGTGCACCCCTCACTGAGAGCATGCATTTGTGTCAAGTTGGCTGGATTTCCTTAACATCTAGAAGTCACACTCTTTCTGGAACATGTTTTTTCAAGTTCAATTTATTAATGCTATTGTTAACTTTAGTCCTCACCGTACATAACTAATATTTAGAGTTTTCTGAATTTTTAACCCCTTAAATGAAAGATTTAGCAATTAAGTCTGTTTTTGTTTTTGTTTTTTCCCTATTTTTTCCAAGTCTGGGAATGTCAAAAAACATTCTGATCTATTTTTATTTAAGTCGTTTGTAAATAAATTGCTCCAATCCTTGGGACACAAAAAAAGTTTGAGATTTGAAAACCAGGAAATGAAAAATAAAACGAAATGCCGAATGGACACATAACTATTATTACTACTATTTAGTTTAAAAGGCATATGAAAGACTTAAAAAAAAAATCATGACAAAAAAACCTGGCCAAATATTATTCCATTTGCATCAACACAGCCATGGTTATGTAAAAATAAAATTCAAAAAGCACAAAAAACTGTCCTGGGACCCAGACAACACCACATTTGGGAACAGCAAAAATAAAGCTAAGATGCTAACTGCTTGTAGTTTTCTCAAACCGAAACAACATAGCAAGGATTCCTGCCAACCCACTGGAACAAGTAGGAGGATAGATGCATGGAGTCACGACTGTTTCAAAAGCTTCTCTCTCCAGCATTTCATCTTTAGATAACTCTTTGTAGCACCAGACGTCTTTTGTGTAGTGTGTTTTTATTCTTCTCAGGACATGCATCAATAAGAATGCATTAATATACCCTTAGGCGTGTTTAGATCGGTAATACCAGCCTTCACCACAGCTTTTGGAGACTGGTTTTTGATTTGTCTCTGCTGTCATCAAATATATCTTCTAAACTAGTCATCATCAACTGGTGGTCCGGGGGCCACATCAGGCCCCAGAGCTTTCCTTCCAGCCCCCCCAGCACATAATCAAAACATGAGGAAAAATAGGTAGAATTGAAACAAAAATGTAGCTATTAAAATAACTCAAAGATTACTGAAATTGATCTCATTTAGCTGTAATTACAATCTTCATCTCATTTACATCTGTTGTTACATCTGTTTGAGCAGCTTTGCATACACCACTGGGAACTGAGTTGTCAGGCTCACTTGAACCAGGCTAAGTTAACCCAGGGTAAGTTAACCCAGGGTAAGTTAACCCAGGGTAAGTTAACCCAGGCTAAGTTAAGCCAGGCTCACTTGAACCAGACTAAATTAAGCCAGGCTAACTTGAACCAGACTAAATTAAGCCAGGCTCACTTGATCCAGACTAAATTAAGCCAGGCTAACTTGAACCAGACTAAATTAAGCCAGGCTAACTTGAACCAGACTAAATTAAGCCAGGCTCACTTGATCCAGACTAAATTAAGCCAGGCTCACTTGATCCAGGCTAAATTAAGCCAGGCTCACTTGATCCAGACTAAATTAAGCCAGGCTAACTTGAACCAGACTAAATTAAGCCAGGCTCACTTGATCCAGACTAAATTAAGCCAGGCTAACTTGAACCAGACTAAATTAAGCCAGGCTAACTTGAACCAGACTAAATTAAGCCAGGCCTACCCAAACCACTACTTAACCAGCTAATAACCAGGCTCACTTATCCACTATAAGCCAGGCTAACTTGAACCAGATAATTAACCACTCTTCCAGTAAATTAAGCCAGGCTACTTAACCAGACTAAATTAAGCCAGGCTCACTTGATCCAGGCTAAATTAAGCCAGGCTCACTTGATCCAGACTAAATTAAGCCAGGCTCACTTGAACCAGACTAAATTAAGCCAGGCTAACTTGAACCAGACTAAATTAAGCCAGGCTCACTTGATCCAGGCTAAATTAAGCCAGGCTCACTTGATCCAGACTAAGTTAACCCAGGCTAACTTGATCCAGACTAAATTAAACCAGGCTCACTTGATCCAGACTAAATTAAACCAGGCTCACCAAAACCAGACTAAATTAAGCCAGGCTAACTTGACGAATGTTGAAAGAGAGCCATGGTGAAAACAAAAAGCAGTGATTATCCGGAATGACAACCTTTAATATTCTGTACAGATATTTACATTTATTGATTTACAGATCATTGTGCAACACTAAATCAAATCTTGAAAAGTGTTCATCTTTAAAAATCAAACATGGTTTTACATAAGCTGTTGTTTTGTTGTTATTTTTTTCTGTTGTTTTTTTTCAGAAAATCTAGTTTTCATTCAAAAAAGAAAAACAAAAAAGATATTTAAGTGTGATGAAATAAAATAATATGAAAAAGTGGACGTAGCCTATGAAATAACAAGCTGCCCTCAAGCAAATTTAGTTGATGAACCCTGCTCTAAACTATTTAGCACTTGGTCCAAAACAAATTATATTCTATTAAATCATGATTAATAGTTAGACTTTCCTTCCTGGAGGAAATACTGTGGATAAACATGGCAACATGTGAGGATTGCATAAATTAAAAGACAGGCTTGTGCACGTCGGAATACTTCACAGCTTCATCGTGTAGGTTATTCGCTTGCGGGCTTTTCTCAATGGTGCAATGTCTTTTTCTGCCTCTGACAGTTTCTCAGGCGTCCATTGAGTGAATCATCTTCTGATCAAACAGGTAGGAGTGTTCCAGGAGTAGCTGAAGGGCAGTTATTGTTGAGGAAAGTTTGTTCAGTCATAGAAACGGTACATAACATCGCCTGTGTGCATTAATGCCACATATTTTCACTTATACGTGTTCATTTGCACTTTTCCCCTTTGCCAGATGCAGCCTTGAGTGTGTCTGTTCTAGGCCAAAAAAACATTTTAACCTTTGTAACATTGTCATCCAGTGCAGTTCCAGTGACAGAGTTGTTTTGATAGCCATCAGTGGAATCCAGTGCACCTTTGGTAGTTGCACTGAAATGACAGCAGTGCAGATAACAACTTGTACAGAGAAAATGTGGGTGCAAAAAGTTTGTAAGTAATTTTCTGCACCAGTCCCTTGGACACAAAAAATGCTCTTTTAGACATTTTCATAGAAATATTATGTGTCAAGATATTTTGTCCATTTTTTTAATGAATACTATTATCAACTTCAGTCCTCATCATACATAACAAATATTTATGCATTTTCTGAATTTGTATCCCTTTAAATGACAGTTTTAGCAATCAAAGTCTCTTTGTGTTTTTCCCCATCACCATGTATTAAACTGAAGTCTGGGAATGTGAAAAACACAGATTCTGATCAGTTTTTATTTTTTAATAATCAGTAGTAGTGTCTTGAAAAAATGCATTTTGAATGGGAGTCAGAGGCACAAAAAACGTCATAGGGACTCAGGTAGCACCATTTAGTTTTAAAAGGTGTATGGAAAACTTAGGGGAAAAAATAATGAAAAATTAATGCAATTATCTAGGCAAAAAAAAACCTAATTCTTTTGTAACATTGTCATCCAGTGCAATGACAAAGAGTTTTTTGATAACCATCAGTGGAATCCAGTTCACCTTTGGCAGATAACGGCTTGTACAGAGAGTACAGAAAAATGTTCCGATTTTACAATAGCTAGAGGATACAACTCTGAATCTAAGTCAGCAGAGGCAGGGACCGTGTGGAGCTGCCAACGTTTTAACAGCAACATCACAAAAGCAGCCGTAAACCGCGGGGAGACGTTCACCTGGTCGGGGACGTGTAAACATGTCTTAAAGTGCTGCCGAGGCTCACGTGAGGCCTGTTGTGGTCTCGTTTAGAGGCGAGTTAGACGGCCTTGCTGCCTCACCCTGCAGGGCATCCTCATAAATCACATCGGGGTGAAGTGAAGTGGAGCAACAGCCGAGATACGTCTGAGAAATGTTGTGCTGAGAAAAGGCCCCAGTATGGAATCATTTGACAGTGCCATTGGGCCTTGTTATTCTCCGTACTTCTGTTATCATGCACGCAGGATTATTCTACAGCGATCTGTCGGATCTTGACTTCCTTGTGCTTAGTTTTTATGGGTCTGTCTGAAAACATAAGCTTGCAAGACCTTACTAAAGGTTACACTTTGCTTGTAATGGTGCGCCTTGTCAAACCATTACTGCTTCCTTTAAAAAACTGCAGGATTCCCACCCAGCAGCTTTATTTTATGAGTCTGTAAAGGCTATTGTTGAAGTATGAAGCTGATTATAGGCTTAAGGTGAAGTTATAAATGCTTGACGTCAGTAATTATTTCTTTAATGTGCACAATTAAAGAGTAAAGTTGTTTTTTTGTTTTTTGTTTTTGGAATGGAACACTTGACTTATCCACAGCAGCAGATTACTCATCGCTGCCAACTTTAAAAGTCAATACAACGTTAGCCCAGGTTTAACTAGAGGTTATGTCCGAGGCTGTAATTCTGTGGCTCTAAACGTGTCATCCTCAGAGAGTGCAGCATGAATCAAAAGTTCAGCACAAAGCCTGAGCAAGGGCTACTTACACAATGTGTTTCCTCGTCTCCTATTTGAGAAAGATAATGGAATTTCAATGAGAATAGGAAATAGGACTTGTAATCCTTCTATTTCTTATAGAGTTTATAACTTATGCACACCACTTGCACGGTTGAGTTCAAGTTTTATGCAGGTGGGAAGAAATAAATAAGAAAAATTAAGAATGCTGTCAACAATATACAATTTGAATGTTTTGAATCAATTTACAAAATGGAAAAGAGATGACGAGAGATGAAGAGACCAAAACGTTCAATTGTTGTTGAGTGATTCCAGAACGAGGACGTGATGGTGTAAATCTGATCCCATCATGATGGAGTCTGGCCTAGTCCTGACTGGGATCACATGGTCTGGTTTAGTCCAGTTTGGCCTGGTTTTGTCTTGGATTCTCCAAATGTTTGAACAGAATCTTCCCAGATCCTTAAAAAACTAAGACAGAGGAACTGCTCAAAATGTTGCTGTTTTGAGGCAAAGTCAGACCAAATACTGATTTTATTTAGAAATCTCTTCTGTTTTTTATTATGAATAAATAAATATAGATAAACATACCTTATAGTTTACTTTACTTTTTATATCCAAACCTGCCTAAAACATCTTTCATCCTGAGTCCTGTCGATTACTTCACTGTATATATTTTGTGTTTTTTTTTAGGCACTTTTTTACTTCTGGACGTGGTGAATTACTTGTGTTTGCACCAATTCCCAAAAAATAATTCCTGAGACTGATTCTGGGTCAGCTGGGTTGAAATGGACTCCAGTGGAAATGCTGGAAGTTTAAACCTATTACACAACCACAAACTCCAAAAGGTTGTAGTTTTTTAGTGCTCGTTTGACAACAACACAGGGCATCAGGTTTAACATGTGCAGCTGGATGGTATTTGTCAGAAAAATGTGTCCATGAATGTGGGCTCCTCCAGACGAGCCCCGGGGACGTGTCCTTCCACAAGGTCAGACTTGTGCAGCAGGTGATCTCTCCACCCCGCACTTGGCAAACATTACCTGTCGGCTAATGTCACAGCATTTCTTTACCGGCAGATCATAAAATAAAGCAATGATTAGACACGGGTTATCAGGCCTGAGCTGTGGTGATGTAATCCGGAGCTGAAAGGCAAACATACCAGGAGACACACGCCATGCACAAGTGGTTAGCCGTGTGAGGCGGGTCATTAGAGCTGTCTGATGGATGTTTGTGTTGCCCACATGTAATAACCCAAGTTAAAGGTTTAACAACAAGCATTAATGTCAATGTTTGGTGTTCTCTTGTCGAGCAGGTGCTTTGTTGACTCTGTAAACTCTACTTTGTGCTAAATGTAAGGAGGAAATCTGAGCCGGGGTGATGTCATCTCATGTGTAAGGTATGGTTAACTCCCTTCTTTGTGCTCCAGTCGGGGAAGTGTAGCCAGCAGAAAAACCTCACTCTAAATCATAATAAGAAATCTGGTGTAAGGTTTGGTTTTGGAAAAAAGAAGGAAATGATGTGTTGTTTGTGTCAAAATATTGTGGTTTTTCATCTATAAAAAGGGATATGCTTTTGTTTGTTGCCAAAAGAAGAGGCTTAAGTGGGATATGTAAAACCAAAGTAAACAAATCTGGCTCGGCTGGAATTTGTCTTTCAAATGCATCTTGTCTTCTGCGAGTCTTTGTGTTTGCTTGTCACGAATCATTTCTTCACACCATCTCATCTCGATGTTACGCAAACCAAACGGCATCTATAGCAGCTTCTCCGCATTCCGATCTTTATTAGGATTTTTAATGATACAATTTCTCAAGATCACAACATTGCTGACGATAAACCATGTTGACATTTGACATATTTGGAGTGTATTGTGAACACCCGCTTTGTCTGCAACAAGTGCATCACGATTCAAACAATTCAGCAGATTCAAGTGTCATGATGCACTGTGATTCACTAATCTTTCTGACACTTAAGGCAAGAATGTCAAATAATTACTTGTCGGGAGTGACTTTGAGTTTCAAGGAAAATAGAGTCCAGACTTTTTAGTTGGTGGAAATGTGATTCTGTTGAGTGGGATATTTATTCAAGCGCGTGTCATTGTAAGGGCCGGCTCCAAAAGAAGACCCCTGACAAGCTTTTTCACGAGACAAAGAGGCCTGTAACAGATCTTTTCACATGACCGATGATTCTCTCCGTCTAAAGTGTTTCGACAGGTGCTGAAAAGGGAAACGGTCCGTTGTCTGAAGTGTTCCTCATACCTTCAGATGAGGAAACTTGAGAAGATTCAGTGAGTTATGGAGTTGTATGATCGCTAATGCATCTCTGATAAGACAGTGACGTAGATTGGTTTTGAGCATTTGAAGCTGGGAAACAACATTTTTTTTTTCCCCAGAACTCAAAAAAAAAAAAAATATTTTTCTGGGGAACTGCAAAAAAAAATATTTTTTTTTTTTGGGGAACTCAAAAAAAAAATAATTTTTTTTTCTGGGGAACTAAAAAAAAACAAATTTTTTTTTTTTCTGGGGAACTCCAAAAAAAATTTATTTATTTTTTCTGGGGAACTCAAAAAAAAAATTTTTTTTTCTGGGGAACTCCAAAAAAAAATAAAAATTTTTTTCTGGGGATCTCAAAAAAAATATATATATTTTTTTTTCTGGGGAACTCAGAAACAAACCCCCGGTAATTCCACTTTTAGACAGTTTTTGTGTCCCCAACAAGGCAAAACTTTGTAAATTACATTAAAAAAAAAAAACACTTAAAGTGACCCAAGTTGTATAAATATTTGGGTCTGATAGGTTTGTAGAGAACTGTAGTTGTCTAAAAAAATTAAGGGGAAATCCACAAGAAGCATGGACAATATCTCCACAATGCCTTATTTTGAAGAGAGACATGTATCAGCATTTGGTCCCATGAATTGAAGCGTAACGCTGTGGCAACACCTGATCTCACATCTGAAGGGCTAGTGCAGACAGGCCTTGTGTAAAAGCAACCGGTGTCTGCAGGGTGACCCCTCCGCCCCCCCACCGGGACCATTAAACAACAGGTGCTCAGCTGTCGAGTGGGCTTTAGGTAGCAGCAGCTGCAGGTAACTGTGAGCGTTGACCTTTGTGCCACGCTGGCGGGAATATAAAAGGCCACCTTCATTAGGCCCACTGAATCAGAACTAAAGCCAGACCTCATTAATGGCGAGGACTTCAGATGGACCCTACACGGCTGGTGGATGACTGCTCCTCTCTGTGTTTGTTGTAAAGACTTTTCGAGTTTATTAGGCTAACTGTATGGAGGCAGCTGAGCTCGTCAGCGTGTGGACAGATGGGATGCCATTTTAACAGAGAGCTCTCTATATCCAGGCTTTATTAAGTCTCAAGTGACAACAGAGTCCATTCAAGCCCGAACATGCCCACTCCTCAACACGGCCTGATTATTATTCCCCTACTGTAAATCTCAACCCCTTCTTTATGACTTGTTTGAGCATCTATTTCATTTGTATTTCATTATAACCTCCAGCACCAGTACATTTTTATCTTTGGATAGAAAAATGTATCTCACTGAAATATATGTGGAAAGTATAGTAATAATAGTATATAATAATCTTTGCCTGTGAGCAGGTGGAATATATTGTCTGTTATTTAAATAATGTTGTGGCGTAATTTAGCTCACATTAATTTAGTTGCCTATATCTGAGTGTTAAATAATTACACAGAGAAGGTTGAATCCAAAGGTCACTTTTATTTAATTCTGTGTGTAAATAAACTACTGTCACTTTAGACAGAACTAAATAGAGAAGGAAAATGTCTTCAAAAGCTGGACTGCACACCTTTTTGTCAAATGAGCTGATCTACACACACCTATCGACTGTTTGGGGCATACTGCGAGGTCAACGTGAGCTCATGTCTGTTACACAATCCTTCTGACAAGCTCAGCGTTTGTTCTTTCTAACCTACGAGAAGATCATTAAACTCTGTTCACTTTTAATGAGTGAGTAATACTTACAAAAATCCAAATACTGTGACATAACATCTTACATTTCAGCTTCAGCAGCACTATTCTTTCAGTGAATAAATTCAAAAAGTAATCAAAACAAAAATACTTCACTTCATTCCCTTTAAAACACTTCCTATTTACAATATCACACTTCCAGCCTTCATCACAAAAAAATGCACTCTTGGACAAAACAATACACTAAATTAACACCAATCACAGCAGCAGCAGTGCACAAATACTGCTCTTAGCAAATTTACTCAAGGTCTATTTAAAACAGGCCTCACTTCAATAGAAATGTTGAATATTGCTCTTTCTTTTAAAATACTTCATGGTTTCCATAAAACATCTGACAAATACAAAAAGAAATAAAAAACAAAAATAAATCTGGAGATGTACAATTCAGCTGTACATTGAGTTTCTAATTTAAACTCCTAAATGCTACTTTCATATATTTTCACTATCAGAAATAAAAGGCCTACATATAAATGCATGCAGATCACAGTGTTCAAAGCTACGTAGCGCCGGAAGCTTCCTCATTATAATCAGTGTACGTGTTGTATTTCAGTGTGGAGGTTACATTTTCACAGTAGAGTTATTAAATATTTGATCTTCTACGAGAGCACGGTGAGCGTCACACTTCCTTTGGTCCTCTTCAAAATGCCCACGGCCTCTTCGTGGGTGACTCCCTCCAAACTCTGCCCGTTGACCGCCATGATCTGGTCTCCTCGCTTCAGGCGCCCGTCCTCTGCCGCTGCGCCCTGAGCAAACACAGCGTCGGGTTAATGACACGCGCATTTCCCGGGAGGCTTTAAACGGACAGATAAGGCGGACGTACCTTCCCGAATACAGTTTTTACATAGATGGGCAGGTCTCCGTGTGGGCTGCCGTACCCTCCCACTATACTGAACCCCAGTCCGTCAGGTCCTCTCTCTAACGTGATCGTCTTATACTGAGGCGGGCTAGCGGGAACACAAACACTATTATATATTTAGAATAACAACTGATGAGTGGAGAAGGGTGTGTTGTGTGAGATTTTTCTGTGTACCCAATGTCGTCCTGGAAGATGGAGCTTGGAGTGAGACTTCCTGCGGCCTGCTCCTGAGACGAAGGCCCTGTAACAGTAGTGTCACCCCCTGCTACCACCTGTAAGTTCAAACACACACATAAGAGCTCACACTTTTGATTTACAGACGTGATAATCATTTATAACCATTTATTGGACTTCAAAGGCTGCTTCAGGAGCTGATAAAACAGATCCAAGTATTCATCTAGGTATTATCGAAATGTCTGCGGCTTATCTAAGTGGAACAGAGACAGAATTGCGGCGTGATTTGTGACCTGCAGCTGGATTGTGCCCGTGGCGTTCTTCAGCAGAGAGACGGCCTGCGAGTGGCTCATGCCTTCGGTCGAGTTTCCGCAGATACTGAGGATCCGGTCGCCAATCTAGACAAAGGAACGCGTATCACAGCCTCCGAACTCGAGTGCAAGCAATAAAACTGCAACAATATCAACTCTATAATACTGTTTTTATGTTACAGATGTGAGAAATGGACGCAATTCTGTGCAACTGAGTTATCTCATTATGTAGCTATGTTGTATTCTAAAAAGATGTGCGCACTATTCAGAGTTTGCCCTCTTCTTTTGAATGGGTGTATCTGTATAAGCTCTGTGTCTCCATGCAGGAGTGGGAGATTTATTATTCATGTGGGTAATACACAACTACAATTGTCGTTTTCATTACAAAGGTCACTGCCATAGTCTGCAGTCTCTTGACCTCCAGGCGGGGTCAGAATAGGATGGTACACTTATGCATTCTACACAATAAAATGCATTCAGTTAGGTGTATACAATGTAAAATTCATACCTTGAGCTTTTGGGTCTGAGCAGCGAGGCCAACAGGATTCATCATTGCAATGAAAATGGGGATGTCCCCCAGGGGGCTACCCACTCCTCCTGCAATGCTGATACCCAGAGTGTCACTGGGACCTTTTGTGAACTCCACCGTCCTGGTGTCTGGCTGCTCTGGACCTAAACAGACAAGATACAACTGCTTTCCAAAGAGGCTTTAAGCTATACTTGAGCTAAAACCCATCAGAGGTACTTACAGTCCAGACTTTTACTCGGTTTGTCCGTGTCGCTAGGAAGAGTGCCTGGTTCCAAACATGACTGAGAGCCCATTTTGGAGCACGCATCACTCATCTGAAACAATACATGTCATGCTGTTAGTTGCTGCAGACTGCACTTGAGTCATCCCTAAACTATAATTACCAGCAGCTAAAAAACATCAACATCAAATTACCTGACTAGTCTGAGACAGCCTTCTTTCAGAGTGGAACGGGCCGGCTTTAAATCTCCCCACTTCCATTTTTAAAGTCCCCACACAGCACTACAACAAAAAAAAACAAAAACAAAAGACTCAAGGTGAGATAATGTGATTTTTATACATAGATGTGTTTAGTGCAGATACCTTGAGCAGAGCTGCCACCGCCTCCTGTGTGGCCGAGCGGACGTCCTCGCCGTTAACCGACAGGATCTGATCTCCCTGCATCAGGCGGCCGTCAGCGTCCACCAAACCACCTTTCACGATATCAGACACGAATACTCCTGTGTCATTCCTGAAAGAAATGGTAGAATATAGATCCATCAGTGTCAGCGTTTTCAGCAACGTCTATTCCTCAGTGAAAAGTGGCTGAGCAGCTGGTAGGATGGAATATTAAATAACAGTGTGTTCACCCTCCGTTGGTGATACTTTCCATCTCAAACCATATAAATACTGTGTGAGCATTTGCAGTAGGAAAAACTAAAAAGCTGTGTACTGGGAAATATGTAGAAATAATCTGTTTTAGTTCTGCTTACGTTGTCCTCTTCCTTTAGTTTTGTTGAGCAGGCTCTACTATCTACAAAGTTAGCCTCACATTTTTCTCTAAAAGCACTATGTGTCTAACTACAATCAGTGTAAAAAATGTGTTTTAAAATATAACTCAAAAATCATTCATCTTGACTGAGCATATCTTAGGTGCCAAACTCCACGTGGATCAAAAGTAACCCAAAACCAATCTTTGAGCTGAGTTTGTCCAACATGTCGGTGCCAGAGATACTTGGCTGTCACACCTCACCACTAACTGCTAGCCTGCACTTTCCACTTTTGCCAATGGTTTTTAGCTTCTGTTTGTTTTTCCTCATCATCTGGGAAATGAACAGCTGTTTTTCTTTCACTTGTGCAGCAAAGACCTGATAGAAAATGAAATTAACAGCTGCAATAAAACTGACCATCGTTAAACAAATTGTTCAATTTCAGGCCAAATTCTTCCACTTCACTAAAAAAAAAAAAATTGAAAGGAAGAAAAGGAAAGTTATGATTTTGATTTACCTTTGGTCCCGCGATCTGCATTGAAAAAGAAAAGTGATTACTGTTAAACTACTTTCTTTAGTTACTATTAAATACTTTAAACAGTTATACTCTCTTAGACTCTGAAAAAGTATTGTTGCTGTTATCTGTCTCACCTTCTTCCCACGATGCTCAGACCCAAGCCCTGACCAGGTTTTTTGTGGAGCTCCACAGAGAAGGAGTCCCACAGGTCTTCCTCCTTGTACTGGGTCTCATCCCGGTAGACCGTCAGCCGGACCTTCTGCGGCGTCTGACGGAGGACGTTGATGGCTTCATCGTGGCTGGCCGCGCGCAAATCAATGCCATTCACCTGCAAGTACACAACCACAACTTTGTATCTAGAGCAATATGACACTGTACTATCCAAATAAAAAGAAGTTCAGACAGGTTATATTGACAGATTATTGGGCTGCTCGATTATGGAAAAAATCATAATCACAGTTATTAAAATCTGGATTATTTTACATGATTACTCATTGACTGTATTGGAAGTAAACAAAACAGTGAATTCTCCTTAAAATAAATAATATATTTAAATGTATAAATAGCTTAAAAAATAAACAGAAATAATTAAGATAAATAAGAGCAACACACAATCTCGTGGAAAACAAGTAACAAGGAATAAATAACATAGCTTTTGTGATTGTTGGGAGCCAAAATTGAAATTGTAAATTCGATTAATTGCACAGCCCTACAATAATGTGTGAGATACTTTCAACCCTAACTAGAGCATTTTCTTCCCACAGAAAACTTAAGTGGTCAATTACAGTCTTATTTAAGCCCATTTTGAACCAAGGGAAATAGCCCATTAGCTTTAGCCATGCACACTTAAAGGGTTTTTTTTTCCCATAGAGGATAATACACTGGGAAAGTCCTCTTTTAACTTTTTTCCTGCCTTTTCATACAGCAGTTTGGCTTTGGCACAAAAATGAATGGCAGAGGGCAATTAAGTCATGAGGATGTGTGTGTGTGTGTGCCTTTCAATTCAGATCTAACATAATAAACATCTCCACCCCTGCCCTCCCTCTTTGGTCAGGTCACAACAAGGACAAACCAAAAGGACACATACATAAACTAACGCATGAACACAGACAGAAGACATACTCCTAGAAAGATACTTTTCACTTCTGCCTCGCTTATAAAAGTTCATTTAAAAAAGTGAAAAGAAAAAAAAAAACGTCCTCAGGCACCTTTAGGAAAATGAAACGCATTCACTCTTGTCTAAGTCATATGCAGTGCTCATTATACTGCGCAGTACCTCCAGGATTTGGTCTCCTGCCCATAGTCTGCCATCTTTAGAGGCAGCCCCTTCTTCATAAACCTCATGGATAATAATGGCCCCCTGCAGAGAGAGAAAACAGTGTCAATAAAGAAGAGACAGGAAAGACTGGAGAGGGAAGGAATGAATAAGTAATAAGTCACCGACTGGGTCATTCCTGGTTGTAAAGATCGAACTATGGCTCACTGAACGTGTCATTATTACCACCGTTGCTAATTAGCACTAAATGTGTATTGCTGCCATGGACCTCGGTTTCTATATAGCTCTATTTAAGGTTGTGTGCAATGGCAAACACCACCGCAGCAAATAAGGAAGTATTGCTGACTGTTTGTTTTAGTTTGTATGTATTTAGCTTCCAGTGGGCATGTCGGAGAGCATCGTTCTGGGTTCAGAGGTTACATTCCAGGGGTAGATATTGTCTGTGGTCGAGGCTAGACAAAGAGTTGCTGGCCCAAGCCTGACTGAGCAGACAGAATGGAAGGGCCCAGCAGAGGAGGAGGAGGAGGACGCCTGTGACAACATCATTTCCTACATTCCTGAGTTGCCACGGCTATTTCAAACCCGGCTCACACCGCCGAAGAATCTAAGTGGGTGGCAGCTTCC
Source organism: Rhyacichthys aspro (assembly GCA_036850595.1). Classification (NCBI taxonomy): domain Eukaryota; kingdom Metazoa; phylum Chordata; class Actinopteri; order Gobiiformes; family Rhyacichthyidae; genus Rhyacichthys; species Rhyacichthys aspro. The sequence goes on from CM072165.1 coordinate 7,265,536, forward strand.
AAAGCACCACCAACTTTAGGAATATTTGAAATACTGGGTGGTATTTCATAGAGTGAGAGGCAAAATGATCCAACCTTATGATCAGATGTGTGTTTATATCTTTTGTTTCTTACCAGCAGGGTGTCACAACCCCCCACAATGCTAAGGCCCAAGCCAGTGCGGCCTTTAGAGATGTCAATGGTGGTCTCGCACCCCGGGATGATGGGACAGGTCGTCGGGTCGCAGGCCAAAGTGGAGGGAGTGGACGAACGGCTCAGACCTCGGAGAAAGATGTAAAGTACAGTTAAAATATGTCAAAGCACAGGGTTCTTACACCTTTTCTAAGTTCAAATTCCAGCACTTTTTAAGCACTTTTAAGGTGTGTTTTCGTGTTTTTTCAGCACCTTACAACTGCAGCTGATACATGTTGACGTACATATGTAGTTTTTCTCATTTAAATCCACTGTGGTATAAACAAGACTTGAACTGATGAATACTTAAGCACGGACAAGGGATAGTTCACCAAAAATTAAACTTGTGTGATCAAAAAGATCTTAATTTATTGGATGAAGTGTCCCTTCAAGCCAGAGATCATTGAAACAGCAACCTCCCGGCGTGTTTTAACCTCCGGTCTGCTCCATCAGAGGCACACATCCAAAAACACAAGCAGATTACTCTATAGCCACAGGTGCAGACACAAGTTATGTTGTTTTCTTTATGTGCAAAATGCAAAAAATATTGTTTTTTCTAAGAAGAAATTTATTAATAAGATTGTGAATTATTATTAAAGCAACACAATCAGACTTTTACAACCTTGAAAACACTGTATTAAAATTCAAGCATATTCAAGGATTGTCTATAAACCCTGAAAGCAGCTATTTCACTAGTTTTACTCACTAGTTAGTGTTTCTGCTTCTGGTTGACTCAAGCTGCAGGAGATGCTGGGTAAAGTGAAAAGTCCCTCTGAGCCACATTTGTCCAGGCTGGTTTGCTGTAAAGAGGAAAAGGAAGAGGTTATCCAAAAAAAAAAACATTCTCCGCCCTTCTGTTTTCTCACTGAATCTGAACTTTACTGCATTCAATTCCTTCCAGTTTACCTTTTCCTCATTGTATCCAAGCAGTGATTCCCCGTTCACAGCAAACACCTGGTTTCCTGGTTTCACGCACTCCTCCTATTAAAAAAAAAAAAAAAAGTATTGTATTCCAAATCTAAGGAGTATATTTTTACATTTTTAACAGTATATACCTTGTCAACGTTTGCTTTTCCTTCAGTTATACTTTGAATCTCATCTCCGCTTTCAGTGTCACCTTCAACATCCGCGACGCCAGGTTCACTGTCCTCCTGTCGAGAAAAAAACAAACTGCTTTTTTTTTTTTTTACATTTTTTGTTTGAAGATAAAACTTGGAGGACTTGTGTGTTTGTATTAAGAAGCTGCACAGATGTTCCTATATTTAATCTGTCATCCCCTGTTGACTAAAGAACCATATGGACCGTCCCAACAGGGGGATTTTCAGACATAATAGCTACCCAGCATTTTCCTATTTATTCATTTTCATTTGGTTCTTAAATCATATTCTTTTCCCAAACTCACTGTGGTTCTCAGTGAATTGCTTTTGTCCATTTCTTTAAAAGGTTTTTAATGTTTTCTTTTTGATAGCCTTTTTCCATGGGCAGACACAGTAGGGTCTTCTTGGATTGGAGGAACTGAGCCTTTTTGTTCCTTTATAATAGCTTCTCTTCTATTCACTCATTACTTTGTTTACTTCCTTTTTATAACATTTTCTCCTGTCTCCTGTCAACCTGTCATCCTTGACTGCTCCAGAGTCTCCTTTTCCTTTGTCACACCTCACTTTTTCTTTTCTCTATTTGGTTTTGTGCAGTATACTTATCACTTACAGACTTACTTGCATGTTTATGGTGTGTGGCTCACCTTTAGCTTGATGATGTCACCATTTGTGGCAGTGGTTTCCAGCTGTAATGAAATATAATGAGGTTAGTAAAGTGTTTGTGTTTGTCTACAGCAGTCTTTGTGGAGTTTGACTGTCAAGGGAGTTGCAGATGTGGGAGGTGAAACGCCCGAAGCAATACAAACTGTTGTTTCGGAGCAAACGTGCATAATAACAGTTGACACAGGGTGGTAACTAAATCAAATAGCAGAGCTGAAATTTAGCAGGGTCAGGTTCGGTGTAACGGATATGTGTGCAGTGTGTGTGGTACGGTCATACTTCATTTTGGGGCTCCACCGTGTCTCCCTCGTGTTCTCTCACAGGTCCCACAGCCATCTGGTTCAGCGCCTCGGTGTTCCTGTACACAAGGGTCATAACTCAGGTAAAGTGTCGCTCTGCTGTCACCTACTGAGATTTATGTGCATTGATCACAGTGTCGTCTCAGGGGCTCAGGCAAAGGGATGTGAGTTTAGTAGAAGGTTAAGTTGTGAGAGACAGAAAAAGGGTGAAAATGATCCTTCTGTTCCCTTTGAGGCTGCTTTTGGATTGTTATCAAGTGCACATGAATAGTTACTGGTAAGTTTTAGTCAGAGTAATCAATATATTTAGACTGATAAATACAAAATAATAATATAAAATGCAGTCTGCAACGTTAAGGATGTAATATCTATGCGTTAAATTACAATAGCTCCCTCTAGTGGATTCTGGTGTAAATTACAAATGATTTGAGCCAAAACTGTGACAAATGTTTCTTGAAGATCTTTTTAGAATATCCTCATTTACATTTGTCCATGTCAGTTCTTAAACCTATAAAATTTTTGTCATTTTTTATCTGTTATTTTTTTTGTATGTCTTTTTGTTAGAATAACCTGCTTTTCCAGAATGTGCAACCTTCTTACTGGTTCAATACAGAAGCATGGGCTGTAATTACATTAGATTTTTTTGATAAGACAGTGCTGACCTCAGAGCTTTAAGGGAAGACATACAGTAATGCTTTACCTGATAAAAATAATCTTGACTTTAGAAGGAGAGCTCTTAATAATGGAAGATGCATTCTGATGACTATGGCCATAAAGGACTTGCCCGTTGATCTGAAAAAGATATAAAGTATAAAATACTGAAAAAGGCTGATTTCTTTAGAGTAATAAAACATGATTTCTAAGTAGGCTGAAGATGAAGAAGACAATAAGGTAAGAATACCTCAAGTAACTCATCCCCCACATTCAAGCGTCCATCCCTGCCAGCTGCGCCGCTGGGGTCTATTCCCACCACAAACACACTCATGCGTGAGCGGTCTCTGTTCCCCGCCAGGCTCAGCCCCAGGCCCGTCTTGCCTTTCTCCAGCTCGATCATGTGTAGGACACCTGGGAGGCTGCCATAGCGCTGGATTATGTCCTCTGAAAGAGTCGGGAGAAGGCACGATAAACAGATGTAAGCTGACAATACTGCAGAACAGTGCCAGTTCAGGTCCAATTATATCTCAGTCTGATTCCATCTCAGTTCATTGAGTAGTTTTAGGATGTAAAAAGAGAAAAAGTTTTAAATGTCACACTGCTGAGTTTGTTTTAATACTAACCTTTTGTCTCAATCTTGTCTCTATTCTTATCCTTCCCTTTGCACACTCCGACTTTTTGTCTTTCTCCGTGCACCTCAGCTGTCTCTGGTGTGTTAGATAGCTGCTGTTCAGACCAATGGGCTCCTGTTGTTCTGGGCTCCCTGCCACTGTTGAACCATCAGTCCTGTACTAATCTCCACAACTCACCTCCCTGGGCCCAACCTCATCAATCTTTTCCCCACAGGATGGGCACAATCTCCAACACACATACAATGTACATTCACCACAGTCCCAGTTGTGCACAGGCTGGAAATCTGTCCTTTATGCTAGTTGCCTAAGTTGAATGTGACTGAATCTGACCCACTCTCCTTGAAGCTATGAGTGTATCTGACAGTTTGCTTCACTTTGTCTGCAGGCTGCTTATAGATAAATTGGGACACTGAAACCTTCGGGTTTTGCTGAGATGTAGCCACCTAAAGAAATGACCACAGTTTTGTGTGAGAGTAAAGATGGATATTCAGCTCACAAATATGTAACTTGGACTACCTCTAGTGGTAGTTTTGTGTCCATGCATCTTGCACTTTGATATTCAAATAATTAAATTCAGCTGACAAAAAATGCAAAGGCCCTTTTAATGTGTTTGACACAGGTGAACTTACCCCAGTTGTATCCAAACTCATCCTCTGCCTCCGTCTCCTCCTCAGTGTCAATAGCTCTGCCAGGAATTTCTGTCAGCATGTCTGTATCAGTCTCTCCCACATGGGGCACCACTGGCAGGGGCAGGACGGAGCTAGTGGGAGACGTCTTTACTTTGTCGCGCTTCACCGGCTGTCGCACAATAAATAAAGTTGGAATGGGTGCAATTAGTCCAAGGTAAAAGTGTTGATGTTGAAATAAACCAACCGAAGTCCCTTAAAAGCTGTTGTGGAATCAACCTCTGTTTACATTATCAGCAACACTAGATTTGACCACATGTGAGCATAGACTAACATTTACCAAACTAAGCAAAAAAAAAAGTAGCAAATGCTCTGGAGCCATAGTAATGTCTACAAAACGCATATGAATCAGCCCAGTTGAGCTGCGTGAAATCCTATGTGTTTCATCATCGAGTAAACTTACCTGACTTACCTTTACACTTTGGATTCTAGTGATTATTATATTAAAACAATGCAAAACAAAATGACAACAACACATTTTGATTCCACAAACATTCACAAAGGCTTTATACAGATGGAGAGGTTAGGACATGTAATTGTGTATGCATGTACAGTTTATTATTTATCAACTGTCTCATGTAAACCTGTACATGCATAAACAGAAAGTGACAAGCACAACACAGAGACGCACAAACCTTAAACGGGGTAGGAATGAAAGGGTTAGTTGGGGAGAGGCGGAGGAAAAGTCTACTGTGACTGTCAACCCCCTACAGAGAAGAGACAAACAGCAACAACTTTAGACAACACATTTCTGACACATGAAGTCTAATGAAGTATCTGTATGGACAGATGCACATGGGAAATTGTATTTAGTTTGAAATACCCTGTCTTTCAAAAATCAAGGAAGACTTTGAATGTGAAACTACAAATATATTACAAACATTGTAGCTGTCAGTGGTAGATAATTGAATAAACCAACCTTGTCCTTGTCCATTGTTAAAGCTGCAGCTCTGTCCTCGCTGACATCTGTCATCAGTGACTGTTAAAGTACAAGACAGACATGAAGGTAAATAACCCGTCTTTACAAAAAATATTCACATTGTAGAATCTCAACATTAATATATGTCAAATATGAAGAGCAATTTATAATATTCACTTCAGTGTCAGCAGATAGTGAAGGCTACTGTACCATATTGCAGACGCAGTGTTCTGAATGAAACCACTCTTATAAATCATATGTTGCCATATAATCCCATCTGTTTAAACAGAAAACTAAACTTTCCCTAAAAAACTTCACATGTTCAAGTTTGGCCAAAACTTAGACCTCAACAGATGCACTAAAGCAGGCCAGAAAATTGAAGTACTGAATAAAAAAGCTTGTCCAGCACCTTATGTCTCTCCAAGATTGACCATTTCTATCCAGTGATCGAACTTAAAAGGTTTTGCCAGATAGCCTGGCATTGTGATAAAATGATATTGCAGTTTCTAGTTCTTCACATAATGGCATCTGTATTATCAAGTTGTCTTCTTTACACTGGCAGTCTGAATGTTGCAGCAGGGACAAATGGGTAAAAATGGGTCTTCAAACCTCGGACATGAAAAGGACAAAATGCACTTGCAGCAAATGCTGAAACTATATGGACTTTTTAGCAACAGTGGGACAAAGGAGAAGCATAAATAAAAGCAACATATGGTAACAGAGGAGGTATAGACTTAAAATAGGAATGCATTAACTTTCATGCAAGTGCATACATATGCAGAAGCAAAAACTGGGTCAAATTAACAGGTTTAGGATAATATATCTCATGAGGCATTTGAAAGCCTAGGATTGAGGCAGAAGCCTATGCAATTCAAGTACCTTCATTAAACCTTGGTTAACTATACCTTTTGGGACTAAATAACATTTTATAGATGCAAAAACTATACCTCTAACAAAGGAGGCACCAACTTAACTGACAGTTTCCCACAGTGAATGGTGTAGTCCAGTGTTGTTTAGCCCCACTTGTTGAAATGTTGACCTTACATTATCACATGCCTGTTTTTTACATTTGCTACACATCAGCATGTTGTTAATGGCATTACACAGTTTTTACAAAAAGTAAATAACACACAAAAACACATTTGGACAGACAGTGACACAGGAGGGGTCTAACCTGAGGAAGGGCAGCTGCTAAGGAGCTTTGATTAGTGGAGCAAATACTTGACCCACGCTGGCTATTTAACTGCAGAAAGGGCAGGGGCGGCTTCTAAAAGCAACACATACAGGAGCGACATGACATACATTTAATATGACATCGGAGCCTTTCTGACAAAATGGAATCTGAGGCCATCTGGGGAAAAAAACACCTTAGGTTTAATTTAGATGAGCGTTAAAGTGAGCTGTTTCCTTGAGGACAAGTCATTTTCTCTGCATTGGAAAAAAATTAGCAAAGACTTTTTCTCTGAAACAATTTAACAAAATGTTTCAAAGATTCCTGTGGGCTAGTTTGAGATTATGTGCCATTTACAAGGCAAGGATTTGAAACTTAAAGCACAGATATTCTATTAAGCTCTCCGGGTGGCATTTTAAAAATAACATGACTGACAAGCCAGTACCTGCAGATTTCATCCAACAACTGCTTAGTTGAGTAAATGTAAGTGAATAGACGAGCTAAGAATATTGTTAAAGTGCTATTAAATATGTGAATGTCAGCATTATAAACTAACAGCAAAGGCTTTCTTGACTACTTTCACAAAATGGATAGTCATTGTTGAATAGGCACCCAGATACTGAATACCATCCTTTTTTTACTCCCAGAAGGAAATCTCCAATTCCATTTTGTCTTTATTTCAAAGTCAAAGAACCACTTTAAAAGCAGAGAGAAGAGAAAGAGAGGAGGCAGGAGTAAGATAATGCAGAAAAGATTAGGCGTGATGGATAGCTGATGCAACAAAAATAAAGAGACAAAAGGGGAAAAGACAGATTACCTGGCATGTACGATGTGGCATGCATGTGAAAGCAGTGATGTGTTTTTCTACTGCAGATGTTGAGGCTGGCCTATATATTGAGTCAGGCTGAGGAAGCAGTGTGAAGGAGCACAGACATTTGAAGCAACACCAGTGACTTGCCAGAATTACATTACAAGGTACGTTTTAATTCATTAGTAACTGGAGATGGAACATAACATGGAAAATATGTGCAAATATCTTATAAAATAAATAAAAAAATATGTCCCCAGTGTAAACGATGGAGTTTAATCCAGAGTCGTGTACTGTATTTTTAGATTCATCTGAATAATATTGAACTTTAACTCTGTCAAAGATGATATTTAAAGTTTGCAGGTTGTGGTTATTGCAATGTTCCATCTGGTTATCACGTCATCATCTTAAAATTAACTGACCTGGTTACACAACTAACAATATCACTACTATGATCAGATTGTTAAACTTTTTAGTATCTTTAATATGCCAGACAGGCTTTGTTGTTGCTTCATTATATTTCTTCGAAGCATTCATTTGTAGCGACTGAGTGTTGAGTCCAGCCGCAATTAAATGAGCAAAAGAAAAGACCTTTTGAATATGAGGTAGTTCTAAATAAGTCTCTTTAAACAGATATACCCTTGGCCTGTTGATGAAACTCTGAACCAAGAAGCAAACAGGGTTTCCAGCTCTGCGTATGGCCTCCACTGCCTCCTCATGACTAGCATCTCTCAGGTCAACACCATCCACCTGACAAGGAAATATCACAGTTAAGTTGACTCCGAAAGGCTTGTGCATGTGACCCAAAATGATCCTTCACCTCCACAATCCTGTCTCCAGTCTTGAGTGTCCCATTCTGTCCTGCAGGACTGTCCTCCAGGATGTGCTTGATAAAAATGCCTCTCATCACTTCTCCGTTGCTCAGCCGGCTACCCATCCCGCGGCCGCCGACAATACTGATCCCCAGGGACTTGCCTGGCTCTCGGAAGAGCTCCACCCTGGGAGAGGTACAAATGTCAGCAGGATACATCTTTTTTTGCACTTTCAGCTCCAACCACAACAAGTACTCATACAAAACTGTGAACTGCGAGTCACAAATTAAATTACAATTGTAAATACAGGAAGAACATACTTTCTTGGTTGGTTCCAGTTGCTGTATGCACTTTCTTCTCCCTCTCCGTCTTCACGCTCAGGAAGATTAGGAATGTCTCTGAATAGAAAAGAATTATATTAAGTCTATACAGTTTTTTTTGTTCTGTGAATGTGTAGTAAAGGGTGAGCATTACCTTAAGGGAGGTGGAGGGATTGTAGTGTCTTCAGACAAGAATACATCTTTAGACTGCTCTCGACCAGCCTTGTATTCATCTAAATATTCAGCTGGGACATATGTGATGCTGAAAATGCACAAAAACATTAAAACATTTTACCTTTCTTTTACAATAACAGTTTCCCTCCCTAGTGTCCATTATCTCCCTGCCACTATAGACCTTTTGCCAATGTGCGCAAATGAAAATGCAGAATTATGTTATTTACATTTGGTGGAATAGCATGTGCACTTAACAAATGTCAGCAGCCTTGGATCTTAACACATGTTATAAAGGCTTTGGTTATGACCTTTCTGCACATATGTTTACCTTAGTTATAAATGACTCAGAAGATTAAGTAAATACCATTATCATAAGACCCATCCAGTCCTAACTCGTGAGCACTTTGCCTAATTCACTCTTGAGTGGCACCAAAAGCTAGCTGACAGATTCTGACATCCACTTAGAGCGTGATTTCCGAGCGATTCACAGTAAAACTGATTGTGAAGGGCATATTAACACATGGGAGCGACGCTGACAGATCTCCAACAGATGGGTTGATTTGGTTTGGAAACATGACGGCATGTGGACAGAGAGGAAAATGAATCCCAGTGAAATAATGAAGCAGATGAGCCGCTCTATTAGGGACAACACAACATGCAGAGAGAGACACAATGGAGATATGAGACATATAAAACCTGAGTGTGTTATAAACAGTACAAACAAACACTGATGTTAGAAGTGGCATGCAATGCGGACAAGAATGGACACCATAAAAGACAATAATGCCTTGGTTCTGATTTATCCAGAAAATGTTCAAATTGTCCTAATAATACTAGAGTAAACACTTTGGAAGTTATTAATTTTATCAACTTCATTAAATTGAACTTAGATTTATGTCTGGATAAACCTTTTTAGATGAGATAACTGTATGTAAAAGCCCAGCCACAGATAGAGTGGAAACAAAAAGAGGAAGATGGCAGTTCATAGCCAGATGACCACCAGCGTGGAAGTTAGTCATACTCACACATAAAATGGGCACAGATCGTCCTCAGGTGCACAAGCAGATCTAGAATGTGAAGAGTTGCCTTTTTATGCACCAAAGCTAACAAACTGCCCAGTTTAGTTCACAGCAAGCACAATTTGAAAACACCGCATTCAAATAACAATTAGAGAAATGTTAACTTCTGTACAGAATTTTTAACAGTATGGACAACAAACCTCAATCAGATTACATAAAAAGAACTACTTTTACTCTGATTGCTTTCAGGGCCAGACACTGTCCGGGAAATCCCATTTAGTATTCTTTAAGCATTTCTCATATTATTGCCCATAAAATAAGTGATAGCCTTACGGTGCCAAATTTGGGGGTATTTTATTTTTCCCTATTTCTTTATGTACAAAACTGGCAAACAATGATGATGAACAAGCCAGACCTACAATGTTAGCAGACACAGAGTAATACATTTGAGATTCTGACAGGAGACAATTATGAATCTATATAATGAAGAATTATGAAGAATTACTTATGATTACAGTTGTACTCTGAATAAAAGTTAGTTATTAGATTGTGGAATTAATTTATCTTAAGTAGAGATTGTACAAAAAAAATGGTGCATACAGTTCTCAACATCAACCCGTTCTTACCCCATGTCTGGGCCAATCAGAGAGTGTCTTCTGAGCATAGCACGGGCCTGGGCATTAGTCAGATTAACTGTGGATTCTCCGTTGATCGCCAGTATGAGATCCCCAACTCCAAGACGTCCATCGCGGCTGATAGATCCACCGTGGATTATACTGCGGACCAGCATTCCCAAACCATCCTTCATAGCGCTCACTGTCATCCCTGTGAGGAAAAGTACATAACATTCATTTTCGATGCATTTTTTTTAAATTTATGTAGAGCATAGGTGTACAGTGTGATGTTCAAATTAACGGACCATCTGCTCTTTACAAGCCATTTGGGAGATTTTAAACTATCTTTGTAGAAGTACTGGGCTTTTAATAAAGATGATGAAGTAGCATAAGTGGGAATTCAGTTGAGAATTGCTATAGGTCAAATGAAAAATCAAAAGATAGAGGGGATAAATTACTAGTAACCAACAAAAGAAACCAGCACCAGTACTAATAAAAATACAATAGGAAAGGTGCCCTCACAACACATTATTCAGAAGTTATAATTCAGTATTTGTTGAGTCAGTTGATATCCCTAGAGCAGGTTTTGAAATGGAAATACCCCAAACATTGGATTTAGCCTTTCTGAGGAGAAAACCGCACAAATCTTTTGACTTCAAATCTGGCATTCATAAAATATGTCACAAAAAATTCTTTTCCAAAGTGCAAACTCATTTCCACTTGTGTGCAAGAGAGGAAAAAAATAAAGAAATTAACACAAACCGAGGCTGGAATTGCCCTTGACAACTGTGATAGTCCTTTCGAAATTGCTCCCCGAGGTCAGTGCTTCCTTGTCTTCATCTTCTGCTGATTCTTTCACATCGCTGTCCTCGTCCTTGAGAAGGATATTTCAACACAGTTATTGATGAAAGAGGGATGAATTGTAAGGCCAAATTCCAAACACAGCAATGGCCTCTAGAGGCTCGGAGCAGTGTGAATAGAGTGTGGAAATTCATTTTAAAACAAAATAAGCTTAGTGTTTTGTTTATTAAAGATTTGAAAAGAGTTTGACATATGACTAGGAAGACGTTAGATGTTAGCTTAAAAAATCCAATTCAATCCATGATCAAGGATAATATCTCAGTTATTATTTAGAGCTTTATCAGTAGCCGATTTCATTGCAATTGATTTTACCTTTAGCAACATCTTTATATCTGCAAAAGGGATTGGAGGCTCGGTATAATGAAGTGACTCTACAGGCTCCTCGTGTATATTAGCTCTGCTCTGCACGATCTCAGCAAACGGGCTGTATGAGGGCAAGGAATCCATTGGTTCGTCTTTGCTGGTGTGTGTTGCCAGGTACTGGTCAGAGCTGCTCAGTAAGGAGTCGAAACCCGGGACGTGACCTCTCAGAGTGGGAGGACTATAGGTGGCTGACTTCTCCAGGGAGAATGGCGGAGAGTTATCTGCCAGGCCGGTGGCTGTGGCAAAGTGGGGATGCTCATCCAACAAGTCGAGGCGAGCTGTCAGCTAGAGTAAAACAAATCACAGCAGCCGAATGAGTGTTACATTCTGGTGGTTAGATTATCACCCAACAGAGGGAATACATCTTGCTCTGCCCTTCTTTAATGAGCCATAGAATTACCATCAGTGGCCAATAGAGAACAGCTATATTGGTCACCTAGAGTGTGCAATGTCCAAAATGTAGTTTAACACGAGAACATTTAAGACCTAATGAGTTTAAGATAGATTTGTCTTTTGGGGGTAAGAGAATGCAGTAAGTACTTTAGCAAATGCAAATAGGCAAAAAAGCAATACAGGCAGAAAAACAGGCATCATTCTATTTACACGTATGATCAGGATTAAAGGTATAACCAAAATAAACAACACAATACAATTCAAACTGTATAACTCACAGTTAAATTGCAGATTAAAAATGACCAAACACAAAATATTAAGACTTCATTTTGCCAAGTGACAACCGTGTTTTGTGAATGCCTCTAATCTCCGCTTTAGATATTTAGATCATCAAGATACTCGACTGTTGTTACTTAAACAGATGTCTGACCCATATTCTTTCTGTCTCTGTTGAGTGAGCACTTTCCATTTCATTTCCACAAGAACAATGAGCTGTCTGACCCCATTCAAACATATAAAATCAGTTTTGTGAAAAACCCCGCACTGCTATAAAAATGCATGATCCTTGTTTGTTCCACTGGGCAGCTTTTTAACAGCCTTGCGTCTTAGTGTGATCCTGCAAATAGGAGTAAATGTGACCTTTAAGGGAATTTGAAAATACAGAAATACCATTAAGAAAACAGTTTATGTGCCCTTTGTTCTTCTTTGTTTATTTTTCTTAAAGAAAAGAATTATGGAGTTGCTGAGCGCAGGCACTGAGGACAAGAGGCAGATGTGGTGATAGTCCTCAGAAAACAGCACGTTGTTACTCCATTAAAAACATTTCTCATGACATTTTAGCTCTCAGCAGCAAATACAACGCTTAATGGCTACATGATGCATTGCTCAGTGTAGAAAGGGGCAGTAGCATTTAATGAAAATGGGGAAACATTTCTATTTCTAGTGGCGCTTATACAGTTTTAATTTGATTACCTTAGGTGTGGATGAGTGCAGGTAGTCCTGGTCTGCGCTACAGCTGCTGCCGTGAAGAGCAATCATGGATGCTTGGAATGTATCATCCTCTATGGCAGAGTAAGTATGCTCCAGTGCCTTTTCATCAGACAGATCTGCTTCACTGGTGTCAATCTGTGATAATGGATGCAAACATTGTAGAAGCAACCAGAGAAAAGGATTCTAATCATTTATCACTTTCGTAAAAGGACCATTCACACATTACAGTCTCATTCATAGTGTTTTTTTTTAAACAAAATCCAAAACAAAGTGCTCAATTTAACTGTACAAACACACCACTCCAACTTAGACAACAGCAAAATCACAAATAAACTGTTTTTATTTCCTGGTTGATTCTTCAGTTTTGCTCCCAAAAGCTAACTAACCAATGCAGGTTCTGCTCGGTAAAGGATGCCCTCAGTCAGTCCTTCTTCCTCTCCTTCTTCAACCAAAATACTGTTGAAGTCAAATGAATGGATGATGGATGATGACGTAATTTGCTGATCACAATATGGGTGTGGAGAATGGGAATATCCACATATTCCCTAGGAAAGTGAAGAGATGCTTTCAGTGTCTCCAGCTTTATGTAATTTAAATGGCTTATGACCAAATCAAGAGCAGTTAGTATGAAATGAATGGAAAGTGTTAGAGATTTTGATAGTGTTACAGAATTATCTTCAACCATTGATAACCAAAATTTTGATGTTTTACATATTTTTAAGAAACTTTATTGTGTCCAATCAACCACACAGGGAAAGCACTATAAACATACTAGATAACTGCCCTTTATGTGCATTTTGACAACTAGCACAATGAAAAACCACTCCAAAAAGAATTCTGCACTAGAGATGGATAAGTCTACATCGGCCCTCTGTAGCACCATAATCCAGCTAACCTTAGCTGTCCAAAAGGCCTTACAATGTCATCCAACAGCAGATTCAATCTGAGGGAAATGCTGCCAAAAGAATGCACGCAGAGACAAACATTCTGCACAAAAACTACAGGATCCAGATTGACAAACATGACATTTTACAGAGATACATTTTGATACGTGGCCCCAATGTATTCCAATGCACAAGCAGGACTACGCTCTCTGGAAATTCAATAATATAATCATATGAAACAAAGGGCATAGAGCATTCTGGGTAGCTCTCCTACTTCAAGAGAATAGTGGGTGGAATGCTAAACCGTAGAGTCGACATCCGCTCTTTTTCCTGCATGAAAAATTCAAGCCTCTGTAAGATGAGACCTCATGACTGGGTCGCAAGATTCAAAAGACACTCTGACTGACTCAGGAGCACAAACAGATAAAATGTGCTCAAGATGATTTACATTACCCAGAGTTAGTGCAGTCATTTAAAACATACACTGCACAGAGTAACTTCTGTTTCTTGTACTTACAGGTAAAGGTTTGGCCACTCCTATTTGGACTTTGCCGAGTGTAGCCCCCTTTAGGGCTTGGACAGCATCCTCCAAACTGGCATCCTCCAGATTTGTGGCATTCACATACATGAGTCTGTCACCTGGCAACAACCTGCCATCCTGCTCTGCTACTCCATTAGGAACAAGAGAGCGGATCACTATCACTGTCTTGGTTGGATCCATTGGGTCCTATAAGAACATGAGCAAAGGTTAACAGGTAGATTTTCCTTGTTATGTCTATTTATATGAATGACTTTAAGAGTCAATGAAAGATAGGAGTCTCTATTTAAGTTTATTCATTTTCATACACCTTCCATGCTCCCACCTGGTAGTCCAAAATACTGAATCCCAATCCCCCTTCTCCCTTCTCCAGCTCAATATTTTGGACTTCTAGTTCCCACATGGCCAAAGCAGACGCCATTGCTTCCTCAGTCACATTATCTTGTGTCACAGCCACTGTGTTCACTTCTGTGTCGTCATTACCCAATACACCGCTCAGGTCAATTTGTTTCTGTAAAAGAAAAAGGAACAAATCTCAGTAAAAAAGTATGCCTTTCTCACTTTTACTCACATCCCATAGGTGGTTACCCCATAGCCATGTTTCTGGCTCAGGTTTCTGGCAGCAGATAAAAGGGAAATAGCTTTGGGATGGTGGAGCTTTAGTACAGTATCACAGATAAAGCTGAAGAGATGAAACCTATTTCCAAAGGGAAGTAGCTTTTGATGTCTCTTATCTTGTGCAAATACTCTTGGCTTCTGGGATATTAGAATAAGTGCTCTTAATAAACTTTCAGCCATCTTCCTTTTTACTCATGCATACGTCTCAATCCATCAGGATGACAATATGAGAGGCAATGCTTAAACTAATGTGATGCAAGGAAGCCAAAGGGAGGAGGACTTGAGGAATGTTATTCAATTCAAATATGTTGCTCATATGGAAGGTACAGCTCTTAAATGCATCATCTGCTAATGGATTTCATGAATAAAAGCCTTTAAATATTAGTTTAGATGGGAAAAGATTCAATTCAAGACACAGTTTAAAGCTTCAATTTTATACCAGTACAAAAGACGTACCTGAAACGCAGTGGACAAAGCCTCAGTTTCAGGTATGACAGCGTCCATGTCAGTCTGCAGAAGTGGAGCGGGCCTACAGCATGTCATGTACACACAGAGTGGCAGCTCCTTCAGGATTCTCACAACTTCTTTGTGTGATTCACCAATCAGCGATATACCATTGACCTATGAAATGAATTTAATAGTGTGACTTATCAGGGCAATGAAATGTTTACAGCCCTACATTGTCATGCCATTAATCAGTGGCTCAGTACCTCGAGCAGTTCATCTCCGCTGAACAGTTTTCCACAGCGGCCGACAGGTCCCTCAGGTAGCACAGACCGGATGTAATGGTGTCCACTGTTTACCTCTAAACTGATGCCCAAGCCACTGCTCTCACTAAACTTCTCCACCTGAGCCACCTGTCACACACAAACACAGAATTACATCTCATTTGACGCATAAAAGGAGGCTTGTATTTCTTCATAAAAATATCTTATTGCTTTATATGGTAGCTGACAACTCTAAATTGGTAGTGCTCAGAAACAAAATACCTAAGAAAACTTACAACAACTTCATTACTGGGTCCTAGAATCTCCAACCACTTCTTGATGAGTTCTTCTTCTTCAAATGGTGAAAGTTTTATTCCTTAAAGAAATACAGAAAAAAGACATAATCAATAAAGATTTGCAACCTGGAAGGCACACAGTGAATCATTAAATGCATAAATATCAGCCATAGTTTGAAATGTGTAGAAGAACATGAATATCAAAGAAACTCCTCTGTGTCTGTAATGAATGAATACTACAGATACATACATTCTTAGTGATTTGTCCTGGTGGTCTTGATACCAGTAGCCCTTATCTGTCAAATGCATGCCCACTATCTCTCACTGTTTATTTAAAGAAGGCTCCTAGGCTCGTACCTTGATTGTCTTCTGTTAGGTGATCCATGTGTCTGCTGACATCGGATCCTTCACTCTTTGTCTGCAGCTGCTTTTCATCTGAGGCGACTGTAAACACACAATGAGAGCTAAAGACAGACAGAAGCAAGCATTGACAAAGGCGGCTGACAAAGACGATGCACGCACAAAGCTGCGTTGGAAAAAAAAAGGACACCTTTCCTCCCGCAGCACAACATCATGAATCTCTGATAAAAATAAAAACATGCACTTTTTTAACCTTCATGGCTGCTTCTCTATAAGGCAGGTGCTTGTATATCAAATAAACCACTAGCAGAGTAACATAATCTTAAATGTATATGAGAATATCGCATAGTAATTTGTGATAGGCTTATGTTTTATTAACTGCCAACATGACACTCCAGTTTTCCTTACTTTAAATATCTCTGAACAACCTTTTCTGATCTTCATGCCAGAATGACTCTCTCATGCACTCATAGTCGGTAAACCACTGCTGGAGTTCCCTATTGCCACATCTAATTACAATTTAGCTCAATCAATCACTGCTGACACTAAATAACTTACGATGGTTGGTTTCTTGCCTCTCTAATAGCCTGGAGGTTCTGTCAGTACATCAGTGCATTTGGATCTTTCTGCCTTCTTCTCTGATATTAATATTGTAAAAAAGTAAAGAAAACATGCCTGTCATAGTCACACATTTCATGCAAGTCTTGTTTGGCTAAATTGCTTAAACCATGTATCTAATGTTGTGGAATAATAATACTTTTATCAGGCAGGAGAAAAACATTTTTTAAATTCATTTGTGGTGAAAAAAATGGAACAATCTCAAAAAGTGGGTGTTGGGTGGTGCTGTCTCTGAGCTGATAACAATTTCCTTTTTCCGTTCATTGCTACTTGAAATCCAACAGTTCAACCTGGCTGCCTCCAAGAATAAAAAAACATCTCAATTATTCAGGTAAAGTCTAGTTATTAACTTTACCAGGAGCAGTATTTTAAACAGACCAGAGCTTGTTCTTACATAACTTACACGGTGTTTTTATTGAGCCTTACCTTGAACAGCCTCTTCTGCATTTTGCCTCTCCAGCTCGAGTTCCCTCATGACTGTGGTGGTGGGGATAGTGGTAGTAGCAGGGGGCAGGATGGTGACACTGGGGGCCACAGCGGGGGGTATCTCTTCAGGCCTGAAGCCCCGGCGGATCAGCTTCAGGTGCACTGCCTGGCCCGTGTGCCTGAGCACTTCTACTGCCTGCTGATTGGTGTATCCCTGGATGTTTACACCATCCACCTGCAGGGGGCAACCATTTATGATCAGATGGATTTAAACTAGAGGTATATTGGCATGTTGGAAGTGTCACAAATTGTGTTATGATTGATATGATTGATTAATGGCAGCTGAATAACTATTAGTGCTACTAAAAGACTTAAGTGTTCATTATTGACTACGTTTATAGCGTAACAAGACATTTTATCTCATGTTCAATGATACATAGTTTAACTTTGATATGAATGTCTTCCTCTAATGAAATAAAAACTTAATTGCGCGGTATGTTAATCCAAGACACATTTATACTCAATAAAACACATTATAAACTAACCCTTTTTGAATTATTCAAAGGTATCATTTTTTAAAAATTTACTCCTGAATGAATAATGGGATGATTACAATAGATAATATAAAACATTCACTGCACATTGTTCCTCACAGAAGACAGGGAAATTAGTGAAAGCAACAAAGAGCATAATTAAGGTACTTACAGCTATAATCTGGTCTCCCACATGAATACGACCATCGTGATCTACGGCACTGTCTTTGGTTATGCTCTTGACAAATATGCCAGAAGGCTCTGAAATTAAATGCATATAAATAGAAACGTGTTTTATTAACATATAATTTTTACTTAATAATTAATGATAATAACAAAATACAGCACACCAATGTAAACATAGGTTGGATTGTACATCTGTTTTTGTAATTCCAAATCAACATTCATATTGGAAACACTTAGTGAGCATCTGCACCTGAATTTTTATCCCCAACATAGCCAGCAATAGTTATGCCTAGACCTTGGGCATTCTTTGTAAGGCTCACATCAAAAGCTTCTGTCTCCTCTTCCTCATAGCCCTGGGAAAAAAAATATCATTAATATATCAAATGCTAGTAACAGAGGAAAAGTCAAGGCCTTATTGTAATAGAAATTGTAACTAGAAGTCACTAATCTGTGGGATTCACAAGTCATTGAAATACATTTGAATAGACCCGATTGGAACAAAGGAAGAGCAGTGAGAGGAAGTGCAGGTAACTTGTTAAAAGCATTTATTTAGATCACTGCCTTTGAAAATCACCACTAACATTAACACTTGTACCTGTTGCTCGTTGACAGTGGGGAGTACAACAGGCATGACAGCAGAAACAGAGGGGCTCTCTTCTACGGGACCTCTGGTGACAACCAGCTTCACCCTGTTACCACACTGCCTCAGGACCTGCGCCACCTGTTCACTGCCCATGCCATACAGGTCAGTGTCTCCAATTCGCAGAATGTGATCCCCGCTGCGCAGGCGTCCATCCTATAATCAAAAAATATGTAGCCTTGTTATATGAATTTGTTTATTTGGATTGAATACTGTAGCTTGATGTTTACCACTATCATCTACTATTAAACAGAACAACATCCAAACATTTACCTGGTCAGCTATGCCTCCAGGAAGGATTGTTTTAACAATAACTCCAGTAGTCTTTCCTCCAACTATACCAAAGCCAAGGCCAGTACCATCATTGACCAGCTCGATGGTCTCTACATGCTGCAGCTGTAAGAAAACAGAAACAAAAGGGCTAATTAGTTCTGTCATGTAATGCTTTTGAAAAGGAGCAGACCAAACCCTGCAGTGTCAGCTTATCTTCTCTCACATACATCCTCCCGCTAGAGTCAGCCATAAATGTGGTTATAATACCTTTAGGTTATAATCTATGCACATATATAAACAAAGTGGAGGATGTGAAACTTTGTGCACTGTTGGCACATGTTTAGTAATACCGCGCTTGACTTGGCAGACAGTGTACTGGCGGAAGAGGGTGTGCGGGATACCACAGGACTAGTCAGCCTAGGTATTGGTCCTCTAGCCACTGTTAGCTGCACCCTCTCAGAAGCACTCTGCAGGATCCCTATGGCCTGCTGGTGGGTGACAGTCTGGTCCAAAGGCTGACCATTAATGGCCAAGATCTGGTCAGCTTCTTTGAGTTTCCCATCACTGCATGAAGCCAAACATAGAAAAACAGCGTACTGCAATGATCACAGTTCGGAAGGCAGTTTTCTGGCTGAAGTTTAAATGATGTGTTGACACATACCAGTGGGCCACACTTCCTGGTTGAATTTCCTGAATAAAAATCCCAAGTTCTCCACGGTTTTCGCTCTTCAGGCCCACCACACTAAAACCGAGACCTCCTGACACTGGCTTCTGTAGCTCCACATGTGCTACGTAGCGCCCCTGCATCATACACACGCACATACTTTTACTCTTTGGCCTCTTGCTTCTACAGTATAGCATCAAAGCTACAGGCAAGCCTTAGAAGTCTATTTGATGTGCCTCAAGAGAAAACAGCACCATGTGCAGTCGGCAGTTCTTGTCTTTTTTGCTTTAAGTAAGTAAGTTAAGTAAACTCCACTCAAGGTGATCTCTATATTAAACATCAGAGGGCCAACATTAGCCAAAGTTATTACGCTGACTTTAAAGTAAAAATCAGTAAACACACCACTTTCTTGTTGATAATACCTGTGCCATGGAGTGAATGATGTGTTCAAACTCTTCTGAAGTCTTGCCATTGATGTGTGAGGAGATATCTGGAAAGATGTGACCTCCACCGGATTGGACTGCTGTGACATGATCACTGAAGTCACTCCCTCTTGTAGCTGGGACATTTCCCTAAAGTCATAAGGAAAAAGGCATTAGAGAGTCAAGATTTTTTTTCTACAGATGAAAATACCAATAAGAAACTCTCCAAACTCCATGTTAAAATGTCTAATCTCAGGCTTTTAGCTTCCTAATCATAAAGTACTACTAACTAAAATGTTAACTTTTAGCTATAGTCACAAAAATACTTCTTAGTTAGAACAATTTCTGAGAAACCAGATAGGATGCTATCCAACCCTGATTAGCTAGATCGATGGCAGCCTAATCCTTCAGAGATAATGGCTCTTAGCTGATGTTCCAACAATCACAAGGCTCCAAATACACAATATTTCTATCGTAGTGGGAGGAAAGCATCACCGGCCATCTGGATGCACTAATTTACTCAGGGTTTAATTGGTTCACTGACTTTAGTTATGTGACAGATGAATTACATGAATGTGAAAAGTACATAAAACATTTTTTTCTGATTTCATTAGCCAAAGGCTGCAATGTTTATGGCTGCCTGAATTGGATTTAAAAGGACAACCCTAATGCCCTGCTATAATTTCATAAACACTCCATTTGGCATATGGCATTACTAAAACTGTCCTTGTGAAGTTGCGTTAGGAGGTTGACAGTATAAGTTTGACAGCTTTAAAAATGTCTGTAAATTGCACTATCCAAAATTACATAGTGAAAATTAGTCCCGACACACCCTACTTAATTTGACAGGACACATTAGTGCTGCATGCTGCAAACAAAACCCTATGAGTCAGGCTAACTTAGCGTAGCATGCTGCTAAGTTGCTGTCCTCATGCATGAGCTTTGTTAGCTGGGGCCTGGCTAAGAGGATTAAAGTTCCAGTGTGGTTCTTGCACATTTAAGAAATTGTTTCTGCCCCACTTCACACTGCTGAAGCGGCCTCTTTCTCATTGGAGAGTAGGTCTCGTCACCATAGAAACACAGGGTGCACAAGGCCTAACTAGCTGAGCCAGAAGACAGGCCGTGTGTTTCTGTGTCTGGCCCGTGTCTGACAACAGGACCCAAAACATAGCCTCTCTCCAAATTGGTTGTGCTTAATACAGGGACCATTTGGATGCTCTATAAAGTAGCTAATAGATTAAGTTCATGACATTTCTATTAAAACCAGAAGAGTTCATTGAACAGTTGGGTAATATATTTTTGCTAAGTAAAACAAACATGCACTAGAATGTACCTCTCTGAAATGAGCTTAATAACCAGCACACAAAAATGCAGCCCTTTATAATCTAAATTCCACTGGGGCTAAAGAGTCTTAGCATCCCTCCCTCCCACAGCATACCTTACATAGTTTCATTGCAATTTCTCAAACACACTCTGGCCCCTTTCCACCATGACTTAAGAGCACTTTCCTTCCACTCAAATCCTCTACTCTCAATGGAAAGGAAAGAGAAAAAACTGACATAGACCAACTATCAATGCTCATAGAGCCATTTTATAGCAGGGCAGTGTGTACTGTGACAGCAATTGGACCATAGCCGAAACACTACAGCGGATTGAAACTGTGGCTGTGTGTATCAACATAATCAGAAAAAAAGAATCAAAGGGGTCCCAAAGGAAGTAGAAAAGTTAAAGACAGACAGCCCTAGTCCACTATACTGACATCTATCCTGACTTGAATGATGCTGCAGATTTATGATTCTACTGACATTAATAATAGAATGCAGTGGGACCTATATTTATTGTTTTATTGATCTACCAACAATAAATAATCTTCAGAACTGAAATAACTAGAACAAACACACTACATTACTTCTTTAGCTACTTCTTTAGTTCCTGCCACAATTTAAAATTCTCTTCTTGGTTTACTACAGTACATCTCAGACATGCTGTCAGTTTACTATTTCTCTCTGCTCATAAGAAAAAAAATTGCCATGTGCCCTGGGCATCCTCAAAGTCTGCTAAGATGCTTTCAGTGTTCATGCACCTATAGAAAAGAGGAGTTTGCCTGCTGGCTTCAAACCTACTCCAATACTGTGTTCTCAAACCAAAACTTTATTATGTATTTTCTGTAAGTTTTATCTGCATTATGTGCTAGCATAAGTCTATTCAAAGAACATGATCATTTTGCAAATTCAGTATTTGTATTCAACACTATCATTATAAATTGAAATACCAGCAATCACTAGTGTTGTCTCCTAAATGTCAAATGAAACACGCTCAAAATGACTTGTGTGATTAGTCTTGTTTACCTGTTCTTTGAGATGTTGGACAGACTTCTGTAAGGCCAGGATCTGGTGGAAGAGAGGGCTTTGGAGCACCGATTTGAGCAGGCTGAGCTTCTCTTCGGTGGGCACCTCCCCCCGCTCTTTGAGTTTGGCCTGGAGACGCTCCACCGCCTGCAAGGCACGCTGTGTATCTGTAAGCCGTCACATATTTCAGTGACAGCGCCCGGCAGATTGAAGTAGCAGTGGATGCAGGGGGGAGAGATAGAAGTGAAGAGAGATGATGACAGATCAGTGCATAGGCAAGAAGAGAAAAATGTGAATTGATGTTTTGACTGTTTGTAATTTATTAATTTATAGGCTTATGTACTTTTTCATAGGTTTTCAGAGGCTAATCCTTTGTACAAAAACATATAGGTTTTTATGTTTAACAAAGATATGTGTGTAAATGACAGAGAAACACAGTAAAGCACACCAGACATTACAACCTGTAGGCTTAGGTAAGGCCGACTGGTGCTCAACAGACCTTACTATATTGAAATCACATAGCTTCAGGTTTTCAACAGCAAAATAATAAAAAAAACAAACTCCAATGCACTTTCGGAATAGCAATGGCCTTCTTTTTCTCTCTACGGTTGGCGGTTGACCACATAGGAGCTCAAAATAGGTAATAGCAAAAACACATAAAAGAAGAGGGTCTGTCTTGGCTTGCTTGCTGGACCCTGC
Source organism: Rhyacichthys aspro (assembly GCA_036850595.1). Lineage (NCBI taxonomy): Eukaryota > Metazoa > Chordata > Actinopteri > Gobiiformes > Rhyacichthyidae > Rhyacichthys > Rhyacichthys aspro. The sequence continues at coordinate 7,288,390 of CM072165.1, forward strand.
ATAAGCCCCACAATCGTAGAACTCCGGGGTGGCTTGTTAGTTAGGATGGGCCAACCCAGCATCATCTGGACAAAAATGAAGCAATTTTCAAAACTCACCAGCTGTGACTAACACCTAATAGGGCGTGCACAGGGTCCAAAGCATTTTTTTTTTAATTTTTCCGCTGACAAGTGCTGTTTGAACAAAGGTTGTAAACAAGCCAATAGCACTCGAGCCTTAACAGAGTCCTCTCCCAGTTGGCCACCAGTTAAGTAAACCATATCAACTCCCACCAAAATATGTGTCTGATGAAGGAAGCAGCACTTCATTTAACTTAAAAACATTTTCATTGCCAAAAATGTGAATGGAAATTTTTTAATCCCTTATCCACATTCTACCATATTTGCAGTTTTTATGGTTGCTCAACAATCCAGCCTTAAGAATGACCACGGTTTGCAGTTTCAAAGAAATAATCAGGAAGGAGCTATTTGGCTCTGCTGCACGACGGTTGAACAAATAGATCTCTATTGGGGACAAACAAACAATCAAATATATGGCAATATGATCAGATATGGCAACACTGGCAGCCCACAAGCCTTGAACTGAATCCAGGGCCTCTTACACTGGCTGAGGCTCACAGCAGGTGCCAAATATGGATCCAGAGCCAGCAAAGATGGATATCCAACTGGCAAGATAAAACCTCTAGCCAGAAAACTGATTTATTCCAAAAATTAACAATAAAATACAAAAAGGCACAGCATGTGTTTGTGTTTTGTGATGTGTATCATAGCAATAGCATAGGACAGACGACTAAAAATGCAAACAAAGGTTCTAGTAAATTTACCTTTATGATTATGAGTAAGTTCCTGGCTGGTAACATCACTTACCTATTGTTTCGATCATTTTCACAATCCCAGCTCAATATGTTTTCTCCCCATGAATGAAAATCTCCTCCTCTGTTTCAAGGCCTGCAAAGTAAGTACAAGTTTTCAGATACAAATATTCCCTTGAAAAATAGCACACAAGGAACAATCTGTTATACATCCAGGGCATATTTATCACATGAAAATACCTGACAGTGAAATACTAGGGAAAGGGTAATGCTGGACTGAAAACTGCTGACCTAGCCTTTGTACCCATGTGTTTCTAACTCGTTTGTTCAATTATAACTCCTATTTTTGAATATACCTTTTCTCATTTACCAACTCCAAACACATACATCCTTTTAGCAGCTAACATAACGTTCTATTTGTGTCTTTAATGTTTGGCAATGCATTTATTAACTACATGAGACTGTCAACTCCCACCTCAGGAATGCCACAAATGTTATAAACATGGCATGACTCAGACTCAACGAGGATTGGTAGGTAAATTAAATCTTATATAGGCATTCAGACTCTCAGAATAGCTAATCCACAACAACATCTATAAATTAGCAAGCCTTCCCACTTTCCTGTTGAGTGTTCAGCTAATTAGAGTCGCAGGTGTGTTATTCTGAGGACAGGTGTCATCATCAGACTACTTTAGTTGAAATAATAATCACTTCCAGGCTATCTGTGGGAATTCTGCAATAAATGTAAGTAATATCATTTATTTTTTATGTTATTACATTTTTTTATAAGATAAAAACCTTTTTGTGAAAACCAACCTGGGCAAGAACAAAAATTAAATTAAAACAAATCTAGGACATGATAAACTAAAATAGACTGTACATATGCAAATTCAACACTGTGCTAAAAAGTAACTTAAATGCATATGTGCAATAAATATAAATATGAATAAATAGTTTAAAAAAAAGAGTCAATTGCAGATTGTATGACAGGTTATGCTCTAATTAAACAGTGTTGTATAAAATTTAAGTGCATTAGTTATAAGCCAGCTAACTACAAACAAGGCATAGATAAACATGCTTTAAGCTAGCTACAAATTTCGTTTTTAAACCTCCACAAGCTAACAATAATTCACAAAAACACTGAAAAGCAAAGTTAAGCGAATCTAGCCAATAACCAACAACAAATTATGTTTTAAAACGTCGACTGTAGTCCATCTTAAATTACTTTTGTATTAATAACCCATTAATTACCCGAGTGTTAACTGTATGCTAAATGCAGGCTAGTTCGCTTTTGTTTTGAATATAGTCGCCGCAGCGCTCGGGACAATCCGCTTTTCTCAACTCCTCCTCCGCCGTCTCCCCCATCTCAATTATGTAGCAAGAAGCAACAGGCTGTCGACGAGAAGTTCAGACATTATCACGGGTTTGACACACAAAACACCCCACTTTTCCACTTGACATGACTCCGCACTTTAATAACAACGACTTTTAGGATTCTTTAACATATAAAATCCGCCCTGTAATCGCGAACGGGACCTCGCGCGATAGCAAGCGTCTCAGGATATTCTCATCCCATTAGCATCGTATCAGATTCACAAAGTCGACTCTTTTAAAAGATTAAGACAGTTTGACTCGAGCGAAACGCGTCCAAACACATTTCCCCGTGCTAAAGTGCGATAACAACTTACATGAGCGTGTTTTTTTGAGTTTCTCGGCCACCAGCGGGAATCCCTGTGTCTGTCTGTTGCTCTGCGGCTAGCGGCTCACTGACCGGGGCTTAAACATGGGGCGTCGCGTAACTCGAGCCTCTCTGTGGACATTTTAACAGATAGCGGTGCTGCTCACGGTGGACCCGGGGCTGAAGCGCCGCTTGCTGGCTGACCTGACACTAGACCTGGCATCAGAGGCCCCAACACGGTTATGAAGACAACTTTTGGTAACAATTACACCAAATCATGCAGGATCCTAGGTTATTTTGCAGCACAAATTGAGCGCATAGCAATAGAAAGTAATGGATTTATATTGGAAGGTGCATGCTGCAACAAAAAGTGCTTTCATCCACTTTCCATTGATATTAAACTAAGAGAAAAATATGCAATTTACTGTCTGATAGCCATTGTCTGGTAGGTATTAAGTATACAGAGATGTAAGGGGTAAATTGAGCCATTTTTGCTCAATTGGTCTAACATAAGGCAGCTGTACAATAAAATATCTACACATATTAAAGATGCTTCTGATCAGATTAAAATATTAAAATTGATTTCTGACATAAGTTTTGAAAAATCTGGGCTCTCAAAAAAATGTGGCTCAACTTGCCCCAAGTAAGGGGAAAGTTGCACCATCCAATTAAAATCCCAGAATGTAGCTTTTAAAAATGTTTTCAAATGTAAAAGAATATTTAATAATATAATTTTGAAAAGAAAATGTCAAAACAAGCAATAGTTACTTTTGACCAATGGCCCTTCTTTGTTTCAATATTTATTATTTATATATTTATTTATTATTATATATGATTTTGGAATAAAATATGTAAGGAAACAACTGAAACCATGAAAGTCATCATTCTCTTCACTCTTTTATGCAGCCATAATTATCCCATAATGTAGAACACCGCGTCTCCTGGTCATAATGATGGAAAATTTGGAAGATTTCTCCCAATCCAACTAAAACTGCCATGTGCTAAACTAAAATGGTACATATTATAGTGAAAAGCCTAAAAAATTCATTTCAGTTCCTTATGGTTCCTCAGGTTGAACTCATGGCTCAACTTACCCCACCTCATGTGGCTCACTTTACCACACAGCCACCATTTTGGATGAAACAAGTTAACTTAATTATTCAGGATAATATTTAACTATTTCCATGGTTTTATAGCCTGATAAATCACCACAAGTTTAGATCTGGAAAATTTGCCTTAATGTAAACACCAATATGCTGCAATTATATCTTTAGTTGAAAAAAACTTCAACTTAAACTTCATTTTAGGCTGAGCTGCAAAAAATCCAACATAAGTGCATCCATCCATATTAAACTAAGAGTAAGAATATCCTATTATTTATCGTCTGGTTGCCAAAAATCTCAAATTACACTAATGTGACCTTTCATTATAGCACATCCTCAGCAATACTGGTTCAAAAGACAATCACGACACCCGACTTTCCATATAAAATGTAACTTTATAGATAATGTTATTGTTCTAGCATGTCACGTTCTGTACAGATGGAACCTGTGTGTGGGCTGCGGGATGAGATATCAGTAGGCGACTCCGGTATAGAGTGGAAACAGTACGCTCCCACACCCTCGCAAGTACACGTCATGGCTGTGTATTGTAACTTCAGTGTGATATGACATTTGTATCAGAGAAGTTTTTGTCCTTTCAAGTGAATTTGTGCAGTGTTTGTTAAAATGAGTTGAAAACAAATGAGCACAATGCTGTCTAAATGCTAAACTAGCCCCGCATCCTTAACATCAGCAGCCTACGCATTAGTTCTAGTCTAAGTCCTCTTTATTGGCATCTACCACTTTGCAATTGTGCCTCCAAACTTTTTTAAAAAAGAGCTAGGTCACTCTTAAAGGAAGTCATTTGAACAAAGGACAGACTGATACAAGGCACATTGAGGCAGCTGATACCGACTAAATCCCCACACCATTTATATCTTTACTTCTCTCTCACTCCCTTATCCGCCCAGTAGCACTCCTCTTGCTCTGACAATAAGCCACTTTTATGTGGGAGGTCTGACTCAGCCAAATGCTGGAAGAGACAAGAGACTGAGACAAGAAAGAATAGAATAAAAACATTTCAGCAGGCAATACATGGTTTCGGCATATTGTATTTTTATACCAAGTGATCACAGGCCTTCAGGAGAGGTCATTGTTGAGATGTCTTACACTGCAAATGACCCAATGTATCTTTAAGCACCATATTCACTGTTTTTTTTTTTCCTCTTCTGTAGTTTATCAGGATTTGTGGAGTTATATCTGTGCCTTTGTTTAATATACAAATCTTTGCTCGTGTTGTGTCCTCTTTATTCCATTTAAATGACAGGCTGTACTTTGCCTCAGTTATCATTTTTGACCTCCTTCAAATCAGCATGCCCAGTGGAAATGATAGAGAAATTAAATCTTTTTCCCTAGGCATATAATAAATGCAAATGCTCTGAAATACCCATGTATAGGACTTGGCGGCAAAAGATTTTTGGGAATAAATATCAGTCAGTTTCTGTTTACCTCAGTCAACTCGTTTAAACATTTCCAGTAATAATAGTGTTGCATATTGGCAAATTGTTTGGTCTTGGGAAGGCAAAAGCTCTGTGCCTGTTAATGAAAGCCATTAACATGCTGTGCAGTATGACTGTTGTCTGTTGTGTTTAGTGTTTTGATTAGGTTTGCGGACCACCTCCTAGATCCATTTATCCATCCCACAATTTGTTAAAAAGAGGCTACTGAGAACATCTTCATCGTATAAACATGTTACAATATCTTTGCAACAGATAATTAAAATGGCAAAAAGCGCAAATTACTTTTGAAGACATTTAACATCTACATTATCCTAGAAAGTGGAAAATTTTCAATTGACTGACACTTAAAATAACATCCTTTCTCCTGGCACATTCTGCTGATGCTAAGGCAGTTCTAGATGATGTGTCTGTGCTCTTTAGGTCAGAAGTCACAGTCTTGTTTAAGAGTTGAATCCCAGGCCTTGTACCAGTCCACACTAATCGATAAAATGTAAAGCCATCTAACTGCTACCTCAGTGTTATTCTAGATGCTTGAAGGAAAAAGACTGAATCTAAATGGTGGGTCAGAAAAGGGGTCACAGGGTCAACAAAATCCACTATACTGCCTACCAACATTCCTGCTCGTGTACTCAAGATACAGTAAAAATGTAAATGTAGGGTACATCCAATCATCTTAATACATGTAAAAAGATAAGTATAAAATTGTTGAAACTGAAATCAGCTGTTAAAAATCCATTTGAATGGATAAAATGGTGCCAAAAACTTCCACAGACATTTCCCTTTTCCACTGCCTCCTATTCTGCATCTCACCGAAAAGAACATTTTTGAGGAAGGCCACTCTAATAGTGTCATATAAATGTTAATTTTGGCTCTAAACTTTGAAAGTTCGATAAGAAGGAGGTGTGGTTAGAGCGAATGTGATTAGATTCAATTGCATTTAATGAGAGCGACTTGGCAGCTGGTGCCAGCTCTTGCTATAGGTCGCTGATTGCCAGCCTGGTGTGGTGGCTTATTACCAACAATTTATTGCCTCCATTTTCCTTTCAAGTTCTTGTAATGTTACACTCAAGAGGAAATTACAGGCTGCATCACTTGAAAGAGCTTTGAGAGCGGTTAACCTACCCATGTCTCCCAGATACCTGACCCCGGTGTGTATCTGACAGCTAAAATGATTGCCCTAACAAAAAATTTTGAACAATGTGGACTGCTTACTGTTTCATTTTGTGGCACTCTGAATGCTCTGAAAGTCGAGGGCTTTTAAATGTGCGTCCATTCACGGAGGGCATGAGCAGTATTGCTGATAATAACAGTGTTTCATTGGTTGCCATAGTAGTGGGATTTCTTTCATGGTTTATATATAGGTTTTTACATTCACAGCCATCTTATAACATTTCCTTCAACCCTTTTGTCTCAAAAGGAAACGTGATAGGAAACGAGAGCTTACATTTTCTCATCTGCAAAAAGTTCATTTAAACCTGCTTTGACAACATTTTTCACACAAAACTTTTAAGTGTTGTAACTGTTGGAGAGTGTCATGGACTCCTGTCATGAGGATAAATTACACAGCAGTGTTTATGAAACGTATTTTAATTGGTGAACAAGTGGCTGTGCTGCTGAATGTGTGACAAAGAGTCAGAGTGAAAAACAGAGTAACTTGTCAAGATTTTTTGCAAGAGGCGTCTGCATGTTGACTGCTCCAGTTTACAGCCAAGACAAATAAGGACACAATGGTTCATGCAATAGTGTACCAACCTCTACGTCAGAATATTAGGCAGAAACACTTTAAATGTGTAAAATGTATATGACTGGAAGCGCATAATTGTGCTGTAATTCATGCTATACTAATATCCCTGATACCATTTCAGGAGGTCATATGATCGTCTGTTAAACATTGATTGGTGTAGTTTTAATAGGTTACTCAATTGACTTTTCTTGAGCCTCAGTTCATTAAAGGGACATGATTGGATTACAGGTCTGGCCTTGTTGAGACAGTTCCCATTCCATTCCCATACTGGGCTTTTTTACCACGCTCTTTTCTTTCCAAAGACATTCACTGTTTCCCAACACTGTAGAATACACTAATAATAGAAAGTATTTAATGTCTTTGTATAGGCTGCAGATGCTCAGGATAACGTATCAGAGCTGCAGAAACAGTAGTAGCACTGGTTCTTGAGCTTTCCAGTGATCTTATTTCAAAGTCAAATGTCTGGAAATCCACCCGACCAATGAGAACGGGGAAACAGAAGAAGTAGGACATGTATCTGACTTTGTGTTTGTTTGAATTCCCACAGATTTGATCTCCTTTTCCCGTGTCACCTAAAGCCTTAAATAGCATGAAAAGTAGTAGTACATGAGGTAACTTTTCAAAATAAAACTTTTTTCGGGGGGTTGTTGTGTGAACAAGTTCTGAAACTCAGGAATGTGGGTTGAAGAGTTCTGTTTTTAGCACAAAGTTTTCTCCCTCTTTGTGTTGTGTTTGTGTATGTGCCCCGGTGTTGTTTCGCTGCAGTGATTCTTGGTGGTCTAAACACAGCACAGATCAAACCCAGCTCCTCAGAAGGACAGAGTTATTAATAGAGCTCTCATCTTCTCTTTTAGTGGCCATCACAGAGTAAAAGTCAAGTGCAGGATGCACTCGCCACCTGGTATTTTTCCTTCTTTAGTGAGCTCGAAGGAAATGTATAGATGCATTCAGCTCCAGATTGTTGAGGAGAGACATAGGAGTGGAACCTCCATTATGTGTGGATTGATTGATTGATTTATCAGGGAAACCTTGAATATTCTGCCTTCAAGAGTAGTACACTTGACACAAATAAGAAGCTATGAAGAAAAAATGCAATAGTTTGTAGTCTGTACACATTCCCATAACACACACACACTGACTGGAGACTCCCGGCTCGCCAGCAGACCCTAGAGTCATCATCGATCCAGGTTTTAATTTTCCTTTATTGAATTATACATGCGTTTTTAAAGTCTGTGTCAAAATCATTATAGCTCCATTCATTACGGGATGGATTAATCTGAAGTGGATGGCTGCCGATATTCTGAAAAGGAGATTGTTGTCCTTCATTAAGGGCTGTTTGTGCTAATGTCTTAGTCAGCATCACGAGTGGGAGTTAAACAAGAAACTTCTACCTAAAGACACGACACAACCACAGGCATTGTTTTAACGGCCTTTCGTAACCTTAATTGTGACTTCTGAGATCTCAACAACAACAGACTGATAAAGTTTCTGACTGCAAGTGTTGGATAACGATGCTCCAGTGGGTGTAAGAAGCGTAGGGGTGTCATGAAGGTTGTTACTGCTGATGTAATCTTAGGTGGAGGCAAGCGTGTCGTGCCCACTGACTGTGAGTAGTCATGTGCACACACACACACCCTTCTAAGTCTGACACGACGCATTTATTAAAGCGAGACATGACGGTGCCAAAAGTTAGCTTCAAGGACAGACGCCAAATTGAAATTTTCTGCCCAACAAGAAAGAATAAAGATGATGGCTTGTTAAAAGAACCTCTACTTCTGAATTTCACTAAACCTTGGCCAGAAAGTAATTAAAATATCCGTTTTCAGGAGGCACTCATCAACATTGTGTTTTGTCATGTCGTTTGAAAGTCTTTTTAGTTTCTAGCTTTACACGATCTGGAGAGGACCTCATCAGTAATGGAATGGTTGGGGCATGGAAAAATGTAACAGAGGCCGTAAGAAAAAAGTCATCAAAAAAGACAAATGCAGTTCAGTATTATAAAACAGCTCCCGTGCTTTAATTCTCGATCTCATTCACTACAGTCAATACATTCTCATGCTTTCACTCAGGCAGCAGCAGAAGAGGGTCTGGCTGTCTAAGAACACAAAGCGCCGCCGCATGTGTAAGTGTCAGCACTGTGCAGATGATAATTCCTGCGTTTGCTCGAGTGGATAAAGAGAGAAAAGCGTCGACATTATTGGATTCATTTTGCACAACGACTGTCCCCATAAGCCCCACATTTCCCGAACAGCTTTGTGTTTGGCAAGAGTTTGAAACAACAGCACGCCGAGTGGCTCTACAGAGGTGTTTTTACTGCTGTGCGTTCCTTTATGGTGTTCGGTTATTACTTCGACTCAGGTGCTTAACTCCCTGTATTTAGCAAATCCATTGTTGGCAGATGGAAATTTTGCATTAGGATGTTACGTACACAATTATGAGCAGTGCAACAGAACAGGCAAGCTCTAAAATGGGTCTGTCATTACACAAACAGCTCGGCTTATGCTAATTATGCTACTTGTCCACTTAATTATACTGTATTTATCTATTAATATTGCACAGTGGTACCTTGTGACATATAGATTTTTCACCTCATGCACTGCTTTTGCAAATAAGTAAGGCAGAAGTTTCCCCAAGTTCCCTGAAGGGCTGCTATGTTTTCTGTTTCCAAATGTCTCCAATGTGCTTAAATAATTATTGGAACAAAGCCATCTGTTTGGTATTTCATCGTAATAAATTTCTCAATGTTTGTTGCATCATGGTTTGTCTGTGTGGGAGATTAATACAGTTTAGTGAAAAAACAAAACCAAACTTCAGCTCCAATAATGAACCCAGAGTAATTTTGTTGTGGAAAGTAAATGTGCTTTATCTGGTAAATACAAATAGCGGATGTGGTCTATTATCTTGAGAATATATAGTAGAGCATATGTCTGAAAGAACAAGAATCTGTTTGAAGGCACTTTATCTAATACATCTTGTGGGAATGTTTTATTTTTGTTTTTGACTGCCGGCTGTGTAACCTCTTTTTTTTTCTTTTTAACCTGTATTCATAAGAGTTTTATGCTTACTTTTCAATTACATTTGCTGTTTTATGCAGCTGTCACTTCTTTGTCCTGTCTCCAAACAAAGTGGTGTTTGTGATAATGTGTTTTTCTTTTTCCTGAACTTGACTAGTTTGTCAGTGGAATAAGTGCAACACTGTTTACCATAGTGAAGGTAAAACTGAAAGAGATCTGAAGCTGTAATTGTCTCTAATATACATGTAACATTCATGGTGCAGAGGGATAAAACTGCTTTGTCAAAATGTCAAAATGTGCTTTACTCGCCTTGTATCACCAGAGAAATCAATTGAATATTATTTGTTACTGATGTTACATTATTATGAAATTGATTCTTTGAGTGGCATATGTCACTTTTAGACGCAGACTTTAAATGACCAGCAAAGACCACCAGAGGCTTGGTGTAGTTTGTTTGTAAGTACAGACAAACAAGCACCATAATTATGAATTTATCATTAAGGCATTTTAGCATTAGCAATTTAGTACACAGCAGTGGTCTTCTGGTCAAAGAGAAAGTGTTAGAGGAGTTATTTGAGGTTATTAAGGTTCTGCAGTAGCTCCAGGCCAGCAGATTTATATAAAAAAACATCCAGTGAAGGCTTTTTGAGAATGTGGCCAGCATAGCAATATACCACCTTCCTTGAGTGAATGCACTTCTCTGATTTATTGCATTCAGACATTTAAAATTAAGCACATGAGAAGTGTGTTCCTTGCTGCTCATCAAGTAAACCCCAACATAATGGATTAAAGAGAAATCTTCTTGAAATTTTGAAAACTCGTGGTTTCTTGAGAGAGCAGTGGGTCTGACATGAATATTGCAGTGAAATGCGCACAGACAGAATGTAATATAACATAGGTCTCTTTGCCAGCCTGGGGCGAGATGCACAGTGAGTGTCTAGTGAGCTCTTGGTTTTTGTCGTATGTTGTATATTGTGGCAGCTAGGTGGAGCCCGAGTACACGCTGACAACGGCAGTCCACATCCGAGTTTTTCCTCTCACCTTTCACTGGCTCTCAGAACCTACCATACAAGCAGCCAGTGCGCTCAATTGGCTTGTCACAGCCGCACACTGCCCAGTTTCTGGACACTTTTTCTTCTTGTAGAGCGTTTTCTCCCAAGATTTCCACCTTTGAGAAATCTTATCTCACGGATATCCCTAACGCGTTTGTTTACGCGTCCAAAAGGAGAGTTCGTAAAGCAGCTTTATGGGACGAGATGTAGTCACCGCACAGAAGGACGCCTGTGTCGTAAAGGGATGTAAAGGGACAGTGTGCGTTGGATACAAACGCGAAAGAAAGCCGGCGAAATCATTTCCAGCACGAGTCAGGATTGTGTGAACACGCAGCACGTAAACTGGAGGCGATTTGACGAGGATTTTTTTGAACTGTTTTGGAAATCTGTCTCTGGTTTTCACTCAACGGACATTTCTGAGAGGAATGACCACCTCCACCTTTTGAATGGAAGGACGTGAGCTTTACCCTCTTTTGAAGCAGTAGTGTCATTTCCAAACCCGGGTAAGTGTGGTACATGTGTTTGCGCACATTCACATCTATCTGCAGCTCCAGTGCCACACAATAATAAAGCCTTTTATTAATCCCTGCAGCGGCGTGGTGTTGTGCTCTCCGCCTGTAATGTCTTGGCATGCACAAACACTCCACTGTTTAATTACTTGAAGCGTTCAATCGACGCGTTCAGGTGCAATCAGCGCTGATCACCAACGCGTAATATTGATAACCAATGTGAAAATTTCAATTTCCTGTTTGGACTAATTAACCCGTTCATTAAGAGGGGCTGGATAATGGTTTAATGTTCTGGAGCTCAGAGGAAGGTCTTGTCCAATTGGGAACAGTGAAATAATGAGTAAAGTCAAAGTAAAATTAAGTGTATTATTGAAGTTTTAATCTTGAACATTCAGTCCTTTTTTAATCATCTATAATAACCATAGCTGCGTGTCCTTAAGAGTCAGAGAGTGTATTAATGTGCGGAGGCCTGTGCTGCAAATCCTTATAAGAAAGGCTTGTATAATGTTGTATAAGGCTTTGTTTTGTGCCACGGAACCAGTTTCACCAGCGCCGTAAATGCCATGATTTTCTGCTGATAGGAAGAATGTAGTAAAGATGAGAGAGACATGGAGTCCACTGTGTGGTGTCCTGAGTCCAGGGGCCACTGATGTGACTGCTTTGATGTGAGGACAGCACACTGTCTTTCAACTTGAAAATAAAAGAGGAAAAAGGAAACTAAGCCCCATCGCTTTGAATGTGGGCTGCCTCTCATCCTCGTTTAAAGATGTCCTTCATTTTATTGCCGTTTGCAGTCAGACTTTTTAAAAATCTGTTCCAAATATTTCTGAGGTGGTGTCTCACCCTCATAGCTGCATTCACAATCTGCATTTCTCACATACAAAGATATACCCAAACTCACAGTAAAACCTTGACTTCCAGCTACTCTGCTAAACTCCAGGGGACATTTGATGCTTTCTGACTAAACGCTTTTGTCGACCTGCGCTTTGTTTGCTTCTCTCTCATCCATTTTGATTGAGCTCCTTGTGGAATATAATCTAGGTTAGGCTAGCATCTGGTGTAATACCTGATGGGACAGTGCTTTATGGAAATGAAATAATTGTTCTTTTTTTGTTGTTGCCTCTGTAAAGCCGTGCAGGGCATTGTAGAGAGCTTGAAACAGACGCGACACAAGAAACTTCAGAGCAGACAAATGATACAGACAGTGACTTAACGTAATGGTTTTAATAATTGAAAAAACATTATGAGATTTACTTTAGTGGTAAATTCTGCAGGTATTCTTATGGGTTTCACAGTAAAACTACTCTTGGAGATTTAAATATTGGTGAATGGTTTCTTCTCTAATCAAAACTGTCTGTGTTGTTCCCAGAAAGTCATTTTCAGTGGGTCGATCTAAATGTTCCAATCAGTTGTTTGTTGTAATTGCTGTTTCCTTCATTTGTATTATATTAACAGACTTTGTGTAATTTAGTGTCCTCAATGGGATGTTTTGTCTGGAAGTGTTTTTGTTTTTTTCCTTAGATTTAATTGAACTTGTGTTTTGTGAGACCTTTTGACCCCATTAATGTGATGTAGGTTCTCTCTATGTAAACCTCTGCGGCTTTCTCTCACATCAACAATCCAATTTTTCTTTACAGAATTATTTCACTTCATTAGTTTAGTTTGAACACAAAGGTCATTGTTAGTCTAGGTAAAGTAGCAGGCTAAAATCATATTCACATGGCCTTTTGCGGCTATTTTTATTAACTCTTCTGCCCAGCTATATTCCAACAAAATACATCAGAGGATAATTACTTGAATTGTGCTTCTCTCGTGTTGTGAAGCATCGTTTGAACACAATGCAGTTGCGGTAGGAATATAGAAGCCCACTTCCAGCAGTACAGGCAGCAATAGTCGTTTCTCCAAGGTCCCACCGATGGAAGTGAGTCTAGTGAGTCTGTTAGGACCCATTCATGGGAAGATAAAAGAGGAAAAGTGAAAGAGGGAATGAAATAGACAGCACATTGGTGCGGAAAGGTACATGAGGTCTGCATCTGTCCTACCTCATAAAGAGCTTGGACACAAAGGTCTTGACACAAGCTTTCACAAGCCCTCTGAACACTAGGATATGGGGATAAAGTCGAGATAGAGACTTGTTCTTATGCTTTAATGGAACATCATGACTGTCACAATTCATTTCAATCAGAGAAATGAGTGTGTTATATAAAACAAAATAGTGGAGGATGTTGCACATATTTGATCAGATCACCTTTTTCATTTGTAGCTTTTTGAGAAGTGTGTATCCATTGTCCTGTGAGTTGACGCTGAAACAGTTCTCGGTAAAGCAACACTGCCATCATCATTTCCCTCCATTTGGCAAACCCAGTTGTAGTTTGCATAAGTATGCTTTATTTGTCATTATAGTAATAGGGATTATCAAATTAAAGCCAAGCCCTTTTTCTGATCCTGGTTTTGGAGCTGAAGGATGTGTGGTGCATTGATGATCCTCTTCAAATCACTCACGGATTTGCAGGGGCTTTTAATAGTGTGGACAGGGTGAGGTCATAGGTTTAGTGCTGAGCTCAGTTCTGTGACCATTTGTTTTTTAAATAGACAGGTTCAAATGACACTGCTTGCAACTGAGATATTGTTGACCCTGAAAATTACTGTGCATCAGACAATGCTATATGCTGCTGGTGCTTCCAGACTGAAGATTCGGCTGTGTTTTGACTCGGGCTGCCATGTCATTTTAATTCATGCATTCAGTTTTAATTAAAGGCCTGCGAGGCTGCTACTTTGTCAACCCTGAGTGTTTATGTAACCATGACCGGTGACAGTTGCTAGAAAAAAATCAGATGTTTGAAACAGCACTTTTAATTATCTGTAAGCTACCCTTCCATCCTCAGTTTTGACATTTAGTTCACTTGTCCCTAGGGGGGTTAAAACACTTAGCAGATGCATCTCTTACACTTAACAGTTCTGTAGGCAGAATTACAAAGACTTGTAGCTGGAGATTAGTATGTTATAAGAAAACTAAAATTAAACCTTGACGATGAGTTAGAATTAAGATACTTAAGATAATTGGCCACAAAAGAAGGAATATCTGAAAGTATAAAGTTTGTAATGTTGCTGGGGAGAGTGCAAATACGGGCCCAAAAAAATGTCAAGTTAGCAGTTAAAACTAAACTACTGAGACCTCTTATAGCCCTGTTGTTTGTGTTAAAGGTATCCAAAACCTATCAAACTGACAAACCAAGGCTGAGCCACAGTACATCAACATCTTTACAACTCGGATACATTTTCCATGTGCATTTTTTACAGTATGATGCATTTTTCCCCAACATTATTGATTGCCCTTCTCTGCCTTTTTTTTTTTTTTTCCCCTTCGGTGAACTTTACACCAGTGATGAGGATTCAACAAAGATGCAATGCTTCTCTGAGGCCGAAGCGCTAAAAGAAGTTAATTTATGGCCTGTTTGGGAGGCGGGTTTGGGCATGAATACATAATAAGATAGTGCACCTGCAGCTGAATACAAATGAATGGAAATGACGGTTAGTATTTACACCTCCCTAAACCATTGGGACCTCCTGATCTGACCACTAATTGGCTAGCAAAGAGAAATGAAGATGGCTTTCTTGTTCACACGCTGTATCCACAAATCTCAGGTACCACATCGGAAGAATAAATCTACCAGTCACCATTTCTAAAGTTACACACGCTGCCAGTTGAAGCCTTCAGTAAGAGTGGATGTCCCCACAAAAAAAAAGAAGAAAGAAAATGGTTTATCATGTGTCATTTATATTGCTGCATAATTTTAAGTTTCATGTCATGGAATAGCACATAATCCACTTGTGGAAATATATTGCTTAATTTAGCGAATCCCTTCTACCTCCAATCTATTGATCTGACTAATCAATATCATGCTTTTGATGTATACTGTATGTCGAGGTGGGTCTGCAGACAACTCAAGGGTACCGTTCAATCAACCATATATTTTTCATATGAACTTCGACTCCCATTTTAAACCTGGGCTCTGTTTACTTTGCCGATCCGACTTCATCACAGGTTTGTGTAATGACAGTAGAGCAGTATATCCAGCAGCAAATATAATCTTTGCTGCCAGCCCTTCGTCACCTCTGGTACGGAGATGACTGAATTGATGCATCGCCCCAGTGGAGCAAGACTGTTTAAATGACAACACATTTTTGTCTCACCTTGAACCTAATTGACTGCCTCAAAGCCAGTGTTTGAAAAGTGCTGACAGAATGACTTCTTGTGTTGTTTGGAAACGGTAGCTATTGACAGAAGCTGTTGTGTTTTGTTTGTCAGACTGCTGTCACACCTGCATACAGCTGTATATTCCATTCATAAGGCAGCCTCATATAGCTGCAGAATACATTAGTGCACTAACTAATAGAGTTGCAGTATTTTGCTTTGGACGTCGAACACACAGTTTCTAACTTGTATATTGGTGTAAATGTATTGCAGTGACTCCTCTATGGAAAGCAACTAAAATTTCAAAGTTGGTTCATTGTTGATGTAAATGCTATAATATGTATTGAAGAAATTAAGCCTTAAATCTCACTAAAGCAGAGCTACTCCCATTCTCTTGTGGAAAAAAAAAAAAACTGAAGACAAGTGTGTTGATGACCCAGGTGTTCAGCTGTCAGTGTCAGTCTTGACTGCCTGAACATTGGGTAGTAGTTAACGCTGTTACTGGAAGAGGTTACCCATCAGCCCCTCGACTGCAGTCGCTCCTACGTTGGTCTTGCCTCTGATGCTGAGCTGCCACGGAGCAATAGTGGCAACTGTGGGATTTCTTAGAGGGGAGCCACAAGACTGTAATCAGTCATTATGTCAGACGCGAGCCCCGTGAGCCCAGCTCCAGCTCATTCAGCCAAATAATAAGCAGCAGATAACGGTGCTGGCATGCTGGCAGGATGGGAGCACCCGCGGGCGTGTAGCTGGAAAATGAGGGGGCCTTTTCCTTGCATCTGCCTACACAGGGACATCACCTTGGTTCAAGGGCTGGATCTAGCTTTCGTACAGTGGATGAAATAATTCAGCTGTTGTCTGTTGCCTCCCTGCAGTTAGTGGCACACACACCTTCAGGTGCCAACAGACAATGTGTGGGTTCAGTTGAGATTTCATCAGAAAATAAGGCTTATTGTCTAGTCTTCACAAAAACATTATGGTTTTTAAAGGTTTTGTTGAAGCTATTGTTTTTTTCAGTATTTGTAAAAGACACTTCTATAATGGTTTATCATTTAAATGGCTACTACCGCAAACTGCTGACGCTGTGTTATTGAATAAAACAAGAACCCCTCCCCTTTATAGGCCCCCCCTTCCTTTCCCATTGGACCCTGGTGGAGTTTTGTCATTCCATAACAAGGGTCACAGTCTCCCATTGTCTCGCTGTAGCACTCCTCGGCGTGCGAGTATTGACTGGTTCTGCTGGGTGAGTGGTGCCGTATAACATTCATATATCATTGGCTAGACAGAATGACAGACAGTGGGAGTTGAGATGTCAGATCAACCTCTCCAGGCAAGTGACATCCACTCTCTTCCTGTTGTTTGCAGTAGCGCTCAATCATTTGAGGCTGAATTGAGAGATGTACACCTCTTTTTCTAACTTGCCTACCAGACTCGGCATGACAAATAAGTAGAGATTATATAGTGGAATTGCATTTCTAAGTGCTCAACAACCTCTTTGATATAAATGTTATTTCATCTTAACTCCTACATTATACTAGTGGCTGCTTGCATGCAATGATTGCTAATCTCATCCAAATGTTAAGCTTCTATAATCTTTTCATGAACCACTTTTACCCTTTCAAATAAAAGTAAGGTTAAATCAGACTAAACAGAGTAAAAGGCTAGCTTCTGTGTGTAAAAAACTGCAGCATGCCACTATAGACGGTGAGCTCACTCAGGTCAGCATAGGTCAGCCCTTTATGGAATTCCTGCTCATAATGATTAATAAGGTAGGTGTATTTATTGCCTTGCAAGCCATCAGTGGAATGCTTGAGTTAAGCCGTTATCTGTAATCCAGTTCTGTTACACACGCGCCCATGGGTTCTTGTTATTAAGGCATTGTCCTGGCTTTCTGTTGAATCCTTGCACTGTACAATCTCTTCTAATGAACAGCCCCATATTGACTGGCATAGACAACAAGGATTGCTTTGTTCCACAGCTTCTATCTGTCCAGCCTCAACCAAAGCGTCTGGCCCCAGAGTGGTCCTGTACAAAGACCGGTCTGCTAATTTTGCCAGTTCGAGACTAGAAGGTTCATTTAGCAGGGCTTCTGTTGTCACTCACAATCCTCTGTGAAAGGTTAGGCTCCTGTGATCTTGTTTATGTTTTTGGTCAGTGGTAAACCTCTCTAAGCTAGCTTTGTGTCAAACACAGCTGGGGAGCTTTTTGCAATTGCAGCAGAGCAGAAATAATTAGAACAGCAGCTTGAATGCAGCCATGACACACAGGTAATTTGCTAATTTTTGTCTCTCAGTTGGTGTTCTTAGAGGAGAAAGCTACAGAAAAGGGTGCCTTGTAATGTGCGTGGTTCGGGATGTATAAAAAAATACAAATAATTTAAGCCCTTTAAAAATATCTACTTTTCTTTTCTGTTCCAGAAATAAGTGTTCTTAGCCACTGATTGCCCCAGTCTAATCATCGATAACCTGACCTTCCAAGCAATCAACACAAGCCCTCCACATGATGCCATAACAATCCCTCGAGAAGCATTTTCCCTTATTTTAGTGCTGATGACTTTGAACTAACCACCTCAAGTTGACGGGGAAATTTGGATTGGAAAGTCTGTAGAAACCACTTTTAATTATACCAGCAGTAAAGGATGAAATTGAGCACGAATGAGGGGCTTTTGTGCATTGATTTTTTTTTTTTCCTAAATGTGTGTTTGCAGGGAGTGGAGGCAGGGCCAGTAGTAACCCTCTGTATCTCTGTTCTGCAGGCAAACACAGGGGCTGAAGGTGCACTGCTTTCTTTCTAATACAATGAGTGCACGTACATCTACTTACCCTTCACATTCAATTAGGAAATGCCATCGGACTGAATGGGAAATAGGCCTGGGCTGGATGGAGGCCACACAACCACTCCGCCTTGATAAAATTTTGATGTTTTTTGTGATCTGTTTTGACTTCTGATAAACTTCCAACATGGCTTTGGTGTAGATTTTTAGATTTCAACTAAAGCATTGGACAGATTCTTAAATCTCCTCTTGCACCTTTCCCTAAGGACTTGCACACATTTCAGATGCCGCCTCCCCTGATCCTAAGCCTTTGTTTTGGCAAGATGTCACCTCACCTGGGTATCAGGAGAATGACTGCCACCTTGACTTGCCCTCAGGTCCCGGCAGGATTCCCGACTGCTTTCCACGGCGCTCTCTATACTATAAAAAGATCAGTTACTTTGGAAAGAGATGACAGCTTGGCTTTTGTGTGCCTTGTTTTCAGATGACATTTCCTCCTGTTTTCTTGAGAACTTAGCCTGACCGCAAGCTTTGCACACTTACACCAGCAGATGCGACAATTCGTCATGCATAAGAAACCCCACTCCGGCAGCCATCTGTCTGCTTGTGTCTGTTACCACGCACCGACAGTTTGTTGTCGCAGACCCATATACAATTTTAATGGCATGCAAAATATGCCGAACCAATCTTATAACCCCTGAACCTTGTCTAAAATCTAATTCCAGACCTATACGTGACCCGGGAAAGTGACACCAGAAAAATGCAGACTGTCACCTTGTATACAGTAATTCCTGAGCAGTGGAGACATTTGCCATTTGGTGCACCCCTATACGGTTACCTTCTCTAGATTGATGGAATGAGTTATTATTCCTGCTTAAAATAAAAACGGAGTCCGCTGACCTGTTTCTTAGAAGGACTAACAAAAAAGGCATAGGTTAACACTAAGTAAAACAAAATGTAGCTAATAAATCAGACATGAAGCTTGGTAGACACTGACCACAGAAATCACCCGCAACTGCAATTGCCTCTGATTTTCTCCTCACTTCTGCCTTATATTTTACACTAAATTGCTTTCAAAAATCACCTTTTCTTTCACAATCTGGCCACATTAGCATTTCACGTCACCATTTCTTCTCCATACCTTTCGCTGCAGTTGCATCTGCTCATTGTTGGTGACCCGATGAGAACAGGGCTCTTATCTCTAGCTGCACCCTGAGGAAAATTGAACAGGTCTCCTCAGCCAATAGTGCAACATTAAAACATTCGATTGCCACGAACGGTCAGCTCCTGGTGCAAAATAATGCAGTCCAGGCTTTCAGTGATAGTAAGATTCCTGTCATACTTTGCAGAGCTTTTTACTCCTCTCTCAGGGCCCCACGTTTAGTACTACTCACTACAAATATGATTTAGTAGCCAGATAGCTTTGGGACTCTGAGGTCTCTTCTGCACAGACCTGCGCTGTGTAGAATATGACAACAACATGTGTAGTGTAAGGGTATCTCTTTGATCAGTATGCTGGTAAACTGAATATGGTGTTTAAAGTGTAGATTTAGTTAAGAGTACAAAGCATTGTGTGATTCATTAAACAGTTTAAGCTTCTTTTATGCTGGTTATCAGGTGCTGTATTCTCACTGGGCAGATTCATGTCATGCTTCCTTCAACACCCAGCCCACCTGGTCTATATTCATCTTTGATTCAATTACTTTTTGTTTCAACAGAGACTCCTTTCCTTTTCTTCTATATTGCGCTCCAATGCGTGTTGCTACCCACAGATTTATGTCGTAGCTGAAGGATGGCTGTCCAATTTTCTGCTTGGATAGCACTGCTGGTGGCATTGTGTGTGTTTTAAAAGCTCTTGTCAAGACGTGCGTTAAGGATGTATGGGCCCCATATCCATGTAATTCTTCTAGACATTGGCCATCTCTGTCACATCCTGCCATTAGCTGCTGTATCACAGAGATTTGTCATGCAAGTTCTTAAGATGTTTTGCACATGTATAATCCGTCACATGGATAGAGCACATCTTTGTAAATGGCTCGTTGAAAAAGGAAACTATTTTTAAATTGGTTAGATTTGTTTTTGTGCATTGGTTTAGAATAAATATCTAAGTGGAGCAAACCAAAAGCATGCACATTTCTTTAACAATCTGTACTTTGAAAACTCTTATTGAAGAAGAATGAACCTACTTTACCTATAAATATATGCTTTTGCTCAGCCGAATGTATCTGTCATTTGGATTACAGCAAATTGTAATCATATCAATTTATCGATGCAGTAAATTGAGGCCATTGTTACAACATCTTCTGCTGTTGCCATGCTACATGGACTCACAAAATTAACCACCCAAAGGCTCTCTGATTGGTTGCCATTTGCTCTCATCAGCATTTATCTTCACAATGACTTCAATTTATCAATCTCTCTTCTGTTGAAGCTTTCAGTTTTCACAATTGGGCAGTCAACTTGGGGTCACACGGGCCATTACTGCGATGATAATGTTATGTCTTTCATTGTAAGCCCTGTGAGATGTAGACATGCTCCCAGATGATCACCCCCTCCCCACAGGGGTTCTGCAATATCTCGGTTGTCTCCTTCTAGGCCTGAATGGACACATTGTGCTGCCGACCGCCGCTGCTCCGCAAAGCTCTAGGTCCTCCACTCACACACCTGTCAAACCATGTCCTTGGCGCCTTGGGTGCTGAGACACTCCAGAGCCCCCCTGCTGCACACATGCTTATTGAACCCTTAAGCTCAAACACACACACACACACACACACCAACATATGTGGCTAGGTGGGTGCTTGTAAAGACACAGACATGTTGACAAAGAGACATACACAATTGAATTCCATATAAACACAGCAGGCATACGTTCACACACGGCTCTCTGCGTAGTGTATACTCAAAGACGTAGAGTTTATTAGAAACACACGTCGCTCCCCTCCCCAATGCCAAGGTTATATTCAGTGTGCAGGTCCAGTGTTCAGAAAGGGTCAAGTTCCATATTTGTCGGGTTGGGGAGGGCAAGGGCACAGAAGGTTGTTTAGTGTGCACTTGGAGACAGGAACGAGAAGTAAACTACCTGTAACTCGATCCACTCGGTCTTCAATCAGTTGCAGGTTTTCTGTCGAACTGAGAGGGGTTTATGTAAAGGGCACAGGGCATGTTCCTTAATATTCTTTAGGAAACATTTGTAGAATAATAGAGTGCATTTGGAGTTGGTCTTGTTTCCAAACAGAATTATTTTAGAAAAGTTAAAGACTGGTCTTCTGGAGGACATTGTGCAACATTTTCTAGATTTTTTAATGCACCAAAACTGAATGCATCTAAAAATAAACCACATCTTTTCATTCACTTAAAGAAATGAATTAAATGCTTAATCGTCCGGCATTAAATCTGTAAGGAAATTAGTTTGGCATGCTGACACTTTTAGACAGCACCACATAACCCACTAAGGGTAATCCTCCTTTCTGATGTCGTCTTGCGGCTCCCATCTTAAGTACATCCCCTCTCTGTCTGAGCGCTCTTCATGGCCTTGGCCGTTAACCCTCCACAGAACAAATCTGCCTCCACGCGATGTTATCATCAAAGAAAAATGCTAAATGGCTGCTTGTAGATGCATGCGACGTGTACCCTCATGAAGGACCTACGGTGTCAAGTCCCGCCGGTGTCACACATACAATTTTCCTCTCTACTACCCCTCTACCCCTGTGTTTTACAGCAGTGTTGGCCATTGTGCTGGAATATGTATGTATTTCAAATAAAGACGTGTGATTATCATAATGATATTCTCCCACTAAAGTAAATAGCTTTCTCATTACAGCAGTTTATAACAGGTCAGGTACAGTGCATATAGAACCAATATCTACATTAATATACACATATCTGAGCTTGTGTACACAGCTAGAAATATAATGGTCAGATGAGTCTGGTGGCAGCTGAAGTAGTTAGTCATAAGGCTGTGTTTACACCACATATACACACATTAAGGTTTAAATCTGTATGAATGAATTATACCACAAATAACAACCAGGACAAGTCTGATTAAGATTGTTTTATGTCATTATTTTATTGTCATCAAATTTATGTCACTGATTTTGTGACTTGTCTGTATGCAGCTCGTTTTTTAATTTTCTTTTAACTGCCATCTTCATTGTATCCAGTATGGTGCTGTCTAATATTTATTTTTTAGAATGAATTACACTATTTTGATGTCAGAAGAATTAAAGAATCACAACAATGTTTAATGTGCTGACTCCAGCTGTAATTCATGATGACTGAGAGGGTAAATGAGAAAGACTAAGGAATGGGAAAGCTGGCAAATAACTATACATAATCTTCCTGCAGTTGCCAGCAACCTCAGTCAATTGTTATCAGCTTCCCTGAATTTAATGTGACCCGAGGGGATATGGATGTTGCCCATGCATTAAAAATGCTTCCTATTGACTCTATTCTAAGTGTGTGCCTTCTTTTTCTCAGAGCAGGCAAATGTGGACTGGTGACGATAACTCCATTGCAAGACTAAGATGTGCATTGGTGTTAGCATTATACAATTATTATTATATGATATATAAATATATATGAAAAAAAATGTAAATTGTATCCAAACTCTTCCTTGATGCAGTGTCATATGAAAAAGTCATGGTACGCTGTGCTAGAGGTAGATGTTACCTCAGGGTGAAAAGGAAATCATTATGTTTTTTCTGTCCCTGAAAGGAAGTCATTTGAAAGTCTGTCTAATCTATGTAATAGCTGTGAGACTGAAAATAATTGAATAACAGCACATACTTCACACTGAAGTAGTGAATGTAGGTTAGTCACTGTTGGCTCCACTTGTTAAAAGATGCCACCATTTCATTACATTTTCTGTTCATTAGCCATATCTTCTTTCCCTTTGGTCTGAACATGCACGCTTCGACTTGTCTGTTACAATGTCATAACCACAGGGTCATTTAATTTAGAGCCCCGCTCCGCCGATTAGGGCTTTTGTTGAGAGCAGCCGTGACCACTGTAATGCTGGTGTTTGGGTCAGCGATGGGCACAATAGCTTAGTTACTCTCGCTGACTTCCTCACTATTGCCTCACCCTCTTTCTCAGCACATTTTCCACTTGGCTGATAAAATAAGCCACTCTTTGATGAGCTTTCGGCAGGCCACGGTGCTGTGCCTCAGTAAATGCTTTTATAGAGAGACACCACAGGCTGTCGACTTGGATCAGTCATACAGCGGCTGTGTGTATCCATTTAGTTCTCATATGATCTTTTGTCGCCCAGTGGTAGGTATTTAGATAATAATTAGCAGGTGTCAACACTGCTGTTATTTTACAAAAATGCCTTAAAACTACAAATGAATCTTTAGGCAAAGTGTTTAGGTGTTGTTAGTGCTGTCCTATATCTCCTCACTTGACGCTTGCGTAGGTGTCTACTTTGAATGGGCATGAAGCAGGAGTAAAAGCAGACCTCACTTGAAGAAGCAGATGGTGGGTGCAGCCAGTCCATGTTTAGCTGTATGATTTCTTTTTGATTTTTACGTCTGAAAGTGCTCCGAACTAGCAGATTGCAGCATATCCATTTGTCTAGGTGTTGTTTTAATTAATTTGACAGCTTGTTTAGGTTATAGAAACTCCTTTCTCTGCGTGTATGAACACAATCAGTTCTTTTATACGGAGGATATGCGGATAGATTTTTTGTGCAACCTCCAGGAGAGTTTCATTTGAATGTCTGATCCTCCAGAGAAGGGCTGCGAGTGAGCATGTTGTTGCTGATAATTATGATGTATGTATACTATAGTGAGTGTGCAGAGTTTGAAAACTCTCTCCTGCTTGTCTTTATATTGCTTTCAGGTCTTTGGTGGTGCTGCACAAAAGGCCAAAAAAAATGTAGTATGGACATTAGCGAATAAATGTCCGTCACTGGAATTGGTCCTTTTGTCCACAGTCGTGTTGTACTTCTACCTTGATCCCACAAGCCCGTCATAACAGCTCAGTAGTAAATGGTAGTTGATTGCCTTGGAACTGCCTTCATGGGGAATTTGGACACTTTATTTTCCAACAGCAATTATGCAGAAGTAATTCTAAGAAAGCTGTTTTTATTTTGCAGTGATGTTTGATCCGTAAAAGTTTTCAGTTTTAACTGTCATGGTCAGCAAGTGATAGAAGTCAACCACAAATCTCAGACAGTTTAATGGCCTCATTTTTATTTCCTGTTTTCTGTGAACCCAAGATCTCTTTGGTGCAACAGTTTGTGGTTACATTATGGTGTGATTGTCTTTCCTTCCAAACACTTGCAGGCTGCTTAAGTGACTGGCAGATGCTCTGCTGACCGAATCAGCTCAGCGGTTCATCTGAACTGACCTCTGGCATCTGCTTTCCCCGCCAAAAAAAAAATCTCAAATTTGATCAAGCATAATGAAAGCAGATTTGATGGAGCGTGGCCCTAGCTGTTGTTCAGGAGCCAAAATTGGGCAGCCATTGTGCCCAGATGATATTTAGAAGTTTGGCAATCTAATTTGTGTTTTCTTTTTTTTTTTCGTTTTGTTTTTTTGAAGCCTGCACAAATTATGGAACCATTTACTCATTTTGATCAGTGACACATTCAGATTTTGTTGGTAGTCTCATTTACCAGTGGTTCAGTCTTCATCACCTTTTTCATCTCAGGTGTGATTTAAAATAAAGTAGATGCCATGTAAAGGTATTTATGTCACAATAACAGGGTGTAAGAGGGAATAATGTGAGAAGTATTTCAGCAGTAGATGTGAGGAAGTATCTGAATTCATTTAAATTTACCCTTGAGATTTTGTTTATGTGGCTTATTAATTCTCGCTGTAATTAAATTAAATGACTTTATAATTTGAAACATTATATAAGGAAAGTGGTTTCAGATGCAAAATGAGAAAGGGGAACTTGTAAAAGATGGATTGATGCAGAGGCTAAGAGGCAAAGGAGTGGAGCAAATGTGCATCGGTGAAAACAAGACTGTGTTAAAGGTGACTGGGGGAGGCGGTCATCAAAATGCTAATGCTGTATGGAATATTTACGGCAAAGTGTTAATGCACTTTAAAACAGGCTCTTTGTCCCGCAGCCCATCACCAAGCTCCAGTTGGGCTTTAATAAATCAGCCATTAAAAGCTGATGTGACCTGAATAGTGTTTTATACAGCAGCAATGCGCCTCCATCACCAGTGTGGGAACTAGACAACAGCTGAAAAATTTATGAAGATGCCTCTTAATAGTGGTCGACCCAGAAGAGAGCCAGGCCCAGGAGTGAGCAAGGGATCGGGCCATGACTAAACTAACACATCTGAAATTGAAATGAGTTTTTTTTTTAATAGTTTCTATGTCACGTTTTCTTTTTTACTGTAATTTTTATAATGTCATTATGTCATGGTTTGCTATTATGTTAGCACTGATAAAGGAAAGACTTTAAAGGAGAATATCAAAAGCTTGAAAAAAATCAACCAGCCATTTTAAAACATGGACTCCTTGTCACACGGTCACTGTAAACATGTTAAGATATTGGTTTACAATAGAAGTTATAGCAGAGTCGAAGCAGTTATTTTAAGAAACCTGAGTGTGTGGTTTGACTGCTTTCATTTGCTTTTTTATACTGTGTGTCAATAGAGCTAACCCTGCTATTGTGTTCTCACTTAACACACTACAATAATGCACCTACATCAGGAGTTACTATGGGTATATTATTGATGGCTTTGAGGCAAATGCTTAAAAATTAAAAGATAATTGCAGGCTGGTAGTGGACATCTACTAATTTCAACCTCATGTATTGAAAAAGAGATACATTTTTAACCTACTGTACTGTATATTTTGAAATCCATATTCACCTGTTTGAGTAACTTCTGATATATGTTTCTTTTCTTACAGGGCCAGTTATGCTTACATTTTCTGGGATGTGATATACTGGGTTTTTGAGGACAACATTCTGCAAAAGCATATTTCTCTTCGCAAACCAGGTATTGTACAATTTCATCTCCATTCCTCCAAACATCAGACTTGACAAACCAAGCTGAAACTGTCTCATTACAAGTCATGAATAGGCAATAGATGCCAGATCAAGTGCACAGGCGGTTTACCCCAACACAGCGCTGTAATGAAGAGCATTCATGTGGGCCAATTGGGCTTGTTCTTTGTGTGCAATAGGATGTTTATGAAAATTATTCATGATAGGTACTCATCGTCATATGCAAATCTGTGGGACACTGCTGGTAAGCCTTTAATTTCTGCCGCCGGCTTCTAGGAGGGCTTTTTTGGTCGGCATACATAGCAACCGAGCGTGTTTGGATTTCATTCCCCGATGCAAATGATGTTTTCAGTGTAATCATGCAAAAGCACAGCTGGCTTCCATTTCTCTGTGCCTTGAGTCTCTCTCTCCTTTCTCTGTCTCTACAACCAACAAACCAAAACCTTCATTCACAGAACACTTCCTAATATTTAGCTGTTATTCCCAATATGGCCACACATTACATGAAAACAGGCATTTTGAGTGTTTTGAAAAGAAGGCTTGACATACTGTCTGCTCTGTTTTTATTAGGGCTGCTCGATTATGGGAAAAAAAATCATAATTATTTTGGTCATTATTGAAATCACGATTATTTTGTAGGATTACTCATTGACTTTGGAAATATGTTGGATTTATTGAACAAAACAGTAATCAAATTTTTTATTTTTTTTTTTTATTACACAGGTTTTATGATTGTTGGGAACCGAACATTTGATTAGTTGTACAGCCCTAGTTTTTATTCCTCTGTATTCAATTTAATTAATGAAACCAACATTTGAATTGACGTATGAAATGTAAAAGATTTGTTCAGCACATCGGTGTACTGTATATCTACATTCAATAGGCTGTAAGGCTTAGTGAACTGGCTTTTAGTGGAATGTTTTTGATAGCCATTTAAACTGTTTTGTAAAAAAGCAAGACCCAACATCTGTTGCTCTTGTAAGCATTGTTGTGTTTTCAAATGATTATTATTTGGTTGTCTTCTGCTTTTCGCTCCTGTCGACCCTTTGCATCGATACAACCTCCACTGCAGACCCTCTCCGTACTGACTGCCGCCACTAGCCCCCTGCCTCCCGTGGTGCGCTTGGATTGAATTCAATTAGGGAGATTGTTTGCCCTTCAGAGTTTACTGGTGAGCTCTGCCGGCATCCCCCCTACACACATATACACACACGTATACACACACACAAACATCCCCTGTTCCATCCATCTACTGTTTCCCTTTCATCTCGCTCCTCCCTCCCTTTTTTACTTCCTCACAGCGCAGCACATTTTTCATTGCGTGCATTGTTCACATAGTGATGTTTTTATGTTGTTTGACATCATAAAAAAGTCATAAAGGTGGCACTGAGGGAGAATGCATCATGTCACCTTTTTGTGAACAGAGCACTGGGACTTATATTCCCAATATTCAGATAATAATGCTTTTAAGAAGTCTATTTTAGAATAATCCCAGAGCCAGAATGAATTTGTTTGTGAGTGAATGCAGTATTAAAGAAAGGACAGTAAAGGTTGCTGACACAGGAGTTATGGTCACGTTAGTTGCAAGGTGAAAATAGACTTGTGCTGTCATTTAAATAACACTGGGAGCAGCGGGGGGTCGTTAAGCATACTGCTGGCTTGTGCCTTTTTAGATATGAACGGTAAATTTGTTTCAGACTTAATGGCCTTGGCCTCTGTTCTGTGTAGAAACACATTTCGACGACTTGTCTTACTACCTGCTGCTTTTCCTCTAGATGTCATGCTGGGAGACTGTGTATTGGTGCTGCTCAGGAGTCAGATGCTGTATTCGTCCTGAAAGTTGTCTCCTGAATTAAACCATGGGAATAGCTGTAATGATAAATGTCCTAATGTGCCCTGACATAGAATTATGCCCCTCTTTTGATACACCTTTTTCTGCCTAAATTGTGGTCACTTTAGTTTAAGGCCCATGTAATATTATAAGGTCTTCTTGGACAACTGAGTAGGAGTCCTGTTAAACACAAGGGGCTTTTTAGGTTTACCCAAATGTATGTTTACTCCTACAATGCTTTGAATACCCAACATGGTTGCCCGTAGCATCGGCCATTCAAGTGTGCTTGACCATAATGGTGAGTGATGACACTATCCCTGCCAAGATTTGCTTCTGTTATCTTAAACCCTGCCGTTTGTTTTCACAGTGCGGTCCAAGCCCGGACATATCAAAATGATGCAAAACAGGTCATTTGAATGGAAAGGGAGGGGAATCTTTTCGGACATTGTCAGCAGTGTTCTCCAATTTGAATTCCCCTCAGAGCTAGATGACTTTGCACGTCTTTGTTGTTGCGTCTTGTTACTGGGCAACTACAGTGAGCACCAAAGCAAGCTGCCTTAAAACACAAAACAGAGCATCCAAACCTTCTAAATGACCAAATTATTTCAAAGGCACACATTGCTCTATGTCCTGTGTTGCAGATAAATACCAATTTCTTGACCCTTCTTCAGATTGGTGTTGTCTTGACAACAGCAACCTGCTATAACATGTTTGTTGTTGTATGGTTTCCATTTGCACGTCTATATCTGCAGGAAAATGTGTCATATTGTGTCACGTGAAGGAAAATAATCCTGTGGTAATGCGTCTTAAAAAAACATCTAGACACATAATGTGGAATGTGCAGGTTTGGTTGTTTGAACTGAGATTTTGTTGTCTGCAGGCGATAATTTTACTGGAGGAAAAAGTGAAAAAAAGAATAGTGTAGAATAGTAAATATATTTTTTTATGTCAGTGTAGCCAGACAGGGAACAGGGTGAGAGGGAATGAAGTTGAAGTCAAACATTTTTTTTACTTTACCAGGCTGAATGTTATGCTACATTTACCCAAGTTACCCAAAACATGTCACTTTAATTTAGCCTGTTTTTAATTGAATTGCTTTACATAATAAACCCGTCACTATATATGTGTATTTATCTCTGTTAGGGCTGATATGCATGTGTGTTGGAGTGGCATACACACACATACTTACATGTTACTTTGCTTAATATGGCGTTTGCTGACGCGTGCTCATGTCAGCCCCCTCGCTAATACAATATTCATATGTTCAGTGGCCCTGTGTTACTGAGCTGATACAAGCATAATTCCCTCTGCTGCCTTCACCTTTGAGGCATTGCTCATGGTCCTTATAATGACATCAGCTTATTTCAAAACAAGATCGTAATACATAGTTTAGATTCTTCTAAAACTAGCTTTTTAAATAATAGTGCAAGTACATCTTTCTGAAAACAATAACCTACAAGCCACTATAACATTTGCATAAAATGTTTGGCTTGATTGGAAAGACATGTCTTTTTTTGACAGTAGGACTCCCCAAGTGTGGCAGTAAGGCCGCTAAATTTGGATAAGGCTATTTCAGTACAAGTAGAGGTTAGCAGGATGTTAGCACAAGTGTCTTGTCATGTGGCCGCCTGCTCTCCTGATACCTGCCCTGACAATTCAGCGTCTTAATAAAACAACACCCTTGACAGTGAAGTCAGCGCAGCAGCTCCGCCGTCCGCTCCATCTTCTTCTTCCTCATCCGCCAGCGTTCTCTCAGTCCCCACCGCATCCCAGCCGTGACCGCTTATGCTAATGTAAGCGAACAGGGTGATCTGTTGATGACGATTAGATTCAAGCACTTCTTGCACTACTGGGGGCTTTGCTGATATCATCTGACATGACGGAAGAATTCAAAGCAGCAATGACTCTAATTGTAAAGACACTGATGTTATTGGAGCGGTGAGGCATGGAGTGCAGATATGGAGGGGGAAAGTATTTGTAATGCAGATGGCAGAATGACATGAGATTATTGTGTTTCTGCAAATCATATAGAATATCTACTTTCTACAAGGACTATTCTTCCATACTCAAAATGAGAATATAAAAATGAGATCTGGAGAATAAGACATAATTATTGGATGGTTCAACACTAAAAAATGAAATAGAGGCATTTGCAAATATGTCTTTTTTATATTTAGATTTTTAGATTAAGGTAAAATACCAAGAATTCAAATCAATATAATAAAATGAATTGCTCTTACCTCAGACTACTCTTGAGGGATTTGTAGTGCACACAGGAATTATATATTCTGCTCATAGAGATATTAAACAAGATTTTCTGCAAAGATTTTATAGTATTTTGTAAAGCAGCACATTTATTTTAAACATAATATTAAAAAAAAAATAAAAAAACTGTGCTGCTGATGTAAAGGCATGTCTCCAGACAAAGATCCACTAAACTTGAGCAGATTTTCCTCTTTGGTTTTCGTAACACTAAGTCTCTCTTGAA
Organism: Rhyacichthys aspro; assembly: GCA_036850595.1. Lineage (NCBI taxonomy): Eukaryota > Metazoa > Chordata > Actinopteri > Gobiiformes > Rhyacichthyidae > Rhyacichthys > Rhyacichthys aspro. The sequence goes on from CM072165.1 coordinate 7,319,013, forward strand.
CTTGAGGTGCACCCTGTCCAATTCTTGAGCTCAGGCAAGGTGTGCCACTCTAATCAGTTGTGTTTGATGTGCCGAGGCAGCAGCAGGCCTTACTGAGGAGGCGAGATCTCTCAGGACATTAAGGCTAGAGGAGAGAGAAGTGTGGGAGAGATTACTGCTGGTCTTTTTATAGAGGATCACTCCATCTTGTTCTTTTTAGCTCACTCATTAGTTTTAGCCTTTCCCTTGGGGGGCAATTCCTTTATTCTCTTACCAGGACCAAGGCCACTTTGTCTAATTTGGCCGGTCACATTTCTGGCAAAGTTTAGCAAAGATGATCCCGGTGCCTTTTCTCTCAGTATTGAGTCAAATTGCACGACATGCGAGTAGCTACGTGCTCAGCGCTGCTCTCATGTCGGCAGGTGGATGGGGAGGATAAAAATGTGCCCGGGAGAGCAACGGCAGACAGATGAATAATGATTGCACACACTTAGCTTTTGTTGGTAGCTGAGCAGATGACATGCCTTTTTCTTCCATTTCCAGTTCCCCCTCAGTGCCCCCCCTCAGTGCGGTACCTGTGAAATCAGACATCCCTCAGTGGCCGTCAAAGAATAACTAACACTGTGCCACTCTGTCGTGGGAGTTCAGTGCTTGACAACCGGCGTACACACAGAGGTAATCAGAAGTTGTCAAATGTGAAGTGTCCTTTGCTATGACTCAGGAGTGTGCGCCTTGTGTTCTGACATCAGGGCTTCGGCTGCAGCGTAGGTGTACTAATGGCCTCTTTATCAACAGGGATCATTACATAATGTCATGCGACCGTGTATTTGGCAGCAAAGTAGTTATTTAGCAGAGGAAAATGCAGACAGATGGATAATAGGGGCTTGTTGCCTGTGTTGTCTCTACCAGCTAACCTAGTTGCGTGATGGAGCACTTCTATTCACTTTCACGACCTCGTATGATTATCCATCATGTTAAAGCACACCAGTGTTGTTCCTTTTTAAAAAAATTCCCAATAGGTTAAAGGAAACATCCATATGCATAGCCTGTTCCGTGGCGCTTCCGAGAGTTAGTGCCTGTCTCGTACAATAACCGGAGAAATTATCGATTTGCATCTGCTTATTTGGGATGAAGCTCTGCCTCGTGAATACAATTACCCCAAAGGTGCCATCACGCCTGTCTGTCCTTTTACAGTGGCTTTAAACCGAGGACAGGGGCTGCAATCTGCTTCTGCTGCTTGCCCACCTTGAGTTTTATTTACAACCCCAGCCTTGCAATAAAGGCCAAAATTTATGACTTAGTTTTTAATTAGAAATAATGTCTTGTAGCGGTTAAGTGATAGATGGTTTAATCAATATATAGACTGCCGCCGCCCTATGATGAACGCTGCTATTGACATGCTGCAGAGTAGCCTAACTTAACACTTTGTCTTTCAAGAAATATGTTGTTTTCTCTAAGATAGGAGCTGTTTTCTGGTCTTTTCTATGCCTCCTTTTTCATTCTTTTCTTTTTTGTTTTACTAGTCACCAAGTCTGTCAACACCGTTTCTTCAACGAGTAGAAGAAAAAAAAAAGATCTACCTCCTTTGTCGCACTGTATTAGACATTTATTTTACCACAGTGGAAAGCCATTGTGTTGTGAGTGCATTTGCTTGGGTTTAAGTAAAATGAGCACTGAAGGTGAGCACTTGTGAATGGGATCTGACACAGCACAGGGATGTGTGGAACTGGAATTCTTCAGTAGGCAGGGATAAAAAAGAATATTTTACCATTTGTCAGGTTGAGAGAGAAAAGTGAGCAGGATTTTCAAGTGGAGTAATTAAATCGGAATCAAGTCAATGGGATTTGTTTCCTGGCGCTGTGGATGATTGCATAATATACACCAGGGAAGGAATTATGGCACTCGACAACTGAAGTTCAATTTTGTCACTTCTCGTGTTTTATTGTGAAGCACAAGTCTGTCAAAAAATTATGGCAGCTTTTATTTTAGCACACAATACCACAAAACGCTTTGAAGATATAAAAAACTGCAGGGCAAATATTACATTTCAAGGATAAAAAATAAGAGTAATGAATATTTAATTAGAGTCCCTGTTTGTAATATAAATAAATGGCTGTCGCTGCTTAAACGCTTAATATAGAAGATGCAGTAATATTAGACATAAGTGACTAAAAAGGTAGGCTGTGTTCCAGCTGACAGATATTCCAGTGAGTTTTTTTTAACGCAGTTTGTGGACATGGGGATATGAGACTCAATGTTTCGCTCCAGACCACCTACCTCAAAGAAAGCCCTAATTGAGAGGATAACCTTATCCACACACACAAACACAACATTAGCTCCATTCTGAGACCAACCACAATAGGTTTCTTTCTCATTGATTAGTGTTGCATTCAGTGCCCAGGGCAGGTAATGATGACTTTATGCTCTGTGTTCACGGTCCTTGGAATAGAATAACCATGAGTGACATGGATCCTGAGCTATGAGTCATTTTAGTCAATGGTTAACTGTTCTTCGGCGAAGTCAAAGCGTCCAAGCTCTGTTGCAACTGAACGCACTCCTGTGGGTCCTGACCCGACCCGCCCCATCCCTAAAAGTTCCCCTCTTTGCTCCATTCCATTCCCTCTATCGGCATGTCATAGCTTATCTGCCTCCTTTGTGCAATATAAGCTTGTAGATAAGCAGCATATTGGGCCGGGTTACTCATGTCTGTCTTGTTCATTCATCAGAATCCTCTAATTCCCCACTGAAACCTATTTCCCAGACTGCAGGTGGGTTGTGTTGTAACGTGGAAGGCACGCCTGATCTCTCCTGAGCAAACATAGACGTTTAGTCAGCGCCACTGCTTTTGTATTCGCTCCGAGCAGCGCGTAATGCCCCAATATGTATGTCCAGTGCAAGCGTACACATGACTAATCTCAGAGAGAGAGCAACAGCATGCCAGTGGTAGGTACGCAGCTTTAGCTCAGATTAGCCATGAAGTCAGGAATTATTCATTTGTTGTACTTGCCCCCACTGCTGACAGATAGGTGCCATGTACAATCAAAACATTATTCTAGTGGGATTTTTAAGAGTGTTTACCCATAAGCCTCCAAAGCCTGCAGGTGTTTTCAGTTGTTCCGTGTCGCCTTGAGTAGGATTTAGTTTGTCTCTCTCAAAGAATGACCCACTTTTCCCCAGTTCCATGACACACACTGCACTATGTCAGAATAAAGTTTTATCAGAAATGAGTGCCTCCGTTCCAGAGTAAAAGTACTGCTCTGAGTCTCTAACTGGTCTTCTTCACCGAAAATGGTGGAGATGGACCATGATCTCTCTTCTGGCTCGTTAATTAGGAATTAGAACATGGCATGACCCTCAGGATGTTCTTCGTGGCCAGAATAATGATGACCTGCAAATGGAGAAGAAGAAAGGGGAAGGGCGGAGGAGTCGTTTGGCCGGTGCACAAGTCGTTCATTCTGACTTTTGGCCTGCTTCGGCTTTTACGGTTTTACACTGACCCTTTTCTCCCTATTTCACCCCAGTTCCACTACAGTACATGAAATATTTTTAATTTACTTTGGGCAATTTAAGGGGCAAGCATTCTCCAATCAGTTTAAATTGGATTCTCATTTGACTCATGATCTATGGTATAATACAGTTACAGATGCTTGGAAATATATTGAGAGCAGATTAAATTGAATGGAGATCTTTGAAATCCTATGCTTTCATTTGGTTATTAATCAGATTGTAATAATTCATAGTGATTACTTTAGGTTTGCCTCATAGCGTCATTCCTTAATTTTATTAAGCAGTTTATCAAGTTTGTTATTGAAAGCAGTTGGCGGTTAATGGTGTATTGGTTCTTGATAACCACATTTCAAATTGCACACATTTCTGTTTGTCACAATATTAAATACAATGTAAAATGCAATATAAAACATGAGATAATCATCCAAAAGTAAGATTTTTGTGTTGTTTCTTTTTAGTATTTAGTTTATGTTATGTCAGTGGTTAGCTCCTTATGTGTTAATTATTGCACCAGGCCGAACCCGATAAATGGTACACTATTTAAAAAAAAAATCAATTTGAATTTATAATATGATATTGTTTTGTGGAGTGGCTGCTGTGTTCACGTGGCTTGACAGTGATTTTAACATTCTGCCTGTGTGTAAGGCCCTGGCTATGCTCCCTTCTGCCATATCATAATCATTTGGCTCAGTGCCTTGATTCAAATTGGAGAATAGTTGCACAGTAAGGTACATCTGCTCACAAGCTGTATTATTTTATCAACTACAGGTCACAGTGCAGTGTGTGGGGTGTTGTGATGGGCTTTCCACCCCCCTCCTCCTCTGCCTGTGTTGGCAGAGAGTACGCCCCAATACACACAGTCCCTAGATGCAGTCTGGCAGGCCTAGTGAATCATCTTCCCGTCACAGGTGGAGGAAATACAACAGCGGGATTGGCAGTCCAAAGGTGGTGTCTGGCCCACTGTTGAGTGAGGTGTTTGGCTTGGCTTCCGTTGGAAATGACGAGATGTCACTTTTTCCTGCTGAAAGTCTTCGCAAGATTGTGCAGAAAAAGTCACTCACTTTACTGTATCCGAAAATATTTTCCAGCGTTCACTTTCTATTCAGGGCATATGCTAACTCAGTTATAGGCCTGTGTGATCGCAGAGACTTAGCCTTTGCTGGTGTCGGAGCCTCTGCTTGTGTTGCATTTTTCTTAATGTGGGAGTGCTCTGTATGTGTTTGAGAGTCTGTTTCATGTGAGCTCTTGTAGGAAGTGCTCGCGAGGGCCACTGATCAAAGCCACAGTCCTCGGGGCCGGCGAGGGTCCAGCGCGAGCAGCAGATGTTCTCCGTCTCTGTTTAGCGCCTCAGTTAGGAGCGTCTCTGGCTAATGGCCCTCGCCGGTGTCACATCGCACCGGATCGCTTTTCTGCTCTTTTGTGTGCGAAGGATAGGACGCAAACGTGAAACGCCAGGGATATCTTGTTCCTCTGTGACACTCTTATTGTCCTCCTCCTGTGAATTTCTGCTCCGGAAGAAAATCCTTTCACTGTAATTGGGTGTGAATGAAACACTTGCACCTTGCTATTGTCTATGGTACAGTCTTGTATCCAGGCCAGTGGTTAAACAAGCCAACAAATGAGCAAAAAGGAAGTGAGAAAACAACAAGAAACAAGTAAATATGATGAAGAAATCAGTAGTTTGTTGATTGAATTCTGTTTGAAGCTATTGCATGCATTATTTACATGTTTTTACACACATTTTTAATCTCACAAGAACAAGCTTAATTGTTGTTTTAAATTATTGTCATTAAATCTGCAAAGGAAGTCTGTGTTTTCCAAGTGGTGCGTGACACTATGTATTTCACTCTATTAAAGGTGCCACATGTCCCATGAAGAATGAACACCCAAGAAGCCATGCATATAATAAAAGCTGCTTGTTTGGTGCAGATACATAAAGAAAGTGATTTGGTTACATGCTTTTTTTAATATTGATGAAAGTGTAATTGCTAAGTGTTATGGTAATTTTCTTTGGCTGGATATCCCAGAGTGTTTTAAAGTAGAAGTTATTACATCTTGACCCATTTAATAAAATTTCCACCCTAATAATTATAGCATGTACAGTAAAAGTTAACAAATCACTTTGATTGAGAGCCCCCTAGTGGCTGCATGACATATTTAAGTACAGCTATAATAAGGAGCTGACAGGAACCTTGCTTTAGTAGACTCTGTGTGCTTAAGTCCAGGTTCTTGGTATGGCGTATAGGAGATTGATTGAGAGATACAGTGGGCCTAATTGTGCTCCACCATCTGCCTCGTGTTCCAGGAGCTGCCAGCCATGTGACAGTTTGCACCAGGCTCACTGATGAGCAGATGTGTGCAATCCAATGTGTATGTGTGTTTAAGCTCATCACTCAGTCTTTACATTATGGTCACATCTCTTTTTTACACAAGACCAAAATCTCCCCCTTTTTAGGATTGTGGGGAGCTGTCAAAGGCACATTGTGAAGTATCTTTTTTTAAACGTAATTAAACAAGGCTTTGTCTGGATGCCGCAGCGCAATTCTGTGACTTTTATTATTTCAAGGATTTATTCGAGATGTGGTCATTGTTGCTGTCAGTGTTGCTATTGATACCATAGCCTGACAAATGTCATAGGCATAGAATATATTTCCATAAATCAATCAGCCATGCTCTTCTCAGTTCCACAATAAAACAGATCACATGCAGGAGACAAAGGAACCAAACCGATGCTGTGTAATTCAGTAAATCCACGTGGCATTCAATTAAACGGCCATCGGGGAATGTGTGCAGATATCACAAGTATTAACAAGGCAAAGCACCTCCAAAAACCCACAGGGAGTTTCATTGATTAAAACAATTAGTAGGTTTTTTTCCCCCCGTTTGAGAATGCCATTTGATTCCACCTTTCCAGTGCATGTATAGACTTGTGCTTTCCCACTGGTGCAACTGAGCTAAGTGCATTTCACATACTGGGTCTGTTAGTGTTGTGCACACCACCAAAGCCATCTCAAAATGGACAAAAGCCACAGCACAGATGAGAAAGCTTTTCCAACTCCCCAAAAGTCTTTTAATCAGCACAGTGCATCCATAAATAATAAAAGACCAATTGAATATTTATGACACTTTAAAGTAATAGGAGTTAGTCCGAATCAGCACATAATCAGACACTTGAGTGCGTCCGACAAGTAGGAAGCAGTTTTTCCGAGTGACACCACACTGCTTTTTACTCACTGACACAAAAAAGTGATAGGACTCACCTGAAATGGAGCACCTTTTTTTGTTAAGTGGGGACACCGGATTACCATGGAACCTCACTGTCATTGTGCTACTTGAGCTTACACATGCACACTGACACACCAACATTTCGGCTTTAAATGAATATTTTATAAGGAGATTCATAGGAACTTTACTTTTATAAGGAATTTAATAAGATCAAATTTTACCAGTCACTCCATGTCTATATCAAAGATACCATAACCCCGATTTTCATTCATGTGAGCAATAAAATCCGGCTGAACTTTGTTGTTCCCGTTTAACAGCCTTATTCATTGAGTTATCAAGCCACAGTATCTGAGCAAAATCAAATTTACATGGAACCCTTGTAAATGTCTAACAGCGATCCAAGCCACTAAACGGCACAATAAAGTAATGGATGGTTAATTTACACGCAAGTCTAGATATTTCAGCGTTGCCTTTGTTAGAGATGAAAAATAGAATAGTTGTCAAGTAATCTGTGAAGTGGAAATCCAAGTTGGCCGACATCAAGTTACATCTTCAGTGTCGTAAATGTCTATGTACCACTCCCAGGTTTTGTCGTTCATTATGTTCAAGCCCTTTTTGTCTTGGCCACCGACGGCAAGGGACATTGGCATGTGTTTCATATTCTGCATATCCCTAAGTCCCTGGTGTAATTATTATTCAGTAGATGCACTGTTTGGCACAAGGACAAAAGTTTGCATAATTTATGCAAGGCCGTCATCAATTTTTGAGAAATGGCCCGGGCCTTTTCTCGTGCTTTTAACTAAATAGATCCACTCGAGCCTGGACATAAAACCACTGCTCGGAACATAGAAAACTTTATTTATATCTTTACCTAAACTTTGAACTAGTGAACACTTCAGAGAGTACATTAGAGCCTGATATGTCCAGCGTGAATAAATCCTATACTGTTCTTTTTCTTCTTCTCTTGAGCCTGATAGCTTTTCCCATCGGAATGAGATACTTTGTTTAAACTGAGTTTCTCCCTCAGCTTTTCAAATGAAGTATTCAGAGATGAGCAGGTTCCTCTGGATGTGTCCCTGAGGGCTGTCACCTGAAGAGTTATTTCCAGTGTAGCGCTCAATAGGAGGAAGGGTCCTCTGAGAAAAGCAATGGGGACTTTGGTAGCCCACATCCCTGGAGAAAGTGCTCTATATTTACTTTATTGAAAAGGAGGTAGATGTAAATAAACCACCTTCCATTCTCTATGTTTTCTAATCCTGGGTGTAATTTATTTATTTTTTTCCCCCACTCTTTTTCCTCTAGTGTTCATTTTCAATCCCAATTTCTTAACTCTATCTCAGATTCCATCTTTTATTTTGTACAAATGTAGACAAATACGACACAGTCCTTTTGGTTCTGATTTAAAAACATGTTAAATGTGTTGTGCTTCCTTTCCGTTTAAGCTCATTAGATCATATTGCTTTTCTCTCCATGCAGACTAAACATCTCCATCTAAACCTGCTGTTTGCATCTGCGGAACCAATCTATAACCCAGCGGAGAGTGTTATTTGCATAGTAACTGACAAAAAAAAGTATAGAAGTTGTTTTGAGAGTGCCTTGGAGCTTACAAAAAAATCCATTTGGTGAGACATTACCTGTAAAAAAATCTGCTTTATCTGGGCTTAATTTGCCCACAAAATAAGGTGCAGCCATGCTGAAAAATACGAAAATGACTTCCCGGTGTTAGATCCATGTGCTCGAGTTGTTTGGAGAGTCCTTGGGATTTATCAGTTGTCCACAGCAGACAGAACTGTAAACTCTTTTTGCCAAAGTCGGATAAACACATCAGACGCGTCTTACTTTTTACACTGACCTCCAGAGCTGTTGGAGTTGAATACATCCATATTTAACACGTAATAATATTTATTCATAGACGGTCTTGTCTGATATTCCACTTATACTTTACCATATATTGTGTCGTCAGCCGGAGCCTGACCATTTATTACGTCTCACCGGAACTGCCGTGCAGACAGTGATGGAGGAGCCTGAATTCACAAGTGTATTTTTAGTGGGTTTCACTTCAAGATGAACAATAACAAGTGACTTCAGCCTCAGAGCAAGACAAGTCGTTCTGCTAACTTTAGCTGAGGCCTCGGAGAAGATGAAACCTTAAAGTTAGGCATAAAACGCTCATAAAACTGACACCGCTGGCCTTTACAACATAGGTTTATTATGCATTTTTACGTAAATGATTCAGACGTGTGGAAAAAAATCACAAGTACACACCATATTTCCTTGTCACTTCTGGTTAAAGGCTATTGAGGATTAAGAAGGTTTAACATTTAGCGATTTTAAAATGGCCCTTTTCTTGTTTTGCTGCAGTAGACGTTTAGCAAATCAGTTTTCAGAGTTTCAAAGCCATATGGTGCCCTGGTACTCCGCTACAAACTGCAGTCATCTAGGTGTTAAGTGCTTCATTTATCACACGAGCATGAGGTCCATTGTATTTATAAATGATTTAGCAGAAGGCCACGCCACACATTGTAGATAGGTCATTATGTGCATATTTAAAAAGTGTAACACCCACACAAATTGCTCTGACTTAACAAAAACGCGAGAATGTTTTTTCCCTCTTATCGGAGTTGGTGACGCAGGAGAAGATGTGACACAGGATATGTATTCCTATTAGAGCTATAAAGGATAAATTGCTTTGTACTTGCACAATAAAGTAATGCTGTGAAAGACTGCAGGCGCTGAATCATTTTATTTGTTCAAATATGACACATAATTACAGTTTAAAAGCCAGCATTTGTTTTGTTTTTTTGTTTTGTTTTTTGTCTTTGGCCCTCAAGCTGTAGAGTTTGGTGTAATTTTCTTTTGGTAGGAAATCTCATATGGAAGTCTGACTCATAGCTCCGACGTTGTCAGTCAGCGCGTTGATTGGAGCTATGCACTCAACACTTGCCTTGTGACATGAGCAGGTCCCGTATTGGAACACAGATGTGCATTCAGGCCGCTCACACTCAATTTAACTCGAAACGTGATCCGAGCCGCAGACCTCGACTTAATAAGTGCGCACTGGTGTTAAATGCGCGGGTCACGCTGTCGATGCGGTGTGTTATGCATGCGCTCTCGGTGAATGAAGACATATTTTGACTTTGGCATGCTGATTTAAGTCCAGCTGCACACACTCAGGGACTTGTAGTGATGGAGGAAAACCGTAATGGCCTGTGGAGGAAATGGGAATTATTCACAGATTGCCAACGAGCTTTAGAAACAAAATATTATTATGGATAGTATCAGAACTGAAGTTGTTTTAGTTTAGTTGTTTTTTATGTCTGACTCACTTAAGCACTGACCATCAACTTTCTCTGTGCTCTTGAAAAAGTCCTATTCATTTTTGTAAAGGCTATAATCTCTATAATCTTTATATAAGCCTTTTTTCATGCTCCTGATTATTGTATTATTATTAGTAAGTGGACAAAGTCTTAGTCTGTGTTCACTCTGCTGTAAAATATATATATATTTTTTAACATTAAGATAGATTCTGGGATCTACAAAGGAGACTAAGTGCCAAATATTTCTGAAGAAGGCTATTGGACACTGTTTGTTTCACGTTTCAGGCCTATATTTCCAGATTTTCTGGCAGTTATTCAGGTTTCCACTGCACTGCATCTTTCCAACACTGCAACATTTACATAATTGAGAAAGAAACAATATAATACAGTATTAATTGCTCTGTCAAAGTACCTGAAGCATTAACTGGTGGTATTAAATTTAAACAAATTTTAATAAAAGTGTCATAAAATTTACCACCTCTTTAGCCCACTAAATCTGACCGAATGCTTACAAAGCACATTTATGCTCGGTCTGCCCGCAGCGCACCTCATTCCCACAGTCCTTTCGTCTCGCACAGGCCATTTGAATTTTTAAGGCGTCGTCAAAGAAACTGTCAGCATCAGCGCGCACAGAGCAAAATCACTCAAATACACTGAGTTATTGGTGCCATTTGCGGTGAGCATTAGTGCATGGATACGGGGGGCTCAAATCACTGAGGTGTGCTTCAATCTGAATAATGATTTGCAGAGTCAGACCGAACAGGAGGACATTTCTACGTGCCACTCCACTTAACACGTGCCCTTTCCGGGGTGGTGACAGGTCCCGGCACATGACAGACTATCTGCTGGGAAAGTGGCGGAAATATCATGTGCGCTGTCAGTCCAGGCAAAACAAAATTAATTTAGCTTGGAATTGAAAACTGAAAAGTAAAGTATGAAGAGAAATGTCAGTGGCCGCGTTTTTTGGGGGAGATTTTAAACAGTGTGGCCCCTTTGAGCACTGTCCACCAGCTTAAGCTTGGCATTGTTCTCTGCTCTTGTAAAAGTCCTTTTAATTATCTTTATGCCCTCGTTTTTCTGCAACCAATTTGTGCAGCTATTATTACCCCAATACATTAGCCTTTTTGAACCCCTTTTTTCCATGATGATGACTCAGACAAATCACAGCAAAACCACCGAGCCTTGTGGACAGTGTCCTCGTGTCTGATTTAACTCTGGGCAGTGTGTGTGGTTAGTGCTGGCTGTATGCAGATGTGTATTGAATGACTGGGGCAGAGATGTATGTTTCCAGGCTTTTCTTCACACGGATTGATTTTTTTATTTATTTTTTTTGTACAAAACAGGAGTGCAGTACATTACATGTTGCCATCATCAATCACCGGAGAGACTTTGTGAGTTGTAATGCATCAAAAGATGAAAGCCATGATTCTCCATGATAGGGCTGTTAAAACTCAGGCTCCTAAGTAGATATTACTACAATGTGTTGGAGCTTGAGGCAACATTACACAAAAGCCAGTTGGAAAAGTCGTCTCACTGTGCCACTGATTTCCTGTTTACATGCACAATTCTATTTTAACTATGCATCCCATCAACTCAAATTGACATAACAACTGGGATATTTATGCTATATATAAGAAAGTTAAGTGTCTCATATGAGTTTTTGTCTCCTTTGGTCCTTCAGTGGGTATATAGCCTGAAAAGTTACATAGTGTTGCTTTAAGTATATTTGTTGTATTTCCCCGTTCGGCTTGATCACATTACTCATTTTTCAATCTGTTTGGATACATCCATCAAATTTAATGAAGCCTCTCAAAATCAAGATGGCAACAGATTTTTTGGGGAAAAGCGAGCCATCTTCTGGGAGTTCTCTGTCGTCTGTCGATCAGAGGCAACCAAAATTATAGTTGAGTTGTGAGCCATTTCACTCATTTTATGATTTGTGTGCACTTCGTTGCCAAGAATTGCCTAAGTATGACCACTCAGATTCTTGACATGAGCATTGTGGTGTTGGCTGTAATGTTTCCGCCCCTCCCAACAGACTGATTGGGAAATAAATGTAAAATCTAGCTGTAATGGCTTGCACAGATGATGATGTTAGTCTTGCCAGCCCGAGGCATCAGCTGTGTATGTTGGACGTCTGTCAGAAGAGTCCTTCCTTCCTCCCCCCCTCACCAGACTCCCCTCTGCGCTGAAACCAACTGGTCCAGGAATTGCATGCCAGACTTGTGGAGAGTCCCAGAGACCCCTCTCTGCTCCTTGTCCAAATAAAAAGAAAGTCTCTGGCATGGAAATGGACTCCCCCACGCTCGTGATATAGAAGCAAAAAAAGAAAATCCCTTTTGCCAGTTTGGTTTAGAAGTCACAGAGGGGTGGAATGTGAAGGGTAGAGGATAGGATAGAATTTCAGAGTTTGCTTTAAAGGTGGTCCCCCCACAGTCCTGATGGCCTGTTGTGCAGCTTGAATAACATTCCACTGTCGGATTGATACAAAAATGAATTGAAGGGAATGAGAAGAGAAAGGATGAAGGGGTGGAAAGTCCCCTTCAGCGAGGCTGTGGACATCCTGCTGTACTTATGGAATAGTGGTGGCTGACAGGACTCCCCAGAACTACAGTTAAAACTCCTCAGGAGTTGGTGGATTTTGATTGAAAGGGATCAACGATGCAAAGACAGCCACTGTTTCAGTGTCTAAACTAAATGCACTGATAACTTATGCAGATATCTGCCAGAATGTTAATATACACCACATGCTGTGCAGTTTTGTATTACTGCAAGGCTATAACAGATAAAAAGATACACTTTTAATAATAATAATAATAATAAAAAAAAAAACCTATTGGGAAAACACTCACACAGACCCCCCAGCACTGATGTCTTCCACATTGATTGAGAAAAGGCCAATGGCATGAACCACGATTCTGTTATTCTGTGCATAAACAGGAGGCAATCTCATTAAAAGACTCTGCTCCAGTTGGGTCTGCAAAATCTCCATGTATTTTGGGGTGCAGCAGTCCTCTGGAAAGTCAAAGGCAATTATCAACTTCCTCACTCTCATCCGGCTCTGTTGAAGAGGGCACTGTGCTGTTGGTGGTGTTAGTGCAAGTGGATGAATAACATTACACCAGAGTGCAATTAGGCCTAGGACCTGGGTCACACGTCCTGATGGGTCTATGTTATGTCAATTAAAGATTATTTTAGTAAGGCACTGAAGGAAGAAGAGGAATGTGTTGATAAATGAGCAAAACATAACATGACATATTCTACTGATCTGAAGTCACCCTGTAAATCCCCACATTCACAAATAGGCTTTTCAGATCTGTCTACCTTTATTGGGCTATTTATCTCTGTGACTGACGCTCGGGCTGTGTCTGCCCAATGTCACTTTCTATAGCAGCCCCAGTGTGTTTGTGTGTTAGTGCAGGCGTACATGTGTGGAGAGTGCAATCACAGCACTGGTTCACAATCTGCTGCTGTACTTTGACATTCCCTAACTATCCCTGACCATTATGTGGCCGCCTCACCCCGGGAGACCTCCGCTTTTAGATTTCAAAAGGTTGCCTGCTGGGTCCAACCCAAACACATTCTACCGCTCAGCCACAGAGACACAAGGGCAAGGTCAGTGGAATGTACGCACATGTTTTCACGCCACTTCCCTGAGTGTGTCCGAGCGCACAGAAACACACAGGTCACACAGTGTCCTCCCATCCGCGTGAACAGCAGGTGCGCTTCCTCTTTGTTCTGATTTTAGGCCTGATAAAAACATCCAAGTCATCCTTAGACTCATGCTTAACATGGACAGAACAAGTCCCAGTACTTCTCCACCTTTGTGACGGTGATCCATTTGTGCTAATCCACTTCATTAAATCCCTTGAGTTTGCAGATTTGGGCTCCACACCAAGTCTTTAATGGCTTAATTAGAATTAGTCAGCATCTAGTGAAATTAAGCCCATCCTAAATGACTTTTTGGAAAGTAGCACAGTGTGATAGTACAAGCACTAAATTAGTTAGTATCCCAGTTTATATAATGTTCTTACAAATCTATGATCCAACTTCCTTTTCATATTTAATGAAAAAAGTAACCTATTTTGCCTGTGCTATAAAAATATGACTGAAATTCAACAGGCTTTGGGTTATACAGAGGTGGATGTGTAACCTAAGGCAGCCAAGCTATCTCATCAGGTTTTCCAACCCTTGGTAAGACCAGGCACCTCAAGACCCACTGTGATTTGTCAGACCTGAGAGCATTTGCCTTGACAAGAATGGGGGAGTACTGCTCTCTTTGTCCAGAGACATACCCCAGAGGATGTTTGCCTGAACCAATCAGACTTTCATCAAACTCCATTTTATTCTAGTCTGAGAACCAGAGACCCCACAGCTCCCTACTCTTCAGGCCAAAAACACATCTTTTGTGTGGCTTGGAAAAACATGCCATGTTATAGATAATTATCTCTTTGTTGAGATAAGTTGGACTTAGAGCTGGACCTAGACCTAGAGCAAGGATTGGCAACAAAAAGTACCTAATAGAATGACCTGAACCGTGATTATCTGGAAATAATGGATTTTGGCTGAGTTGCCGGCTGTTACCAGATCATGTAATTTGTTTTTCTCAATGGCTTGTGTAGGAAGACTGTCAAGTTTCCATAACTGTGTTTTCACATTCCCATTGCTTTTTGAACTGGAAAGTTGAGAGGCCACTCCACTAAGCCTCCACCATGAGTTCACAAGTTGATTCTTGCTTGCTGATCGATCACCCCAAAGCCAGGATGTCGAGGTCATGACAGGAAATATTCTCTTGCAATATAGCCCACATTTTCCAAAGGTTAGTATGACAACACTAAAGGGGCCTACAAAGCAATTCACCACAATGACCTTTGACCTCCATGTCAACAGTGTTTGGATGATTATTTACATTTGAATAATGACCATTATGTGTGGCTATTTTTGATGAAGTAAGACTCAAGAGTACATTTATTTTCTTGTCCAAGCTTTTGTGGAATTCAGTCAAAAATGACTTGTGACACTTGTAAACCCACTTGTATTTCTGAATGACTCAAAGGTTACATCACAGTAGAAAACTAAAAGGGACAGCATCATAGAAAGCCAAGTTCAAACTAAATCTTTTCTTTACAAGGCAACTTCTGAATTACAAAATAATCCAGCTTAGTATTGTACCAGTGAATTGAATCTCTCATAAGAAACATAGCATATTATTAATTAGACTGAATAGTTGTTCACACGTTGATATTGTTATTTTGTTGGAGTAATAATTCTTTACACAATAACAAAGTTGGGTTTAACAAAGGGTGTGATAAGTCAATAGTTCAGCTTGAGTCACATTTAATAAGGATAAGGCTCTGAAATAGGCCGCGTTTAAAGATTGTCTCAATGGAACAAAATTACAGTGATGCATTAATGAAAGAATGCAGGGCGTGCTTTGAATTAGTGTCACAGCCCCAGACCCTTTGGCCTGTTTGCTTATGTATTATCTGAAATAAATGATTAAACTTCCTGGCGAAAAGAATGACACACTTGTGAGTGAAAGAAATTGCCACCGAGGTTTCCCGAGTTCACGACACCCCTCCCTGCTTTCCCTCTCTCAGCGGCTCAGCTAATGGACACCACTTCTGCAAGGCCTTTCATTTATATGTATGAAGTGAACATTTAGCAGACATTGATGGACACATGCAAATCCACACCACCTGCCTTCTTTTCAAAGCCTTGGAGTTTCTTTTTTTTTCTTTATTATTGCCTTTGCCACCCTCTCCACCTCCCTCCACTTCGCCTCTAATTGAGCTGTGAGTGGAGTCCAGGTGGAAACCATTTGAATTCCCAGCGGTCGTGACCACTGCGCTCGCCATTGACACAGTCGTATACCTCTCATTTCCAGACCATTTACAACATATTTTTGCCATCGGTAACACTCACGACGCCATCATTATGCCACCTAGACACACCGTTGCAATTTGTGCTCTCAAAAACGCAGACATGACGGCCGATTCGAAGCTAGAATTAACATTGCAATCAAGTCGGGATGGAGTGCATGTCGTATGATGCACAATGCACTCAAAAATGGGTATCACATGTCACTGTGCTATCCATGTGTTAAGATTTCATTATTTTCCATCCTCTTGACTCAGTATCTGATAATGATATTGAAATGCACGCGCCATTGGGATCAGCGTTATTGACATTGGAATTTGCTGTACCTCCGATTCACAGACGGAGATGAAATTGCTGCTGTTGTTCATCTGTACGTGTGCATCGCATTTTTTTTTTGTCCTAAATCCGACAGGAAAGTGTCTATTGGAAAATTATGCAAATGTCGGTGTGGTGCTGGGAGGAAATGAATGGAAATTGAGACCTGGAAAAGTCAAATCCAAATAAAAACTAAATGAATGGCTGTGTTTATGGAGCAGGTGCCCTCCAAACATGGTTCACCAATGATGAGGCTGCTCAGGGAAATGGTGTCTGTAATTAGAACAATGGCTCGGCCGGGCTTTGTTACAGGTGTAAACAGGCGTGGCTTGTATTGTGTTTGTGTTGCTGCCTCATAGTTAATGGCCTTTCAAAGTGGCCGTGGACCATATGGCATCTCAAAAAATGGCCTCAACCCGATCATCCGGCGCGTTTCAACAATTCGCCATAAAGCTCCGTTGCCATTGACTTGTGGATGTGGTCTTTTTTCCCACCTCAAAGTACATCAATCATACGCATAACGCTGCCAATACTGTCAAACCACAGCGTATATGTATAATGGCCTTTGTCAGCATAAAACATTGAGGATAGATTCGAGTCCGCCGTCGGGAGGGAAATCAATATGTTCCCAGTAGGAGCGTAGCATTTACCTCGGAGGCAGCTGTGTTTAAAATCCATATACCATGTTGGTGCCTTTTTGTAAATATGGCCGTAAAAAGTGTCGTATTTATTTAAGAATAGTGCCGTTAACTCAACTACCTGCCATTTAGCTCCAGTCCCGAAAAAAAATCAAGCCACAGACACTATAATGACTTCCCGTGTTTGTGGACGCAGCATGCCAATTGCTCCCGGTAGGTGATTAATGGCCAACAGGTACGCGTTGCCGTGGTAACCTGCCCACCTGAGACACACTATAGCAACAGAAGCCGAGGTAACGGCTACATACCGCAATTCTTGACCTTCAAACATCAGCCTTTCCCCCCTTTGACGTCTCCATCTCGGTCTTTCATTTTGATTACTTTTATTCATCACTAAATCCGTTTCATCTGTCGTTCTCATTTATCTCGACAATCATGATTCTGCCGGCCCCTCTCATCATCCACCCCTTCACTCCACGTCTGCTATCTCTCCCTCCCTGTCCTGCCTATTACCCCGCCTCTTCCCTCTTTTCCTGCTTTGTCTGAGATCCATTTGTGCTGCATTAGGAAAGATATGCTGAGAGAGGGAAGATAGAAAAATGGATAGTGGGTAAGCTTTGCATTATAATGGAGAACTGTCTCAAGTCAGATTTTTGCCCCGGCTTTGTACGATGCATCCATCTGCATTCATTCTCCAGACAGGCCCGTGTGCTTTCACTTCCCTTGCGGAATGTAACCAGTCCCCACGCTTGTGTACTGTTAAATATTTGCAATGGTAATTTGTTTTGTGGCTAGCCTTCTTTATAGCATGTGCAAGTAATTTCCTCTAATGGGCCGTGTTGCTATTGTCTCGTAGTTGGAAGTGTTTTGTGTGTCAGTGGGGTTTGCAGTGCTTTTGTGTGAATGGAGAGCCGGAAGGATGGTCCCATTATTTAACCCAAGCCATCAGTCACACTCAACAAGCCTATCATACAGGGCCATTCTGAGACGGCACAGGCTAAAGTTAGCGCTATTATCTGCCTGTCACTGGCTAGCTGTGTTGGGGTCCCTTGTGGAAAACCAATTGTATGAGTGAATGCCTTACTGCCTGCGTTGTCAAGCTCTAGGGATGCACATGCTGCCTTGAAAGACCAGTTTCCATTTGCCATCAGGTTTTCACACCTTTCAACTTACATTAGAGAAGCATAGCTGTGGCATTGCATCTGAGTTTACTATTATAAAATTGACCGCTCAATTTTGGCCTGTCAGCGAGGTTTGGAAGCCCAGCCAAGTGGAAAAATCATCTTTAACTCCAGAAGTAAAGGATCTTCTTGGTTTTAATCATCTCAGCTCATCTCCTTAGATTTCCGAGTGAGTTCTCATCAATCAAGCTGTATGCAGACAGTGTGCTTGATTAATATTCATTTCATATGACTCAGTTCATTTGCATGAACACACTGTCTGTCTCATAAAAATTACCAAGCCCTCCCCACTGCCACCGCGATAAGCATCTGGACATGGAACAGTTGAAAGTGGGAGATGTTAGTACTTAACCCAGTAACACAATCCTACTTCATTACACTGTGTGTATACGTGGGCGGGCTTTAAACAGGCGTGACTCCGTAACATCATACTTACCATGCCCCCAACAGATAACACTGTAGATCAGATTACTCTTTTGTTTAAGTTGTGCTGTACAAAACAGCTTGGGATTAATACAAATCATCTTTAGTTTCTTCAGGTCAGGTAGTGTAGAGGGAGAAATGGCCTCAGGTGGAGATGTGTGTGTGAAAACCATCTCTATATACAGGACATGGCAGGGACTGACAGAAGAGTGCTGCAACAGATGCTATATAGCTAAGCATTAGACACTGAATAAAAATGCTTTACAATAGGTTCTGTGTCTTTTTTCTTTTAAAGGTGTATGTACCAAGACAAGAACTTGATCTCTTTTCTGATGCTCACTCTGTGACACTATAGCGAGAACTGTCATAAAGCAAATAGCAGAATCAAATGTTGCTTTCCCAGACAATCTGTGGTAATTGATAATAAAAATGGTACATGAAACAGTATTTGACATTTAAATAAAATAAGGAACAAAATTTAGACCAAGAAGGTTACGTTTAATCTCCTTTTTACATTTGCCTTAATCTTCATGAGCCAGAGTGACGGAGGCGGTGCCACTGTAAATGCCGGCCAGGGAATCACATGTAAATTTGTAGAAGTGTATGTAAAAGACATGTAAATAGATGGATGTGTTTAAGGGAGTGCACATGGTTACATTTTGAAGATAAGTTACAGGCATTTGTTCAATTTCTGTGATGGGAATTTCTTCCCAAATTATCACACACTTCTTTTACTGTTGGTTCTGCTCCTGTTTTACTCCATAAACAAGTCCATTAATTACGATTGTCAGGTTTCATCTGGGCCACCATCGGCACTGGCAGGAAAATAACAGAACCAACATCGCTGATTGAAAGTTGTGCGGTTTTAACAAGGGAGGTGGTAATGAAGAAGTCTTCTCCTTGATGCAGCGACTGCCTCCAAACGTTGGCCCCGGCTTATCTAAGGGAGTTATCCTAAATCCCCCTCCGAACGAGTACCCTTGAAACGTCAGAGCCATAATGTATCACACGGCTCCTTCTGGAATACAAGCCGAGTTGGCAACGCCGGACTATACCGCTCTGTCTTTTTCCACTGAACTAGCTCCAGCCCTTTCGCTCATAAATATGTATTTTATGATGTCTTCCTTTGGTCGCTGGTGGCACTTCTGAGCCTAAGCAGGGTTTTTTTTTTTTTTTTTTTTTTTTTGAGAAAAAAATAAAGTAGCTGTGATAGTGGAATGTTTTTTGTCTCATGTGATAATTTGTAAGCAACACCTGCGCACCGGTTGCTACTTTATCGCATTGTGTGTGAGATATGGTGCCTGAATCTCACTTGTTCTTACACATATACAAAAAAAAAAAACAACAACCCACATAGAGCCACAAATTCCTATTGTCTTAGATAAAAGGCTAAAACTCCATCTGCTTATTGTGCACTTCCTTCTAGCACCGAGTGTGTTAAATATACTCGACAATAAATAAATATGTGACAAGTTGTGCATGTTATGTCTGATTTCAGAATTGTCTTACAGTGAAGGACCCATTTGCCACTTGGACAATGCATGTAATTATTTCTGAAATAATGCATTGTTTGGTTGTTGCCAAGGGAGCCACTGAATCAGATTTTATGTTGTATTTTATTTAGCGTTGCCGCAGCTGTCAAGGCGTTTTATTAAAAGCACAGTTTGCTCACAAGGATATTGCTTTGATCGAATATAGTCTTTCACATCTCTGTTTAAATTTCTTGAAGCTTATGACATGTAGTATATATTAAAATCACTGAAGGCAGCAAACAGACCAGAATAACACCTCAAACTCCAGCTTCAACACTTAATCATTCCCTTGTGACAAAAAGAGAAAATGAATTGACTTGACAAACCAACCAGCTAAGTTTAGGCCTATTCAATCAGACACCTATTACTCCATTGTGACATTTTCATTTTTGCTGGATATGGTTGATCTGCTTTCAAAAGTCAATTTCTCTGTTTATTTAGCTTTACTCCTAAACCCATTAATAACAGATCCAAAAAAAATCAGATTACTATAATCTAGGATATTTTATGATGGATTAAGAGCTTGATTTTGAATTGCGGATGATAACCTGTTCTAAATACAAGCTCTGGACTGAAAGCTGAAGGTCTGGTTGAAATATAGTGCTGTATTTCTAATGTCAATGTTGATACAACTTGAGACTTTTCAGCTGGGTTCTCTGTTGCTTTCTCTTTTGCTTTGGTGTTTCCATTTTGACCTTCTGCAACCTAACAATCCCACTGTGGAATTATCTCCTTTCATATTAAATGCAGGGCAGCTTGACTAATGTGCACAGCTAATACTTGTGTAGCATTGTGTGCAGCAGATCATGACTGATAGTAGATTATAGAAGAGCTGGCATGGCCCCATCATGAAATCTGACTTAACCTTAATATTATGATATTGGGTTTAATGGAGATAATCTCATCAGAATACATTGTCCATGCTTCCAGCAGTGTTTATAGATCATATTCATGCTCCACTCATAAGACACGGGGCTGTATGTTTTTACACACCATATTTTCTGTCGTGTTTTGTTGAACACATGCTAAGTGTTAATAAGTGCAGTCACTTTTTAATTTGACGTCGGTAGTTCATTTCATGAGAAGTAGCAGTAGCTGAGATGATGTCATCCATAGCTCTGGACCATTTGGCTCGCTTTGGTTAGACATTTTCATCAGATGACATTTTGGAGGCAAACCTGCCAGCGTAATTTTTTAGCTTGTGCAAATACTTTCACAGGTGCTAAAACTCACACTGTGAAGTTATGGCTCGTGCCGGTAGGAAAAGAAACACTGCTGCGTCTCTTATGTCACTTAGCGGCAGGATTCAAAAAAGGTTTTTGAGCAAGTTTCTATAGTGCACTCCCAGCTACAGCACATACCATAGCGTGCTTCTTCACTTCTTTCCCCTCGCTCTGTGGGAGTGATTTGTGGCTAAGGTGGGGGAGTTAACACTTGAATGGGCAAACAACAACAAAATATCCAAAAATACATTTGGTGGTTTGCACCCGTCTTTAGCGTGCGCTTGATCACACTCGGTATGAGCCAGGGCCGACTGGAGATTGAGCAACTTGCTTTGTGTCACTTGACGACAACTTGCAACCCACAATGCCATAAGGACTGTGCATAAGGATGATAAAGCCACAGTGCTCCCATCTGTTGTGTTCTCTTACCGGAAAAAGCGCACTATTGTTCTTGTAAAAAGCATGAATCACTGTGATCCCTAACACACAACTCCACCAGAATTATCTCTTGAGCTGTTGTTATTTCTGTGTCATTTCAGATTTGCGGCAGCATCTGGCATTAGGGCTTGTGGTCTTGTGGGACGCGCGGTGCAGTGGAAGGAAGTGCGCTGCAAAGGAATCAACGGAGTCAGGCGTTTGCCAACAAAAGACTGAGGACTGAACTCTACTGGGACCTTGAGCAGCGGGCGGTAAGAGGAGGAGGCCATGTGGACCGCACGCCTGCTTGTCTTCGCCAGCCTCTTCGCACCCGCCGCTCTGGGTGAGTCTGCTTTATTAGACCCAGTCTGTGTCTGTGCGTTTGGACGGTGCGTAAAGACGTGGCCATAAAGCAGGCCCAGGCATTTGTTTTGAAGCCGTATCAGATCTTCATTTGTGTCCTATTTAAGTGTCAGAATTTGTCAGCCAGCTGCGATGAAAGCATCTGACTTTGTCCTGTTTTCGGCGTCTACAGAGCTCCCCTCACTAATTAGCAGGGTTTTTTTTTACTCTCTGAACTCCCCCAAACTTTGGACTTATTTCTTATTTGCTTTCCTCTGTCTGCTCCACTGATTTTTCCGTCTATTTTTAGTTCTGTCCTTTTTTCTCCAGACTTGTTCTCTTGGCAATAGAAAAAGAACCTATTGCTCTCAAAGAATCATTAACACAGCCTCTCCTTTGCATGTGTTTTTTTCAATAGCTATATTTGCAGAATTACACATATTGTTTCACACATTAAGATCTTCAGATGAATTTGCAAGGCCCTCTGTCTCTCACGTCTCGGTAACTACCAGTGTTTCCTGTGGAATGTTTGAGAGGCAAAGTAAATGAAGTCATTTAAATTCAGATTAAAAGACGTCAGCGGTGGTGGTTGGGGGGGTTTGTGTGTAAACGGGGGGTGGTTGGTCACAATTAGCAGGGGTTTAGATGCAAGGAGTGTTGGGAGTGGGGCAATGGCCCATAAAAATGTTAATTTGATATGGCTAAAACCATTAATGAGAGCTTTGAAGCTAATTGAATTGTTTGTGCGCTGTGATATCTACGCTGTGCACTGACGACAAAGTCCAGCATTCGGCACTAATGAAAGCACACTTGACCATGGTTAGTTTTGCCTTAATGCTCAATAGAAGGAGGTCAGCGGACTACAATATCATCTGCTTTTTATAGTGTGCAGGGGTTAAAGACTTTATTCAAGATTTTATACAAGCCAGCCAAGGGAAGGCACAATATGAGTCGCACAAGACGACAGGTTTAATCAATAACAAGTTAAAATTCCCTCCTAAAAATTGCTCATTATTTTAACCTTTTGACCTTGTGTTTGATGATCATTGACTTTAAAGTGCCCTGTCAGTCAAGAAGCACACAGGCCTCACTTTTGTTATTGATGTCTGTCCTGTCCGGTCTGTATTTACATGGAGCATTTCTAACTGCTCGAGCAGGCACGCTTTCTTTTTTTAAATGAAGTCTACCCAATCCTCCAAATGAAAATCTATTGTCCACAAAAGCCTTGGGAACAAAAAGCATTAAGCCATGTCTGAGATTAGGGGGATGCATATTGATATCCCATTGGCTAGACAAACACTAACGATAGCACACACAGCCTCAGCCAATTACAGAGTGTCACGGGGGTGGAATTGATAAAAACACATAGACATACATTAGACTGAGAAATGTGCTTGAGACGTGTGCGCCGCCGACAACCCGTGACACTCCGTTTATTTAAAGCATAAAGGTTGTGTTTGGCATGTTTTAGCCCATTTACAACCGCCGTCATGTGTTCACATTAGCACACTTCCATTTCTCTAAACACACCGTAGTTTTCCGGATTGATGATGGTGTTTTCCTGTCTTTAATGCTGTCATTGCATTCATTAACATCTATGCGGCATGGAAAAGCAGTGGAAAAAACATCAGTCATGGTAGAAAAAAAATACAGATCGGACCATTTAGAAAAGCCAGCAGCAGAGTACATGCGTGGTTCATAGTTAATGAGGCAGTGCATGTAAAAACACCTGCAGTCTTTGGAATCATCCATTTAGCTTTGTTAGTCATACTTAAATAATCAATCACTCATTGATCCCATTGGAAGGAGTGACATCAGCCAGACAAATGGGTCAATTGTTTTGGCTTGTGGTGTGTAGTTAAGATGAAGACCACTTCTAGTCAATTTGATTCAAACATACTATACATCATCATCTTTTTTATACGTCCATTGGTTATTATGTTTTGCCCTCTTTCATTAAACAGTAACAGAATAAAAGGATGTAGTCATTTAAAGTATTGACTGTTGACACAAGGAAGAACAACAAGCAAGAAAATTCCTCCAAGTGATCAGTGGCCGACTCCCATCAATGACAAATACACAGGAGTTAATGTTTAAAGACCAAAAATAAAGGTTGACATAGTATGTAAACAATTTGGCAGTTTTATTGAAGTAAAAAGCAATCATTTGACACTCAGTCGACTCCTGGCGCCGTGAGCAGACAAGGCCAGATGTTCCCGTGAAATGTACTGCAGCTGGGACGCTTTAATGTTGTAGTGGGAATATTCACCACTATGTCATTGCGTATGTTTCTCCCTGCGAGTGTTAGAAGCAGGTTCTCAAGGGGATGCTGGCCTACTTCGGCATGGTAATCTATAGTCCCTTTTGTCTGTATACAGTCACAAGCACAGGCACGTACACACACATGCACACCCAGATGCCGACTTAAACATGTAATACAACTTCTAAACGCACACAGATGTACATACCATCACAGCCGCACGTTCCCTTCCTTTGTCTGCCCTTATTTGTACACAAGCACACTCCCAACATCGTGCACTGATGAAACTGAGGGATATATCTGGACAGACGTCACTGGAGTGAGATATGAAAAGTCAGTGCAAAATAAGGAGTGTTGTCTCCTGTTTGTGTCCCTGGTGTGTTTTCTTTTTGTGTTTGTAAGTAAAGCTGCAGAGTCAGATGAGATAAGAAGAAAGTTCCATCACCGATGCTGTCACTCGCCCGGAAAATAAGTCAAGTAAAGCGCATCACTGTCATTGTTTGGGTACCAGTGAATAACAATGAAAATAGTAATGTCCCCAACACTGCAGCCATGCCTCAGCATCAACACAATCTCATACTGTAGTCCTGAGGATGTGAAGTGCTTCAGAAAGGAGTTAAAATTCAGACAATATCAGCCCGTGGAATCAGTGGTGTTCGAGAGTTGTGGATAGGGTTTATAATCAAGATTGGGGATAATAATTGTGATTACTGTATGTCCATAATAGTTAGGAAATATTGAAAGTAAATGACTGTAAGATTTGTTTAAAGGAAAGAAAACCAGCTGATTTTTTTTAAATTACAGATATCCAAAAGTTAGGTCGGAGATCATTTTCAGTGGACCAATTAAAAATCCAATTAAAATGGGTTATTAAAAGTATTTAAATTGGTGTATTTACTGAGCTATAAATGAGTATTTCCTGCTCTGCATATAACAGTTGGTTAATATGAGAGAACATATGGTATGTGTATTCTCTCAGGTAATGCCAGGTAAAAGGCCACGCTCCAAAAGATACATTGCAGAGACAAGCCCACACAGCGTGAGAGCCTCTCCCTATCATTCATAATAACCCTTCCTTTCCTGCTTCCGAGAAGTTGGCCACCTTACAGACACCTTGTGTTCCTCGGCGTCAGGTAGCGCTGATATATTAGGGTCTGCTGTATCCAACCAAACAAGGGCAGCAAACTCTCCCATCACTCTCCCTGTTCCCGCACCCGATCCACTTAATTAATCTCCTTGTGCCAGGGCACTGACTTCATCCGCCAAGGCATCCATGGATTTGCCTAATTTGCTTAATTAATTAAACAAATGATTTATTTAAGCTCATATTTCAAAGAGCGCTGAAGTTCTTTGTCAAGCCCACTGAGGCATGTGCTGTTGTTGTGACTGTGAGATGCCTCTGGAAGCATTAAAAATAAGTAGACTTTGGAGTGGGAGGATGTCTATCATTCATTTGTAGTGACGTAATGGCAAGCCATGTATTTTCTGACACATGCCTTCAAGGCAGAGGTAAATTATGTATGCATTAGCTGCGACGTCGTATCAAGAAAATGAGACTTGACATCGCTTTTATTTTAAAGTGTAGCAGGATTAGGTTAGGCTTAAACATTTAAATTTCATCTGACCATATAATTTGTTCATTTATTTGGCATTATTTTATTCTAGTATTACACTGGTGCTGGACATTCTGATAACTGAGCATCTACTGTACCTTTTCCTCATCTCATTTCAAGTATTGCATTCAATCTTTGTATATACTGTAAATGAAGCATTTTTGAGCTAAATCATGTGGAAAAATTATACAGTCACAGAAATAAGTGAGATTTGTGTGAATGCTCATCTGAATTTGTTTATTTTAGGATGATTGTGTTTCTCCATTTGCAGAATAGCTGAATTAAAACCTCGTCTTTTAACTTGTTTTTTAATTATTTTTATGTATGAGCCGTCACAAAATGGCTGATTGACACGGACGGAAGCTTGTGTTTTAGTTTAAAGACGTTTGCAACGTCCTTCAACTGGCAGCTGGAATTAGGAACGTATTACACATTCAGCCAAAAGATAGGAAAACACAAGTTTGTACCCAGTAGACATTAAATATGCAATTTATCTGCAGCAGACAGTATAGAAATAATATTTTTTTCATTCAAAAGGAATAGTAAAGATGGTGCACATTACAACTTCAGAAGCACTTTGATGTGCATTGTATTTCACATAAAGGTTTGATTCAGATAAGAAAAACAAAAAACACCTTGATTTTTAAATCTTTTATAGTGTAGGAAGGACTAGGAATGAATTATATTTTGCTCTATAAGCTTTTTCTTTACTTTTATACACATCCACAGCTGCCATTTGGATACAGCAAATCCACAATTCTTGTTGCCAGTCAGAAAACCTTCTTTGGGAATAATTGAATCCCAATTTTAAAATACCCTACTGCAGTACCTTTGTATTTGATGAAGCCTGTGCAATGTTGTGTCCCATTTGGCACCATGCTCTGAAAGCTGCTGCTCTTTATTTTTTCCGTTCTTCAGTAATGAGTGAAAAATCAATAGCTGCTTGATATGGGCGAATAAAAAACTGGCCTTTGCCGCCCATTGCGTTTGGAGCGGCTGCACCGACATTGCCAAATTGCTGTCAGATCTCGCAACCTTTGAGAAATGAATGACAGCAACATTAAGAATGGCAGGGTGGGATTAAATACCTCTACATGTTTTATAGGTGTCCGTCCAGAGTTCTGCATATATCTTCCAAATAAATGAATTACTCTCTCCGTTCGGTTGCGCAGCACAATTTGGTAAACGCTGAATGATGCCATTTAAAGTAGACTTGCAGATGGCTGAGCTGTGTTTAATGAGGACAGATATTGACAGCAAGGTCAAGTGGCAGTGGATGTTAG
This sequence comes from Rhyacichthys aspro, assembly GCA_036850595.1. Taxonomy (NCBI): domain Eukaryota; kingdom Metazoa; phylum Chordata; class Actinopteri; order Gobiiformes; family Rhyacichthyidae; genus Rhyacichthys; species Rhyacichthys aspro. Next base: position 7,346,148 of record CM072165.1, read on the forward strand.
TTTACATTAGGCTGCATAATGTGTGCGTGCACGTCGCTCCCGTGCACGTGTCTGGCAGGCTGAAGAGAATTTCTAAGTAACTCCACACAGATCAGCTCACAGGGCTGAAATGATAGGTGGATGGTGCTGCAGGGTTCCACATATGGGCTACAACAGTAATTTGGGGTGTATACGGCTAGAGACACAATACAGTGGCTCATGTATTTACTTTAGTTGGGTTTTTTTTCCTAAGCCACACTGGGAAATGTATGAAGCCAACATATGCATTTCATCTTATTCCTGTAAAATCAATTCAACGTGTCGACGGAGCTTATATGTGACATATTTGCATTCACAGTGACTTAGGAGGTGCAGATACAGTGCCTTATATGCAAATCTATCAAAGGATTGCACACGGAAGCTGCCGTTCCACCATGAGGCTTTTTACAGTCCTCTGCAAATGTATGACAGGGATGTGAGTGAAGTATACATCCCCGACATCCGCCCACGTACATGATGAATTGTTACTGCTGCAACACTATGATTACAATACAACCTTGAGGCCATATCGCTGGCATTTTGCTAATTATTCAAATTAGGATTCCTCTGCTTCCAACACAAATAAACTGGAATGATGTTTAAAGTATTTTGTGTGCGACTGTTCAGAGAGCATATACCTGGCTCTAGAACACACTGAAAATATATTCTTCGCTTTCAGATGCTTACAATGTCTGTACAGATGAAGGACAAACATCGCACAGACCGTTTTAATTGTAGAAGCGCTGCGTATTGATTAGCTTGTAGTGTTTTTGCCATTGTGTGGTGACATTGAGCCATGTAGATCCAGTTTCAGTGGAAGCTCTCAGTGCTCTTGTGGATACCTACTTCACCCGAAATGGCATGTTGCCTAATGGTTGTGATGTACTGAACAGTGAAGAGTTGTTGTCTGGTGTTCTTTATGTGGTTTTTTTCTCCAATCTCTTATAACAGAGCATCAACACTCATTTTTTACAGCACAATGAAGTATCTCCGGTTGTGTTTGCTGCTAAATCGGTAATAGTCTTCTTTGTTCTGCAGGGGAATTGTGTTTTTTTCATTGTTGTTAGGTACTTTGCAAGCAGCTGGGGGCATTAGAGCAGAGAAAACTGAAAACACAGGTCTCATATTAAAGGTGAAGAAAGCCAGCTTTATTCAGCGATAAAAGTGAATAATTGAAAGACAAAAGGGGTAAAGGATTAATTAGCCTTTGCTTCTTTTGATCAGGTTTTTTTTTTTTTTTCAATTGACTTTCTCTCACAGAACTTGAGATATGGTGGAGAATTCTAATGTACACAAAGAAAGAATACTAAAGATCTGATAGCATTGAGACACAATGAGCCAATTATTGCCAAGATGGTGTGAGACCCTGCTCGCTGCTCTCTTGGATTTGTCACTGAACAAACCAAGCATGCACAGTAACTGGCGATTTCAGCCCAGCAAATCAATATCAAGTATTGTAAAGTCTGCATTCATGGTGGAGAGGGGTGGGGGAGATCAAATGTTACTGTGCACAGATTAGCTCGTGAGACCTTCGGATAAGAAAGAGAAAGGAGTAAGCAATAGAGAGACGGCGGTTGTGGCAGGGCGATACTGGAGATGGCCTTCAATATGGCCCACTGGCCTTGCAAGGGAATTCAATACAGCCATCGACAAAAGAGGGCACTATTGTGAACGCTCCCAATGGGATGCCGTTCCATTTCCTTATTAATTGTGCGCTCATTAAAATAAAAGGAAGGACCAAGCGGAACAGATAGTGCAAGAGTAATGGAAGCTCTTTTCGACGAGGCTTTGTTGTTTGGAGAGATGCCAGAGTCGAGCACTTCCAGAGCCGTATGTATTTTATGTACTGCACCTCACAGATATACAGCCCCTCCCTTTATTCTCCAAAGCACCGCACAACAGCACAAATCTCCCACACTGGCCCCTGTTGAATTATACACGTGTGTGGTATCTATGCTCCCGAGGCTCACGGCCTGGTCTCAGTCTGGCGTCACAGCCCTGAGTCATGGGAGGACGCGTCAGCCTAGACCATGGATCACTGATATCCAGGCTCACTTCACTCCCAACCGTAACCTGTGATCCTTTACCAAAAGTACTACTCTGCTTTATTACAATTTGGGTCAACATGAGGTAATGGGAAGTTGTGACAAGGCAAGTCTAGTCAGAAAAATGAGCAGCGATGTGATCAAAAGGGTTCTGAAAATCTACAGTGTATTTTAAATGATCAAAAATGTAGCTTCAGCACAAAAAATGAAAGGTTTTAGCAAACTTTCAGCCAAGTGTTATGTCATTTAAAAAGAATGTTACCCACCCTTATTCTTGGAACTTTCCCTTTGACCGGATATTGGCAATGCCACAGTGAAGATGCCTCTTTTGGAGGGGGGTAAAAGCCATAACTTCCACAGACATCTCTCTCAGCCCGAGTCCTCACAAAAGACCAACTGTGTCAAATGAGAAATATTGCAGGTGCACATTCCCCAGTGTTGCGCTCCCCTGTGCCTCCCACTCCTCACACACATATTAACACATACATCCGTGATCACTGCCCCTCTTTTAGTGGCAGAAGGAGGGGGACGAGGGGGGGATCTTTTTTCACTCTGATAATGCACTCCTTTCTCCTCGGCGAGATGGACGAGGACTGAGCTGAAACTGTAGAAGCAGAGTGAGCGATGTCATTCCACAGCAGGCAGCGGCGTCAAACAATATGCCGTGCCATTTTTATGGGCCCACTGCAGATGTTTCTCAGCTGCGTCTTAGCCCTGCTTCTGTAAAAGAGGGCATTTTGTATTTTTGTAAAGACAGTAGAGACCCGTCCTCAACTGGGGGGGGTTGACTATAACCCCAAGCGCCCAACAGATGCCTTTTGAAGGGAAAAATTCAGACGCTCTGGTATTCAACATGCATGCTATACATTTTTTCATTTCATTTGTTAAGTTGTAATATGCATCACATCAGAACACCTGCTTTTGTAAAACTGCATGTCGCATGTTTCACCTAAAATCCTGCTTTCTGTCCTATTTTATGCGATTGTTATCCAGCTGATCATCAGATTCCAACAGACATTGAGGTGATTCCAAGCACATGTGGCCTCATACATATTCAGCAGTGATTATCTCAGCACAATAACCCGTACGTCTGATACCTGCCTTTTTGTGCACACGAGAGAACGCGATCAAAGCACATCATTGTAGCGGTGCGTCTTGGATGTAGCGTAGCCACCCGAGCTAATTTCGACGGCGCTGCATTGACTGTGTACATGTGGAATAGGATTACTTCAGTTTGTGGGCGGTTGCAGAATCTGTTGTTTTTTACCATCTGCTCACCCACTCTCTCCCTTTACATTTGTTTTGCTTTGTATTCAGTTGTTTTGCTGTTTCCCTGTCTTTGGTCATCTCCTCCAGGCAATGCTCCGGGCTCCTCAGCCACTGGAGCACCTCTGGAAGGTAATCATCTTCTGCTTTAGAAGTCTCAGGTTGTATGATGCCATCAAAACCTGAGATCACATGCATTGAGCCGAAGGACAGGTTAAGACATTATAAGAGAGAATTCAATCCTATATGGCCAGTATTATCCGTGGAATGGCTACAAGGGAGTGTTATTTAAAATTGCCATCCTTGAACAGTTCTCTGTGTGTATGCGCCACATAAATTCCCCAGGGAATAACACCCCCATTCCCCAATGCATATTACATTGAAGTGGGTGTATGCACTCAAAAACATTTGTGTCAGACTGTACGAACCTCAAGGGAGGATGTGGAAAGAGCAGGTAACTGCCGATATAGGCGGCTTTAATCTGCTGATGCCACCAGGACATTAGATTCCACTAGCCTTAAGGTACTGTATAGCCTTAAGCTACTGGATATACAGCATATTCTCACTTCTCCTGCATCTCTTTGCCATATGACAGTTTTCAGCAAACAATAAATAAATAAATAGGTAACACTATGCAATGGAATATTGTTATAAATGGGCTCCAACGGTACAAGTAATACAAAAAATATGAACTAATGGCTTTGTTAAACCTAAAAATACAACAAATACATATGCATGAAATCACATGAAAATGTTCCTATTTCTTGTTCTTCATTATGTGAGTAAACATAACAGCAATAAGCTTTAATTGGTATTAATTTGAGATTTTTTGCCCCTCGGATATTACACTGCAGTAGAAATCATATTCATAGACTCGTGCAGGGAGACGGGAAAAAAAAGACTGAATGTGTGCAGCTACAGAAAACAAATCATGGCAATGTGATTCATAGAGTCCGGGGCTCATGCAAGGATTCTGTGGATAAAACAGCAATGCAAATAAGTTCATGCAAGGACATAAAAACAGGCTGCAATTTCCCCTTTTCAATTGAAAAAGGCTTATCCCTATTTCCAAACAAGGCCATATTATTATGCAGTTTTAAAACACAAACACACACACACACAAACACACACAAGTTTAATATTCAGATTAACCTCTGTAAACTCTCCTTTTCATAGTTAAGACCACATATAGTCCTTATCTACCACAAACAGATGACTGTTGTCTTACATAGATCACAACTGTTATTGTATCTAAATGGAAGCTTTGTATGATTGTGATTTGTATGTTGTGCTTACCCTCAGAATGGAGTAGAGCCCCACAGAACTATTCTAACTCTAACTATAGAGATTGTGCCTGGTTTCTCATTCATTTCAAGAGCAAGTATTTCCAAGGTGTTCTGTCATCAGTTTGTGCTTTGTCTCTTTGCAGTTGTCGGGCTCTCACAATGCCCTGAGTTGCTATGGCGATGAATAGCGTGCACTATAGTTCTCAGTTAAAAGGGTACCAAGCATCAGGCAGTGTATCTTAGTGTCACCTGGTAGACAGGTGCATTGTCTGGGAGCAGAAATATTCCAGTTCATCACAATTGTCAGAGTTCTGAACTGAAGCCAACTGAAGAAAAACTCATTTTAAACTATTTTAGCAGCCAGGTAAACTATATGTTTAATTGACATCAAATTGTTTTTGCCTTGTTAAAATGAAGACCATCACCTGCAACATTTAAAAGAATATATTTTCTTGTGTGTTTAGGATATTTTAAAACAAAAAAAAAAAAAAGTTTTCTTTCCACAATTTTTATGCTTACTCTTGTCAATGGAAAGATAAATAATAAATAATGTAAAGAGTTGACTAATGATCAAAATGGTTGTAAATGTTGACTTAATGAAGAACTCTGACACTGAGGTCATATTGCCCAGCCCAAACAATGAATATCCTTCCTTTTATGTTAGTGTGGATACACTGCAGTTGCCTAACCTAGCTCACTGTTTTCTCCCGTGTTGCTGTTAGCCAACCTGATGTGTGCTAAAGTGTGGAAAAGAGCTCATTCTTCTCACACAAGCCCCAAATCAGCCTGTTGTTTCTTTTCTTTGACCTCAATTACTACCGGGGCATGTGTTACTATAGGGGCATGTTGAGTCATGCCTTCTCTGGGAGTTGGGCACGTGTGCACGCGTGTGTGTGTGTATCTCCATATGTGTGACAGGGATTGTGTTCATTTTAGCCTAGGAGGCACTGTACAGTAGGTGGGGGCCAAGGTGCATTAGTCTTGGCTGAGATGTTCCCTAGAGTGATGCCGGCGCATGTGGGTGGGTTACAGGAAGCAGGGAAAATGAGCTGGAGGAGGCAGAAGCAATGAAAAGAGAAGAAATAGCCGAATGTTGTCAGACATGACGGGAGCTGAACAAAGCCCAGCTCGTTGTCAGAGCTGCTGCCAGAGGCAGTCGCACCTCCAGCTTAGAACATCTGACAACTAACGCTACGCTGCTCACAAACAGGACACATCTCCATTCTTTGGAGAATTTGGAAGTAACCTAAATTTGTTCACTAGTAGCTCTGTCAAATCTTTGACACTTGAATTCCATTTAACTATTAACAATTGAGCGCTGAATGGAGCCACTGACTCCTCTCAAGATAAACTGCATTTTACCTTAATAATACAAAAAAGGGACAATAACTTGTTGAAATTCTGTCCTGTACTGGTAATTTACCTTAATACATTGAGACATCCCATTTCCAAAATGATTCTTCTCCAAATCCACAGATTTAATGAATTGAGTGGAGGCACTTGTGTTTGTAACTTAGGCCAAAACGTAAGGTTACACTCTAGTTAAGGTATATTTCAAAATGGCTGTGCTCTGCAGGTTTCTGTCCATCCTGGATCCAGTATATTCAGAGGTATTAACTTTAACTGTTGTCTCAGTCTCAGTAAGAACAGAATAATGACATTTTTGGCTTGTGAATTTCATCATGGACACACTCTCTATATTTCCCATAAACACAGACATGTGACAAAGCCTGCCCAATGAGATTCTGTAGTTTGTTACAACTGCACCGTCCTCCATCAGAGCTAATTTGTTAACACCAAAGAGCTAATTTCCCTCCAGGCATCTGGACCGCTTTGACTGACAGTTTGAAACCTGTGTTTGCACATTGGTGCCCTGCAAAAAAACCCCATCAGTCTTTTTCCCTCTGCTGGAATTTGCAAGTGCGTGGTGTGTTGCCAATTAATGCACTCAGATGTGTGTCAGGGAATGCGAGTTGGAAGCCAAACAAATGGCTCCTGTATTTGCCTGGTAGAATGAATATCTGGGCCCTGTCACAATGAGTAATGCTAATTGTGCTTCGCAACATCATTGGTCAAAGTGTCAAAAGGCATCAAGTCGATTTGAGGAGTTTGTCACGATCGTTTCCTCGGTGGGCTCATGAATACATCATTAGTGAAGCTTCTATCTGCCAACCAATCAACTCTTCAGTCTCATTTTTAAAAGCTCCTCCAATACCTCAGCTGAATCCTCCGAATGCTGCAGGTTTAGAATGATCAGTTCTGTTCTCTTGATACTCAGACTTCCCTGACAGTACGATGTATTTTTTTTTACTTGCCTTAGGCCATATGTAAATGCAATTTACTTAGAGAACAATTTTCTTGAACTGTTTCTCACTTCAAGATAAATATTGCTCATTCATTATTGAAAATACTAGTGAAATGCCTTGAGAGTGACTTATTTTATTTTTTTGCCCTCCTACCAGGAAATGTCATTTGTTGCAATCTAGGAAGTGGTTGTGACAGGTTCCCATTGGTTTAATCAAATAACGGTATCTGGGTTCATGTGCTAATTAATCACTCGCTCAGGGGGTTGGACCCATCCAGCGATTCTCCCAGAGACATTTGATCTGTTGAATCAGCTCTCTTACAATCTCCTCCTCTCGCTCCCATATATCTTACATTAATTCAATGAAGTCAGAGTTCATTTAAATGCACCCCCCTGAAGCCGGTACACGCAGCACTTGTGTCGTCTGCTGGAGGATCTCCTTATAAAGAATTCTCACTTATTGATAATGGGGACATGTTTTATCTTCTTTACTGGGAAAGTACTTGGCATGTTTCCAGGATTTCTGGCTGCCTAATTGTAGCCGGCATATTTATTGGGAAATGATCTGCTATGTGTGAGCTCATGCATTGTAACGGAAAGCCTGAAGTGCTCTAAAATGTTTCATGTCGAGGGCTGTCACATGCCCCTGACGCCTGTTTACGCTGATGCCGGCTCTTTTCGACATTCTCATTGTAATAACGTGTGGTATTTGACCTTCGCTATTGGTCTGTGACACATTTTCTTGAGACATGATATGAAACGCTTCCTGCCCAAGGCCACTGTTACGTTACTAATTATGACTTTTAAATGTCATTGCTACTTTGTGTTTGGGAGCGACTGGTTCAGAAAGTTAATGGGTGCCAGCTTTGAGACAGTGACCACTGTGCTTTCATACTTCGCTTTGCACAGTAGAAACTTTCTTACTGTTCACAATCAGAACTTTAAAGCTCTGAGAGATTTTTAAAAATCTCTACGGGATAGTGACATTTTCCAGATGACCTTTTTTCTATGACCTTTCTGATGCCCTTTTTAGTGAGTAATTGCATTCTTTTTAATTTGTGTATTCTGTCATTTTGCATGCAGCTGTGAGGATGGTGATTAAAAACATAGCTCTGTCTCTTGTGGAAGTAATCCATGACTTGTATACTCAGTTGTTTGCATTCCAGAAACTCTTTATTTAATAGATTTTCAGCGCTGCACTTGTCTAAGAGTTACTCACGAAAAGAAGCTCTGCATTGAAATATCCTTTTAAAGACTAAGTGGAGTGAATAGTACATGGAAAGTTGGATAGAACAGATTATGTTTTGATTTAAAATAGTGCTGTCATCAAGGCAAAGAGACAGACGGCAAGGAAAGTGGAAATATGAGCCCTATCAATCGCTGCCTGGGCCCAAATGTAATTACACTGCAGTTGTTGACTAGAAGGGTAATCTGAGACATCGCTGGCATGGGTTGGGCTGTCCACATTAGACAATTACCTTTGGCTTCTTTGACAATCTTTTTTATGACTGTATTTGAATAGAATTGATTTGAACAATTTAGTTACTTCCTTGACTAATCTTTTTATTTAAAACAGTAAACTAATAATAATAATAAAATAGATCTACATAATAGATTCAGTTCTAATACGGCCCACAAAGAAGAATTGTAATCAATAAACAAAGCAACACTGATATTTCACGTGTTAGAGTCGATTACATGTTCAGCCAAATGAACCACACCTATGTGATCTTTTTCTGCTTTCAAATACGTTCATTGTGATCCCAATAAGAGCGGAATAAGCGTCCCCTTAAAGAGTATGATAATTGACGGGTTTCATTTCCAAATTGAGTGTGATGTTTCAAAAGCATTTTAACGTTCTGGGTTGGCTCAAAGATTTGTTCGACAAAGTGGCACGACACCTTAATAAGTAGTTTCTTGGTTTATTGTGTTTGCAATATTGGTGTTGTCTATCTTTGGGAAAAATGAGGAGTTGTTCTGTAGATGCTTGAAGGAAATGTGACAAATTTCCAAAAGTGTTGACAGTTATTTGTTGCCTGCATTTCAGTTCATTTAGTGCGGTTGGTTCTGCTTTGAGCACTCTCTATGGCCCTTTCTCATGCGGTTGCTTCTGATGAATGCCTGCGCTGCCCGATGTCGACTCTTTCAGCTCAGCCACTTGTCTGAAAAGATGTTTATTAAAATTCATAACTACCACAGTCCTCTCACAGACACTCAGGCCAATGTTTATGTTTCTGGATAATTTTTTTATCCAGTTAAAAACAAGCTGCACAAGTGAGCTGTTCACATGCAGAATGGTGAGCTTCTTCAGACATGCGTTGGTGTGTGCTTGTGTTTGTGTCAGAAGAGGTGAAAATGGCAACCTCCAGCACCAGTGCTCCCTCTGACTGTCCTGCCTAATTGGCTCACTGGTAAATGGCTGACTTTTACCAAAACAATAGAAAGCCAGAGCCACCTGCAGCATGTGTTGTAACAAGGAATATGCCTCCTTAAAAGACAAATAAAGTAGGAGATCTTGGGAGTCATCGAGCTCAGTCTGGAGGGATGTTAGAGCAATTTACCTTTGAAGCACTCCACTTTCTCTCTTTGTCTTGGTGTTTCTGTGTCTAATTTCTCAGCTGAATGGGTGCGTAATGAATGTTTATTTTCTCCCAGCCAAACAAGCACCATGTCTATTTCCTTATGTTTGAGCAGTGTCGATGCTGTGCTGCGTTTTTCCACAACTCCTGGCCTCTCTAAGGCCCTTGCAGTGTTTTTCATCTTCCCACTCCAAGCAGCCAGTGTCCTGTCCGCCCACCAGCTCTAGACCTGAGTGGACAGCCTCCTCTCATAATTCTTAGGCCCAGACCTTTTGATTGCAGCTCTTCCTGCCTGTTTAAGCATTTTCCTGTGTACACAGCCAGCACTGAAACGGCAACTGAAAATCGTTTCAAGGCATGATTGTGTTTTGTCTTTTTCCCCCATTCAGCCTTCAGTCGAGCACCCATCCCCATGGCGGTGGTGAGAAGGGAGCTGTCCTGCGAGAGCTACCCCATAGAGCTGCGATGCCCTGGCACTGACGTCATCATGATCGAGAGTGCCAACTACGGCCGAACTGACGACAAGATCTGCGACGCCGACCCAGCGCAGATGGAGAACACACGGTGCTACCTCCCAGATGCTTACAAGATCATGTCACAAAGGTAAGATTTCAATTTCAATCCACATTTCAAAAAGCTGTCATTTTTCACTCCAAAACACCTACATTCTGACATCCATTAGGAGAGTGAGGTTTTATATTGAATATTTTTACACATAAACTAAAAATGTTTTGAGAGATACTGTTATTCACACCTTTAGATCTTCTTCTTATTGATTAGTCTTTAAAATGGAATCATGCATCGACACTGGTTAAGCATGCAGGGCGGCATTGTGTGGTCTGTATAGTATTTTTCAACAGGTGAAAAAGTGCGCTTTAGCAAAATGTTATGGATTATTTGGATTTATGACCCTGTTGTGCTATAACCAGGACAGTATCTGTTCAGGCAAGACAGCTCTACTATTACTATGCTTAGGCTTTCACAGGGTAATTGATTGTGGGCATTAATGTAATCTATACACAAGTTTGGGAATCTTAAACAAGTTGTCTGGACTGGAGCAAATGTAAAGCTTAAGGAGGTAAAAATATGCCTAGTCCATCTTGGCTCTTTTGTTGACTTATTGCTGCACTTAGAGCAAAATAAGGACTCCTCTCTGGGATACCATTCTCTTTATAGATGCATTGAGGTCAAATCACCCTGGAGTACCTTTGCTTTGAATTAGAATTTTGAATTGCTACTCTTTCATACCGTGTACCTACCTCATTTTATTTTCAAAGTTAACATATGTCCATTTCTTTTTATTTCCAGAGCTAGAACCTTTGAAAATATTAATGCATCATTCAGACTTTATCAAACAATTGCTCTTGGCTTTTTAGAAGGACTACCATAGAATTGGGATAATCAGCTGTGTGAAAAGCAGCAGGTGGTAAAAAGAGGTAGTTTGAAACATGTTGCCAGATAATTGATGCACCCTGTGGCTCCCTTGTTCTCCACCCACCCACTCAGACTAAATACCCCTGCAGGAAGGAATCAAGAGGTGCTGCTAACACCTTACTTTCAGTGTCTTTTTAGCATTTTGGTGCTACCGCAGAAGTTTCAGTAGCATTAGCATTCAGAGGTTAGCACAACAAATGAACACCGCCCCCAACATTGCCTTTGTCGAGCTGTCACAGTGGTTGCTAGGCTCCTGTGGCTAAGCTCATTAGGGTTGTAAAGGAAACAACAACACTACAGAAATGACCCATTTGAATGGACCCAAAGCCTTTTGATCCCACTGAGGTTAGATCCAGGACATTTTCTTCATGGTTTGTTTTTTCCAATATGAAACAATACGATTAAGCAACTCGTGAAGAATTTGTGTTGATTCACAGTGTACGTTTCACAAATAAAATTAACTCACTTTGATTATATGAAAATTGTAAGCCGATATTAGCAAATATTTTTGTAATTTATCTTCAGCGCATTAGTTCTCTCCTCACTGGCTTCATAATCAAAAAATATCAGCACTGATGCAAATCCTCTTTGATTATTTTCATCTAATTCTGTTGTTGTGTTGGCCTATTCTTTTTTCCCCCTCAAACTATTCATCATGCAATATGTTTACATGCGCGCTGTAAAGCAATCTCTGGAAACAACCCAAGCAATGTAATAGTGTGATTATAGCATTTACATGGTTCGCTGTAACCTGATTCCTCTATAATCGTGCTTGTTTGATTAGAGGCTCATTTGTGGAGGGATGTGCTGCAGCCTACTGAAACAAAAGGATACAGGAAATGGAGGGGTTCCATTGATGTCTTGTACTCTTAGTGCAAGGCCATTTACGTAAATACCTCCACTGTGTATAGACCCAGGTGTTTTATGTGGCGTCTAGACCTTTAGTTGTGCATGTACATGGTTTTAATTATCACTGCATTTATCACTTCTATGTATTAGCAATTATGCTGTCTGATAGATTCAGTGAATTTTTATCAACGGAATGGCTGGCACTAGGTTGAGTTGTAATTCTCAAAGCTGCCAAAATGGCTCTGCATAGTATCTCAGCAAAAGTCAGGTAATGCACTGGACAATACTTTTCGGTCTATTCATTAAGTATTGCAAGGATATAGTGTAAGTAATAATGAAGTAGAGTTTAACAAATTAAAATTAATGGATTCACTTTTTGTCCACTATGTCCATGATGGAGTTTGACTGGCTCTTTAATAGACATGCAGCATCTATAGATCAAATAAGATGTGTCCTATTCCATGACATCAATATATAGGATATGTACTGTCAGACTAAAACTGTGGCTGTGGATGAGATGATGTATTGAAATAGGTTTACTCCAAAAAAGACAGCGACATAAACAGTGAAATTACTGATTGTGGAATTCTGTTTCTCTGCTTTGGTTCTTTTTCTGTCACCCTGTCATGCCATACGGGGACACTTACTGGAACTGAGCCACTGTTAATGTTATTATTAACACCTGCGCCTTTTCTATTACGACGAGTCATAGTGTTGCCTGTGAAAAAGGGCATCAGAGACACCACTCAGGGCTGTACAAGGAAAATGAACTGCTAATAGTGGTGGAAGAGCATGTGATAAATGGTGGAAAACAAGTAATGTATATTTAAAAAGCAATTTTACTCTCTAAGTGGGAATTCAGGGTTGGAGATCCAACAATTACAATTGTCTTGGCAGCACAGAAATCTTGTTGCTGTTTATTCTTCTAAAGAAACTATAGCGTACCACTAATCTAAGACATTACTGTTATGTTGACGCAATAATAGGACACGAGCATTCACTCATCATTATACCATCAATTACTTTTGAGCGAGTAAACAAGTCTGGTTTATGAGCGGTTCTCTCATTCAGTAAACAACTTCTGTTTTGTTGTTTACTGTTTGGTGGTTTTCATGGGAATAAAACAATAACTCATATAAAACTATATCTCAAACTTGTAATAACATAATCATCATCATGAAAGTGTGTTCCAATAACTAATATGAACCCTAAAAAGGTGTTTTAATGTGTTCTTTAAATGTCGGTATCCCTTACATCATCAGATGCCTCTGGACTGCACACTCCTGTAACACTTCCACTTCCCTATGGCTGTGCTGCAGAGTTTAGATTTTTCTGCTCACTACACCTATGATGTACCTCATAATTTGTTGTAGAGAGTAAGACCTGAAGTAGCCTTTTTTCATTTTTTCCTAATAGTGTGTGTAGCACCTGCCTCTCCTGTTTTAACAAGTTTAGCCCTGCTGAGTGGCAAGTGCATTCGTTAGCATTCACATCTCGACTGAAGATGAGCCAGGCTGCTGCCGGCTTAGTCTGTGTGCCAACCTCACATCCATCAGTTGCGGATGTGCAGCCATGTCACCGGCCCTCGGTAGCTGTCAATACACATTTAGGTGCCTCAGTCTTCAAGCTTCACAGCCAGAGAGGGCACTCCATTGATATTCCACAATCAAACCCCAGCTCTACCTGTTCAGTGTATGCCACTAAAGGTGTATTTTGGGGTACTCTAGCATGGGCTTTTAAGTGAGGTGTAATAGCAGCCTGTATCTGAGTGATAGTGCTCTGCTAAGCTTAGGAGCGCTGTAATGCATCTCAAAGTGAACACTGTCTCAGACCATGCTGTGACAGGATGAAATGAATGGGTCTCTTTCATTAGCAGTTCCACCTTCTGCACCGCAAACACCACGGCTTTGCACAATCCACGGCGTTAAATAAATATGTCACCCTTAGGTGGTGCAGTGTCGCTACGCGAAGGGCAGTGATGCTGTAATTGAAGCATGCCAACTCAAATTGATTTAACACAATATGAGCTCATTTGCATGGACCGTGTACACACATGCCACAGATATTTTCTATTTCCCATGTGGGAGATTTTAGAAGTGATGAGAGACAGCTGATGATTGCCTCTTCTAACCACATGAATGTATAGTGCCACTCTCTACTGTGAGTCTCTGCGAGGGCCGGACACATGTGCTATCAAACAACACTGACGCTTTTCTCATCACAGTCCCAGTGTCTCTCTCCCTTCTTTTTTCCTGTGTTCCCCTTTTCCTTTCCCCTCCAGGCACCGTGGCCTTCACGGCCAGTAATTACAGGCTATATCAAAGCTATATATCACCTTATATCTCGGTAGACCTCGGCCGGCACCTTAAGGGACAGCTGATAGCATTGTGGCAGGTTTGTGCATGACCCCTGAAGGAGAAAAGCAGGTCAGAAAAAGAGCGAAGCCCTCCCACCCATCACCTGCACATCCAAACCAACACAATCTCGTCCTATCTGTCCAGACTCACCTTTTGTATCACTTCAGTGTCTGGGTGTTTTTTGTCCTTGGCCATACAAGTTTTCTTTTTCTACAGTCATTACACCCAGTCACAAATGTCTACAGCTGCCAAAATCTAAATGATTGATTATTAGTGAGTTTATGGATATAGATATGTATATAAATCAAAATGACTTCTGGGGTACTTTTTGTTAGCAGGAAAGCAAAATAACCCAAGGATAGTGCTCTGGGGTTCAGCTCAAATCCACAGTGTTAATATCTCAGTATATTTGGTTTTGGTTACTAAGTTATTAAGTATACCAAAATAAATGAAAACAGATTAGTGGACCAAACTGAACACTGTGTCAACACACTATTTCAAAAAAACTCGTAATTCAACAGGGTCTCATATTTAAAAATATATTTAAGCAAACAGACTTTGTGCTTTTTATTTATTAATGAGACAGGTGACATGCATCAAAGCTCAATGAGTTTCCTGAAAAGGATATATCCAGATGAGAACACCTGTGATTTGAACCTTCTGGCCTTTCAGCAGCTGACATTCAACAACTCTCCTGTTATTAATGTGCTTTATGTGGGAAACAAACGCACCCACATCGTTATTTACTCCAGCACGCTTCCTTTTGGAGGAAAAGTGACAAATGACTCTTGAATAAAAGCATCTGCCGACAGCAGGGACAAGAATGATTGAGGGATAAGGAGGCGAAAGCAGATGGGAGGATCCTTTTTTTCCTCCATCTCCATACGTTCCAACTCTCATTATCCTTGGCTTTTGACCTTATTTCAGAGTTGAAGGATTTGATGAGATATTTGTTTTTGCAGAGGAGTAGGATTAAGTTAAGAATCCAAGACATTTCTTTTAGCTATCTTCATTTAATTTCCCTCATTTCATCAGGTTGTCATGGGTACTGGTTTTATGAGGAGACATATTATGTGCTGTGTGCTTTGCTTAATTTTCCGAGTGACCATAGGAACGGAGACTAATGCCAGATTACAGTATTCAAAAGACATTACATTTTCTCTTTGTCTTCATTATGTTTAAAAGACATTTATTTATTTGATTTCTTTTTCGACAGACTAAGTGGTAGAAAGAGAGCCAAAAGAAAATACAAAAGGCGTCTCATTTCCGCACCAATTAGGATTTGGCAAAATTAAAAACGTTATGGACACATGCATTAATTACATATAGGGAGTATTCCTATTACTTGAAATATTGTAAATGTACACTAGTCATTTATATAAGAGTGGTTTGTACAAACCAACCCAAAGTTTATCCATTTCATTGTCAACCATACAATAATCTTCATTTTTTTGTAGGTGTGGGCTACTGCTTCAGAGATGCATAAATCAATCATTCATTCATACAGTGTTTCAGGCAGTAAGTGTTATTAAGATGTTTGTGCTTTATTTATTTGTCCTTTGGTTTCAGGCTGTTGTTCTGAAAGTCTGACAAGTTCATGTTATTCTCTTCAATATTTAATACCTTTCTCGCACTGACAAACACTTTCCTGTGACATTAAAAAGAGCTTATCATGCTGAGCAGATGTGAGAGTAATACCAGCATTGTTCATGCATGACCCCCCAGTCCTACCACAAGTGGCCTTCCTGTTTCAAGTCAAGGTTTGCATAAACATTTAACTCCCCAAACAGCAAGATGTCGCATACATTTATGCATTACATAAATGTTGGAAGTGCAAATATCATGCTGCTGCTCTATATTAAAGATTAATTTAAAGGCATTACAATGAAAAGGCTTGTGCAGTTGTTTACTGTGAACCGCGATCCACTTAAACTGGATTAGTTCCCTACTGGGCCTTCAAATATTAGACTGTTACACACTTTATTTAAGGAGCGCTTTCGGCAGCATATGTTTGATTAACTCGGATATTTGCAGGTAGCATTTATTGTGAATGATTGCAGAGCTTTTTTTCTTATATTGTTTATGCAGGAATCATTGGTTTGTCTTGCTTACTCATGGTTGGGGGCTGTTTTTCCATGATACAATTATGTGTTGAGCACCTGACAATTACAGAACAAAAACATGACCGATGTGCACAGCGGGGGACCACTGCCTCTTTAATGGTGTGAACAAATAGAGAATGGTGGGTGGTTTTAGTGACGAGCATTAATATGCAAAGGATATTAATGAAAGCTGTGAGAGAAAGGGAAGATGTTGTGTGAACACATTCAGAAATTGTTTAAAGTATTGCACAGTTTGATCTGCTGGTTTCCGTGCCCTTAGGTAACCCTCATATCTAACTCTACTGAATATTTATTATGTCTCATTTCTCAGACCTCTACTGCCACTCATTAGCATCCTTATTTGGTCCCTCAATTTGAAAAGATATTATAATGTTGTAACAGGAATAGAACTAAATCTTACCTACGCCTGAGGATCTTGTGACATGATCATCCAAGACATTGTCAGTTGGACGTAGGTGGAAGCCTGTGTGTATCTTCCTTTATGAGATGGGCTGTCTCATGTGATATTAAAAACTGATTCCTCTGTAATGCTGTTTATACTGTGCAATATTTACCTTTCAATTCTGAGCTGATGTTTGATCCTTTATCATGAAATGTATTACAGTTGTACAATACAAAAATACCAAGTACAACATGCTGTATTTGTTGGCAGCCATCACCTGACACTCCTGTAGTCTTATTGCCACAGACTCTTCTTTTCTATAAAAACTCCACATTCAATTTCAACCAATTAACAGCTGTAAATTTCAAGATGGCGGCCAGCTTCACCAACGTTTGGACCGCTAAGACTTCTCGACGTGGACATACAGGTCTCTGTGGTGATTAAACTGTAGCTGAAGCCTGGGTCAGCGAATGGGATCTGTTAAAGGACATCTGCCCATAGAACTTGGACTGTCTCAGGAGAGATTAAAAGAAACTGATTCTAGTCAAACCAGCGGTTTGAATCGACCATAACATCCCAGAGCTGAATGCCCCATAGACTTTATTATGGCGCTACAAGTTAAGCCAAAGAATCCAGAAGTTAGGGCTTGCAGTTTGCAGTTTTTATTCTGGGCACTGTGTATATTACCCATGGGGCCCCTCAAACTGGTCTTTGGCATCAGATTAATAGCCAAGACTCTGGTGGCTCACTAAACATGGGTTTTTATAATGTGTTAAAAATTGAAGTAGGAGGCCTCAGTCCATTTGTCAGCTAGGGGAGTGAGTTTCACTTGGACGAGTCCAAACAGTAAAGAAAGGGCTAATTCAGACAGGAGCAGGTGCTTAGTCCGAGTGCAGGGAGCAGACGAGGCTTTTCCTTTCCTCTGTCTGATAGTAACTCAGTGCTCCATACTCTCTCATGCTTTCTGTTGCTGTTTTTTAATTGGCACGTAGGAGTAGCCATCATGGACATTTGTCTTCTATTCTCGGTCTTCTTTTTGCCCCGCAGCACTGGATTTAGTTTTTCTGCCCAAACATAGATAGAGCAGGGAACTTCTTTTGACCTTTAATAACTTTGCCAATGGTACATCATCTCTCCCACAACACGCTTTTATGCTCACTCATGGCCTATTTTTAAGAGGACTTACAAAACTATGGCCCTTTCATCCCTTTAGACGTCTAAACCTCCAAACGTAAAATTATCATCCCCATAATGTCAGCCCTTTTGATAAACATCTACATATGTCCGTGGTAATTCATTATTAATGAGTCAAATTGGGTGTTGATTTAGAAAAAATAAGCTGTGTGGTGGAGTTGAACGAATCCAAGTGAACCTGAAGAGCTCATGACAAGGTATTTCCTTCAGTCATGGCAGAGTTATAGAGGAGATAAGTGATTACAAATGTACAAAAAAGTTTTTCATCATTTATGGCTTCAACATCCTAATATGTGGATTTAGGTTCTCAGTCCAGCCCAGGCAATGGCTGTCCCAAACCCTCCTAAGCCTGATATCTTACCTTGTCTCTTTCCCTGTTCTCTCAATTAGTACATGACTCATGAATCCCTTTGCCCTCCAGAGCACTCTCCTAGACTTTCTATTATACCGTCTCCTAGTCACGTGGCCATGTTTCTAATGGGCTTTGGCTAGGCATGAATGAGAAGCTACAGTCTAAATTCACTGAGTACAGTACTTGAGAGGCCAGTGAGAGGGACGTAGGATCTACATTCACATAACATAGCCTCTTACCTCAGTGAGACAAAATCAAGTGGTTTCACCTTTTCTTTTTGCACACAGAAAACTCTGGACTATTTCTTCTCTACGGCTGCTGATTTCATCTGCAGCACCCACTAAATACATAGGTAGAACAGAGATTTGTCTTTTAGATGAAATAGGTGTTCTTTGTGGTTTTAATGTAATGCAGAAGTCCAACATAATGCATCAGTCTTTATGTGAAAAGGCTTTAAGCTGCACTTGAAAAATTCTCTTTGATCTAGCCGTGAAGTAGGTTAATATATAATCATTTTGTACCTCTCCACTGTATTTCCTATTTGCAACATAATGTTTGTGCTCTGTTCTAATTAGTTACAATTTTGAATTTAGCATCAGTGACATCTTATTTAATCCGATTTCAAGATGATCATTTATTCCCTCATATACACTTCAGGTCTTGTCACAAATGCAAAGACAAAGAGATTTCTATCTTCTTCAATGAGCATACAACTAGAACCGGTTGGCTTTATTGTCTTATGGTTTTGTCACAATGATTAATCAAATTCTCATTAACGCAGGTCAGCTTTGGTGAAAACATGTTGCTGTTATTTTGAAAAGACCAAATATTTTCACTCATTGGCTCTGTTTTGAAGCCCTGTCTAGCCTAACTGATTGTCCCATTAGTTCTGCCCACCACCTCTCTCATTTTTGGCTGCCCCCATCTCTCAGTCGAGGGTTTTATTGCTGTCTAGAGTGGCCTCTCCTGCTGGCCCAGTGCTTTTGCTTGCTAAAGCTAATTATGTATGCCGGGCTATTTTCTGACCAGGGAGCATGTCAATATTACGCAGCGGGAGAGCTCTCGCTCGCCTCGCGCCACATTCTTATTCATGAACCTTAATGCCATCAATGGCCCCCTCAGCCTCTGGACCATCACTGCAGTGGTGTGGTTTTAAAGAGAAGCGCTTGTAGCTGTCACAGAGAGACGCAGCGCCATAAAGAGTGTGACTTGTAGCTCCGCCCACGTGCCATTTGCTTTTAAAGATGCACAGAATTGTTTAGTATGAAGCAAGGAAAGGGCTTTTGTGGATGCTGACACTGACCTGATGCATGTGCTGAATGGGGGTGGGGGTAGGAAGTGTGGGAGTTGAATGGGTGTGAATGATTGGTGAGAGACCTTGTTAAAGAATTTAAACAATAAACACTAGAGCATATTGATTTTTTTTTTAATTCACTCTATTAAAGCAGCATTAACACTGGCTTGCCTTAGCTTAAACTTTTACAACTCAAAAAACAGGGCTTTCTGTGAGTTCGCAGATTGGCCACTGATGTCATTCATAACCCAGCTTTTTCCCAATTAATTAAAAAGCTAATTAACTAGAAAGGCACTTGATAGAGCGCACAATTCCATACTTAATCCTTTTCATGGATCTGTCCCAAATTTATAGAGTATCTTTCTTGGCCTGTGTCCTACACACCAACTAAATTATATTTGATTTTGTGCAGTGTTTTTATATACCATGTACCAGAGTCTGTAAAAAAAATCTCTATCCTACAGTACAACGTCTGAGGGTTAAGCCTGTGTGCTATTTTAGTTAGCTAATTATTTATGACCTCTGTTTAATCAGGTAAGTTTAACAAAGGTGGTTTTAAGTTTTAATCAAATTTTATATTCTTTATCAAGATATAAAATGCAATTGGAAACACAGATTCTTTCCCATGATTTCCTCCTATAATATGATGTAGTATTGAATATGATGATTAATTAAACAATAGATAAATGATGGAGGTATGGAAACTGAGCCTCTGAGTAGCTGCTTCTTGTCACTGTTGTGGTTTTGTCTACCTTCATATGTTTTTATTATGGTTATTATAGGTCAGTGTCTCTACCAACCACAGGAGAGGACATGGTAATTCTGTACGCTTTAGCCATAAGCCTAGAGAAAGCCGCTGTAAATGCTGTAGCTCTCGTCGTAGAAACCATGGCAACAGAGCTTGGTTTGAACTCGAGGCGTCTTTTGTGAGAAACAGAGGGATAAGCCTAAAGTTAGCTAGTCTAGCCGCTAATCCTTTCCTTCGAGACCGGCCTCGGGTCAGAATAGATAGAGGATAAAACATGTTACGGTGTCTGTCGCGACAACAAAGTGTGCTCAAGAAAAGGGTCATTTTTCAAAGGGTTTTGCTATACATCTGCTCCAAAAAGATGTTGACACAAAATTCATATTTGAGTTGAGAAACAAGCCAAACAGAAAACAACAAACACACTTAAGACTGGTTTCTCCTCCCTCTTCTTCTCCTCGGACTGTATCTCTGGAGACCTGTTAAAGTTAAAAGACAGCTAAATGTCTCGACCTACCTTGGCATGAGTCACTGGTGAAAAATGAAATGTATATGTATGTCTAATTAGATGGCCAACATAAATGCACATTCAGTTGTCTCCACTGTTTTTCACCTTTAAAGTTACCTCATGTTACAGACAATATGCCTTGGCCATATTGATGATCAAATCCCAATCTCCTAATCCCATCCATACTTCAGGGTGATTTGTTAAGACCCGCAGTGATTTCCAGCATGCCAATGGGAGTCTGGACCCTTGCCGAGTTATTGACGCCTGTACCCCCGCCCCCGTCCTGTATCGAACACCGAGGTTACTCATAACCCCTGCTCGTCTTTCATTATTGAGATGTGAATGAGGAAGGTCAGGAGGTGGCTCTCATCGATCGGTCAACACAGGAATATTTGATTGTTGCTCGGCTTCTCTGCCAACACTCTTGGTGGCCATTTTGAATCCTTCAAAGTGTCAGCTTGTCGAGATGCACTTTGAAATGTCTGGTTAAAAACTACAGTCTTTTGTACTTTAAGCTGTGGTTTTTAAGAGAGGTCCATTCAAGACTAAAACATGCGGCTTGTACACATGTAGTGGTTTCGTGTTAAAGACATCTCTTCACCTGTTTGCTATGTGAGCTAATTAGCAGCTAATCACTCTTCACTGTGCCCCAGCACTATGGGCAACTATTAGTGAAGAACTGTGGTTTGGGGCTCTTTTATAAGGCTGGGAGCACAAGTTGGACATTGTTAGTTACCGAGTTACCATGGTGACAGGGACTGGAAATGAAAAATCTGCTTAAAGGCAGGCCATAGTGTGTGTGTGCTTGGGGAAGTGAACTAGGCAGAGCAACAGAGAGGGGGATCAGTGATACAGTGTGCGTATTGATTTGTGTGAACATTATAAATACAGCACTATCGGAGTGTTGGTGCGAGCAGTTTTGTATTCTTTGTTCCGACAAGCCTCAGAATTTCTTCCAATTTTCCAAAATAGAGATTGAATAAGAGTCCAAAGAATGGATTAGAATCTATTTTGTTGCTGTTGTTGTGGCTGTGCGGTGCATGCAGCCACATAAGCTCCCCCCCAAAGCATCCCTATGACTCAAAGCTGCAGCAAACATTGCTTTTTGTGCGTAACAAACAAGACTTGATGCCTTGAAAAGTCAAGCCAGTGGCATTTGTGGCTCTCGCTCTATTCCCAGTGCATTTCCCTTTTGGGTTTGACACCACAGAGTATCTGGCTGGAGCATCTGAAGCTCTAGAGATGGCTTCAGCTTCTCGGCGGGGACAGTTCAAAAGGCTAAACCTAGTCAGCATTCAATGCAGCCTGTCACTGTAATATTCTGATGGAGTCTTTTTAAGCGGGGGAAGAATATATTGAGGATGTGCATGCCTTTGCATGTTTGTGCCTACAGAGATACCACCTCCATACATGCATCAGAAATGGTACTGCACCACTCGTGTGCCAAATTATCGTTTTTCTCCAATATATGACACATTAATATTTATATGACTTATGCCAGTATAAAAATATGACCCAATCCTCACTTTTGCACATTTCCCTCGTGGAATGAGGCTTAGCCTAAAATGGGCCTACAGGCTGAATGTCCCAGGGGCCTTTTCGCCGGAAGATAAATCAAGCGTCACAAGGAAGATAGGGAGCAGCATCATTTGTTGGCAAGAATAGAAAAATTCATCCTGGAAATCGTAAATCATTAGACGGGCAGGCCCCAGTGAATACGCCTCACCCACCAAACAAATCGATTCGTGAAGTTATTGCACATTTCAATCCTAGCTTCTGCCTCTTTACAGGCACCTGGAGAGAAACTGTGGGCATTATGATTTACACGGACAACAATTTAATGCATGGTGTTTTTAGGCAGACGACACATATTTAGTTATTTATTTGTCTACTTTAGATGGAGCGTGTAAATTTATAAGAAAAATATGCTTTGAAGTTTCTGTGGTTCAAATCAGTATCGGTGTGTTGAATTCTTGATGTGAGCACTTTTTAAGTGGAATAGGACTGAAAGCTCTTGACCAATCAATGCCTTTATTTTTCAACACATTTCAAAACATTGTAATCGAAACTTCATGTCTTACTATTGCACTGGTATCAATCCATCTAAAAATAAAGTGAACCTGTTAGCCTTTGTACAGTAATCATACATTTCCAGGAGGAATTGTTTCTGTAACAGATATTTTACTTACTGATCAAAACTGAGACCAACAGCCGTGGGGAATGATCAGACAATAAAGTGGATCTCATCTACGCAACTGTCACAAATGGTATGTTGGGTTGTCATTGTGCTGTGGCAGAAATCCCCATTGCCCTGTTTTAAATGAGAACAGTTGGGGGATGTATTGACAGGGACTTGTTCTGCTTTAATTAGACACGTCACTGCAGTGGTGTGTTTCTATTATATATGTCTGTGAATGATGGCATCATTTACATACAACATTGCCTAACAGCTATTTCTGTAATCAGTGCCACGGTGTAAACAGGGTAATGATGAGAATGATGATTAGCCACAAATGCTTGTACAGCTCTCACCCACGTTGCAGGGTTCTTCTTTATCTAATTTGGCGTCATGTACTGGATAACTGTAAATAAGTTAGGTTTTGTACGTGTGTGTGTGTGATTTAAATATAATCAAGCTAGTACTGGCTCTATCAAGTTTGTTTTCTTTTAAGCTGCACAGTTTTATGTATCTCTTGACATCTTAGTGTTATTTAGCAGAGTTTATCTTTGGAAAGTAGACCTTTATGTCTTTGCTCCAAAGACCTCTCACTGCTCCATTTAAAAGCTGAGGTAAACTGTGCAGCAGTTATGTTGATACTTAAAACTATAAAATAAGGCACTCCAGAAGCTATTGTGTCGTGAGCCATTAGATGATTGTACACCAGTATGAACTCTGACGCTCATCTAAATTAATAATCATACAAGACCAAGTTTGATTGTATAATTCAAACAACACGCTCTCTTCATAAAAGCCCTTCTAGTAGACTTCTCTGTCGGATCAGACGGTCCCTTTAGCCTTCACCACCATGTGCCAAATTTATTCTTTAATGGAATTTTAGGTTTGCACAGCCAGACAGATGTCGACAGCATGTGCAGAATCACGGATTGACCTTTCAGGTGGAGAGCGAAATTGCATCACCGAATACCTGTTGTGGCACCAAAATAGATGGATTAATTTCAAAGAGGGTAGCTGGGCAGGTTTACAACTTCTTCCAAATAAAAAGAAACACTCTTAATCAAAAGTCTCATGAGGATGATTTATCAGTTCTTAAATCTGATGTCGTACACTGCATATCCAAATCCAAGCTGTTTAAAAGATTTATCTTATCTGTTCGTCCGCTTTGTCTGTTTTTCAGTCAAAATAACAACGAACTCAGAGGTGCAGCCTTTCTAATCATTTACTCTTGAAAGGGTAATGTTCACAGTTATTGATGCCGATTAAAAACAAGACAGATGTAGAAAACCACCACATTTACAACACAGACTGCAGGCAGTTATAACAGTTTATCTAATGCTAGGCTTATCTCTATTTGTATTTATTTGGACCAAGGCTTCTTTCAGAATTTTACCAAGCCTTAATCCCTTAAAAATGTTTGTCCTCTCTCATGAAACACCTCATAGTTCAGAGTGAGAGTGTCGTGGAGGTAAATAAATTCCTCCTCAGAAGCAGTCCACATGGCGGGAGGTGTAGATCCCCTGAGGTGATAACCTTTTTCTCTGCTGACCTCTAAGCCACATGACGCCTGACAAAGCAGAAAGACCAGAAAAGACTCCATTTTTATCTTCATGTATTTCAAAACCGCACAGGAAAGTTTTGTGCGGCTATTTAAAAAGTTTTTAGTAAATACACTCTCATTCAAGGTTGTGCCGCGTTCAGGCTCTAAATATTTGTGGGATCAAACATTAGTGACCTGAACTTTCTGTGACCACTGCAACAATTCATCTCCATTTGACGTTGTGTTTGAATACACACTCTTAGTCTTATGTGTTAAATCCTTGGCCACTTCAGTGAATGGAGTCATTACATTCCTTTAGTGTGGGCTTCCAATCCTCAAACAGAACAAATGCGCACAAGAAAACGTTGCAGCCGTTGTTTATAACTGTCTCATCTTTCATTGCGAGCCATAAACACGCTAAATCTCTCTTGTCTCGGGTACAAAACATCACTTTCGTCATCACCTCTGTCGAAGTGCTCACTCGTCCAAACACATGTCTCAGCAGCAAAAGCCTATGTTTATCTCACTTGGGTTTTTTGGACTCTTGCCTTGCAGAAGACCTCCTCCTATAGGAAACTGCACAAATATTTATTCACCCACATCTTACCAGACAATGATTACTAAACTCAAGAACTCCTTGGGAGATTTGTGCCATTGCATTTTCTTCTTCTCTTCTTTTTTTTTTTTTTCTACCAGCTTGTTGTTGCATTTGGATGAACTGAGGCTTATCTTCCAAATACAATATTAGAGAGAGGGAAGAAGTGTGTGATGTAAAAATCTTATGAAAGCCGCTAATCTGTGTGAATGGCTGAGAGGGATTATGCTTGTCATGGCGCGGGGAAAAATTAGCTCAAGATGCTCATCTTCTTTTCTTTCTTCCAGAGAAATGGCATTGAATTTATCTAAGCAGTGGAAAGAGTTCATAAAAGATGATCAATGTCGACCTTTATTTGACCAATGAACATATCAAATTGCCCACTTTACAGACACATAAAGGTCATTTATGTAAAATCAACACATAACACTCTCTCTCGTCTTAACCAAGCAGCCACTTGGTGCTTTTTCCATCGCTGCTTAGTTCCACAGTTAATCCTATAACATCCAATATGGTGGCTGTGCAGACACAGTGATGTTTTTCAAAGATTTTGTTGCTCATGCCACACAGTATGATACAGGACCGGCTTGATCTCAGCTTCTTCTTATCTCTACCTTAAAACCATACCTTCAACAGCTGAGTGTGTGTACATATTCATTTGCGTTTAATATACAAGCTTAAGCACTCGAGAACAGCGGGCCCCTTCGGCGCAGCACTCAAAATCTCCCCACTCCTACGCTCAGCGATTGTATTTCTCTTGTATATATTCATTCCCTCGTCTTCCTCTTCGTAATCTCACCGAGTAGTAGAAGGATAAAAAAAAAACCTTTTCCAGGTACAAACTCTAGTGCTATTACAGGTAATTGGTTTAACTTGCACATAGGAGGAGGATTTTGTTCTGTTCCACTGCGAGGGTGTAGTTTGGTTAAATATAGATATTAGGATCTACAGTATGTAATAATTTAAATGCAGTGTGGTTACTTTTAAAGGAGCATGGAGGCTGGAATCAAAAGAAAATAATGAGCTTAACCTTCCAGCCTACAGCTGGTCAGTGGCTTAGAATAATATATGAACAAAAGAACTCTGAAAAAAATGACATCAAATATACAGGAAGGTAGAGGATTTGCGCAGTTATTGAGTTGGTTCATACTCTTTGTAGCCACAGTAGCGCAGGTGAATTCCTTAATGCGGTGCACAGCTGGATACTGGAGCCGTTTTGCTTGAACTAGTGTATACAGGATTAGGAACAATGCAGCCATCGAATTCAGTGAAGGTCTCATTTTAACCTTCAAATTACAATGACTTGGGGAGAGACGGGTTTAAATTATATTAAAAACTCATGTTGATGTACTGTTTATAATATTGCACTGATCATAAGTGACTAGGCTTGTCTTTCCTTACATTTTATGACTGTTGATTACCTTTTTACTTCATCTGAACTGTTTTGAGCACTTGAGCCACTCTAAAGCCCAGAGAGCCTTTACTTTTACCGACGTATACGTTGAAGAGTTACCAGTGCACTATGCTTAAATGGCTGTTTTTGAATGATATAAACTGTGTCGCCATCCAATTTTAATCCCACACATCCAACCCTCCAGAGCACTTTGCAAACATGAGCAGAGATGTTCGACTTTCATAATCCCGAGCAGAGTCCATGTTTGAACTAACACCAAATAATTGAAACGTATAAAAGATATATCGCTGTGTAGCAGGCTTACAACAGATCCATATGCTGCTTAACAAGCCTCTAAATGTGAACAAAAGGCTTCCGTCGGGGTTTGAGCAGCTTCTAACCTATTCTTCCTTCAATGGATGTGCTCTAATATACTTAAGAGTCATTTGGTTCTAAAGTCAAACGCGCAGTGCTTAAGGCCAGTGCATTTTCCTGAGGTTTTCATGGGAGCTTTAAGAGTTGTTTTTTTTCCCCGTACTGCATCAGAGACAGGCTGAATGAGAAAAGATGGATGCGCGGCGTGCAGCTGGGAAAGATAATGAATGAAGTCGACCGTGGGTGGCGAAGACCATCACTAAAGCGTAATGGGTCCCAACAGAGGGAGAGGATATTGACCCGTCCGTCACTTTTTCCAGCTCGCCCTCCCTTTGTTTTTCTCCTCCAAATACAAACTCACAAGTGTGTACACAGCCACGACTCACAAAGAGATTCAGTCCAAGGCAAAGCAAACAATCCAAACAAGCACACTCCCGGCCCCCACAGGGCTTTGTGCATCTTTTTCTGCTCTTTAACACTAGAACTAATACTAATGTGTGTGAGCGTCTGGGAAAATGGCCACTTGAAATGTGTTTCCTCCTTGTGTAAGCTCCTTGAAGAACAACTGAATGTATAGAAACATGTCCCTTAAAACAATTGAATTGGCTCAACATTTGCAAGAGAAAACTAAATACTCCACCTCAAGTGTTATTGCTCTGTAGAGAACTATTGACTAGATGTTTTCAGAATCTTTCTTGTGAATAGCTTTAGTTACGGCAAGCCACGAAGTCATTTGATGTTCATTGGGTTCTGTTCTCTGAAGGGGGTCTTTTTGCTGCTCTCCTTGCCTTAGGCTTTTGTATAATTTCTGTGAAAAAGCCCAGTACAGAGCCTTTATACAATTTAAAGCTATTGAACAAGTTTTTTTTTGACAGTTCTCCTCTATTCCTAAGCTGGCTGTGTGCAGGGATCCACTCGATCCATTCCAAAAGTTCTGAAGCACAAAGAAAAACCAGGATAAAAAGAATAATACTTTTTTGGGAACATCTCTATGCATAATGCAAAGGACAATTACATTAATGAAAGCAAATTGAATCAGCTGATCTTTTGATTCGATTAAGCTTTGATAACACTGGCTCTGGCTCCAAACAATTTAAATAATTTATTTACTAATTGACTCACCCATCAATCTACCCATTTATTTCTGCATTGGTTTATTTCTGTGGTCAGTCGACGATAAAGGGGCTCAGCCCAGTCACTGTCATCAGTGGCAACAGCAGGATCAGCCGGCGATTATAGTGATTACAGTTTGTGCTTACATAGGGCTCTGCTGCTCGGTGCCACATCGGCCCTTGTCAGCTGGCAGTCTGAGCTCTAAGCTGCCAGTTATAACAAACAGCAGACGAAGGAACAGGAGGAAAAAGGCAAGGCTGGAATGGGGATAAAA
This sequence comes from Rhyacichthys aspro, assembly GCA_036850595.1. NCBI lineage: Eukaryota > Metazoa > Chordata > Actinopteri > Gobiiformes > Rhyacichthyidae > Rhyacichthys > Rhyacichthys aspro. Next base: position 7,374,351 of record CM072165.1, read on the forward strand.
AGGGACAGTTGGAGGCCAAAATTGCTGAATTGAGTGTGTCGTGTGTTCTTTTACAATCTCAGCTTGGATAGAGGTCGGCAGCCATATGACCCTTTGGTCAGCGGCGACCGTTAACTGTCCAAAGCAGGGTCAGGTTATATATTTTTGGTGTATGTGAGCAGCATGTTGTCTTCCTTTGTCTCCTTCAGATCAGTCTAATTGTCTGCTGCTCTTGCTCTGTATGTAAAGCCCTTACACATTATAACACTTGAGTCCTCTGTTCTAGTTCAAAAGCCTACATGAGAGCTGGCTCTGATGAAACCCTGATTAGATCTCTAATTGGTAAATGTGAAGTTGTTGTGGCAGGTGCTGTGGGGAGCTTCTCCATCTATCGACTGCCTCCTACTCTGCCATTGATTTGCACTTAATACATTTAATTGTAATTATTTCTCCACTTTTTTTTTTCTTTTCATTCTGCTGAGGTACACGGGTGCCTTCAGGACACCAGTATAGGAAAGCTGATCAGTGGTTATTTATGGCCATGCATTGAAGTAAAAGTGCACAGCAGTGATAAAAGGGATTTTTAAAATGTGGGCCAAGATAAATGTTAAGGCTTGGATTAAGTTTATAAATCCACAGTAAATACACATTATGATGTTTAATCCCTCAAGAGGAAGTTATTAAAATCACAGATTACAACTGCAGATTTGGTTTGAGCTTAGCTTTTGTGGATGATTTCTGTTCTTTGTTATTTGTTCTTGTGTGCAGAAAGGCTTTCAGTAGTCGCTAGGTGAAGTGCAGCTGGTGGAGCTTGTGTTGTCATTGGACTCTGCTTTGCTCTGGTAGTTGACTGGTAATGGTTTTGAACTAGTTTTGCACAGTAAAGGGTAAAGATTTTAAAAAACCAGCATAAATAAATCTAAAAACTAAAGCCATATTTGTTTCTTTAATCTATTGAAATGTATCACTCCTTGGGGATTGCTTTTTAATAATAAAGCAAATAAAAATAATGTGTTTGACTATAAAAGTAAAATAAAAATAATTATAATGACCGTAAATATGTTAAAAATAACTTTATTCATTAAATTTGGTGCTACTTGTCAAACTATAACCCATCCTACTGTATAATCTTGTCGAATCTCTTGTCCACATGTATATCTCCATTCACACAGGACTACTTCACGTCTCCGGAGACCCAACACTCGTATCCATTCTAATTCAAAGTGACACTTAATCTTAACTTGTCTTCTCACCTGCTGATTACAAAAGCCTCCACTTCTAAATAGAATAAACCAGAAATAGTGAGACGGATTGAGGCGCGGAGATGGGAAAAGCCGCCTCTGTAATGGTCCCCGCGTTGCATACAGGCCTGACCCCGTATTTATCTGACTGGCGTTTACTACCTGGGAATTAACTCTTCACAAGGCACAGACAGCTGAGTGGGGTGAATGAGCGGGGTAAGTAGTAGTGGAGAGGGGTGACAGGCGGATGGGTTCATGAACCCATAAAAGCTGGATGGGAGCGACGCAGCAGACCATATCTCATTACTGGGTTGGCTTGAAATGAGATGGGCCCCTTTTTGCTTGTCCCTCACCGGTTCGATTGATTAGTCGGCAACTAATCAATGTTAATTAAGGTGTAGAGAATCCTTTAATTGTGGCGTATGAATCATTGTGTCAGACCCCGCCTTGACCTTCAGCAGACTTACACTGTGAACAGCCATGCTCGGGAATAAATACCTTTTATATATTGCAAGATAATGATGGTCTGTAAATGGGTATGGCCGTGATAGATGGCCACTCGGTGTATACTGTAGCTGGAGGCGGCAGACCACTTGAAGATCCCTCACACAACGGCTGCTCAAACAGGACTCAGACTGACCTTCATGTCCCGTTTCGCATTTGGCAAAACAGATGCGGCGCACAATTAGATCAATACCTGTCAAAACGCTTAAAGAGTTAATGTTGTGAGATAAGCGCCGCGATTACGTGCGGCGAGAGGCTCTCGGCGCATATGAAGTACAGCTTTGATTGATGACTGCCAAAAACAGAATGGCACATGAGAACACCGCCGGCACCGTAATTGTGTTTTTAATGAAGATTCACATTTCACGTAGGTAGCTGATCTGGCACTCGCTTGATTGTGTCTCACCCCTCCCTCGGCCGCCGCAGCCACCACCATCTATCATGGTGTAATAACTGTGCCACCTGTACATGCTTTCAAGCCCTGCCGTGTGACTCCTCCGCCTCATCCTCAACAAAAACATGTCACCTAAGGCCAGTGTTCCTCAACCGGCTTTTTAATTTGGTTTCGGTTGGTGATTCATTGTTTCATAATGGCATTTATTATCTCAGAATCATCCCAGAACCAACCATTATTCCTCTGCATTTGTTACTGTTTTGAAATCACATACAAAAATCAAATATAAATACACACATGCAGTACATATTGAAATCTCTGCCGAATATTTCCAAACATGTCATCCATGCAGTGCAAAACAAATGGATGCCGTTCAGTTATGCACTCATTCTGTTACGTTAGATTAGGTTCATGCTTTCCGTTCATTATTTTCTTGTCAAAAATCTTATCCTCTTACTGTTTCCTCAACAGAATGCGGATAAATATATTATACAGTTTTGTTCAATGTTCGTCAAATATTGAAGACAAATGTGTATTACAATATGAGGATGTGTCAGCATAGCCCACATTAATATGTATACTTGTGCTAGAATGTGCATGAATAAAAACTTGCGGATGACTCATTTGGAGTATCCAGTAAAAATAAGCATGAATCCCCGTATGTTTTGCCTCCTACAACTGTGATATTCCATGCTCTGTTTCTATATTTGCATGTATTTGGTAAACAGTGGCGGATGTTTTTGTGTATTTGCAATTGACATGGTCCTTTTTGTGTATTCCAGGTGTAACAACCGGACCCAGTGTGCCGTTGTGGCCGGACCTGATGTATTTCCTGACCCTTGCCCCGGAACCTACAAATACCTTGAAGTCCAGTATGAATGTGTTCCTTACAGTATGTATTCTGTCTTGTTCTCTTTGCACCACCTTCCAAAGCTCTTCCACACATTACCTTTTTAACATCAGAGAATCGACGTGCATACTGGTATTGCTTCAAATATTCACTAAAATACCCTGTGTCCTGCTGTTAGAGTTGAACAGATTGAGACAGTGTTGACTCCCGCAATGAGCAAAATATAACACTCGTTGTCAAACAAGAGAAATGTTTTTGACTGCACCTGAATTAGAAAAACTAAATAACTTGCGTTGTACACACTGATATAACTGTGCCATGGTAACATTATGCAAAGTGTGACACATGTCTGTTAATGGATTTAGTCAGAAAAGGTGTTTAATTTTAGCTTTATCTCATGTTCTGTCATTTCAGCGCACCTTAACACCTTTGATAAGTGTTGTAGCAGCAAGAGAGCCTGATTTGTTTTGGTTCACACTGACTCACTGGCTGCCAGTTAATGTTCAGACTAGAGAGGTATCTCTAAAGAGTAAATAAAAAGAATTTAATTAGTGCAGCCAGTGGGGGGAAAGTAAAACGCTGTCAGGCTTCACATAATGTGAGTGGAAACATTTGGGCAGGGAAGGGAGGAATCAGCATGAGGTGAAAGGATGAACAGGCAGACAGGAAGATCACATAAGGCCAAAGGAAATGGCATGGACATGGCCATGTGACATTATTCATTGTGTTATAATGACCTTTGGAGTGGAAGACACACACCCAAGCCTGACAAAATTGTTCAAGTTCAACTATAAAAGTGGAAAAATTCAGTCATGGACATTTTACTCCAGTCTTCACCATTCAAGCCGTCCCTAATAAACCCAATTCAAATCATACCATCTCTATTTTTTAAATTTGATGTCCTTACAGGGCCCCCTCAGCAGTTTGCCTGACTGCAGCTTACATGTTTTGAAGTAAAATCATTTCTACCTGTGATCCCGAGCTGGCAGATGGTTCTTTTATACCAGACTCGCTGCAGCGTGCACATTTTCCATATCTCAGCCACCCAGTGTTACTGTCTTCCCTCCGTATTTTTGTCAAACCCTCGCTCAGTCCAAAGCATGTGACACAACACACATCAATCCTGCAGCTCACTGTCAGCTTAAACACAAACACGGAAATTATAGTCCATTTTCAAATACATTTCAGCTTAATGTTCCTGTATATTTCATTTTGTCCCGATGCACCGCTACTAAATAAACAAGAATATTACCTGTTTGCTGTCTTACTACATCAGACAGAATGCATGTGCAGCTCTCTCTTAGTCCCATTCAGATCGTCTCAGAGCATATAATTATACCCAGGGTTTTATTTTTTCTTCTTAAAGTGAAAGATTATTGCCTCCTTGCACTGGCAGCTTTAGCTCTGTCATATCAAGGTTGAATTTCTGACTACTCTAGGAAAATGAACACGGTTTTCTGGTTTCATGGAATCTTTCATTAGCATAAAATACTTCTAGCAATGGATAAATTATAAGTAATGTGGGCGTTAATGTGAATACTGGTCAGTTTCACTTTGATCGCGTGACACCGTATTTTAAAGCGTGTGATTGCAGCTTTTCAATCCCAGAGTCTGTCTGTTATGCTCTGATTTTTTATTTTTTTTAAATAACTAACATTTAGCCCGTTAACACTGAAACATCCCCAAGTTGCTGGTTTGTTTTCCTGCTAATTGGTGACAAATAATTGGGTACTTCCATTTGCAAAGCAGTCTCGTTTGATGAATAGCAGCGTGACTGTGAATGGGATCTTAACACAAGTCACTTAGCCAAGCTGCTAAAACAGAGTGAGGGATTTGGGTGTCTAATAAGAAAGGCAGCCACCCATGACCCCCACCTCTTCTTCAGAAGCCTTGACTCGGTGTTCCTCTGACAGCCCTGCTCCCTGTTCCCCTTTCCTTCCCTTCTCTCTTGTCCTTTAACTGTTACCACTGGGTTTTTTTCTCTTTTTTTTTAGCCCCCAAAATCCCCATAGCTGCCTCTTGTCTCCTCTGAACCACCTTCACCAGTGCCCTTTTATCTGCGTTCTGCCCGGGGAGCTTTTGGGATGAATTACAGCTCTCATCTCACATCTTCATAAGCCCGCGCCGATCCTACAATCAGATCCTGCGTTAATAATGTCAGCGGAGTGTGCTAAATCGATCGACACATGCTGTAGATACAATATTGATTTTATTAATTTGCGATTTGAGACGCTCCATCAATTGTAATGGAAGGGAATGGCTGCAACGTCGTGTGCGGCAATGTCACGGCAAAAGGCAATCCATCGTGTATTAATTTGAGCTGCAGTCTGAATAATTATGTCATGCATTGTGTGTAAGACAATATCACAGGCAAGGAACATAAAACCCTTGACTTTGATTAGGTTTACTGCTCTCGAAGACATTTTTCTGACTGTCTCCCAATGCTCTTCCAGATTGTTAAAGCTACCTTGAGGCTGAACTGTGCCTTTATGATGACTCATAAACATGACTGTGCACCAATGGCGGACATCTGTCTCCACCCCGCCCCTCTATCTTGACACGGCACGGCTCAGGGACCTAACGATGCTCCGTGTATTCTCCCATCGCCTTATTAAAAACCTCTCCGCCGCCTTTTTGCTCCATGTATCTTCTGCTGTAATGGCCCCTCCCCAAAGGTTGCGCTCAGAAGAAGGTCAATGCTACTGTGTGTCCCCTCGCAGCCGCACAGTCCTCACTCTCAGCAGTAATCAAGCACTTTCACACAGTTCGGCGGCCCTTCACACGCTCCGGCTCGTTGCACATTCAAACCAGCGCTCCTTTGTTGGATATCTTTCCCCTACATTGCACCGTGGATGGTTGTGTCGTCTTAAGGTCCCGACACGGCCACTGCGGCTGATTATGGACACTCAAAACAATACACCATCCACCAGATGCACTGCAGTGGGATTCAGAAATGCCCTAGAAACACCTAGGTCAGGCAGAACTTTTCCTTTTGCTTAGTCACCCAAATGCAAAAAGTCTGTAGAAAACCATGGCAACTTAACAAATAAGTATTTTTCAGCCTTATACAAAAACTGCCTTTGTCAAGTGGAGATAGGGTTAGATTTTTTATTTATTGTGCATGTGGTGCCATATTTGAGAGAAAAAGATGGACCTTTTCAGAAGGCTTTCACATGCATGCTCCTTTCCCTGTTTTTGTAAGAAATTCGTTGGGAGAAGTTAGAGCATTAATAATTATATCAAGAGGAAAGCTTACTCTAGAACTGAAAAATACTGTCAAAATACTGAGCCTTTCCTCAGTTTTATTCTCCATGGTTCACCTCAACAATCCTAAACACTCCAACAATAGAATCCTAAAGTGACTCTGCCAATGCTGGTGTCATCCACAGGTTTCCGTTATTGTTGACAGCTTGTCTTCCCGTTTTCCTGCTTCCTCTCCTTTCAAAGCCGTTTCTACAGAAAATGGCTGATTTGGACCAGGCAAGTGGTCAAACCCTTTGGGGGCTAAAAAACAGTGAAGGGAGTCGGGGGATAATTACACATCATTTCAGGGAGCGCCTTTGTTCTGTGCATTTTTCAAAACTGACACTCATCTGTATCGCAGATGAGGTAGAAGAGAGGGACTGAAAGGAACAAAAGGAAAGCCTGCTGGCAGTGTGTAGCCATACATAAGCCACTAGTTCCCCCCACTGTTTGTAGCTAATAAGGACAATGTAAAATCCTGCCTCGCTCAGTGGGATTCAGCTCAGCTCTGTCAGATATGGCTCACAATTTAGAAGCTAAGCCAGAGCATATAATCATGGAATCACATCCAATTTGAACAGTGTAATCCCGAGCTCATACCTTGTAGCAACTCGCCATGTAATTCATGTAGTCCCTTTATTTCCAACTTGCCTAATTGGTTTTTAATTCATTTTGCTAATAATACCACACCTAGCAGGTTCACAGGAGGGGGGTTCCTAATCGAATAAGGGAGTAGATTGTTTTGGCAAGTTTTACTAAGCACCTGCTACCGTTCGCTAGGTTTCCTTCTGTGTTGGCAGGTGAGGCCATGAAATTGATGCTGTACACATGGCTATCACTTATGATGCAGGTTGGGCATAATGTGGCGTCATTACAGGGGCCATTATCCAGTGGTCACACCTAAAGTAAACACCACCTGTGTGACCAGGATGGGAGTTAATGGCCGTTAGCTCGGACACTGATTGGTTATGCAGCTCCAGCCTTTGTCTTATCAGGCTTGCTTCTGTCTTTTCTCAGTAATAAAAATGAGCCTCGTTTATAGCTCTTGTTAAGGTTTCACACTGTTGAGCACTTCTTTTTCTCTTGGATAATCTCTTCCGCTTCTCGAGGAGTAGATCACGTCGTTTGAAGCTATCGGTAAATCTACTAAGCAGATTCTACTGGCTTTCCCGCCCTTGAGCTCTCCGGTCCAGGTTGATCTGACCTCGTGTGGGAGTTAACACCGTGACAGCAGATACATCACACAACCACACCTAACCCACGCCTCGCTCAAATGCCACTGAGCATTAGTTGTTGGTTCAGACAATGTGGTTTTTTTTTATTTATTTGTCCCGACCCTCCAAGTGTGATACCGGTCTGTAATGTCAGCTCATCAATCAGTGACAGATGACCACTCCCATCCTGCAGCACAAACTCTGATGACATTCAGTCACACGTCTCACAACAGAGCCACACCGGTGTCATGGACAGGATTTTAAGAGACTGATCTAAACACTTTTACTTTAAAGATGTAGAGGTTTTTAAATGTTTCTCTTGGCCGCTGATTTTGTGGAAAATCCAGGAAACAAAGCCAAGAAACAAAACTGTCTTTAACAACTGACCTTAGACATATGCTATAAGTTTTGCCAAAGTAGAAAGTTCTACTATATTTATGAAAAATCTTGTAATCTGTAATATTTTGAGTGAGGTTTGTGATGGTGTGTGTGATTGACATTTTAGCTGCCAGGCTAACCTGCAGCATGGACGCAGACCAGCCAATTACACAACATTGCAGCAGATTAAAAGTCAGTGGCAGCAATTTTAAGATTCTACAGACTACAGAATGTTAAAAATAAAATGATACGACTTGTATTACGCTAAAACTTTGAGATCCAAACTGAACACTATTAAATCACTTGAAATAACTTACAAAGGTATGAAACATGATTTTCATTGTCATTAAATGGGTGTAGTTTCCATGACTACATGCACAAGAAAAATATATTTTGTGTTTCACATTGTATAAAATGTGTCTGCTCAGTGGGAGGGAGTAGAAACAGTTCACTAGTATTATCCTCCTAGTCCAGAGGTAGTAATTACTATAAAGCGGTTGAAACAGGACACCAGTATTAGATATTAGACTAGTAGATTTAGATGTGTTTTTTTTCTATTTAAGTAACACATCCACACATAAGACACATGCACCTAACTCAGAGGGTGGTTGGTTTGCCTGTGTCGAGGATACAGCACTAATTAGAGATTGGTCTCCTCAGGGGGTCTCTCCTTTTAATGATCACCCTCCTAATCAAAGCTCCTTTTTCCATTTCCTTGTCTTTTTGACTTCTTTATTCACTAGTGTTCCACAATCCTGGCCACACAGCAGTCGACATGCCTTATTTTTTTCCCCCTCCAGTCTCAAGGTCCTTGGAAAATCAAGACATATTTTAAGAGATGCAATTAGGTTATTTCTGCTCCAGTTGCCGCCATGTTCCACAAAAAATGTATTTAATTTTGTTTTGCCTGGGCCGAGCTTGCCTTTTCTGCCTCGGTTAGCTAGTCCCACATGGGGAGGCGGTTTGGGTGGATGCCAAGTCCTTGCACCTGTCCCTCAAACAGAGACGAACTGTTTGAAGGAACAAGAGAGCTCGCAAACGGCATCCCGCATTGTCAAGGTTATAAGATATCTGCCTCATAGTCTCATAGTAGGAATGGGGAAAAGTGAAACGGTAAAGATTAAATAAGAGGGGAAGCACAAAGAGACCATACAAGTCGCTGGATGGAAGAGACGACTGCTGAGAAATGGAAGCTGTAATGATGGTATGGGAGACACATGAGCGCTGAGTAAAGGACTGAGGAGAGGATTCACAGAAAGAGAGATGTCCTCCCCCATCCTTAGGCACATGCTATTCAAAGCCTCTTAATTTGTGCCATTAATTAAAAAGCTGATGGGATAGAGTTAAGGAGTTCATACGCTGCAACTAGTGAAGAGAAAAAGAAGGCTGGAGAAAAGGGGACTATTACAAAAAATATGGCCACGCCATTCGGCCATGAATCTCTATTAGCGGCTAATGATACCATTCTGATACCTCTGAACCATTAGTGTGAAATTGGAAAGCGTTAATTATTCAAATGAAAATCCATACAGCTGCCGCTCACTCGATGTGGTCAGTACTCAGAGAGGATCCACATTGTTGGCAGCTCAGCGTGTCTCTAAGAGCTAAAACCTTCTATCATTAACATGCATGATATGACTAGAGCTGCTGTACTCTTTTTGACACCATTATAGACCCCAACAGTGTTTTACTCTCTCTCTCGTCATTAGATGATTCACTCTTGTGTTGCCTGTCAAATACCGTTGAAAATAACTAGGTAAACGCCAATATTCCTTTTAGCTAAGCAGTTATTAAACCTCGCTCTCAACCTGAAATGATGCATCACTTGAACAGTAGGAGGCGGAATCAATTGTCGTGGCGCACTGTCAGACGAAACAGCCTATATCATCAAGAAAGTCATATGTCCCACCTCTTGTATATAAGATAGGTGCTGTATTTTTTTGCCTTCATGCACCTAGTTCTAACATTATGTAAATTGAAGCTGTACGTTGGCTGTATAGCTTATTAAATTTTGCTGGGCAGCTTGACCAATTAGGCAGAATCAGCCGTGTTGCCTTTTTTCGACTTTATGCATTTGGCAGGCTAAACCAATCAAACCAGCGCCAAACTGTTACAAGCTGGATGCCACGGTTCACTGAGTTATTGTTTCTCCCCAAACCAGTGCCAGCTGTAGTCCATTTCTGGACAGTGAAAGCGTTTACCTAAGCCACAGTCTGCTAAGTCATTTATCCGGGCCATTATTTCTATGAACACAAACAGAAACCGAAGATTTATTACAATCAATGAAATATAACAATCAGAGTTTTTCTGTTTGTCGGAGCAGCTGAATTCACTCACTGGATGGATTCCTGCTGAATCTGGATTGGAAAGTGAGTAAGGAGCATTGAGGTGTCTTAGAGCAAGGCACTTAACCCCAAAGTGCATGATGGGAGCTGCCCAGTTGCCAACTGATAAGAAGACTTGGACTGGGCTTCTTCCAGGTGCACCTCTCATCAGTGAAGAGCTGAAGGGCCATTTGGGCACAACACATTTCCTCAGATAATAGACACAAACCAAGAGATGGGAACAACTTGACTATTTGGGTTTGTTTTGTTTGTTTTATAGGTGCATTGTTGTGATAGGCCTAGATGCATCACAGCAGATATTTTGAAGAAGTGCATGTTTGTTGTTTTGCAGTGTATATATTTTGGATGGCTCTCTTCTGACATTAGAGGGAGCAGAAGGGAGAGAGAAGCAGATGAGATGTGTGAGATGAGTGGATGAGAGAGAGCTAAGTGCTTTTTAGTGACTCAGTGACAGCCGTGACCAAAATCGCATTAAGGTCACAATGGGGGTGGTCGGGTGGAGTAAAGAAGCTTTTCAAATGAATCAATTCTCCGTCTCATTCCACTCTCCTACTTCCTCCTTTTCATTCGCTAAGACACTAGTTTCATAGGTTTAGTCCACCTTACAGTGCATTTATCATGACGTACGTGAGCAATCTGTGATCTTTGGGGTGAGATGGCTGCTCGAAGCGACACCTCCTGCTCGGAATAGTAGCCCAAGGAATGATGCATTTCCTTGTTAGTTTTCAACCCCATGTTCCTCAGCATCTCCCCTAGCGATCGCCTTGTATACCACTTCTCACATCCCCGTCGCTAATGCCTTTTTCTATAGATCATTACCCCCCTCTTCCCTCGCCACTGTTAGCGATCGCTCAATCAGAAATGCCGGCCCCCCTGTGGTCCCTGTTGTGCAGCAGTTGCTCACGGGAGGTGAAGAGGCTTCGATCGGCGATGCTCGGCTGTTTACTTTGCTTTGATCTATGGAATGCGCATGCAGTTCCAAGTTATTGGCAAATTTGAGTTGCCGTTAATGGCGAATCAGATTTAGCTCAGAGCTGTTGTCGACGTGGCACACTCTGGACTTATGGCGTTTCAATGACAGCTGCTGTGTGTGCCGTTGATGAGCTGCTACAGTGTACAGTTTTATGACCTGACAAACACAGATGACTCGTTGAAAGCCCTTTCCCTCTCTATTATTCTCCGCTTTTTGCCCTTTCCATCACCATGTGCACCTCATTCACTCTTTTTCATTGGCTCACTGCCTTGCATTAATATTGTCCCTCTCTAATAACTTCTTCATCTTTCAAACTTTACCCCTCCTCACCCTACCCACTGACTGACCTCCATACCTCAGTCTCCATTTGGAGGAGAGGGCTCTTGTAAGCCCTGGTAACAGAGGTTAATCCTCTCTTATTAGAAGCGGGATTACCGAAGGGGAAGGGACAGGAGCTGGCATGCTCGGTGGATGCTAACCCCTACTACGGATGGGAGAGATCAGGAAAAATGCCATGAATGATATGAAATGCTTGTCCACATCTGCCTCGGGTAAATTAAATGTGTAGACTAAGTGAAGACTCAGGAGTGTATGTAGAGCAGGTGTCATATTTCATTTATGCAGACCTATTTCCAAATAATGAGAGTATAAACATTTTAGGACAGAATCTTCGAATAAAGCCAGAACCTATTTAAAACGCATCAAATGACTGTGTATTAAGCAAGGCTTTTTCTCTTGTTTTGACTTGAAAGCTGATGAACATTTGAATGTAATGCAATTGCTAACCTGTGTTTTGCTCTACAGGCTGTGACTTCTACCTCCTAAAAGCCCATTATTGAACGTGTCTTCTCTACTAACACCACACTTATCTTCTATTGTTGTGTGAATGTTATGCACAAACACCTTTTCTCCCGGATAATTAACCAATGCTTTTTATTTTTCTGTCTTTCTCTCCCCTTCATGCCTAATAATATAGAAGTGGAACAAAAAGGTAACTAAATACAGACAACTTTTCTATGTCACCTACATTTCCATTTTGGCATATTTAGCATTTTTGGTGGTGGGATTTGGGCTTTTCACTTTGGGGTTCATTTGCTGGTTGAACATGTCATTCATGGGAACAACTTCAGACTAAGTGGCAGCAGCGTGCAAAATGGTGACCCACGCTTTCATTCATTTCTAATAAACCAATAAAGAAGATTTATCCATGCTGTAATTTTTCAAGGGGAGGTTATTACCAGTCGGCTTTCCCGAAGCCCCCTAACCCCAGGATGTTTTCCATTTCTTTTAATAACCCAAGATTATTCCGGCCCTGCTTTATCAGCTGCATAATATTAAAGCAGAGGGCTATACCGTATGATCAATAGCCTGTCCAATAAGCTGTCAGCATTTTTGATTATAGCTCTAACATGTTGATGGATATAACCTTCAGGGACTCACAAGTCAATACTGTAGACAGTTCATAGCAGTCATATTCTTCCCTTATCAGCACCCTGCGATCATGCACAACAGGCGCCTCTTTGTAGCTTTTTACACGAGAGAAGAATATGCCACCAAGTCTCTGAGTCAGACGTTAACTGTGAAGCTGGACTGAAGTCAAAGATGAAAATGAAATCATTAAATAAGAAGTCAGGAGCTGCACTTTAATGGCTTTGGTAATAAATTCGAAGCTTTATAGTAGTCTTTAATTAATGACATGTCAATGAAAGCTTTGGTGAAGAGAATGAGCAGTGAAGGTGAGAAGGGAGTATGGAACATATCATCAAAACGACTCAGCTGCTGCAGTAACAGTTTTTGCAGAATTACCCATGAATGTCATGATTGCTTTGTATCATTACCTTAAACTCTGTCATTTACTCGCCCATCTTTGTGCTTAAATCCGCGGACGGCATATTTTTACAATCTCCTTTGAGCCCTGCCAGTGCAAAGCTTACCTCTTTTGACCTTAAGCACATCTAGTCCTTTCCAACCGTAGAAACGAGCCTTTTAGCATTTAGCAGAGCAACCGCTGAGATGTGTGCTCAGGCACTATGTCAATGGGGCGCATTCCGGCACATTTTTGCGCCGTAGGTAGACAACGTGTTTAATCTTAGGAATTACAAGAGAGTAGAGGCCTCTGGTTTGGCTGTCTCTTTTTCTCCTGCACCTCTTTGAAGCATGTAGCTTTTTAGGTCTTGACAGATCTGCAGCTAAAACTGTCAGCACAGTGTCACGCTCCTGGGCCATTTCACTGGAAGGAGCCTTCAAATGATATACTTTGTTTTTCTTGAATTCAAACCTGTGGAAAAATACGTTGAAATCCCACTGTATAGTTTATATTTACATCTAAGTCTACAGTGCAATTTTCCATTTGCCTCTCAGTCCAAGTTAATCTATAATGAAGCAAAAGTAGCTCTCCTAGTATTGTCCTGCAACATCTGAACTGCCTTTGTGAAGCTTTATCAGATTCGAGGACAAACCAGTTCACATCTAATTTATTTATTGTGTGCAGTATTGTAAATCATGCCACAGACTTAAAATGTCACATGGATTCAATAATAGACAGACAGTCATTATAACAAAATGACTTAATTGCTTAATCAGGGTTTTTTTGTTTTGTCTTCTCTTTTTGCCAGAACCAATAATTACAGCCTAGTAATTTATCAAATGTTTCAGGGTCATTGGATTCAAAACTGAACACTCATAGACCGTTCTGAAAATCATCTTTCTGGTGCTATCATTTGTGGATGATGTGACATTCTGTTCTACACTGAATCAGTTGTACTTCATTTATGACCTTCATCTAATCTGTTCATCTTTCCGTGTGAGTGTGTTCGTTCAGTGACATTGGAAGTTAATTGCCTTTAGGGTCAGCTCTAAATGAATTAAAAGAAACTCAAAAAGCTAAACGGTAATAGCAGGTGATTAAAAGTGGTTATATGTGAATTTGGTTCTTTTTCATTTCATGTTCTTGCATGAGCAGCTATGTACTTCACCAGTTGCTGAATGAACTAAACATATTAAAAGACAGTTTTAAGCTTTTTCTTTTCACTTACCTGCCAATGTAACTCTGTACTTGTTTTTTCCCTATTTTGGCTCCTCAGTATTCCTGTGCCCAGGGCTCCTGCGGAGGGTGTACCAGAGCGAGCACCTCTTCGAGTCGGACCACCAGTCTGGAGCTTGGTGCAAGGACCCTCTCCAGGCATCGGATAAGATCTACTACATGCCCTGGACACCCTACCGCACCGATACCTTGACCGAGTACTCGTCCAAGGAAGATTTCATTGCCGGGAGACCAACAACGACCTACAAGCTCCCTCATCGAGTTGATGGGACTGGTTTTGTCGTGTATGACGGGGCATTGTTCTTCAACAAGGAACGCACGCGCAACATCGTCAAGTTTGACCTGCGGACTCGTATCAAGAGCGGTGAGGCCATCATCGCTAATGCCAACTACCACGACACCTCGCCGTACCGCTGGGGAGGCAAATCAGACATCGATTTGGCCGTAGACGAGAATGGACTGTGGGTGATTTACGCCACCGAGCAGAACAACGGACGGATTGTCATCAGCCAACTAAACCCATACACGTTGCGCGTCGAGGGCACCTGGGACACAGCTTATGACAAGCGCTCGGCCTCCAATGCCTTCATGATCTGTGGAATTCTGTATGTGGTAAAGTCTGTGTATGAGGATGATGACAATGAAGCGACAGGGAACAAGATCGACTATATCTACAACACAGAGCTGAGTAAAGACGGGTATCTGGACATCCCATTCCCCAACTCCTACCAGTACATCGCTGCTGTGGATTACAATCCGAGGGACAACCTGCTGTACGTTTGGAACAATTACCACGTGGTCAAGTACTCGCTAGACTTTGGAGCTCTGGACAACAGACTCGGTAAGAACAACCTTTCACTCTAGAAACAAAGACTAAAATATAATAGACTAAAACGTTATTCCTATGAACCACCACAACACAATTAAAGTCCATTAGAAGAGGCTTTTAAAATGTTCTTCATTAAATCCCTGGTGATGACTTTGTGACTATCTCAAACCTTTACAACATAGGTCAACATCAATTCCCATGAAGCATTAAATACAGAATAATATCATACAGCATATAATGTATTTTCTATATTTTTATACAAATCAAGCTTGCAAACATCTTATGTGATACGATTTTTGGAAAAACACAGCCTGTCTCTTGGCACAACGCGTATTGTTTGCGACAGATCGTGTGGAAAGAGCTAATATGATAATGTATATCACTTGGCTGAAAATAACACCTCTAGATAGTGTGGGCATTGTGTTAATTGGCTGTATGGAACTCATGCTAATGTGTTAATTTGATCTTTTTTAATTACCATAATGAAACCATGATAAACAAAATGATTAGTGTATACAGTGTGAGTTGAAGTTCTATATATTTAGTCAAATCTGTTTGTGTTGCCTTTGCAAAAGGGAAAAACAGCAGCTCTGAAAAGTTCTATTCAAAAGTCTAATTCCTCCGCTCTATTGTTCTTTTTCTAAATTGGTGCTTGTTGGGAGGCATGAAACAGAAAAAAGAACCTGTTTTGACACACGGGGGTAATTCTTTGCGCTAGCTCATCAACAGCTCTAGTCAAAAATGTCACAAGTTATTTGACTGTGAAGTCCCTACCTCTGCTTTCCACTCTTTTCTTCCTGCCGCTTGCCATTTTCATTTATTTTCTTTAACTGCCTGCTCTTCTACACTAAATCTTTTCACGGGGTGCTTGAACAAACCTCTAATATATTCATTTATTCAATAACGACTGTGTTTCTGATGATACACCGCTAACCACAATATAATCAGTTGTAGCTAAAGAGGGGGAAATGGTATTGTTAGCTGCTTTTTGTATGAAATGATTATCCATCACTTTCTAGACATGATGTGCAGTAACAACACCCCATTGCATGTACCCAGACATTCACATGCAAATGCTAATACTCAGCACCACACGTCTCTGAGAGATGTGTTTGGCGGCTGTTGTCTAGAATAGGCTGCCCTCCAAAGAATAAGCACAGAGTATGCTGCTTGAATATAGATAGTAAAATGTTACATTAAGTGGATGGATGAAGTCAAAGAACAAATAAAAATGTCAGATAAACAGACTGATAAGACATGAAAGACTGACTGAATGGACTCCAGAGCAATAAAGCATTTAGTTTGATTTGCTCCAAACAGAAGGAGAGCAGCGGGAGAAGCCAGACTTCTTCCAGCTGATGTGTTTTTAGCTGTTAGTTTTTTTCCACACAATTCTCACAAGAGTTTTAATTTTTTAGATGGCTGCCTCTTTACACCAGAATATTTTGAATCAGTATTACCGTCAACCACTTCACTCCACATAAATTAATTTGTGTGTTTTTGTTGTCGAGTAGTTTTTCCTTTCCCCGGTCTCAAACTCGTTTTAAAAAGTAGTGGGAGATATTGAAAAAAAACCTTTCAGCTATTTATTAATCAGTTAACACGGACCTCAGCAGCAAAACAACGGCAACAGACCCCAAGATGGCGGCCAGCCCGATGAATGACGGCCAGACGACCTCGGTTTACAGTATTTGATTTCAAGGCCTAAATGTAAAGTGACAGAATTTTTAACATCGTCGTAAGGCTTTCAGTTGTGATAAATCCAAACTTGGATGGCGTTGTAGCATTTCTGCTCAGACACAAGCTCATTTCCACTTGCTCTTCCACTTCCATGAGCTTACATGACCCGCTGTACCAATGGAGCATGGGATATGGGCAATGGAGCAGGAGAGACACCGACAGACCCACAGCTGGGGCCCGGTGCAGTATGCTTCACCTTATGACTCCGAACAAACTACAGCGTATTCTTTGAAGGAAGAGAGAGTGAACATATCTCAAATAGTTTTTAGTTTTGCCCTTTATTTCCGTTATTATTTCTTTTTTTAGAACGCAGATTACAATTGCTTCCTCTCTTCTGGCTGTACAGTGCTAATATGTCCTGCTGTCTCAGATCCTTTAACACAAAGGAGTATTTTATTTCCAAGGACAAATGAGCTATGCCCAGGAGTGCTTCCATGACAACTCCATTGATAATTAAATCCACTGAATTGATGATAAATACTGTGCAGCACAACCACTATTAGCCTTATAAAAGCCCTCACACAAGTAGCACCCTTTTGATGATTAGATTTTGGTGCAAAATAACCAAGGACATCTGTGTTATAATTTGTCCTCCATCAAAAAAAAAAAAAAAAAAATGTAATGAGGTTTTGCAAAACAGACCCAACCTGCGCTTCTCAAACAGTAAAGTCTGCAGGAGTATGGGGTAAAACCCATTAAAATGTACGCTTTGTCACATCTGTTAATGAGAATGATGCAAATAAATGTACACAGACGGCATGCCCTCCAGAGGATCTTCTTCTGATAGGTGTTGAATGTCAATGTCTCCATGACCCAGTTCTTCAGATCAGCCAATCGGAGCCCTCTGTTATTAGAGTGTGGCTCTGTTGTGTCTATGAAGTGAAATCTTTAGTGATTTATTCATAGGTCACAAAGCAGATGCAGCTTTCATTCAATGTATTGCATCATTCCACTAGCGAGATAATGGGGAGGGGAATGCTCTTGATACAAACTATAATACCTCCATTGCATCAACAAATTTCATAAGAATTAATGTGTTTTTTTTTTTTTTTTGTATATATATACACCCTTGCTACCAATAAGGCACAAGTACTGCATCACTTTCTTTTGTGACTTGACTAAAGAAAGCAGGGCTGGTCTCACCTCTCTGAGACTATTCTCTGCACACAGTCTGCCACAGAGACCACACCACTCTAAACATGAAGGTACACACAAGAACACATGCAATAAAAAATACATACAGATTATTTAGATTTACACAGCTAGGAGTATGTTATTATCTGTTGATAATTTGTACCTTTTATGTGTTTAGGACTTCCTTGCTGGTGTTGCTCATGATTGCTTGAAGCAAAAGTAATCACAGACTTTTCTACTGTCCTGGATACTTAAAATAGTTATAACGGCTTGTTTTGTGAGATTTGGCAATTAAAGTTCATGATGTCAGACATGTTTAATTTAAAACGTGTTGAAGCAAGTTGAAAAGGTTTTAAGTTAAGAGGAAGAAAGTGGTTGTGTTTAGAAATGGAATGCCTGTAGGAATAGGTATATTTAGGATGAGTGTATACTGTATGTACTTGTACATGTACGTATGTATATATATATAGTCATGTCCACAGACAAATCGATTGTACACATGCGATGTATCAGTCTCTACAGCAGATGATGATCTGGCCAACAACATTGTGCAGGACTGTTGATTGAATTAAGTAAGCATTGTTTTGCTCTATAGACACTTTAGTCTGTCTGTGAAGTATTGTCCTCATCTGATGTTTCAATTAGACGGCCTTTGAAGCATGACTGGCCCTCTGAGTGATTCTTGTGTTGGCTCGTGCCTGCTGCATAGGATGTGCCACAGTTGGTGTCATGGATACACTCACTGTCTGTCACTTCTGTTATTTTGCCACATGTTGCCATCTGGCCCCGGCACTGTGCCAAATCTAGGCTGGCACGGGAAATAGCCCACAGACGCCGCTGTTCCGACCTCCGTGCCGAAATGGGCATTGCTTTGGATGCCCAGCCTCGTCTTGGCTCCTCTTGGAAGTGCCTGACACATGCTAAATTGATTAAGAATTTTTAAGCAGTAAATGCAGGCTGGCAGAGTCAGAGGAGATAATGCGAGTGTAATGCAGTGGGCTTTTAAAGGCACACACTACCATTTATACCCTTTTATAAAGTCAATATCTTGGAGTTGTCATGTGTCATTATGGACATTTTTGTCTTGATTACATATTGTTGACAATATCTTGCTCAGAATTTAAATTCAAAGCTTGCACAAAGGCACTACTTTGCATGCTGCATAGAGCCCTTTTTGATGTCAAGGCTTAGGAATGTAGGCTACATGCTTATTTGCAGGCTACGCACTTATCACATGCCTAGTGCACCTCTTGCAGAGGGCAATTTTCTTCGAGGGAAAGTGCAAGGTTTAGGATTATAGTTTTGAAGCTTTTTTCCCCAACACACACAAACACACATGCAAATACACAGCCTCCTCACAAACCCTTTAATGCTGCGACACAATGGGTCTCTGTTAGTAATGCAGCTTTAGATTTTTAGCATAGAAACAGGGAGTGCTTTGTTGGTGTTTCAGAGCCTCTTTGAATGTTCCACAGCCATATTCCCTCATGTAAGGATAATTTGTCTCATATATTATCATATATTAGACAGATAGTGCTGTATTTTGCTGATCTCACAGCTTTTTTTTTTTGTTCTGATGCAGAATCTAAATGAAGGCTTTGTCAAATTTAGACGAGCCAGCTCATGTTTCAAGCTGTACCGAGGTGTGTCATGTTTATTCAATCCGCGCACTACCACCTTATATATCACTTGATTCCGTCTGGCAAACAGCGCGCACTGGCCATCCATCATGATCCTTCACCAGCTCTACCTTGATCCAGAAATCATACACAGATCACCTGTGTAGTGAGAGATGTGGCAGGCAATCCCTCAATTAAGACCGAGAGCCTATCCATCAGTTCTGACATGGACACCAAGAGGAAGCAAAAGTGCTAACCAACATTTGCCTATATTTAATGTCCTTTTTAGTAGTCATGAGATACAAGTTGTTATCTTTGAGTAGTGGGCAACTTGGGAAATAAAATGAAAATGCTAGTGTCATTCAAATTGGGATTGATGTGGTCTGGGGCATTATCATTTGTGTTTTATTCTACTCTGAATGTCTGTACAGCTTTTTTTTTTTGCTGAGCACATAATCGCTAGATATATCACCCCTCTTATTAGCATTCACTACTAGGGACCTACATCTGGACCAACCATTTAAGTATGTCTGACTAGAGACCTGTCAAGCATCTTTAAACATGTGTATTACCCATTCAAAAGGCCTTCCTTTGCCCAGGAGCAGTGTGCCTTCTCTCTGACTGAGTATGGACTCTCCTTGTGTTGTTCCTGTGCCTTGTCAGTAGACTTTAAAAATGAAATGTGGCATTCAGTTGCTCTTTAAAGAGTGGAGTGTTTCCTATATAAGGATTCCTCTGCACCTCGCACTGATTGTGATTGGATGTGATTCACATTAGGGTAGCTATAGCTATACAGTAAATTACATATGTACCTTCAGACTCAAGCAGGTAAGCGTTCCCGAGGTGCAACGGTGAAAATAGCACTACCCTTAGGTTCCTGGTGTGAGTTTTGCATTTGATTATCGTGTGCCTGGACAGGGCTCAGATGAAGAAAAAAAAAAAAAAAGGAGCATGTGGGAGCATGTGGGAGCTGGCATCTAGAGAACACTTCCTTTTATAATGGGGACCAGCACAATCAAGTGTGATCAAGGAGGTTAGACTCTGTTTTACAAACAATTCTTGAACAAACTGTGTCAAGTTAAATGAGACTTGAAATTGAAATTTACCTAAATTTACTTAATTGGATGGGGAATTACTGCTTGATTCACCATCAAAACATCTTTTTTAATATTCCACAGCAAATATAACATAATTAGAAATGTATTTATTCTATTTTTCAATTGGAATAAAAATGTAGCACAAGCCTTTTTAATGTGTTTAGTCGGATAATTAAAGCCATTGTAATAAACTGACTAATTGCCAAGAGCAAATAATAGGACCTTAATGATCTCATTGAAATAGGTTATTCACTGTGAGGGTCTAACCAGCACAACACGGGTGATGAAGAGCATTTAGCCCATGAATGGACAAAGTTATCAACAGCTTGATCATCTAATAATACAGATATTGAACCTCTTACCAATAGCCTTGTTCAGATTATGATTAAAAATCAATTAGCTGCAGAGTCATTATTTATTATAGACCAGCAGCACTACTTTGTCATTGAGTGTACATCTGTGCAGCAAAGTCACCCTTCTGTTCTTCATTGTGCATATACAAGTAGGCCTTGCTCACGTCTCCACTGTCATTTAATTCAAACACAGTGAGTGTCTTCCCAGTGCATATATATGAGCTCGGCGCTCACTTCTCTCCCGGCGCAGAGTGACCTCCACAGATGCCCTCTCAAGTCTCTGGAAGAGAGCAGGGGGAATGAGAAATTAATTGCCAAACAATGCATAGCTCCCATCCATTACGCTTCTCATCATGTCAGATGATATCGAAGCATTACCGGATGTCTGGCTGCATAATTTACCGCACACCCCCACCTCCTCCAGACTCGTCTGCATCTCTAGTCGCTCTCACTGATGGATTTGTGGGTCTGCCACAAAAAGGTTCCATTAAATGACAGAGCTTTTATCGTCTTTTTATTTCCTAACCGTTCAAGAGGACACGTGTAGTGTTTTGGAAGGATCCAGTGACATGAGCATTAGAGAGTTGATAAGCACAGGAGCTGAGTGAATCATGCCATTACGAGGAAGGCATTGATTTGGTGAAGGCTTAAAATCAATAAGGGAACATCTTTGTGCGTTGAAAATAAAAATATTTTTTTCAACTTTGATGAATGGTTGATAAATTTAGGATTAATAATGGCTCAATCCCAGGCCTGTTGATTTTATTTCATTTACCCCATTCTTTTATTATTACATTCAACTTATTTAAACAAGTTTCACATTATTTTGCAAAACTTGCAATAGTATCATCATTAGTGCAACCTTTGTTGGCGGAAATACTGCCTACACATAGATCACAGGAAAATCTGTGAAAGATGTCAAAAGATGAAAAAGGAGTTTTTACAGTGCAGCAAATTGTTCCTTATTCTCACACAGGAAGGTGTTAGAAATAAATGCATCTAACAAGTGTGAAATTTAAGATTTAATTGTAAAAACTTGTTATGACATTGTGAAACTTGCCAGAGTTATTTACTCATTTGGCAAGTTTCTGCTGGACATATTTACAGATGCGTCCAACTATTTTACACCAGGCTAATTAATTTCTTAGTGTACTGACTAGTGTGTCAACATTGCCAAGCCTTTATAAATGGTATTGTGGCACGTCCATTGGAGAAATACAAAACTTTAATTGTATTTTAGTCTTCAGCTATTGTTGCACTAAACAAATGAATCCTGATCAAAGAGGAGCCAGATGCCACCTCCACATGAATGCCGTTTCTGTCACAAGAAGTGCATTTTAAACAGTCAGAACTTCATTGGAGTACTTAAATGGATCCTGAATTTGTACCGCCAATGGATTCATCTACAGCTTGTGCTCACAGACGGCCACAGAGATTGTTTGGTGGAGGTACAAAGGCTTTGTACGTGGAGTTAGTCTGCTTTTGATGATGGGAAAGCAGAAGCAGCACCCCTAGAGCAAACAGAGCAGTGAAGTATGTGGTTATAATTTATTTCCAAGAGACCTGCTATAACAGCCATGGCAGGATTTCAAGTAGGCTTCAGTCTGAAATTGTCAGATGCGCTTATTTGCTCTAAACAGTCCAGTCTAGAAGTTACTGGGTCACCTGACACACCACGCTGTCACACTGTCATTAAACTACCTACTAAAGGCATGTATAAAGGTGCGAACATTAAAATGAGGAGGTAATTGGGTTCAGCGCGAGGCGAGGAAGAGTCACTTCACCGTCTGATGCTTGTTTCATTTTTAGCCCCGAAAGCCCTTTGCGCCTCTTTTGATCTTGACTCTGCAAGTTTCTGAGAGGCGCCGAGCCCAGCCCGCTGTCGGTGCGGAAGTGGCAAGTCGTATAAACCGGATCCATTTCATAATAGCAGTATTTTTTTTTTTTTATCCTGGAGCGAAGTAGAGTAGGCTTATCTAATTGTGGAAGCCACGAGCCCTGGGATGCAGACAGAGAGGCTAATTAGTAAGAAATGAATGCTTTGAAATGAAGCACAAAGCTCTGTGTGCGGCGGCCGGTGCACGGTGGAAACGGGCCTCGTGTTTGGAGAGAGGGATTTTGTGCATCAGAAGCCGAGTGTAAATGATGAGTAGACCTTGTAGTTCCTCTCAATGAAACAGGGCTGTAGGCCGAAACAAGCTTGGGCACGTATTTCATGAAAAGGAAAGGTCAACAGATTTTGCAACCCTTGAAAATTGTTCTGGCTTGTGATTAGTTATTTTAGGATGATAGTTTACTTTTTTGCATAATACAAAGGCTGAAATTTAAAAACCATGTACATTGTATTAATTGTTTTATATGCAAATGCTTTTTTCCAAGGTTTTTGGAAGTACAAGACAAGGTTTATCTCATCTGAGTTTGTTATTCAAAGACTAAGGTGCAAAGGTCAAGGCCTTTTGAAAAACATCTTTGTTACTTCGTTCCAATGCAGATAAAAATGCTTTGGTCATTCAAATGTTGAGGTCACTTATGAGTCCCTGAGAGCATACCAAATGTTGTTCAATGGTGCTCTTGAACTTGGTTTGTTTACTCTCTTCATCCTTTGGATAGATTGGAAAAGCTGGCAAAGCAAAACAAAATGTCCTTGTGTTGTCTCCAAGGCGAGAGTGCCCGCAGACTGTGGCTGCTTTCTGCTCCTGGCTGTACTTTTTTGTGCTCATCTCACAGAAAAATATACAACTTTGCTCAAGGACACTTTTTACTTTACTTCCGTGAGCCTGCTGTGTGTCTTTGTAGGTATGTTTAACATGCTGTGTGCAGACAGAACACACCGGAAAAATGATTATACAGTGGACTCAAAGGGATCATCTGGAAATCAGGACTTGCGTTCCAGATGTGACTCTAGTATTAACCCCACGCTGTGACGCTGATTTCCTCAAACCATCTGTTGCCTTCCTTAAAGAGGATTACCAGATGTAAACTCATTTACTCTCATTTTGTTTAAAAGTTCAGACAATAGTCACTCAGTGTTTAATTGATCTAATACAGTTGAAGATATGTGGTTTTAGATAACAATCAAGCAATCAGTAAAACCTCCAGTCATCATGCTGGTGTCATCCAGCAGTGACCACATGAAAACACCTTTATCTCTCCTTAAAAGGCCTATCTTCTACCTTTTCAATGTCTAGTTTATCTCTACCTGACCTTTTTCACCCCAATTTGAAGAGTGCAGTGACATGAACATACATCCACAAGCTGCTCGCATTAGTTTTTTTTCCCTGTTTGAACACCTCTGGCTACTTTCAATTATTTAGAAATGGACAGACGTTGATGCAGCCTCAGCTCAGTGCATTTAAGGTTATCTCACCTGTGAATTCAGATCTATTCATTTGTCTTTCACAAAGATACCTTAAGAATGAATCTTTTTCTGGTTCTCATCATGGTCAAAGTTAAATGTCCATGGTGGTAAATGCTGGTAAATGCTGGTAAATGCTGGTGTGTTGGTGGATTCTTATCAGATCATAGGTTTGGGTGTTTACTGGCAGAATGTTAACATAATATAACTTGCTTTATTAGGTAATTAAAAGCAAAAAATCTGGAGAGTTTAGTCTAAATCACATTGAACAAGCCACTTTACTGATGAAGTGCTCCACGGGAGAGTCCACGATACCCGTGGATCCTAAAACACACAACAAATTCTTTTGTTAGCAAGAGAAAACAAATGCTCAATCAACCTAGGACTCTCACTGTGATGGCAACCCATTTAATCAGCCTTAGCTTTTGCCGGCTGCTGTTAGTTCTTAAACGCATTGTCTGCTAATAGTAATTAGGTTTGTTGTCCAAATGTCTATGGGATTTCTGTGACACAAAAATATGTAGGATACATAAATATCAAGCAAAATGAAAGTGAGCAAAACAGTCTTTGCAGGTGATGGCTAATTTCTGATGACACCTACCAAAATAAAATTCACCCTCATTAACTTTAGTTTTACTCTCCTGTCATTTAGAGATTGAGGCCATTTGTCACTTCTGTCATTGCGATTGTATCTTCACAATAAAACTACTTCTATTTCAAATTGCAATATTATGGCAGGGCTTCGGTTAGAGGTTTAGGTAAGGATAGTAATGAAAAGCAAATAAAAGTCTAGGGCAGGTTTGCAGGTGTGTGACAGAATGTGTGTGTTTCGTGATAGCCCAACAGAGGTGTTAGCAAATGCCTCCTACAGTGCAATCACAGGAAAATCTCAAACGTATATAGCTATTCCACTCTAGTTTACATAGAAAGGCGATGTATTTACAGCACTCAACTACTGACGAGACGTAGACGTGCCCCCGTCAACAGCTGCATTTAGAATCCACAGCTGTGTTTGCTTGCTTAGCCAGTGGGAATTCAGAACTACACACCGTGGATGCCAATGCAAAGTCACACCTGCCAGATCCAATTGATCCTCTTTGAACTAACTCCCCTTAAACTGACACACGGAAAACAGAACCAACCTGCACACGCTGTTTTTCTTCAGGACTCTGAATAAATTTCCCTCAAAGACACAAATGAAGTGTAACAGTAAATATGCTTCCATTCATTTTTTTTTCCACTTTCTTTTTTTTTTATTATCAGAGTCCTCCTCCTCCGTGATGGTGTATATGGACACAACCACTACCACTAGCAGGACCACTACTCGGCCCAACACAGCTGCAATGACAACAACAACAGCCAGGATGAGCACCACTAAGACTCCCTCCACAACGACTCCGGTAGCCTACTGGCCACGGACCACGTCCACACCAGCGGTTCCGGTCCAGACCGTACTGGAAGGTCTGGATTCTGAAGAAGACAACAGGCCGCCTGCTTCCTCCAAGCTGCCCAACATGAGAGCCGAGTACTGCAGTCCTCTGGTGATGATGGACATCTCGTGGCCCAAGACCAAGCAAGGACTGGTGGCCAAGATGCCCTGCCCAGCCGGAACTATAGGTACAGTACATCACAAAAAAGTGAATCAAAATGGTTGATTTCGACCATGAGTTCTATGGAAAAATAATACTGTATGGCGGTGTCTGTCATCCAGTTGTTCATATAAAAAGTTAAAGACAAAGTCATCATGTGTTTTTTGAAGGTAGGATTTCTTATTTAACCCATCTTAATTCAAAAGATTGCTGTATAGAAGCAGATCTTCCACCTACAAAGTCACCATAGAAGCAAACACTTTTTATTTGAGCGGACATAAGTCAATCAGTCATCTTTTCTTGCTGTAAGCCTATAGATTGATTGTGCTCTCAATTCTCTTGCATCCAGCCACAGTCTCTTGAAAAAAATATAAAAAATGCAACACACCCTCGAGACATATTTTTATCAGCTGGCGTACTTCAACACTCGACCTGTTTGGTACTTTTTACTTTATTTGACCCCTTGTCAGGCTTCCTATGTCAATGTATGTCCAACTGAAGAGTGAACATTTTAAGAGACAACACAAAGGTTTAAACGAACTTCATAAATTGTTTGCATGATTCCTTTTTCTGTTGGATAAGATCTACCACATCATAGCATAGTATTTCAGAGTGGAAAAAAAGATGATATTGTCATTTGAAAACAGTCACACAAGCTTAACTTGATTATGATTGATTTTCTTTACTTTAACAGTACTGTCTTCTGTGAGACCTGGTTACACTCCCCCGCAGCAATGCTTCTTTTGCCTCTTTCTACCAGACTCACGGATGCTGTTAAAGCTAAAGATAGCTCCACATTACATCTACATGGAAAGCAGTAACTAGTACGACACAGTCTTATTTATGTCTCGTCTCCGTGGATGCAATTGGTGTAATTAATTAGTAGCTTAACACATTTGTGTTAGTATCGCTGCGGTGGCTGCAGTGCTTTGTTTATAAGGTTCAAACCCATTTGTCGGTGTTCACAGAATTTCAGTAACAATACTAGCATTAAGTGCTTTAAGGATCAAATCAGTGCTAACTTACATATTAAACTTCAGAAGGTGATGCAATGAGCTTGCATCTACTAAAAGAATATTAGTATTTGAAGTTTGAACTTGTCAGATTGGTTAGATCTACATTTTTGATGCATAATGTATCACATTATCTAAAGGAGAGCCTACTGCAAATTAAAACTTTTGTTTAGGAATTTAGAAACTTCTCTTTCATGATTTTTTCATAGATGGAGTCACCCTAGTTCAGAGACTGGCAGTACATTCTCAAATCTGGCTCAAGGTCTTTTTTTTTTCCCTCTTGGTGCACAGACACATCCGCATACTTCATTAACGGGTTACACCAGCTCCCATTGAGACCTCACTAACAGCCATCATATGGCGAGATAAGAGAAACACCAACCCCACCTCCTCCGAGCTCTCTTCAAAGCCAGCGCTCTTCAGTCGACACTGAGACTGACGCCATTTTTCTCCACAGCGCTTTGAAAGTTCCTCGAGCTTCCCTTCCATCACCAATGCTCTTTCTCCTTCACCCAGCAAAAGGAGAAAATGCACTGTCCCTTATCTTATAAACTCATCAAACATAAGGCTGTCTAAGGTGGACGAAGAGGAAATTATATGTCAATCAAAATTTATATCTGCTAATGTTGGCTGTCTCGCTCTCCAACACACACCTCAATTTAAGTACAAGGACGGGCGATTTAATGTCAGTTTGCAGCCTTGGTAGTCAGCTCTGAAAATATGGATAGAGGTCAATTGACATACTTTAAAGTTATCCTTTAATATAGAGAATAATCTTCTACACTGTCCTTTGAATCTATTTGTAAAGTAAATGATTTAATCTGGACCTCCTTGTTGGTTTATACATTGCCAAGGAAATGCATATCATTTGATGTCTGCAGTTACATAAATCCAGTTTGGTCCATCCATTGTGTTGTTATTAGTGAGCTGTGTTTTGTGCATTGGTAAGGTTTAGGCATTAAACAGATGAACGTTTCAGCTCGTGAACATTTTAAACATGCATTTATCTACATGACCAATAGATGGCAACGTTGAACTCCAAAATGTCACCTAATGAACAAAAACACCGCTTGTCTTTGTTCCTGTAATCAATCACCCAATAATGTTTTGTCTTGGGTTTTTTTTTTTTTCTTGAAGTTGAGCTCATTTTATTCACAGGCGCAGATAGAATATATGGACTGTAAAGCCCATCTCTGACAGAAGTGACACTTTTCTCAACCCAGCTTAATTGACCTTTTGTGATGAATTCAGCTATGGCAGACTTAATTGGCACCTATTTTTGCTATATTTTGTTTCTCATGCAGAAGCCCATGTGTCTCGCTCTCTTTCTCACTCTCTTAGACGCTGTCTGATTTTTAATGGCTAAATAGAGACACTGTCTGGGCGAGTGCCGCTAGTCTTTAGTCAAGCAACTTTATTTCAGGCCAATTACTCTTTGCAGCATCCATTTATTTAGTCAGTTAAGACTTGTGTTCCTTCAGAGACTATGTTTAATTGCATAATTTCCAAAATAACAAAGGTTTTACATTCAGATGACATTCGCTTGAAAAAGAAATGTATCCTAGCGATGTTGTTAGCTTAGTGTTGACTTAAAGTGCGCTGTCCTCTCTCCACAGGTGTGGCCTCATATTTGTGCCAAGGTCCAGAGGGATACTGGGACTCACAAGGACCAGACTTTAGCAACTGTACATCCCCCTGGGTTAACATCATCAACCAGAAGGTACCAGGCTGCATGACATGGACAGAGAAAAGATTTGAAAACACGGTTGCCGAATTGTTTTTGACTTAGCAATATTTGACAATTGAAGCATTGTATATATTGTACAAACAACTTTTGCTTTTCTGCATTTTTCTTTTCTTCTTTGTCTCTTTTTAATTGGTCAGTTAATGGCATTGATTATCTGGAGGCTCTGCTCAATAGGAGGGTTATACTTAGGTTTGTGTGGGGTGTGTGTGTTTGTTTGTGTGTGTGTGTGTGTGTGTGTGTGTGGGTGGGTGGCAGCAATTCTAAATGAAAACCAATACCACAACACTTACTAATAGACTGCAGTGGCCACCAGTGAGACCATTCCCAGTCCTATTCAATATAATATGGCAGCATCCCACACTACCTAAGCACAAATTGTATCTGGTCCTCTGCAGCCGAAGTATTATGCAAAGCCTCTTTCTATCTTTAATAGAATATATTGGAAAAGAAGCGGCCGAAAGTGAGGCGAGGGCTATGAGGATGGGGGCACAAGTGCTGGAACACTTAAGATGTACTCAATGGCACAAAGCATGGCTCATTAAACAAATGGCAGTTTGCAGATATGGATGGAGAATTGGGGAACAAATTTGAGGGTGGAGAATTATCAGGTGCATTTCTTGTGCAGAGCAATAAGCTACAGGCTACTGTTGATAGCAGTTAACGACTGAAAAGTTTCTTGCAGAAGTAGCTTGAATTCACTTGCAGTTTATGATCCAACGTTCACATTTTCTCAGCGTCAAATCCTGGCTTATAAAAGAAAAAGACAAATAAGTAATGTATGTATTTTTAACAAGTGTTATTAATCTTTTTTCAAACTAATCACACTCTAGCCGTGTGCCCGTCGCTGTGGAGGCACGAAGACTTTTAATGAAGATCAACCTGCCCGAGAAGTGTAAAGCCCATCTGGCACTTCGTTATATCTAGAGCCATTGTCCTGTACGTGGCACTGCTCATTACCAGATGGTTTGGTTTTGACAAAATGAGAAAGGAAGGTGTGGGGAAGAATGGGAGAATGAAATGACATTATAAAGCAAAGACAAAGAGCAGAGAAGGCGGGATACATGTTATTTACTCCGCAGCCTACACCTCCACTCATTAAGAGCAGGGAAAAAACACCCTCCATGCATTCACCTACTCAGAGAAGACTGATTTGAGAGGCATAATTGGCTTTACTAATAAACCCAGAGGCGGCGAGAGCAGGTGATGGCGGACTAAATCACGATGGGTCTATTTTAGTCGGTGTCACAGATGTTTGGAGGCTCATCTCACTGCACCTTTCCATTAGTTCAAGCTCTCCAGGTGAGGTACCTTTGAACTGTGCCAACTGCAGCAGATGTGGATAAAGGCCTGGTATCACGAGGAAATGATGAAATACTTCTTCTGCGTTGAAATTTTAAACGGCTTGCTTTATTTTCCAGCCAAGTAGAGAACAAGTTAAGGTAAAGCTAGAATGTTGTGGCAGTCTGGGAGAATAACACCAAAAATGAAACAAGCTTAAAACAAAAGAAAAGCATCTAATAAAATAAAATAATAAAAAAAAATATTCTCCTTTGTATTCCTGCCCGTTATGAGGAGTAGGTGTTGAGCTCCTTGGGAAAATTTCCTCAATAGTTGATTTCATAATTGCTTCCAGATACAATATTGCCCCCATTGTACAGTCTGACTAACATCAGCTCATTAATTCCCTGCAATAGATGAACCCTTGAGGAAAATTTATTGGCTTAATAGCATTCATTGTAGGTTTGCATTTATTAGCTCCTGTATTTTTCATTATCTTTGTGTATAAATGTTATTTGAATCATTTATTGGAGTTTTTGTCGTGACGTCTTATTTCAGATAAAGGCTGGGGAGACAGCGGCCGTCATTGCCAGAGAGTTGGCCGAGCAGACCAAGAGTAATCTTCAGGCTGGAGACATCACATACACCGTCAAAGCAATGGTGCAGCTGGTGGATCTCCTCGATGTTCAGCTGAGAAACCTCACACCAGGTGGAAAGGATAGTGCAGCCCGCAGCCTCAACAAGGTATGGAAATGAAGGTAGAATTATCTGAAAAGAAAAAAATAGATGGCTTAATTTAAAGTGTATGGACAATGGGACTTACCTGAGCAGTAGGTAATGATCCTGGCACTTGTGTGGATGCATGTGGAGCACACAAAAACAGACATTTGATAACTCTAGAATTGTATTATTTGATTAGCTTTACTTTGATCTTATCTAAGTGATGTTAGGGCTTTTATTCCCTAATTCACACCACAGCACAGTGTGGTCCAGTTAGGCAGACCAAGCTAAAATAATGCTGTCTGTGGAGCAGCCAGAAGAGAAGCAAACGTCAGTGAATCTCTAAATGTCAGTTGTTAATTTGTTGGAGCTAGTCACTTGTAGAGGAACATGAACACCTGTTCTCAAATAGCTTTCTCTGCCGTATTTTTTATTTTGTTGCCGCAACAGACACAGATGTCCCCATTGAGATTTTAGTGGCAGTTTTCTCCATTGGAGAGGGTGCAGTAAAGACGGCCAATAGGCCTCAGAAGGGAACGCAGTGTGCACATTCACAATGTGGAGCAACTCCAGTTTATAATACCACTTGAAAAAAAGGGTCTCATAAAACTCAAGTCAGAAGCAACTGCTGTAGTCTTTAATGATCTTTGCATGGCCCAGACAAGGAATAGAGTTGGCATAAAGAGGATTAAAAAGGTCTTGAAATGAAGGGAATTTAATTCAAGACATAAGACAATGATCTCTTATTTTTAATCCTGTTATACCCTTTGCACTGAGTGTACGAGCAGAGGAAAGTGAAGACCAAAGGTCTTTGCTGTGGTAGAGGTTGATGTTTCTGTCTGGAGTTCAATCATTTTTGACACAATCTGGGAAGAACCAAAGATAGATTTAGTTAGAGCACAGTGCTCTCCTCCGGAAAACAATTAAAGCATTAGCCAAGCTCTTTTTTATTTTTGGAGCTAAAGGGAAGCTTCACTTGCTAAACATACAGACAGACGTTCCAGAAGAGTGGACATAGGACAGTGTTGTTGTTTGCTGAGTTGTCCACACACTACTAGCAGGAAGGCAGCTCTGCTGAGAAGTACTAGAAGAAATCCTATTGCTTTCCCATCCAGCTCTTAAATCATTTTTATAAGTTGTCATTCCTCTTGGACCTCTGATGACTTAAATGCAGATACAGTGATACATCTCACTCATTAATAGGCTCAAACATATTCTCCCTCACCTTAGTATGTTTAATTTCCAAACTAATTAACACGACTTAAAAATACAGTGAAGTTAATGTATATATGAGGTGTTTAGTAGATATTTAACACTCATTTAAAGTCTTCAGTTTGGTTGCACACTTGTGGGCTTTTGCTAACTCTGGCTTTTTCTCTGGGTTGCAGCTGCAGAAAAGAGAGCGCTCTTGCCGATTTTATGTTCAGGTACTTGAACATTTTTTACCTTCATACATACCGCTGTACTCTCTCCATTCTCTCATTGCAGCAATGTTGTTTCATTGTTACAATATCATTTGAAGTTTGACCTTTTGAATGGGAACAACATAAGCAGGAATGTTGGAATGTGCAGAATAGACTCTGAAAAGAAAGTCAAGAGATCAAATTGATCTGCAAACCAGACACGTTTTTGAATGAGCCTTGTTGCTTGTTGCATGCACTTGTGATAAAATGCTGTATGTCTGTCATGCTATTTCACATTCATCTGAATCATCTGAAAACCATCATGTCAGCACTGCCTTTCAGTTTCATAAGTGGATCAGTCAAGAAAACGAGCTCTCAGGCCTTCACTTTCAGCCTGATTGCCCCAATAGTGACCTCATTATATCACCAACTTTAACTACTTTAACTCTGCTTTAGTCGTGGCATGTTAAAGCTCTCCTGAATGAATTATACATACATGTCCTAATTTAAATGGGCTCCCCTCCACTCAGCTGATTCTCAATAGCGATTTTTATCAGTGGTTAAATCTAATCTTATTCTAAGCTATTGGACGGGTTCTTTGATACAGCTGTCTTCAATAAAGCGGCGTTTGTGCCAGATGTTGCCTTATATACAGCACACAACACACATTTAGCACTGATCCCCCCAAGGCTTGTCAGAATGGAACTACTGCTGTGTATAGTCACATGTTTGTGCAAATGACATGCAAATGCAATGTATGTTTGGATTCAGATGCTCCAGTGTGCACGTGTGTTCATGTCTGTGAGATGCTTAAAGGATAAGGATGCAGATTTCATGTGTTGTTGACAAGTGCGAGGAGCTGCAGAGAATATCAGAATACCTGTTGTCGGCTCAGGTGCGTTTTTGTTGAGGATGGCCAATATGTGGATTATCTTGGAGAAATGTGTCAAGCGTCTTTATTGAAATCAGCACATTGTTGTATTAAATTAGAATTTGAAATCTAACATTATTGTTATAGTGCAAAAAATGTGGCACGAATGATAGCGCCATTATTACATAAACGAGAAATTCTGCTTTCCAGGGGTTTACTGCGGTCCCTATGTATTTCGGGACCCCTGCATTACTATATACACACCTGACGTTCTCTGTGGAGAGGGTCACTAGTGCAATGTGCCATTTGACACTTTTTGCATCGAGAAATAAATGTAAAAAACAAGCCATGTCTTTGAAATAGCAACATCACCTCTTTTAAAAAGGATTTGACTAAATGAATGTAATGATGATTCAATTTAAAGGATAAAAACGTGTGAGTAGAAGTAATCTGTAATCTGCCACAATCATTTTACATCAAATCGTCTGTGTCTTATATTTCAGTGTCATTTTTTTTTGGTAATTGTCCACATCTGTTTAGCTGTGTGCCTCGTCTCCACTAGTGTCCCAACGCTGCTCTGACAAACTCAAACAACAGCTGAAGTACTTTCACTTGACAAACTGATATAACGCAGCAGCATCTGCGGCCTTAGGTAAACACCCACATTCACTGTGAGCGCCGGCACACCTTTGAGGGACTTCCATTGATTAGGGAAATTGCACCGCGCTTTCTCCAGCGGGGCCCCCTGGCGGTCGACATAAGTGGGATTACCGGAGGAATAGAAAGCAAATGAGAGGTGCACCTGCCTCTGTTGCCCCTCTGCTCAGAGACCGTGCACTGCGCTGTAAACACATTGTGCTGGTACCTCGGGAAAAGTGCAGGTGTGCTGAAGGAGACTCCAAAGTAAAGTGCCGCTTTCCCAGATAAGATTATGAGGAAGGCTGCTTTTGATTGATGGTTTCAATCTTGTGTAAACCAGTTGATGATACTTGAGGATAGCGGTTCTGAAGTCTTTATCCCATCATTGAATTGTCATTTCAATAAGTAGACACAAACCTGCACAAGTTAATCCCAAACAGATGAACGGCTGTAATTAATTATTTCTTGAGTCTTTCAGATAGAGAAACGTCATAGCCTATTCACATCAATGGAATAGAATTCAGCCTTGATAAAGCTACAAAGCAAATAATGATCAACTCCCTACATTTAGAAACATTTCCCCTGCAGGAATATCCCTGTGTTGTGTGCTTTGACTTTGAACAAACATGGGGAAAAACTGTGTCTTCCTGTGCCTTCTGGTCATAACAATAGAACCTAGTTCATAGACGTTATAGTCGTCCAATTACTGTGATTATATCTAGTTGTGTTTTAGTGCCAAAGAAATCCCTTAATTCGTGACTGTTTTTGAATTTGTGGCATTTGCGCTCAGGTTTTTCCTGTTATGTGAGCAATCCTGCAGCCAAAAGTGTCCAGCTAATATTTTGAAGGCAGAGTCGGGGAGTATATTCTGCTCATTAAAATGACACCTTTGCTTGCACAGATGACTAGGGGGAGTGTCGCAGCGCAGGATGACCTTAGAGCAAGCGGAACGGAGGGAGGCTCCTCGTTCAGGAATGTAACAAGATGATAAAATTTCCCTGCCAGCCAATTTGTTGAGAGATGAAGATAACCACATCCTCATAAACAGAGAAGTCCTCATCTGGCCCACAGTGCAGAGTTCTGCCTGAATAATCAGTTAGAGCCATTCAGGCCCACTGCGGGAGAAAGACTTATGAACACAAGGGGCCTTTTTCAGGAGACTTTTCTTTTTGCAGAAATTGCTCTAGTGTTATATCTCTTCTGAAAGTGCCTTGTTAAATGTTTTTGCAATGTGGGACCGAATTAAATTTTGGTTTGTCGTTCTTTCATTTGCGTGAAGATATTTGCACCAATTTATTGTTGGCAGGAGGAGTGCGTAGGAAATCAAACACACAGACATAGGCTGGGAATGAGCAAACACTACTAAACAAAGACAAAGATGGAAAAGGCTGCTTACAATTCTGCAAGTTAGTATGAACAAAGCACACACTGCTACAAAATGTTCACTGAAAGGAAGTCATTTTGAGATGCTTTCCTACAGAAAGTCATGGCCACCCTTTCGATCTACAGGTATTCTATAATTCACATATATAGACCTAACCACCCACTTACTAGAGAGAGAAGGTTTCATGAAATATTTATCAACAGGGGTTGCAGAGATTCACAAGAAGACAGGTGATTTAGCCTGCAGGTAGAGTGAAAGCGGCAAAAAGCAGTCTTGATTTAACACCTGTAGCCAGAGACATGTAGTCAGATAGAGAAGGACATAAAGAACACATATCCCACCTCATTTATGCTACATACCTGAATTCTGCCTTCAGCTCTGTGGCAGCTATCAAGCAAGAGGATAGCAAGAGGCTCAGGGAAAAGCACATACAGCAAGCCAAAGGAACATGTGAGCCTGAGAGGGACGAGCCAGAATCAATTTCCCAGACCTGGAGTTCATTTCATCAATCAGCAAACAGATAGAAGCACACAGTACCCATCGGTGGGTCGCTCGGTTGGCTTGGACTCGTGCCAAGTGCTCACTAATGCCCACCTCTCCCTTCCTTCCTAACATTCTCCAACATTCCTCGCAGTAGGTTAACGATTAGCATTTTTTCCCCATGCACCGCCGAGAAACTATGGCTTTCACTGCCGGGTTTCATTTTTTCTGAGCTGAAACGGCCGGGAGTTTGCGGCTGCGGCGGAAGACGGTGCAGGTGACAGATGGACTGGCATGGCGCTAATGGCACTTAAATAGCAGTGAGGTACAATGGGGTCTCGAAGGCTCAAATCTTAAAGATGGTAGCATTGTGCAGCTCCGTTGCTTCCAGAACTCCTCCCATTAACGATTACTCACTCACTCGAGGTGAAAGCTGTGCCGATTCTACCAACATCTTATGAAATGTTCAAGCACTAACAACACTGAATAATTTACACATTTAAAGATTAATTGCGATAGTAGTTGTAAACTTCACTATACTGTCTTTCTGTTAATACAATACTGTGAAAAAGTGTTAAAATAGCAAATAGCATCACATTCTGTGATAAATAATTAGTATCTCATTGATTTGGCAGCACAATCTATTTTAAATCAAAATGATTCACTCATTTGTCACTTATTTCAGCTTTATTTTACTTTAACTTTTATGTGAGTTGTATTCCAGTATTAATTTCCAAAACATTTTATGCACAATTCCCTTGTTTTTTCCTCTCTTCTTTATTAATTATACACTCCGTTAAGAGTTTTTGACCTTTTTTCCTGCAGAAATCCACCATTTTTTTTCACTATGTCTTGTCTTGTGCATGTGGAAAATCCAGTCCGTCACTTCTTACCCAACTCTTTTTTTTTTGTTCTAGGCGAGATAGGAGAAAAGTCTTGTAGTGATGTAGTGAACAAAGAAAGGGAGGTAAAAAAACTGCCAGTGCCTGAAGAAAAAAGGTTCCTTAATTGAGAGCGAGTCAACCTCTGCCTGTAGCTGAATGTCAAAAGGTGTGATTGGAGATTGGCTGCAGATAATGAATAATTACATCAGAGTTGGCAGACTGCGTATATGGCATGTTTAAACACACACTGAGGGAGGAATGTTGGAGTGTGTTTATTGTGGATATTCCCATTTAACTGCAGATGTAGATGTGTGTGTTACATCAGTTTATAAGTTCATAAGTTGAATGTGTGCAGGCCCGGTGTGATGCTGTTTCGGGGACGTCAGCTTCAGGTGTGCAACATGTCCAAGCTGGTAAACCATCTCCAGTCCTTCAGTGTCGTCTTTGGACCTTGACAAAGACATACACCTAGCACTGTTGCAACACAAGTGGACCAAATCAAACCACAAGAGCCTTTATGCCAATTTCTAGCATTTTCGCAGCTAAATAACTGGCAGTCATGATTATAAAACATGGCACAATGACTCACTGGAATTGATGCGGTGGGTTAAATTGCTTGCGTTATTTGTGATTCAGGAAATGACTTCAGTTCTGGCATTTGACCACCTGCCGTATCTCAGCCATACAGAATATAGCCCTTAATTTCCAAGGGCAGCGAGGCCCTTGTTGCTCTCTGAAACACCGTTACTGGGAATGGATTGCTCTGCCCCGCTCATAAATCCTGCCATTGGCATTTTTAAATCTTTAATGGCTCTTAATTTTTCATCTCCATCTCAGGAACGTTCTTGTTCCTGCTTTGCTTACTAGCGCCGCATTATTGTGAGGAGATTAAAGGAGCTAACAGTTGTTTACTGCAGTTAATATGTGGAAAGGATTTTGGGCTAAGTGGTTGTTCATAGGTGCTGCGAGGAAATACCTTTTTATATCAATTAGCTCTGGTGCTGGCTGTTATAATATTTTGGAATTTTATCTTTTGGAAGAAATGCTTTTGTGTATTGGGATTGTCTGGGTGGAAGAACATTTATCACACCAATTAAAGCCTGAAGTCATGTAAAAACTGGCCTCCAGAATTGTAATCTTTGGATCTGATTTATTTGTATTATTAGTCCATCCAGAAAATAGAAAGCAAAAATAACAACATAGCATATTAAAGTGTTGCTGCCGGCGTATTAGAGCCATCTCCAAACACTCACACATGGATCGAATAAAATGACAGGAATTGCCGAGTCAAAGCAGAGATAATTCATGGCATTTTCTTGTCCGCTGTCACATTTGTTCCCACTCTTGAGCACTGTTTTATCCTCCATCATCCCATTTACTAATCACAATTTCATGTAAGCGCAATCCTGAATCAGCGTCGGTACTGATCATATGGTCTCTCCAGGCCATGGTGGAGACAGTCAACAATTTGCTGCAGCCCCAGGCCCAGGGGGCGTGGAGGGAGCTGAGCACCGGAGACCAGCTGAAGGCCGCCACCATGCTGCTGGACACCGTGGAGCAAGGAGCCTTCGTACTGGCCGACAACCTGCTCAAGACCGACATCGTGCAAGAGAACACCGACAACATTCGTGAGTAGAAGACACGTTTCTGTAATCATTTCAATATTGTGGTTTTGTATGTGGTAATTTAAACATAGTAATTTAGCAAGAAACGCATGGAGTATTGTATGTTTTATCTTGTATTAACTTTAGTCATTGTTTGGTGGCAGAACATTATTTATCTGAACAGAAGACTTTAATTATGGGCATATTATGTCAGTTATTGTTATTTTTCTGCAAATAGATACATGTAATGGGGTTTATAATTAGTTTATGGGTTAAATAATTAGCACTGTTATTTGCAACCAACTCTGTTTAACCAAGACATGACTATTCAATGTCAACAAATAAAGCTGATTGTGATTATGCATCAGTGTTGGAATGTACTTCAAACTTAAGATTATTAATACTATAATGTTTATGTCAAATAGACCAAACCAAACAGTCAGATAACTCAGTAGTGCAATTACATAGGTCCATTTTATTTTCATCAGTGGATTAACAGAAGAGGGACAAGATTACTTAGGTCTTAAAGGACTATTCACTGCTGTAGTTGTATGGCACTGAGCCTACATTCTGCTTTAGATTTGGATTTTAGATGCCCACTGCAACACTTACATGTCGGGATATTGATAATGGTGATCATTTTAGCCATTTTGTGAGGTGTAAATTGTTCTGCCTGTTCTATTTGCATGAGTGAACCAGTTTGGGCTATCGAGCTGCTCAACAACAGGTTACCATCTCAGCGTGACTCCTCAGTGTGATCAATTATGACATTTAGACAATTAAGACTCTCCAAAGGATGAATACCGGCCGTGTCTTTGCTATATTTCTGCTGCTTTTTCCTTTATAGGACTTAAGTGTTTCATCCAGCATCAGCCCGCCTGTTTTATGGGGTTGCAAAGTTCACCGTCGAGTTATTGATCCGAAGTGCTCTCGTATTGACGGCTTAGCTCTGGAGGCTGTGGAACAAGTGTGAAGGTCACTGGATTAATGCCTTCTCCTCGGCTGGAGGTTAAGTTTAATGGGAGATGCTTACGACTGATAGCGGTCAGCTGCAATTTGATGATTATCTGAAATGACGGTGTGTATATTCGTGTCGGTTATGAGCCAGAATTAGCCACTAGCCGTGTTTAACGAGTGCGTTTAATGGAAACAGTGTCATCCCCAGTTCCACCAGTCTAGTTTTTTAGTTTACATTGCCTCCACTGAAAGGTAGAAGGGAGATTATGGAGAGGAAAAAAATAATGCTGTGATGTATTGCCCACTCCTGTGTGAGTTCCTGCTGCCATGGCAACCTAAAAATATAGGTCTGCTGACTTGAACGGAAGCAGAGAATTAATAAAATGGATTTTATTGTATCTGGCACACAATTCATCTGGGTATTAAGAAGAGTCTGAGCTGGTTTGGAAACAGGAATGAGACCGACGGCAGTGGCGGCACAGTTCGAGTGAGATTTTACAGCTCATGGTGGTAGTCTGGTTAATTATGTGCTGGTGACATGTTTACTAGGTCTTATCTCTCTGTTTGCTCGGCTTATTTTTTGCAGCCAGTTGGCTTTGTGGGCTCCTGCAATCCCTCATGCCACGCAGGGCAGTTAAATGAGGACAAGGAGGCCCATTAAACACTAGTAATCACTGCAGCGGCTGATGATTGATCTCTCACGTTGAAAGGCATGTAAATGGAAGGGGAAGGTGCAGTGTGTCTTGCAGATGTAGCATGCGGTAAAATCAGAAATCCATCGCACAGCCCCATTCCAATTTTAGCCCCGAGCTGATAATGAGATCTATTTCCTTCACTTTCAAAGAAGCTCAACATTTCCTCACCCATTGTGTCTGTGTTTGTGTTTACACGTCATGCCGGCTGCTCTTTGTCTGCAGCCAAGTGCGCTTCACTCTCTGCGTGATAATCTTACCAACAGATTTCTGCCGATTAGCGTGTTATTTAAACCCAGCTTTGAAGGTATAGCCTTTGGGTCCTACATCTACTATGGCATCAAAGAAATTCCCCAAAGCCCGTCATAAGCTCTTTTACACAGCTACACAGGGAAAGGAGAAAGGCAGAGAGGGAGAAGAAAAATGCTTCCTTTATTCAGAAGGCAAGCCTGGAATCCAGGGAATCGCCAGCTATCTGGGGTATTGTCTTTACTAAGTAGAATAGGAATGTATCGCCAAAACCCTGTGGCCTTTGGTGAAACACAGGAGAATGTTAATACAAAGGATTTTTAGTGAAAGCAATGGGAAGGCTTGCCATGGGAACAGATACAAAGGAGGATTAAATGTGGCCTCTCAGTAGCTTTTCATTGGCGCTAACCTTTATCAAAGTCAGAGGTGTCATAGCCGGCTGACATCAGATCATCAGCTGAATGCCTTATGGGGCCTAATGATGGTTCAGTTCCTCACACCTGACGTAGTTGTGTCGAAAGTTGAATTTCTCCACAAGATACGGCTACAGCGAGCAGTGTTGGTGTGTGACACAGTGGTACTGGCTGCCTACATCAAGGCTACTT